>OV884002.1:126191626-127572126 GCA_930367185.1 Myathropa florea | reverse complement strand
CGTACCTCTTACATCGAGAATATTGAAATTATTAAAAAACTGCCACCCCCTCCTCTAAGATTCATCTTAAAAATGAACTCCATTTTAAAATCTCCTGTCTCCATATGCAAATCATTTTTAAATATGGCCGCTCCCGAACCAACACCCGATTGGTTTAGACAATTTACGTACAAAAAGCATTCATTGTCCTCTTACGGAGAGGAACATACCCCACTGGCATAAAAATGATAATATTCCACCCCCTTACCATCCCAATCCCGTCAAGCAACTTTGTACTCTCCGTACAAACGCTCAGTGCCTGCCTCGAAGAAGAACGAAATCTCATCCATGGAGGTATGTAATAATCATAATTTTTATATCCTTTATGTCCATGGTCCTTAGCGATGTCGTACACTGTATGGAACTTAAGGGTGAGGCGCCATGGAAAATGTCCACCTCCTCACGGCACATCAGACACAACAGAGAAGAGTTGACAACGGTGGATGCAAACATGCGCATTATGCAGATAAATGGATTGGAAAGAGGGACTACCATAAAAAAGGGTAAAGCGAGCAAAAGTCCAGCGGGGGTGGTGAGACGGTGGTTTTTTACTGCTTCACAGGTTTTAAACGGGTGCAGTTTCGCCTGAGACTGGTTCATTTGGGAACAGTATTTCTGGTATTGGTTTGTGTCAATGATAAAAATATGTGCTTGGGATGCATCATGGACAATAACCAATAAGAGACATCTTTTGTCAAATGAAGTATAAAAATGCGGTGGGAATCTGAAACTTTTCTCATTCGAACTCACTGTGAATGATCATTTTGTACAACTGTATGTCACAATAGTAGATTTGAGAAGAATATCTATTAGCATTTCTGTGCATCGTTATTTTAAAGAAAAAAAAGAAGCAAAAGAAGGAGCTAACAAATTCATTTTTTAAATGAAAAACTTTACGTCATTTTTCACACAGCCCTAACATATTTTAAATGGTGCCCTATGTTATATACACAGTTCAACCTCGTAAATCAAGGAATTTGAACACTTTCATTCAAAAAAAATTCGATGGCTGTATGAGTATGCGTATGAGTCGAGCTATAAAGAGCCATGTCTAGCTTTGGTATCCTCTCAAACTCGTCCATCTGTGCTGGATAATAATAATAATAATAATAATAATGGCGGCGCTACAGTCCGAGGTGGACCTGGGCCTAGCTTCTCAGCAACCACTCGTGTTGTGCGTGCTATTGTTCTCTCACGAGTGGAGGGGACCTACAGTTTAATGCCGACTCCGAACGGCGAAATTGAGAAGCTTTTTTCTAGACAGTATACCTACTCTTTGAGCATTGTCAGTGACTCGAAAGAGGTGGAGCCGCGAACAATTTTTTTTTTGAAAAATTGTTTGTCTGAACTTGGATTCGAACCTAGACTGTGAAAGTCGAATGCGCATGGGTCGACGCACGAACCCACACGGCCACGGCGCCCACGATGTGCTGGATGACGATGGAAAACTCTCGCTGCTAAATCAAGGTCGGTAATGACCAAGACCTTTGATGTCTTTAACATCATACTTGAATGTATTGTGCGAAACTCAAACGCCAACACCAGACGCAGAATCTTTCAAAATTCTGTGCAACCACTAGCGTACATCGACGATATTGACATCATTGGCAACATAATGAAAAGCGAGCTGTCACTAATTCGCTCGCTAATATCGAAACGGACGCTGTCAAAATGGGTTTAGCAGTAAATGAGGCAAAGCAATGTACATATATGCTGTCAACAAGAAGGGATACACATCATCGACGAATTGGACAGAACGTCACAATCGACATCTATATCTTTGAGGTAGTAAGGGACAATCTTCTATCTTAGCTTTGCTATAAATTCTGACAATAACACCTCCGCAAACTCTTGCCAATCGCTGTTTCTTTGGGCTGAGAAGACAATGGAGTAGTAAGGCTCTATCCCGAACAACTAAGGAGATTCTATATAAGACCTTGATCATCCCAGTCATGCTTTATGGCACTACTGAAGCATGGACTTTGTCAAAAGCGGATGAGGATATCCTCGGTCGTTTCGAGAGAAAAATTCTTCGTAAAATATACGGTCTCGTTTGCGTTGACGGGTCTTGGAGGAGAAGATTCAACGACAAACAATACGAGTTATACAGCGACATCGACTTAGTCAAAAAACTGCGCATGAGTCGCTTAAGATAGCTAGGACATGTAGCTCGAATGTACACCAATGCTCCGACCCACAGAGTCTTTAAATCTAACCCAGGGGAAGGACGCAGAAAAGAAAGACCTCGCCTTAGGTGGCACGCACAAATTGAAGGGGACTTAAATTAGCTTGAAGTGCGCAACTGAAGGCAGCTAGCTAGATAGGCTTGTTAGGACCACTTAAGTAAGTAGGTTTAAAGTCTGCTTCTGGCCGTAGCACTGACTGTAGCAGAAGACGTGTCCAAATGTTTTGTCCTCTTCACAAAAATTCTGCAGAAATCTTCTTCTATAAGACGGCGTTTCTAAAGATGACACCAGAAACCAGTGAAATAGCCTGTTGGGGTTTAAAAGACAAGGGTTTAAGGACAACAGCTTATCCAAGGAGTTTTTTTTTTTACTTGTCACATCGGATCCAATGACAATCGACTTTGGGCTCATTCTCCGAAATATTACGGCAAACAATGGTCATTCGGCATCAGTTCTTGCACGAGCTAGATCTTGTAAGCCTTGAAAGAAAAATCTTTGAGTCAAATTTTCCACAAAGTGAATGCAGAAAGGCCAAGCTGTTCTGAAAGGCATCGAATCGGTAAGTTTTAATTTTCTTCAGAACTGACGCACTCTTCTTATGCATTTCGGTGCCACCGCATCTTACAAAGAAAATGTTGCGAAATGGGAAAACTGTCAACAAAATGCCAATAGATGCTTGGAAGAATTTGGACTGTCTTAATGCGAAGGCATTTTTTTTTCGGAGCGCTTTACAGGCACTACTGGAGCACTCAGACTCAAAACTGGTCCATTGTACTGCCAGGTAGCAACCTACTCCAGTGCCGTTAATTTGATCCTAACGGCAAATGGTGACTGGACCAGATTCGATTTCACTGGGATTCGAACCTGAGACCCCTCTAAATCGGGGCAAGCACTTAACCAACTGCGCCATCCAGTCGTTTTATGCGAAGGCGTTAGTTCAATATCGTGCGTATTCTTCATCTGATTGCCTCCTTAAGAAGGCGCAGAGAATTATCAGAAAAGGGTCTCTAGTCCATCAAGATAATCTGCCCCTTCGTTTACTTTTAAACCCTTAATGGCCAAGTATACACACAGCTGTGACGTAGTTCCTCTCGTACTAAGAGACGGTCCCAGACTATCCTTATCTAGCTTTAAGTGCAGCCTTGTTGTCCTTCTAAAATGCAGATGCAAGCACCATTGATGCTGCTGCGTAGGCACTCTCTTTCAAAAACTTCTATAGCGTAGAACCCCGCCTCGAAGATGGTGTGAGACTTAATTATTGCAATGACTTGGAATTTTGAATCATCTCTAGTTTATCCTGTGTAAGTTTTGGTCCGTTCCTGTTCCTTTTCTTTTTTTCTCTATACATATTTGGTTCCCCGCTTTAAACCTGTTTCCTTTTCTTTTACACATCACGTATTGTTGCTTTCTGTTTGGGAACTCTCTTTTCACAGATCTGAACTTTTCACAATTTTCTTCGTGTGCTCGCAATCTGTGTACAACATTCTTACGATCTGCCGCTAGGTTGCATTCATTTTGATGATTGTCTGTAGCCTTAATCCGAACGTCTGTCAAATTAGTTCGAATATCTCTAACCTTGGTCCGAACATCTGTAATCTTTGTCCGGATGTCTATTCTCTTCGCCTGGACGTATCCTAAATCCGGAGGTCTGTCATCTTACTCGGGATATCCGCAGTCTTAATCCGGATGTCTGTAACCTTAGTGCGGACGTCTGTAACTTTACTCCGCATGTCCGTAATCTTAGGCGGAACGTATGTATTCTTAGCCTGGACGGTTCTAATCTTCGTCCGGATATCTGTATCCTTAGTTCGGGGGTCTGTAGCCTTAATCTAAACGTCCGTCCAATTAGTTCTGATATCTTTAACCGTGGTCCGGACGTCTGTAATCTTTGTCCGGATGTTTGTTCTCTTCGCCTGGACGTCTGTTACCTTAGTTTGTACGTGTGTAGCTTTAGTCCGGACGTTCATAATCTTAGGCCAAACGTCTGTATTCTTAACCCGGATGTTTGTCACCTAAGCTAGCCTAAGATAGAGTCTAAGGTACTAATGACCAAGGGGTGTCATTTTTTTCCCAAATCAAGGATATGCAATACCCATAGTTTTTACAGCCCCTGAAGAATCTTAGAGCAATAATCTCAGCTCATCTCATTTTCAATGACCCGCATGTTCCACTAAAGGGGTCGCGGAGGCAATGCATGCACGAGAGATCTCCAGGCCACTCGATCCTCCGCCATCGACTCTAACTCATCAGGAGCTATGCCCAAGCGCAACCAGGCGAGTGTTTGGACTTGGTCCAACCACCTCATCCTAGGTCGCATTCAAGGCACGCCTCGGAAGTCGTGATGATGGGGACATTCGTGCCACGTGACCAAACCAACGAAGTACAGCCCTTTCCGTTCGAAGAAGCAGCTGCCCAACATTGAGTTCCCCGCGCACTGTCGTGTTTCTCACCCTATCCCGGCGGGTAATTCCCACAACAGCACGAAGAAATCTCATCTCGGCAGCTTGTATTCGCGATCTTATTCTTTCGGTCATTACCCAAATTTCATGACCATAGGTGAGAGTTGGAACAAATACTGCGTTAAAAACCGCTAACTTGGCTTTCACACCAAGCTCGGCCTTCCTGAATACAGATCGACCAAGCTGTTTCAAAATTGACCCAGCTTGACCAATCCTACAGGAAAGCTCAGCATTATTCCTTCCATCACTCGTGAAGAAGACCCCGAGATACTTGAACTTCTCCACTAACATGTAGAGTGCATTGAACAGGAGTTCTGGAAATAGCCATAACCTCGGATTTGTCCACGTTAACCCTCATCCCAGCATCAGCACATACGGCCACAAACCTATCTAGCGCGCGCTGGAGTTCCATCTGGGAGGATGTGAGGACGACTAAGTCATCTGCAAAAAGAAAATGACTTACCCTCAACTCTCCCAATGTGAAACATTCCTCGCCTCGACTGCGCTGTAACATCCAGTCCATATATATAATGAAAAGGAGAGGTGACAAAACGCACCCTTGGCGAAGTCCAACGCCCACGGTGAAAGGTGTTGATTTACTACCGTTAACCCGAACACAGAGCAATAATTAAATCTTCAATAATGACTGTAAATTTGTCGTAGCACAAAATCGAAATCCAACATCTTTCTATACAGCGTCGTCAAAGAGTCAAATTCAAAAATATTTACAAATTTATGAGTAAATTTATTTACTTAAAAAAGATAGACTTACATAAAATATTTTCATAAGTAACATTTTCTGTATAATTTCTTAACTTAAGCGTACAAACTTTGCACTGTCCGTTATCCAAAAAATAGAAAACGAATCTCGGAAAATCCCTACAAAAATAGTTCGCATCTCTACAACGATCGCATTTACCTACTCATCTCTAATATTTTACACTTACTCTCTAATGTTCTTTTTTTTTCTCTTGTTTTTGTTTTTGTAAAGGTAGACACAGAGTTAACATTGAATACTATCAGTGTTGCAGTTACATATCTCCTCAAATCTTAACTAAATTCCCTTGAATTCACTTAAAATCTTGCTACAAAATTGTTACAAAAAGAAGAACTTACAATAAATTTCCTAGGCTAACTTAACTAAAACTAGACTGTCAAAGGGACTAAGTAATTTCTTTTTTTTTATATTACATTGGTTTTCCAAGTGTGGGGGGGGGGGGCATTTGCACATCCAAATCTAGGCATTCCTCTGTTCAGATCTGAGTCTGAATCGGCACTAAATGAATGAGTAACTTGAATGAGTATGACGAATGTGGGCACGCATGTGTCTCGAACCGAAGCAGCAGACTGAACTCTTTATCACGTCCAATCGCCGCCTGGTCTACCGTGAGACTTGCGCTTCTTATGGAACAACGACGCTTTACAACAAATACGGGAAAATAAATAAATTTAAATAGAAAAATAAAATTTGAAGAATTTCCATTAATTTGCTGATTTGTTGTTCTTGAGGGGGACACCTTCCTCTTGGTCGATGTCCTTCTTGCTCTTCTTCTCTGGGGGATTGTTCCAGGGCTGAAGTTCACCTGTGCCGAGTATCAGATACACAATGGCACCGGACATGTATGTGCCGGCAAGGACCCAGAAGACTTTTTGCCACTGGCCGTAGCTTTTCTGTGAGGAAATTAATCAGTACTATTTTTTGAGGAGAAACTGAAAGGTTGTACTTACGTCACTGTAGGTTAGAGCTCCAACCATCCACGTCGACAGGAAACCACTGAACGATGAGAGGGTATTGGCCATTCCGAAGATGGTTCCACTGAAGTTCGGCGCAATATCAAGACCGTTTCCGAGGTAACCAGCTGTCACTGCACCGTGAACAAAGAGGGCAAGAGTGAAGATTGTCACTGACCAGACTGCAGTGTCGCCTAGGTAGACTTGGAAGATCATCAGCACTCCAGGTACAAAAAGAGCTGTAAAAAGATAAATAGAACAGATTTTTAGAAGGAGTTGAAAAGGGAATACTTCAGGATTTCTAATTTCTAGGATAGCAGACTCTAGAGTAAAGTTAAAGACGTCCGGACTAAAATTGCTGATGTCCTGAGTTTAACCTAACTATTGACTAAGATGACAGACGTTCGGGCTAAGAAAACAGACGTTCGGCCTAAGATTACGGACGTCCGGATTAAAGTTACAAACGTCCGGACTAAGACAACAGGCGTCCGGACTAAGGAAAAATATATCCGGACTAAGATTATAAACGTCCAAATGAAGATTACCAGCGTTCGAACTAAGGCGCCTGGACTAAAGTTACAGACGTCCGGACTAAGTTTACAGACGCCGGGACTAAAGTTGCGGAATAAGATGACAGACCTCCGGACTAAGAATAAAGATCTTCGGACAAAGATTACAAACGTCCAGAAGAAGATTACCAGCGTTCGAAATAATATTACGAGCGTCTAAAGCTACAGATGTTCAGACTAAGGTTATAGACGTCTTGTCCAAAAGAAGATTACGGATGCCCAAACGAAGATTATCGAAATTCAGACTAAGATTATAGATGCCCTGACTAAAATTACCGAATTTGACCTGCCTATAGACTAAGATGACAAAAGTACGGACAAAGAATATACGCGTTCGGCCTGTGATTACCGACGTCCAAAGTAAGTTGACAGAAATCCGGATTAAAGTTTCAGACGTCCTAACTAAGTTTACAGACGTTCGGGCTAAGGTTTCGGATATCCGAAGTAAGATGACAGTCCTCCTAAAGACTAATATTAAAGATCTCCGGACGTAAATACCAAAACCATTAGGCGAAGATTACCGGCGTTCGAACTAAAATAAAGCTACAGACAGAGGTCCGGACGTGCGGATCAAGATGACAGCCGTCCGGAGTACGGTGACCAACGTCCGGACTAAGGACACAGACGTCCAGACGAAGATTACAGACGGGTGAAGATGAAAAACATCCGGACCAAGGTGACAGACATCAAAACTAAAATAACAGACGTCCGGATTAAGGCTACAGACATCCGAACCAAGGTGACAGACGTCGAGACTAAGATTACGGATGTTCGGCCTTAGATCGCAGAGGTTCGGACTAAGGGTTCCGGCGTCTAGACCAAGGTGACAGCTGTCCGGAGAATAATGGCAAAAGTCCGAACTAAGGATACAGACATCCAGACAAAGATTACAGACGGATGAAGGCTAGAAGCATCCGTACCGAGGTGACAGACATCCAGGGGAAAATTACAGACCAGGCTAAAAATATCCGGACTAGTGTTACAGAAGTCTGGGATAGGGTTACAGACATCCGGACTAAAGTTACAGATGTCCGGAGTAAGGTGATTGACGTCAGAAATAAGTACGAAGGTTATAAACATGCAAGCTAGGATCACAGAAGGTTACGGAGGTCCGAACTAAGTTTGCAGACATCCGGACGAAGATTACAGATGTCCAGACTAAAGTTACAGATGTTAAGTTGACGAACGTCAGAACTAAGTACGAAGGTTATAAACATGCAGGCTAAGATCACTGATGTTCGGCCTAAGATTACGGAGGTCCGGACTAAGCTTACAGACATCCGGACGAAGATAACAGACGTTCAAATTAAGGTAACGGACGTCCAGAGTAGGATTACAGACGTCTGATTTGAGGTTGCAGGCGTCCGAACTAAAGTGATAGAAGTCCGGAGCAAGTCTGTAGCTTAAGTCAGATATTTCGCGAAAACTTATTGTCTGCGTTTAGATTAAACTGATGTCACCGCAGTGAACGAACTTGGTCCAGACGCGTCTAAAACGTCGAGTACTGACTGATCGTCCATTTTTATTTGTTTGTTTAAATCTTGCAAAATGAGAAAACAAAACTTACCAAATGTGGTGAAGACCTTCCTAGCTGCTGTAGTCGACAATGATCCCTTTTGTCTCAGCGAATCGGCCAAATACGAAGATGCAACGGCCATGATATATTTACCCAAGTACGGAAGTGACGAGAAGAGGCCGTTCTGCAATGAAAACAAAGGAAAAATCAATTTAAATCAATTTGTTTGTCTTCAATTAAAGTAGGGACGCAGTTACAACTCATTCACAGACACCTGCCAACTGCCAGCGTGTGCGCGAGCCTCCCCCAGAGGAAGGGTCAATCGAAAAATCAATTAATCGTCATTCAAATTGACTGCAGGAAGCTCACGAGCTGCAATCAATTGCCCAAGGCTGGACGACACTGAATTAATTTCTTAGAAAACTTTTAATTGAAACAAATGAACGAGCTTAAGGCAGGCAGTCTTACGCTGGCGTTAGGCAATTAATCTATCGGCATGCGAATTGACTTAACGATCTTACCTCTTTGATATTGAATTGCAGGATGTCATTCATGAACGTTGGCAACTGATTGATCACAGTGAAGAAACCGAACACGGACAGTCCGTGGGTTATGATGATGGCCCAGACGGCGGAGGATGTGAAGAGCTGTCCCCATGGCACGTGGGTGGGGCGTTTCTTGGAGGTAGACGATCCAATGGCTTCTTCGATTTCACGACGCTCCTCTGGCGAGATTCTAGGATGCGTAGCAGGCGTATCGAACACAACGAGGAACCAGCAGATCGACCAGATCAATCCAACAGCACCTAAAATGGAACAAAAATACACGTAAAGAAATAGATCAGTAAATATGCGAAAAGTTGTGTAATTCTTCCCTATCTCTGGTGTCATTAAAAGTGATTTATGAAGGAAATTACCAGTTTCACTGACACTCGCCAGACTTGTAAATTTCATCGAAAATCAGAGCACCACTGAATGCATGTGCAGCAGTTAGTCATATTCGCAGCAAATACCAGGCCGACGTAATTGAATGTTTCGACGTTCTAGATAATGGGCGAACGAGCGCATAACTCGCTCTGTGACACGTTTCGCTGCAGCGATGTGTAATGAAGTCATATTTGCAGGCGTGCGGAGATATACAACGCATATAATTTATTTTTTAATTTTAAGTGGCCGTGCTCAATGAACCACGTAATTTTATTTTACCTCGTGGATATGTATCCGTGAGATGAAATGTTAAACCATAGCTGCGGAACGAATAAGATTTCATGCCGATAAGGTCTGTGCAATGTTTTGATTGTTCAAGATAACAGGCTATGGTACTTCTTAACGCACTGAGGAGAGAACCAGAAAATGTGCATCCCGTTTATGAAAACTTCTCAAAACCATTGACTAGGTAAATCCAGTGTGTTCAGAGCGTGTTCACCGCCACCAACATTTGACAGAATTTGAAATCTATAGAAAATTGATGCTCTTGAAATTAGGAAATTAGGAATTAGGCTTAAGCACTTGCGAAACTTCGAAAATGTGCATCAGATCTGAGGACGGAGATACACTCTCTTGCGAATCTTTGCTCCTAGTGTTGGGACAGACAATGCGACCGGCAGACATTTAAAAGTCTTAAAAGGCAACCATAATAGCCACGGAAAAAATTAAGCTTATGTTATAACCAAACGAAAAGTAACGAAAAGCATCGTCCAATTTCAGAGTATCAAGCTGGCATTTGCATACGTAGAGAGCGATTCATTTTGCTCCTACGTAAGTCGGCAAAAGACCAAAACTAAGCGAAGCGGTTACTATGGTCACATTGTATCATTTTTGTGCATTCGCTTGATTGCTTCAGTTCTCTTAAGTTTCTGTACGACCATTATGGTTCGCTCTTTATACTTCGATTAGAGAATAGGTCAAATACGATGTCGAAAAGAAATGTATCCGTTATAACATCAGAATGGAGATAAAATCTTGTCAATCGCTGCATCTTTGGGCATTCGAGTAGTAGGGCGTTTTCTCGAAAGATCAAGCTGCCTTTTTACAATACCTCGATCATCTATGCCCTGCTCTACGGTGTAGAAGCACAGACTGATTGACTACAGTCGACTCCCTCTAAGTCGAATTTTCAAAGGATATCAAAATTAGTTCGAGGTAGAGGGAGTTCGACTTAGAGGATGGATTTTGTGTGGAATATGAGGGGAATGCCAAAATAAATATGGCGAAAAAATTCGAATTAGAGAGAAATTCGACTTAGAGGGAGTTCGACTTAGAGGGAGGCGACTATTACGACAGCAGATGAAGCAGTCTTAACGAAAGAAAAATTCTGCCTACGATCTTTGGTCCTATTTGCATTGATGGCGGTTGGAGCAGAAGATCCAACCACGAACTGAAAAGCTTGTAGAGCATCTACGTGACTAGGTCATATAGCGTTAATGGACTCTTGGACTTTGAACCAGACAACGCAACAAAAGGCTTCCACGTCTAAGGTGGCGCAACCAAGTGGAAGCATACCTCCACAAACTTGGCGTGCGTAACTGGACCCATCTAGCAAAAGATTGTGCTAGCTGGAAAGGCTTGTCAGTTGAGGCCCAGATGCTCCTCGGACTATGGCGCCAAATGAAGAAGAAGAGAACAGAGGACGCCCACGTTTAAGGGTGGCGCACATCAGCAGCGTGCTAACCCCAAGTTCGAATCCCAGGGAAATCGAATCTGGTCAAGTCACCATTTGCCGTTGGGATCAAATTAACGGCACTGGAGTAGGTTGCTACCTGGCAGTACAATGGACCAGTTTTAAGTCTGAGTGATCCAGTAGTGTTTTAAAAATCCTCCGAAAAAAAAAAAAAAACTTCATTATGAGCAATTAGACAAAACGAACGAAGAATCAGCTAGAGTGGTTTATTCATTGAGGCACAGGTCCACCTCGGGCTATATCGCCATGCAAAAAATAAAATGAAGTTATGGATTGAATCTACCAAATGGACATGCGATCCACGAGGCACAAGCCACGTGCCACGAGCCACAACCCACGAGCCTCGAGCCACAAGCTACAAGCCACCAGCTCCGATCCAAATACAAACTGATGAAGGTTCGACGGGAATAACTCTTAGCAATTGCTGCTACTTACAATATAATAATAATGGCGGCGCTACAGTCCGAGGTAGACCTGGGCCTAGCTTCTCAGCAACCACTCGTGTTGTGCGTGCTATTGTTCTCTCACGAGTGCAGGGGACCATCAGTTTAATGCCGACTCCGAACGGCGAGATTGAGAAACTTTTTCTAGACAGTTATACTCTTTGAGGATTGTCAGTGACTCGAAAGAGGTGGAGCCGCGAACAATTTTTTTTTTTTTAAAAATTGTCTGAACTTGGAATCGAACCTAGACTGTGAAAGTCTAATGCGCATGGGTCGACGCACGAACCCACACGGCCACAGCGCCCACCGCTGCTACTTACGTTTGTCGAAAAAACTAGTGATAGAGCTTGCTTCGGAGGACACTTATGTCGCCAGTCCTCCTACTTTGACTGAACTATGAACAAAACAACTAACCAATTCTGGGTTCCTTCGAAAGAATGACTCATCGTCGAATTTTGATCAAAGTTGGCGGATATGGCGAATGAAAAAATAAACAAATCACAATCTCTTAAAAGTGTAAAGAATTAAGTATAATCCATAGAGCAAATCGATCGACTGCACTGGTTCGGCCTTTTTAAGCGCATGTCGAACTTTTCTCCAGACAATATTATGGCGGAATCTTAAATTTCTCTTCCGCGAAGAAGATTGATCACCGAATTGAACTGCCACGGACTATACGGCCGACGTATCGTAGTAAGTTATTCATCGCAGCGGTAATTTCTTCAAACTGGGCAGGGACCAAATGGATCTACACTTGTTTATTGGCTTCGTATCCTTCCATCAAAAAATATTCGCAGCAGAAACTATTGTTCAAAACTCCTTTTGATATGCTCTCTGCTTCCTGCTTTCATCTTGCATTATATGATTTCTGATTTTCCTACAAAACAGTATTTAAGTGCTCATCAGGATTGTGCAAACAAAACATTTAAAGTCAACGCCGCATTATAGCGGCTAGGATAAAGAAATGCTTGAGAGCTAAAGAGATGGCGCTGTGAAATTCTAATTAAGATATTCAACTGCCATGGTCTTAGTATTTCGAATAAAAACGTTTTATCCGGACAAAGGCAACAACATTCATTTTTCACAACAATAGACACATATTTCCTGTCCTAAAATTCGCCTGCTGATAGGACGCTATTCATAAAATCCAAACAGATGACGCTTTTTTGGCCGGATCCCAAAATAATTACTGCGTTCCAAAAATTAATGATAACCAATTAATTTCAGCTATCAAAACGTGTCCCCTTTGTAACAAAATGTCGCAGAGCTTTAACGTTTTCTTATATCAGGCATTTAAATCCTATTCATCAGCAACACCGTATGTCTATGCAACATTCTTCAGATACACGACTTGCTTGCGTCGTCTATATCCACTTTTACTGACGCGTCGCCCATACGAACCGAGTGCATTCTTAAAGAAAACATCTAATAACATATTCGTCGCGCTTTGTTGGCGTTTGTTTACGAAGAAATTAAATCGATTACAACAAGAATAGGAACGTGATTTCACCCATTAATTAGCAAATGAATTCTTAGAATTCACATCTGCATGGGTGTGTGTGCATGTATTTCCACTTACCCGTCAGATAGAAAACACTGGCCCAGCCGAATGACGAAATGAAAAATCCACAAACCGGCATAGTTATGGCAGCACCAAGGGAGGAAGCTATTTGAGGAAAATTTCAAAAATTAAATGCGATCGGGATTGATTGATGAGGAAACCTACCCATCATGTTGGACATGAATTTGGAGCGGTCTAGTGGAGGAATCCATACGGCGGCAACTGGATGAATTGCGGGCCATGTCGCACCTAGGAGGGGAATGAAATGATCAACATTTGAAAAGGTGACATTAAGTTTTCACACTTACCCAACATGAAACCGAGGAGGACTCTAAGCACGATCAACGCAACGTAGTCGAAGTGCGCGGCTAATGGTGTGGCCAAAGTCAGCAAACTCGCCCACAACATGGAATGTCCAAATACCCTTCGCCCACCAATCAGTTCAGCCAACCGACCGCCTGGCAGCTCTGTCATGATATAGCCCCAGAAGAAGCTGCCCAAAACGAAATTTTGCTGATACGAATCCCATGGGAATTTCTCCTCCTCCAGCTCGGATATGTCTGTGCTTGCAGTTGTCGTGGCATTGTCAGCGTTTCCATTCAAAGCTGGGACATCAGTGGTATTTTGTTTGACCATCGCCACAATGGCAATGGTCAGATTCACACGCAACGCATAGTTCAGCATGAAGCCGAACATGGTCATTACATTCAGTACTTGACGACATGATACGAGATCTAGAAAGAGATTAGAATAGAAAAAAAACAGTTAAGGATGGTCTTGTGGCAGGAAAAATAAAAATTTGACAGCTGTCACCGAAGATGACGCTTCATTGACGTTTTCTGTCAACATAACAATAATAATGGCGGCGTTATAGTCCGAGACGGAATCGGGCCTAGATTCTCAACAACGCATTTCATAACTTCAATTCTGATCACCCCATTTGACATTTGATATCCACGTGTCATGCTTATAAATCTAAAAACAAGCAAATCCGACGTAAAAATTACTGCAACAGCACTTATATATTTCATCATCAATTCAACATCATCCACGTGCATGCGTCACAACATCTCCTATGATCAGAATCAGAAACCTAAAAATACGCGCCACGCAGTTTGACAAGGCACGTCAATCTACCCACTTTTTTGACATTGGCCTTAAAATATTCAAATACGGCAAATGGTACCTTGCCTTGTTTTTGCAAAAACAACAAAAATAGCGCATATGGCACAGAATTTCCGCCAAAAAATTGTTTAAAAAAAAAACTTAATTTCAGTGTTTTTGAACATCTGCCAAAATAGTTTGTGTACCGAAACCACACCCCCATAAATTTGAAACATTCTACAATTAAGGCATATAAATATATACCGCCTAAGAGCGCTTTAAAATAGATTTACTATGACGGATTGATAGATACGAGAGTAATTTTTGGAACCATAAACCGTTTGGCACGTTTCTAACAGAAATTGCTAATTTGTGTGCTCAAGTTGTCAGTTAGTCTGCAAGTGTTTTCTTAAATTTGACAGGAAATATACTTTTCTGGCGTTTGCACTTCTCACGATCGGGGTTGTCCTCAGTTGGCAAGTTAAGTTCCGTTTTGGCAAGACAACATGCATGTATTTTGAGTGTCAACAGTTTTGTGGGTGAACCAAATTTGGAATACACAAATTTTTGACCCAAATTTTAAACCACTCGGAAACAAAATTCTGACAGAAAAAAAAAATGTAAATATAGCACAGATATTTATAGATTTTGGAGTCAATTTAAAAGCAGTTTAAAAGCAAAAGGAGAGTTTCTTTGTTGACGCACACCGGGTGAACAAGTTGCGAGTGTGTCAACAAAGAAGATCAGCTGAACGCATCCCCTGTGTGACGTTTGACATCTTTGTTGACGCACCCCGAATGAACCAGTTGCGAGTGCATCAGCAAATAAGATCAACTGAACGCATCCCCTGTGTGATGTTTGACATCTAAATGAAGTTGTTAGACAGAGTGAAAGACTGAACACATCCCCTGTCTGACGTTTGACATCTAAATTATGTTGTATGTCAAATTGAAAGACGTCACATGTTTTTGATAAGCTTCTAGTCACTCAACAGAACTACATGCAGACTGTACATGAGTGAATAATCTCACAACCAAATGATTAACGTTCTTCTTGTTACAGCCAAAAAGTCACCTTGACTCACCTCATTATGCATGAAATATTTGATTTTCTCTTGACCACAACAACAACAACCTGTCACATGATCCCATCCACAATTGATTTCTTTTAGCCTAACAAAATACCAGTCACGAGACTCGTGAGTTATTTCTTCAAAGAAGCGAAAGCAGTAATGAAGTAAAAAAAGAAGTTATCTTCAGCTTCCAGTGAAACGCCAGACGTCAAACCATTGACAAAGCGCTTTGTCTTTTATTTTTTCCACTTAACAAAACGACAGACAAGCTAACCCCGTGATCTCAAAAACTTCGCCCACGTTTCTGACAAAAAAAAAAACCTTTGCATGTGTCCAAACATTCACTTGAATTTATCGTACACGTAAGACAAACGTCACTTCATGGGGTTTTTGCGGGTTAAAAATATTTACGTAATTAATTTATACAGTCATCGAAGTTGTCTGAAGTGCGTTCGGTCAACGACATCAAATAAGTCGAACGCGATAAATGTCTGCGAAGCATGCTGTGCCTTCACATTTAATTGTCTTCTTAATCTCTTCTGTGCGAAAGTTAAGCAATATGACACATGACATACATACTTCATTTGTGTATAGGGTGAGCATATGATAAATGACTGAAGCCAGAGTTAGGGATGTCAATTTTTCGAATCACGTACGAGTAGGAGAAGTGTATTTTTAGAAGTGCACTTGTGAGTCATGTCACGAGTGCAGTGTTACTGTGGTGACAGTTTTACTAGAGGAAAATGTCAAAGTGTCATAAGTGACAGATGGTGACAGTATGGCCTTTGATCTGTTTTTTTGAATTATGCAGCAGTGTTGTAATGAACGCATTAAGCGTATCAGACTCGTTTTAAAGAAGACAGAGCACAAAATGAAGTCTGTGTTACCAGGGAATAGACTTTCCTTCACCTCTGACATAAATCAGATTGACAGCTCAGGTTAATAAATATAAAAGCTCTGTTTGTTTATTCACTTCATGAAATGGAAAAACGAACATCCAATCCACCGGAAAAAGCTGCGAACCATGACATTTGACATTGACAGCTTTGCGGTAATGTTTGCATAAACCGAATGCGAGAACAGTTAAGTGAAGTTCGAACATACACAGAAAAAGGAGGAGTGTGCTTGAATTTATTCAAAATCAAAAGTTATTTTTACGCTTGCGTCAAAATACCAAATAAATTTGTAGTTCATGGTCATTTTGTGGAACGTATGCACACGCCCGATGAGGCGTGAGGCGATTTTTAAGCCACTTGTCAGAACGCGATGTTTATCTTCGCCGTAGACAGTGAGATAAATTAAGAAACGTGCTAATGCCATGCGATGTCATTAGTGTAGTTTTTAATTAATTTCAGTCTGGCGAAATTGTTCAAACTGATTTTTATCTCGAAATATAACGCCACCATTAAACCGGCACATAAGCGAAATTACTCAAGCACTTGTTAACCTTAAGTCGGAATGCACACTTTTTTTAATTTTATTACACGCCACCAGAGAGAAAATATCCTTTGACTCCATCGTAGGAGCAGACCTAATTTGGTCAAAAAATAAGGACTTACCAAAAGCCTTCAAAGAAACATAAAAAAATGTAATCAGTGGACAATTTGCAATCAAAGAGCAAAATTGAACCGGTTTGATTATGACAAGTCATTTGACAGAGACCTGGAGAGACACTCGAGTATAATGACCAATAAAATATGCATAAACCGTTTTGAGGCGTTGCTGTGCGCTTAATTACTCACATAAAAGCTAAAAGGCCAACTTGACTTTGGACCGTACACGAGAAGAAGAAAAAAATCATGTTCCCATTCGATCTTGATGGGTGTTAATTGAGGGACCTGTTCGAAATGAAATGCATTCTGAGGGGTGTGTCCACGAGTCGACTTGACTAAAAATAATTTGTATAAATTATTAAAATTTCATAATGAATCGAAAATAGTTGTTAGCTCCTGCCTCCAAAGCAGTTAGTTCAGTCTAACAGCGGGAATATTTTGAAGGTTGATTTGAAAAGTTCTGTTGCTTCGCAGAATTTATGAGAATTCATCAAAAATCTCTCAACATCATGCTAATTAGCCGCAAAAATGATAAATATTATTCTTGACACAAGTACCGTCATTTTTGACACATCTCCAACAGTTTTATGCATCAGGAACATGCAGTCTTCCTTTCAAAACCAAGTGCACGTAATTTAAATCCACATCTCACGAATTGTTGACACCACACAAAAGGCATGTCCATCAGAACCGGTTGAAACGCATCTGTTGCAACTTAAGTGACTCAAAAAAAGGTGTTAAGTATTAAATCACTGATTCGACGACCTTAAGCAGTTGCAAATCGAAATGCACGCTTTTCAAAATTCCTCGTCTGACCTTTGCCTCAAAATCGCCTCGTACAACTTAATATAATGGACTGTCGCTCACGTGTGAAATATTTACGGTAATTCAAAAGCGCCAAGTCAATTTAGATACACGTACAGATACAAATGTCGCGAATGAGTAATTGTTTGTGAGGAAATCTAATAAGAAATGTAAATTCAATTCAGAATTGTAAGCGTTTCACTTTTGAGGCGTGTCGCAAAAACCCTCCCACAACTAGCAGCTAACCGATTGTTTAGCCAACAGATCGCTTGTAAACAAAGGTGTTGTTGTTGCTGTTGTTGATAGGATTGTAAATTTGATGCAAATGAATTGCGATTCGTTTGAGTTGTTAGAGCTTTTTAATTGGACGTCGTGATTTATGCGCGGAAATTCATAGGTCTGTGGGAATTATAGTTCGTGGTACTCATTGATTGAGGTTACCATTTGCGGAAGTAAATTACAATAAAAAAAAATAAATCTTGTTGTGATATTGAATTTTGCAAAACAACAACAGGATGATGAAATGTAACGAATCTGAAAACAATCTTTTGAAATATATGCACTAGCAAATGAGATACGAATCTCTAACGATGCATGAAGCCTAGAGATGAGTTTTTTTTAAAATTATGTGGCACGTTAACGTATTCTGAAGTTTATCTACCTCATTAATGCCGCCTTAAGATTAGAACATGTCCCTAGTCAGTGGAAAGTGGCGGAAGTAATAATGGTACTCAAGCCGGGTGAACCTCCAACAGAGAAAAAAGTCTTACAGACCGATAATGTTTAATGTGTTTGAAAGAATTTTACTTAGGCTTTTAAGCCCGATTGTGGAAGAAAGACGACATATTCCTAATCACCAATTTAGTTTTAGAAATAAGCATTCGACTATTGACCAAATACATCGAATAACTGATGTTATAGAAAAATCGTTTGAACAAAAGCAAGTCTGCTCAGCTGTATTTCTCGATGTTTCGCAGGCCTTTGACAAGGTTTGGCACGAAGGTTTGAAACACAAACTGCTACAGTTCTTCCCGAGAAAACTTTACGTAATATTATCAAATTACCTTTCTGATAGAATCTTCCGTGTAAAACATGGAAAAGAATACTCGCTATTTAAATCTATAGAAACTGGAGTACCCCAAGGAAGTGTTCTTGGTCCTCTCCTCTACTTACTTTTTAGTAGCGATATGCCACAAAATGTTGACACTATACTGGGCACATTTGCTGACGACACCGCCATTTTGGTAACTGCCAAAATGGTCGAAGAGTCAACTAGAAAACTGCAACGTGCTTTAGATCGGGTACACGAATGGACAAACACTTGGAGAATTGAACTCAATGAAGCTAAATCCGTTCATATTAATTTTACATATAACAACGTGAATAATTTGCCCGTGTTTATAAATGGTATTCAAATACCCTTTGGAAATGAAGCGAAACACCTCGGGATGACTCTAGATGTAAAGCTTAAGTGGAAAGAACACGTCAAAAAGAAACGTGAAGAGCTCCGAATAAAATATAAAGACATGTACTGGCTTATTGGAAAATATTCCAAACTAAGTACTGAAAACAAATTGCTTATATACAAGCAACTGCTAAAACCCGTCTGGACATATGGTATACAACTATGGGGTTGTACCAAAGAAAGTAATAAAAATATACTACAAACTTTTCAAAACAAAGTATTAAGAACCATCGTCAACGCACCGTGGTACATACAGAACGACGATATCCACAGAGATCTTAGAATTGCATCAATCCAGAATGAAACTAAGAACATTGCTCGTAAGCATAAGCATCGTCTGGAGGAGCACATAAACCCTGATGTCCTTCCAATTCTTGACGAATCTAACGTATTGCGCCGTCTTCAAAGGACTAAACCCCTTGACCTAGCACGGTGAATACATCCCGCGCTTAGTTGCGCTATTAGCAGGAACTCTCAGTGGAGAATCTCTTGTAAATCGCATCATAATCAAGAAAACAAAACTGATGGATAAGTGTAAAACTTAGTTGTAGTATGAATATATTTTATTTTATTTGAAGGGAGGTGTTTTTACTGGGTAAAAATCCCTTTCGCTATGAGGGAACGGTCCCCATAGTGTCTTTAGAAGATTTTCACCTACCGTCGCTAAAAAAAAACGTTACGGTTTAAACAGGAGTTAAGGTGTGCTTCTCCCGTATTTTCTTAGACCCATCAGTTATTCAACAGGAATTAGCTTAAACAGCTGCTGCCATCCAGAAGGGACTAATAACATCGACGACTTGGCTAGAAAGTGACAATAGGCAGCTATAGTTTGGAGGTAGTCAAGGTCTTCGTCTAACTCGACTGGATAAACCGTACGTACGTACAACAATCAATACCGAAATTAAATCTAAAATAATTCTTTCTAATCGCTGTTTTTTTTCGGCTCAAAAGACCAAAACATCAAGCTGACCTTATACAAGACCTTGATCATCCCAGTCCTGCTCTACTGCGCAGATGCATGGACAGTATCCAAAGCGGATGAATAGGCTCCTTGGCTTTTCTAAAAAAAAAAGTTCTGCGTGATATTTGATCCTTTTTGTGTTGAAACAGATTAAAGGAGAAGATGTACGAGCTGTACGCCGATATGAGTCTAGCCAGAGGTCTACTGATCCAACCCCTAAGTCTCTAAGGCGACGTAGAGTGCACGGATAACTTGGATTCGGCTCAAAAATCTTCTAATTTGATCCTGTGTGACTACACAACATAGAACTTCCACTTGTGGTGCACACAAGTGGAGAAAGATCTCAAGCTACTTAGTGAACTCAATTGAATATAGCTAGCAAAAGATCGTACTAACTGAAGAGGCTCAGGTTATTTAGACCAATAAAATCCATGGTGTTGCCACTAGAGTTGTACCAAATAGTCATTTGGCCGGATACCGGATACCGAATATTCGGTCTGCAGCAAGGCCGGATAGCCGAATATTCAGCGGCCGAATATCTGCCTAAATTAAAGGTATAATTGTTTGGTGGTCTAATACTCAAATTAGACCGGTATAGTCTTATTGTTTATACAGCAAGATTTTTGGTTGCGGAAGACAATAGTCAGATTGAGTTTTCTGCCAAAAGTGGTATCGCCAATGAACTTGACTTATCTAGAAACAGTTAGGCTAGGAAGGAATAGTGATCCTTGCAAAAACGTATCTTTCATCTCCATGTAGCAGTGTATACAGTGAGAGAATCTTTTCTTTTCTGCACCACTCAGCCAAAGACTAAGTGGGAACACAGTCTATAAAGTTAATGTCGCAAAATAGGCTGACAATTGATTACCATGATCTTGAAATTCCACGCTATATTATTACGTCTTGTGAGGCACTCTAAGCCGGAGATACAATATACGAGGGAGCAAGGATGAGACGCCCGAAAACCGACCTTCTCCACCCGAAAATCCACTTTCAAACTGGATTCTCGGGTGAAGCAGGCATGTTTTCATCCCTTTTTGTTCCGTTTTCAACATGTTTTCCTCATTTTCTGGTGATCGCTGATCAAGTAAGTTTGGCGCGCAAAACCATAATTTTAAAACCAAAATAATCACTATAAAATTGAAAAATTAACTGAAAGAATTATGTTAACGATTTTCAATCTGACATTTGCTTTGACAAATATAACTGTCTGAAGTTAGTACTGGGATTTGAGCACCAGTATATTAACAAAATTTGACTTGATTTGATTATATGAAGCCAATGACACATTTAGACACAACGTCATCGGCTTCTGCACAAGCCAAAATAAAAACCACTAGGCAAAACCACAAACCACGATAAAGCTGTCTATCGAAGATCTGACGACCTTGGGAAAACCTTCTATCGATATTTAAAAGAGATATAGTCTCGTGGGGATTGAGATTGGAGTGATAAGACCAAACCAAAGGTTTCTTAATATGAGCTCAAAATTTAACTGAAAGTGTTCGATGACTCAATGCGGTCAAGTGAAGAATAATTTTAAAAATAAACCGAAGTTGTGACAATAGTCAGTCAACAAAGACCGTGAATTTTAGCATCGTTGAAGTCAAAGAAGTGTTTGCAATGTTTTCTGAACGCACCCAGATAAAGCTTAGATTTGTAAACAAAACCACACACCAAGTATTTAGAACCTTTTCCGCGGCCATAAAAATAAATCATCATACTTATGAAATAGTTTAGCGACTCTCCACCAAAAGTAACTCTTGCACTCTTTATTTGCTCACCAAAGCCGTGTGTGTGTAGCACATGCTAATCAAACGTGTAGACAAATTTAATGGAGTGTTAAAGATTTGTTTACACAATCAATTCGTCATCTAATTTAACTAAAATAACCTGGAATTCCTCCCAAAAGATAATTTGTTATAATTTGTGAAGAGGGAACTACATTCGATTCGACGTATAACGTGGTGAATTCAAAAAGACAGTCACATGTGACCGTGGATGAATGAAAACTTAATCAGAAACAGAAACAGAAACAGAAACACTTTCAATGCCACTTGTGCAGTTAATTCGTATCTCTTGGGGAAATACATTAGATCAACCGATCACAAAATGGTTAACCGTTGTATTCACAACAAAACTGGGTCACTGAGTGTGTGGCGGGGCATTTGAAACAAGTTGCAAATATTTGCTTTGTCATTCCCCGCCTAATCCTATGATTATGTGGGGGGTTTTCTTCTGTCGAATGGGAAACAAGTTTCGATTTGAATCACAGTCAGAGTCTTTCAGTGTGGACTTTCTTCTGATACCTCACATGATGCTCATGTGATTGGTTAAAGATCAGTTTGATGCACGAGCATGACTAAGATGTCGATTAACTTTAAGTATGATTTGCGTTTTGATTGACGTTAAAGAGAATCTCTAGACGGAGATGTAGTTGCAATCAGTCAGAGGGGTATGGCCTGACAAGCGAGTGTATGTGTAAAATGAAATCACACAATGAAGCGCTGATGAGTGTAGACACTTAATTGTAAAGGGTCATGACGATAAAAAGCTTGATTAAGTGACTTTTAAAAATCCATTAACGATCTCATTGATAGATTAAAAAGCGCGAACTAAACAAAAATATTATAATTAACTGTATCTTGATTGTGTGAACAAACATCTATCAAGACAATTATTCAGTTTTGACACAACATTTGACGTTTAAAGATGTTTCTCTAAAAAATGGATGTGTTCAGCGTAAGTGTTCAAGTAATGAAGGCTGATGTGGTCGTGGACAAGTGCGATGACTCCAAACAAACATCTGTCAAAATAACTATTCAATTTTGACACAACGTTTGTTTATAAGCGATGGACGCGTTCAGCGTAAGTGTTTAGGTAATGGCGGCTGATGTGGTCGCCATGACCTAGTGGGCAAGTGGGCGATGACTCCAAACAAACAAAACAACTATTCAATTTTGATACAACGTTTGACATCTGTTTTAAGGCGATGGACGCATTCAGGCTGTTTTTAAGTAATGGCGGCTGATGTGGGCGCCGTGGCCAATTGCGTTGACTCTGGATCCGACGGTCCTTGTTTCGATCAACAGACCAAAACCCACTCTCATGGCACCATCTCTCTGACCTTTTGCAGTCACTCGGGAAATAACGTAGTGCTCAGGGTAGAATAACTCTGTGAAAGAAGATCGCTAAAGGACCCAATAAGGAGATCTAGTTCGACATCAATCGAATGCAATATTTAAACGATGACCAGATAACAATGATAGTTTTTCCAATTGTTACGTTTCAGCTCCTGTCAAAGTTACCAATGACATCTAGCTGTCAAAATATTTAGCAAGGTTTGCCATTTGATCATGTATTGCTTCACACTTGCTGAACGTGCAAAAGTTATTAAAAAATGTCGAAATTCTGGCTCAGTTGTAAATACATGTGAATTTCGTCGTGAGGTCGGTCGTCATCATGGCTTCAGAGTTCAGGCAATTTGTCGCACCGTGAATAAATTTGAAGTTGAGTACACTCTTTTGGACCTTAATCCACCAACCAGGCAGAGATTGGTGCGAAATGATGAAAACATAGCCACCGTAGCGGCCAGAATCGAAGAAGTTTCAGAAATCTCGACTCGCAGCCGATCAGCTGAATTCGACATCGACAGAGAGTCATAATAATATAATAATAATGGCGGCGCTACAGTCCGAGGTGGACCTGGGCATAGCTTCTCACCAACCGCTCATGTTGTGCGTACTTTTGTTCTCTCACGAGTGGAGGGGACCTACAGTTTAATGCCGACTCCGAACGGGGAGATTGAGAAGCTTTTTCTAGACAGTTATACTCTTTGAGCATTGTCAGTGATTCGAAAGAGGTGAAGCCACGAACAATTTTTTTTTTTAAAATTGTTTGTCTGAACTTGGGTTCGAACCTAGGCTGTGAAAGTTTAATGCGCATGGGTCGACGCACGAACCCAGACGGCCAAGGCGCCTAGAAGCGGCGCAATGCTTAGGAGTTTTGAAGGAGAAATTTAGGTCGTCTCAGAGCGAGAGTTCATGTCATAGAAGCAGCGCAATGCTCAGGAGTTTTGAAGGAGAAATTTGGGTCGTCTCAGAGCGAGAGTTTGTCAATTGGCGGCCGCGATCGTGCGACGTGGATAATTTTTCCTGGGATTACGTCAAGTCCTTAGTCTCCACTGACGGGATAACCACTTTAAACGAGTTTGAGGCAAATATTCGAGACGCTATTGCCGGAATATAGCCGCACATATTGGACCAAGTTATCAAAAATTGGACCCACAACATGAAGCTCTCCCAGCGAAGCCCGGGCGGCCATTTGAATGATTTGTTATTCCATACTTAATGCCATGAGTGTAGCTTCAAAAAACCGCCAGAATCAGTTTCATATCCCTCACCGCTGTTGTTCTATTCAAATTTCTTTTCCTATCGTCCATATCTGGTCACCCTGGAAAGGGACGACATCCCTCGAAAGCAATATAAACGATGGCGGCTGACAAAGTATTAAGGAAATCAATTATTTCCCCCAAAGACAGAGTCAGTCAACAACAACAAACCTTGACTACAGGCAGCAAATGTAAACAACGGAGTTACAGCGCATCTCCAACGAACATGGAAAATTTCACAAAATGTTTGGGCAAGCAAACGCAAGGTTGAAGTATAAACCTCTTCAAGTCTTTTTAGAGCGCCCTTGAACCAAATAAGATAATCTCCGCTACGGAATAAACCCAACTTCCTAGTGGAAACCTACCAACCTCCTGAGGTGTGATAAGACAAAGTACGATCACTTTGAGTTTATCACGAGTCTTCGGTCAGAGCGAATCGTTTACACAGTTCGCTCTCCGCCTCGTTGACTGAACTCGATACCAAATTGTTGCAACGCCATTCAAATGCGCATTCACACGGCTCACTGCCTTGAACCAATTTCCACCGTCACCACTTTTCCGAGAATATCTAATCAGGTTATTGACACAAGTGTCAGAATGATCTTAAGACCCACCAAAGGCACTGAAAAGTTCCCCACCGCGAGTCATAATAAAATTCGATAGCCTGGACCGCGCAGCAGCTTGCGCCGCCTTTAAATTATTCATATATGTAAAAATGATGCAACTTTATTTTCATGTTGCATTGTCGTGTTTACTTGGACTAAGCATTTCGAACCGCCTTCCGTTGTGTGGGCCGACTGCGGGGAATTCTCCGGTCAAAGAGACAAGATTGCCCCTGCGCCTCATGTAAGCGACGACTTCAGACGTCAATGAATTTGGATTGCTCTTTGTACACACTTGCGGCTGTAACTGGATTCAACCACAATCAAATGAATGAAACTAGTATCTTCCTCTTCTCATTCTATCTCGTACACTCGCCGATCTAAGTGTATATTGAATTTGATTAATCATATTCCAGCAGCCAAGTGGTCACTCCACTGTGCACCACTACACGCACGCACCAGACCAGAATCTGAACTCAACGTCCTAGTTCACTCGAATAGATGACGGGCACAAAAAAATCTTTCCACTGCGAAGTTTTTCAGAGCAGAACAAAATCCGCACAACGCAACAGATAACCAGTACGAGCACCCACAGATGCAGTATCTGCGACGAACGAACCCGTGTCGCGCCTACTCGTTCAGATGTGTGACGAGCCCCCTACTTCGAGTAGTTCTTGCGTCATCGTCACAACCGCAACCAGGAAACTTCGATGTCGATGCTCAATACTTGGAGGCGCACTGGATTTAGCTGAGCAGTGGAATTAGGTGAAAGTCTATTCCGTGCTTATCGCTAGGATTTTGAACTTTGAATCGTGTCTGACGTTTTCTTTTTGTGCCTGAAAAAAGGGGCTGATGAAAAATATAAAATTTACAACGTCAATCGTCTGATCAACAATCAATTCTGAGGTCAATACCAGCCGCTGACACTGCTGCTCACTAAAATGTGGCCACTGATTGGATTAAATTAACGTTTTTGAAGGGACAGAGAAGATTTGCTTACATAAAATGGTTTTTGAAACGACGTAGTTTTTTAAGGTTCCGTCTACAAAAACGGAACCTTTATAATTTGTCCGTCCGTCCGTCCGTCGTGTCTGTCACACTTTTTTATCTCCGAAGTTTATGAAGATATCGGCATGAAATTTTGGAATTGGGTACTTCAGACCTAGATGTCAATTCCTATGCAGCGATTTTAAAAAGTGGGGCCATTTGGGGGTGGCTCCAGTACAGGTGAAGTTGACATTAATTTTGAAAAATTGTCGCACCCCATCGAAATATATATCAATCGACAGGTCTTTCGAAATGAGGTGGAGGTTTCGTTCAACACTTTTTTATCCAAAATACCGTTTGGAAAATATGGAGCTCCAAAGTTTTAAATGCGTCCCCCACTGCCATTTCTAAACCAAAGTGTTTAAAAATCGGAAAAAATCACAAAAACTTGGCTTCATTGAGTACTTTCATTTAAAACCATTGCGAGCATTCTGGCCTTAATGGTTTTGGAGATATTGGCCAAAAACGGTCAATCATCGACATGCGAATTTTAAAGATCTGAAAACGCAGTTTTGAAGACATCAATGTAAGCATTAAGAAATGATACATTTCAAAATATCGATTTATGTTGAAATTTTGAGATATCTAAGATTTAAAATGAAAACAATTTCATTTCCACACATAATTTCATGCTGTGTTCGGCCACTCTATTCGTTGCTGAGCGTTATCTTTTCGATCTCACCCCTAAATGCCCAACAGAATTGAATACACACACACCGCAGGCATTAGCAGTGATTGGGTATGTGTATGATGGAAGGGATTTTCTGTGTTGGATAAACTTGGATAGAGATATAGGTATATGTAGGGATGAACGTTTGTTTTTTTCGGATGTATAAATGTATGAATGAATAGTTGATTTGAGTTGAAGTTAGAAGAAAATTCAACTGAAATAGTTTCGAAACGTCGTTTGATCTTCAGAAATCATCCATCAATATTATGCGACGGAACCTTACCCGTGCGAGTACAACGCGCACTTGCCCAGTTTATTTTTATTTCGAACTTGCAACATCTCGATCTTTTGAATCAAAATTAAGAAGGGATCTGTCGGCAACTCACTTTCGATATCGCGATTAGAAATGTGACGGCAAGTATTCGGTACCCGGCCTATCCGGCTTCTTTTATAATATCCGGCCAATCGGTCAATCTGACTTGCCTTCCGCAACCTCTTCAAAAAAGTCCCAACAACTTTGCTGACTAAAAAGTAAGAGTATCTTGTGGAGGAGAAGGAAAAGAACATGTTTAAGTTGGTTTTACTTGTACCGGTCAAATTTGAGTATCAGAGCAACAAACTACTTTTAATTTGGGCAGATATCCGGCTGCCGAATATTCGGCTATCCGGCCTAGTTGCAGGCCGAATATTCGGTATCCGGTATCCGGCCAAATCACTATTCGGTGCAACTCTAGTATTTACCCCTTTGAGCAAAAATGTAATTGATGATTCCGTGAACAATTTTCACTTCACATAAGACAAATACGCCCGAGGTGTGTATACAGAAAGAAAAAGGTTCCAAACTAAAATGGCGCCCAACACAGATTGCTAAAAAGAGATCGCGGTTGTTTGAGACCTAACTTCATACCGGAAAGTCAACCCAGAGAAGACAGAATTGATGCTCTTCACGAGAAAAAGGAGAATTCCGGAGTTTACAAGCCCACATATAAACGGGGTGGAACTCAAACTCTCAAGGACGGCTAAGTATTTGGGTATCACACTTGATTCCAAACTAAACTGGAAAGAGAACATCGAGGAGCGGATCAAAAAAGCGTGTGTAGCTTTCCACACATGTAAGCGAGCCTTCGGAAACACCTGGGGTCTTAGACCACGTGTGGTATACAGCGGTAGTAAAACCCATCTTAACTTACGGATCATCAGTCTGGTGGCAAGCACTGGAAAAGAAATACATTCTTTCTAGCTCGAAGGTCCAAGGATCGGCCTGCTCAGGAATCACGGGCGCCCTAAGAACAACGCCGACAGCAGCGCTCGAGGTCCTACTCCATCTTACCCCTCTTGACATCTTTTGTAGCAGCAGAGCGGCTATAACCGCAATGAGTCTCAGGGAAGTCAAGATGTGGAAAGACAAACCATATGGGCACGCGTTCATCCCATCAAAATGGACAGCATCATATAGATACAAAACGTCGGATTATCTGCCACCAACCCTGACTACCACGAGGAAGTTCCCTACCTGAATTCCGGACAAGAGAGGTTAAGAGGAGCCATCAGCAATTGGCGACGAAGATATCTCCCTCAAGAACAGGTGCAGGAACGGGGGCCGGGGTCTTCTGCGATCTCTTTGAAAGATCCCTAAACCTAAGCGACGAATGTAGCGTTTTCCAAGCAGAAGTGGTAGCAATTAATGAGCGCTACAATCCGAGGTGGACCTGGACCTAGCTTCTCAGCAACCACTTGTGTTATGCGTGCTATTGTTCTCTCACGAGCGGAGGGGACCTACAGTTTAATGCCGACTCCGAACGGCGATTTTGAGAAGCTTTTTCTAGACAGTTATACTCTTTGAGCATTGTCAGTGACTCGAAAGAGGTGGAGCCGTGAAAAAATGTTTGATGTTTTTTTCGAGATTCGAACCGATGACCTCGAGCGTAGGAGTCGACGCACTTACCCACTGCGCCACGGCGCCCAGCTTAAAGACCTTAGTTTGACTGAAAAAACGATAACCATATACTCCGACTGCCAAGCGGCTACAAGAGCGTCGGATATTGTAAAGTCGAAACTAGTCAAGCTATGCAGACAGAACGTCAACGAAATCTCCAATGTAAACACGGTGACTCTCTGCTGGGTGCCGGGACACACAGGAGTTCAAGGAAACGAGAGAGCGGACGTGTTAGCGAAGAAGGGCTCAGAGTTAGATAAATCTCTAGCTCTACCTTATGTCTACACGCCATTAAGTTTCCTAAGGAAAGAAATAGAGGACGAAGCCTTAGAAAGAGCAAATGAGCGATGGTTGAATCTGAATATTTGGTCAACGTCGAGAGCCCTATGGCCGGTGTTGAACAGGAAGAAATCATTACAAATGATTAACATAAGTCGCATGGATATACGGACGGTGGTGGGAGTTCTCACAGGGCATTGTCAGATAGGCACCCATGCCAGTAGGTTAGGTATCCCCCATCCCATCACTGTAGAAGTTGCAGGGACCAGGAGGAAATAGAGTCCGTCCGCCACCTGCTATGCGATTGTCCAGCTCTACAGGGAAGGGGGCTGCTAACACTAGGCAGTAACTTCGTTGACGAGCTGGAGGATCTGAATAAACCAGCAGTAAAAGTGTAGGTCTCACGGTGTACACCCCGTGCGTCCTTTCTGTTTAGGCTTCGCATCAGGGACCTTCGGTGTAGGATTCTACAAACTTACCACCTACGCCTCGGCAATAACTGCATCATCACATCAATTTGTTATTAAGCGTGTTTCGTTCACGAGTGGGTGCTAAGAAACATTGTTAATAAAACAGTCTTCTTATAAAACAGTCATTTTATCTCAAATGTTGTAGTCATAGCTGCATTAAAAACATTTGATGTCAAAATTATTTTCTCAGTTCTCACCTACTCAAATGAAAGCAAATGATTATACAATTTGTTTGAAAAACTCACAAGGATAACGAAAAGAAAGGCATAAAAATAGAAAATATTTCAAAATTAAACTTTTCATTCAACTTTTGAGGAATATTTTCCATAACATCACAACGACATCTGCCCTAAAGTCGTAGTAGTCACGCCACATTTGTTACAATTAGTTTCACACAAACGATCTCAGCGCCAACTGTACTTCGGCCTCTTAAACATTCTGTCTCAGTTTCATCGAGATTTCTGACGCTGTTTTTGCTCTGTGTGTTAAGGTTTGCTGAGCGGCCTATACACTCGTGAATAAAACACGCCTATTGTAGATTTGAACGACTTATGCGCTGGGGCTACCCTTTTTTGCGTTACGTTCGATGGCTTTATAGCTTTATGATGCGGGGTTCGTGAACTTTTGTTTTTGTTGACGAAACGCAAACGAAAATGATGTCAGAAGTCAATTACGTGGGCACTTCTTCTTCAATGATCCCCAAGCATACTTTGAAATGATGACCCAAATTTATCGATCGTTTTCATTTCTGAAACACATAAAAAACTCTCAATATGTATGGGAAGAGTCAAGATGCGCGTTGTCTACGTTGATTACGTTGCTCTCATTGCCTGCAAACGTAAGAACGCTATCACAACGCAATATTTCGGGCTGTGCCATTTTATAGCGTGTATTGAAAGTTAAACGTCTATCAACGGTGGAACCGGAAAAGTATTGTGTTTTAGGCACGAGTGACAAGGACTGAGAATCAATCCAACCATCCAGTGAACTTCTTATTCCTTAAACTCCTAAATCGCTAGTGTAACATGGACCAAAACTCTGTTTACAAAGTAGTTCAGGTTAAGTGGAATTTCCACTTTAAAATCAATCCCCCGTCAGCCATTTGTCTTAAATAAATCTCATTAAGAACCCCCCAGTGTATAATAAAATTAGTATCCCCACAACGAAATCGGCAACAGGCAGACTTAAATCAAATGATGAAATTCATTACGACAAATCTATGAGAACCAAGAGATACATGCCATCAATGCTTCACACATCTGTTTGGCAGTTCAAAAACCCACAAAACAGTCGTAATGATTCATTAGACACATTCCGATCAATTACCACCACAAATTGCACGACAGAAAAACAGCAACAAAGGAATTAAGAACAGAAATCCATTTCTGAATCGCAAATTTCCAAAAATAGGTTTCCTTCGCATTCGTATGACTTTAGTCCAATTGAGGTCAGGGACGCCGGCATACGTTAAGGCGAGCAATCGCGTAGGAGTATTGCCACAGAAAATTCCATCATGCGAAAAGTAAACACCCGACAGCTGATAGTCAACAAAAACGCACCCACGCACACAGCACAGCGCCGGTAATGGGTATTGTAATTATTGCAACACCGTCTGTACGCATCCTTGTTAGCCGTTGAAGAGATAATTTGACATTTCGCTGTTCGCGATGAGTTGAAGTGAGTCTAAGATTCACGAGTAATTTAAGGCCGACACAGTGGCGCGAGCAATTACGTCGTTACGCTGTCATCAAGACCCGGGATTAAGGATGAAGGCAATTGCAATTTGCTCTCAGAAACCCTAAGCAAGACTGTAATCACGCTGCAAGTGCAGTCACAAAGGATTGTGTGGAAGTGAAACTGGCACCGAATCGTGAGCGCACAGAAGTGGCTATTTTAAGACGCGTTCAATTATAGGGCAATACAATAAGGACGAGTGGGTGTTTTTTTTTCACTCAGACATCTTGTATCCTCAGTCACATGGTGTTGGGGGATCATTGAAGAAGAAGTGCTCACGTAATTGACTTCTGACATCATTTTCGTTTGCGTTTCATCAACAAAAACAAAAGTTCACGAACCCCGCATCATAAAGCCATAAAGCCATCGAACGAAAGCATGTGTTCGATTATCAGTTACCATGGAAAATTTGCAATTCCACGCAAACAAAATGTCAAAGACGGCTGATAAGAGCCTGCTGTTATTGAAGAAATCATTGAATCGGTGTCAACAGTATTTTCGTCACCAAAACCGTCAAGGTTATAAGTTAACTGATTCAATTCAAGGTTTATGTTGCCCAAGAACAAGCGCATATTCCGAATGGCTGAACTCCATATCTTCAGCTGGATGTCACAAAACACGTGTGGCAACAGATAGTGGCGCGGTTACCGCAGGTCTTCCGAGGCTCTTATCAGGAAGTGCGAAATTGAAATTTAAGCTTCACTGAATGCCGTAAAAGCGTATGGATTTCGATTTGATTAGAAAAAACTTAGAGGTCAAGAAATGTGTACAGGTTTGAGATGTGGAACCTTCGATAACACTCAAGATTTGTCGGAAGACAAAATCAAATCTGTTCTCAGATCATTACTAACTCACGAACACTTACAAGGTCTTCTAGGCCCTTCAAAGGCCCTTCTATGAGGCGCGTAAATACATTATTTGTTCATTGACTGGTAGAGGATTTCAAGGCAAAAAGGTTGTTAACTCAACTTGAAAAGCAGTTGCAAGTTGATTGCGACAGCACTCAACATTTAACAGCTGCTTGAAAGTGGTAGGCACACATATTTACTTAACACCATATTTTTCTAGACTCCTTCCCTTTTACGTCATTAATGTAGCCAGCTTTCGTATGAATTTCAGTAGAAAATTCTAACGGGAAATAAAGAACAATAAAGTGAAAAAACAAAATGCAAGCATATGAAAAAAAAGCTTGTTGTTTCAAGCTCACGAAAATGAAAACATTTTATGGGCCTGCATTCTATCGCGTCGTGTCAAAACGTGTGCAGCCGAGAATAAACTGAAATAACTAGGAACACTAACTGATATTCATAGGCATGAAACAATTGTTTAAATGTGACCATATGCTTTAAAAATGAGCTTCGACAAAAACAAAACCACAGAACAGAGTAAACTGCTTGTGTATTTTAGAACAACCAAACAACCAATTTACAAGAAACTCTTTAGCAATTTCATGACACTCAGTGGTACCAAAATCAAGCTCACCACAAACAATCAGTTTTCGAAAATTCAGTCGAAAGCTGAACGATAACCAGGATGGCAGAGTTGATCAACTCTTGTTGTCGTTCAGCTTTCGATTGAGCTTGTTGCCTTTAACAAAAAATTCTGCGTTCGATATTTGGTCGTGTCTGCGAGGACGGCGAATGGTGTAAAACTTCTACGAGTTGTACAAAGATTTCGATGTCGTGTAGAAGGCAAGGACCCGGCGACCAAGCTGGCTCGGCCATAGTGGGCATATGAACGCCAATGCTCAAGGAGACTTTTTGAATCCAATCCTCCTGCTATGAGAGGTAGAAAAAGACCTAACCTCAGATATGAAGGCCAAGTGATCGCGGAAGAACGACAACTGGACTGAAAGCAGCGTGCCTGGGACGGTCAAGAATCAAACGCAGCTCAACCTCAGACATAAGGACCAACTGATCGTGACACATGATTTCACTGGAAGCGGCGTGAAGAATGAAATGCAGTATAAGCTACGGCTCAGACCTTCCATGTGTCCTTCGGCTTAGAAGAAAGTAAGTACTATCGTAGATTCACTCCAAAAATGTTCTCTAAATTTACAAATGGCTCACAACAAGGCTTCCTGAGCTCCCCTATATTGTTCAAAATGTATACAAACGATCTTGTTGGCGGCGTTACAGTCGGATGTGGACTTGGGCCTAGTTTCTCAGCAAACACTCTTGTTGCGCGTTCTGTTGTTCTTCACGAGCGGAGGGGACCCATAGTTTATTCACGACTCCGAACGGCAAGATTGAGAAGTTGTTATACTCTTTGAGCCCTGTCATTGACTCGAAAGAGGTAAAGACGTGAACAATTTTTTTTCTTTTGAAAAATTGTTGCTTTTTCTGGGATTTGAACCTAGAATTGAAAGTCTAGTCTGTACTAGTTGACGCCCATACTCACACCGCCACGACGACAAGCAAAAAAACGATTTAGTTGTTGAAGATCAGGTTTAGAAATCCGGAAAATCGCTCTTGTACCCTTGTCATAGGGACGAGATCATATGATAAACTTTGAGATCCCCGACCTCCCTGACTATCAAAGGGACTAATTTTTTGAATATAGAAGTCCATTCCGTATTACTTGGGAGTTATATCAAACCATGGACGCATTCTATATCATTTTTTCTTAAGCAAATTAAAGTGAGTTATTTCTCTGTTCCAGTCGATCAGCGAGCGATAAAAACGTCGAAATAATCACTTAAGGTAGCCCTAAATGACGAACATGCTAGCCGAATTTGCTCGTGCTCGCCGCATTTTCGTCGTGTATGAGCTAGTTTGCGAGCCGCTCGCTGGTGGCGGAAAATTATGATTTTGTCCTGTTCGTTGGCTTTGATGTTCGTTGTGTAGGACCATGTTCGCGAGCAAACCTCATTTTTGCTGTGAACGTCACAGAGTGCATATCGCGCATTAAGCACAATGTCAACTGTCAGCCACGATTTTATCGACGAATTCATAAAACTTAAACGACGACTTAAAAAGTCGGTAATAATTCTAATAGGATACCAAAAAAATGCTGAAATCCGCAATTATTGGACAACATGTACACTTACCGACGCTAAGAAGCCTTCAAGACTTCAATGAATATCGAAATTCGCTACAAAAATGGTGAATCTTTTCGCAAGTTCGTAGTGCTTTTGGTGAATGAATTCATAAATTTCTCGGAAAGGTTAGTAATTCGTGGTTGACAGACAAGCTCAAATGAAAATATCGCCTCAACGTAGATATGAATCTGATTGAAAACCCAGGGTCAATTCATAAGCACTTTGCGAGCCTTTTGCTGAAGACATGATTGTTGAATTTACTACTGAAAAATAGATGGCAGGAAGGATCGTGAAAACTTTTCTCGAAGAAGGTCATGCTTTCTTCCTCCTTTTTCTTCTTCTTTGATTGACTGCGAAACTGTAAGGTTCGTCTAACATTTAATGAAGATTTACTTGATTAATAAGAGGAGCATTTTTCTTGTCTTCTTGGGATTGTGAACTCAAAACTCTTGCGTAAAAATATTGTGGAAGTAACGCGAAACAATATCTCAACTTCCTGTAGCTAGCACCCTTACTTTAACAATTCGGAACGTTACAAATGCAACACATTTGTAAGGAACCGATCATAAGCTCGTACACAGTCAAGATCTCGGAGATGAAAGAAGATTAAGAAGAGGTTAATAGGCTTTGAAATTCAGAAGGAATTCAATTTAAAACCCCAAAATAGATATCTCCATTAATCATCATTTAACAACTGATCAAAAATGTTTGCTGTTTTATTTCCCCAAACAAGAAGCTGTCCAGTTAAATTGAAGAATCATTAATCAGTCACACTTGTCATTACAATAACAGAAAAAGAAGACGTACAAGTATTCTGACACCAATTCACAAAAATGTAGGTCAAAGCTTGCAAAACAAATACAAACAACCATTTTTTGAATTGCTTCCTGTGTTTGCTCATCAAGCATGTAAAATTCCTCACATCGCTCAGTCAACAGCAGCAACTAGTTCATTGTCCCGCCCAAAAAGAGAAACATCAACATACATTCCCGAACTCTCCTCTGAGAAATGACATCAAGATCACAACGAGTGGCTGTTGAACTTAGCTGACACTTCAACTGTTGGCTGACACTTCACAACCTATAGTCCAACGCGATCCTTAATCAATTTGTCACAATTGATTCAATAAGAACGCGTCTTCATGCGACAAGCTGAGCAGTAAGCGTGGCATGTCCACACGCGAGTCGACAAAACAATAACGATCATCAGCCGTGGCGTCGCTTACTCATCATAAATGTTGTTCCGTCAGATAATTGAGTCGTAATTCATAAAGATACTTACTGCTTATTCTACAGAGGCCCTTCTTTTCCGTGTTAGACATTCCTAGGCGCCTGCAAAGAGAACAGAGAGAAAAAACAATTAAATCGCTATAGGATTTTACAAACAAAAAGCACAAATTCAAACGTCAATCCCATCCATCTATTGAGTGGCAATAAGCGTGACAACCCCACTGGACGTGCGTGCGTACGCACGCCATGCAAAAACAACGCGCGATAAGTGTAAACAAAAAGAAGCAACGACTTTACGAGCCTGAGGTATGTACAGCTTCGTGACGAATCATGTGCTGTCACGGTGAGCCGTTGAATAATTTTCGACGCATGCAAAAAAACGAACAATCGGAATTCGATACATCCGCACGGCACAGTCGCGTCAAGTGATTATCGTAAGCAATTATCGCATCATTAGGGACACGAGTGAGCGTTCGCTTTTGTTGAAGGAGACTTCTGCGAATTTCTGTCTCGCTAAAGCCAAACCAGTTAATGGCAGATGATCGCTAAATATTTGCATATGCTTTTGAAATTCAATTTCACCGCGTCGCCGGTGTGTTTCAAAACAAAACCAACGCGGGGTTTCTGGAACGGAAGGCGTTCAATTTGAATTCAAAATACTCGTGTGTGTCTCCCCAGCCGCGGGCGGTTATCCGCGACATTATGTCACTAGAGATAAATTAAAATAAACGTGTGCATGTGTACCGAAGGTGAGGTAAGCAGATCAGAAAAGCAATTAAGCAGACAGCAGCAGTGAATGTGAGCGGAAGGGCAGCCTTAGTTCAAACACAGCGGCCAGAATCTGAAGAGGAGTTTGAGAAGATATGGTTTTGCGGCTAACGAAGAGGTAGCTTCAGTCCTAATCAAACAGGAAGTTGGTCTGAACTGTGTGGTTGCGGGGTCAGAGGTGGGCGTGAGATGTGGTGGCAACTCAGTCAGTTGACTTCTTCTTTCCGGATTCGGAGTTTACATAACATGAGCACAAGAAACGAGCGCAGAGTCGGAAGGAGATTGAACGACTGGATGGCGCAGTTAGTTAAGTGCCTGCCCCAGGTTAGAGGGGTCCCAGGTTCGAATCCCAGTGAAATCGAATCTGGTCCAGTCACCATTTGCCATTAGGACCAAATTAACGGCACTGGAGTAGGTTGCTACCTGGCAGTACAATGGACCACTTTTGAGTCTGAATGCTCCAGTAGAGCTTTAAAAATCCTCTGAAAAAAAAATCCCAGTCTTACTTTGCCTTGGTTGATTTGAATCAAAAACCCTGTTTGCGACCTCTGGTCCAGTCTTCTTTAATATAAAAATAATGGCGGCGCTACAGTCCGAGGTGGACCTGGGCCTAGCTTCTCAACAAATCCAGTCCTCTTTGGTGACCATTTAAAGAGGAGGTTCACGAGTCTAGGGTCCTTGCAAGTCTGTGTCTTCTGTCTGTGATGCCCTTTAGCTTGAGAATGATCGCTAGAAATGTTTTTTTTTCAAACTAAACTGGGTCTAGGGACCAATCAGGCGTCAAAGGATCGAGCGCCAAACGTACGAACGACCACATAGATCGGTCCTGAACTTACTTCGACTCCAAGACTGTCTTTTACTGTAGAACACACAATTCCCGAGAGAATATCAACCAACTTGACGAGCAAATCTGGAGGCAGTTTAATGGAGATGATTCCGACTTGAGCCGCTCTGTTTTACCTCGGAATTTATTCCCAAACCAAGATTGATTGGTCATGATTTTTGGAACATAGCGAGCCATTAACGATTGGCTTTGAAACGGAAGCGGCAAAAATGAGGTCTGACGCTAAATGAGGCAAAAGGAAGTACATGCTATCTTCGAGAAGGATTCACAACATCGTCAACTTGCCCAAAATGTCACAACGAGCAGAAAGACTTCGTCTACCTCGGCTCCGCTGTTAACAGTACGAACAAAATCAGCGGCGAAATGAAATGCAGAATAAATCGTGGCAGCAGCTGTTCCTTTGGATTCAAGAGTCTATTGAGTAATGGAGCCCTCTCTCGTAAGAATAAACTGACTTTGTAATTAGACCTTGATGGTTTCTGTTCGTTGGGGCAGAGGAGTGAGCAACAACCAAAAAGCAAGAAGAAGTCCTTGACCTTTCCTTGAAAAAAGTTCTGCGTGCGATCTTTGCTCCTGTTTGCGTCAATGGCGATTGGAGGAGAAGGTTCAACCACGAACTGTACGAGCGACACGCATGCAGCCAGGTGTTCTCGGAACCAAGGCTCAAGGTGTCTAAGATGTGTAGAGTACTTCAGCGACGTAGCTCCGATCCATAGAATCTTTGACTCTGCCTGTTAGACAACGCCTGTTAGACAGAACAGAGGATATCAGCGGTCGAATTGGAGCACACAAGTGAAGGAGGACCTCAACTAAACTAAACTCAACTAAATAGTGGTTGAAAAGTGCACTTAGGCCAGGGTTAATCCATTGTGCCGTCACATTGGTTGACATGGGTCCATTTGTCCACTTGTGGGAAACCATTTGAAGCTTTCGATGTAGCGTAGCAACTAATTGGCGCCCCACTGAAGTCACAAATGCTTTCAAAGGCCCTGAAAAGTTGTGTCGAAAGGACGCCAGGGCCGGGCAAGTACAGAGAAGATGTGGAATCTTCTTCACTTCTTCCTTATCTAAGCAACTGTTGCAGAAAGGACGCCGCGCCTTCTAGAATGTTCACCCATGAGGTAGTGCCCATGTACATTTTGTCTTTGCTGGCAGGGCGGTTGCAAACCTGGCAAGTTCGTCCACTATGCAGTTGCCTTGAATGTCCTATCTCTGACCTGATACACAACACAGGCAATTTTAAACTTTTCGGCATCTGATCTAAAGATGACCTACTCTTTTTTACAACTTTGGAGTTCTGAGTCACTGAGAAGATCTCGCTTAGTCTGCGACACTGAAGACAGCAGGCAGGAAATCATGCTAACTAAAGAGCCTTGTTGGTTGAGACACAGGTTCATCCCGAACGAGAGCACCATGCGAAGAAGATGTGTGGTTTTTTTGTACATCAGGACACATTCAGAAGAGTCTTTCACAATCATTAACTTCCACAGAAAACCTCTAAAGTCGTCCATTGAATTTGATCTTCGAAAGAGTACAAAATTTGGTGCAAAAATCTTCGAGTTATACGCTTTCTTCTTCCACATCTCGATATCCCACTTGCGGAACATGTTTTGATACATTCAGAAGACAAAAGTCTCATGCGCTATAATTTATATAAATACTTCCAAAAAAAACTTGATTTGTCTTGCGAACCGGGCACGTGCTGGACAAAGAGTATTAAATCGACTCGAAGATCAACGATCAACGAACAATAAACAACGATCATCACTATTTATAATTTTCTATACCTCCGATGACTCATGTCTGTGTGTCAAACTAAGCAAGTTTTATGTAGCGTACCCCTTGGGTGTAGAGTGTAAATATGAATCAGACTGTACAGACAGACAAATCATGGAAAGATCAGTGACTTTGGCAACCGATCTTGTTGCAGGTATTATTGTTCTCACCCAAAAAGGGAAAAGAAGGACCTCAGCCAACAACAACTGGTTGAATTTCGTGCCAGCTCGAGACACTTGTTGGATGAGGCCCAGGTCCACCCCGGATTGTAAAGCCATTTGTAGAAGAAGAAGGACAAGCATATTCCCGATCGCTTCGAGAGGAAAGTCCTTCCTCGGACTGTAGGACCACCAGAAGAAGAACAATTACAAGAAGATTACTGGTCGCTTAGGAATGAAAGTCCTTCGGACTCTCTTCGGCCAAGTAAATGACAAACTTTACAATCTGTGCAGTGACATCGTCAAAAGAATTCGAGTCCCTCGCCTCAGATGGCTAGGTCATGTAGAGCGAATGGATAACAATGCACCGGCCAGGAATGTCTTTGACTCCAATCCGGGGAAGGATTATATATAAAGGAAAACTACAGCTCTGGTGGTGTACACATCTGGAGAGGGACTGGATAAACTGCCTCTGGTGGCGTACACAGTTTTTTTTTTTTTTTGGATTTTTGAGACACCACTGGAGCACTCAGACTCAAAACTGGTCCATTGTACTGCCAGGTAGCAACCTACTCCAGTGCCGTTAATTTGATCCCAACGGCAAATGGTGACTGGACCAGATTCGATTTCACTGGGATTCGAACCTGGGAGCCCTCTAACTTGGGACAGGCACTTAATCAAGTGCGCCATCCAGTCATCGGCGTACACAGTTGGAGAGGGACTGGATGAACTTGATGAAACAGGCACAAAACTGTGCTGGAAGAAGAGGCGCGTTGAACATATATAACTGGAGACACCTAGCACAAGACCTACTGTATAGAGAGGCATGACTGAAGCCCAGGTTCTCTACAAACTGTAGCGCCACTCAAAGAAAACATGGAATAATCTTATCAGCACGAATGATTGAAAATGACACAAAACGTCAAAGATCTTAAATGTCAAGTGACTTTACGGCCATTTTCTAAACACTTCACAGTCGTATACAAGTCAATGAAAACCGCTACCACTCAACCGACAAGCAAACATTTTTAAACCTTTTTCAAAACTTGTTTGGAATCAGCAAAAAATCTTCGATGAAACACAACGCTGTGGACATGACAACTACACCAATCAATTCACATCATTGACGAATTTGACACAAATACCGTAAAGTTCGTCACAAAATGCTAATCAAACACGCAAATTAAACCACCTGGTCACGGTTAGCATTTTTTCCGCTTTTTTATCCAAACATAATCTCCGCACATGGGTGCACGGAAATACGAAACTGTTTGTCTAGTTATGTCCATTAACACTTTTTTTTTTTAAAAATGTGATAAAACTAATGTAAGCACGGCAGTTTGTCCTAATCACCTTAATTTAAACAACTTGTAAAATAAACATAAATTTCCATAACTAATGAGTCTATGCAAAAAAGTATCGCTAATTCGTCATGACATGATCAAAGGGAAAAAGATCGAATTCGTCATACGAATAGCATGGAGATTTAAATGCTTTAATGAGGCAATGGATCTGGCATACAGTTCAACAAAAGTCACTCTTTGAAATTCCACAAAAACGTATATGAACATAATTTATTAACCTGCAAGTTAAAGGTTGCAATAAAATAAAGTGTCTTAATTCTACAATTAACCGCCTGTCGAAAATGATCAAACGCAAATTAAACGCTTCACATGCGAGGTTGATATACAAACACACGGTAAATTAAAAAAACGTAAACGATGTATCTGCAGTAAAACTTTATAATGAACAGCTTCGAGTTTACAATGTGAAAATGTATTTATGAATGAAGCTAATTTTAATTTCCCCTCCAGTCGATAAAGGTATTCTACAATAAATCTTCGGAGCGAACAAAATATTTATAGACTATATAGACCAGACTAACACGACTATAGGTAGGTGAAAAATGTGACGCGGAGTAAAAATAGCTTTCTTTTGTCATCAGTTACAAGATTTACATGTCACCACAAACTATAAAATCATCCTAGAAAACGAAAGATGAAATTTAGGCCTTTTAAGTTTTTAAATCCTTGACGAATTCCTATCGGGAAGCCTTGAAATAAACGAATAATTTAAGCCGGATAGCAAAAATTTCACAAGCATTGCTTCTGATTTAAGAAAACTGCTGAATTTTTATCGTGCCCTTAATTTATTTTGAACATATGTCTGCGGTTCAGAAAAGTAAAGGCTAAACAACCCCCTTAAGTAATTTGAAATTAAGAGAAATTTAAAACGAAAAACTTGTCAAACTTCAAAGTCGAATAAAATTTGATCGAATCCAGGAAACATTTTTGGTACATTTTTAATTTTTGAAAAATTACGGTTGTGGTTCCTTGAATGAAGGGACATTTTGGTACATTTCTAACTATTGAACAAATATGATTGGGATTCATTGAATGAGTTGATAAAAAATTTAAATTACAATATATTCGTAAAAAATTTAGACCGAAATTTTACTTTTGTTGCAATTTTTTTAAATCGAATAAATTTTGCGCAACATTTTGGAGCATTTTTGATTTTTGAACAATAAATTAAATTGGTCACAAATTTAACTGCAAAGCATTCATAAGAATTACGATCAAGATTTCCCTATGCTCCAAATTTTAAAGAAATTAAGTTCAACTCCATTGCCTTACAATTTCAAAATCGAATAAAATTTTGTCAAATTGGCGGAAGATTTTGGTATACTATGGGTTTTTGAACAACTACGATTTCGATTCCTAGAAAGTCACAAATTTCAATGCAAAATAAACGCACAATCGTACAGTAAGCTCAGCACCAAAAAGGACTGGAGCAACGAATCCATGCTCCACAGACTGAGGAGCTATACGGTAAAATTTTATACAGACGGATCAAGAACTGATGAAGAAACTGAAGCAGGGTTATTTGGAACCTTCGACTGGATGGCGCAGTTGGTTAGGTCCCTGCCCCAAGTTAGAGAGGTCCCAGGTTCGAATTCCAGTGAAATCTGGTCCAGTCACCATTTGCCGTTTGGATCAAATTAACGTCACTAGAGTAGGGCGCTACCTGGGAGTACAATGGACCAGTAGTGCTTCAAAAATAAACCAAAAAAAAAAAGAAGTACTTCGAGTCTAGGGGCAAACGCACCAGCATATTTCAAGCAGAAATCTATGCCATAGCCATCTGTCTTCAGTTCTTTATCTGTTTATAATTTGCGCGTGTAAAAGGGATTATGAATACCCTTAAGTGTCCGGGTTCAAAACACAGCACGGGCCCAGATGTGTTCAAATCAATCTTGATGGGAACTATCCCAACCGTGGCAAAGCAATAATGTCAGACAGTCAAGCTGCTCTTATAGCACCGGACTCCTACATCATCAAATCCACGCTCGTGTGGGAATGCCTACAGAAGTTCAAGGAGCTGAGTAGAAGAAACTAAGTGAGACTCTGCTGGATGCCTGGCCATACGGGGATAGAAGGCAATGAAATGTCCGAGAAACTCCTTGGGGAGTACAACCGAATGAGCAAGAGCTTCCTAACAGGGCACTGCAGACTCAAGTATAATAATAATAATAATGACGCTACAGTCCGAGGTGGACCTGGCCCTAGATTCTCAGCAACCACTCGTGTTGTGCGTGCTATTGTTCTCTCACGAGTCGAGGGGACCTACAGTTTAATGCCAACTCTGAACGACGGAATTGAAAAGCTATTCGTAGACAGTTGTACTCTTTGAGCATTGTCAGTGACTCGAAAGAGGTGGAGCTGTTGATGTTTCTTTCGAGTTTCGAACCTTAGACCTCGAGCGTAGGACTCGACGCACCTAGCCACTACGCCACGGCGCAGACTCAAGTAGCACCTAAGGAAACTATGGTTGTATGACACATACTGGGACTCTGTGAATAACTGGGACTCTGTGAGGTACTATCCCACAAAAGACAAGTGCCTACTATCAGAAGAAGAAATGCAATCACTAGAACTATCCCTCATTCTCAGATTCCTGAAGAAAACTAGCTTGGAGAGAATGCTCTAGAATAAATTTCTTCCACCTGTGTGCAACAAGTTTCCATAACTCCCAATATAACTCTGAAAAGAATTGTATTTGCGTGGAACTCGTAAGAGAGCAAAGGTATCAAACGGGGACACAATAGGTCTAACGGCCACGGTGCAAAATATCATCAACAATAATAAGAATAATAATAATAAAATACAGAATAAGAATAATCGTACAAAATTAAAACCGAAGTCCACTTTGTTTAAAATGTTTATGAAATTAAAATCAACTCCAAAATTTGATCAAATTAACGAAACATTTTTGATTTTTGAACAAATACGACTGGGATTTATTGAATAAGTTGTTAAAAAATTTAAATTATAAAATTTTCGTACAAAATTCAAACCAAAATTTTCCTTTCCTAAATTTTAGAAAATAAAATTTTTTCAAAATCAAATAAAATTTTTAAATTATGAAATTAAGATCAACTCTATTGGCTCACAAGTTCAAAACTGAATAAATTTGGCGCAACATTTTGGAGTATTTTTGATTTTGGAACAATAAATTAAATTGTTCACAAATGTAACTGCAAAATATTACACAAAATTAAATTACGATCAAAATTTCAATTTGTTTCCTTAAGAAATTTTTTTTCAAAATTGAGTAAAATGTTGGATATTTTGCAATAAATACGATAGATGAACCTTGAACTAGTTCGTTATAAATTTAATTGCAAAATATTCGTACAAAATTAAGACCAAAATCCTCTCTGTTGCAATTTTTTTTTTCGGAATTGAGATTAACCTTACAATTTCCAAATCGAATACAATTTTAACAAATTTGACGAAAGATTTTGGGACATTATTGATTTTTGAACGAATACGATTAAGATTCCTTGAATGGTACCTCCATTTTGGCATATTTTTGAACAAACACGAGTTGGTCACAAATTTCGTACAAAATTATGGCATAAATTTCTATTTGTTATAAATTGTTATGAAATTAAGATCAACCCCTGTGAGATTCCGTTAAAAAAATATTTGTGCAAAATTAAGACCCCTTTGTTCCAAATTTTTATGAAATTAAGATCAACTCTAACATTTTATCTAATTGGCGAAACATTTTTCATTTTTGAACACGAACCACAAATTTAATTTCGTACAAAATTAAGTCCAACTTCCTTTTGTTGTAAATGAAATTAAAATCAATTCTACTACCTTACAATTTCAGAATCGAATAAAATATGATCTAATTGGCGAAAGATTTTTGTACATTTTTTAATTTTTGAACAATGCACTGAATTGATCACAAATTTAATGCAAGATATTCGTAAAAATTATGACAAAAATTTCCCTTTGTTCTAAATTTTTAAGAAATTAATATCAACTTCATTACTTTATAATTCTAAAATCGAATTGGTGCAATATTTTAGAAAATTTGTGATTTTTGAATATACTATTGAAATTCCTTGAACGAGTCTATCACAAATTTCGTACAAAATTAAGACCAAAGTTTCCCTTTGTTCTAAATTGTTAAGAAATTAAATTCTTGACTTGCAATTTCAAAATCGTTCCAAATTGTTCCATTTTTTTAATAAAATCAAGATCGACTCAATTGACTCGCAATTTGGATCATTTCATCACCAGTTTCTCTTTACATTAAGTAAGACTTCCAGATCACCCAAGAAATTGGAACCTACTCTCACACTCACACTGCAAATGTCAGAAGTTCAAAGATAATTGAAGATCACGCGGTTTTCGGCCTGCGGCTTGAGATAGCTTCATCTTATCAGCCATTGTTTGGAGTGTTAATGGAAATTCTCATTAAATTGAAACCTAGAAAAGTGCTTACATCGCATTTCGAACGTAAAATATTCTTGTACAAAAATAGGATTTGACATTCTGATCAAACTTTCAAGGTTACAAATTTTGTATTAATGTCGAACCTCCCTTGGGGATGCAGATGTTCGACATTTCTTTTGAAACAGACACGAACAGATTTTTTTCTTCTCATAAATCTCACTTGTCATGAAATGCCACTCACACTGATGCCCTTAACACAAGAGGCATTCAAAATTTACACACCGAACCTTCGTCAGACACTCTAGACCTGACAGCACTGAAGTTCTTTCCCAGGAATCACTTTCACACAATTCACTTAACACCTCTTCATCGAAAGAAGACTTCACCAACAGTGCCGACAACGATGATGCTCCCTTCCCGTGAAAACTCCCCATTGACCAAAGCCGAGCTATAAATTTATCAATGAAAACCAACTAAGACCCGATGTAACAACAAAACAAACACCGAACTGAAATAAAACAAAAAAAGGAAAGAAAGTGTAATACTATCGCTTGATACAACACGTGGTCGTGACGGTCTTGGGTCAATCGCCGCCACCGCCGCGCCGCAGCTGTTGTCATGCACAGTGGTTTCGAATCTACATACCGACCAGACTTCCACTTGAAGCACTTCTAAAAACTAATAGCCACTATTCGCCGCTCAAGAAAAAAATAAATGAAACTATCATACAACGCACGGTCGCGGGGAAAAAATATATGAAGACATAAAAATAGAACCAGACTCACTAACCCGCAATATCCGACACCGCTGAGGAGGAAAAGAACATGTAAAAACTGAACGACTGAATGACCGTCTCCCTACGCAAACCGTCCAGATATTTAATTAATTAGATGCCTCTTTTCCACAGAATACTAATTCTTAATACAATTTTGATATGCGTACCTTATTCACTTGTGGTTGGAAATTCGTTTTCTTTTCCGTTCCAAACCGCCGCTGGAAGAATGTTTAGGAACAATGTTGCGTGGACGACAGTTACCCCCTTGTGGTGTGCGGTGGATTGTCGTTGATTGCCAGCACCGATTAATTAGAATTTTATGCCTCTTTTTGGAATATCATTAATCCACTCTTCACGCAGAGGGGACGTACGTGAAAACTCGGCGCCAATTGAATTTCTCAACTTATCTATTTAAGAACAACAGGGGGAGCAACTCTACAAAATTTCTTGGCAACACACAACAATCAGTCACTTGCAGCTCTCACTCAAAAATTCAAATCTGACGACACTGTGTTGAGCTGAATTCTGTTCAATTTCCACAAGAGGATACTTTTTTTCTTCTTCCAAAAATACAATAAAATCACAGTCTTTGAGAAACGAAAAACAAAAAAAAATGTTTTATTTTTTGAAAAGAAAAGAAACACAACTCTTGTCACTTGGCCTGTGTGTTGGTTCCACCAGGGAGGAGATGTTGACACCACAGAAGCACGAATTCAACTGAAAATTCTACGACCGTTGCCGGGCCTTTTTCTCTCCCATGAAATCGCTTGCGACATCCGTTCGCAGCGCACCAGTATCACGATACAATTTGGTCTCCCATTTAATTCCTTTCCTATCAAGATGAATTTGAATTTTATTTTTTTGTTTTACTTGTTCTCTGGTGATTTTTATTTTATATCTGTCTGCATCGGATGTGTTGCTTTAAGTTGTTTTCTCAGATACTGTCATGATTCTTTTTGTTTTTGTATTTATTTGTATCGCCGATCGGACTGGCGTTTTGCTGAGTGAATTTATACCGGAATGAACCGATTATTGAGTGGGATTTAGAGTCGATTTGTGGTTGTATTGAGTTAAGATACACTCGTGTATCGCGTTTGAGTGGATTTTTGAAAATGGAAATTTCGATTTCAGTAAAACGAATCGGTATCTGCTGAGACACGTTCTATGAGACAGCGATTTTTTTGTGAATCAAAAAAAGCGGGGGGAAATCACGTGAGAGATTGTATCGCCTTTTATCGATTTTTTTTTCCTTCTTCAGAGATAATTAGGAAACTTGAAGTGTGTCGACTATAAAGCGAAAAAAAAAAAAGAATTCACGACGGGTGCTGCAAAATGAAGACGCGTGGATGATTGGGTGACTCTTGAAGGCCCTATTCAGACGACGGATTAGTCACTGGAATGTGATCGAATTGAAATTCCCGACCACACGTTCAGTTTCACTTCGCCGACATCATGTGAGACGGTTTTGTGTATCGAACTTCCTCTTTTTTGCACATTTTTCCATGTTGATTAGGGGTGTTAAGTTCATAGGCAATTTTTTTTATATCTACAGGCCAATAACACGTAAACAAATGTAAGTGGCCTTATCGGGCGTACGTTCAAGGATTAATGGGCAACAGATAATTGTTGCCAGTCATTTTAACGCCAAAAAAAAGTGATAGATACGTCGGTGCGCGAGCAATGAGTTGGCAGACTAGATAAACATCGCACATCCATCGATAATGTCATCACCTGTCGCTGATAGATTATGATGATTTGCATGTCAACTTTCAAATGATTCATTTAGACCGAAAAAATGAAGGAATCTTTGAAGGAAATCGAATCCAATTGAATGTGAAAGGCTTTTTTTGGAGATGCCTCAGATTGTTGACCTGACTTCTTAGTGTGCACTGAAAAAAAATGGAAGGAGTTAATTAGAATGTATCACGAATTCCATCATCTTCAGAAATGCTTTCGTTTATTCTGTTCTATTTCATTGAACAGCGATGCCGTCATAATAGCCATCAAAATGAGCGGATACACTGACAGACGAATCGAACCCCTTGCCACAGACTTGTTAATTAAAAGTTCAAATAAAAGGATAAATATCTCGTTTTGTGTTACTTAAAACGTGTGGATTTTATGCCCCTTATGGATAAATAATGTACGATCGCATTTTGACACATTCAGAGATTATCGAACACAAAATTGTGTCTTCGTCATCAAATTACTTGAGATATTGTTGGAACTGAAGGCTTGCAATTACGTAAGAAATGATACAGTTCACTTAGGCAGCGTCACAACCATTTGTTTGTGCTGCAATTGCTCATAAACAACACCTCTGACGTTGTCTAAATAAAGTAATCGGTGCTGTAAAGTCGGTGAGGCGCAGGTTCATTTATTTTCATTTATTTCATTTATTGATATAGTATCTCTGTACATTAAGGTTCACCCCGGACTATAGCGCCATCAAAAGAGGAAGTGGAATCGGTGTTGTTCTTAGTCTTAAACATCAGCGGGCGGTATTTGCAATAAAACAAAGAAAGGTATGAAGGATGCGGGGTGAAAAGGTGTATGACGTTTGAATGCACAAATAAGTGCAAGTATTGCTAGTGGGCGCCGTGTCATAGTGGGTAGGTGCGTCGACTCCTACGCTCGACGTTGTCGGTTCGATTCCTGAAAAAAACACCAAACAAATTTTCACGGCTCCACCTCTTTCGTGTCAATGACAATGCTCAAGGAGTATAACTCTCTAGAAAAAGCTTCTCAATCTCGACGTTCGGAGTTGACATTAAACTGTAGGTCCCCTCCACTCGTGAAAGAACAGTAGCACGTACAACACGAGTGGTTGCTGAGAAGCTAGGGCCAGGTCCACCTCAGCCTGTAGCGCCGCCATTATTATTATTTTTAGTACATTTGAACTTAATCGAAGAACTTAATATTCTTCTTCAGCTGGTGCTGGGGTGGAACTGGGCCTGAGTCTACATAGCTCTCTATCAAGCACGGTCTTGTGCTAGTTGCTTCCAGCTACGACCGCTCTTCTGATTGAGATCCATTTCCTGCCACCGGTCTTCCTTTGCCGCGTTGTCCCTCGGAATTATTAGAGTCGAAGGCTTTTCGGCACGAAGCGTTGGTGTTGGCCGTAAAAAGCGTTGGTGCTTTACATGACCTACTCAACTGAGTCGAGAGACTCGAAATCGTTTGACCAGGTCGATGTCGCTGTATAGACCGTAAAGTTCGTCGCTCAGTCCCCTCCTCCAAACACCATCAGTGCGGGACTGGGTATAATCGGAAGGACTTTTCTCTTGAAACGACTAAGAATCTCCTCATCCGCTTTGGTTGGTGTCCATACAGCAGATGGCGCTTTTGCGCCATACTGCAGATCTGGGAATTACAAGGCCTTATATAGAAATATGTTGGTTCTTCGAGAGAAAACTAGAAGTTTGAAGGTACAGTGGATCAATAAAGAACTCGGAAACTTATCTTCTTCCTTTTTGATAGTTCAACTTCCAAAAACCTATAAAAAACTATGATTTTTCTTCTTTTGGAATCAAATCTTACTCTCGGATGAGATTAAATTTAGTTTATTTAGATCCCATGCCCACGGTATAACATGGTGGTGGCTATGTACCAAAGTTAGTGTCCGAATTCTTTATTGATTCACTGTACATATTAGAAAAAAATAAACAAATTTATTTATGCCCCCACTGAATATACACATGTACTGTATATGTACATGACTCTAGCCAGGCGTCTACGGATTAAACTGCTGTCTATTGTAGTAATTTTGGTAAAAAAAATACTTTACGAGTAAGTAAACCATATACAGTCAAAATCGGTTGTAACAACCTTCAAGGGACTGACGAATTTGGTCGTTATAAGCGATAACTCGAAGATAGCAGATAAAGAACGGAGACTGTAAACTGTTCCAACAACAGAGACATTAGTCTCCTAAATACCGCATATCAGATCTTCTCTGCCATCTTAGGTAGGCGCTTCAGTCAGATTGGTCAATATCAGTGCAGGTTCGGGTCAGCGAAGTTTACCATCGACCAGATGTTCACTATCTATTTATCGATTTTAAGGCCGCGTAAGACAGTATTTAGGAAGACAAGTTATACAGCGAATTGTCTAATCTTAGCATTCCTGCAAAACTCGTTTGTCTTTGTTCATTAAGGGCGGTTAAGACTTCGCCGAGACTTTTGATGTCAAAAAAGGGTTAAGACAACGCGACGATGATTTTTTTAATGTCATTCTTATGAAGATCGTGCGTAATTCAAAAGTCAACATCAGAGACACGATCTTCAACAATAATATCAACCAATAATAAACGCAAAACAAAAAGAATAACATGTCAACAAACGGTAAGCTGTAGGATATTCAAAATTATATGTACACAGATACATCGCATCTGTAGATGAACAGTTTACCGTTTTAGAAAAAAATGCGTTCGCACCAAGAGCTGACTCGATTTTAGCCGTTATAACCAATATTTTATCTAAACAAAACCGTGACAGACACAACAAACAGGGGAACACACCGGAGTTATAAAGGTTCCGGTTTTGTAGACGGAACCTTAAAAATTAAGAAATCGGCATTTGTAAGCGATATGTCGTTGTAAACGTTTTGTTATTCAGTGAGATTATAATGGAGCTCAGCCGAGACCTAAGAATTTGGTCGTTATAACCGATGTCGTTGTAAGCGATTTTGACTGTAGTTTTGTTTTTTTTTTTTTTCGGAGGATTTTTGAAACACTACACTGGAGCACTAAGACTCAAAACTGGTCCACTGTACTGCCAGGTGACAACCTACTCCAGTGTCGTTAATTTGATCCCAACGGCAAATGGTGACTGGACCAGATTCGATTTCACTAGGATTCGAACCTGGGATTCCTCTAATTTGGGGCAGACATTTAACCAACTGCACCATCCAGTCATGTCTTCACTGTAGTTAGTCGTGAGCTACAGACGTTCGTTATAGAAAAACAAAATCAATTATCAAATATCGCGACGACTAGGTCTTACGTAAAATCTATGTGTCCTTAAAATCCAGTTTTTATTGTTAAGCAATAACATTCAAGAATTTAACTCCAAACTGCGCAAATTTGATAGGATCCGTACACGAGACATACCTGCTTTGAGATTGATTAATATGCAGCTTAAAAAAAACTTTACTTGGTTAATGGTGCATCTTTTTCAGATCAGATTATCTCAAGAAATGGCGACGTCTATAGAGCTTCAGGTTATCCTCATTGACTAGAAATAATAATAATAATAATAATAATAGCGGCGCTGCAGTCCGAGGTGGACTTGGGCCTAGCTTCTCAGAAACCACTCGTGTTGTGCGTGCTATGGTTCTCTCGCGAGTGGGGGATCTACAGTTTAACGCCGACTCCGAACGGCGAGTTTAAGAAGCAGCGTTGCGCTGATCGGCACATATTGTGCCCATTTCTGCCAATTTTGGTCCCGGTTTCTGGGTCATAACCGAATGGAGATTCAATCGATAAGCTAGGTTTCCCTTAAGCAGATGCTGGCGATAACACGAGGTATTGAGATCAGAGATCTGTGAAAAAATCTGGAGAGTCTTCTTGACTATGAAAAATTGAGAAAGAGGAACGAATATAGTAGTCGAATATGTAGTTTCAAAAGCACCAAAGGGGATGATCAATAACCTAATAGATACCAGATAAATTTGACTGCTGCAAGCAGTGCATCCATGCTAATGTTCTCTTTCAGGCGTAGAGCATGCCTCATTGCTTTTGGATAAGAAAGTTAAATAGATGCAATCTAGTTAAATCGTTGAATGAAAAAATGTAAGCATTTATAATATAATAATAATGGCGGCGCTACAGTCCGAGGCGGACCTGGGCCTAGCTTCTCAGCAACCACTCGTGTTGTGCGTGCTATTGTTCTTTCACGAGTGGAGGGGACCTACAGTTTAATGCCGACTCTGAACGGCGAGATTGAGAAGCTTTTCCTAGACAGTTATACTCTTGAGTATTGTCAGTGACTCGAAAGAGGTGGAGCCGTGAAAAAATGTTTGATGTTTTTTTTTTTCGAGATTCGAACCGACGACCTCGAGCGTAGGAGTCGACGCACCTACCCACTACGCCACGGCGCCCATGTAAGCATTTACGACCGCTTAAATTAGGAGAGTTTGCCGCCATAGCATAGACGTTAACTGCGTCTAATCCTGCCCTAAAGGTCTAGATTCGAATTCGGACACCACCTCTCTGGAGTCATTGACAATACTTAAAGGGGATAACCAAGAACATCATCGATTCGTTGTTCGAAGTTAGGATAAAACTGTAGGTCCGAAAAATAACAGACACAACACGAGCTTTAACGAGCATCAGGTTGTTGCAGAAACTAGGCCCAATCTCAACCGAAGAAGAAGGAATTAAGAGACGCTGTTGTTAGTTCCTGTAAATCGTACAAAATCTTTAGCCAATGTACTAGTCCAGATATGTATATGGCGATATTTTTTACAAAGACTCTTAAGCCAAGTTGCTTGGCATGGTGATGCGAAGTGAACGTAATTTTGCCCAACAAGAATCCAAACTTGGGACTTGGCGTAGTATGACACTTTTATTCCACTTGTTCGCTTAGAGAAAAACATTGTGCAAGTTATTGCTTATCAATTAAATTGCTAATCCAGATGAAAACTACATTAAAAGTCCGACTTAAAGAGAGTTTAAGACGCAATAAATAAGTCTGCATGCGCAGCCAAACCTAAGCAACTCCTTTGCATGCCGGGCCTGGCCAATCACGTTTTCTTTGCCCATGTCATGCCCATGTTCGAAATCAAAAGATAAGATACCAGTTGCATCAGTCATTCCGTGTGAAAGAAAAAAAATCCAAGTTATCGACAGAAATTAAAAATTGATACCCACTGACTCCAGTCATCTCTTCGCAGAGTCATTGACTTTTAATCGAGTGCTGTTGTCGGGTTATTTTTAAAACAGTGGCCGCAGCTCCATCACCATCATTTCCATCAGGACTACCACTCACCTGCAACAAGAAGTGTCCACGGATCAAGAGGGGTTTCCCATTCCGTATGTGAGCCGCACTAAGTCACGCGATTTTGTAAAATTACACCACAGCGGTCGGATGGCGGTTGGGAAAGGAGCAAGAATGAATTGTGGCAGACAACGTGGAAAATACCGGCTTAAACTGGTTGCACGTCTCTACTGCATTGGCGGCTCGCGGCTCGCGTCTCCCACAAACACACACACACTCACTCAGGGACATTGGAATGCCCTCGGGGAGCTCCTACAGATTTATTATTGGCATAGCGGAATGCGGACCGGCTAAGTATTCTTCTCTAGGCGGCTATTTAAGGCCTGGGCAGGATCACTAACTATTCTTGATTCGATGTTGTCGATAAGGACTGCCAGTGGGTTGCGACGAAAGTGAAATAAATGCGGTTGCACGTGTTCGCTGCAACTTGGCGCTAGGCGCACGGCCCTCTTGGCGATTTGGAGTTGATTCTGTGGTGGAAAGGATAGGGAAACAATTTGTTTTGCAAAGTGATGATGGCTTGGCATACTTAGGACACAATTAATTTGCAGGCGCACCGGCGGATATGTTTCTTCTGTCGTAAGGTGACGAGAAAGCTGGTAGAAATCTTGCACCTTGGTGATATGACAAATTACCGGCGAGTGCGGCTCCGGCCATGTGGCCTGTCTGGACAAGTTAGGAAACCTTTCTCTTTGAGCATTGAACGCAACAATGAATGGTGGGCAACATGTCTGGGGTGGCCTTTCGCTTGACACACTAACGAGTAGCGACGATTAGTTGCCTGGACAGGAAACTACATTAATCATTGCTTCGATCGTGTAAGTACACAATCTGGTGAGGGGAAATCAATTCTAGGGATGTTGCTGATATACGGGTAAGTGAACACATAGTGGTCAACATACTGGTTACTGGTTAAGCGTAATGAACGTCGAACAGAAATAAGATCGATTAGTGAAATTTTCAACATCGTTCTTGAGAAGATCGGGCGGAACTCATTGGCCAGCACAAGAGGCACGATCTTCGAAAGGTCCGTACATCTGCTGGTACACGCGAACGGCATCGACGTCAATGAAGCGTTTGCTGGCGTTGAGTCGGAGGAGGACAAATAGGGTTAAGTCGTGAATGAGAGCAAAACGAAGGACATGCTGTCATCGATAAAGGGCGCACAACATAGACGACTTCGCCACAGCATCACCAGGGTCAGCTACGCTTTCGAGGAAGTCAAGGATCTTGATCTCCCAAGTAAACTGTAGGGATACCATCAGTACTCAAATTGTATTTTCGAGGGCCACTTGATCTGTTTTCTTTCTGTCGGAGGTTTTTGTAACACTACACTGGAGCATTCAGACTCAAAAACTGGTCCAATGTACTGTCAGGCAGCAACCTACTTTTAATAGAATTTCATGGTCTTTCGAAGGAAGACCAGCAGGCGCTTCTGTGATGAGAAGCCTACATCATCAGCTCTCACCTCATCAGCACCGAATAACTGCCACCTGATCCGAGCAAAGGCTGGACAATGGCTGAGGAAGTGCTCTGCAGCGCCATCGTCTTCTCCACAGGCGTCGCGCAGTGGGGCAAAACGGCCTCAAAAGTGGAAACAATTCCTGTGCTGGATTTAGACAAGTGAAACTTTTTGAAATCGTTAGATATCTTATATTAGTGGTAAATAAACTCATTTTCACTATTAAATTTTTTATTTTTTACGTTTTAATTAAGAATTAAAGTATTTATTTAAGAACACATAAATCGAACAATTTTATTTACAATTGTTTTAAATTTTTTTCGAACTTATATACATATATAAAGATATAATAAAGAATATAATAATAATAATAATGGCGGCGCTACAGTCCGAGGTGGACCTGGGCCTAGCTTCTCAGCAACCACTCGTGTTGTGCGTGCTATTGTTCTCTCACGAGTGGAGGGGACCTACAGTTTAATGCCGACTCCGAACGGCGAGATTGATAAGCTTTTTCCTAGACAGTTATACTCTTTGAGCATTGTCAGTGACTCGAAAGAGGTGGGGCAGCGAACAATTTTTTTTTTAAATTGTTTGTTTGAACTTGGTTTCGAACCTAGACTGTGAAAGTCTAATGTGCATGGGTCGACGCACGAACCCACACGGCCACGGCGCCCAATAAAGAATATATACAGTGCATAATATTGTTTTTCAATTGGTTTCAATGTTTTTACAGCGAATTTAAAAGATTGATTCATCTAATGAAGAATCATCGTCACTCTCAAATTTGTCATCAGATGCATCACCTTCACTTGCACAAATAATCAAATCAAAAACATTTTTGGGAAGGATAAAAAAAAGATGTAATCAACATCAAATTAAAAACATCTTAATTAGTCCTCTCCCGGGAACATTTTCTGGAGTAGCTTTCGCGATATTTCCTAAAATCTTTATTTCTCGCCTCCTGAGCTTCTCCAGATAACAGTCCGATATGAAGAAGAGCAGTGTATATTACATCTGATCCATGGATCAAGAGTTTGTTCACAGTGGGAGACAGAAAAAACCACGGATAGAGGCTTACAAAGCGTTTGGTGGTATTTTTGAAGTTTTCAATGTTTATTTCATATCGGCTTGAAATTGCCACTAAAATTTTATGAAATTCTTCAATTAATACTACAGTTGCGGTCAAAATAATAGCAGTGTTGCTTTCCGAAGTATATTTTTTTAGTATAATTTGAATAATCTATTACTCATTAATTCAAGTAATTTCAAATCTTTACCATTTTAAAATTATTTTTGGTAGGAAAGGCTATGTCCAAAGTTTCCAAGAAAAAAAATGTTTCTCTCACATAACGGTTTCTTTCCAAATGTCACTCAATGCATTCATAGTGGTGGATCCAGCATAATGGTATGAGGTTGCTTCTCCTACTATGGTTTAGGTCCCATATTTCGCATAAATAGTGTGATGGATCAACATGCTTACGTGAATATACTGCAGGGAACTATGCTGCCTTACGCAGAGGAGGAAATGCCACTGAAATGGGACTTTCAACAAGACAACGACCCCAAGCATACCAGCAAAAAAAGCTAAGGAATGGTTTCGGATCAACAACATTAACGTTATGGACTGGTCTTCCCAATCACCTGATCTCAATCCAATAGATAATCTTTGGACGAATGTAAAAAAAGTGGTTGCAGCTTCAAAGCCCCGGAATAGTAATGAACTTTGGGTCACAGTGAAGAGAGCATGACAAAACATACCCTTGGAGAGATGTCAGGCTTTGGTGGCTTCTATGAAACGGCGATGTGAAGCAGTTCTAAAGAATAAAGGGTCTACAACAAAATACTAACTAATTTTAGTACACATTTCCAAAAAATATTCGTCCATTTTGTAATATTATTTAAAAAATATGAATACTGCTATTTTTTTGACTGCCCTTTTTCGGTACATTGAAAATATCATTATCTTTCGTATTTATTTTTGTTCATTGAAATAAATTTGTTTAGTTTAAATTTAGTTTTCATCTTCCACAATTTCAATATTATTAAATTTAATCAATAAATATAAATATTTTAAAACGATTTATGGATGATGTATATTTATGTTATTCAGTTGCTTCGTTTTTTGTGTCGTACTGCTATTATTTTGACCGCAGCTGTATGTCAACATCCAAAATTTCGGAGACGAGGTTTGTATTATTAAAAACTCTCCGAACAGTGTTGCCATTGACCATGACCAACATTTTTAAAAATTAATTTAAAAAAAAAAGGCGCAAGTATGCGCAGCCGATCTCTTTAGAATCTATTAGCCAACAAGTTCAACTATATAAAGATGCAAATAACGATGTGGAAACCTACTTTAAGCTTAAGGTTTTAGAAAAGACATACAAAATTTTAGTTACTAGAACACACTTCCATTTTTATTTAAAACAACTAAAAACAGGCACATATATGGTTTACTGCTGATTAGAATATTAAACTACACATCTGAAGCTTTCGATTCCATGGCTTGGCAATGTTCTATCTTAATTTTTAACAAAACTACAGTATTTTGAGACTAACACTTTTTTTCACTTTTGTACCTCACTTTTGCAGTCGTAATAAAACTGTGACTTCAAATACTTACCAAAGAGTGGGAGAACATGCAAATGACTTAAATGAATGATCATTCGATGCACTGACATGTTATCTAACGGGAATCACGCAAAACGATATCATTTGTCTCATTTCATTTTTTGAATTTTTTCCAATTTTGAGGCTCTTTTGCCCCACTGGGCGTCGCAGAGGGTTTCATCGCTTAGGCCAAGCACACTTAGGTGTTTGGCGAAGGTGTAGTGCCCCGTTAGTACGCCGGTAAGTTGTCTGCAGTATTTTCTAACAATCTAATGCAATCTTATCTAACAAGAAAGCCGCGGATTTCTTACAGACGTTGGGGAGCATGCGCTTGGTCTGTCTACATCCTGGAGAGTCATACTACCTCCGGTTGTGCTCTCGAGAGGTCCAACCATCGATGGAAGCTCTAATCAAGGACGCGGGCAGTCCCAGTGTAGGTTCAGGTTCTGAGAATGCCTCATCTGATCCTCGCTTAGCAAGTTCATTGGCGATCTCAATTCCTGTGATCCCGTGGTGCCCTGGGACCCAGACAAGTCTTAGCGAATTTAAGCTACCGATCAAATTCAGAGAAGACTTGCATTCCTGAACTATCCTGGAAGTGGTGGTTAGCAAGGCCTTATGCACAACTTGGCTGTCGACACAAATACGTCGCCCCTTCCACCTGTTCTTCACAATATAGCTCGTAGCCACTAGGATCGCATAGGTTTCCGCTTGGAAAACCGACGCAAGTTTACCTAACGAGGTGTGCAGTCTAAAGTTGTCGCTCTCCACGAAGGCACCAGCACCAGATCCTTGGAGCCGTCCGTAAAGATTCGACTACATTCCTTTCCTGGCTCAGATTCTGGCCAGAGCCAGTCCTGAGTGCAGGGAAAGTCGACTTTGTATGTTCGTCGCAGCTGGGGTACAGGTGTCCGTGCGTCAGACGGCATATCCATAAGACTGGGGTCAAAGGAAAGGTCATCGAAGCTCCAGTGCGAGTTGTACCACAGACCACTTCTTTTTAAGTGGAAGATGGCCTTGAGACTAAACGCAGAATAACTCTTATCAATCGCTGTCTCTTTGGGCTCAAGAGGCAGTTGAGTAGTAGAACCCTCTCCCGAAGGACCAAGCAGGTTGCTCATCCCTGATCATCCCTGTCCTGCTCTATGGCGCCGAGATATGGACAATCTCAAGAGCAAATGATGAAGCCATTGGTCTTTTCGAGAGAAAAGTTCTGCGTTCAATCTTTGGTCCTGTTTGCGTTGATAGCATTTGAAGAAGAACATCTAGCCACGAACTGTATGGGCTGTACAGCGACATGAGTCTAACCAGGTGTCTACGGATTTAACGCCTAATATGGTCAGGCCATGTAGGGCCCATGGACAACACAGCTCCAGCCCGAAGAGTTTTTGACTCTGCCCCCGTGGTACAACGCAATAGACGACGTCCAAGAAACCGATTTCGCACACAATGACATCAGCCAACTTGATGTGGATAACTAGAGGCAGCTAGCTAAAGATCGTACCGCTTGAAGAGGCTTGTTGGTTGAGGTCCAGGTCCAACCGGACTACAACGCCGTCAGAAGAAGAAGCAATTAACTCAATTTCAATCAAGGAATTACTTAAGCAACCGAATGAAGTTCTCTTTGCTAAAGCCTAGAGACGCCAAGGTTTTATCTAATCACTAAGTGCACTTATTCCTCGACTCTGAGCCAGTGGGACAACGCAACAGAGGACGTCCACGTACAAGGTGGCGCACACACGTCGAGGGGGACCTCGGCCGGCTTGGTGTGCGAAACTGGAGACAGCTGGCGAAAGATCGTGCTGGCTGGAGAGGCATGTTGCGTGAGGCCCAGGTCCAGCTCGGACTGTAGCGCCCTAAGAAGAAGAAGAAGAAGTACACTTATTCATCAGACCGACAAAATCCCTCACAGCAATCAACTGAAGGGAGCCGTGGCGTAGTGGGTAGGTGCGTCGACTCCTACGCTCGAGGTCGTCAGTTCGAATCTCGAGAAAAAAAAACATCAAACATTTTTTCACGGCTCCACCTCTTTCGAGTCACTGACAATGCTCAAAGAGTATAACTGTCTAGAAAAAAGCTTCTCAATCTCGCCGTTCGGAGTCGGCATTAAACTGTAGGTCCCCTCCACTCGTGAAAGAACAATAGCACGCACAACACGAGTGGTTGCTGAGAAGTTTGGCCCAGGTCCACCTCGGACTGTAGCGCCCTAAGAAAAAGAAGAAGAGACCCTACCTAAGGGTGTTCTGAAAAAATTGGTTTTCGATTCCTCTACTTTAATATTCGACTTACGATCGTTATTGGATCTCATCGTAGGCTGACTACAAGAGTGAAAAAATATCCCCAAAGTTTATGTGCCAATAAAAACAGGAAGACGATCAGATTTCATTTTAACGAGCACCACATTTTTAAAATTATCTAGCAAAAATTTCCTACCACTTCGAATATACTTAAAATGCCAAATGATTCATATACATCTAGACATGAACAAGAAACTACAATCTCCTACCAGAAGCACTAAATTTATACTCAACTTAATCGAATTCGGAACAATCCAGTTTTGGAACACGCCCGTATGCAATGATTATCACGTGGAGATCCATCAACAAGGGCTTCTGATTCGTTCGAAATTGGATGTTGACTTTAAGGAGACTCGAAAATGGACAGTGAATAATGCAAGTTGCGAAACAAAATCAAAATTCCCCACGAAACCGCAAATGAAAACCGAACCAAAATGTTTATGTAAAAACAACATTCACACTCGTGTGTGTTTAAATTTCAAAGTGCCACTTTGATGTGCAGTCTTATCAGTCTTTATTTCACGGAAACAATTCTATTTATCGCAGCGCTTCAGAGATTTCCCACTCGCCATCAAGTTCAGGGGAAGTGCAGCTTTTATTGCTCCGAATAAATCACGGCAAACTAGACGAGCAAATATTTAGTCTAGTCTCGTCTATGCGGAATTGTAAAGCCCATCGTTTTACATCCTCACTCAAACTGCATTGCAGTCTCACTCAAACGAAATCGTACGGCACACGAGCACGCAGACAGCTATCCGTCGGATTAAAGACCTTCGATTTCGGTGAGTTTGAAGATAAAGGGAATTATCTTTTCGGCAGATGGCAGAAACGTGAGGTATTGTATGACACAGGCCGACAAATGCGAGCAGTGGCAACTGTACCTGAATCGGATCTGTAGATATTTTACCTGAAAGATGAATGCAACTGGACGTGATTGATGTTACCTTATTCAACAAGCTGTGCACTCATTAGGGATCGGTTTGCAGTCGCCAAGTCTGAGTGTGTCTATGTGACTGCATGGATGCATTGCACAATTTAATCGCACTGCTGACTTCAACGGAACAAACGCGAGCTACGAGTGGATGCGTCAGTCATAAATGACGGATGGGTGTTGCTATGTGGGAACTCGATAGAATTGTTTGTGCAATAGACTAAATGCTTGCATATGATATCACTGAATAAATAATGCAATGCTGCCTCGAATGACTGCCATTAGGAGGGCTTAATGAGCTATTGAGATGTAAATTAGTTTAGAGCATGTTGTGAGCTTGATGGAGGAATTTTTAGAATTCTGCACAGTTCTGACTTCTTTTTGCTGATAACCTTCAGTTGATTAATAATAATAATAATAATGGCGCCGCTACAGTCCGAGGGGCCAAACTTCTCAGCAACCACTCGTGTTGTGCGTGCTATTGTTCTCTCACGAGTGGAGGGGACCTACAGTTTAATTCCGACTCCGAACGGCGAGATTGAGAAGCTTTTTCTAGACAGTTATACTCTTTGAGCATTGTCAGTGACTCGAAAGAGGTGGAGCCGTGAAAAAATGTTCAGTGTTTTTTTCGGCAATCGAACCGACAACATCGAGCGTAGGAGTCGACGCACCTACCCACTACGCCACGGCTCCCTTCAGTTGATTGCTGTGAGGGATTTTGTCGGTCTGATGAATAAGTGTACTTCTTCTTCTTCTTCTTAGGGCACTACAGTCCGAGGTGGACCTGGGCCTCACCCAACATGCCTCTCCAGCCAGCACGATCTTTCACCAGCTGTCTCCAGTTTCGCACACCAAACCGGCCGAGGTCCCCCTCGACGTGTGTGCGCCACCTTGTACGTGGACGTCCTCTGTTGCGTTGTCCCACAGGTACAGAGTCGAAGACTCTCCGGGCCGGAGCTAAGTTGTCCATACGCTCTACATGGCCTAGCCATCTTAGGCGTTGGATCCGTAGACGCCTGGCTAGACTCATGTCGCTGTACAGCCCATACAGTTCGTGGTTGAACCTTCTCCTCCAAATGCCATCAACGCAAACAGGACCAAAGATCGCGCGCAGAACTTTTCTCTCGAAAAGACCAAGAGACTGTTCATCCGCTTGGGATATTGTCCATGCCTCTGCACCGTAAAGCAGGACTGGGATGATCAAGGTCTTGTATAGAGTCAGCTTGGTCTTCCGAGAGAAGGCTTTACTACTTAATTGCCTTTTGAGCCCCAAAAAACAGCGGTTGGCAAGAGTTATTCTGCGTTTGATCTCCGTACTGATGTTGTTTGTACTGTTTACCGCAGAGCCGAGGTAGACGAAGTCCTTAACTATCTCAAAGTTATAGCTGCCTATGCTGACGTTCTGGCCAAGTCGTCGATGTTGTGCGTCCTTTCTCGATAACAGCATATACTTGGTTTTCCCCTCGCTTACCGCCAGACCCATTTTAGCCGCTTTCGTTTCAATGCTAGCAGACGCATCATTGACGGCTCGCTGTGTTCGCCCACTCACGTCAATGTCATCCGCGTAAGCTAGCAGTTGAACGGACTTTTGGAAGATCGTGCCTCTTGTGTTGGCCAGTGAGTTTTGCACGATCTTCTCAAGAACGATGTTAAAGAAATCACATGACAGTGCGTCGCCTTGTCTAAAACCTTTTTTGACATTGAAGTTGTCGGTGAGTTCATTACCGACCTTGATGAAGCAGCGAGAGTTCCCCATCGTCATCCTGCTCAGTCTGACGAGTTTAGCAGGAATGTCAAAACTAGACATGGCGCTGTATAGCTCGTCTCTATACACGCTGTCATATGCAGCCTTGAAATCGACAAATAGATGGTGTGTGTCGATCTGCATTTCTTGGGTCTTCTCCAGGATCTGCCACAGTGTGAAGATTTGATCTATGGTGGACTTTCCTGGCCTTAAACCACACTGATAAGGACCTATCAGTTTGTTCACAAATGGTTTCAGGCGTTCACACAAAACGGCAGAGAAGATCTTATAGGCGATGTTAAGGAGACTTATCCCTCGATAGTTGGCGTAGTCAAAGGGGTCTCCTTTCTTGTGGATCGGGCAAACTATACTGTAGGGTCTCAACAGATACTAAAAAGAATTGGCAAAATTTCATTGTCATTTGTCGGACAACATGCTACTGGCGAATCGCAGTGTAGTCAGATATCTTGGGATCTAGCTAGATCAGTATCTTTATTTTAACAAACATATTGATGCTGTTCGAGTTGATTTTGTTCTTACAAAGAGAATGTGTGACAGCAGCCAACTCGATGCGAGGGTGAACGTTATCTACTACATGGCCCTTATCCTTATCCTTATCCTTACCCTTTATGAGGAGGTTTGTTTTCTAGAAAGGCTTTTCTAAGCACTTGCCTTCGCCTCAATCGAACGCCAAAGTCCCAGTGTATACAATTTTACTCCAATGGGGTTCTATACAATAGGGCACGACTGGATTGAGCAGTTAGTTAAGTTGTCTGGCCTAAGTTTGAGGGGTCCCAGGTTAATAAGCTTTTTTCCGGTTTTTCAAATCTATTCCAGTCTCCATTTGACGTTGGGATCAAATTAACGGCACTGGAGTAGGTTGCTACCTGTCAGTACAATGGACCAGTTTTGAGTCTGAGTGCTCCAGTAGTGTTTCAAAAAACACTCCGAAAAAAAAAATGGGACAAAACTGGAAAACTGAGACCGTTGGAAAAAGGACTAATATACAGCCATAAAAATAAAACTATTGATCATTTTGAGCACTTTTTTCATTCCACTTACTAGAGCTTTCCGTATTTCTACATCTGCCCTTTGCAAGTCTGATGTCGTTTTTTATTCTGCTAAAAATGTGACATGAAAATGCCCGTATTTACGTTTCATTCTCCACTTTTTTAGGACAAAATTGGAAAACAGGAGGCAAATCCAGGACACAAGTTCACTTTCCTCATTTTTTCCCTTTGTTAGGTCAAGACTTTTTCGTCAGAATGGTAGACCGCATAAGAAGGGGCGTGATGTCTTGTATTCACGTTTATTTAAAGTTTGCTGTGAAGCACTAATTTACCACGAAGACACATTTTATTGGAGGCACTGTTAGAGTCAGCGGGCGCCGTGGCCGTGTGGGTTCGTTAGGCGACCCATGCGCATTAGACTTTCACAGTCTAGGTTCGAATCCAAGTTCAGACAAACAATTTAAAAAAAAAAATAGTTCGCGGCTCCACCTCTTTCGAGTCACTGACAATGCTCAAAGAGTATAACTGTCTAGAAAAAGCTTCTCAATCTCGCCGTTCGGAGTCGGCATTAAACTGTAGGTCCCCTCCACTCGTGAGAGAACAATAGCACGCACAACACGAGTGGTTGCTGAGAAGCTAGGCCCAGGTGCACCTCAGAAAGTAGCGCCGCCATTATTACTGTTAGAGTCAACATTTTTCTGTTCAATTCTGGAGTCACACTAATGAGCCCTAAAAGATTCATAAGAAAAACTAAATTGACACAGAATTCAGATCAGATAGTCCGGCAGCAACAGTGGCGCATACATACAGTAAGAATGTCACACGGCAACGCTTAAATGGGATGACTTAATCTGGGAACCACGCGTTATCTTTTGACACTCAAAGTGATTCCAGTGAAAGCGATGTACCATACTCCAAGTCTAAAGTTACATGCCCTTCCTATGACTGCTTGATAAATAAGAATCGTCTTTGAAGTGCAAAAACTCTCGTCAAAGTGCGAATAAGTCGCACGTCTTGTTCTAGAGTGAACTGTCTTATCATTTCTTTTAATTGTGTGAAAAATGAATGTCGCGGGTCTTTCCGAAATTACACATTTGAGGAATCGCAGATTAAAGGTCGCTTCAGAGATAACCTAGCCACAAGACGAGAAATCAGTTCGCTTCGCACTCGAGTGTTGTTAACCGACATTGAAGTGTGAACGATTTTTGAGACATTTTTTCATTCTGGCGAAGGAAGTGCATGATCACACGAGGTCAGCCTCGAGGTTCGATTTAGAGGAAGCGGAGCGAACATCGATGAAGGTCAAATGATGAGAAATGGTGTCATCATCAATGACCGAGATTTTTGTTCTGTACGTGACATTGATCCCTTGTATCGGACGTCAATTGGCGATTATCGTGTGTGCGGCGTATTAGACCTAAGGTGGCTAGACGTTTGTACCAACGTCATACCGAATATAAGTGAATGTTTAAACAAAGTAATTAGAGATGAGCGTCGAAAAACAAGTAAATTAACGTCAAGAGCAGTGAAGTGTCCAAATAACAAGACGGTTCTCAGAAAACATGTTGTCCTGTAGACAGAAGTTTTTAAGTGACGTGGTTGGTCGAGTCTATGGTGGATCAAGAGAAGGTGTGTGTTCTAAAGCAAACTCTGAACAATTAACAAGGTTTGTCTTGGGATGTTTTTCTCAGTCAATCGTTCAGAGATCAAAGAAGACATTCTGTTTGCCACCGAGAGCAAAAATGAGAAGAACTTTGATTTGTTTTCTTGTGCGATAAAGCTGCATTCAACTGAGTCAAAAAGTCACATTCGGGTCAGAAATGTCAGTGATTTTTGAAACTACAGACATCACTGTCCTTCTGATTATGAATTATGAGTTTAAAGTGAAATGCGAACTGGAATGGATCGCTTTTTTTTGGTTGAGTAATAGAGCACTCGCACGAAAGATTTGTACAATGCCTTGATCATCCCAATCCTGCTGTATGTACGGCGCAGAGATGTGAACAACATCCAAAGCGGATGAAGAAACTCTTGGGGTTTTCGAGAAGAAAGTTGGTCTTTGGTCTTGTTTGCGTTGAAAGCGATTGGAAAAGAAGATTCAGCCATGAACTCTGTGGGCTGTAAAGCGACATGAGTCTAGTCAGGCATATATGGACCCAATGCCTAAAACGGCTAGGCTATGTAGAGTGCATGGACAACGTAGCTGCGCTCGGAAGGGTCTTCGAATCTGAGCCTGTGAGTCAACGAAATGGAGGACATTCACAATTGAAGCACGACTTCAACCAACTTAATGTACGAAACTGAAGACAGCTATCAAAAACACTTTCCATCCTCGGTATGTGATCAACTCAACACTTAGTTGGAGTGATCACATATTCGAAGTCGTCAAAAATGCTGAGAAATGTCTAGGTTTCCTAAAACGATGCAAGAAATACTTCACCCCCTCCGATTTGGCCTCAATTTATAAGGCCTTCATTCGCCCCAAGCTTGAGAATAACGCTCATATCTGGCCTGGTGCTCCCAAAACCTCTCTGTGCCTACTTCATACAATACAACTTACTTACTTAAAGGTGGCGCTACAGTCCGGGGTGGACCTGGGCCTCAACCAACAAGCGTCTCCAGCTAGCTCGATCTTTAGCTAGCTGCCTCCAGTTTCGCACGCACAGTTGGTTGAGGTCCATTTCCACTTGCGTGCGCCAACTGAGTCGCGGTCTTCCTCTACTGCGCCGTCCCTTGGGGGTGGATTCGAAGACTTCCCGGGCCGGAGCATTGGTTTCCATTCGCTCTATATGACCTAGCCATCTCAATCGTTGGATCTTCACCCTTCTGGCTAAGTCAATGTCGCTGAACAGCTCGTACAGTTCGTTGTAGTATCTTCTCCTCCACTCACCCTCTATGCAGACGGGACCGAAAATCACCCGAAGAATTTTCCTCTCAAAGCAGCCAAGTTGGCATCCGCTTTTGACAAAGTCCATGCTTCTGCGCCATATAGCAGGAACTGGGACGATTGGGGTCTTGTACAAGGTTACCTTGGTTGGTCGAGAGAGGGCTTTGCTTATCAATTGCTTTCTTAGCCCAAAGAAGCAGCGATTAGCAAAAGTTATTCTGCGCTTGATTTCAGCGCTGGTGTTATTGTCTGAATTAATAGCGGTGCCTAGGCAAAGTCAAGTACAACAGCGAGCGGTAAAACTCATAGGAGACAACAATATTTCGAAGTCGATCGACTCGCTCGAACATCGACGTAATGTCTCCTCCTTATCGCTATTTCAACCAACTATGCTCAAGCGAGCCAATGTGCAGAGGTACCTCGTCTCCCTTTCTGCTTCTATACCTTCGGCTCGTGCTGTGTTTTGAGCCCGGACACGAAGCTGGAGAAGGTTGTTTGTTGCGACCGCAGCTAGAAATCCCGAAAGATTAAGCAACGACAACAAGCTTATAAATTCAAAATTGAACTCGTCTATAATTGAAGTAAAGATAACACAGGGGAATACTGAGGCATGGGATTTATGGGCAATTTTAGGTAAATAAAGTTGTTGGTCTGCCGAATACGAAAATAATAATATTTTTGTTGAATTGACTGTATTTTTTTAAGATAAAGACAATCCAATTATATTGGAAATTGAATTTAAAAAAAGAGGAGAGGAAAATATTTTTTTAGAAAATTTAAAATTATCAAAATGATTTCAAGCAAAGTGCTATAGATAATAATAATAATAATAATGGTGGCGCTACAATCTGAAGTGGGCTTGGACCTAGCTTCTGCAGCAACCTTTCGTGTTGTGCGTGCTTGTGTTGTGTCTCACGAGTGCAATGAAGCTACGAGTACAGTTTAATGGTCACTCAGAATCATGGTATTCCATTTATGGATTTGTTAGAGAACGCAAACAATCGAAAGGATATTTTTTCAAGTAATTTTCGATTTTTAATGAAGATACCTTTTTAACAAATGCGTGGAATGTGAGTTAATAATAATAATAATAATGGCGGCGCTACAGTCCGATGTGGACTTGGGCCTAGCTTTCTCAGCAACCACTCGTCTTGTGCGTGCTATTGTTCTCTCACGAGTGGAGGGGACCTACAGTTTATTGCCGACTCCGAACGGCAAGAATGAGAAGCTTTTTCTAGACAGTTATTCTCTTTGAACATTGTCAGTGACTCGAAAGAGGTGGAAAATTGTCGCCTGTCCTCTGATTTGAACCTAGACTGAAAGTCGACACACTTATCCACAACGCCACGGTGCCAATAATTTTTTAAAACATATCAATAAGAGTTAGCCATTGGATGGCGCTGTTGGTTTAGTGCCTGTCCCAAGTTCGAGGGGTCCCAGGTGCGAGTCCTAATGAAATCGAATCTGGTCCAGTCACCATTTGCCGTTGGGATCAAATTAGTGGCACTGGAGTAGGTTGCTACCTGTCTGTACAATGGACCAGTTTTGAGTCTGAGAGCTACAGTATAGTGTTTCAAAAATCTCCAGAAAAAAAAAGTGTTAAGAAAAACGTTTTGTATTGGATTTTCGATGGTTCCCCTTGTTCTACGCTGTAAACTATCTCATCATCTCATTTTCAATGACCCGCATGTTCCACTAAAGGGGTCGCGGGGGCAATGCATGCACGAGAGATCTCCAGGCCACTCGATCCTCCGCCATCGACTCTAACTCATCAGGAGCTATGCCCAAGCGCAACCAGGCGAGTGTTTGGACTTGGTCCAACCATCTCATCCTAGGTCTGCCAAGCGGTCGCCTACCTGATGGAATCGCATTCAAGGCACGCCTCGGAAGTCGTGATGATGGGGCCAAGAAACTCCTAGGGCAATATAACCGGAAGAGATTAGAGGCATGCATCAAAATGAGCAAGAATAACCTCCGTATCCCAACAGGCTTCTTAACGGGGCACTTTAGACTCAGGGAGCATCTAAGGAAACTAGGGGCATCAGAAGAAGGTCTCTGCAGATTTTGTGGAGAATTTAATAAAATTCCAGAACATATACTGGGATTTTGTGAGGCACTAGCCCACAAAAGAAAAAGAAGTCTGGGCAAGTACCTACTATAAGAAGAAGAAATGCAATGACTAGAACCATCTCTCATTCTCAGATTCCTGAAGGAAACTGGCTTAGAGAGAATACTCTAGAACAAATTTCTTCACCTATGCGCAATAGGAGTCCATTACCCTCAATACAACTCTGAAAAGAACTGTATTTGAGGGGAACTCGTAATTGTGCTAAGGTATTGAAAGGGGGCACAATAGATCTTAAAGGTCGCGGTGCAATATACCCTCAATCATAATAATAATAATAATTATACGCTACGGTTGTCAGGAAATTTATCTAAATGTCTGTGCAAATAGTGCAACTTGACGCTCACATTAGCCCTTAGCCTTGTCTACTACTTCCTAATATTCTTCAGGTTTGTGATTCCCCAAGAAATGACTGACAACGTCCATGCTTTCAATTCAACCTGAGTCATGTGGTTTGTGAAGTCAGTAATCTGATAAGTCAGTAATCGTCTGATAAGGAACTTAATACCGGTATTGGCAAATCATCACTGCATACGTTGGTAGCGGATTGTACGTTTGGCAGAGTTGTGAAAGACTGCAATCTTTTGATTTAAAAAATCAATTGATTTCATATCTCGGATTTTTCAATTCCTGAATTCACTTTGGAATTTAGACTTCAGCATTGAAATCTCTCATTCTTTTTGAAGTCTTGACTGGATCAGTCTTTACGACCACTCTAATGATTGAAGTCAATTGAATGCAAGTCTTTAGAATTACACTGCATTCTTTTGAAGTCACTTTGAAGTCTTTTCCATTCACTTGAAATCACCCGCAATCAGTTGAAGTCTTTTGGGACTTCACAAATGTTCGACGAAGTCTTTAGGACTTCAAACGTTTTCGTTGAAGTCTTTGAGATTTCAACATGTAAGCAAGTTTGAACAAGTCTGAAAGAAGACTAATAGCACTTTTATATGGAGTATGATGGTATTTTAGGTTTAGAGGAAGTGGATTAAGATGTATAGTGGCGAGAGAGGAGAATATATGGATACGGTGTTGGTGGGAGAGGGCATGATCAGAGTTGAAGGGGGTATAGACGTGGGGGATATTACCGTGGGAGGGGGGCTATGATTAATCCAACTAACAACTTTACTCTAATTTAACCGCCAAATAAATACTGTTTTAGAAAAATGCAAATGATACAATCTTCATCGAAAATTTTTGAAGTCTCAAGAATTCAAATGAGTTCAGGTGACTTCGGGTGAATGGTGGAGACTTCAAGGTGACTTCAGTGAATGCAACGTTAGTCGAAAGGCTTGCATTCAAGCGAATGCAATCTTAAGAATGCTCCAAAGGATTGGTCCAATCAAAGACTTCAAAAACAATGGTGATTTCAGTTCTAAAGTCCAGAAGTCTTAAATGAAGTCAATTGATTGCATCACAAAACAGATAATTCTTTCCTTGAATTCAGAGATTGCATTCTCAAAAGATTGCAGTCTTTTACAACTCTGACGTTTGGTTACACCCAAGAGCGCTTTTTGTATCGGTTCATAGCTTTTCCATTCACAGTAAAAAAGTAGCAGTCATCAAGGTGGTTTCTTGGGTCTGTTCATCATCATCGGTATTCCAAACGGAAGATCTTTTCGTTCTCCTTGACTCCTCTGTCAAAGTTTTACAAGTCTGAGTGGCGCCCAACAGTTATCTTGTTGTCCTAACTGGCCTCGGCGCTACAGTCCGAGGTGGACTTGGGCCTAGCTTTCTCAGCAACCACTCGTGTTTTGCGTGTTATTGTTCTCTCACGAGTGGAGGGGACCTACAGGTTAATGCCGACTCCGAACGGCAAGATTGAGAAGCTTTTTCTAGACAGTTATACTCTTCGAGCATTGTCAGTGACTCGAAAGAGGTGGAGTCGTGAAAAACTTTTAGGTGTTTTTTCGAGATTCGAACCTTAAACCTCGAGCGTAGGAGTCGACGCACCTACCCACTACGCCACGACGCCCAATTTTTTTACTTCAAAATATTTAATTTTCTTACCCAAAATACAGATTTGTTGTCAACATAACATCCTTAACGTACCATACCACTTTGGTCTCACACGAATTTGGGCTTGCTGTGCCGCGTGAAACCAGAAGTGTCATTAAAAAAAAAATCCGTGGCCTGTGGAGACATTTTTTCGGATTTTAAGGTGGCACTCAACGTGTTAAACTCAAAAAATAGATGTTTTAACATCTGCTATCTTCCGTTTGAAAAGTGCATTCATGATTCGTTTGGGCGTGATTGGAACAACTATGTACTCTCGTTCAATTTAAATCTTCTCCATACAATTCCCTAAAGTACTGTTCACCACAAATTCCAAAAGTCATCATTTTTGATTTCTGTCGATAAACAAATAAATTCCTCAGACTTACAGAAGTTCCCAAGTCGCTTCATCGATTGTTGCATTTCTTTTAGCAACACAGCGTGATCGGCAAATTTAAGAGCTGGTACCGACGGCGTCGAGAATTTAAAAGCAAATTCTGGTCTGGTACTAAATTTGCAACAAGTACAGCAAATGAATACAAATCTCCAGAGTCGGAGTGTAACACGCGCAAGTAGACTTCTCTATGTACTTCATACATAAACACACACTCACACACTGTGAGCACATGGATATGTGCCTGGTATATAATCAGCTTTTGGAGCAAACAACTTCAAGGTTAGAACAGTCTGTAATGGAATTGCGATTTTATATTCGTACGTACGTACTGTTCACCATTTGTTTCCGATTCGTTTGCGCACATACCGCATGAATCTTTCTTTGCCTCAGCCACGGGGCTGCCGATCGCTGGCGCTTCTGCCTGCTCGTCGGCCATGTGGGACAAATGCAAAAAAAAAAACACAAATTCCTATTGAATATCTAGCCTCACTCATAGATACACACATTCATGCGAAAGAAACTTCAAAGATAACACGGAATAAAAATAAAGAATGTCAACCGCAAACCGATTTCAGAGGGGCAACAGCGACCGAGCCCCTTTACGTCATCGGCATGGAGGATTTGAATTGGTCGACGGCACGATATGCCCACTCGCCGCTTGACTGTGGCAGTGTGGCATGTGAAACGCGTACACACGAGCGCGTGAATAAACGAAAAGGCCAAAGGGGAGGCGAACGAAAAGGAATAGGCCGGGAAAAGAAACGGAAATTAATCGCAACTTGTTTATGATCGATAGTGGTGAGGAACTCAGATTTGTCTTGTGGTCTATTTTGAAAAATACGTTTTAGTTTGAAGCGGTGTACATAGGTCCGGATAAGTGTGTGAGTTGCGCAAAAATAGAATGGTGTGAACAATCTTAAGCAAACGCGGATAATTGGTGATTATTTGGAATCTATTTCTGCTCCCAGCTGGAGTTACATTCAGTCGAACACACTCCAACTGCTGCTTTCGCGAGTTATGTATTCAGTCAATTGAGGAGATCACTGTTCATGTCGTCTTCAGAATTAGCATACGAGTATCAATGTTGAGCCAGAAGTGTCAGGAGACCCGATATGCGTGTGTGATACGGTCGATAATTAATTGCCAACAAATTCGTATTCGTGTCAGGTTTCCATTTTAGCTGTGGGTTTGTGTTGGAAGAGCGCTCCAAATGTTCGAATAAAATTATTCCTTAATTTCTTCTAAGACGTTGACCTAAGGCTCATTGGGGAATCAAGCTTAGGTTGGAAATCGATTTTATTAAGAGCTCAGATTAGAGTTAGTCATTTAGTACCATAGACACATCAGAGGGTCGTAAGAGGCGTAAGCAAGGTCTTTGAAAAAATCGTCATTAAAGACCTGAAACAGTGGGTTGAGGAAAAACAAATTATACCGGACAACCAATCTGGCTTCAGGGCGGGGCATGATACCATACATGCCGCGTCCAAATTGGTCTCCGACATTCAGTGGAATAAGAATAAGACCCAATGCACGGGTGCCTGCTTGATAGACATGGAAAAGGCGTTCGACACCGTATGGTTAGAAGGCCTTTTCCTCAAGTTGGTCGGGCTCGGCATCAGTAAACCATTGCTATATATGATCTATGACATGATCACTGGTAGGAAGTTCGTTGTGAAAAATGGCAACATAACTTCTACCACGACCTTTCACATAAAAAATGGGTTGCAACAGGGAGCAGTTGGTTCGCCGATCCTGTTCGCTATATTCACTAGCGATCTTATAGGTTCCATGCCAAACTTAATTGCGTATGCCGATGATCTAATCGCGTACAGATCAGGTCCGAAGGTCGAAGTAATAAATAATTTGTTGCAGCGTGACTTCGATAAAATCCAACGATTTTGCGACGACTGGAAGTTGAAGATCAACTTCCGGAAGTGCGAAACTATCCTTTTCAGAACCACGCTGTCCAAGGCCTCAAGGGACACGAAGAGAAACTGGCGCAAGTTCGTCATAGTTGACCCACAGGGACAGCCGTTAGCCGTGAAAAATGTAGTTAGATATCTTGGCATTTGGTTGGACCAGTATCTGTATGGTGGTAAACATGCAGATACAGCGCTGACCAAGGCTAAGAAAGCCTTCGCTGTGGCAAGTAGGTTGTTTTACAGCAGCCAACTTGACACCAGAGTGAAGGTGATCTGCTACATGGCCCTTATCCGGCCAATCATGGTGTATGGTTGTCCAGTGTGGTTCAACGTGAGTCCTTCCCAGATGGAAAATTTGATGGTGTTCGAGAGGCAGTGTCTTCGGGCCTGCCTCCGTTTGTATCGCACACCCGAATCCGAGTACAAGAAATTCTATCCCAATGAGGTCTTGTACAACGAGGCAAACCTGATAAGGATAGATAATTTTATTATTAAGTTGATTCGGGGTCACATTGCACGTGCTATGACTTCCACCAACTGTCTGATCTTTGGGGCTTACTACCCTAACATATTGTACCATGAAAAGGTGCGCCTTAACGGCTTTATCCCGCCAGAAGCTTTCCTCTATTTGGACGAGAAAGGCCTGATACAGGATACAGAAGGTTGTCCTATCATCTTCCATGTCGTACGCCGAACAGTGGACAGGCGACTTCAGTACGAGCCAGACGTCACTCGCAGCCACGAGGATTTTCTGCGGTTCAGTAGAGCGATATCTGCCCGCGATAGAGCAGTGTCTGCCAAAGAACGGCATTTCTATTGGTGGTTGCACCAGAATCAGCCTTCGACGCCGCTTCTCAAGAGCAATGACGGTGTAGTTGGCTCTTTAGGGCCAACTTACATAGGTTAAGGTAGTTGTAAATAAAACAGACGAAAAAAAAAAAAAAAAAATCATAAAACCAAAAAATCAAAAAAAAAAAAGGTGCATCACGGCGTATTAGATATATATGTTAAGCATATAAATAACATATACGGCCCTGGTGCACACGTCCGTATAGTGTTACGGACATAGTTAAGCGTAGTTTAAGTAGTTGTAAGTTAGTTGTACATTTTAGTTTAGTTTAAGTTAGAATAAGAGAAAAAATAAAAAAAAAAAAACCAAGTATGTCCAAGTTTTTTTTTAAATTTTCTTGGATAAAAAATAAAGACCTTACGGTAAAATTCAAACGAAGATAAATTAGGCCGAAAGGCATATTAAATGTAACATAGATTAGCTTAGAGTACCCGTATAGGGTCAGTAATTTAGATTTAAGAACATTAGTTAAGATAGTTAAGTTAGATTTAAGTATTTTTGTCTAGGATATAAGGTAAACATGAATTGAACAATAAAAATACATTACAAACAAACAAACAAACACATCAGAGGGTGTGTGAGTCTACTAGTTGGGCTTACTGCAACACACTTCTCTCTAGATCCTACCAAGTGGCCTTGAACTCTTTTTCTGTAGCAGGTCTACCTACGGAAGCCTTCTGTTTTTCTTGATTGTGGTAGCGAAGTCAATTCCAAAGCACGTTTCGCAATGGAATTGTATCCTCGCCGCATGTTGTATGTTTAAGTGAACAAATCCACTTTCACTTTCGTGCATTAAGGATTATTTATAAGGAGGATTACAGGTACAAACTGTTGTGAAGGACAACTTTGAAATGCTGTACAGAATGATCGCCTCAACTGTAAATCTGTAAATCGATTGTTGTATGTCATGTGGAAGTGTCAACGTACTGATATGCAATAAATCAAACTTATCTCAGTTCTGACGATCTTTGAGTAGGTGTTTTCTTAAAATTTTATTAAGAAGCACCATGATTCGTATCTTTTCAATTTATTCGGGACTTTTTACGGAACGTTAACCTTCAACTCTCTCTCTGAACTTATTTGTTTTAATCGACTTCTTAAGAATTTCTTGGCAATGCCTTCTGCAGGTATAAGCTGTTTTCGTTACTAAATTACGTCACCAACATTTCCAAGAATTAATTCACTTCAGTACAGTGAATTTTGTGATCTAATTCTGCTATATGTGAAGGATTTCTTTTTATATTTCCACCTAAAGAATGTGACTGTCCAAGAAGACGAATCAAACAGATCCGATAAACAAAATTATCGAATAAAGGAATAAAGGAATGAGTAAGCGACGCTCTTTTATGTGGGTCATTATAACATGATATTGGCCATATGGAAGCAGTTGGTAAGATCACGATCAAGATTTTATTTTGTTTTGTTTCCAACTTTAAGCGGGTAAATTCTTCTTCTTCTTTGGCCGTTCACGTACATAAGTACGCGCCAATTTTAGAAAATCTTAAATAAAATGGAGGGAATTGAAAACGTTTTAATGGAGTTTTAATTTTTATCGGATTGATGAAGTGATATAATTCATCAGCAGTCTCCCAAGAGAGTGATGGGTTTCACTCGGCCACCACAACGAAACCCCTGGTTTGACGACGAGTGTCGGCAGGCGAATTCAGCTAAGCAAGAGGCCTACAAAGCGGCACTGCAAAGAAGGACAAGAGCTGCTCGCGAGCTCTACGAGCAGAAAAGGAGAGACGAACACCGGATTCTCAGGAGGAAAATCGAAGGAGATTCTCATGCTCGCGCGCGATCGGTAGAATAGAGAGTTACTACTGCAGGAATGAGGTAAGGAAATTTTACCAAAGGGTAAAGTCAACTTGTGAGGGTTATAAAGCCCGAACCGAAGCCTGCAAGGACGATCAAGGGAGCATCGTAGTAGAATTACAGTCGATGCTGAGGATATGGAAGAACCACTTCTGCAGACTGTATAACGGCGATGAAGAACCGAATTCCGCTGTCAGGCAGTTTGAACCATTCAACCCAAATGAAAGGGACGATGTAGATCGTCCCCCCGATCTGGACGAAGTGAAGATAGCTTTATCTAAACTAAAGTCCAACAAAGCTGCTGGAGCTGACGGCCTAGCGGCTGAGCTTTTCAAAGCAGCAGGCGATGACTTGGTAAGGAGCATGCACCAACTCATCTGTAAAATATGGTTGGAAGAAAGCATGCCCGATGAATGGAACCTCAGCATTGTTTGCCCGATTCACAAAAAAGGAGACCCTCTAAAATGCGCCAACTATAGAGGCATCAGTCTTCTGAACATTGCACACAAGATCTTATCTGCCGTGTTATGTGAACGTCTAAAGCCGTTCGTCAACAACCTGGTCGGTCCATACCAGTGTGGCTTTAGGCCAGGAAAATCCACCATCGACCAAATATTCACACTGCGTCAGATCTTGGAAAAAACCCAGGAACAGCAAATCGATACCCATCACCTTTTCATCGATTTTAAGGCCGCGTATGACAGCATCTATAGAGACGAGCTATACAGAGCAATGTCTAGTTTTGTCATCCCTACCAAACTCGTCCGTTTGTGTAGGATGAAGCTGGAGAATGCACGCTGCTCCATCAAGTTCGGTAAAGACCTAACCGAGACCTTTGATGTCAAAAAAGGATTCAGACAAGGCGACGCGCTGTCATGCAACTTCTTCAACATCATACTTGAAAGAATAGTGCAAAACTTGCTCGCCAACACCAGAGGCACAATCTTTCAGAAGTCCGTCAAACTACTCGCATATGCCGACCATATTGACATAATCGGAAGAACACAGCGTGATGTCAATGGCACTTTTGTGAGTATTGCGACGGAGGCCGCGAAGATGGGTTTAACGGTAAATGAGGGCAAGACCAAGTATATGCTGTCAACCAGAAAGGACACCCAACACCGACGTCTCGGACAGAACGTCACAGCAGACAAATATAACTTTGAGGTAGTCAAGGACTTTGTCTACCTAGGTACCGCTATCAACTCAGACAATGACACCAGCGCTGAAATCAAGCGAAGAATAACTTTTGCTAATCGCTGCTTCTTTGGGCTAAGAAAGCAATCGATAGACAAAGCCCTCTCTCGAACAACCAAGGTATCCTTGTACAAGACCCCAATCGTCCCAGTTCCTGCTATATGGCGCAGAAGCATGGACTTTGTCAAAAGCGGATGGCAACTTGGCTGCTTTGAGATGAATATTCTTCGGGTGATTTTCGGTCCCGTCTGCATAGAGGGTTAGTGGAGGAGAAGATACTACAACGAACTGTACGAGCTGTTCAGCGACATTGACTTAGCCAGAAGGGTGAAGATCCAACGATTGAGATGGCTAGGTCATATAGAGCGAATGGAAACCAATGCTCCGGCCCGGAAAGTCTTCGAATCCACCCCCAAGGGACGGCGCAGTAGAGGAAGACCGCGACTCAGGTGGCGCACGCAAGTGGAAATGGACCTCAACCAACTGTGCGTGCGAAACTGGAGGCAGCTAGCTAAAGATCGAGCTGGCTGGAGACGCTTGTTGGTTGAGGCCCAAGTCCACCCCGGACTGTAGCGCCACCTTAAGTAAGTCAGTCTCTCAAGAGGCTTGGGTTCGAATGCAAGCAAAGGCGTGAAGAATCTCATCCATATCTATTTGAAAGCTATTATTATTGGGAAAGAAAACACCGGGAGGTAACGCAACTTGTTATCCTAGAGTAAGTTTTAAGGCATTTAACGGACTTAAGTGCCAATTATAAAGGCCGTACGAAATTTAAGTTTATTTCATTTATTTTCATTTATTCATGAATAAGTATCGCTGTACATTAAGAAGATTCTATTCTTTAATAAGTACAGGGCTTAAAGTATAACTTTTAATAAATAAGTTTATGTCATAACTAAGCGTGAAGTAACTAGAAGCATCGTCAAATCTCAAAGCGCCCATAATTGCATATAAAAACTTAAGGAGAACTCAGCTGTCAATTGAGATTTGCATACGTAGAGCTCTCGCGTAAGTTGGCAAAAGTGAACGAACTTAACGAAACTGAGAGAGAGTTGAAGGTTAACGTTCTGTAAAAAGTACCGAATAAATTGAAAAGATACGAATAATGGTGCTTCTTAGTAAATTTTTAAGAAAACACCTACTCAAAGATCGTCAGAACTGAGATAAGTTTGATTTATTGCATATCAGTACGTTGACACTTCCACATGACATGTAACAATCGATTTACAGCGAGGAGCGATGGAAAGAAGATCTAAAGACTAAGGGCCAACTATAATAGGCATGAGCGAGCATGAACTAGTGTCAAATGCCCGTGGGTGAGTGAACGAATACACACACACCCATAAGAGCGACTATAATGGAGTTCACGAACGATGCGGAAAATTTCGTTAAGCATATGCGAGTTTAACTGGTGGTACACAAACAAACAAATGTTTCGTTAAGCATGAGCTAGTGTCTTCTGAGTCGCACCGCACATATGCGAATTTGAAATCCCAAAATGGCATATCGCTGAACGACATTTTTCAATTGATTGAAACAAAAGACGGGAAGAAATTCTGACAGGTGGCTATGCACGCATGTGTTCATTATGGCTATGCTTGTGTTTTGTGCAAACATGACGAAACATTTCGTTAAAATTTGACACTAGCTAGTTAGCTCATGTGTGGGCGCCGTGGCGTAGTGGGTAGGTGGGTCGACTCCTATGCTCGATATTGACGGTTCGATTCCCGAAAAAACACCAGACATTTTTTCACGGCTCCACCTCTTTCGAGTCACCGACAATGTTCAAAGAGTGTAACTGTCTAGAAAAAGCTTCTCAATCTCGCCGTTCGGAGGCGGCATTAAACTGTAGGTCCCCTCCACTCGTGAAAGAACAATACCACGCACAACACAAGTGGTTGCTGAGAAGCTAGGTCCAGGTCCACCTCGGACTGTAGCGCCGCCATTTTTATTATATTATTGTTATTATTATTAGCTAGCTCATGTTTGCTCATGCCTATTATAGTTGGACCTTTAAACACAGTAGACAACGACATATACGTGTGTACTTAAAAGTGCGAAGACAAGGGATTTTTATCCTACATCCAATAAATATTCAGAATTGCTCAGTTTCGTTGAGTTTTCGTTCACTTTTGCTTTCAAACTCAAGGGCCAACCATAATGGCCGTACAAAAATTGAAGCTTATGTCATAACCAAACGAAAAGTAACCAGAAGCATCGTTCAATTTCAAAGTGTCCATAATTGCGTATAGAAACTAAAGGTTTTCAGCTGTCAAGTGACATTTGCGATTAATTTTGCTACCGCGTAAGTAGGCAAAAGTGACCGAACTTACCGAAACTGAGCGAATCGGTTACTTTGGTCCATTTTTTGTATTCGCTTTGCTGCTTCACTTGTCTTAAATGTCTGTACAGCCATTATGGTTGGCCCTTTACATAAATTTGACAGTTAACCTGATGAAAGAAACTGTCAATCTACAACGAGATGTTCTACTTACAGCTGTTTATTACCCCTAGCCCATCACAAAATACCAGTTTTATTTCACGCGCACTTTCTCAATTGCCTTCGATTGATTTCTGCTTTGAAGCAGTACAAAGCAGCTCACACGAACGTTACATAGACGCTATAAATACAGAGAGCTGTCAAATTGTGTAAAATTTTCAGGGCCAAAGAGGGTGTGAGTTGATCATCTCTGTCTGACTGAATTGACAAATGCAACTTAAGACAATTTTTCGTCCACTTCTGACATCCGATTTCGTAGACTTTTGCCTATTATGGTTGGCCTTAAAAAAAGCCTGATAAAGAAATTAATTTTAACCATTTCCGTTGTATTTCAATACGATTCAAAAAAATTTTTCATTCTGTCTACAGATATGTACACAATTTAAGACGCATTTCTACGTTATCTGCTCAAAAAGAACGCACGCGTTAATCCCTTCAACAGAATAAGGTCAAGTCCGTACGAACCGGAGTCGTTGCCGCTCAACATCGAAAAACATTCAACCAAGCTGTCAGCCAACGCCGTCATGCATCAAGACCAGACGACAGAAAACTGTCAAAACCTTGAACCCTATTACGTGCTATGTAAGACAGCAAATAATCATTATTTACGGATTAGTAAATTGCACTTTGTCTGACACTGGTCATTGTCAAATAAGCGCCTCATTAAGTCTATTAGATCACTCGGGTTTTGCGAGTTCCCTCTGACGGACTGATTGTGCTTGGATTTATGTCATGAGTGTATATTTTTATGTATGAGTGTGATCCGATCGGTCGCTGCGCCAACGTCAATTGTTGTTATTCTGAAAAGTAATTTATGATGACATGCAGCGGCCAGAGCGCCGTTATAAAGTAAACATAAAAACAAACACGTGACGTCTAGAGATGAATGTATATGTTTTAGAATTACATCGAATGGCTCGATCAAAACCGCAGAAAAATATTTGTTCTCATTTTGAACTACATGCATAGTTCATTAAGTTCGCAATAAAAGAAAACAGTTCGTGTACATACACATATATAGTATAAATAATGGGTACAGTTTACTTCCATGTTTGCCTATTTACTTGTTCTGTCAATTTATTGTTTTATTGTTGATTTTCTTGTTTTTCTACGAAATTGCAAATCTTAGAGTATCCAGGAAACTATAAGTACTACGATCATAAATTTGAGTTCGGGAGGGAATAGCGGGGGTGTTGGCTAGAAAATTCACTTAAAACCTGTTCATAAGACATTTCAGAAACTCGTTTTCTATAAGCTTCAAAACCCACTGCGAACATACTCGATGAGATTAAGATCTGAAAAAAGGCACTTAATTATTTAATACCCATCAATTCCAAGACGTACTTCTCAACTTACTCGCGTTGGGATGAAACGGAAGAAGACAAAATTGTTTGACATTTCATATGAAAAAATAGGGTTACAATTAGGAATGTCTGTCTGTGTAATTGAGAACTTCTTACAGAGACTAAAGGGCAAACTATAATAGCCGTTCGAAAACTTAAGCTTATGTTAAAATAAAACGAAAAATAACCAGAAGCATTGTCAAATTTCAAAGTATCCATAATTGCTTATAGATACTTAAGGTGAATTCTGCTGTCAAGTGACATTTGCATACGTAGAGAGCGATTCCTTTCGCACTCGCGTAAAAGGGCAAAAGTGAACGAACTTACCGAAACTGAGCGAAGTGTTTACTATGATCCCAGGCTATTGGCTAGATTGCTTCTTCTTCTTCTTCTTAGGGCGCTACAGTCCGAAGTGGACCTGGGCCTCACTCAACATGCCTCTTCATCCAGCATGATCTTTCGCCAGCTGTCTCCAGTTTCGCACACCAAGCCGACCGACTTGTGTACGCCACCTTGTACGTGGACGTCCTCTGTTGGTTGTCCCACAGGCTCAGAGTCGAAGACTCTTCGGCCCGGAGCTATGTTGTCCATACGTTCTACATGGCCTAGCCATCTTAGGCATTGGATCCGTAGACGCCTGGCTAGACTCATGTCGCTGTACAGCCCATATAGCTCCATATAGTTCGTGGTTGGACCTTCTCCTCCAAATGCCATCAACGCAAACAGGACCAAAGATCGCTCGCAGAACTTTTCTCTCGAAAAGACCAAGAGACTGTTCATCCGCTTGGGATATTGTCCATGCTAGATTGTTTCAGTTTTCTTTATTTTTCGTACGGCCATTATAGTTGGGCCCTAACAGTGGAAGAATAAACAGTGACATATTGAATTGACAATTCTTGTCAGGTCGTCAGAACCCGAAACAACTTAGTGTTAAATATTAAGTGAACAATAATACAAACGTTGGGACTTTTAAAGGGCCTGAAGCTTGTGGATGTGTATGTGCGTGACATTTGACCGCATAGAGAGCTGTCAATGAGGCGTTTGAGACTAACAGCAGCGTAGAAAATGGATTCAGCAAGATGAAATCAGAAGGTATATCTGAGATAAGTTTTACGAGAAAGTTACATTCGCTAACTTTAAAGTTATCCAAGCCATTGAACACTTCTTTTCGACAAAAACAAAAACTGGTGACATTGACAGAAAGTTCAGACGCAGAATAGAGTAGCGTTTGCCCGATCCATAAGAAAGGAGATCCCTTCGACTGCACCAACAATCGAAGGACAAGTCTCCTAAACATCGCCTATAAGCTCTGTCCTTTTCTGTGAACGCCTCAAATCATTCGTGAGTAATCTGATAGGTCCTTATCAGTTGGGTTTCAGGCCGGGAAAGTCCACCGTCGACCAAATCTTCACACTACGACAGATTCTGGAAAAACGCAAGAAATGCAGATTTACACTCTCCAACCTTTCGTCGATTTCAAGTCCGCATATGACAACGTGCATAGCTATACAACGTCATGTCCTGCCATTCTAGCCAAACTCATCAGGCTGTGTGGGATGACGATGGAGAATTCTCGCTGCTCCGTCAATGTCAATAATTAAATCACCGAGACTTTCAATGTCAAAAAAATGTTGACAGGCGACGCGCTGTCATGTGAGTTTTTCAACATCGATCTTGGGAAGATCGTGCAGAACTCACTGGCCAACACCAGAGACACGATCTTCCAAAAAGTCCCTACAACTGCTGGTATACACGTTTTCTGTCCTTACATTTAAATAAAACAAAGTGCCTGTGAGGTATCATCGACATTTTTTATTCGCTTGAAAGGCCTATCGATGCCACTATGTATCTATGGAACATCGTTCAAATGTCCTGCGCCGTCCTGTTGAAACCACATGTCGTTGGTGTCCATATAATCCAATTCAAGCCAAAAGAAGTTGGTAACCATCGCTCGCTGTTGACCGTGATGGCTTGACCAACGTCGTTCTCATAGAAATATGAACTAGCCCAAAATCTACACCACACAGCGATTTTTTCGGGATGCATTAGACGGTCTTGTATCTCATGTGGATTGGTATCATCCCAAATTCGACGATTTTGTTTGTTCACATACCCATTCATTCAGAATTCATTCAGTGGGCGCCGTGGCGTAGTGGGTAGGTGCGTCGACTCCTACGCTCGAGGTCGTCAGTTCGAATCTCGAGAAAAAAAAACATCAAACATTTTTTCACGGCTCCACCTCTTTCGAGTCACTGACAATGCTCAAAGAGTATAACTGTCTAGAAAAAAGCTTCTCAATCTCTCCGTTCGGAGTCGGCATTAAACTGTAGGTCCCCTCCACTCGTGAGAGAACAATAGCACGCACAACACGAGTGGTTGCTGAGAAGCTAAGCCCAGGTCCACCTCGGACTGTAGCGCCACCATTATTATTATTATATTCATTCAGAAATGGACCTCATCGTTGAACATGATTTGTTGATGAAAATTGAGGTCAATTTCCAACTGCTCCAGGGCCCATTCAGCGAACGCACATCGTTGTCTATGGATGGGTCATTTACTCTCAGCTGCTGGGTCAGTTGAATTCTTTACGGATGCAGGCTCAAGTCTCGACACAAAATTAGCAAAGTCTGCGAGAGGACAAGTTCTTGTGAGCGACGCAAAATCGATGCCTTGGTTTCTCCTGCACACTCTCACGAACAGCGGCTCTCACGATGTTTTCGGCAGATCTTGCGTTTCACCGAAGTTAATCGTTTACTGAACCAGAATAAACCCAGAATAAATGCAGAATAACTCTTGCCAACCGCCGTTTGTTTAAGCTCAAGAGGCAATTGAGTAGTACAGCCATTTCTGAAAGGACCACTGAAGATCGTGTCAGCTGGAAAGGCTTGTTGGTAAAGGTTCAGGTCTACCCCGGACTCTAGCGTCATCAGAAGGTGAAGAAGAAGAATTGAGCTTGACTTTTGCTGTTTCTTAGAACTCTGGAGACAACGAGTTTCTGAGTCCTCACTTAGAAGATACATTTGACTTTGTTTACAAGACTGAAAAAAGTTGGTTTGCAAAAGATATATGATGAAGCTTTTTTTTATAATTTGCGCGCGCACAGGGGGTTACAAATACCCTTAAGTGTCCGGAATCGAGACACAGCACGGGCCGAAGGTATAGAGGGAGAAAGGGAGAGGATGTACCTGTGCACATTGGTCTTAAATGTCTGCGGATTGTAGTGAGTGGGAAATATTTGGCTGGGAAGAGCATTCCATATTCGTGTGGGGCGGCTAAAAAACGACTCTCTTGTCGTTTCAAAATACATTTTCTCAGTGTTATTTATCGTTTCGCTTGGGTTTATGATCGAAGGAAGATACAGCCATATACTGTGTAGTGCCATGCACTTTAGTATCGAAAGTCTAAAATGCTTCTAAAAAAATGACGAATTGTATTGAAATTTGCGAAAATTTGTTAAAATTTAATTAGGACATCATTAATGTACGATTTACGTCACGACAGGGAGCAAATTGTCTTGACGACTGGAAAAGCTATTTAGCTTATTATCCAAATTCACCCAATAACTTGGCGTCCACACAGTAAGCAACTCCACAGTAGCTACCAAATGTAATACCAAAATCAAACCCTGACTATTGTGCAACTCGTATCAAGGCAAACGATCATTTTTTTTCTAAAATTCGGATAGGTTTTATGAGCCTACTTCACTGCGCATGTGATTGAAGGAGAAAAGTCTCAGTTTCACCCTTTTCAGACTTAAAGCAAAGTCTGTTGCCAGCTTAAGTCTGGATCACGGTGGTGTCAAATGATCATTTGCAAAAGAGATTGATCAGATTTAATGCCTTAACATTTTCCGTGGACAATGCGTCATTTCAAAAGGAATGCGCTGTAATAAATTGTCTGAACACAGTTTAACGTCCACTGACAGTATTTCCTTTTCATCCAATGTCAACTAGTGACTTACCGCTATATTTAGAAAAAGAAATTGATATACTGATATGTGAGCATGATTTAAAAGATCAGACAGAAGTTTTTATCGTAAGATGACGCATGCGAAGGTACCAGGTCGTCAGACACGTTTCTAAATTCGATCGGTATTAATACTTTACTGCAATATTTCTTTTTGTGGATTGCTTACTTATCGCAGGAACCCACGATTCACTGACGACTAATACAGATTTTATAAGCATTTTGTTAGAAGATTCTCTGCTTGATATGTTAGTGAGTCATAACTTTTGGGAGATATCAAGCAGAGAAGCAGAAGAAGGGAGTAGGAATAGGTGTCTACTCCAAGGATCTGAATTTTAGTATATCCCTCCACCTTCCAGAATATTGTAGCGTTTTCCAGCCTGAGACAATGGCAATAAAAGAAGCTCTGTCTTGGCTCAAGAACAACGTGATATCCAAGAAGGACATCACCATCTGTTCAGACAGCCAGGCAGCAATCAAATCCCTGAACTCGGTCACTTTTCTCTCTAAGACCTCCCTAAATTGCCGCCTATCTCTTAACGAGATGGCTAAGCATTTTAACATTCACCTCATGTGGGTGCCGCGACATAGTGACATTCCAGGGAATTGTGAAGCTGAATATCTCGCCAGGAGCGGTACGATCTCCACAAACCTCCCTAGTGGGGATCTTCCGCCTATGCCATTCGCTACAGCTAAACTTCTTTTAAAGAATCATACCATTAAAAACACCAACTCAAGATGGTCAGATGGCACTACGTGCCTCATTACAAAGCAAATCTGGCCTAAACTTGATCTAAAACGTTTACTCTATCTTCTCAGAATGAACAGGTCATCCCTAAGGATTCTCATTGGCGTTATCACAGGACACTGTGCCATTGGCACTCACGCCTCAAGAATGGGACTCCCTCATAATGATTTCTGCAGAAGCTGCAGAGACGAAGAAGAAGAAGAAAGCATAACGCATCTTCTCTGCACTTGTAGCGCTCTCTCCTCTCGCAGGATGAAACACCTTGGAGCCTACTTCTTAAACGACTTGAGCGAATTGCACAACGTCGGCATCAATCAATTAAAGAGCTTCGTTGAAAGCACTAAATGGTTTTTCGGATAAAGGAACACAAGATCCGCGTGGTATCACAATGGGCCTAATTTGGCCTAAGTGTGACTGTTTTCTACAGTCAGCCACTTCAACCCAACCTAACCTAACCTAAGCAGAGAAGCATACCTCCAGAGGAAAAGGCTTGTATCATCACCTATTTCACCTATTCTTTATCCTCTATGCATATTTATTCGCCCTTTATGAACATTTATTAGTTGCATTTCTACCTCACTCCAGATTTGCCTCCGTCTTTATCTCTCAAAATTAATCAAACTGAAATCTTTAAACACACCTTTCATTATTTTTCTTTTTTTAATTAATTTTACGGGTTTCATTGAAGATTTACATTATATACGATTTGTCATATAGTTTACATTTCGATTTTCACTTTTATTTTACTTCTCCAAAGCACCCTGTTAAAAAATGAGCCACACACACTATGCTTCAAATATTTCATCTATCGTATCTCTTCCCACTTCAAATTTCACAAGCAAACACAATTCATTCTGCTCGTTCCGATTTGACAGCTCGTCCCAATTGTAGTAGATTGCTTTTCAGATTTCACAACTACGCCAAATATACAAGTAAACTTGAGCTGTGAGACCTGCATTACACAAATAAAAAGCAGAAATTCCAGTCAAATTTTTTGATACTTGATAATTTTGTTTAACTAAGAACGTGTATTTGATACTACGTTGCCATTGTGATATTAATTTAGTGATATATTTGTATTTATTTAGTGTAAATAACTAAGTTCCAATTTGATAACAAAGATGTCTTCGCCATGGGGTAAAATTGAAAATGTACAAAGCATGAATTTTGCTGAAATTATGTCCGAGCAATATGCTCACGATCTGCAGGATAAGGAGATCAAGAGGAACGAGCAACTCCTCCAGGATCGGCTCAAGAGTGCAACGAAAATTAAAGAACGAGAACCGGAGCCACTCGAGGAAGACAGCTGTGTGGCGAGTTCATCAGACGGCTCATACGCACAAGCTGTGAAAATCCCAACGGAAGCAGATGTGGCGGAAGCAACAGTGAACAGCGAGGAGAAGGAATGGGAAGATTGCAGTGAGTTGTTGGATGCTCCGCAATGCAGCAAACCTAAGGAGAGCGAGATTCCAGATTTTATCATGGAGGTACTGCGAAAGGATGCCGGGGAAATGGGTTGTGATTCAGACGCGCTCATTGCTCAGATGATGCAGTCTCAGTTCGATCACGAGTACAACGAGGAGGTGAAACGAATCGAAAAGAAACGCAATCAAGGCTCCAAGGTTTCAGTTTCGCTGAATAAGTTCCTGAGAGACGGAGATATGGAATTTACGGCCGATGACGAGTATGAGGACGAATACGAAGACACCGAGAAAAGAGATTGGGACCGGTTCGAGACCAACGAGAAGCTATTTGAAACGATTCCGAAATGTGGCTTTAAGGTGGACAAAGATGGCGGAATGATAACCAAGCACGACGACCAAATCTGCGGCGTTCGCAATGCCTGCAAAGTGATGTCCTTCCCACCGGAATTCCCCACCGGCGATGGTGCGGGATTCGACATGAAACTGTCCAATCAAGTGTACAACCAACTGAAGACATACTCGCGTAAGAACAAGAAGTCTAAGATGCACGACCGCAGGGAGAATGTTGCCACGGCTGAGATGGGTGTGGACGCACCCACCCGTCTGCTGCTGTACAAGCTGATCAACAACCAGATCCTGGAGCAAATCAACGGTATCGTCTCAACCGGCAAAGAAGCGGTTATTCTGCACGGTTCCCCGGATCCCAACTACAGTGGGGATCTTCTGCTTCCCAAGGAGTGTGCGATTAAGATTTTCAAGACGACCTTGAATGAGTTCAAGCAACGGGATCGCTACATAAAGGATGATTACCGCTTCAAGGATCGCTTCAGCAAGCAAAACAACAGAGTCATCATCAACATGTGGGCTGAGAAGGAAATGCACAACATGATGAGGATGCGCGACGCTGGTATCAACTGCCCCGATGTCGTGGTTCTCAAGAAACATGTGCTTGTCATGTCCTTCATTGGGGACAATCACAATGCAGCACCGAAGCTAAAAGACGCGCGATTGTCGGATGCCGACTTGAGTCTTGCCTACGAGGAGATTATTCAGATGATGCACACTCTGTACAATGTGGCCAAGTTGGTTCATGCCGATTTGTCTGAATACAATATCCTCTGGCACGACGGCAAGTGCTGGTTCATTGATGTCGCCCAGTCCGTAGAGCCCGAGCATCCAAGTGCGTTGGAGTTCCTCATGCGCGATTGTGACAATATCGTAACTGTAAGTAGCTTGAACCTTTGTGTGCACACGGCAGAGTGTTGATTTCATTTCCATTTGCAGTTCTTTAAGAAACGTGGACTGCCAAATATTTTTACGAAAGAAAGCCTTTTCGAGCACATAACCTCACTGAATGTCGACAAACACAACGCTGCCATGCTCGAACGCATTCACACCCGTGGTGCCTCAATCAAAGAAGCCACTGCCCCAAATCAGGACGATGTACCGGATGAGTTCAAACCTTTGCCGTATCCCTTTGAGACGGCTTGGGAGAAGTCTCTGGAGGACAGACGTGCGGCCAAATGCGAGGAGATGACGGACGTCCATCCAGCGGTGGACATCACTGACGCCTTGAGGGTTCTGAGTGTCAGCTGTGGAGCAGGAAATGAATTGAGTGTTGAAACGAATGCCAATGCTGCCACGTGCAAGAATTAGTTTGACGAGGAGTGAATTTCTAATGAAGTTAACAAAATCTTGAATTTTGGAAGAATTTACCAGAATAATGAGTAGAGTAGCAAAAACTACAGTTGATCTTTTTTTTTCTCGAATGTAATAGAGCAGTGTGTTGTTGAGAATGCGCGAGCTATCAGTCCTTCAATTGGCAACCAGTTTGAAATACAAATATCCATTTGAAGGGTTCCGCCGAAGCCGAAAAATGATGTTTTCTTTTGAAATTACAGTTTTATTGAAGTAGAGAGTCGGGTGTCTGATGGAAAAGGATGCCATCAAGTCTCAGTTCGAAATATCATCTTTGAAATGAGTCCACCTCAGTTCCAAACGAGATGACACCTTGGCACTATGAACCCCATTACAGCGGCTGTTTCTATCCAAAGAAACGAATGACTTCGATGCTGCCCGACGCTGAAACCAGACAATTCCAACATTCAGTCAACAGAACTCGGCGCAAGAAAACAAAGACACAAAGTTTAGAAAACACAAAACGAACTTTATTCATCAATTCGGCTGCTTATCACAAAATTTTGTATACAACGGTGGGGATTGTCGGTTTCCTAATTGACTAGTTCCCGTGGCGGCGGTGAAAACGGTATTTTGCCAAGTTCAAAGGTGTCTGCTTGAAATGCCTCTATCTCCTCGGGTCTCAAATTTTCCATTTTGCTGTACGTCCGATCACTTGTCATTGGCTGTTGCAGTGGCTGCTGTTGTGATTGAGGAAAGCCAGCAACAGCTTGGGCGAATATATTTGCCTGTTGTTGCTGTTGTTGAGGCTGAGCTGGTGGTCCAAAAGGACTGTTGGCCACTGCACTAGCAAAAATTCCCGACGGAGGCTGCTGAGCCTGGAACGGCTGTTGTTGCTGTTGCTGCGGCTTTTGCATTGGCGTAGAGAAAATGTTCCCTGGATTTTGCTGTTGCTGCTGCTGTTGCATTTGTTGTTGTTGCTGCTGTTGCTGTTGCATTTGTTGTTGTTGCTGCTGTTGCTGTTGCATTTGTTGCTGCTGCTGCTGCTGTTGTTGAGTTTGTCCGAAAAATGGACGTTGCTGTTGTTGCTGAACAGCACCAAAGGGTGACTGCGTTGTCATTTGTGCCCCAAAAGCTGGTGGAGCTTGCTGTGCAGCTTGAGAGAACATACCAAACGCTGGTGGTTGTGCTTGTTGTGGTTGCTGCACCGCTTGTGCAAAAATATTTCCACCCACCGCTGGCTGTTGTTGGGTCTGCTGCGCTGCTTGAGCGAATATGTTGCCAGAGTTGACGGGCTGTCCAAAAGCAGACGTGTTAGTTGCTCCAAATGGTTGCGATTGCTGCTGCGGTTGTTGTGTTGTACCGAAAATTGACGCTCCACCAGGGGTCTGTGGAGCAGCTTGAGAGAAAATATTACCCCCGAAACTGTTAGTTTGTTGTTGTTGTGGCTGCTGTTGCTGCGGTTGCAGAGATCCAAACATACCGCTTGTCTGTTGCGGTTGTTGTTGTGGCTGTGTTTGTCCGGCAAAACTGCTGAAAGCACTTTGTCCGAGAATTGACTTCTGTGCGCCACCAAAAAGACTATTTCCCGTTGTAGCATTTGACGCTCCACCAAACGGTGATGAGCCAAACATACTGGTCTGTGTGGTTGTGGAATTACCAAACAAATTGGTACTTTGTTGCGGATTTGCCGCAGAACTCAAGCCAAATGGGTTTGAGTTTTGTTGAACGGCACCTTTTGGTGGTTCAGAGGAGTTGTACAAATTAATTACCACGTCCATTACATCTTTGTTTAGCGTCAAAAGCATTTTTAATTTGTTCTTCGCCTCAAAGACCTCTTTGGTGAATTGTTGGTTGAAGCTGTCGAAGAAGTTTTGCTTCTTGGAACCATAACACAGCATTCGAATCTCCTCAAACGACTGATCCTCTATGAAATTCGGTATAGATGGCTTTTCCTTAAACGGCCCAAAGCAAGACAGGGGCCATTGGTTGCCATTAACGGCTGATTCAACATCTGACTTAAGAAGTTGTCTGAAAATATTTGCACCAAAAAAATGGAAATAATTCGCTTGTGGTATGGTTTTTTTTTTACTCACTTTACATCCAAGTGTTCGTTGACACATTTTGCACCAAATCTGCAATTTCCGTTCAAAAAATACTTGCATAGAACCATGGTTTTGACGCAAAAATTAAAATAATAAACAACAGATTTGGAATTACGCAAAAACCGAAATTCGTAAATAAACCATGAAATCAGTTGTCAGACTATTATTAGGTGTGTTTTATTAGGTTAACTTTTATTGCACAATGAATTGTAGTAGATTTTCAAAACTCACTTGAGCATGTGGAGCAGAAATCGACTATATTGACTGATTTCTGATGTGGAGTGGGAATGATGAGTGGGTTATTGCTAAATCAATTGAGTTGAAAATCATTTGAGTTCATTGGTAGGATGGAGAAACAATGTTTAAATTTATAAGACCAATTTGGAGGAAAGATTATCTACGAGATAAATTACTATTACGGTGTAATGTTTTAAAATGACTGACTTTGAACTCACCTAATACCCAAAATATACAAAATAAGCCTCACATCACTCATTTTTCTTAGGACGACATGGTCATCTAAAGCATATGGGCTGGTTTTAAAGAACTGTCTCAGTGTAACCACGAGGGAAAGATATTGATGACTCTAGGATCTTATCGTCCACCTTTCTCTTTAAGCCGGAGAGTGGCGGTTTTATACATTGAGTTGCTTAAGATGGGTTCGTATCGGTTCCTTTTCCTGTAAGTTCGTCAGCTGCGTCAGTGCCCGCTATATCCCTGCGTCCAGCGACCCAGCACAGAGTTACAAAGTATTTTAAGCCAAGAGCGTTGAGTTATTCGCGACAGCATGCGAGTTGCTAATATTGCCTTCAGGGCCAACTAACTGTCAATAAAAATGCTTGCCGCTTCTTCGATGCCCAGAACTTCGGCTTGAAAAACTGCCACACACTCCCTCTAAGTCGAATTTCCCTCTAACTCGAATTTTTTCGCCATATTTATTTTGGCATTCCCCTTATTTTTCATACAAAAACCATCCTCTAACTCGAACTAATTTTGATATCCCGTGAAAATTCGACTTAGAGGGAGTCGACAGGATTTCGTATTCCCCTCATTTACCTTAAGACCAGCTTGTTGCTCCAAACCTGTGGGAGAACGCAACAGAGGACTTTCACGTCCAAGGTGGAGCACACAAGTGGAGTGCAATTTGGCGTGCGCAACTGGAGTCAGAGATAGATACCAAAAGATCACGCGTTTGCTGGGAAGGCTGTAAATGTAATGCCATAAAAAGAAGTTCCTTCCATGTTTACACCTGCCTAGCGTGATATCTTCTTCCGAATGTGTTAATGGCGTTCTCAATTAGTATTACCTTTCGTGATATTGGCACACACGCCTCAAAATTGGTACACCCTCACAACGACTTCTGTAGAAGCAGAGACGAGGAAGAAGAGTAGACTGTTAAACCTCCCGTACGAAAACATATCTAGAAGCCTAATACTTCCAAGTCAACTGAAAAACGTGGGCATCACTCACCTTCAGCGCTTTAAAGCAAACATCATATGGTTTAATGGGTAGAAGACCACCGATCCGCGTGGCACCGCAATGGGCCTATGTTGGCCTAATCGAGACCTGCAGTCGACCACTTGAACCTAACCTACCTTTTGCAGTTGGTCCTTCTTCTTCTTCTCATTGAGGCTATTTTTTTTCCTGACTATTTAAGAGCTTCCAAAACCTCGTTTATGCCCGCTGAAATGTTTAAAGCAGCTGGAGGTTATCTGGTAGGGCGCATGCACCAGCTCATCTGTAAGATATGGAGGAAAGCATGCCCGATGAGTGGAATCTCAGTATCGTTTGCCCGATCCACAAGAAAGGACACCCCATTGACTGCGCCAACTATCGGGGGATAAGTTTCCTTAACATCGCCTATAAGATCTTCTCTGCCGTTTTGTGTGAACGCCTGAAACCATTCGTGAACAAACTGATAGGTCCTTATCAGTGTGGTTTCAGGCCCAGGAAGTCCAGCATCGATCAAATCTTCACACTGCGGCAGATCCTGGAGAAGACCCAAGAAATGCAGATCGACACACACCATCTATTTGTCGATTTCAAGGCCACATATGACAGCGTGTATAGAGACGAGCTATACAGCGCCATGTCTTGTTTTGATATTCCTGCCAAACTCGTCAGACTGAGCAGGATGACGATGGGGAACTCTCGCTGCTCCATCAAGGTCGGTAACGAACTCACCGAGACCTTCAATGTCAAAAAAGACAAGGCGACGCGCTGTCATGTGATTTCTTTAACATCGTTCTTGAGAAGATCGTGCAAAACTCACTGGCCAACACAAGAGGCACGATCTTCCAAAAGTCCGTTCAACTGCTAGCCTACGCGGATGACATTGACGTGATTGGGCGAACACAGCGAGCCGTCAATGATGCGTTTGCTGGCATTGAAACGGAAGCGGCTGAAATGGGTCTGGCGGTAAACGAGGGCAAAACAAAGTATACTCTGTTATCGAGAAAGGACGCACAACATCGACGACTTGGCCAGAACGTCAGCATAGGCAGCTATAACTTTGAGATAGTTAAGGACTTCGTCTACCTCGGCTCTGCGGTAAACAGTACAAACAACATCAGTACCGAGATCAAACGCAGAATAACTCTTGCCAACCGCTGTTTTTGGGCTCAAAAGGCAACTGAGTAATAGAGTCCTCTCTGGGAAGACCAAGCTGACTTTATACAAGACCTTGATCATCCCAGTCCTGCTGTACGGCGCAGAGGCATGGACAATATCCCAAGCGGATGAACAGTCTCTTGGTCTTTTCGAGAGAAAAGTTTTGCGCGCAATCTTTGGTCCTGCTTGCGTTGATGGAATTTGGAGGAGAAGGTTCAACCACGAACTATATGGGCTGTACAGCGACATGAGTCTAGCCAGGCGTCTACGGATCCAACGCCTAAGATGGCTAGGCCATGTAGAGCGTATGGACAACTTAGCTCCGGCCCAAGAGTTTTGGACTCTGAGCCTGTGGGACAACGCAACAGAGGACGTTCACGTACAAGGTGACGCACACAAGTCTAGGGGGACCTCGGCCGGCTTGGTGTGCGAAACAAGATCGTGCTGACTGGAGAAGCATGTTGGGTGGGGCCCAGGTCCACCTCGTCCACCTCCACCTCCAGGCAACTGCAAAGCAGATGAGCTCGCCAAGCTCGCTACTTCACAGCCATTACTTCCCAAACACAGTAGCTTGGGTATGCCCCTCACAACTTGCAAATTGTTGCTCTCATTAGAGGCAACTCGTGAAATAGATAACAGATGGGCGAATGGCACTTCGTGTCACACCTCCAGGATAATCTGGCCTAGGCTAGATTCCAAAAGATCTAAGGATTTAATATCTCTTCACAGATCGAATATAAGCTCTATCGTCGGTGTCATCACAGGACACTGCCTCATAGGAAACCATGCCATCAGACTAGGTGTCCCGGCTAATGATTTCTGTAGAAGCTGCCTTGATGAGGAGGAAGTGGAAAGTGTCCCACACCTCCTATGCTCCTGTCCGGCCCTGGCGTCTATTCGACGTCAATATTTAGGGGCCTACTTTTTTGATGACTTGGGTGAACTTAGTACGGTTCCCATAAATAATCTACTTCGCTTTATTACAGGCTCCAAATGGTTTCCCTCAGACAACTTAGTGGTTTGATCACGATCAAACCTTGTGGCAGCACAATGGATCAACTATGGTCTAGGTGCACACACACACACACAGGAAAGCCACATCTCACATAACATAACATAAGATCCACCTCGTAGCGCCCTAAGAAGAAGAAAACTTCCTTTATGACAAGAACCCACAACAGTGGCGAAATTAAACCGTCTTGTGGTGTACGTCTAGAAGCTATGGATTCTATTCATCCAATGTCGCATTAAGTGATCTTCTGTTAAGAAAGCTTAGATTAGTGATTGTTACAGATAAGCAATATCTGTGGCCTTCTCCAGAGCATTCTCCTTTCCACATTGTTAAAAGCGCCCTTGATGTCAAGGAACGCAGCTCGGTCTATAACTTACGAACGTTGAGAGCAGTAGCCAAGAAAACGAAATCGTGTGAGAATAAAAACACAAATTCTTTAAACATATAGATTATTAAAACTTTATTGAAGTCCTCGTTACAGAACAGTACAAATTAAACAATTTTAACATTAGTACTTTGTACGGCTTCCAGTAGTTGTGGCATGGGATGGAGTTTTGTAAAAAAAATAATAGATGTCAGATTTGAAATCCTTAAAAAAATACTTCTGCAAAACCTGCATATATACTATAGAATCAACGTTTCAAAAAATAACCCCTTACATATGTATTATAGCATGATATTCAATCTAATTACTACTCAGAAGACAGACGTTTACTTGGAATACCTTTTTAACTTCACAAAAATGCGTCTTCCTCTTTTCGGAAATGTCTCACTTTGCGTTGTAACTTTCTGCTGAAGGGAGCGACTTTCAGGTGCAAGTACTGAACTAAAGTCACAACAATGGAACAAGAAACAAAATCTTAACATAATGCGAGTGCTGGTGTGCAACTTTCAGAAGATGCTGTCAACATTTTTGTATCACATCCTATTTCGTTGCTTAGTTGTAGATGTTTATCTTAAAAATCCATGAGTCTTACAACGAAAATTAAATTCAATAAGTTTTTCAAAACATGACTGATGAAATAGGACATCAAGTGCGAAATGAAAACTATCCGCTTGAATCCAAATCATCCCATTATCAGTCTGAAAAATTCAAGGAAACTTAACTAAAAATTCAAAGGGAAAGTGCTTAGAAGAACACGCTCTTCCCCCAGTCTATCAAAAGGCAATCCAATACATTTCAGCAAACAAAAAAAGAAAAAACTTTAGTAATCTATCATCTTCCTCTCCTTCTCAACGTGGGACAAATAAACGTAGCAATGATAGTTTCTGACATCATGTTCCACGTCCAGCTTGAGATTCAGTTTGATGTTGGCCATGGAGCAATTTGCACACCTCAGCTTGTAGCTGGTGCACTCGATTTCAGAGTGCTGTCCAGCGCATTTGGGACACCTTCTCTCGTTCCTGCAACGTCTCGAATTATGATTGTAACCCCAGCATTTGTAACACCTCCTTATGTCGAGGTTTTCGAAAACGAAGCACTTGTTCCAACCAATATACAGGTGCGGCTCACTCTCTTGCATTATGGACCAGTAAACAGCTTTGTCCACCTCGAGTACTGCGTTGTACTTGTGTACATTCTCCCGCTCGAAACTCCTCACAAGATTGATGTAACCATCGATTTGGTTCTGCTTCTTAATGATGTCGATCAGATTGTCCTCGTCGATATCAAAATTGATTCCATTTACCAAAATCTTTGGCATGGATAACTTCAAGGGCTCGGTGCGGTAGTGCTCTGCACAGGTTTTTGCTACTTCCTCTTCGATTTTCTTTACCGATGCGTCGTTCTTGCACCTGATAACTATGGAGCCGTGTGTACTCTTCAGCATGGAGCTGATTTGTAGTCCCAAATTGAAGTGCCCGAAGGGGCTTAGGATGTTTTTAATTTGTTCTTTGGTCTTGTCGCTGCTCTGTTTAAACTTTGGCCTTATCCTTAGAGCGGGTTCATTGCCACTGGCGGTGTTGTGCTTCATTTTATTTGCCTCCTTACCAAGATTAATCTGGTTTAAAGAATCCATGAGAGAGTTGATATTCTTCTCCTGCTCCTTTGACTTTTCGTTGTTCTCGCTCATAGCACTTAGAACAGCGTCCATTTTAGTCATCAAATCCTTAAGCTGTCCCTTGCAATCGTGACATTCCCCTTTCTCCAAAGCTGTTTGTGTTGATGCCTCCTGACCGGTCTTTGCACCGAAAGCGTTCGCCTGAAGCTTCTGTAGCTGCTCGGAACTGAAGAATCCAGACATTTTTTCGTGTTTTTCTTGCAGTTTGAGAAGATGCGTCGAGCTGAAGAAGCACGATACTTTTTCTTGCTTTTCATGAACATTTGACAGAGGCTCTGGACTGAAAAATCCCGATTTGTTATCCTTTCTCTCGTCTCTCTTCTCCAACGACTTGCCTGGAGGTGACGTAAAGGCGAAATTGTATTTCTTCAACTCGCAGTCCTTTGGAAGCGCGCTGAATACAGGATTTGGGGGAGGTGGTGGAAAGGATCCTTTAACAATGTTCCTGCTGCATGAAGATGAATTGCAAACAATCCATTTGACTTCATTGCTTCCGAAGTTTGTCTCGAACGGGTACTTGATTTTCATTGGGGGCTCCACGTAGTCATACACATTGATTAAGACATCCAGCACTTCTCGGTTCACTGCAAAAAGCATTCGCATTTTTTCCTTTGCATCCGTTATGGCTTCCGTGAACTTCTGGCAGCTCTCGAAGAAGCTGTACTTATCTGTGTCGTAGTACATGTATCGTATTTCTTCAAACGATTGATCCTCAATGTAGTTGGGGACAGAGGGTTTGTCCGAAAACGGGCCGAAGCACGAGAGCGGCCATTGATTTCCATTGATAGCCGCCTCCATTTCGACTTTTACATACCGCCTGTTACACGAAAAGCAAAACAATGAATGTCTTCTATTGAATGTCGATTCAGTACTTACTTCACGTTGATATGTTCGCCGGGACATACATCCATATTTTGGCACGATAACGTTTCGGCATATGATTTGCAAACGACCATTTTAAAACAAACAAAAACAACATTCAAACCTAGGAACACCTACAATCTGTGAATTGCGACGAACGCCGAAATGCGAATGCAAGTGTTTAGTGTAGAGAAAATGGAAGAGAAAAACAAAGATAAGCTATGTACACTGTGGTTCTGTTCGTTTTGGAATCGTATCGAACAGATACACACAGTCGGAGTGTGGATTGTTTACTTGGGAGAGTATTTTAAAGGAAATTCATGGGTTGTTTATGAATTTTTTAGATGAATCTGCACAGGATCGGTGGAAATACTGAAGGAGCAGTTCACTGTAAGGTCAAATAGGCAAAAAGGATTCCGTTTGGAGACACAAACAATCCTTTGATGATTAGCACGTTGAGTGCCACCATAAAATCCGAAAAACTGTCCCCACAGTCCACGGTCCACACTTTGAATACACTCTGGTCTCACGCGGAATGGCAAGCCCAAATTCGTGTGAGACCAGGGTGGTATCATGTGGCACTCAACGTGTTAGAGACGAAAAATGCGATTTTGAAAAGCTTCGTTGGGCCAATCTTTTTGGAGTACAGCACGGCACAGTTCATAACAGGGGAAGTGGTGCCGCAAAATCAGAATGCTTTGTATATTTCGTTCTTCACGAGAATTTGAAGCACCTTGACGAGCAGATTTTAAAGAGCGTTTTCGGAATTCTTAATTTTCTGTTCTGTTGTGAATCTCTGTGGCCTCAGTCTCATACTGATATCTTCCTTCCTTAGTGCCCGTTTACATGTTCAGTGGAATGAAAGAGTGTACGAAAAAGAGAGTATGATTTTTCAAAAGGTTGGAAAGGAATGGGTCGGATCGTCTAAAATGCATCCCATTCTAACTGAAGGCAGAAATGCCGAAGAAAGATGGTATGATTTTCCAAAAGGGCGGAATGAGATGGGTTCGATACATCCCATTGTTTGAAAAATCGCACGCTCTCTCTCCGTCATATCTGCCTTCTTCCACTCATGAAAACCCCGTCTTATGGAACTCGAATGTTCGAGGTAAACCGTTATACTCTTTGAGTATTTTCAGTGACTCGAATGAAGTGGAACTGCGAGCAATTTTATTTTAAAAACTTGTTGCTTGTGCTGGGATTTGAATCTAGACTGAAAGTCTACTGCAGGAGTCGGCATACATGCCCACAACGTTACGGCGCCCACACTTTACATCTTGACCAAAGGAGACGCGACCAAAGACCGCGCGCAGAACTTTTCTCTCGAAAAGGCCAAGAGACTGTTCATCCGCTTGGGATATTGTCCATGCCTCTGCGCCGTACAGCAGGACTGGGACGATCAAGGTCTTGTATAGAGTCAACTTGGTCTTCCGAGAGAAGGCTTTACTACTCAATTGCCTTTTGAGCCCCAAAAAACAGCTGTTGGCAAGAGTTATTCTGCGTTTGATCTCCGTACTGATGTTGTTTGTACTGTTTACCGCGGAGCCAAGGTAGACTAAGTCCATAATAAGCTTAAGCTTACTAAGATTCAATTAAGCTTGTCATAACTAAACGAAGAGTAATCAGAAAAATCGTCCAATTTCGAAGTATCCATAATTGCTTGTAGAAACTTAAGGAGAATTCAGCCGTCAACTGACATTTGCATGCGTAGATACCGATTCATTTCGCTCCCATGTAAGTAGGCAAAAGTGACCGAACTTACCGAAACTAAGCGGAGCGGTTAAGGCCCAACTATAATATATAATAATAAATGCCTGCCCCAAGTTAGAGGGGTCCCAGGTTCGAATTCCAGTGAAATCGAATCTGGTCCAGTCACCATTTGCCGTTAACGGCACTGAAGTAGGTTGCTACCTGACAGTACAATCGACCAGTTTTGAGTCTGAGTGCTCCAATTGTGTTTCAAAAAATGTTCCGAAAAAAAAAATGGGCATGCTCTGAAATCGTACGACAAGTGTTCACACACAATGACAAGTCGTCCGACCAAAAGAAAGAGTTGAAAAAGGTGAACTACAAATGCCCGTTAACAGTTGAATTCTCTTAAAGTTTCTATAAGCAATTATGGACATTTTCAAATTGGACGATGCTTCTGGTTACTTTTCATTTGACAAAAGCTGAAATTTTCGCCTGTGCTCAGTTTTTCTGCACTGGAAAAATGTTATTAGGGATGTTCACACTGTACTACACGTCGTGCAACTGTATCGTATGACAAAAACATGGCTTGCGTTCACACTGTACTACATGCTTGACGGACTTCATTTATGACAAAATTTTCGAAGTTCGAATATGGTTGAAAATCGAGGAAAATAAGAGAAAAGAGCAAAAAACAAAACGAAAAGAAATTAATTTTTCCTCAAATTTATTAAGACAAATAATCATCTTCTGCGCAGATGTTGACTCATCGAGGTCACAAAAAAAGTGAAAAAATGCTCTGAAGTTGTACGACATGTTCACACACAATTCAAGCCATCCGACCAAGGAAAAGTTGAAAGATTTGTTTTAAAGATAAAAATAAAAAAATGCATTCAAACTAAGCTAACCATCCGACCAAAAGTTGAAAAAGTAGAACTATTATTCACACGTTCACACTCTATAACATTTCGGTCAAATTTAGTCCATCAAGTAAAGTCTGACGACCAAGTTGTACGACTTGTCGTGTACTGTGAACGCCCCTAATACCACTTCGTTCAGTGTTGATAAGTTTGGTTTGCCTACTTACGCGAGAGCAGAATTTTTTTTTCCGGGGGCTTTTGAAACTCTACTGAAGCACTCAGACTCAAAACTGGTCCATTGTACTGCCAGGTAGCATCCTACTTCAGTGCAGTTAATTTAACCCCAACGGCAAATGGTAACTGAACCAAATTCGATTTCACTGGGATTCGAACCTGGGACCCCTCGAACTTGGGGCAGGCACTTAACCAACTGCCCCATCCAGTCGTTCGGGACCAGAATGGATTGCTATCTATGTCTGGAGGTGTCAGTTAGCAGGTGAATTCTCCCAAAGTTTGAACAATTTCTCTGCACTGGAAACGTGCTATTATCACGAGTGTCTTGTTGATGCATTTTCGTTAACAGAACCAGGAGTTGTATGTCGATAATCCGAAGTGGGGCTTGAATAAGCAATATTTTTGCTCCACAATGTGAATGGCTCTGTGGCTAATTCAAAATCTTAGCTGTTGACTATCGTCTTTCTCAGGTGCTAAATGAGTTTAATTGTTATTAAATTACTGAGTTAAGTCTCTATCACGCCGTGTTCACTTGAGATCTACCTCTTCAACTAAACATAACATTTTCTTATATCTTCGCTGGGCTATTCACGTCATGACATTTCATCTCGTATTGCAGTCAAAAAAAATCAAACCCAAACGACAAATTTAAATTTTTACGGACGACGCGCCGTAAAATTTCACATTTCCAAACGAAAAGAAAAAAAATATCCGTCAACATCTTGAACATGGTAACACCGACCAACATGCCCCGATAGACTGGCATCACTTTCAACCGATGAAAATAACAACAAAGTGCTCTCTTCACTACGCACTTCTCTTACCACACTTATCTCTCATTCTCCCATCCACCATTTCCCCAGCCCAGCATGAATTCTCTCACATTTTCAATTGAAGATTTCGCTCTGGGATGGTTTCGGCAGTCTTTTGCATGGTTCATTAAAAATTAATTCAAAACCAACCACCAATTGAATCCAGTTCGAGCAATGAAACATAAATCTGCGATCAGGGGCGAAAAGCAATTCAAATGTCCACTGGAAAAACACAATTTATTGGAAAAAAAAAATATCATTACTTCAGTCTGGCTGGAGAAATCTACTTTGCCGTATTCTTCCGTCTCACCGTACACATGTGCGTGCAAAAGGGATGCCAATAGCAAAATAATTTCTATATACTTATCAATTTTCACAGAGAGTACATAGTTCACAAGAGATTGCTCTTCTTTGAGAGCGTGCATGGCGGAGAGTCGAGAATGCATGAAGTCCATGAACTCAAGAGAAATCAAAATGGGTGTCACACATTTCACAATAATTTTATAATTTGAAGAAAACTTTCAAAGTTTTCTTCGAATCCAACAGATCTCAGAACCGAAACCATCTTCTGGAGCGAATAGATAAATTTGCTGTCATTTATTTGACTGCTGTCATTGAAAATCAGTCCGATTTTGTTTGAGCGAAATTTGAAGTTTCTGATGCACCCTGTTCAAGGGACAACCATTTAACCGGGCTCTCACATTTTATATTGAAGGAACTGTTTCTCAGTCACTGAGTAAATCGCGATGAGTGTGCATCGTCAGTGTTACGCGTTTTCTTACGGTAACCGTTGTATATATAAAAAATAAATAAAAATAAATTATATACATACATACATATATATAAGCAAGTAATTGCTGAACTGTAATGAAAAGAAAACAGCAAAACAACAAAAAAATAACAATTCAAAATAAATGTTGAAATGAATCAAAGTTTAAACAATCTGCAGTGTGTGTGATAAGATAAAGAGAGAGATTTGTGAATTGAAGCAAAAGAAAAAAAAACGAAAGAAATTATACCGCGCTAAATTAACAACAACAACAGCACATTTTCAAGGAAGAAGTGAGACAATTTCAGAAAAAGAAAAAAAAAACGGAAATCCCGCGAGTTCGTATTTTTTTTTGTTCACGAATATTTATTTATTTTTGTATTCAATTTGAATTCTTCTTTGATATGTTGCGCTGTTTTCTTTATTTTGAAATTTCCTTATTTTAATATTCGACAAAGATGAAAAGGCAATGAAAAATCTTCTCTTGAAAATACGATTGTGTTAATTTTGTTGTTTTCCCCAAAAGTTTTCTTTTTTTTTTGCGATATATTGAAGAAAAAAAAAAGTCGAGTGAATCACGTGTGAGCGCGAACGAAATGAGGAATAAAAGGAAACTCTCGCAAGGATGAATCGCGAAGATCAATCTTTTTCGAATGATGTAAGTGATTTTGAGTCAATTGTAATTTCCTTTTCTTTTATTTTGTAATCAAATTGATAGATTTTGGACCGTGTTTTTTTCATTAATTCCCTGAAAAGATCGATTTTTCTTTCTTTTTTAAATTCATACTTACCTTTAGTCTGCTTGTAAGGCCTTGTACCCTTGATATCAGTTTTTTAAAGGCTTTCATTGACTTCCTTTATTTTACGGTAGCTAAAGTACATTTTTAAAGATAAGAGCATTTTGTAAACGTCTCTGTGGCAACCCTCGAGGGAGCACTGTTGTTCTGAAAAAGTATGTCTGGGTATCATAAGACTTGTAGGAAGGTTCAGAATCTCCATCTTCCATTATAAGGGCACATATTTTGACTCAGATTTTGACAAGTCACGTAATTCTTTTGAATTTTTATGCCGCTTTTCATTCATTTCATGACATACAATTTTGGAACGAACTCACAGATTGGAAGCTCAATGATAGCAATTTCTGACCTTTCTAGATTCCGAACTAATAACAGGCGTTTGTTGGTTTTTTGGAAATACCCACGATTGCTCTTAGGCTTTCTGAACTTCTTTGTCAAGCTTCAAATTAAATCCTTTATGGCGTTCTGTCTATTTAATTGACTTCGAATGACCAAAGATCTGTCTGTTTGATTAATTTCTTAGTGCTAATTCAAAAATTCGAACATCTATTTAAAATGCACCGTTTTTTGACATAAAATATAATTGAATTTTAAACCAAGAAGGAACAATTTGCACTTTGTGCTGTTTTGAGATGCCAACATTTTCTTGGGCCTGCTTAATGTTGAAAATGTCGAAATTTTGTAAACGACTTAGACCAAATTTGACTTGTCTATGACAAAATTTGGAGCTTCATAGACAAACAATGTGTATTGAGGACCATTTTAAGGTCAAATTTCTCTGTAATTTCATTTATATAGATTTTCCAACTAAGCTACACAAATGTCTATACCCTACTTCCTCCTTTAATTCAAGTCCGGACCCTAATTTTGGGTAAAAATGAAGACATTTGAGGGATAAAAAGTTTTAAAAAACTCCAAAATTTCAACAATCTCTACACAATTTTAGGACACACATTATACTTTTGGACTTTGCATGATTTGAAATTTTAAACAATATCCAAGCTTGTTCTGAATTTTTGACACTATCCTTCATGCCGTATATCAAACCTAGACCATTCTCATTGAAAACTGTTTTTTTCTATTCTATCGTACTAAAGTCTTGTGCAAAGATTTTGAAAGCCTTAAGCCTTGCCAAGACCCAACCTCTCCCTTGCAAACAGTTTCCATAAACAAATGTTGTCTTTTTTGAGCATTAATCTAAAAATCAAACCCGGATAGGCGGGCAAAAATGACGGGAGTCACGTCTCACTTAGGTCCTCGCGTAAACATTACGATGAAGTAATAAACATCTAAACCCAAAAAGAATGTTCCTCAAGGTTCAAATAAATTCCCTAAACTCTTCTCCTCTTAGTCAATCAGAAAACTTATTCTTAATTGACAACCCGTAGACCTCCATGTAAGCCCGTTTTCCTAATGGTACGTTTGCACTTGTTCTCGATTTATCTTTTATCTTTTGCATTTGTTTTCGATTTAGTCGACTCGCTCTAAGTCGAATTTCCCTCTAACTCGAATTTTTTCTGCATATCTATTTTAGCATTCGCTCAATTTTCCATACATCAAACCAACCTCTAAGTCGAACTCCCTCTAACTCGAACTAATTTTGTTATCCCGTGAAAATTTGACTTAGAGGGAGTCGACTGTATTTTCACTTGGAATATCGAGCAAATGTTGGTTAATAATAATAATTTAAAAACATTCTAAAATAACTTTGAAGCCAGTCTCCACTGCAGCATACTCATACCTATTTCACAGTCAGAAATCCTACCTGATGTTCAAAAATATCTCTTTTTCTCCATAAACCTCTGTCCAAGAAATAAAAAAAAACCGTCCACATCCTTGTAAATATATCTATCATCATATTAAAACGAAATCCATTGTTTCTTTTCAGTTTAAAACACACGCACTGTATTCAGCGGCTTGGAAAATGCCCTAAATCGTGAAATTTCGGTGCACTGTTCTCTCAAACTTAAGATCGTGAAGCGTCGAAAAAAAAGTGCTCTTTGTGTCGCGTTACCATGCGGTCGTCGCCGAAGAAGCTCCAAAAGTGAGCTGAAGCGCTCCTAAGCCGAAAGAGGAAGAAAAAAACGCGGTCGTTGTATGGGGATCTCTACACAATCTGTAGCAAACACAGACGCATAAATCTGTCAAGTTTTACTTGACAGTAGTCTGCAGTTAAGATACCCCTTAAGTTACATTGAATTCAATTCGGTTAATTCGGTTTTTTTTGTGTTGTTAAGTTCGCGGTTACCGGTTGGCAAAATCGAGAGAGAGAAAAAAAATAATAAAATCAAATAATTGGAAGTGTCAAGGAATATCCTTCATAACTATAATCCCCTTCAACAAATATCATATTTTCTCTAAAAAGCAAGTGAAATCGTTTGTGGAATGAAATTCAAAGCGTTTATAGAGGAAAATATATAAAAAAAAAAAGTAAGAAGAAAGAAAAAATTGTGAAAATTTAAGAAAAAGTGTGTAAAATGTAAGTTTTATGATAAATTGTGTGTTAAATTCATTAATTTCGTTCATTTTTTCTTTCCACTTAATTGAGAGAGAATACAAGGAGGTTTCTGCCAAAAAAAAATATCGTAATTAGGGATAAATTAAATTAGGGTCTCTTCTTGTATCCCCCGTTTTAGTGTAGTGGTAGCTGTAGAGCTATCAGTCGTGGCCATCGTGCAATAGTATTTTCTCTGCAGGAATTAAATAATAAAAAAAAAAAAACTGTACAGTAAAAGAAAAATTATGCACCATTCACATTTTCCCAAGGAACTCTCTTTTTATATCGCCCAGAAGAAAACATACAAAAACCCTTGACAAGATTATGTGCATACTTACTGAGAGTAGTGCTCTGTGTGTGAGTTTGTATGTGTGCAAGTAAATGATGAATACAAAAAAATGAAAGAGTGAGGGGGAAGAGGGAGTAGATCTGCTGCTGAACGACGACGACAACGGAGTAACCGCATCAAGGCAACGAAATGAAAGAAAGAAGGAAAAACAACGACAACGAAACGCACACAACATTCTTCACAGCCACACATTCATCGGGTGGCTGTGCTGCTACTGCCACCGCCGCCGCCATCATCGTGTCAGCAATTCATGAAACCGAGAGAGATGCAGCTATGGAGATAGTCATGTGAGTGAGGGTGAGGTACTGATAGTATTAGCGAAGGGGAAGCATCAATCGACGTACCGAATAAAGTAGGGGAACACAATGCGAAAGAGGGGTATTTCTCAGGCAAAAAGATAAACAATTAAGGCGACACACGGAACAAAAAAATGAAATAAAAAAAAAATAACCGATGATAATAAAAGGCAATACGGCGGGTGAAAGAAAAAATATAAAACAAAAAATCGATGCGTTCCGGTTTTCAAAGCACACACGAAACAAAAGATGAACCCCATGCGATAGACAGAGAGGGAGAAAATTACAATAAATTAATAGACAGATAACTGAAGAGAAGGGAAAGAAGGAACAAATGAAAGAAGAAATACAACAAAAAAAAAAAAACGGCAAGAACAACGAGCATAAACTATCTATTTTCGAGACGAAGAAGCAACGCAAAAAAGAAACGAATAACTTTTTCGGTCACGTACATACCTATCGCAGAGGAAATCAACGTTCACCCACCTCTTGCAAAGAGCAGCCCCCCTTTATTATTCTCCCACCATTTCTTGGATGTGCCCTCTTAACATTTTTTTCTTCTTTCATTTATTTTTTGCTGTCGGGTTGAGGAAAGGAAAGAAAAAAAAAAGAATCACGAAAAATTCCATCTCTTCAACAGCAGGACGAAACGTGTTAAAGCGTGTACACAAAAAAGGAATATACACCAAGTTGTTTGAACATTTCTTCAATACGCCCGCTTTCTTGGGACACAAACTCTCCATCATGAAGAACAATTCTCCATTTGATTGTATGCAGGTCTAATGAAAAACAAATAAGACAAGAAAAAAAAATAAAACAAGAAATAACCACACGGACACGACCATCTGCAGAACTGTAATGGCCGCCATAGTGTCGTATTTTCTGTATTCTTTGTGGGTACAGTGTCAATGTATCCACCACTAGCGTGTGTTTGTATTCGTACTGCGAACAATATACGTGGTATATTTTTAGTGGAATAAGCCAGAAAAAATAGTCGCAAAAAACGGAAAAATAGATGACAGGAAATGATATCAGAACCCAAGGCAGTAACGTCAAATTCTAGTCGAAAAATATAAAAACTCAATGTTTTCAAAACCACAATCACGTTGGCCGCTACTGTTTCGAAAAAAATTAATAAACGTGTCAAACTACAAAAACAAAAAAACGTACGGACGAAACGAAAATAGTGAAGAAAAGCAGAGTAGTTTTATTATTTTTCGTTATTATTTAATTTATTCCGGGCGCTGTAGCCGCGGTCAGCCGTTTCCGTTATCATTACTTATTATCTCCCCATCTATCTGCCCAACACAGTCAGCCACCCCTTTTCGTGGCAGCGAACGAAATGAAATGAGTGAATACAGAACCCGAAAATAAACTAGTACCCAACGAATGCGAGAACTGTCATGCTCTTTTCCCTCCCAATTGCTGGCTAGTTGGTTTTCGTATCCCCCCGCTGTGCTCCGTGCTCGATGCTCTGTGTTCTGTGCTCCATCGTTTACGTAGTCGTGTCGTCGCTGGTAAAATCATCATCATCAACTCAACCACATACCAAACGTACGCATACACGTTGAACAAACTCTTTTTTCCTTATATACACAGTGCGAGAGTGTATTTACCTAAATAAATCGGGCGTTCACTTTATATGGTTATTGCGCGCGTGTGCTAAAGCTGGTTCTTGAGTTTTTCCAAAGTTTTCGATCGGGTGTGACTTAACCCGCGGGGAGAGTTCAGCAATCCACACTAAAGTAGTGTGTATGTGATATTTCATTATGGCGCATAGCATTTGTATAAGTGTTGTATGTGTTTCACAGTGATGCGGTGTGTATAAAGAAGAGGTCTCCCATTTTTGGATTTCACCATCACACCACTACACCATCGCACACATCTCAGCTCTTTCCATCCATCTTCATCTAGAGAAGTTAATAAACACTCTTTGGCTACAATAAATACACCGATTAACAATTGAGCGGGACAGTGAATATGGCCGTCAAGTATCAATAAGCGAGATAGTTGCAACAACAGTAGAAGCAGCAGCAGCTAGCAGGCGACACTTCGTAGTATCAGTGCTTTGGAGAGGGAGACAAGGCACAAAGCTTTGAGCTCTGGGGCTCTGTCTTCTTTTTGGGTGTGTTCGTGTGGTGTATACACAATAATATGTGGATGTGTTCGTGTGTTTTGTAGTTTTTCTTTGCGCGCGCTTGCATATAAGGAAACGTTTGATATATAACTCGTATCCCAAACCCAACATCTCCACCATTCAATCTATTCAAAGTGAAAAAGGAATATAAAATCCCCCAAGCAACGGTAGTGCGAAAGAGAGCGAGCGAGAGAGAAAGAAAGATAGCGAGAGAGTGCGAGAGATATGCAATGGTGTGTGCTTGCTTGCTTGCTTATATGATACATACATAGCCTAATGTAAATGAAAAAGCAAAGAAGAAAAGGCAGCCGTCCCCGTGTTGTTTACTCCTAATTGTATTTTATACATGCATACATGTGTATATAGTATAAATGTAGAGCTCTGTGTATTTTATTTTTTTACCCTCCCAAATGAAATGCCATGTTGTTAAATGCGAGTGAAAGAGAAGCGATATGTCTGTATTCTGTGTATAAAGTGCTAAAAAGAGCAAGAAATATATCTGTATATATAAATATGTAAAGAAGTGTATCCGAGTATCTATCCGAGGCAAAATAAGAAAGAATATATACACATATCTGTATATATCATACCAAGTGGTAAATGAGAAAAAGTAAAAAAAAAAATGATGAAAAAATATGAGAAAATGTTAAATTGTGCAACGTCGCGTTTCTATTCGTAGATCATTGATGTATATATGAATTTGTTGTATTTTTTTTTCCGTCGGTCGGGTCGTTTCTATATGCGCTGTTGCCGTACTCAACTTGTCGCGGTACGGTTTTGTCAAATCGTCGGTGTGTGTGGTATGTTTTAATGGCAGCAGTTCACTTCAGTTCACTACAAAGTCGACAGCGACACCAATGCAAAGATGTGGATATTATGAAGGCGAAGGGACGCGCGCGATGGTGATAGAGAAAAAAAACACTTACCAGCAGCAGTAGCAAAACAGCAACTTAACCACTAAATTCAGCAACGCTAAAGATGTGTACAGAAAACCAAAGAGAATAATAATAAAAAGCGAAAAAGGAAACGAGAGAATTAATGCGGGATTATACTTATATAAACATCTTCTCGTCTCACTCCCTGCAAAAATGCCCCCCTTATCGACACTTTTGACAGTTCTTAACTTTAGCTAGGTCTTTTTTTTCTTTTCTTTGCCCTTTAGCTCCAAACCCTCCCCCGTTCAAACGTTTCTCCACCGCCCATAGGGGCTTCTCGCATGTTGGTAGCAGAAAGTGTAGAAAAAAAAAGGAGATTTCAAACGTGGATTAGAATTGCTAGATTTTTTTCTTGGTCTTAGCTATTCCATCTCACTCTATCTCTCTCACTCGCTCCTTTAAATAGTTCTATTGGATTAAAACGACAAGTGTGGGAGAGACTGAGAGGGAGAGAGAGAGAGAGAGCAAGACACAGTCATAGGGTGCTCTGTAGTCACGATGCATGCAAGAGCAAATTAAAGAATTCATTCTTGACAGTAGCCGAACAGATATGTATGTACACACATTTTATTCTAATCGAATTAACTAAAATAAAGGGGGACTAGGTTTCGTAGCACATATGCATCCATCATCCACTGGTACATACCCCTCGATTCTCTCTCAAATATGATCATTTACATGGAAAGAAAGAAAGAATCAAAGTTTTAAGTGAAATTAAAAAGAGAAAAAAGAAAAGAAAAATAAATAAAATCTATGGCAATTGTTGTTTCTAGCTTTTGTGGATAAGAATCAAATAAAATCGTGGATAAAAATAAAACAAAAGTAAAAAATACATACATACACATAAAAAAAAAAAAAGAAAATCCAAAAGGATAACACACCGTAACACGGATACAAAATTGACAATAGGTAATCATCTACAACACTCCTTACCAGCATCATCTTTCAAGCATAGCAGCATAACGAGAGACCCAACAATAGGCAACAATCAACACATAACACTGAGTTTTCTTTTGGGAGGAGGTCGCCCATTAGAATCGCCTCCATGAAGTACATAAAGCAAAATGGTACGAGAGACTCGAAACGTTTGGGTTGGACATTTACCCGAAACACGTGAGGAAAGGATACATTTTAAACGGTAAGATATGCGGAAAATTCATGGAATTTTCTTTTCAAAGTGAAAATACTTTGATTTTCTTCTTCTTCACTATACTACTCAATGTCCATATGTACAATTTTCGACTATATACTCTATTCGAAAATTTTGTACTCTCTATGTGTTCATATTTCTGTAGGAAGCTTTGCTGGTGCAGGTGTTTGAATGGTTTCCTTCTTGACATTTAGGAGGTATACCTTCGAATGAGTTGAATTCAGGAAATTTTCTTTTCCAATCCCTTTCATTCTAGAATGACAAATGAAAAATGTATGAATCTAAAAGTCTGGTTTACGTTATGAAGCCCTCGAGACTCTGTAGCACTTGTAACCTTTTGTGAGAGACCAAAAAAGAAAACTTTTGATTGGACCCAAATTATCAAACTTTGGAAAACCAAGTTTCATGAACCAAAAAGATAAATGAAACAAATTTTTGATTTTGTAAATTTATTTGAGTTCAGAAACCATCATTTTCCTTAATTCTCGTGACAATTATTTTTCCGAACTCTCGAAAAATACAGAAATTCGGAAAATTAAGAGTCTAACCTTAGGTAGGACTTCATTTGGATGTCTGTCTATGTTTATGTCTACGTCTGTTTTGTCTATCTTCTCAAAAAAGCCAAAGAGCTTATTCTTGCCAAATTACTGTTCTAGTGACGACAAATAATGCATTTTTATTGTTTATATTGAATTTACATTAAAAAAGAGACAAAATTTAACATTCAGGAAATAGTTTCCTTATGAACACAGCCAATCTACATAAACAAACAAAAATGTCAAGTCTGACAGTTAATACATTCGATAGATAAATTTAAGTCCCAAAATCTAAAAGACCCAAAAGAGGAGCTGTTTGAACTTGTAACCAATCTCAGAATAGTCTCATGGCAGCTGTCAGATATTATAATCTTTAATCCCAAAACTCGATTGAATTAAATCAAATTCGGAATCACATTCGTTTTTAACACATTTCCCCGATGCTTCATGCAGAAAATATTGTCCAAAAAGTTTTCAACACGAACTGACCCCAAGTCAAAGAATTTTGTTAAGAAATTCTCACTGAACATGACCAAAAAACTGGAACATACTTATTGAACAAACCAAACATCTCCAAAGTTCGCGTGCAGCATTAAAACCGAAATGTCAAACAACTCCATTTGTTTTTTTAACATAATTTCTGCATGACCGATTAAATAATCAACTTCCCCATTCAAAAAAGTAATAAGTATTCTCCTTCATTTTTTTGTAATCCAAACTTCCTATCGCTCGTTTGTAGTTTGTAATCTACACCCAGGGTGGGGAATTGAAACACCAAACATTCATCATCCGACAATAAATTAAAAAAAAAACACTAGAGACTATACAAGCCGGTATAAACAATGTCATAAATCATCCGCATCATCATCAACACTATAAAATCGTTAAAAAGTGCAATTACAGCTACTATTCCCCAATTCCTGTCTGCTACCACCTACCTACTTATATTTGTTCACATTTATAAAAAAAATTACGTAATTTTCATGTTAAATTTGGCAACAGTGGCTGTGCTGTTGGTGATGTTGTGCCTTCGCTGCTACTTGCCGTTGCCACATACATCCAAACATCCATACACTTCTCACTCAATCCACCATAGGGCTCCGCTATAATAGCCAAAGGTGATGATTTTTTTTCTTCTCTGTTCATACAAAAGGAAAGAAAAAAATCATCTTTTTTTTTTTCTTTCTGTACATCAAACATTCCTGTTCCCAAATTTATCTTCAGAAAAGAAAGAAGGCAAAAAACAAGAGGCAGAGAGAAAAAAAAATCTGGCAACGTCTCAAAATAAACAAATGAGCAAAAAAAAAAGGTGAATACAGCAAACAGCGCAACCAAACATCAGGGCAGGCAGCCAGAGAAGGACAGCCAAACCCCGAAAAATCGACCGAACGACCCCGTCCGTTGAATCGACTGGTACGACGAAAGAGCACACGTTGACGTTGGTGCTTAGCGCTGCTTTTCAAACAAATAAAAAAAAAAACGTCAAAAGAGGAGGGTTGAAGAGGAAAGAGAGAAGAGAACAGCTCAAAAAGGTGAAGAAGATGCGGTGGCGATGATGGTATGTGTATGTACGAGTATGTTCGGAATCGCTATGACATTTTTAGTTATTCCAAGTTGATTCTTTTTTTTTTCCTCTCATTCTCCATTGCCTGCTGGCTGGATGATTTTGTGGGAAGTCTTCTCCTCTACACAATTCCTTCATTCGTGTGATTCAGCAAAGAATTTCGAATGTGCCATGGTTGCGAGAGACAGTCAGTCCAGGCAGCAATCATTTCTAAAGCACAGTGCAGGAAAATGGGAATAAATAAAACACACAGAATCATAATAATACGATGACGAAAAATGTGAAAAACATGAAGTCTCATGGTTAAAGGAAGTTACAGAAATAAAGGCTGCTTTTTGAGAAGACGTCACATTTCTTCTCAAGCAGATGGTGTAGACGATCAACAATTTGATGAAGTTTATGCTGAGTAGAGAGTCTCGTGGAATTTTCGAAATAAAATGCTCGTTATAAGAATCATCATCATGCATTCAAAGTGACAACTTGATGACATTTACAATTGTTTTTATGGGAAGAAGTCTCCAAATTTTTTTATGGCAATTTTCTTCTATTCTTTTTTTTTTTTTTTTTTTGTATGCGGAGGCACCAATTGTTTCAGAGAAATTAAAATGTCATAACGGCATATTTTTAAAGACATGAAAATTTATTATTTGCTGTCATAAAATTACATCTTGTGGACGTTTTATTTTACTGTCGTAAAATGATAGGCTGGCGGCTTGGCATCTGAAAATTACTTAGATGCAGGAATGGGTGAATCTTAAACGTCAGATTGGGAGAATTGCGTTATTCTTCTTCTTTGAGGAAGGTTTTTGGGTGACATTTTTTTCAAACGGATCTATTATGAAACTATAACTGGTCTTTTCGGGCCCTTGAGCAATAAAGTGTTTGATATCTTAAATTCTAAGGAATTTTCTCAAGAAAAAGTAAACTTGTTTTGACAATTGATTGAACATTGAATACAATAATAGCTCACAATGAAGCTTCAAAACCTGAATGAAAGTAAAATAGTCTAGCGGAAAACACAGCCGAAAAATATTATTGCAGGTAAAATTCTCATCATGCACATTTTCTCCCATGACCGATTTCATTCGTAATAGAATAGATTTTAGAGACTTTATAAAAATTTGTCCTTTTGGCAAGGCATAAAGATCTAGAGTCATAAACTGTCACTACAATCTTTTGTCGCTTATAACGACCAAATTCGTCGGTCCCTTGAAGGTCGTTTTAACCGATTTTGACTATATTTCCAATTTTTTTTCTTGAAGGCTATGGAGTGTCATTTTATGTCACAGCTTTTAACTTAATTGTACAAGGTTACATTCGAACCACGAATACATGTTTTTTAAGCCCATGATATGACATTGATGAAAACAAACATTACATCAAATTCAAACCTTACGAACATACCTCCCCCAAAACATACTAAAAGCGATCAACTCTTCTGATGGCGCTACAGTCCGAAGTGGACCTGTGCGACCAACTACAATCTCTTTAAATAAAAAGTGGTTCTGTTTATGACATTTGACAAGTGGCATAACCTCCATTTTGAAAATTCCTTCATTTGACAAGAATCCTCATTTTGAAGTACAACTTCCAAACCAAACGTCAAACTACTTCTTTAATGCGATATATCTAATGCGGAAGTCATGAAATACTTGCACCTAAGGGCGGGCGGTCATAAACAACTGAAAAAATAAAAATAAAGAAGTCACGTCTTGTTAATATTGTTTTTAAATGTACGGATTTAATTACTGCTCTTCACATTTCACGTGACTTGTCATTCAGAGCTAGATCAGACAGGTTAGAAAGACTGGTTTATCACAAAATTCCTCCTATACACGGCTTCTAATGCGTATGCGTTAAGAAGAATTTTTACGATGTTATCGTGACGTAAATGTTTTTGGTCATCAGTCCTAATTAGAAGCCATGTGATCCATAAAAAAAATGTTGACATAAAACCGATTGACTTTATCTTGTTTTTTTGATGCATTTCATATCTGAGTGACATGTGTGGTGTTGGCTTGTCATAATCAAGGTTATAGGTTATGACAGATCAACTTTCCTCATCATCCATCATGACAGATTCGAAAAATAATATGTGTTTGTGTAGATCTGTTAGTTTGTTGCATCTGATTTATTAACTTTATTGTGAACGGGTTTTGTGGACTTTGTTCATCAATCGGACACGTATGAATTGATAAATCAACATAAAATGTGTGTTCAATCAGTGAAAAACCTGAACTTTTTTGACATTGAACATCGTTTTTAACAACCTACACACAGTTACATCATCTGCAATCAAAAACACGTCTTTCCTATAAATTTTTGTTGCGCTTAAAAAAAAAACACTCGTCATGTGTAGCCACAATAAAGACGGCATTACAACACACGTAATTTTAATTAGTCTCATTTACGTTTTACAAGCTTTAATAGTCGTCTTGTAAAGAGAAACAAAAGTAGAAAATAAAGGGTGGAAGAAAAGAGAGCAGAGCATAGTGCAAACTATTAAATTATAAATAAATAGATCGCGTGTGTATTTGTAACTGACCCTGAAACGTTGATACAATTTTTCTCTAATATTGAAACGGCATTATTTTAATACCAACAGCAACAGACAGACGGAGCAGGTATACAACCATACAAAAGTGTATATGTTTTAATCGAAGGTCATTTGAGTTTTATTTCTCACTTTTTGAGATACATTTGTCGGTCAAATTGTTTGCCCGTCACATAAACTACACACATGTGGTATTTTATTTATTTTTATTGTACATAAAACGCACACTGTTTATCGTCGAGTTGGTCCCAGTGTCTCGTGTGTGACACATTTTATAATTATAATTCAATAGAACTGACATTTATTTTTGTGTTTAAGCAGTGGAAACAGGAAACACATTTTATTTTGCATTTTCTGCAGCCCAATCGGACAGAATTGCAAATGCAGTTGTTAAGAGATAAATATATGTATAGAAATTAGAAAATATATGCAGAAATTTATAAACGAACAAACCTGCGCGAGAAAAACCATTTTGGTTTAGATTTAAGTACAAGGCTTTAGAAGAATGATCAGGGGAATACTTTTAATTTATTGGACGTTATGCGAGGGCGTTGGTGCTTATTCATAAATTTTGCAGTCTTTCTTCTTGTCTTGTGCTCGTAAGGTGAGTGATCGAGTTCGGACACTTTTTTGGCACTCTGCCACGTGGTCATTGACAACGTTGCAAATTTTAAGCATATTTGCGAAGAGTTTTTGACTGTTGTATCATCAGCCAATGTAACAACTGCCTTAATGGTAGAAATCTCTCCCTGAACCGTGTAGAGGTGTGTTCAATAATCAATCAATTCTACCCTTGCTCCGTAGTGTTTGTGTGTAAAGGGCTTCTCATAGATTCTTGCAACTGATTACTGCCACGATAATCTTCTATTGCGTGTTCCCTAAAGGGAGGGTCATCAGTCATTTACCTTACGTAAGAATACGTGATTATTTCCAACGCTTTCATTTGATCTATGAATCACCTTCAAATGACGCCCAAACACGGGAAGAGAAATTATTTCTGTGTAAATACGTAACATTTTTGAACTTCAGATTGAAAATCACTGCAGTCATGGTGCTCATTTAATTTTGCTGCAGAAGTTTGCTTTGAACTCGATTTGAAAGAGTCCTTTCGTAGAGAATAACGCCTCGAAGAAAGAGTGGTGGTCGCTTATGCCAGATGGTACTGTTTTCGTTTCTGGGGAGGATATGGCAAACATCTGGTCTTAGCATGGCAACACCCCTGTCATATTGCTGAAGAAACAATTAATCTTCAGACAGTAATCAATCTGCACTGCATATTCAGCTGTATGGACAATTTTTTGGATGGTCATGTAATTGACGTGATTTTTCAGCCACTATTACGAAGGGAAATTTGAAAAATAACAACATTTTATTTAAACATTTTATTGATCACTTTTGTAAATGGTGACATCCAAAGACAGATTTTTATTTAAACTTTGCTCAGTATTTTGAATTTATTCGAGGATTGAAACTTTTTGACAGCTACCAATTCAGCACATGAAATGTTTGCTGACGCAGAAAAGGTTTGTTTAATTTGTATCACAAAACTGCTTCGGAGTAATAGTACGTTTACATCGCACCCAAATTCAACATTTCAGGAAAAAAAATTTCGAAATCCAATTTTGCGTTAAAGGTGAATTTAAATGCTAATTCAGACGTATACATTTCATTTTTATTGCAATGATCACTTGAAATGATTTATTGTTTTGTTAACAGCTGTTTTTTGGTATATGTCAGTGGGATGAAATGTCATTGTATGACGTGCTGAATGGTGCTGAATTTTTATAGAAGATTGTTCGATTTGACGAACTTACAAATGCAGCGACGAAATTCTGCATTTCGCTGGAATGCAACATTCCAGAATGCAGGAAATGCATGGCGAAATACAATGTATTTGGGCTGAAATGCAGAAACTAGCCGAAATGAAAAATTTGGGTGCGGTGAAAACGTACTGTAAGATGAGATTTATTATTATTATTTTTGCATAGACGACTGGATAGCGCAGTTGGTTAAGTGCCTGCTCTAAGTTAGAGGGGTCCCAGGTTCGAATCCTGGTGTAAGCAAAGTTAATTCGCTTTTATCCGGTTTTTCAAATCCGGTCCAGTCGCCATTTGCGGTTGGGATCAAATTAACGGCACTATTGCCGGAGCGGTCGATCAGTGGTAGTAGTCTGACTGTGGGTATCACAATGGAACAACATGGTCTAAGTGTGCTGGTGAATTCTGTAGCAGCCCCCATAACCTAACCTAATCTAGATGGGATTTCTCGAAATTTGTTGAGAATTTTGGTGAATTTGGATAAATCCTGAATTTATTTTGGGTAAAGACAAAGCTTAAGATTTACTACGAAATCCCAGGAAATACTTCAAAACTAAGAACTGAATGACAGGACTTGACAGTTCCAGACAAACACTTGTCAGTTCTCAAGAGCAGATGTCAATTTCCAAATCAATATTCATATGCACTCAAATATTCCACATTTTTAACAAAATTCAAGTCACACGATAATTTGTCACAGAATTTCATCAGTTTCATTTAAAACGCATTTATCAAAACGATGACACTATGAAAATTGTCTAAAATACACCCACTTTCCAAACCAACATATGACTGTTCGTTTAGATATGGAAACAGGAAAGAATGACAGACAAAATAATATATTTTATAATACGGTTTGAGTCATCATTCAAATGATTCTTCTATGTGTTCCATGTGACCATATCTATCCATATCGCACCATATCAACCCCTTTTTGCGCATCAACAAGCACACACAACACCCCCGTTTGTAACAATAGACTAAGAAATTAACAATTGAACCCTGACTACAACATCGCTCAACCGCGCCACCACCACAGTCCATCTCATTCACTCGCCAGAATCATACAATTTATATTCCTCCTTTATTTTTGTTTGCTCTGTGGACTCACACCAGTGAATGTTAGAAAAAAACGAACAGAACTCAAATTTATCTTTGCTCCACTCCACTCCACGCAGCAAAACACACGTATACTCGTTTTGTGGTGTATATTTTTAATTAGAATGCTTACCAGTGGGGGTAGGTTAGTTAATTTGATGGTCAGGTGAAACAATTAACGAAAATTATACATATTTTGCTGATAATCTCAACAATAAATGCTGAATCATTCGTGTGGATGGTGATCGTAAAAGTAAAAGATCGAAAAAGGATTCCAACCTCTTGTGTTTACATCAAATAGAGATGTAATAAAATTTAGAATGGATATTAAATTAGTTTCTTCTTTTTGCTTGTGGATGTGGGGTGTTTGTTTTAAGTTAACCCTGCGGTGGTTAAGGAAAACATAGAATCGACGTTTGTTTGCTTGTTTTTCCATGTCGAGAATTCGGGGAATTTTAATTGGTTTACTATAAAAAAAATGAGCTGAAACAGACGCTGTGCAGTTTTTATAATTTTTAAATATTTTCTCAAAAACCCATGGCATAACATAGAATATTTACATTTCATTTTCCATGAGTGATTACTGCATAAACAAACCTAACGGTCAACTCTTGTATTTCTGCTGATTTAACAGGAATTCTGGGGGTGGTTAGAATTTTGTAATTTCCATCTTGAATTTCAATTTTGGCTTGTTTGATTGCAGCGAGTTGAATAAATATTAATTAAAGGTGGTTACAAATATTATTCTGTTGAAATTTGTAGGTTACTGTCTTTCTTGAAATCAAAGACAGTAGAGTTGGTTCCTTTTTTTGACAAGAAAGAACTTAGGAAGACTGTTTCGATAGTACTTCCAGCTCAAAATCTGTGAGCATTGTGAACGTGGGCGCCGTGGCGTAGTGGGTAGGTGCTTCGACTCCTACGCTCGATGTTGTCGGTTCGATTCCCGAAAAATCACCTAAACATTTTTTCACGGCTCCATCTCTTTCGATTCACTGACAATGTTTTTAAGAGTATAACTGTCTAGAAAAAGCTTCTCAATCTCGTCGTTCGGAGTCAGCATTAAAACAGTAGGTCCACTCCACACGTGAGAGAACAATAACACGCAAAACACGAGTGGCTGCTGAGAAGTTTGGCCCAGGTTCAACTCGGACTGTAGCGTCGCCATTATTATATTATTATTGTGAACGTTGTGGATCCATTTATTTCTCAGTAATCACTCGTGAATTTCTTAGCCTCGCATCCGGACAATTAACAAAGTTATCGAGAGAAATAAGGTCTCAACCCTGAGCATGACTTTTTGCTCCATAATCCACTCAACGAAATCTCTTCGCTGCGTGTGGTCAGAAGGTCTTAAGTTCTTGAGTCAATTGCACCTTGTATGCATAAAGATGCAAATCTTTCGTTAGAATACGCTACAGGGACCTTCTGGGAATGTGTCGGCAGATCTGCCACGTTGTTGAATTGATCTTCCTTGAATTCTCAGCAACATACTCACGAACTGCTTCGAGTGTTTATGTTGAACAACTTGTTGAAGGGTGGCTAGAGTGTCGAAGATTACTGATTAAAACAGTCTGTCTGATTTTTTGAAGGAATCTCTTCTGATCATTTTTGATCATACCGTATTTGAAACAAAAATTGTGTACTGTCCATCATTGCTGAATATTGTTGAAGTTGAAGTCGTTCCTTGCAGTGATCTTTAATTTTTTTCTGACGGTGACTTCCGACCGTACTCGCAAACATTCACTTTTGCGAGGAAGAAATCGAGTCTATTCAACTTCCTTCAACTCAAAATACAGTCAGCGTCAAAAGTGAGTGAACATTCAGTCATCTGCTGAAGGTTTATCCACTAAATTAATATTCACCAGAATGAGGTAGAACAGACATGGATATATCAAAATAAAGCTCAAAAGTCATAATTTTTTGGTTTGAACTAAGTAAACTTCTTTATGTTTACTGTTATTTTAAATAAAATATAGCTTATTTTGAAGTATGATTTCAGAGCTTTTATTTGAGGCACCAATGTCAGACGTAGACCATTCCAGTTAATTTTAATTTAGAGGAATACCTTTCAGCTACTGACTGTTTACTCACTTTTCACACTGACTGTATATTCATAACCTTCCAATAAGTATTTCTATTACCAGAAACTTGAACGGAGAACTTTAAAACGACAACTCTACGTCAAAATTGAACTCCTCGAATAGCTATAAATGTCTATCAGCCACGCAGGGAAAACGCTCTTAAGCCAATAACCTAACAATTTCGTATCTAACAATTTTCCTCTCCAAGCGAAACAATTGTAAACATTTTCAAACTCCAGAAAGCTGTCTGAGACCACCCTTCGTTCTGTTCAGCCTTTTTCTGTTAATCAGCTTCCTATAATACTATGTCTGTTTTCCTGCCGCAATTGACAAACTTTGTACGCCATAACAAGCATAAATTTGCATTTACGTAGGAATATCAAAACAGTTATACAATCTTCAATAGAAGTGGTTTTACAGGTTTCTTAGACCAGACCACTTGAAATAATGGTGCCAACACAAAATATATTTATTCTAAAATAAATAAGAATAAATTAATTTTAATGGGTCTTTATTTAATAAGAAAAAAAAATAAATAAATTAATTTATAGAAATAAATAAAATTAATTCATGGAAAAATCCATTAGAAATTAGACAACTATTCGGATGTTATTGTGAGACGTTTATCTCATTCACAATAATAAGAGAAGATGTTTCATTACTTTATGAACAGTTCAACAATTGGGTTTTTTAAGTGCTTACATCTTGAAGTCCATCCATAATGGCCGTACAGAAACTTAAGAGAACTGAAGCAATATGGCGAATACACAAAAATGTGAACATAGTAACCGTTTATCGTTCACACAACTGGGCGCAGTTGGTTAAGTGCCTGCCCCAAGTTCGAGGGATCCCAGTGAAATCGAATCTGGTCCAGACACCAGTTGCCGTTGGGATCAAATTAACGGCACTGGAGTAGGTTGCTACCTGGCAGTACAATGGACCAGTTTTGAGTCTGCTCCAGTAGAGTTTCAAAAATCCTCCGAAAAAAAAATAGTAACCGCTTCGATCAGTTTCGGTAAGTTCGGCAACTTTTGCCTACTTACGCAGGAGCGAAATAAATCCCTCTACGTATGCAAATGTTAGTTGACAGCTAAGTTTCTATAAGCAATTGTGGACTCTTTTTAAAATTGGACCATGCTTCTGTTTACTTTTCGTTTGTTTATGACATAAGCTTATAGTACGTTTACACCGCACCCAAATTCAACAAAAAAATTTCGAAATCCAATTTTGCGTGTTCCCACTGCAACTTCAGCATTTCAAATGACGGCTAGTGTCAGAATTTGTTATTGGATATTTTTTTCTAATTGGAAATCAGAAGTGGTTGAACCCTTTTGCGCGTTGAAACTCGAAGCTCTCAACTAATAGGAAAACAGCTGTTTTTTTGTTTATTTCAGCGGGTTGAAATGTCATTGTATGACGTGCTGAATTTGTAAAGAGGATTGTTCGATTTGACGAACTTACAAATGCAGCGACGAAATTTAGAATTTCGCTGGAATGTTGCATTCCAGAATGCAGGAAATGCAATGTTTTTTTTGGGCTGAAATGCAGAAACTAGCTGAAATGCTGAATTTAAGTGCGGTGTAAACGTACTATTAATTTTTTGTACGGCCATTATGGTTTGCCATTTGACAATGACAATAAATGAGGTCTTCAGAATTATATTCACCTTTCGAAGATGAGCATCATATCATTCATAAAACGTACAGATTCATCTATCTTGCTGTTTTATCAACAGACTTCGAAACCTTTAACTTTAGATGGTTGCGCCATTAAGGCCGTATGGAAACTTCAGTCAACTTAAGCAATCAAGTGAATACACAGAAATGATACATTGGTATCATAATAAGCGCTTTGATTAGTTTCGTTAAGTTCGTTCACTTTTACTCAAAAAATGTTACTTTTTCTTTCTAATGCGCTGAATGTGGGGGCCGCGGCGTAGTGGGTAGGTGCGTCGACTCCTACGCTCGATATTGTCGGTTCGATTCCCGAAAAAAAAACCAACCATTTTTTCACGGGTTCACCTCTTTCGAGTCACTGACAATGCTCAAAGAGTATAACTGTCTAGAAAAAGCTTCTCAATCTCACTGTTCGGAGTCGGCATTAGACTGTAGGTCCCCCTTCACTCGTGAGAGAACAGTAGCACGCACAACACGAGTGGTTGTTGAGAAGCTAGCCGCGAAAAATTTTTTGGAAAAATTGTTTGTCTGAACTTGTATTCGAGCCTAGACTCTGAAAGTCAAGTGCGCATGGGTAGACGCACGAACCCACACGGCCACGGCGATGTATAAAGCCTGCAATTTATGAGTAGCAGACGTTGACGAATTTATAAAAATCTAGGTTAGATTAGGTTAGGAGGATTATGCTGTTGCTAGCAATTACAGTCAGAGGCCGTGGAGGCCCATTGTGTATGCCCTGTAAGGATTGCATGCATTCCGAGGATAACGCTAGATCAGCATGCAATAACCAAAACCACCCCGATCTTGTTAAATATTTTCTGAGGTCGTACCTAAAGTCTGAAGACTTGGCTTATGTGAATGTGATTGTATTTAATCAACGTTTATAATTTTATTCATTTGTAAAAAAATTCTAATGATTACATGATGTGAACATGTTGTAACTTTGTTTTGTTTCGCAGAGCTCGGAATTAAGAAAACTTTCCAGCACTTACTTCGACTATTCGACTTCGGAGACTATCGCGAGCTGGGATGTAAACCACTAAGCACTAAAACGTACTAGAATATTTTTTGACATGAACATGGTAGATCGTACTATAGTTTTTTTTAAACTAAAAACAAATTCCTTCTGCTATTTTGACAATAGTTTCAAATAAGCTCCAAAATAAACATGAAATTATGGATAACTATTATCTCCTCCAATTCCAGACAAATAATTTGATCAAAAAACTTTTTTCGAAAACTATGAATATTGAATATTGGGCTGTGTTCAAATGTCAGAATTCAGTGAAAGATGTATAAAATACGGTCTACCCACGTCGAACTCCAGACATCAGTCGATATTTATTTCAACTTTTTTTCTGTCACCCATACAATCTCCCTCTCCTGTTGCTAACTATTTCCACAGTACACGTTATTTAATAGTCCGAGTATAAAGTTACAACGTAAATGCGGACAACTAATAACAGCGCTTAAATTTGAGAGAGTCGCCATAAGGGGTAGCGCAGTGTGGCTGTGGCATTCTTTTTCCATCGAGTCATACTAGGAAATGTGTAATCTAATATACGTTGATAAAACAAAACTCCACCATTAGTACACTTTGTCGCACAAATTGTCTGTAGTATACGTTGTATAGCAGCAACAAATGCAATTTTTTTTTTCACACTCTCATGCTCTCTCTCTCCCTTTTTCTGATTGTACTTCATAGATGAAAGATACTCATTTGCTAAACGATTTTTCAATTGTTTTTCTGTATTATTTTACATGTTTTACGATTTTAACATTTTAGACATTTTTTTTTTTTCGTCTTGTGGGTTTTGTGAGGAGATAAAAGCGAGTGTGCACGGGAAAGGGACGTGGTAGTGGTGTGGTGTGTGATAAGCAAAATGAACGAGCGGATGGCGAGGAACTTGAAATGACATTTGTTTTTCTGTAAAACAAGACGTCAACAGACAGTACTCATTTATTGGTTGAAATACACACATTCTTTTCTGTTTGTCTGTCTGCCTAGGAGAAAAGGGAAAATTCGTCTCTGAGCAGGTAGATAGAAAAAATATGCGCAGCATTTTTCATCATAAACGCGAAGACATTCGTATTTTGCTTGCGATTGTTCGTGACAAACATTCAAATTGTCTTGAAATTAAACTGTCAAACTGACAGGTATTTAAGTTAGTCGTTGAATGTATTTTTTTTTTGTTGCATTCTGTCATTTTGTAAACTTTGTTGGATATTCTTCGAAGTATGTAGCAAGTTATAGCAGTTTGTCATTTGAATTGGGAAAAGTACCGTATTTTTTAATGATACTGATGTATTCCGCATCGACACTGAATACTTTCATTGCTTCCCAAACAGCATTCAGCACACCATCTTTGGATCTATGACTTCTTTTTAACGAGCATTGTCGCAATTTAGACATTTGTTTGTAATTTTTAAGTATGACTTATGCATACTGCATCAAATAAATCCTTAAAAGCGCCGTTATCACATGTTAAATAACGAGAACATTTATTGAATCATATACATTTTGGCTCGTGCATGTCTCAAAATGTATCTTCCATACAAAAGAACGGCATCCAAAGTCCAAATTGTTATCTTAAAGACTATCCGATCTTTATTTAGTGTTTATTTGCGTCTAGATAGAAACACCAATATCACTAAATTTAACTTTACGACCAGTGACAGTAAGATTAAGTGACTGTTCTGGTGCAGGTGTTAAAAACAAATGACCCTTGATTACTTCAAATATTGCTACGATGCACTGACGTTGTCATAATTTCCTCTACTCATATGTAAACGTGTCAACGATTACCCCCTGAATGTCATCAAATGACAACTCGTAACAAATTAAATCTATTAGCGAAAAGATCCCCGACTTATTTCATTTTTGTTAGTTCATTACCTTTAATTTTCGTCCGATGTGTGTGGCGGATCGAGCCAGAGAGAAACTATTAGTGACGGATTTTCTCAACGGCAGATACCACCGGATTAATCCGGAAAGAAAATAACAAATCTTCATATCGGAACGATCACAATGGAAACACAAATTAATGCAACTAATAATTATATGTACGTATGGGAGAAAAACAAAAACGTCTTTATTTTGAAATGTGACAACGTTGCGCTCCATGAGTATTTCCTTCTCTGTACATGTTGCGCTGCTCAACGTGCTGTGTCGACGTCGTCGTCGTCGTCATCTGTCTTTCATATTTCAGTGTACAACAGCAGGATAGAGAGGGAAAAAAGATACGTACATCTCCTGTAGTAAAATGAATTTCAAAGTTTGTGTCTCGCTCATTCTCGTTGCCTGTCAAGGCGTACAATACACAAATGGTTCGATGATTTGGACGTCGGAATAACAACACGTCACATCAACGTCGTTATTACCGTCATTATAATCATATTTCTTTTTTCATTTCATTTTACCTCAACAAAGAGGGACTATCTGGTAGGATACACAAAAAGAAAATATACATATGTATGATGTCGCCCTCTTCTCTCTCTCTCTGTCTTTCGCTGTGGTGCTCTCTTTTGGCCTGCGATCAAGTACCGGACGAATGAAGAACGAAGTGTGTAGTACACAAAACCTCTCACAGTGGACTCTGTGCTGTGTGTGAAATGTGGCAACATGGCTCGAGAGTGTTGGGACTTGTTCAATAACAATAATAACATTCAGTCGCACAAACGCACACACACACCCATGTACACACGCATAGGCAGCACAAATTCATCACAGGATTTCTCATTCATTCTTTTCCCTTCTTTCTCTGATTCAAGGCAACCGATGAAAAGGGGAATACACAGAATTGTGTTGCTGTTGGTGGTGCGCCTTCTCTTACTGAGAATCTACAAATACGGTCGCGAGATGGCATGAGAAAATTTTCAGCCACAAAACGCACACAGTCAAGCAAAAAAGGAGATCTCTGCACGACCACGTACCTTGGTGTGGAAAATTTATTTTCTCTCTACCTACGGGTATAAATGAAAGAATGGATGGATGGATGGATGTATGTAGAATTTTATCTAGGAAAAACGGCAAATTGCAAACGCAACACAAAAATAAACATTGAACACCACGCCACCACCCCATGTCTCGTTGAAAAATGAAATAACACACGACGACGACGACGACGACGGCACACATTGTCGAATGCACTTTGCCAAGCGAAGCTATTTTGTTGTTGGGCTCGGTTTGAACGACACCACATCCATATTTGATGGGTGTGTGTATGTACAAACAATGAAGGCATACAGCAGAGTAGCAGCAGCAGCAACAAGACGACACAGCCCAGCACAGCACAGCGCTAAGAGAGACGACAAATGTGGGAAAACAAAATAATAACTATCCTCGTCGGCTCATCGTTGTGTGCGGCTCTGCGACGGAGCGCGCGTGTGTGTGTGTGTGTGTACGTATCAAATGAAAAGAGATTAAATTCTGTTGATTGTAATTGAAAAATGAGTCATGCGATAGGGGGGAATATGGTATTCGCACGTAACTGTATACGTGGGTTCCGTGGTCAATCAGACACGCACATTTATCTGAATACTCTTTACCTACTCAGCGACAGTATTTATTTTGCTTATTTTCAATATTTCTTTTCCAACTTCGCCTGCCTTCTTCGCCAGCGAACAGTTCAGAACAGAAATGTGATAATAATTAAAAGAAAAAAAGCAGTCGTTCGTATAGGTGTCAGTTGTTTCGTGCGATATTGAATGCTGGCGGTTGATGGGAATGGAGTTTTGCTTGTCTGATAGATGACAAGACAAACTTCCTGTCGAAAAAGAAATGCACGGCTTCTGATTTCAGTTTGGCTTGACAAATTTGCAGGTTTTGCTAAATTTGCATAAATCGGTGAATTAAAATCACGACAGACATGTGGTTTTGTGTGGAAACACATGTTACACGCCATCCCAGCTCGGTTTTGTGACAGTTTAAGCTGAAATTCCTATTTTTGTAAGTTCTGCACGAGGGCGAGAGAAGCTTAGAAATGTCAGTGACATTTTCGAAGTATTTAAGGACTTTCATGGGAAATGTGCTTTTCTATGTGCATTTGACAGTTTCTGGGAACAGTCTCTGTTGCAACATCTGTCACTTTTTTCTGATGCTGAGGACATTATTTATAGATCTGTTTCATTGTGAAACAAGTTATAGGTACGTCGATGGGTGACAACTTGCAGTAAATGTGACACAAAAATTTAGTTTTAATCGGAACGTTTTAATATGTGCATGCAGTTTGTGGATTTTAAATACAAGCAATTTTTTTCGTGGAGTTTTGCTTGGAGTTTTTTTTTATACCTACCGTGATTTGCGTAAAATAAAAAAAATGTTTCGGACTTCTTCCTAGTTTCGATGAAGTAAGGTACAGTTTCTCAAACAGAGCAATTTGGTCCAAATATGATACAGAAATGAAATATATTGAGCCCAAATTTACCAAGCATGCGCAGAATATAACATTTCAAGGCCCGAATAGTTTGTGATTTAAACAGCATTCTTGAAGGACTTGACGTAGCTGTCAAATAATTGGGGTTAAATCGTTAGATTGCGGTGGCTTGACGAGGGCTTGACGTAGCTGTCAAATAATTGAGGTTAATTCGTTAAATTTCGGGTGCTCGACTGGGCAAACTTGACGTAGCTGTCAAATAAATGGAGATAGTAAATCGTAAAATTTCTTGACTTGAGGGACTTTGTAGTTGAACCTCCTCCTCCAATCGCCAACGATGCAAACAAGACGTAGTTGTCATATGATTTGGGTTAAATCGTTAGATTTCGGGGCTATTGCATTGATCTTTTCTGTGTATTGCATTACATTGCACACAACAATTTGCTTGGGTCCTTTTTTACTTGTGTACGAAAAAGTAATCGCGAACTCATCAAACGCCCTTCTAGGTCCGGTACGGAAAGATGATTCGTTTGCCTGACTGCAATTTGCAGTCCTACCAGTGCTGCCATTATTTTTTAAATTAAAAATTTACCACTTCCAAAAAATATGCTTTAAATAAAAACCAATTTGGACTACTAAATGTTGTTAGCATGTAATTTATTCCATGTTAATAAACAATTATAATAATAATAATGGACTAATGTTAGCTACTGTCTAGAAAAAGCTTCTCAAAATCGCCGTTCGGAGTCGGTATTAAACTGTAGGTCCCCTCCACTCATGAAAGAACAATAGCACGCACAACACGAGTGGTTGCTGAGAAACTAGGCCCAGGTCCACCTCGGACTGTAGCGCCGCCATTATTATTATTATTAATAATATTTATGGACTAATGTTAGCTACATTGAGAAGTGCCATAAAAAAATTAAAACAAATGTTAAAACATTTCGGGCAAAAAACGTCGTTCCACCCGGTCTGCAGCTCGCTTTTGTGATATCCTTTGGCACAGATTTCAGTCATCCTTTGAGCGCGGAGTTTTGTATGAAAATACATTTTTACCAAATGCGTGGAATGGAAGTTAGTGTTTCCCACGAAAAGGTACATTTACCACGATCTGGCAGCACTGGGTCCTACTCTAAACGGTTATACCTTTGATCAATAGGGATTTGCATGCTCAATTAGTTATACTGTTTCTACCAGACTGAATTACATCTTACTTTAGTAAGGGGGGAGTTACACTATGAAGAACAGTAGTAAGATTGTAGTGACTGTTTTCTACAATTGGTGGACGCGCTTAGACCAAAATATGATATTTCTGAACGTTCAGTGACTTAGGTAGGTTGAAGGGTGACCTAGCGACTAATGTTGCGGCTCACTTAGCCCAATACTATGGGTCCACTGTGCCCCCTGTTTACGGCCTTAAACGTGGACGTCGTCTTTTGGGCTATCACACAGGCTCGAACATTTAAGACATTTAAGTTGTCCATACGTTGTCATCATGTTTGGTGTTGAATTCTTAAGTGTCTGGTAAAACTCATGTCGATCTACAAACCGTACAGTTTGTGATTGAACCTCCTCCTACAATCGCCAACGATGTAAACAAGACCAAAGATGTACGCAGAACTTTTCTTTCGAAATTATTTAGGCTCAGTGATCTATTTCGAGCCACAACTTTGTGTTTGAATCAATAAGTGACTAGAAGTATCATCAATTATCGCCCGTATAGAATGTGGTTCATAGTTTCCAAAATAAATACCCATTCATCTTAATTAACGTTGGGGTCTTATATAAGCTTCAGAGTTATTTAAAATGTGAATAAAAAATTGGGTCTGATAACGCCGCTAACGTAAAGACATTTTTTTCTTATTTAATTGAGTCTTGTGTCTCGTGGATTTATCTCTGTCAAGGAATGGGAATGTCATCGGAATTCATTGACCCATTTATCCAAGAGCTGTCGCGGTAAGACATTTTTTGATTTTTAAATTTAGAATTAAAGAATTTAAATTTTTTCAGTAATCTTTAGTAGCCCTCATGCTGTATTGACTAACGGGGACGACTCCTACGCTTGAAGGTTCTTGGTTTGGTTCCCAACTCCCTCCTAACGAAGGAAATATTTAACGAAATTTGTTCAGTATATTAGAGATATTCCACCATTTTCATTAAGAAACTGCAATGACTTAAGATTACCAAACATGTTAAGTGCAAATTCTCAAAACACATTAATATATAAAGGCTTCAATCTGTTTAACGAACTCCCGAATGAGACGAACTTTGCATGCTTTAAAAGACATTGCATAGAATTGGCTAAACTTAAGTTCTAAAATTGTAAAAATTGTAAATACCGAATTTCAATAGCTCCAGATGGAGCTAGTTAAATAAAATATATTCTATTCTATTCTATCCCGTCACTGACAGTGTTCAGAAAGCATAATTGTCCAGAAAAACTTCTCAGTTTTGGACGTGGGGAGACGCCGTACAAACTTGAGTGAACTGCACTCCTGAGAGAACAATTGTACGCACAATGCGAGAGGTTGCCTTAAAAGCTAGGCCTATGTACCCTCTAATTTATTGTTACCCGAAAAACTGGACGAAGAATTGGCAAAAGTGTTCACTGACGTGGTAAATAAGACAATGATCGGGATATTTCCCTATATCCCGATGGGACTCCTTAAAGTCTTTGCAAAAAACGTTTCTTCTTTGCCTTCTGAAAACTGATTTCTGCCCCTTTTTGCGTCAAGGGCAACGAATGACTGTGTTCAGCAACAAATGAGTGTGTTCAGCAATGAATGTTATGGATAAAGAAACATGTGCCTAGTCAAGCGTCTACGTATTTTTTTTTGTCGTAGGTTTTTGTCACACTACACTGGAGGACTCAGACTCAAAAACTGGTCCATTGTACTGTCTACGGATACAATGTGTAAGCTACAAAGGCCAGCTAGAGTATATGAACTGAACAGTCGCGGCCTGAATTAATTTCGAGTCCAAGCCTGTGAAGTGACCCAAAAGAAATTCTGTGGTGATAGTGTCGAAAACTTGAGAGAGAGACGTCAAGGAAATTGTCACGTAGACAGCTAGCTAGCTGGAGATCACTTTATTTGCAGAGACTTTTTGGATTAGACACAAATAGGGGATGGAAACAGTAGCGCCACCAAAGCCCCTCTTAATTTAAGTTCTTCCTGATTTTTTCTGGCTATTAAAACGAACGCAAATATCTTAATAAATCGGTAAACTTAAGAAAAGCACGTTTTCCATCAAATCTATCGTCACAATGGCTTTTTATGATTTTTATGTAACATTGATAGTCATCAGACAACACAATAACTTTCATTTTGTTTTGACAGATGATGAAAATCTCACATAATCAAGTTTCCATTTAACATCCACGCAAAAGCACAGCCATTTCCCCAGAATATGTTAATTCAAGACATAGTTTGCTTCCAAAAAAAAAACAAAACGAAATAAACATCCTCCCACATGCATTTAGACGCCACAGCACCCGCATGCATGCATAATACAACACTTCCTCTTTATCGTAACAACAAAATTGTCTAAATTCTTTGACATTTGATTTGACACAATGCAATTGAGTTGATTTTCTTGTTAAATTGTGACTGACATTTGTATGAGCGCGTTCAAAGGCAGCTGAATTGCTGAATGATAATCATTACATGCATGGATTACAATAATGCGGGGTTTAAACGAAATCTCTAGCTCTTTTGAATTCAATCTCTTGAAATGTTTTGGGGCCTCATTTTGTACAGAGCATCTTACGCTGTGAGTCTGCATTGACAGTTGATGAAATAAACGTGACTTGATTTAATGTTATGCAATCGAGTGTATTTTACGTAGAAGAATGAGTGCATCGTGCTTTTGATGGTGAGACGATTTTATTAGTGAGCGAAAAAAGAGCAGTGTTTTTGTGCAGACATGGTTTTTTTTTATCGGAGGTTTATTTTAAGTACTACACTGGAGCTCAGACTCAAAAACTGGTCCATTGTTCTGCCAGGTAGCAACCTACTCCAGTGCCGTTAGTTTGATCCCAACGGCAAATGGTGACTGGAGCAGATTCGATTTCACTGGGATTCGAACCTGGGACCCCTCTAACTTGGGACAGGCACTTAACCAACTGCGGCATCCAGTCGTTCAGTCCAGTCGTGTGGACATGTTTGTGTGGTTTTTCAGGGGACGGAGCTTAGTAGACACAGAAAAGAAAAGACTTCAAAATTAATCAACTCGCTACCTTGAGTGACGACTGAAATATCTTAAAGGCGCCCACTCCATCGTTCAGTTCGTCAAGATTGTCTTGTCACCGCAGTATTCTTATACACACGGGTTAGTGCGACTTCCCCTTAAAGACAGAGGCAAAGATTTTGAAATTAATCAATCCACTCTTTCTTGGCTGATGCCTGAAATACCTGAACCCACTCTTCGTTCAGTTGGTCAAGTGTGCCTAGTCAAGACTGCCTAGTGTGGCCTCTCCTTAATGGGGGACGGAGGTTCATAGACAGAGTGGCAAAGGCTGTAAGATGAATCAATCCACTCTGTCTTGACTGACGCCTGAAATACCTTTTAGGACCCTGCTCCTTCGTCCAGTTCGTCAAGATTAACTTGTCACCGCAGTATTTTAATAGAGACGGGTTAGTGCGTCTTCCCCTCAAAGACAGAGGCAAAGACTTTGTATTTGAATCAATACACTGGCTGATGTTTGAAATACCTTTTAGGCTCCCACTCCTTCGTCCAGTTCGTCAAGATTGTCTTGTCACCCTGAATTAACCTCTAAGATATAGATAGGTGATTACTGTAAACCCTACAAAAACGCACGCGAACGACCAAATAAATAATAAAAGAGTAATAATAAAAGCAACCTTGAATTATTTCTTCAAAAAAAAAAAAAAAAAATAAACGCTTGCTTTATAATCGCAGCCATAAAAGTTAAGTTAAGTGTCAACGGACCATAATTTTGACAATTAATGTTTAAGCCGCTTCCACCGAAGGGAAATCAAAATAACGATGCGTGTGTGACATGACAATACAAAATAAATCAGATACAGCACGAGCGTGTGCACTAATACCACGATTCTTTATGTCATCTGTCAAATTAAATGACATCTCTCTTCGTTCAGCCAAAGTAAATGTCATCAAAAATGTCATGCTTCGTACCTATCAATGCTGGCAGCAAATCTGTCGAGGAAAAGCAAAGCAATCCCATCTTATTGGTTTCACTGTGATTACATTTGAGATACATCGCATCAATGGGGACTAACAAAATGTCAATTTCAATTCCAACGTGAGTCGGAGGAATAAATTGGATTACAAAACAATACGACTCACGACGCGTTGTCAATTAATTTTGTAAATAATAATCCAAGCTTAGATGAGGGAAATATAAATCTCCTCCCGCAACGCGACATGATTGTTTTTCTTAAACGATACAAACCTTCGACCTCATCTCAGAGACTCAACGTGTACATACTCGTATGTACGTTTGAAAGCCACAACAAAATCACAGACAGTTCATAAACCTTTTTGTTTCCATCTGCACCGCGTTCCTCGGTTTACTCTTAAAGTCAATATGTACACAATCTAGATACAAAGATGATGGAGTGCAAATAGTAAAAAAGAAAGAAAGATGTAAACCCCACAGCAGCAATACCAGGACAAGCTCTTAGCACCTATATTTCATCACAATGTGTGGCGAAACTAGTCGCTCTGGAATCATTCACAGAAAACCTGTAATACCCCTACAATTGCCATACTAAGTGAATTCAATCCACACCGTCATCCATACCACCACTACAAACCACTGGCACTGGCACTGGCATGCTTCGATCCAACAAAGAGGCCAGACTCGGCAGACTGATTTGGACGAAGGCACAAGCGTACCACCACAATTCAACTCACTCACGGGTGGTTTTGCGGAGGTGCCTCGTGAAACTCATGAGGAAAACTCGTTTCGCAGTCGGTACGCGAATGCGCGCGTAGTTGCATTTTGCATTTACACTTGATGTGGTATGTGGGTTCTGTTTTCTTCTTCCTCCTCTTCATCGTCTCCCCCGCCTCTGCTGTATGACCACGAACAGAAATCAGAAATTGGTAGAAATTCAATAAAAAGAAATATCACACACATGCACACATCTACAAGCAACGGCAACAAGATATAACCCAATCGAGTATTAATTTCAATTCACAGGCGGCCACAGAAGTCGTGGAAGTCAATCGGCGTTAAAGCCAGTTCAAAACCGGCCAACAATTGTGTGATGTAGTAAGAGATGGTAGTCAGGCAAAACAGAAAGACGAAGAATTGTGAGTAGGGGCTTCTCACAAACTCGTATATGTAGGCAGGCGACGACGTTTGAGTTGAACAAAACACACTTACCACAGCCAAAGAAAAAGTAGGTAGAGTTTGAGGGACTGAACCATGTCTAATGCTGTCTCATGGTTGTCCCCCTTTTTCTGCTGCTGACGAGAAAACAACTAAAGATTCAACAACCTAGCTTCGAATGGAATAGCGCAGAGGAGAGCTGTGCATACGCTCAGAGTGTTGTATGCATAGGTAAACGCGCCCGACTTTTCGAATCGCGTTTTGCTTCTCCACTACATGCCTGTCTGTTGTTGTTTTAATGACTTTTTGCACATTTTTGCAACAAAATACTTTCGAGTAAAGCCTTACAAAAGATTTCTGCCATGCATACACATTTTTTTTTTCTTCGTCTTTTATGGTTTTTCTTGTAATGCACTACAGTGTTGGGTGCAAGAAAGGGAACACGTGTGGGAACAGCAATGGGGGAATGGTTAATTCAACGTGAATTTCAGGTTAGCGACTGACTGTCCTAAAAGGAGACATAATTAGACCAAGAGGGGGGTCTATTGTGTAGCCACGTTTATTTCCGAAGCGCTCATCCGGTGGGAATGTCAAATCAGTTCATAAAAGTTGGATCTATGGGGATCATTGATGTGTCCTGACTAAAGTAAGATATGTTTGTGCTGTTTCGTGCTTATTGAAAGTGCACAGAATTCATGTAAATGTCTGATCGTTGTGTACCAGTGACTTGAGATAGGGAAACGTACCTACATTACGTTCTTCAAATCAACATTTGAACTAGATCAGATATTGCCTTGCCAAGAAGCACAACGTCTAAATACTTGCGTCCATTGATGCGACAAGGCTCTCTGATTAATCTGGAATACCGCTGTATAAATTCCCTGTTACAAACTGGATGTTGGAAGCTAAAACTTAAAATATCCCTCGCCAAAGGTGTCCCCAAAAAGCTCTTCCTACTGATCAGTCCAGACGGCCGTGAAAAATGTTTTGCGCCTAAAGATACATCATGAAAAGTCATCTCTATCAACATGGAATTGGACGATACTAGCTAATGATCGTAGAAAGCGGATGGACAGCTTCACTCTCGATTGCAGTCGAGAGTCTCATCGCAGTCTTGAATGCATCGTCAACGGTGACCAGATAGCAATGATAGTTTTTTTAAATTGTTATGTTTCAGCAAATGTCAAAGTCAAAGACTGGATGGCGCAGTTGGTTAAGTGCCTGCCCCAAATTAAATTAGAGGCGTCCCAGGTTCGAACCCAGTGAAATTAAAACTGGCCCAGTCACCATTTGCCGTTGGGATCAAATTAACGGCACTGGAGTAGGTTACTACCTGGAAGTACAATGGACCAGTTTTGAGTCTGAGTGCTCCAGTAGGGTTTCAAAAAATTCTACGAAAAAAAAAAAATAAAAATAACTGTCTTGAAAAGGCTTTCTTAATCTCGCCGTTCGGAGTCGATACTAAACTGTAGGCCCCTTCCGCTCGGGAGAAAACAATAGCACGTACTACACAAATGGCTGCTGAGAAGCTAGGCTCGAGTACACCTTGGACTGGAAATGATCATGGTTAAGGTCCAACCCTAATAGTCCTTTGAAAACTTAAGCTTATGTCAAAAGCAATCAAAAAGTTATCGAAGCTTCTTTAAATTTCAAATTCCTATATGGATTTTTTTCTTAATTCCTATATGGAAACTTGAGGGAAATTCAGTTGACAGCTGACATTTGCATGCGTAGAGAGCGTTGCATTTCCCTTTCTCGCAGGCAGGCAAAAGTGAACGAACTTAACGAAACTGAACGAAGCGGTTGATATACTCACGAATGTATCATTTTTGTGCATTCGCTCGGTTGTTTTAGTTCTCTCTTCTCTTCACATTTTGATAACTTGAACTGCCAGAATAGTAATAACTAACGTTTTAATCTTCATTCACAATTTTTACCCCTCATAGTTAAAAAATTTTTTCATTCACTGACAGTTGGGACTTAGTTGTGAAAACTTCCAAATCTCAACTTCAACTCATCAACAACAATTTAATTTTCAACAGGGCTTAGAAAATCTGAGTAAACACAATTGGACAATCTTTAAAAACCCGTTAAGATGTCTTTGAAACAGTCTTTGGGTGCAAGACATGGTCTGTAGGAAAAGTTGTGCTTGCAATCTATGGTCCTGTTTGAATTGATGGCGACTGTTGGACAAAAGTTAACCATGAACAATGCAGGCTGTACAGCGCCATGAGTCTGTGACCAGTCGTATATACTGATCGAACGTCTACGGTGCCTGGTCCATGTGAAGCCTATGGCCAATTGAGGTTAGGATCAAAGAATATTTGGCTCTTAGCCTGTAGGATAACGCAATAGCGGACGTCCACGTTTAATGTGTGCGCACAGAATTGGAGAAGGTTTTCGACGAACTTGGGGTGTGCTTTTGGAGGTCCCTTGCAAAAGATCCTAGATCGTGCTGGACAGCCTGGTTGGTTGGGAACCAGGCTCAGGAGAAGCATAACGTAGAAGAACAACATAGAATAACGTTGAATAAAGAAAGATGAAGTTGTGAGACAAACTAAATTATGTCTGTCAAAAGAAAAATACATTTGAAATCAGTAAAATTATTCACTCTTCACTAAAAAATAGATTCAGCTTTGTTCAGTAATCCTATTCCGAGCAGAATAGTAATTCTATTCCGATAAGGCAGAAGTTAGGTTAGGTTAGGTTGAAGTGGCTGACTGTGGAAAACAGTCACACTTAGGCCAAATTAGGCCCATTGTGATACCACGCGGATCTTGTGTTCCTTTATCCGAAAAACCATTTAGCGCTTTCAACGAAGCTCTTTAATTGATTGATGCCGACGTTGTGCAATTCGCTCAAGTCGTTAAAGAAGTAGGCTCCAAGGTGTTTCATCCTGCGAGAGGAGAGAGCGCTACAAGGCAGAAGTTAACAACAGAAATATTTATTGTCCGAAACTGTTCTGGTTCTTGTTCAATAAGTGGGTTGGGAACAATTTGGAGCAGGTTTTTCTGAAAATACAGTCAAAATCGGTTATAACGACGTTCAAGGGACCGACGAATTTGGTCGTTATAAGCGATATGTCGTTATAAACAAATTATAAACAAATTATGCTATTGGATTACGTATAATGGAGCTCAGATGGGGCACAAGAATTCTGTCGTTATAACCGATGTCGGTATAAGCGGTTTTGACTGTATCTGAATAGATCTTGAACATAGACTTGAAGCGTTTCCGGAATTGATGTTGTTCAAATTTATTCGAGACTAAAAAGAACATAGAAAACATAGAAACACAAAATGACTTAATTTTTGATCTCAAAATTGGAGATGTCATATTTTACGTCGAACAAATAACAAAATTTTCAAGTCATTTATTCGTTTGAATCCGGCGACGATTCTAGAGGATTTCCGGGTGGATTACGACGCAAGGGTGAGCTATATTCAGCGCAAGTGTGGAATGTGAATACCGCAAGCAAGTCTCCATGATAGATTTGAAGAGTCAGAAGCAACGTTCAATAATTTGCAGCAGAGGTTGATCAATTGGCACATCTGGCATACGCCGCCTCACCATAGGACCTTATCGAAAACACGAAGACTAATGCGTTCGTGTACGAAATAAGAGATTTGGAACCAAAAAATTAACATTGGTGTCTTCGAAGAGGACATTTGAAAAGACGGCCGTTGCTACTTTGTCATATGAAGCAGCGACATTATGATGTCTCCACTATCCCCGACCTTGAAGATTGGATTTAGAAACGAGACGGACTCAAGACCTATTTAAGGGCCAGATCTTTATCTGCGAGAAGATTGTGAACATTACACGCGACTGCAGAGAACGTCGGTAACGTTCCAGGTCCCCGTCGTGAGGGCAAACTTTAAAGCGATGACAACCGGGTTCACCTAACATATGGCAGCAAAAGACCGCGATTACGACGGCATATAAATTAAATATCGTCGAGGAATAGTGGCTAAGTGTGTCGACTCCTACGGTACAGGTCCATGATTCGATCTGGGACACGCCAACACTCGTTTTTTCGCACCATGTACATGGAGTTACTGACAATGCTAAGAGAGTGTCACTCTCAAGAAAAGCTTCTGGAACTTCTCTGTTCAGAGTCGTCAAAAACCTGGAGGTCTCCTAGTAAGGCACTGACGACTGGATGGCGCAGTTGGTTAAGTGCCTGCCCCCAGGTTCGAATCCCAGTGAAATCAAATCTGGTCCAGTCATCACTTGCGGTTGCGATCAAATTAACGGCACTGGAGTAGGTTGCTACCTGGCAGTACAATGGACCAGTTTTTGAGTCTGAGTGCTCCAGTCTGAGTGCTCAAAAAAAAGGCACCTCAGGCTAGGCCCAAGTCTACCTCAGATTGTGGAGCCAACCAAAGAAAGAGGAAACAGAAAAGACAAACTGAGTGGAAATGGACAGGCAAAAGGTAATTTTAGACGGAAATGGTTGTTGACTGAGGTCCAGTTTCACACTGGGCTGTGGAGCTACTAAGGAGAAGACCATCAGGCTAGGTCCAAGTTCAACCCAGGCTTAGAAGCCACCCAAAGAATGAGAAAGATGAAAAGAGAAGCTAGTGAAATCAGTCAAATGGACTGGCAGAACTGGTGATGCCAAACAATAAAAGATCGCGTTCGCCGGGAATGCCTGTCGATTGTGGCCCAGTTTCACTCCGGACTGTGTTGCTACCAGGGACCGCATTGAAAACTGTTTTTTTTTCTGATTTAAATTGTTTTGAATTCTAAAACTGAATCTGAACCTAAAACTTGAGTTCCCCTTGTAAGGCATCTCAAGCTAGGTCCAAGATCACCCTAGACTGTGCAGCCACCAAAAGAAAGAGGAAGAAAAAAAGACAAACTGAGTGAAGTCCGCCAACTTAACTGGCAAAATTGGCGACGCTAAGCAAGAATCGTCTTAGCTGAACCTACTTTCTGATTGCGTTCATCTCGGACTGTGGTGCTCCCAAGAAAAGGACCACATGCGAGACTATTCTTTTCTGGTCCAAATTGTTTCATTTTTCTTCGACAAAATTCGTTACGCCTTCTCTTCTTCGTATAAATTTCCTTTGCTTAGATCTTGTTACGTAACACAGGGGCACTTTGAACAGCTTCGATTCTCCAATTGTTCACTCCAAGCCCAAGAATCGATGATCAAGCACGTATTACGCTTTAAATCTCATTACTTCGTGTTAGATTAATCACTTATTTAACAAAATCCCTCTAAGATTGCACTGACTCTGACTCTGAATGTGCTGAGAGGAATGTTAATGAATCCCACATCTGTTGTATGAATCATTAAAAAAAAGGGGCGTCAAAGTACGTCGAACGCATCATGTCCGAGTGTACCTTCATGTGGCCAGTGCAGGCTTTCTCTGGTGCTCATTGACTCTCATCTCATCGTCTAAATGAAATATGGCAACCGGCGTTTTGCAGCAAGACATTTCAAAAACCACTAACTGAGGTGATACAAAAAAGAGCACCCATGTATGTACCGATGTACGTACATTTTCCATCCCCTTGGTGTGCTCGAATGTATTTATCTTGTTTTACACTTGGCAAGGGTCCAATTGCAATGCGCACTTCGCAATTACCATCGCGCCACATCCAACAGCAGAAAGCTGAATTTTGCTGTTACCCTTGGCGGGGCAGGATCATTTATAGACTGCAAGAGAGACGGAAAAAAATATGTAAGCAAAATCTAATTGAAACCCACACTACGACTCCTGTGATTGTCCTAAAAATCATTTCCTATCTTTTTTTTTTCGAACTGTCCACCTCCAGACAGGTTGTGAGTGTGTGTGTGATGCAGCAGAATTGCAACAATGACGAGTGTGTGTGTATAGGTTCAAGCGATTAAATCCAGTTGACGAGTCTCGGGGTAGACGCTTTGCATTTGATTTTGAAATTCGTCATGCAAAACGTGCGCACTGCGACGCGCCTTTTTGCATATGACTCGTCGTCGTAGTTGGCGTTGTCGTCGGTTAGAGAGATGTGTCACGATACCTGCGTGTGTTATTTCTCTTTATTTTCACATGAAAGATGTTGTGTGTGATGGCTTGACTTGACTTGACTTGACTTTCATTCATGCCGCAAACAGCAGGGAGGTCGTTAAGGCGCACCCCTCGCTCCCATGCGAGAAGATGCCGGCTGGAAGTGCTTGTTGTGAATAGCATCAGCACTGGAACTGGCCGCGCCGTGTGTGTGAAATGGTGGTTGGAGATGGCAGAAGTAATATCCTGTTTATTCGTATGCTTCCTGAATTTAAATACATACGTATGCGCATATTTTTTGTTTAAGAATCTGGGGTTGAATTTGTTTTTATTGCGTTCCGGTTTCAGGGCGGTTTTATTTTTTTCCCTGCGTTCAAATATTTAGCCGTACAAGGACAGCGCAGGGAGATGTGCGCTTTGTCTCATTCTGATGCGAGCTTTATTATTTTTTATTTTATTGATGCTGACTTGGGAGTGAGGGTTTAGTGCATGCAGCGACGTTATCGTACGCAATTTCAAGGATAAATACGTACGAGTGGTGTGCTAGATATTCCACAAGGACCAATCAGCATTTTCGCCTCTGCTCTAATTTCTGTTTCATTTTTGTGTGTGGTAAATTTAGCATGGCTCGCACTTAAGCGTACGTTTACACTTTGCATGTGAGTACGACGTTTGGGAATGTCTGGGAGTTTTTTTTTTTCATGGACATCATAAAGGATACGTATGTGCCCACATTTGTGTGCTCGAAATGAGTACGGGGAATGCGATTAAATCGTTGCCACGTATGACCGTGTGGAATGTTCGCATTTGATTGTCCTCCGAAAAGTCCAAGGTCTGGTTATTTTAGCTAATGGAAGTGAATTTACCCAGTGTTCCCTGGAGACCTTAAATTGGAGAGGAAAATTGTGGCGGATAATTGCGAATTTAGTTCAGGGACGCAATTCTCTTGGTATTCTATTCAAGCTAGGTAGGTGATGGCACTTATGCTTCAAAAGGGCTTACATTCGATGGCAATTGATGCTTTCGTTTTAAGAGAATTTATGAATATACAGTCGACTCTCTCTAAGTCGAATTTTTAGGGGATATCAAAATTTGTTCGAGTTAGAGGGAGTTCGACTTAGCGGATGGTTTTTGCATGGAAAATGGTAAAATAAATATGGCGAAAAAATTCGAGTTAGAGGGAAATTCGACTTAGAGGTAGGTCGACTATACACAGTCAAACCCCGAAAACATGAACAGTTCGGGAAGACGAACCGTTTTTTCCCCATCTTTCCTCCACTAGACAAGCTATCACAGAGCAGTTTTGAGGAAAAACATGTAAATCCGTCTGTTTTTTACCTCATAAACGGTAAATACTTCATTTTTTGAACTTTTTTTAAAAATAAAATGAATTGGTTTTTTGACATGTGCTATGTTTTAATGTATGTCTAAAAGTTCTTCTTTAACTAAATTTCAATGCTTGAAAAGATGAACAATTCGAAAAGATGAACGGGTGCCTGTTTTATGACTGTTCATCTTTTCGAGATTCTACTAATAATAATAATAACGGCGGCGCTACAGTCCGGGGTGGACCTGGGCCTGGCTTCTCAGCAACCACTCGTGTTGTGCGTGCTATTGTTCTCTCACGAGTGGAGGGGACCTACAGTTTAATGCCGACTCCGAACGGCGAGATTGAGAAGCTTTCCTAGACAGTTATACTCTTTGAACATTGTCAGTGAATCGAAAGAGGTGGAGCCGTGAAAAAATGTTTGATGTTTTTTTTTCGAGATTCGAACTGACGACCTCGAGCGTAGGAGTCGACGCACCTACCCACTACGCCACGGCGCCCACTCGAGATTCGAGATTCTACTGTATTTGTTAAATAAGCCGCCAGTGCGAACATATTTCATTTTCTTCTGTCATTCCTTTACCAACGATCCATGGATCATCTGAGCCAGAGCTAGTTCTTACCTCCATCATTGACGGACGTACAATTTTAAGGTTGTAGACGCAAATCCAATTGCAAAACACCCCAAAAAGAGCAATAAGACAAGCCCAAATGCTGTGATTGCCGTAAAAAATCGATGGATTTGCACATTCTTGCTGCCAAGGTGCTGCAGTGGATATCAAGCGGAAGAAGATTCAATAGTTTTTCCAGAGCTGCTGTTAGTGTTGATCTCATCGATTGCCTATAGTAGGTACCGTTAGATGAACAAAAATCTGCTCGTAATGCGCAAAACGTTCCTACTGCAGTGAAATTTTCACGATCTACGCTTTAGTTCGCATTTTATGATCCCTTTGACGTGGACGTGTCTTGTGCGAAGAAAAATGTTGTCACCGTCGCTGTTCACTTTACGAAATCTCAGTTTTTGGAGTAAGTTTTCGCAATTTGAAGACGTTTAGCGATTGCTAAACGATCCATATAGAAAAATGGCGTATTTTAAACTTGGTGTACACAGTCTCGGATGACAGTTCGGTTTGACGTATGTGATTGAAACAGGGATGTCAAATCCGAACCACGAATTGGATGACCCTATATATAAACATTCAAACTGCAATTTAACGTTCTAACGTTGGTTTGCGCTAGATAGAAGAAGAAATACAATGTTCCTGGTTCAACTTCAATTTAATAAAAGAGAGAGTTCAACACTATTGGAGCACTCAGAATCAAAACTGGTCCATTGTACTGCCAGGTAGCAATCAACTCCAGTGCTGGTTTCTAAACAAAATGTGTAGAATTGACATATCATAAACAAAATTGTGGATCTGCTTGTTTTCTAATCCAAACAACCAAATCAATGCTTCTGACATTAGTGTACCCCCATCACATCCCTTTGAATGGATCAAAATGGAAGTCCCTAAATAAACCTTTTAACTCATCAACCCACACATTTTCCACCATCTTTTCATTGAAAAGAAATCCCAAAATTAAATTTATTCACCAGCAGTAATCTGGGGGATTCCTTTAACGGCACCCGCTGGTGCATTACTCACCCGCTGAAGTCGACATTCGAGGTCTTGGTACAAAACTATGTCATCACTTGACGCTAACGCGCCTTTGCATACCCCGACTCCCGGTAGTTGTGTTTGTCCTTAAATTTGTCCCATTTTCTGTTCTGGATTCATTTGTGCGGCTTCCCTTTCCCTGCCTATTTCGTTCGTTGTCCTGAAAGAAAGTCATCATTTCTAGAAAACTCACTTTATCCAAAGCCGGGAGGAGGATGAGAGAGAATCTCGCAGTGAAATGGAATGCAAGGCTACGATGATGATGACGACGTCGGCAATGTAAGGAAATAGCATTTCTTTTTCCATATCTCCTCACTTCTTGAACACCCCCCGCCATTGCCACCACCATTTGGCTGGCAAATTGAATTCCTTTAGTAGCATCAGAGCGTAGTCGTTTATCTTTCGAAACTTCCCCACTATTAGTCTCCCTCGCTCTTTGTTTGTTTGTGTGTGTGTGTGTTTGGGATAAACAATAGTTCTTTATTTTTTTTGAACATTTTGCTTACCCTTTTCCTGTGGCATATTGTGGCCTCTGCCACAGCCTTCTACTTACGACCACCATCTTGGCGGTGTAGATGTATTTGACTGCCACTATTTCCATTCCATAAAATCCATTATTCCCGGTGATATACGCCCGCGTTTAGGTTAAACGACTTCTCATTCTCTATTTCAACTCAACCAAAAGGGAAAGAATAACGAAAACGGAAACTACATTCCTAAAATGGGATTTCGCCATTTTCGCTAGAATATTTTCTCATTTTTTTTTTCTCCTCCTTTGAATGTGTGTGTGCAGGAATAATAATAATAATAACGATAAAAGGAAAGTGGAAGTGGAAAGAGTGCGCGGGCTGGGCTGGGCTGGGCTGGGCTGGCATTGCGAAGTAGATCTTGTGTCTATTGTCAGACGGATGAGATGAAGGATAATCGTTCCATTCTGATCGAAAACAATTGACGGCGGTATCCTTTCAAAAGCGAGGGCGACCGTGGCACCATACGATAAATATCAGAATGAAATTTTCGGAATGTCATCCTCTGAAGGATAGGCGAGGATGAAATAAAAAAAAAATACAAGAGATATTGGAAAATTCCAAAAGCAACCCTGTACAATCCATTTGGTCAATGTTCTGTCTACTTTCTCTTCTCGGCGGACTGTAATGCCTACCGTCCTTCATTGCCTCTGTTTTTCATCAAATACAGCTCGTCCTTTTTGGTCTCCATTTGTTTGAATGGGATAATAAATTAATGTACACCCACTTCAATTTATTTTATTCCTTCCATCGGCTTTCCATGTGTGTGGCTCTTATTTATAGTTCTGTTGTTGAGCCTTGGGAATAACATTGAAAACTATGAACTCCGTTGAAGGACAAAGTCAACTTTCTTCAAGAAAACATGGTTTTTTACGTGACCTTTTTAGGATATCCTTTGAATTAAATTCAGTTTTGTTTTGGATTTTTATAGATTTCTTTTCAAGTACAGTGTCCATAACAAGTATGGGGGTGTCCAACAAGAGGTGTCATATTAAATCGATTGAGAAGTCCGAATTTTTTTATGGAAAGTGGTGATAATTTAATTTTAATGTTAAGAACATACTCTGAAGTTAGTTATGAAACTAACTACAGTAGAATATCGAAAGATAAACAGACATAAAACAGGTCACGTTCATCTCTTTGAATTGTTCATCTTTCCAAGCATCGAAATTTAGTTAGGCAAAAACATAGAAAAATTGTATATATCTCAATAATAATTCATTTTACCATTGAAATACAAGAAACATGTAAAAAATAAAACACATGTTCACAGGGGGTACAAAAACAGACTTATTTAGACGTATTTCTTAAAAATAAAACTGATTTATAGCAGACTGTAACCCGGAAGAAAGATAGAAAAAAAATTGTTCATCTTTCCGAACTGTTCGTTTTTGTTCATATTTTCGAGATTCTACTGTGTCTGTCAAATGTCCGCTTCAACAGTAGTCACACATAGTCAATTTGTTTAAGAAATTTTTCATAACGTTTTCGCATAATTGTGGCTGTCCTTCCTGTACAGAACTGGGTTTTTCTTATTTTTCTAAAAGACAATTAGACACCAAGAAAAGAGAAAAATACTCAGCAAACAGTGAGATAGTTTTTTAAAGTACATGCCTCCTATTTTGACAAAGTCCCAAAAAAGTCTTTTAGTTTTAAATCGCATGATCAGGGTGATCATTTGGAGAAATCACACATCTAGGAACTTTGTCCTCCTATTGAATTCATTTTAGATCAGCTGTTATGGTGAAAATAAACGCCGTTCACGTGCACTAAATCGATTTCAGAAAGAACAAAATCGATCAGCGTATTCCATTCACTAAAATGGTCACAGCGGCATTATTTGTGAAAAAATGTTTAAAAAGATGGCCCAATGAAACCGCTAGCAAGAAACTGGGGAGTGATTGTCCATTTACTGTCCTGAGTTTTCGGAACCCTTGTTTCTTTATGTACTCGAATGAAAATAAGCCTCATCACTTGATATAGCTTTGTTCACTCATGATATTGTTCACTCGTGATTAGAGTCCAACCGAAGGCCAGTTTTTCGGCCGAAGCCGAATGTTCGGTCAGACTCTACTCGTGATCTTGTTCACTCATGATCGTGTTCATTCATCCATCACCCAATCAAGGTAGGGCGTTGTGCTTGATCTTCTGGGTTCAATTCCAATGTCCAATGGAACTTATAAAGATACAGGCGAAGACGTGTGAGCAAAGTTGCTGCAGATAGGTCCAACTCTTGTGATTGGGTTATCCGCCACACTCTCAACTCCCACGGCTATATTTTTTGTTGATCTTTTTGGACAAAAACGCGGACTCGGACTTGAACTCGGACTCGGACTCGGATCCGGATTCATTTGCTGCTTCAGGCAAAAGAATGGTTTAATACCTGAACAGTTAATGGTCAATGGTGGAATACTAAGGATGTGGATGGCAAGGATGGCAATAAAAATGTAAGCCGTATCCCAGAAAAAACTTTTTGAAGCTAGATCGAGTAGCATGAAATGGATGTCTATAGGTCATGGAAACTTCAAATATCATCTGAAGTATGTAGAGCTTCTTTCTTTACTGGTGGAACAAGAGTCTGCGGCACACATTCTGTGCCAATGCCCGGTGTCTGCCAGCAAATGTAATGAGACTCTAGATAAAAATAATGTCGACGATAACTGTCATATCCCATTCCAAAAGCGTTACTAAGAGTAATGGAATAAAAGAAAAATGGAGAAATCTTGAGTTTTCCTTACTAAGTACCTGATTACATGAGCGGAAGAAGGCAGGATTGAGAGGGATACAATATACGATTTTTACAAGCTAGAGAGAGATGGGTTGGATGTGCCGGAAATCGGCCTTCTTCCACTGAAAATCCACTTTCAAAGCGGATTCTCGGGTATATTTTCAGCCCTTTTCGTTCCGTTTCCGACATGTTTTCCTCATTTTCTGGTGATCGCTGATCGAGTAACACCTCACGCATGCTACGTAGCATTTAAAAAAAAAATTGATTACAGGGACGATTTAAATGCAATTTTAATGTTTTTTTCACTCCATACACACAGAACTACATGCAAACTTTGCTGCTGCACCTAAAAAAAATTGTTTTTATACGTAATTCATGAAAAATACAAATTTAAAAGAGAGCATTACCCAATTCTGTGTAGAACATTACGGGATGAAAACATGATGCAATTGAACCGATTCGCGTGTTCCACACGCAGAAAATCTTGCCGGCCCAGTCGGATTTACCAGTCGTTTGTAAACAGCCACTAAGGGTAATCGTGAAAGAGGAGTGAAAAGGGATCAAGTACCGTCGTCTGATTCTAAATCGCTTATAAGCCCATGGTACCACATGAAATCGCAGAATGTGCATTTGAACAGCTTAAAAAATTATGCATAATGTCGAGATTCGGTACAGCGGAATGAATGTACAAAATTTTGTATTCAGAATGATAGGAGTCTTAACATAATCAAATTCTCCGAGACATTACCTCGATTTCATTTAATTTACTACATATGTGAGAGAAAGCGTTTTGTCTTCATGAACGAAAGTAGTACGAACTTAACGAATCGTTTTCGGGATATTTGCACCATTTTTGTGAGGAGTTTTCTCTATTTCAACACAAAATTTACGTTAATCGACAGAGGAGAAAGAATGCTTTTAGTTGTTATATCCCTTGCAACGGGATATACAGGAGTGAGGATCAATGTGAGGCGCCGAACATATTGTTTGACAGAAAAAACTGAACACACTTACCAGTGAACTGTCAAAAATGAAAGTTCGTTCCCATTGGAATATCTACAAAGCACTCTTTTGAACACATACTCCTCCATGCCATTCCGATTATTAGTTAAAAAATATTCCAGACGTTCTCGACAAACACACATCATGCTTCTGTTTTGGACGATTGAAGTTCTGTTCTATCAATTTCCGTTTGCATACAAAAACCTTCTTGAAGTACACACGCGTAGATGTCTGTTGTTTGCATTTTTTGTTTCCATGTCTCTTGTTTGGCACAATGCACATGTCAAAAGCAGTCCAATTTATATGAAAAATGTTTACCCTTGAGCAGAAACAAGTGCACCACCCACCAAAAACCGAAAACACATTCTGCAGAGATACATACAGTTATTTATACCCTTGCACAGCCTGTCGAACATGTATCCTCTCCACCTTCCAGTCGATCGATATTCGTCGGTTCTATTTACGAACGAACTCGAAAGCTTTGGCAATCTTATATCATGCTAGGAGTATTCGTGAAAATTCGTCATCATCGTCCCTTCCTCGTTTTCGTCTATGTAAGGAAGAGGATATCTCCTCTATGCTTTCTTTAGTGCCACACACAAGTGTCGCCTTAAACTGCGTGTTTTTTTTTTTTTTTTTAGATATTCCTTTCTATTGAAAGACGATGACAACACACTTTACACACAACAGGGACTAACCGTATTTCCTTGCCTTCACTGTCCGTGCTTATGATTAAATAATAAAAAAAAAAGGATCGGCAAACTGCGAACCGAAAAAAAAGAAAAAACGAGAGCGTCTTTGATTAGAGAGACCGATGATGAGGAACTTCAACGACACACAATTGTGTGTGTACTACGTGCGGCATCGAATCGAAAAAAAAGGAAATTTCGGTGAGGGCAAACAAAGGCGCGGACGGACCCTAGGCCGGGGGAGTGGGTATGCAGATTTCTATTTTTCGGAATTGAGCCCAAATTGAAGAATAAATTTGGATAAGAAGCGGAAACCTACTCTGCTGCCAGCACACAGTCCTCCTCCCTCCACAGGCATAAGAAGCTTTCTTTTCCTGATCCGTTCTTAGTATTCTTGTCGCTTTATGTCCCTTTATCATCCCTCCATCTATGGGAAATTTATTTAGGGTGTGGTCTAGTTATCTGTTTTATAATTTTTTGATGTATGCGGAATCACACAATTGGGGAAAGGGACACTTCAGGTGGTTGTATTGCGACAGCAAAATGGGGCCAGCAGTTGGACGACGATTGCGTGTGGGCGAGTGGAGAGTGGAGAGGAAAGGCTAAAAAGGATTTTCAAAATCTTCTTGGTTATTTTGATAGAGAACCTTTTTTTTTTGTTGGTTATTTGTCTTTGAATTTCTAATTTAGTGCGGCGAAAAGGACTTTGCTAAATTGTTTCTGAAAGGGGTTGGGGATTTTTTTTTTGTCTGAGGGAAAAAGGGTGTGTTCGTGATGTGATTTCTCTTGAGTCCAGTCGAAAAAGGGATACACAATTTAATTGAAAATTTCAATAAACAAAAAAAAAAGAGACAGCTGATTGATGCTGTATCTCATTTGATTTGCATGAAAATTGTGTTTTGAGGGGTGTGTGAGGGACGTGTTCATTAATACAATTCGGTCATATTCCAATTCCACTCTCGTGGTGCCGAGTTGGTGGAGTTTTAATCCCACACTCAATTTACAAGTTTAGATTTGCTGTCAAAATGACAAATATGGTAATTTTAATCGCTCAACTGTCAGTCTTGTCATCTTGACAGTTGGTGCCTTTGTTTAGACTCGTCGTTTTGACATCAGACTGACTTTCTTGTCTTCCGAAGGCGTTTCGAAAGCGGTCAAAATGACAGCTGTCAACTTAGGGCTCACGTTCATTTTTAGGTTTTCATTTTCATGAATTATGTGGCATTTATAACTGTCAAAGTGGACGCTGTCAATCAGTTTTAAAAAAGGGCTGTTAATTGACTTGAAATATTCACAAATTGTCTGAAGAGGAAGTGGTCACAATTTGATTTGTTGTGGGTAACTTTCAGGGGACCTCGGCCGGCTTGGTGTGCGAAACTGGAGACAGCAGGCGAAAGATCGTGCTGGCTGGAGAGGCATGTTGAGTGAGGCCCAGGTCCACCTCGGACTGTAGCGCCCTAAGAAGAAGAAGAAGAACTTTCAGGGGCTATTGAAATTTAAATAAAAAATAAATAGTCTCAAAGGCTTTTAGGACGGAAGGATATTTTTTTTGACGTGTCAGTTTCGAAGATAAAACAAACAAACATTTTAAAAGGACGTACGAAAGGTAATAATAATAATAATGGCGGCGCTACAGTCCGAGGTGGGCTTGGGCCTAGCTTCTCAGCAACCACTCGTGTGCGTGCTATTCTTCTCTCAAGAGTGGAGGGGACCTACAGTTTAACGTCGACTCCGAACGGCGAGATTGAGAAGCTATTTCTAGACCGTTATACTCTTTGAGCATTGTCAATGACTCGAAAGAGGTGGAGCCGTGAAAAAATGTTAAGTGTTTTTTTGAGATTCGAACCCTAGACCTCAAGCGTAGGAGTCGACGCACCAACCCAATACGCCACGGCGCCCAATAAAGGCATTGCCTTTAAAAAATGTGTGTCGGAAAAAAGAGAGACCCAAACTAAGCCAAGAAAACAGACTAATTCGAGAATAATACCGTTCTGATTATTCTCGAATTAGTCTGTTTTCTTGTTTTAATTTGGGTCCCTCTTTCTCATGGTTTAGGTGAAAAATTAGATCTGTTGGCGTACTTTCTGTTCTGAATTCGTAATATTCCTAAACCTGTCAAAGAGGGTGCGAAAAATTCTCTCAAAAAGAAGTAAACTTGTCGAAAAGTAAAAGAATTATCCACAAACGAGGCGTCATATCTCTTAAAACGATTACGTTCACCATCTGAACACATCCCCATTTGTCATTTTTCGACTCGTTGTCTTGGGTACCAAAAATTGCTCAAAATTAAACGTCAAATGAATAATGAAAAATGAAGAACGTAGCAGAAGTTGGTTGATTTTTTGACAAACATTCACCGATTTGACAGATCTGACAGAAAGCTCGAAATGACATTTCTGTACCTGAAATTAACAGTACGAAGAAGTTTCTTCCCTTTTCATAAGCGCTATCTTCTGCGGAAAAAACTGGGAAATATTTCCGAATTCGAACAGGATTTAGTGAGTTTTAATGAAAATTCGTAGATATAAGTTTTTTCTGGCAGTTTAAGCAAACAGACCTATTTTTGCAGCGGACGTTGTTGCTCTCTGGAATGCATGTGAAAATGATGCGTAGTTAAACATCTTTTCATGGATATGTCCATCTGCATTTTATGCGTCTTAGAAGTTGCAAAAAATGCGATAGTATTTATAAACGAACCAATTTTTAGGAGCTGTATATTTTTGGATTTTTGTTGTTTTAATGTTTTTTTTTTATTTTTATCATTAAAAAACTTACATTCTAGAAAAAGTACTTAAACTAGAAGAGAAGTGAAAATTCAAAACTAGTATCCGGGGAAGAATAGGCGGATTTTTTTTTCCTCTTGTACAACCCTGCCATAAAGGCAGCAACACTGCGACCTAGAAAGGTCTCTTGTATCGACGGATTGGAGTTAATCCAAAAGATTTACCACTTCCCTTATGAAAGATAGTTATCTTTTGTAGTGGAGTTTTTCAATTCTACTGAAGTCAGTATTTCCCTAAGGAGAATGCGTTTGCTTAACCAATGTAGTGCCGGACATTCACATAAAATATGCTGGGATATTTCGTCTTCTTCAAGACAAAACTTACATTCCTTGTTTTGACACAAGTTCATTTTGTTAAGGTGGTAATACAAGCCGCAGTGGCCAGTAAGAAAGCCCGTTAGCTTTCTTATGCTCTTCTTATCTACTCGTAAGCTAAGGATTTCCTTATAGGAATAGGGTCTGATTAATCGATTGGATTGCCTGAGACCTGACCCATTGGTCCAATGATCTAGGCGAAGTTTGTTTTCTCATTCGTTAATCAGCGCTGCAGCCGTTGTTCAATTGAGACTGCAGTACGGTTCAGGAGCTATGAACGCAGTACCTGAACCCGCTCTAGCGAGTTCGTCTGCGGATTCGTTACCTGCAATCCCCTTGTGTCCAGGGACCCAGCCAAGTTTCACTTTGTTGTGTTTGGCTAGGGATTGCAGAGCATCGTGACAACATTTGACGGCTTTGGAGTCTATTTGGCTGGACGATAATGCTTTAAGTGCTGTCTGGCTTATTGAAAAATTTGTATAATTGCGCCCTTGATACCTTTACCAAGATTATGTCTAGCGCAGATCTCAATGGCATGGATTTCGGCTTGAAACACAGTGGGACTAGACCCCGTAGGTAGAAGAAAGTTGATATGCAAATTGTGACCCGATGTGCCCGAAAAGTGTAAAAGCAATTCGAACATGCTCGCCTCATGAAGAAAGAATAGGTGGATGCACTAATAGTTATTTTTGTAGTACACGTGACGGATCGAGAATGATCTCATTGTTTACTTGATTCGTGTAGGTTCTAACTATTATTCATTTTAGTTAGTTTGGTTATTAATTATTATTCATCAGGTCTTGTGCTTTTGAATTGACTCATGTGACACGTTTCGCATTTGTTACCCATTATAGGATCATCTGAAGTCACATCGCTGATTGATAGCACATGTGAGCAGAGATTTGAGATGTCTCCTGCCTCTCTTTTGATGAGTTTATAGTTTTTCAAGTTTTATTACATGCATAGGAAATAATTCGAAATTCCAGAAGGGAATTTAAAGTTGATTTGTGAACGTCAAATATTTACAAAGTTGATTTGGGCAAATATTCAAATATATTCTTCTTCAAATCGTAAGAAATTTACCATAAACGTGATGTCTTTCTGAGGGTTTGCTGTTGATGGTGCCATAAAGCGAATTGTAATTTGATTTCCTAAACCTACTGATTTACATACCATAACTTTTTTTTTTTTGCGCGCGAATTCCTCAGACATCTGGCAAACATCTCACCACCGACCGTCGTCGTGTCAGGTAAAGTGATGATACAAATCTTTTGAGTATAGGAAAATGTCAATCCCGTCAAACTTTGACTTCGAAGATTATCAATTGACATTTGGAATCCCTGGCAGTAAGTGTCTTTTTTTCTCTCCTTTCTGCTTCACCGCGTCTGACATCCAATTTACACAAATCCCCTCATTTTGACACTTAAAACATCAAACGTTGAGAACCTCTCATTCCTCGAAATTTGCATAGACTTATCTTCAATCATGCAACATTTGAAAGACACACAGATAAGGTGTGGGGTGAAAATCGAACGAAGGCAAAGAGAGAAAAAATAAAGAAAATCTTCGATAATTGACAGCCACCTGTGATAAATTGAGATTCTCCCACATCATTCATTCGACGTCCGTTGTGTCTTCATTGTTGGTATATTTTTATTAGTTTCATCTTCATCTGGGGGGTGTTGAAAAAGCAAACAAACAACAAAAATTCTCCTTTTTTGTGAACATTTCCATAAGCATTCTGTCCTTCTTTGTGCGAATAAATTTTATAGATCCTCTCCCGTTTTGTGCCATGCAACGCAACCAGCCGTCAGCCGGCAGCCGACCAACGCACTCAGCACCGATAAGTCAACGCATTAAGCCGCGGGCATGTTCAGAAATAAAAATTTCAACTTAAAAGAGTGTTTGGCACGTGATTTGAAATCAAATTTGTCACTCTCTCTCTCTCTCTCCCTCTCTGTCTGTCTGTCTCTCTGTGTGTGTGCGCTTATAATTCTGAATCCACTCGGTGTGTGCCCATCATCTTGACTGCTGACACAGACAGGAAGGGAATGAAAAATCTGTCAGTTTTGAAAGTTCTCCATTTGTCTGCGTCCTTCCTCAATTTGAATTTATAATATTTCTATACATAAATTGTTTTTGAAACGCGGTTGGACCAATATTAATTTTTTCTCTTTTCTTTATTTCGTTTCAGGTACGTTCGACATTTTTGTGGGTGAAAAAAATACAGAAAGGGTAAGCTGTGGGTGATATCATTTCCAATACGAAATGTCAAGGATGAGTATCTCAACTGTCAAACGTCAGTTCGAACTATCTGACAGAATTGCCTGTCAGTCAGTCAAAGTGTTGTGCGTTAAGCCAAAAACTGATATATTGAGTGAGGAGGGGAAAAAAGAAAAAAAGAAAAATAGAAATGAAATAATTGATTCTATGAGAAAGGAGAAGGAGAGAGAGAAGCAATAACGGATGCTTTTCCTGTTGTGAGAGAATTGAATTTTCTCATCTGCCGTCAGTAAAATGTCTAATTTTGGAATTGTATTGCTTCAGGTTTTTCATTCTTTTTGTTCTTATTTTTATTTTAACTTTACACTCACTGAATGAGCGTCAGAGTCTGGGATGTTTTATGAGTTTTTCATTTCTCCATGGAAAACAAATTAAACGTTGGAGGATTTAATTTGTGCTGCAGATGCATCTGATATTGCATTTTACAGACTTATATGATTTTATGGAGATATTAAAGAACCTCAAGGAAAACAAAAAAAAAGGAGTAGATCGAACGATGGAATGGGGATGTTCACTGGAAGGAAGTGCATTTTTTCTGGGGCATAAGCTCAGGAGAACGTCATTTTGTCTGCATGTTCGAAGAGATTATCACAAGGCATTTCATCGTTTCGTTGGTCATTAGCTTAAAGCAAATTTGTGTATTCTGTGTGGACACCACTTGGTTCAAATGTGTCACCAAGAGTGTTGGTGGTAAACAGGTCACATTCGGTGGAGTTCTTATGCTTTTTGTGTAAGTTTCATTTCCTCAAACCATTTCGTTTGTGATCAGAGGTAGTTTATGCTTCCTTGTGGATACAATTAAGTTTGATGAAGCTCATAATGATCGTAATAACGATACCCAATGGGAAAGTTCTCCAAAATCACGTTCACAAAAGACTTCCAATTTATCACGATTAGCTGTGGACACTTGGAGCCTAAAGATCTCATTAGCTTCCATATGAAATGCAAGAAAGAACGACGAATAATTTATTCAAATCCCAACGGCCTAAGGAGATTTTCCCAAACGAAATGAATTATACAGAAGCTATTAATGACCAAAAGAGGAGGGCAGCAAGCTCAAGAAGAGAACCCTAATCCTCAGCCCATTCGTTGACGTGTAAGTCGACCCAAGAAACACGCATCAGGTTGAAAATTAGTGAATTAATTCCCTTTTTTCTCCCAATTTGATTTTCGTCATCAAGAAAATATGTTCATTCGTATCAGAAAAAACTCCTATCAGTCCAGCAGCTGCCTTAACAAACTGTGTCAGCCAGATAAGGCATCAAGTTTTTTTTTTTGAAGCACTCTGACTGTGTGATGAATTTGGTAATATCAACGCACACACAGTGAGAAGACTGATTCGAGATACAGTTCCTCACATCAGTCTGAAAATTCCTCAGATAAGATAACCCGGCGTATCGTTGGTCATTCTACGCATATACGCACACATTGGGTGCGATTGTGTGCAGCCATTAGTTTGGTGACTTTGATGGAACTATCACATCGCCGTGCTTACAGTGCGGAAGATAGTATTCTTATCACATAGGCAGAGATAAAATTTCCTTATCAGATGGTTATACAATGCTTTATGTTGCTTCAGACCATCAGTTTAATGTGTGTGAAGTGTTTACGACTAGAATGTTGCGTTTTTTTTTTCTGCTTTTTAAGCAGGGTGTTATTTTTTTTTTTTTTTATAGCACTGGTGTTTGTCACACACGGTATTGACAGTGTGTAACGTGAATTATTCTCTTCTTCCGTTTAAAATATTTACAAAGTACTCGTGGTTACTACGCAGAAGTATCCCAAGTGGTTTATCTACAATTTGCAAGTCTCAAGGGGACTCTTTGAAGTGTATGTTTAATTAAAAGGAAGTATGACTTGAGTTGTGAGCATTCTAATTCTATGCTGCCGAATGCAGTTTTTCTACATTTTTTTCAGTTTTTTATATTCACTCTTTCAACAACCTGCTCGAATGTGCATCGTTCGTATTTAATAATCTCCTAGATTTTACTTATCAAATGTCATCGAAATTTGACAGTTCAACAATGGCGTGAAATTTAAAATGGCGCATTGATCTGTTTGCAGCTTAGGTGGGATTTACACGAGGATGTCAGTTGCTTCAACTATCGATCATTCTCTTTTTTGGTTGCCTCCATTTTTCCAATTTTTTTCTGTTTCGATCTCATTCTTCAACACGATTCGAAGATAGCAAATGCAAAAAATCCGAGCAACCGAATTGCTAGTGTAAAAGTCTCCTTGTGTACTCAACAAACTTAAGTTGAAATTGATAAAAAAAATCTGAGATCATAAATCGATGTAAAAATATCTGTTTCAAATCCTATGTCTTCCTCGAACTTTGACAAGTTAAACTTATCAAACTTACGGCTATTTTGAAGCAAGTACACATGACTTTGACAGCTGTCACATTGATAAAGTAGTAGAATGGTGTCAATGTCAGTGGAGTCATCTAATCAACACTTTAACACGTTGAGTGCCACATGAGACCACTTTGGTCTCATACGAATTTGAGCTTGCTGAGCCGCGTGAGACCAGAGTGTAATCGAAGTGTCAATAAAAAGAAATCCGTGACCTGTGGGGACAGTTTTTCGGATTTTATGGTGGCACTCAAGTTTCTCAACGTTTTGTCCAAAGGGCGACCATATGACTAGTCAAGTTTGATTCTTGTACAGAGCTATTTTAGGACCTTTCATATGAGCCACAAATATGTTGGCATATACCCATTAAAAAATATTAAATAAAAGAGCTCAAAGGCCTAAGTTCTTTATCGCTTACGACTACTCACCTATTAAAAAATAAGCAAAGCTCAACAAGGTACAAAGGATGTCACGCACAGCCACCACTGGCGCTCTACTGAATTAACAGTAGAAGGTAGAACAGTCCCATTGCATCTTCTGTCTATTCAAAAGAACACAGCTTTTACTGCAATCCGTCTCAGAGGTACTGGGTTCTGAAACATAAGACCTATGGTCTTGGTTGAGTCCTGGATTCGATACCTACAGAATTCGTGTTAAGTCCAACGGACTATGTTGCACCCAAATAGACTTATCAAACTATCTTGAACAATTTTCCCAAAAAGAGCAGAATGGTAATGCGGGCGTATTGAATCCTTTCAGACGTAAGTGTCTACGCTGATGTTTCAAAGACTAGCTTCTTAGTTTGTGCGAGCATTTATTCAAAATCCGTGAATGTTTCCAAAGTCTACATGCACCCGAACTACCCTTTTAAGCATTTTTTTTTTTACTTAGGAGTCGGCGGCGGGCGTTTATGTAGAATCCTAAATAGTCTTCGAGGTCTACGGGCTCCTGGAATATGGTTTTCAAGCGGAATTTTTTGCCAAATGGGAAGCTCGTCAAATTAAATCACACCCCAACTCTGAAATTGTGGGATGCCTCAGTCAGGCGCATACAAGTGAAGGGGGATCTCAATCAGCTTGTCGTGCGCAATTGGACACAGCTACCGAAACCAGATCCACCCGGACTGTAGCACCTTGAGAAAAAAACCTTGCGCTAGAGTAGAACATAATTACATTCGTTGACAATCATGCTGTTATCAAAACTATTGCCTCGGCCACTACATCGTCGCAGGTGGTGACGTTGTGCTTGTCTCATTACATAGGGCGGTCTAAGGAAACCCTAATACGGATTCCTGCAATATACCAGACAATGACCAAACTTAGGTCTTGAAAAGATGTGTAGCAATACAGCATGCATTGCTGCGTGCAGTAATGTAAAATAAAACTGACGTCCAGTCCTTTTTGACATCTCGTCGAATTAGTTAGCTGTCATTGGGAAAAGTGACAATTGATTTCGGGAAACAAATTCTTTTTGCCATGGATTTGGAAAGGCGTAATAAATTAAAGAAGTAACTATTTTGTCATTGCCTTTGAATGAACAGAATAAATATCTCTTCGACTGTTGTTTTCGCCGTCGATTTCAAATTGTAAATAGTTACATATAACAGTCAAATAAAAAAAATTGTACCAAAATCTACTACCTTGCTGATCTACTACAAATTGTGTATCAAAATTAGAAATAGAGATAACTTGCATCAATGCGTAAAGATGCAGTAAGCACGTGTGTCCACTGACATAAAGTTATCTATATACAGTGCCTCACGAAAATATTCGGAATTATGTTTTTTCCTGGATCCTAGTTAGTTGCATTTTGCTGTTGTTGCAGACAGAAAACATGCATTATTTTTTCTGATTTTTTATTAACAGAGAATAAATGTTGAATTGAAACTGTTTTTTTTTTATTATAATTATAACAATTATTTGCTGTTTAACAATCTAAAATCCAGGAAAAAAACATAATTCCGAATACTTTTGTGAGCCACTGTATATATAAAATTGTTGCAAGTGCGTTGTGACTTTATAACTCACGAACGGTCAAACCGAATTCGATAAAATTTTTAGAGTTTGTTCGTATGGTCGCGTAGATGGTTTGCACGAAATCGGTCAACGCGTTAGGGTATAGGAAAAAACAGAAATTCGCATCTCTCTGCAAACATTCGATAGAGGATTGTGAAATGTGGAACATATGTAAAGAACACCGGGGATAATTAGATCCCCTGGAAAAAGAAGGGGATTCGCCCACTCGACAGGGCGTAGCAAAGCACGCTGGATTCTTTACTGCTCTACAATTTTGTTGCACTTATTTTGATGCACGGTTGTTTTTAGCATTACAAACCATCCGTCTCTAATAAATGTGATACCATCGTGACCAGGATTCTGCGCTCATTGCTCAACAGCGACGAAGGTGCATACGAGTACATAGCTTAATGCGATCAAGGCAAAAATTGGCTCACATTTCCTAGAGATGGTCTAACGTAACAAACTGTGCTACTATCTAGGAGGACATGACAAGTTTACAACAAAGCAAGAACGAAAGGTCTTTTAAAGAGAGTTCGTGTAGTCGTCGAATGATCTCTAAGTCCTGATCACGCAGCTAGATTATGCGGGACGCAGACATAGTGCGAGTAAACCTTACATACAGTGAGACTAATTTACTCGAACTGAATTTTTCCTTCGTCGGTCTCACCATGAATACGAAACTGCTGCTGTACAAGACTCTAGCCTAGCCAATACTTACGAGTACATATGGATCCGAGACTTGGGTGCTTAGCACTCTGATCTCTTTCGAGAGGAAAGTCTTACGGAAAATAGTTGGCCCCAAATGTGAAGAAGGACGATTTCGGAGACGATACAATCAAGAGTTGTATGAAATCTACCTCGAAGCAGATGAAATGACTCTTGCGGCGAAGAGGATCCAGCTCGGAGAGTTCTTTGCGGTATAATTTATATTAAAAGGCAGCTTCGCAGACCACGATTACGCTGGAAAGATGGCGTAGACCAGGATGCCCAAAGCCTTGGTGTGCAAAACTAGATGGCGTCGGCCAGCGGTAGGCACACATCATGCTGGCCATCGTCCAACACGAATTCGTGGATTTTGTTGTACATTTCTTCTGTTGTAATGTCATTTAGACGTCCTGGGAGCTCAGAATTTTTTTGTTCTTATCATACATGCAATGAAATTAATGAAAAGCTGTGAAGTTGATCATATAGATGGTCTATACTCAGAAAGAAACAAAGATGTCAGAAAAAAATTCTTCTATGCAACCCGAGCGCATCAAAACCGAAATAAGTAGAGAACATTTCTGCTAACTTATAATTTTTTGAATATTAGAAAATGGTTAAGTGTTTGAAACGTCTTCAAAGAAATAGGAACTGAATTAAAGACAACATTTAGACGACTGGATGGCGCTGTTGGTTAAGTGCCTGCCCCAAGTTAGAGGGGTCCCAGGTTCAAATCCCAGCGAAATCGAATCTGGTTCAGTCACCATTTGCCATTGGGATCAAATTAACGGCATTGGAGTAGGTAGATAGCAATCTGGCAGTAGAGTGGAGCAGTTTTGAGTCTGAGTGCTCGAGAAGTGTTTCAAAAACCCTCCGAAAAAAAGACAACATTTCATGCGATGTCATTTTAACTGAATCTGCTGCGAGGTTTAAATCATTGGAATCGAAAACTAGAGATTCACACAACTTTTTCTCGCAACGAAAGATGTCCCAGGAATAAGTTGCTGACGCGTCAAATTCTCTAAAAATGTACATCTTTTGGTGTTACCCAACTGAACTTAAATTGAATCCATGGGTTCACCAAATTCCCTTTTCCCACCGTTCTTATGCATCAGAAATCCCATCAACAAGCTGTGAACCGAAGTTTCAAAATCCTTTCCAAATATAGATTTCTAGTTAAAATTTCATAAAAGCCGTTGTAACGACTTTACACTTTCCATTACACAGCAGTGCCTCCCGCTCTCGCTCTGTCAACTTGGTCTTGACATTTAACACCACGTCCAATTGGATAATCTGTTGCCTTAACTGTTAAACTAATTAACCCGCCGACAATCAATATAATAATCTGCTCGGCATACATAAACCGAACGTAACACATAATGCATAAGACATTCAATTGAACTTTGCTTCTTCTCGGTCGCGTTACATGCGCGATTCTAAAAATACCCCCCATAATGTAATGGCGAACAGTTTATGTAACTTCTTCTTCGTTGTCGTCGTTCAATTACGAACAGAAATTGCGGGCGGGGGCTACCTGTCATCGCAATCAACAATTCATAAGGCAGTCAGTTACAAGGAAGTCGTTTAAGCTCACATCAAAGCTCTTCGCAGTTAGCAGTTATGTACTGCCATCGAGATGTGCTTTCTGATTACAAACTATTGTTAATGTCTGGCAACGCTGTGCACCCCACTGTACCGTGAAGTGTACCGACGAATGCGTTCGTAAGCAAATTATGTGCTTTGTACATACATTCTTCCGTTTCATGCCCAGGGACGGGACGCTACCTACTTATCTGCATTCCCGACCGTAATGAGCAAAGATACGGATACATTAGCGGGGCCCAGCATCAGCTTCAGCTGCAGCCGCAGCCTATGTGCGCTGGGGAATATGTAAATCCCATTATTCATGTACTCACATGCACGCTGTGCTGTTTGCTACCATCTAGTGCCGCCTAGCCTGCAACAAAGTGTCACGGAGAGTTCCTTGTTACTTATTGTGTGTGTGATGTAAACGCGGGGGATTGAATGACAGCCGGCAGTTGAGCTGTGCACCACTATTTCAACCCACACAGGCGTCACAGCCGTCGTGTCGTGGCGTGGAGCGCGATAGAAAGTTAGTAGGTGAGCTGGAAAAGTTTGCGCGGACGAGGGGAGGGGACTGGTGGTGGGTCGCTATTGAGGTTTCTCCAACAATAAGCATTGTCATGTGTTTTGCAGTTTGGTTGCATGATACGATCTCGTTTTATTACACGGGAACACTGTTACATGACAACCTACAACTCCCATACCAGCCACAGTCGTTGACGTAGGCATCAGCAAGCTAACATACCGACCGAACAGCACTACCGACGTGAAACGCTACACCCGTCAATAAAAGGCGCATACCCACTTTTAATATACGAGGAAATTGAAAAAGAAAAACGCAGAGAACACATTCTATCCAGTCAAAGCTGGTTGAGTGAAGAAAAAGTCAGGTCATGCGACAAGCGAGAGACAGAGACTATCGACTAGTGGCAGGGTGACACCTAAGCCGACTTACCCTTGCCCGTTCGTGAGAGCACTCCCCTATCGAGTGTGTGTCGCGCACAGTGTGGGGTGAAAATAGTGCTGCATGTCCTCGAAACTCGTCTGTCACGGGGTGTGGATGTGTGCACACTCTAGACAGATACTAGTTGGTATCCATGCACGTAGCCCCTTACTCAGCCACTATTAGCATTTACCATCTAATAGAAGAATTATGCTAATTATATCAAACGCAGAATAATTATTTATTCTTGAGGCATGAAGCATGAGGAGGACCGTGACAACTATGGCTTGTGTCGACTGTGTGCGGTGGTGGTGGCGACGACGACGTCGGCGGTAGAGGGAGAGATCTATGCATGAACCGATGGCGGCTGGCGTGGTGGCGGCTCTTGGACGCACTTGTGGGATGGGAAATTAATAATTCAACCATGTGTGGGGGGTCAAGCAGCTATACCTTTTGAGAATATTAAATATGCCAAGGAAGAAACAAAAAAAAAAAAAGTTTTCTAATTAGATTTAGCCACACACACACGAGAGAGAATAATAGAATCGAAAGACCACAATCGAAGCGTAAGTTGAGGCTGTGTGAGGATGAAGTTTCGTTGAGTGAATCCCCCCACACACTGACCTATGCTTAGTCAGTGCCAGAGCGTTTTAAAGAGCGTCCCTCTGTGTGCATGAGCATGGAAAATTAAAAGACAAAAAATGATTGATTTTTCACAAGTGGGTGTGTCACTCGCTCTGTGTCGTCAACACTCCGCCAGCTGTCCTTGCGGACACATCCCTTCCACGGGTTGGCCTCAATTACGGCAGCCGGAATTGTTTTTGGCAATTAATGTGTAGGATGGTCTTTCAGTTCTGTAATCCTCTTGGAATTTGCGCACGAAAATCTGCTAAATGGCAGACATGATTTTTGTTTTTTTTTTTGTTTTTTGTCGTTACGCTGAGTCACGAGTGATTTTAGTTTGATGAGAGGGCAACTTAACCTTTTTTTTATTTAACTACTTATGCCAAGAATGACGAAAAGTGTGGTGATTGTAGACATTGCGCCACACCAGGGATGACAACAACTATAAGTTCTAATCTGAATGAAGGTTCAGATTGCGCTGCAAATTTTGTACATTAACTGCGTGGCTTCACTGCAGATGATGTCGGTAATGTAGGTCGTTAATTTTTTTGTGGGTGTAACGAAGATTTTGTCCAAAATGACAGAAGGTTTAGTTTTATGTAACAAATCCTTAAAAAACGAAATCTGAACCTTCATTGCTGCCATCATCCCTGTAAAACTTAAAGTTTTATGGAACAAATCCTTAAAAGACGAATTCATGTTTGACAACCTCTTTTCTGGTGGTTAGTTGCCAATTGTTTCGACTCTGAGCCTATTATGGGACAACGCAACAGAGGACGTCCACGTACAAGGTGGTGCACACAAGTCGAGGGAAACCTCGGCCGGCTCGGTGTGCGAAACTGGAGACAGCTGGCGAAAGATCGTTCTGGCTGGAGAGGCATGTTGATTGAGGCCCAGGTCCACCTCGAACTGTAGCGCCCTAAGAAGATGAAAGAAGAAGAAGTTGCCAATTGTAGACTAGACAGGGGTGATGGTAACTATAAGTTATAATCTAGGTTCATATTTCGCTGCAAATTTTGTGCATTAACTGCACGAGTTCACTGCAGATGCTGTGTTATGAGAAGGTCGCTGATTTTTGTGCTGTCGTAACGATGATGCTGAGCAGGATGAAAATGGGGAACTCTCGCTGCTGCATCAAAGTCGGTATTGCACTCACCGGGACCTTCAATTAGGGATGCAACATCGTTCTTAAAAACATCGATGGTTCCACGACAAAAATCGATATTAAAAAACATCGGTATTAACAACGATACATCGATGGTTAGTTTGGCTGTTAACACAAGGTCTGCTATGCTTTCGCATCCAGCCAAAACATGCCGAAACATTAACCCTCTACGATTAGCCACCGACCCGCAGTTACATATGAGTTGGATATCCAGTCTCCTTGAGGGTTGCTCGATGTCCAGGGTGTACCACTTGAAAGTTCGGAGTAGGATGTTAGACTAGGAGAAGCTAAGATATGCCGAGGTTACATTGTATTGCGCGTCTCTAGCTTTTTTACACCCCATTATTATTACACACATACAAGCACATTTTATATATAACACATCTTGGCATTGCTTAACAAAATGAATGAACGATGTCGTTGTTTGACAGTTTTGCCGTCAATGTATCGGCGATATATCGGTTATCAAAACATCGATGTTAACACCGATTCTTATGAACGAAAAATCGATGTTTCGAAAAAATCGATGTATCGTTTGCATCCCTACCTTCAATGTCAAAAAAGGTTTTACATAAGACGACGTTCTCTCATACGATTTGTTCAATAACATTCTTGAGAAGATTGTGCAAAACTCACTGGCCAACACTAGAGACACGATCTCTCAAAAGTCTGTACAAATTCTAGCTTACGGGGATGACTTTGACGTGAATGGGTGAACACAAAGAGCCGCCAATGAAGCGTTTGCTGACGGCTCAAGTGGGTCTGGCGGTAAACGAGGAATGGATAAGAAGGATATGCTCTTGTCAAGAAACTGCGCACAACGTCGACGTCTATTCATAGTCACCATAGGCAGCTATAATTTCGAGGTAGTGAAGGATTTCGTTTACCTTAGTTCCGAGGTAAAAAGTATAAACATCTGCACTAAGATCAAGCGCAGAGTAACTCTTGCCAATCGCTGTTTCTTTGGGCTCAAGAGGCAATTGCGTAATAGAGCCTTCTATCGAAGGACCAAGCTAATTCTGATGTGAATCTTGAACTTCCCTGTCCTGCTTTAAGGCGTGATCTGACTCTTACCTTCCCTGTCCTACTTTAAGGTACAGAGATGTGGAAAATATCGGAAGTGGATGAAGAAGCCTTGGTTTTTTCGTGAGAAAAGTGTTACGTGCGATCTTTTTGTCCTGTTTGCGTTGATGGCATTTGGAGAAGAAGGTTCGACAAGTGTATTGCGTGTACAGCGACATGAGTCTTGCCAGACGTCTACGGATCCAAACCCTATGATAGCTAGACCATGTAGAGAGTATGGACAACTTAGCTCCGGCCCAAAGTGTCTTCAAACCTGGGCCTGAGGGACAACCCAGTACACAGAGAAGAGGGACCTCAACGAACTTGCTATGTGCAGCTGTAAACAGCTGGGGAAAGATCGTGTTAGCTGGACACGCCACAAGAAATAGCAGAATTTGTTGAAAAGACGATGACTAGTGTGCGAATTGTCGATTTTGTTGACTGTCAATTTCTTAAGGTACGTGAAGTTCCCGGCAAACGTAACATAAATTGTACATCAAATTCGAATGTACAGTCATTGCGGCGCCAAAATTTGTATAGCAACGAGTTATAACACATAAAATTACTAAACACAGCCTGAAAGCGATGCATTTTGTATCTTCCAATCAGTGAAGTAATTATTTTCTACTATGCGATTGGATGGCGCAGTTGGTTAAGTGCCTGCCCCAAGTTAGAGGGGTCCCAGGTTTGAATCCCAGTGAAATCGAATCTGGTCCAGTCACCATTTGCCGTTGGGATCAAATTAACGACACTGGAGTAGGTTGCTACCTGGAACTACAATGGACCAGTCTGCTCCAGTAGAGTTTCAAAAATACGCCGAAATAAATATTTTCTACTATCAGTGGCAAATAAAAAAAATCCCTTTTTAATTTTTATTAAAAAAAAAAACGGCAGGATAATGTTAATGTAAAATAAAAAAAATACAAATCAAAAAAATTTAATTTATTCTTGCCCAAGAATTAATTTGAACGCAGTCGTCCTGTGGATAGACCAGAATCGATTTATTTTAATACATTCGCCTACAATTATTTTAAGCAACCACTTTTATTATATAATCATTTTAATTCTTTTCTTTAAAAAAAATCCCCCTAGAACCAGAAAATGTCTGCATAGTCGTAGCACACGTTGCACACCTCACAAAATTAATTTTTAATAACTCAATTATAAATGAATATTTATATTGCTGCTGCGAACCATTTGACATTAATACAATGTGTCGAGCTGATCTTCAGCAACAAAGAATCCCCTCACGTACGCAAATCGTGATAAATTACTCTGGCTCTGTCAAATTGTCAAATAAATGAACCATTGACAAATAAATACGTACTCAGGTGTTTCGAGACAAAATAAAGAATTACGACATAATCCGAAAAGAGCTTCATGAGCAATTGCTGCTGAGCCAATCACTGTGAATTCCCCAGCAGTTCTTTCGCCTGCGTCTAGAACTGGTTTACCACCGCGGTTGGGGCAAGGGCATATTTTTGAAACCGAAACAGCCCCATCGGCTGCTGTTTGTTTAGTTGTTTAAACTCAATTAAATAAAAAAAAAAGTCTAAAATGAATATTTTTCATTATTCAGAGTGACATAATCGAATGAGTCGCTGAATAATTTGTTATTTTCCTCACTCTCTGCGCTGCGAAAAGATTAATTGCACTCTTTTTTTTTTGCGAATTTCGTATGAATTAAAGCGTCAATGTTGCTGGCCATCTGCGGGAGTGGGATCGGACCGGAAGCAAGGTGCACTGAGCGGCATGTAAAGTGTAACTCTTTATTGTGCATAAAAAATACACGTACACTTGTGAATAAAAATGGAAAAGTGCACTGAATGCATGCGTATCCCAGCAATTGGCATGAAAGTCGCAGTTCGCTTTCCCACTTGTACTCAGAATAAAACTCCAATAGGAGGAGTGTGTGCACATAAATTATTCAATTTTATTCTACGGGGTCGCGCATCCATTACACAGTGACGCCGGCCGGTTGGTATTGAAACGAATTTTAATTTTATTATGTGCCTGTAATGGATTTAAATGTTGTAAATGGGACGGGCGACCGAAAAGTAAACTGAGTAGTTGGTTTTGAAATGATGGATTTTGCTTTTTTTTTTGCTGCTCTTTTCGGTCTTTGATTACGGATGTGGATATGTATTTCAAATCCGCCCCCTCAGGGGATAGGCTACGCATGTTACACTTACAGTTAACCAACAACACCACTAAACCGCAACATTTTATTTGTTTTATGGTCGTGTTTCAACATTTTTTTGCGAGTGTATTTCGAGGGGAAAAAAATGTTTAGGATGAATAAAATGTATCGCGTTGAATTTGATGAATACAATTTTGAGGTAGTTCAGGAATTTGTCTCCCTCGGGTCAAACATGGATTCCACAAATGATATCTTAGTAGAATCACCCTTGACAACCGCTGCTACTTCAAACAACTTGATTCAAAACTTTCGGCTCGAAGGACCAAAATCTTTCTCTGCAGAAACCTAAGCTAGTCAGTCTTGCTATTCTCTGCAGAAACCTAAGCCAGCCAGTCTTGCTAACCTGAATGCTGTACGGTAAGTAGGACTGCAGAGTTGACTCCTGGTGTCTTCGATAGAAAAATTTGGTCCTATGTGCGAAGAAGAGAAGTGAAGGAGAAGGAGCTGTACAAGGATGTAGTCCAGAAGTCAACAATCTTAACTGGAGCATTGGTGAACGACGCAGTTTAGTAATGAACACCAATGCTCTACTCAAGAAACTCTTGAAATACGATGCTCCTGCTTTGAGAAGAAGAGGAAGACCAAACCTCAAAACGACGGGATGGCGCAGTTGGTTAGGTGCCTGCCCAAAGTTAGGGGGTTCAGGTTCGAATCCCAGTGAAATCGAATATGGTCCAGTCTCCATTTGCCGTGGAGTGAGTTGCTACCTGGCAGTACAATGGACCAGTTTTGAGTCTGAGTGCTCCAGTAGCGCTTCAAAAATCCCCCGAAAAAAAAAAAGACCAAACATCTGGTATAAAGAACATGTGATCGCGGATCAAGACAACTTGGTCTCGGTGATTGGAATCAGCGTGCCCCTGACCGTCAGTCAAGGTGGCAATTGATCAGGCTCAGACCCTTTACGGGTCGTTGACCCGATAAGAAAGTAAGACATTTGATAAACCTTTTCAGATATCCGCATATGTACATATTAAGAGTCATTCAATTCGTGGTCCGGATTTGACATCCGTGTTTCAAACGTCAAACCGAACTGTCATCCGGGACTATATGTTTCTTTTTTTTTCGGAGTATTTTTGAACCTACTGGAGCTGTCAGACTCAAAACTGGTTTATTGTACTGCCAGGTAGCAACCTACTCCAGTGCCGTTAATTTGATCCCAACGGCAAATGGTGACTGGACCAGATTCGATTTCACTGGGATTCGAACCTGGGACCCCTTGAACTTGGAGCAGGCACCTAACCGACTGCATGGATCATCTTCAATCGCTGAGGGATCCGTTCAGGAGACTTATCCCTCGATAGTTGGCGCAGTCAAAGGGGTCTCCTTTCTTGTGGATCGGGCAAATGATACAAAGATTCCATTCATCGGACATGCCTTCTTCGGATCGTATCTTATAGCAGAGCTGAACCAAGTAAAGAATCTCGACTTGCTTTCAGGGTATGAGCAGTATGAGACTTTAGGGTATGAGCAAACGCACTCCGTCCACAGCTTTGGCTTCACTCTTGATATTTCTATCTTGACCTCGTCTAGATCTAGAAAACGGACTTCTCGTCTATTTCCGTTTGAATTGACAGAAAAATTCTGTCTGACAGCGGTATGTCCTTGTCGCCATTTAACAGTCCAATCTGCCGAAATGATTTAATAAAATTCTCAATCTCGACGTAGCAGTAGTCTGTAGTCTTGTCAGTCCTGTTTTATTAAGTTTCGTTTGAAGAGCAGACATTTATTTTTGCAGAAATTGTAGGACTAATTTTTGGATCAGGTTGTGATGCTGGGCTGGACTCAAAAATTGTGTATGATTTAGCAAAATGTCGTAATCTTCAGTCGTTAAATTTTAGTTTTCAAAACAAGATTGTCTGCATGATAAATTTACTGTATCTGTTCTTACCTTTTACCTTGATAACGAAAAATTAAAATTATCGACTAAGGAGTGGTTAATGCTAGCTTGGTTTCAAAAAGAACAATTTTTGTAGACTTTTCGAAAATGTCACATTATCTGATGATTTGGCATCACTTTTTTTTAATAACTATACAAATAGTGGTGATGTGGCACAAAAAATCCATCGCTCAGCTTCTGCAGCTACCATTCGTATTGGACTCGCCCGTTATCTTTCACGAGAGGAGGGGAGTTATAGTTTTATGTCAACTCTACAAAACCAACAACGGAATTCCAAGAACCTTTTCTAAACATTTATACAGTCAAGGCATTGTCAGTGCCTCGTGAGAGCCATTTTAGATTTGCATATAAAACGGATGTGTCCATTGAGTGTATTTCTTTTTTTTTTTTTTTTTTTTTTCAATTGAAACAAAATAATTTATTTCTCGGAAATCGATGTTGGCTCGAAAATCGTTGGCACGTTAGCATTTTTCGAGACAAGCTAAAAATCAAGCATTCCTCCAAATTGCATAGAATTAAGGAAACGAATCTAACATTCCGTCACTTATTTCACCGATGGATTTGTATTCAGAAAATGTGTGCGCAGTACGTGTACGTATGTTTAACTTGATTAGAGCGTATTCTAGAATCCAGACTAACTTAAAGTGATTCAAACTGTATTTGCATGTAAATTTAGTGTTTGAACGCATGTTGGAGCATATCGTTTAATTTTAGTTCTGATGCAACGGTGATAAATTACTAAAATACAAACCACTGCGCGAACACAATTCACCGAACGGATTTGCCAAGTTCCAGCCGCAGAATTGATTTATATTCTGACTTCTCTCCAATTTTCCTGGTGAATGTGTATTGTGTTGCTGTTTTTTTTATGTTTTTTTTTTTTTCAATTCACTGCCCGACACAGTTCCACTAGACACATTTATTCAAAGTACACGCCTGCCTCTCCCCTTCATCGCTGTACATTTGTGTGTTGTTTGAGTTTGTTTTTTTTTTTGCTACCCCAAGTTAAATTCAATTCACTCGGTCGTCGTCGTTGTGTCTCCTAACGAATAAAAATTGTCGCACCACACGTTATTCAAAAGTGAGTTTTTTGTGTTTGCATCGAATGGGAATGGAATAACACAGCATTCATGCGATGGACCACGAGCGACAAATTTATTGAAGATGACAAAATGAAACAGTTCATATATAGGTGAACCAGAGAAAGATACACAAAGCAGATTGCGTCATTCTCTATTTAAACATTATTTCCTTGGCTGTGTTGTCTCGTTCTCTTCGGCAGCACTTCGGAGGGGTGGTAGGCAGTACATAGGTAGCTCCTATTGAAATACAACTAAATCAACAGCAGCCAATTGGAAATTGGTAAATTACAGCAATTTGTGAACTTTAATTCAATTAAATTATTAAATATAAATAAACACCACACGGTGGTGGTGTGTGTGGACAAGGAAATGTGTTAGTTGACGTTTCGTTTGTGTCATCAGGCTTGTTGTTAGATTTGGAGATGACTCTGGTGGACTGTGGCAACCTCCAATTGCAGATGATTGCCTTCAATTGGTTTGTGGAAGTAGACGTGACGGTGAATGTTGCTGAAGTTGATATATTTAGATTTGCTCAAATTGCAGAGGTTTGCACGGGGACGAAGAAAGGAATGCCATTCTATTGAGCGTTGGTAGAAACTCGCTTTATCTTGATTAACTTTTCTTTTGCCATTGATTGGTTAAGCTTGTTGAAAGTTCAAAAAAGGAAAGGTAAAGTGAACGAGAGAGGCACGAATTAAGTGCAAGTGCAGATCAATTTGACTTCGGGTCAACTGGGAAATGGCAAAGTGTGCATTCATACTTTGTCTGTATTTTGTCCGTTGTTTTGTCTCGATCTTTCTTTTTTTTGAAGAACGCCAACATAAACCGGTTCAATTTGACCACAATAGCTCACGGAGGGGCTGGCAATAGCCACTCGTTTTGTACCTGCTGTTGCTCTCGCACCAATGAACCAATCAGTAATTTTATACCGACACTTAATCTCGATGTTTGCAGAAAAAAAAAGTTCCCTAATCTCTGGCAACGAGAGACAGTTTTTGCCCTACTGAACCAAGTCGGAATCGAACCTGAGACAATATCTCATTTGAGTCAACGCCCTGATCCAATACGTCTTAGTCAGTGGTCTAATTTTATAGCAAGCTATAAGAAGACATTGCTGAATTAGTCCAGAGCTTTGTTGCAAATATCGTTTATGGGATTTTGTTGATAAACACCTGGGAGAGTAGGTGTGTGCAGAAATTATTCTTCATTTGGCCCTTTTTTGGCCATGCTGTCAAGACCAGCATTAATATTTACGTACTTATTATTTTTGGTTTTGTAAAGGGTCTTTCAACAGGGACTCCTGAACTTTGACAGTTGATGGCGGCCATATTGTTGAAGCTACAACTGTCAAATTGACTGTCATTTATTCAATCTGTTTTGCCAAATAACCATCGGCGGACTTAGAGTTTTAAAATACGTGCAAATGACAAAATTGTTTTATCAAAATGGGTGTTTCGTTCGGGCAACGTTCCGCGCGCTTCGCCCATTTTACGGTCGCCATAATCGTCCTGCTGAGAGGACCATTTGCAGTGTGGTGAATAAATCCACTGGTTAAGAAAACGATAAACAAACACCCGTACGTCGACAAAACGCAAGATCTGCCGAAAACATTGCCGCTGTCTGTGAGAGTGTGCAGGAGAATCCTAAGTGTCGATTTCGCATCACTCACAATAACTCGACATTTCGCAGACCACACGTTGGCCAGGCCATCGCCGTCAACAGCGAGCGATATATATAGCGGTCGATGATTACCAACCTGAATTGGATAATATGGACACCAACGACATGTGGCTCCAACAGGACGACGCCAGACAGGACAGACATTTTCTTGTGGGGTTTTCTGAAATCACGGGTCTATGCGAATAAGCCACAAACTACAGCGGCCTTCAAAGCCAGCCTAATCCATGCCATCGGTCGAATTCAACCTGATTTATGCACCAGAGTCTTGGGAAATTGAACATTTCGGATGCGCACCACCCAGAGAAGCCGCAGAGGATATTTGAAAGATTTTGTATTCCATACATAATGGTATCGATAGGCCTTTCAATCGAATTTAAAGATAGGAAGGAAGGAGAAAGACCCTTCACATGATATATATTTTACGTGGTGAACTTGTACTCTTCTTCATCAAATTTTGACTGATCTGCTTTTAGCAAGACTGGGACGGTTCGAGTCTTATATTGGTGACTTTGACTGGCAACCTTTTCTCTACATTTTCACTAATTCGTTGCTTATTCTGCGTGAGTTAATGTTTGACTGGATGGCGCAGTTGGTTAAGTGCCTGCCTCAAGTTCGGGGGGTCCCATTTTCGAATTCAAGTGAAATTGAATCTGGTCCAGTCACCATTTGCCGTTGGGATCAAATTAACGACACTGGAGTAGTTTGCTACCTGGCGGTACAATGGGACAGTTTTGAGTCTGAGTGCTTCACTAAAAAAAAAATGCGACTTATAAGAAGTATTACAATATTAGGTAGGTAATGTCAAGGTTTGGTGATATAGGCCTTGATGACCATTATTTTCGACTTTTCTGTCTCTTTTTCTCTTTTCTGAAATTTTTTTTTTTCATTGTCCGCCCGTGGTCTGTTGGGGTCTGACCTAGAAATAGGCACAAGATTTCGATGCAACAGGGTGGTGTAAGAGTATGGTTAGGGACAAAAACCTCCCCGTCCGAAGAGCTTACTCCATGCGTGCCGTGCCGCCGTTCTATGTTTCGACAGGAGGTGATGCCCAAGTAGCTCGGCCTAGAGTTTCTTCTTCTTTAGTTCCTGTATCCCTTTGTTGGGCATAGGGCCTTGAATACGCCTTATGCGCCATCGCATTCTGTCTCTGGCAGTGTGCCTAGAGTTTGCAATAGTTTAGGCCTAGAAGGCTAAAAAAAGAAAAGGGAAATATGATTTTAAATTAAAGTCACGTAATCTTGAACATGAAAATCGATGAAAAGTAGGTATTAGCATTTCACTTATATCGTGAGCTTGCGCTTCAGACACCAGGTTTCTTCGGTTAGCACACTTGTGCAGTCGGTTTTCAATATTGCACATCAACTTACGTGAGGGGGTTTTTGAACACCCTGTCAAAACTCTTCGTTTTCTGCTACATTCACTCACATGTCGAGACTTCTTTTGACTCGAAGCTGTGTTTTTCTTATGTGGGGGGGTATAGACTTCTCACAAGACTCGAGCGTGCTTATCCAATTTTAATATTTTCCTTACCTTTACACCCTATTTTTTCCTCTTGTACAATCCTGCCGTAAACCCTAAAACAGCAGTGGTATCAGGATCAGGGTTTTATAAAAAGAAATCTTAAAATAACAAAACTGGGTCCAAATCGTTGCCACAAGTTTGCCCTTTTTCAGAAGATTCAAAATTGTCACAAGACATTGGTTTATTGGTACACTGTTTAAAAGACTTGGGACTCCTTAATCAATCCTGAGTTGTTTAAAGGAGGAGGGAAATAAGAAGACGAACAATGTTCCGCACTTTCTGTGTACCTGTTCGTTTCTTGCTTCTGTTAGAGGCCTGCTTTTAACAGCTTTCTTCTCTGTGAGGTACCTATTAGAAGTCTATTCCGATTCTTCTAAGTGGTTGAACTCCTCGGAGATTGACAAGAGAAGTCTCTTGTCCTTGGTCCTTGGTCTAGATACGTCTCACCTTCGTGGAAGGCAGTCACAATTATCTACACAAAGTATGATCAATTTTCCCGAATTGATCAAAAATGGTTGCGTTCAGTTAAACACTGCTGACTCTTATGAAAACATTGAACTTTATTTTGAATACAATTTGATCCAGTTCCATTATTGGTCCTCCTAAACTTTTTACAGCAGCCCTTCATAGCGTAATCACTGCGTCAAAAGAAAGTTACGATAAAAATAGTTACATTTGATTACCAACTTCTAGATTGATGTATAACGGTTTAATTTCGAGGGGGATATAAACTTTTTTAAAATGTTGACATCTTAACCAAATCACAAACAAACTTTCGCCTGGATGCACTCACAAACAAACATTCGTCTGGATGCACTCACAATCACTTTAAGAAATGTAAGTCTTATTTAACACATCCGTGAAAAAAAAAACAATTATCTCTGTGAACCACCAGACACCAGGTGATATATTTAACTGCATTTAAGATCCATATCCAGTGGAATGTGTATTTAGTTTCCTCCTCGTCACCGCTAATTCCTCATTGACAGACGAATGTTTACCCAAATACGATTATGAAACAAAATTGCATGCAATTAATTTAACTTGCAGCCTGCACAAGTTGCAGAGTTATTAATGAATGTGTTTAATTATAAGTTGCGTGCATATAGTATGCAACCAATTTTCCAGTGTTCAACCGAAAGGTTTGTTTTAATTGAAAAATATTTAATTTATTTATTTTTTCCCTTTCTTTTCATTGCAGGTATGTACACAGAATACAAACGCTGATTTGGATTAATGGATTATTTGTTCAGTGATGGTGGTAATGTATTGAAATGTTTTTTTTTCTACTCTTCTTTTACTGTATGCGTTTTGTGTTTAAATTTCGGTGTAGGGTTTTGTAATTGAAGGCGCAAGTTGTGTCCATACCTTGCTCACATTAAGCCAAAGTTCATGGTGGTTTAATGGCTCTCAGTTCTCTCTTGTGACAACGAAAGAATCATGAAAAAAAACCCTATTCAAGGTTGGAGATAGACTAAAAAAAACCGTCGCATGTGTGTCTGCCGCCGGCCAACGAAGCACAATGAAGGGGACAAAAAATACAAACTGCGCACTCAATTAAGTCCTTGAAAGTCCCAAAAAAAGAAGGAGAAAAGAATAAAGATTGGGTTTAAGTTTTATTAAACCTTTTCTGTCGGTACGGAGTTGGTGTTTTTTGTGTCTTGGTCTTGCCCAGACCGGAACACTTGTGTAGCAAGAGACGCCAAGTACTCACAGCCGCTCGTATTCATATTTCTAAGAATTAGCATTTTTTTTTGTGTAAGAAAAGGTATCGCTGTCGTATTACATGGAGAGTAAGGGAATAATGATCCAGTCGTGGTACACACCAGCGGAGGATAAAGGGAGAAAGAATAAAGAATACAAATAAGAGCGATGAAATGGGGAAGCCCATCTGCGGATGACTGTAAGAACTTTTGCCAGCAGCAGCCTCTGCGTATAACAGGCTTTCCAAATTCCTATTATTCTCTTCCTATTTATCATTACCACAGGAATGAGGCGGAAAGAAAAGCGAAAGACTTACACCATTATGTGCATGTAAAGTAAATATGTGATACACGGACACAACACAAAGTGTGCCCTTGTGCTGGGGCTCTTTTACGGCAGAGGAGCTAAAGTCAAGAGGAGTGAAATAAAGGAAAATACCCACACATACACACAGACACCACCGATGGGTGGATGGAATGACTAACTAAAGGAAGGAGGGAAAAAGAATCCAATTCCAACTAAATAATAAAAACTAAAGAAACTGTGTGCGAAGAAGAATGAAATGCATTCAATGCGGTTTACAATGATGGTATGGTACGGGACACCCTACCGCATCGGGGAGGCCACTTTGGCATCTCCGTTGATGCTATTATGTACACAGACACTTTGCTGAGTTGAGAATTCTTTTTTCCTGCTTTTTTTCATTCAACGTGAGCCCTGGTCGCTAATTAGAGATGTCAGAAGTAGGCGTGGCAGGGGCACATTAGAGCCATGAAAAATCACTGTCAAGAGTGTGACGAGTTTTATGCAAACATGGCCATTCACCGAAACGACATTTGAACTCAACTAGGAGAAATCTTGAGCAGACAGTTTAGAAACTTTCTCAATTCATGTTCGAGGTCGGGAGGTATACGATTTAGAATTCATCATTTTCTTGTCTAAGAAACATTTACAAATGGTCAGAGAGCTGCACTGATTTTTTTCGACACTTCATTGATTTACAGACGTCAATCCATGTGTCAATCTACGCCAGTGAGATTTGGCAGCACTGACTTAAATCTTGTGATTTATTGAACTCTAAATTATGTCTAGGGAGACAGCTGGGGGAGGTCTGTACCTCAATTCAATTCAATTAATTTCATCAATATTGACGTTTACTCAGTTTAGTCCATGCTGTACAGTTAGTTTTCAAAGTTTGTTTCTCAGATATAAAGTGTCGGAAAGGCAGTGTAACATTTTATTCACCGGAAGAGTGGCGTTGGTAAAGTATAAATGGCAAAATCACAGTAAACGTCAAAAGAATGGCAAAGGATTTGCCTTGCAAATGGGGGCTCTAAATAATGCTTTTCTGACAGTTTGACTCTTTTTTTTCCGATATTTTGTGGGAAAGTGATATTTTTGACAGCAAAGGAAACCTTATAAAAGGCTTATCAACCTTGAAGTAGTAGGCAGTCGAATTAGACGATCTTGTAATTATTTTGTCACATTCGTCCAAAATCTTGATATAAACAGGCTGCGCCATCTTTTATTTCTGTCTGCGACTGTTTGGGCCGGAAACTGGAGGCGAACGATCGTGCTGGTTGGAGAGGCACGTTGAGTGAGGCCCTGGTCCTCCTCGGACTGTAGCGTCCTAAGAAAAAGAAGATGACTGTTTGGTCGTCTTAGAACACACTATGTTCGCACCAAACGAAATCGGGAGGTTTCATCAAGTTTTTCCAAACCTCCGTGGTTTTGCCTCACATTTTGGTGGTTTCGAAATCTCCCAATTTCGGCGAAATCTAGTTCAAATCCCCTTGAGTTCATCCGTCCGTCGTTCAAACTGAACGAGCCTACAGCGTGAACTTCAGTTTATTTTGGTGTTGATATTTAAGGTAGACCTAAACGACGAACATGCTCGCCGAACTTGCTCGTGCTCGCCGCATTTTCGTTGTGTTCGTTGGCTTTGATGTTCGCCGTGTAGGGCCATGTTCGCTAGCAAACCTTACTTTTGCAGTGAACGTCGCCGAGTACATATCGTGGATTAAGCACAATGTCAACAGTCAGCCACGATTTTATCGAGGAATTCATTCCCTATCGCACATGTTTAGGGTTTGAAGAAACAACACGAAATGAATGTTAGCCAAATGTGTTCGCCGTGTAGGGGATAACGCAGACGAGCATGTTCGTCGTCTAGGGCTACCTTTAGATGCGATTTTGGTTCGATGGGAACATAGTACGAGTATAAGCGACGTGGACAGTCTTTCGGCAATATTCTTCGAGTCAAGTCAACTTTATACGGAAATAAATGCAAATCATCCTTCAAAATGCTTCTCAAGATGATTCCACTGACGTCAAAATGCTCAGCCCGGTGACGATACGACACATGCGGGTTCTCGACAACACTCTCTTTCCGCTCCAATATCTTCATTGAAACGTCTTGGACGTTGACAAACGTCATGCCGACGATCTCCCATTGTCCCGTGCTCAACAAAATTTGACACCAAACGACGAATAGTCTGTCAGAAGGCCCTTGTGGGCCGTGATATTTTTCGACGACAACTGAACGACTATTTTCAATGTACCCACTGTCCCGCGCTCGACATCAAATAACGAATAGTCTGTCAGACGGATCTTGTTGGGCACCATATTTTTCAACGGCAATTGAACGACTATTTTCAATGCACCCACTATCCGCACTCCACAAAATTCGACCCCAAACGGGAAATAGCGTTGCCGGATGGCGCTTGTTGGCCAAGATATTTTTCGACGACAACCGAACGACTGTGTTCAATGTAAAGTTTTGAAGCGTTGTTTCGGTGTGAAGCGAATCATAGTTAAAATTGTATTGAATTGACGTTTCAAAAATATGTCTAATAATTATAATAATGGCGGCACTACAGTCCGAGATGGACCTGGGCCTAGCTTCTCAGCAACCACTCGTGTTGTCCGTGCTATTGTTCTCTCACGAGTGGAGGGGACCTACAGTTTATTGCCGACTCCGAACGGCGAGATTGAGAAGCTTATTCTAGACAGTTATACTCTTTGAGCATTGTCAGTGAGTCGAAAGAGGTGGAGCTGTGAAAAAATGTTAGATGGAGCGCAGGAGTCGACGCACCTACCCACAACGCCACGGCACCTACTCTCAAAAACATGTCTACTCAAGTCAATCGGCTGGTGAATGTCAAAGTTTTCCAACAGCGTCACTATTTTGGCGCGTTGTTTTGCTGTGAAGAGATTCATGGTTGCATTTATACTGAATTGACGTTTCAAAAACATGTCTTTGAGTAGATCAATCGGTTGATAAATGACAAATGTTTTCCAATGTTTACATACCATGCATAATTTTGGCGCACCCTGTGCATATGCAGTGCTGTGCGAAATAAGGAGAACACACTTTAGGGTTAGGTTAGGGAGTTGCTAGTGAATTCACTAGCACATTTAGACGATGTGGGCGCCGTGGCGTAGTGGGTAGGTGCGTCGACTCCTACGCTCGAGGTCGTCGGTTCGAATCTCGAAAAAAACATCAAACATTTTTTCACTCCTCCACCTCTTTCGAGTCACTGACAATGCTCAAAGAGTATAACTGTCTAGAATAAGCTTCTCAATCTCGCCGTTCGGAGTCGGCAATAAACTGTAGGTCCCCTCCACTCGTGAGAGAACAATAGCACGCACAATACGAGTGTTTGATGAGAAGCTAGGCCCAGGTACAGCTCGGACTCTAGCGCCGCCATTATTATTATTATTATTATTATATTTAGACCATGTTGGTCCATTGTTATACCCACAGTCAGAGTACTAACACTGATCGACAGCTCCAGTGATAGAACACACTTTACTTCACAGTCATTTTTTACAGTTGCTGAGCAAAAGAATTTGTTGTAAGTTTTTTTTTTTACTGTGAAGTTAACGGTAAACAGCTGAGTTAACAGGATTTATTCCATTTATTTAGCGAAGTTTCTAGCGGGCAGTCTTTTTCTAAAGTAAAGCCTCTTACTTCCGTGTTCTTATTTTTCTCCACAGCACTCTACATGCGGAGCAACAAATCGAGGTAGACTTGAACATAGCTTCTGCAGCAACCACTCGCGTTGTGCGTGCTATTCTTTTCTCACAAATGGATATTTTATCACATTTCAGGCCTCGTAAAACAGCGTCGAGCTGAATAGTAAATAAAATTTATTTATGTTTTTGTTGATCTGCAGTCAGTCTTTATTTCCAAACAAACAGTCCCAAACCTGACAGCACAAGCTGTCAATCACAGATGTCGCACTATCGCTCTGTCCGCGAATAGATTTCATTTGGATTCATATTTAATTTCCACTGACAGCTCACGTTCTCACTGACATCTCTGCAAAATCTCAAAGAAGTGTGGTTTTTTTTTTTTTTTTAATTTTCGTAAAGTCACGATGCGCTCCCACCTTTTGGACAATAAAATCCATAACAAAGTTGTGTTGATCCCTCTCTTCTCTGTCTTTCTCATCTCCCCCCACTCTCACGCTTTGTTTAACATTGTGCACCAGCCTGGTGGAGCTGTCGCCATACCCTCTCTCTCTCTCTCTCTCTCTCACCCATCAATTTTCAGTGGAATGTTGTTCTTGTGCTTGCCATATGAAGATGAGGCCAAAAGGCATGGACAGGATGTCTTCGAACATATGATACCAACGGCAACGATGATTACTAGGAAACAAGATCACGACGATGGTGTGGCAACTGTCACTGTGTGCGTGCGTGTGTGTTTGATTGTTTTTATGTGTAGCATCAAAAGAAGAAAACCTCTAACACGGATAAGCTGATGGACGGGTTAAACAAAAGGCAAACAGCAAAATAACCTGTCTTTCGAGTTTTCCCTCGGTCTCTCGCCTCGTCGCCTCGTCGCCTCGTCGCCCTCCTCTTGTGTTTGAACAACAAATGAATTCTTTTTTTTTTCTTTTATTATTTATTTGTTCTGCTCATCCTTCTTTGTTGTTGCCTACGACAGAAACCAGTTTCAAAAGTGTTTTCATCATTTTTTTCCTAGTTTTTCGGTAAATTATTTTTTTTTTGTGTACATTTTTCTCTCCACCGCGACAGGTACATCTGACGGGGTATATAAGCCGCCGTACATAGCATCAAACATAACGTCATCAGAAAAAATTAGAATATAAATAGAATGGTATGTCATTATTGTCATCACTGTTTATATCTTTTTTGTTGGCTCTGAAAGAGGCCCCCTCCAACCGCCTCCGCCCCTCCGCTGGGTTGGTTTTTATTTTTCTATATCACGTGTCTCATACCATCGTTATGTGTCCTTGTATGGGTTCCTCTGTTTGACTTCGTATTATTTTTATACATATTCTTTGACTTTTTGGGAGGGAAACAGTCGAATCGAATAATGAAAAGGGAACACATATATGACCCTGACTTATATGCACGACGAGGAACAACACTGGGAGTGTGTTTTCTTTTTATCAGAGGGGCGACGCAAAGATCTAAATTTTTATATAAAGTTATTATGATAATTAGTTTCCTGAACCAGTTTTTTTTTTCTCTCTGTAAAATGTTTGATAGATGAACTCTGCTAAAAGGTTCTTCCAGTCGCACGGAATAGGAGAGAACTTGATTTACGCCATAGTAATTTTGTTAACCGTACTTTTGTACATAAATTTGATTTTTTTTAAAAATGATAATGCGTTTCTGTGTGCAACTTTTTTTGTTTTCTTGTCTAACGACAGATTGAGTTAGGATCGTTGATCTATTAGGGAAATAGTTTTGGGATAGGTGGCGGAGCAGAAACCATCCGTCAAATCAAAGTTGGGTCACACAGGTTTTCCTTCTTCGCGTGGGTGCGTTCAGGAGATCGAATCTTACCCATGTTCTGATAGGAAAGAGAAAATTGTAAATGTTTTCTTCTTGAATTCAATAGAAATGAAGTGATTTCATCAAGTGATAAATATCAACACTGTCTCCATTGTTAGAGAACTTATGCACGTAGCTCGACATATTTAATCAAAATTGAATGTTGTTTGGATGCTCTATCTGAATCTAGTTCAGATTAAAAATAGAAATTGGGAAGACTCTTAATTTGATGAGGGTATTTTGATTCCGTTTATAGTGTAACCCCAAATTTACCAGCATTACTTGTTAAATTCTTTAAAATAATGTAAAGAAATTGAATAATAAATACAGTAGAATGTCGAAAAAATTAACAATTTGAAAGATGAACCATTTTTTCCGATCATTCTTTCGGGGAAAAGTCCACAGTAGAGTCCTTTTTTTCTTTTGTCTAAAGGGTCTAAATAGGTCTCTTTGTTCACCTCTTATGACCAATTTTTGTACATTACATTTTATGTTTTTCTAGGAGTAAAATGAGTTGTTTTTAGGATTTATCAAATATTTTTTTGGATGGCTAAACATTCTTCTTTTACTAAATTCCGAAGCGACGAAAGATAAATAATTCGAAACGACGGACGAGGCCAGTTTTATATCTGTTCATCTTTTCGAGATTTTACTGTAATATTGTGGTGTTACATTCCGGGGTGAATTTCGACGTAGCTTCTACAACAAGGGGCGGCGCGGTGTAGTGGGTAGGTGCGTCGACTCCTACGCTCGAGGGTTAAGGTTTGAATCTCGAAAAAACGCCTCACATTTTTTCACTAGTCGCTGACAATGCTCAAAGAGTCTAACTGTCTAGACATAGCTTCTCAATCTCGCCGTTCGGAGTTGGCATTAGACTGTAGGTCCCCTCCGCTCGTGAGAGAAAAATAGCACGCACAACACGAGTGGTTGCAGAGAAGTTAGGCACAGGTCCACCTCGCGCCGCCATTATTATTATTACACGTGCTATTTTTGTCTTATGATTAAAGGGGACCTATAGTTTAATAACGGCGAAGTTTGGGAAGCTTTTTCTATACAATACTCTTTGAGCATCGTCAGTGACTCGAAAGAGGTGGAGCTGTGAAAAGATGTTTTTCGGGAATCGAACGTAGACTTCGAGTATAGTAGTCACCGAACATACCCACTATAACATCGGCACCTAGTAAAATTTAATTTATTTCCTGGAATAAAATTGTGCGACAGCTTTCTTCACATTTTTAGGATTTGGTAAAAGCTACTTCTGATAGAGAGTACGTTAAGAAAACTGGTTGGCTAACACTCGGGCGATCCTTTAAGATTGTTCACTTAGTTTCTTATCATACCCATGGGGCCATGGAGGGACTGGGCCTGAGCTACAGCTGTGTTCCATGTATGACGGTCCCAGACACGCTGCTTCCAATTGTATAGATCAAGCTGTCTTGCGTCCACGATGACTTAGTTTTTAAACCGGAATTTCGGTTTCCTTCTCCTTCTCGAACCAGGAGGCTCTGATTCGAAGACCCTCTTGGCTGGATCATATTTCGATGTGGCAGAGTCGATCTAATGTAGTCGACAAAATCTTCACAGACGGATTAAAAATGGAGTTAGGAGTTGAACTAGTGCCTCCAGTGCCTTCAATATACACACTTGCAGACGCCTGACCGATCATTGTGGTGTCTTCGAAGCGGAAATAATGGTGATAAAGGAGGCACTGGCTAAAAGGAGACACTTCGCTAAAAGGCAATCTAGTATCTAACCAAAAATATCATAATTTGTACTAACCGGGCTGGAATAAAATTCCTGGATTTAGTCAATTCCCGCTTAAAGGACGATCTAAGTTACTGAATATTCATCCAAAGTTATACTTTAAGCCCTGTACTTCTTAAATAATAGAATATTCTTAAAGTACAGCGATACTTATTAATAAATAAATGAAAAATAAAATGAAATGAAATATACAGGGTGGGCCAAATACATGTTTCTTTTTAAAAACGCAATAAAATGAACAAAATTAAATTTGCATGGCTTTATTATTAAGAACAAACATTCCCATTAATTTCGAAATACAACGTCGTTCAAGTGGCTGCCTCGGCTGGCTTCGCAGTAGTGCATTCTGTCACCCCAATTTTCCAAGACCTTATTGATGGTTTCGGGCTGTAGCTTACGAATTGCTTGGATGAAATTGGCCTTAAGTGCTTGAATCTTTTCCGGATTGTTGGCAAACCATCGGTCCTTTACGATTCCCTACAAAAAAAAAGTCCAAACAGGTCAAATCGTAGTTCCGAAGGGGCCAATTGACATCACCAAGACGGCTAATAACACGATTTAGGAATTTGGTGCGCAATTGATCGATTGTGGAATGGCGTGTGTGGCATGGCGCACCATCCAGCTTGAACCAGAGGTCGTCCAAATCCATGTCTTCAATTTCAGTAAAAAAAAAAAGTCGGTTAACATGGCTCTGTAACGCCCACCGTTGATCAAAACGTTGTTCCCAGCCTCATTTTCGAAGAAAAATGGTCCATGATGCCACCACTCCACAATCCGCACCAAACTGTCGCTCTCTGTGGATGCATTGGCTTCTCCACAATACCATGCAGGTTTTCCGAGTCCCAGATGCGATAATTTTGTTTGTTAACATAGCCGTCGAGTTGAAAATGCGTCTCGTCAGAAAAGATTATTTTTCGCCTAAAATCGTTGTTCAATTCAAGCTGCTCTAAGGTCCAAACTGAGAAGCGATAACGAAGCGGATGGACGCGCGCATTCAGTTGCTGAGTCAATTGGACCTTGTAAGCGAATAATCCGAGATCTTTGTACAGAATTCTCTTCCGGCTTCTGCGTGAAATGTTGAGCTGTTGAGATCGATGGCGAGTTGATGTTCGTGAATTGAGTCTCACACTCTTGGCCACAGCAGCCACATTCTCATCTGTGCGCACCCTACGACGACTACGACGACGGGGACCATGAGTGTTGTCCACTAGCATACCAGTCTCACGAACTTTTTGCACAAACTTCCGTACAGCGATGGGGGTGGGTGCTCCATTTCGGCCAAAACTCCTTTTCAAAAAACGCACTGTTTGGGCACTCACTTTGAAAATAAGTTTTCAATCTTTCCTAACTCAATTTGTTGGAGGCAATATGGTAACAGTTATTGGTAACCGCAGTCGGTAAATTTTGAAAAATTTGCTTGTTGTCCATATTGAATCCATTAGGCTCACAGAAGATGTGAATTCAACAAAACGGCGCCTCATCACATTACAGGTCGTACTACGATGCAAAAATTTGCGAGGGATGTCACCTAGTGAAAAAATATCAAAAACTTGTGATATCGATTGGCCCTCATGATCACCCGGTTTAACGCTTCTTCATGTTGGTGTAGATCAACAACTTTATGGCGTAAGAATGGCATTTGAAGCAAAATTGCTGATATAACACTAAAAATCTGGGAAATTGTTATCAAAAGTGTGCTTAAAATGCTCGCCTTTGCGCAACGGTCAGAGTCAGCCACTTGCCCAACATTATACCCCCTTCATGAATAGTAAAGACCATATATTCTATAAAAAAAAATGAGAACTAAATAAATTCTATTTCATTTAAAATATCGACCTCGAACATGAATGACACACTGCATTACCGACAACCACCTGGTTGATTAATAAAAATAAACATCCATTACATTCGAATATAAAGCAATTAGCGTTTCCTTCCATTCTATGTCGAGAACATCCTGAAAATCCTTTGCAAGGACGAACAAAACCTCTCGTAATACGCATTAAATTTCCATCGTCTTGCCTTCGGTCCACTTGGTTCGTAAAACACATGCACCTCAGGCCATGTATACATACATTTCCAAGAAAATTAAGTAACCAACCAACAGAAACCTTTTCCATCAGAACTCAACGTCAACTCGATTCTCACATAAATCTTTATCAATCCCTTTCGCTCGTCCTTCCTCCTCTGACCACAGCATTACCCCTTTTTCTTGCAACATAAGATATTCCATCTTTTGCATTGTTTTTCCCTCTTCACGTCGTCGCTCGTTGTAAGTTTTTTTTTTGTTTTTCTCCACGATGACGATGGTGCAACACACAGAACAAGTGATGCTGATGGATTCCTTCGCTATAAGACTTTCCAAGAATTTTTTGGAACAATGCAATGGAATAAAAATGATACAAGGGACAAGAGTGAAATCCACCTGGAAATTGCATTAAATCTCTCTTCACACTCATGCACTGACTGTGTCGGTGATGACGTCGTCGGTATTCTATCACCGGAAGAGATGCATTGGCAGAGTTGAAATGACAAAAGCATCGTAAACGTCAGAGGAATGATAATGATTTGCAACATTCTCTTCGGCCTTGCAAATGGAGGGGCTCTAAAGAATGCTTTTCCTTCAGTTTTCCTCCATTTAATGTGAGAGGGAGTGGGGGAGATTGTTGTCGGCAAGAAACTCTTTGGCCTGAGTAATGTTATTTTTACCCAATGGTCGCACTTAACCTTATTTGTAATGCTTTTCGGGTTATTACCTCTTTTGCGGTTGATGGAAATCCGCGAGAAAACCATTAAAAGAGTGTTGCTTTTAAATTACTTTAACTCACATTTCGCGTGCTGTTTAAAGTTGGGAAGATTTTTTTGTTCTGTTGTTTTGGTTTTAGACAGCTGTCAGAATGACAGCCATTGCTTTCTTCGAATGATTAAGTGTTTGGAGGTGTTCAGAAAGTGTAAAACGATCTGCAAATATTTGTTCGGAAATTATGAAGTGTTTTGGTACATATCTTGTCCGTCACGCTCCTGTCATTTTAAAAGCTCCTGTCAATTTAAAAACTTCTGTCAATGATGTTAAATTTTTAAATTGTTTTTCCTGCTTTCAGACGCATGTTCGTACACTTTTCTTCTTCGGCAGACATTTCTTATGATTCCAAACTGTGATCCTACGTCCATCCGGAATAATGTGGTCAATACCGGGTGATCATGAGGAGAATTACGCCTAATATCACTGTATTTACTTCTTTAAAATAACGTCCACAATCTGCCCAAACATGGCTACCTCTTCACTGAAGCACATTCAGGAACAGTAGCTCAAACAACCTCCAAAAAAAACGTCCCCCCTCTTCAAGCTTTTCAAAAAACAAATCCAATGAAATATAAACAAATTCTAATTGGTCTTGTGAAAACATTGAAGTGGTACAAAAAGCCAAGTTTATTTGACAAATGTAAATAAACACCGTGTGTACATATGCTTGTCAATTACTAAAGTTCCTGGATGCTGAACACAGTTTGTGTGCACGTATTCTAAAAGTTTCATCACAAATGTTTGCCCACTTAAAAGGAGAAAAAAAAGAAAGGAAATATTAGCGGTCCTTAACGCCTCCCTTGTGGCAGTTCATTAAATAATTCAATGTGATGATGCAGCCTGGTTTTTTTTCTGCCCTGTGCTTTCTTATACGTATATTTTTGTTCGTTTTGAAAACTGTGTCACGTCAACAACGTAAACACACATTCAATCGACAAGTATCATCATTGGCATCGGCATGAATGCCAGTTGAGTACATCATCAATTAAAAGTGGTCATTAAATTCCTTATCAGCTTTTAATTGCGAAATGGGAATACTGCCCGAGTGGTATTTATTTTTACTTATTTTTTTTTCATCTCCTTTAAAACAACCGATGGGTTGGTTGTGATTGAAAAATTGATTTTTATTTTTCTTTCTCGAATTTATTGGGACATAATCATTAAAATTTTGTTGCAAGATAAGTTTTGCAGTGCAGGCTTTTAATTTGAGTCGAAATTTCATGATGAACCGATTAATTTGTAGTAAAAGGGGTTCTGTTGATGCTGCTGACACAGTATTGTACGTTTTTGGGGCATGGGTACATGCTATTTGCGGATACAACAAAAAAAAAATTAAAATGTCCATCATTTGTACAAAGTTATCCACAAAGAGGTGTCACTTTAGGTCTTGCGTCATTGTTGAACTGTCAATATTCAACTATCCTTGCAAACTATATTTCATAAGTTGAAACTAAGAGGTCTTCTATACACCACTGGATGACGCAGTTGGTTAAGCGCCTGCCCCAAGTTCGAGGGGTCCCAGGTTCGAGTCCCAGTGAAATCGAATCTGGTCCAGTCACCATTTGCCGTTGGGATCCTGGCTACTTGGCAGTACAATTGACCAGTTTTGAGTATGAGTGATCGAGTAGTGTTTCAAGAATCCTCCGAAAAAAATAGGTCTTCCAATATTAACCGGTAGGTACACCATAGTTCATAGTGATAATTCACAACAAAAAGATTGAAAATGTCGTGGAAATGTTTCGTTAAGTACACTCTGCTTTTGTTCATCATCGAAGGCCTTGTCGTTATGGTGAATTTATCCGATAAATTTGATCACATCGTCTCAGTTAAAGACCCCAACTTGTGTAAGGTCACTTAAAAATATGTCCGCCCTAGCTGACAGTTTGTCTGACAACTTTGGTGTCTCAGTTTCGAAACCATTACGGGAATCAGGACTTTTTTTATGCCACGACTTTGCATAGTTTTTCTTCCAATTATTATGTTTCAGCAGCTGTCAAAGTTACCAATGACATCCAGCTGTCAAAATATTCCGTAAGATTTGCCATTCCATCATGCATCGTTTCATTTTGCATAAAGGTCTTGAGATACGTGCTAGGAAAACCCAATTGATACAAGAATTAAGGCCACAAGATCACGCAAAATGGTGTACTGTTGCTGATTGTGTGTCGAACATTTTTTTTTTTGAAAAATTGTTTGTTTGAACTGGGATTCGAACCTAGTCGAGTGCGTATGGGTCGACGCACAAACCCACATGACCACAGCGCCCCATTTCCATGAATTTGATTACAAAAAACAACACACTGGCTCTGAAAATCCAAGATAATTAGTGAAACAACCTTTTCATCTATTATTTCGTCTGGTTGGACTTGATTCTTGAAATGAATGAACATAAAATTATTCGTTTCCATGTATCTGGGTACCTAACCAAACAAAATCGCCGCACTTGGGCGTCTGAAAATTCCAGAGTAGCAGCCGAACAACATTTTTAGGCACAGCGAGTCCCAGTTAGATTCAGTCTCTGAGCATAAAACTTGTCGAATCATGTCTAGTACTCGAGGGCCCGAATAGTCTTAAAGGTCAACAATAATAGCTGAACGAAGACTTAAGCTTATGTCAAATGCAGACGAAAAGTATCCAGAAGCATCGTCTAGTTTCCAAGTGTCCATAATTCCTGGAGAATTTAGCTGTCAACTGACGTTTTCGTTTCATTAAATGGATTGAGTTATCGAACGATGTAGACTGACCCTTTTTTTGTCTGAAATGGACGTGGCCGACTTCCAGAAGGATGATGCCACATGCCGAAGCTGGTGCAACAACGGCTCTATGATGTTACATGAGTGACAGAAGCAGGAGTTTCTGAGAGAGAGGGAGCATATGATTTTCCAAATACAGTTGACTTCCTCTAAGTCGAATTTTCTCGGGATATCAAAATTAGTTCGAGTTAGAGAGAGTTCGACTTAGAGGATGGTTTTTGTATGGAAAAAGAGGGGAGTGCCAAAATAAATATGGAGAAGAAAATTCGAGTTAGAGGCAATTCGACTTAGAGGGAGACTGTATTTGAAAGGAGGTTTATTTTTGGCGCATCAAAACCATCACTTTCCAAACTTTTAGAAAATCACACACTCTCCCTCCCACACTCCTGCCTTCTTCAACTCATATAAACATCGTCTATTGCGTGACAAGTTTCTTAGATTCTCCAAATGGAGACTTTAGTTTTCCTCCTAGATCGTACGATTTAACTCTATTCGACTTTTTTCTTAAGGGTTACGTGAAAGATAAAGCCAAGCCCGATGCTTCTCCAATGATTTTTTTTTTTTTGAGGATTTTTGAAACGCTACTGGGGCACTCAGACTCAAAACTGGTCCATTGTACTGTAAGGTAGCAACCTACTCCAGTGCCGTTAATTTGATCCCAACGGCAAATGGTGACTGGACCACATTCGATTTCACTGGGATTCGAACCTGGGACCCCTCTAACTTGGAGCAGGCACTTAACGAACTGCGCCATCCAGTCGTACTTCACCAATAATACGTGTACTGAGAGAAGATATCGGAGCTTTTCATCACGAATTACACACGCATTTACGAGAACACTCGACAAAAATTTCCTGAAAAGAATGATTATTTGCAGGAAGAGCCGATTCGGATATTTGTTAGATATTGTGCACCATTGCTAACCTCAGACTTTCTATTTCTATTCTATAAAAAAATATCACCAATTTTCTTAAAAATGTTGCAATTTTCTTTTGAATAAAAATGACACCTCTTCTTGGATGACTCGATACAACATCATTTGCAGTGTTGGTAATGTAGTGCGTGTCAAAACAGTTCACAACTCAGTTTGCAATCAAATTAAATTGTGTATGGAATACTTTGTTTGAAGGCATGTATTTTGGTTTTCCCCTTAGAAGAAACAGCAGTAACCTTCGGAAGGGGAAGTTTTCCTTAGTTAAATATTTTGAAATAAAGAAAAATATCCCCTTCTGACTGTTGCTGTGTCGTAATTACTTTTGATTAATTTTCCTGTCACCTGTTGGGACGATAAGCTTGGATACGTCGTAAGAAGACATACGGCTGCAAATGGTCAACTGACACAAATGACGACACAAACATTAAATTTTGGGAAATTCTGTTTCATGTGACTGTGTGTACACATTCGATTCATGCTTCATTAACCAAAGAATTGCAGTTTTATCTTTATTCTAATAAAGTGAAACTCTATAAATAATTATGATGACAAAGACGGTCGTTTTTAACACTCTTTCCTTTCACCTTTCGCATCTACATATGTGTAACGTCTACGTAGCCTTTTTTGATACTTTCGATCGTGCCAATTCTTTTTCTGATGGCGCTACGGTCCGGGCGGTCTCAGGCCAAACTAAGTTCGTGCCAATTGATGTTTATGAAGATTTTGTTTCAAATGAGCTGCAAAAGGTTAGGCAGTCTCCTCAGTGAGCTTCTCCTGGAGAATGTTATTCATTCACTTGAATGAACATTTGTTGCAAAAGACTAGGCAGGCTACTGAAGCAGTCTCTAAAGTAAAAAAGAAGATGTTTTGCTTAGCATTTCTTTATCATATTTATTTAAAATAATCCATCTCCAATTCAATAAAGCGTTCTAAGTGATCATACAACTTGTTGAAGCATATCTAGTGCTCGAGGGCCAGAATAGTCTTAAGGGCCAACTATAATAATAAAACTTTAGCTTATGTCAAAAGCAAACGACAAGTAATCAAAAGCATCGTCTACTATCAAAGGGTCCATTATTGAATATAAATGTTTTTTTTTTTTAGAGGTTGGGTTGGTTTTTTAACTTCTGCAGATTGTCAATTTGACAGTTGAAAGTTTATTTGTGGTTAGTAAGTTTTGTCACTTTACGATGAATAGATTAACGTCAGAAAAATGTGGTTCGGTTCACCAAACTTGTTCAAACGGTTCAGCTTGATCCTCATTTTCAACGCAAAATGTAGTTTTTCGAAGAGGCCCATTTTTGGTTAAATGGATATGTAAACAAGCAAAATTAAAACTCTAAAAACTCAACTAAAAATGTTTTAGGTGTTTTATAGGCTGGTGGAATAATCGATCCATATTACTGGTCAAAATGTTACCGTCAATAGAGAACGCTATAGAAACATGATTTCTCACTTCTTCGTTCCCCATTTGAATGGCATTGACGTGACAGAGGTTTGCTTTCAACATGGCACTCAGAGCGCGACGTAATCAATTTATTTTTTAGCTCTAAAAAAAACACCCTTTAGAAACTAAGATAAAATTTAGCTAACAACTGACATTTTCAAACGTAGAAAGTGATTCATTTCGCTTCCATGTAAGTAAGCAAAAGTGAACGAACTTAACGAAACTAAGCGAAAAGTGTGACAGTGATCATTTTTTGTGTTTTCGCTCGGTTGCTTCAGTTTTCTTAAGACGTATAGAAAGACTGCTATATTTGGCCATTCAAGGACATCGGTTGAATGGATGGTAGGAATCGTATTGTATGCTAATTTGAGTTAAGTAAAGAGGCAGAAGTCGCAAAGTGAATACGACGGGTGGTCGAGCGTTGTGATTATTTTTTTTTGGCTAAAAACTCGCGTATTGTTAGGGTTTTGTGCGGCGGCGCATTGTCATGCAACGAATCAGTACATATCCTATCTTTTTCTTTTCCAAATTCAGGCGGTGGATCACGCTCTAAGGAATGCCAGTCATCTTTTTATTAAGTCTCGCGTACACCAACGGTCAGAGTGCAGAATTTTTCTGACTTCCTCAATTTTTTCTTATCGCATCAGACTGCTGCCTGCAGTCGTCCACCTTCAATGTCTTCTTCATTTCGAAGCTCTTGGGTTTGGTGAGTGTTCGTCGTCCAGGTCTTCACGACCATCACGAAATCTAGCAAACCAGTGAAATACTTGTGCAAAGAATAGACACTGGTCATCGTTAACTTTTTTCTTCAATTAGAATGTTTTTTGAGCAACTTGAGCAACACTTAAACCAACCTAAAACTAAATTTGACATTCGCTCTTTGCTCCATAGCGATTTTTCGACAAACTGTCACTTTTGACGTTTGGTTCTAAGAACAATGGGAACGCAACAAAATTTCGTACGATGGAAGATGAAAGATATACAGATCTACAGAGTCGAATAGATGAATCAGAGATGGCATCGCAATTAACTGTTAACTTCAACTAGTCTCATCGGAAATGGTACAGACTGTGTATTTTCATTGAATTTCGTAACATCTCACTGAATTTCATTAAAAGCCTCCTTTTTTTTTTCTTACTGAACAAAATTACTATCGATCTTTTGAAAGAACGTCAAATGAGTCAACTTCAGTAATTGCATGTCACAGCACTTAAAGATATTGACTTCGATTTTATCGATGCCATCAAGTAGCAATGCGCTGTTCCATATTCATTACAAATTAATTCCGCAAAGCAAGTAGCCCACTATTAGGGCTCATATTCAATAATCGCTATCGATGGACATTATCTTGGGCTGAATTCCTTTCTGACATTCTCATGGTTTATCGATTTCGATCAATAATAAACGCACTCTTCGTCCTTGGTTACCTGCTGCCGACCTCCTCACTGATACCGACAATTATTTTTGCATTTCTTTTTTCCAATACGTATTTCCTAAACCAATGCTCGTTTATTGTGAGAGCCTGAACAGTTGCATGGCATTTATGAAAAATTTAATGAATCCCGAGTGAAATTTTCTAAATCAAACATGCAATCAGAGCAGGAAATTCTTAACATTCAATTTTTCTATCATTTATTGAAGCCTACACATTTTTGCACAGCTCTGTTTATCTCACAATTTACGTGTTCAAATGTCGGAACGTGTTCAGAAATGATCTAGTACAAAATTTCAATTTGATAAATTGTTTTAAAAAAAATGGTGCTGCGTGTACAGCTGATTGGCTATTTGCAGTCCTCGATAAAAACGAACGTACAAATCGAACAAACTTCAGTTTGTGTGTGCGTGGATATGCGAAGCAATGCATTTGGCCTAAACCTACACTTACATTGTTTCGATTAAACACTTTTTTCGCGTACTTGTTCGTTCATTGCACTTGAGCACGTTTTGAGGTTAATTGTAAACATTTACACAATACCTATCCGTGTCGGTGCGTACATGTCTTCAGATAAAACAATTCATATTCGATGAAAAGAAAAACGGGGAAAAAACCTTGTGACAGCTGTCACTTTGGGTGTTGTTTCTATTTTGCATTCGTGAACTTTTGTTTCGTTTTGTTGTTCTTCCATCGTCAAATTTCGAACACAAATCCGTGTGGCTGTGGATGTGTTCATGTATCCACACTGTTTTAATCTATCCATCTAATTAAGGTGAAAGCGCATGTTGGTCTCTTCATTTTTGCGTGCCCCCTGTAGTCATAAACTCCAGATACGCATCCATGTTTTGATTTTTTGTTTCATTTTATTATTATTGGCAATCGTGTGTGTCATAAGAGATTTCCCTTTTTATTATTGTTAATTATTTATTACTCCTATTCTACTTGCTGAAAAGGTTCTTCACCTTTTTGTTTCCCCCGATGGAGAACGCAGGGGGATTTTTGTCTTGTATACTTTACTTGAGACTCATTTGCCTGCGGTTGCATTTATACATACGGATTGTGTGTGACTGTTGCAAGACGACGCGACGACGACGACGACGACGACGACACGGTGATTTTCCAAACGTTTGGCTTTCTCCTCACATATGGATTTTTGTTTTGTTGTTGTTGTTGGTGGTTTATTTTTAATAAAATGTGTTATTTTACGACTTAAGCTATGACTAATGCCTTGTCAGATGGAAAGTGGGCGTTTAACTTCGATAAATAGATAAGGGAAATTTCTTTTCATTGATTCAGCTGATGCGGATTGATTTACCACAGGGTGGAGTGTGTTGCATATTCATTTTATAGATGCAGACATTTGTCGAGTGGATAGGGTTTACGAAACTGCTTCCGTGGGATTACAAGACGATTGATGTGGTTTTGTTTTCTTTTTTTCTTTCGAAAAGAGGTGTGAAATGGGAACTAAATGACGCTCAATTTTCTGGCTGATTTCACCTCAATCTCACCTCATCTTTGTTCGATTTGTCGGTTTAGATTTTCCAGATATGATTAAATTATTTGTCTGAATCTTGTAACTTTGACATGGTTTAACTTTCACGATGAATGATTTGATGGTCAAGTTGGTAGTTATTTTCAGAGGGACGAGCACATTTTTCTTGCATTCACTCGCCCCTTTTTTTTATACCAATTTGTGGATTTTATCTGTCAAACTTTTGTAGTTTTGTGCTTTTGTTGACCCTCTTCACATCGAATGCTATGTGTCCAACAAAAATTGATTTTTAGAATTGTTGAACACATCCGGTATGCAGGGCGCGTGTGAATTGCGATAAAATATTCTTCTCTGTGTAACATTTGACATTAGTGAGGTGAATATGAAGGTTAAAAATATGCTCTGAAGTATGATAAAATTGATCCTCTGGGTTAAATTTTGACAGCAATATTTAGCTAAGAATGAGTAATAAATTTAGCTGAAAATGTAGTAAATTTTAAATTTATTTAAGACTTGATTTGTCCGCACGCATCAAAAAATTATATAAATGTCAAGTGACATTTAACTTTATACGACTGGATGGCGTAGTTGGTTAAGTGCCTGCTCCAAGTTCGAGGGGTCCCAGGTTCCTTTCCGAAATCGGTCCAGTCACCATTTGCCGTTGGAATCAAATTAACGGCATTGGAGTAGGTTGCTACCTGGCAGTACAATGGACCTGTTTTGAGTCTGAGTGCTCCAGTAGTGTTTCTTAAATCCTCCAAAGAAAAAAAAAAAAAAAAGACATTTAACTTCCAACACAAGGAATTCAATGGCACAGCCAGAAATACCGTGTTGTGCTAGCAATCTTACATTTGTTAAGAAATGAGAGTAGCGAATGTAATCAACGTAAGCAACGCACTCTTTTCTGCAAATCTTTCAAAATGTTGACAGATTTGCGTCCGTTTTCACACTATCCAATCAAATTTAGAGTTTTTTTTTTGCTGTTTCCAAATTTGAGAAGTGGAAGCAGGTGAAAAACATGAATTGTCATTTCAAAATATGCCTAAAAAATTACCCACGTAACGCAAAAACTGTTGCAATAACACAGTATTGTGTTTCTCTCGCATAAAATGTTAGCGCAGTCGCACACGGGATTTTATTTATAGCCACGGCCAAATGTATTAGGCACCCTTATCTTTTCGTCTTTGCTGCCAAATTACTTATTTAGTTTGAATTTTATGGTTTTCGACGAGACTATCTGAGGTTGTGCAGGGTTTTTCTGTTTCCTCTCATTTCATTATTTCTTTTTTGCTTTTTGAAGATATAACGAATCTTAAAGGATACCTAATACCTTTGGCCAAGACTGTAGATGTCTCCACCAAGATTTGAGATGTTTCTTCATCAACGTTGCGTTTCTTGATGCTTTCTGCAGACAAAAATGTTAGCAGATGTCGAAAAAATTGCGAAAGAGTTGACAAACATTTCCCCAAAATATAAGTAAACCCTGCTCAATATTTTCAATTTATTTGACGTTTAAAAGGTTGACAGATCTTTCAGCACATTCTAAGCGCGTTCGCTGATATAGAGGAAAGATTTGTCTGATTTGTGTTTCCCTTAGTAGAAACGTCGAACACAATTGGCCCAAAGTGTTGGTTTAAGTGAGCAGCGACACTAGTCGGAAGGGCACCCTTCAATCTACCCAGTGGAAACATCAAAAATTAGCTAGAAAATACAATTTAAACTAAGTTTACACACAGCCATAGATTTAAATGTCTACACTGAGATTTGAGATGTTTTTTGCATCAAATTTTGCACTTCTTGGAGTCTTTCTGTTCTCGTTCCGTTCTCTACAGATAAAGCAAATGTCAAAAATGGCAAACAAATTGACAAACGTTTCCCCAAAAGTAAAGTAAACATTGTTCAAGATCTTATTTGACGATTAACAATTTGACAGAACGTTTGGTGAGATAGAAGAAAGGTTTGTTTGATTTGTATTCCTCTTTGTGGAAACGTCAAAAATTTTGCCAGAGTTTACAATTTTAACACTGTTGACACACAGCCTTAGATTTGGATGTCTCGACTGAGGTTTAAGATATTTTTGTTTGCATCAATTTCTGTACTTTGAAGGTGTTGTTCCATTCTTTTAAGACAAAGGAAATGTCAAAAAATGGCAAAAAAGTTGAGAAACGCTTCTACAAAAGTAAAGAAAACTTTGCTAAATATTTTCAGTTTATGTTTCATTTAAAACTTTGACAAATCTCAAGTTTTTCGTTGCCAGCAAACTGTCAGCATGTTTGCTGACACATAAAAGGTCTGTTTGATTTGTGTCGCAAGAGGTTTTCGGTGCGATTTATGTAAAATCTTGGATTTAGATGGACGTTTCGTATGATAAATCCTCAGGATTTAGGGAAGATCTAGGTTGACTTAATTAAATCCAGGATAAAACTAGTGGGGATGTGTTCATTGTGTATTTTCATAGAGGAAAGGTTTATTTGATTTGTATTCCTCTTGGTGGAAACGTTAACAATTTGCCAGAGACTACAATTTTCACACATAACCTTAGATTTAGATGTCTCCACTGAGATTTGAGGTATTTTCTTCCTCAAATTTTGCGCTTCTTGTTGTCTTTCTAGTGCTGATGATCCTCTACAAATAAAGCAAATGGCAAACAAAATTTAAAAACATATTCCCAAAATAAACAAAATATATTTTCAGTTTCTTTGACGTTTAAAACTTTGACAGTTCTCAAGTTTTTCGTTGTCAGCACGCGGTTTTTAGTGGGATTTATGTAAAATCTCGGATTTAGGTGAGATTTGGAGATGTCAAATCGTGTGTTAAGTCCTTGTGATGGTGGGGATGTGTTCATTGTGTATTTTCATACGAGAATAAATTCAAGGCAATTTATGCTGCAAAGTTTTCTTCTCCTTAAAGTTTGCTATAATTTCTTAATTTGTACAATGTTTCTGCGAATTATTTGAAAACTCTTTGATGAAATATCTTTGAAGTGGTGACAATCCCTTTTGTCAGCAATACGGTTGCACAAGTTGTTTGCCATCAACAAAATTGCTTGTGTTACAACTCAATGATAGAAAGACAGTTAAAAAGTCAAACAATCAATTTGAACTTGCTAATGCATCAACAAATTCATAATATGAGCAATAAAACAGCAGTAATCATGTCGCAACTAGCAACTAATTTATTTCGTACTGTACACACCTCGCCCTAAAAAAAAAATGGTTGTGCATTCAATTGCATGTGCATGGATATTGCATTTTATTGCAACATTTCTGCTCACTAGGTTTCATACTAAGCAGCAGGCAGTGGCAGCTACTTGCAAGTATAGTACGAGTTTGTATGCACAATTACTACACCGCGCTTGCTGCACAGTTGCTGGGTATACGGTACCAAATGAAAGTCGGTTGATTGTTTTACCGCCTCCATATTGGGCTGCAAAATGTTGCATGCCTCCTCGTCGAGACGATATGTGTGTGTTGTCCCCCTTCGTCGTTCTCAAGCCATAAGAGGGCGGCATTTTGAATTTTCTTTTCAGACATATGCATATTCACAGATATAATTTCCGGACTTTGAATTTGTATGTTCGGTTTGTGCGACTGCTGCTTTTCCACTCCGTGTGCCCCATGGAAACTTGGTTCTGATGGTGTTGCTCTACTGCTGGTGCTGCACATGCCGCCGCCTCTCACTCTCCAGCGATTGTTACGACTGTTTCTTGGCGGCGGACAACAACGACGACGGCGATGACGGTGTCATTGACTTTTTCTCTTTTCGAGATTTTCTTTTCTTTTGTATTACTACTTTTTTTTTTCTTCACGCCATCGCTGGTTTGTGTATGTGTGTGTGTGTGTATGTTTGGGTCATTTCATTATTCATTAGCATGGTGGACGGGAATCTGAAGCAGCAGCAGCGCCGTCATCACATGAATGGCTCCAAAGATCGGTTCCTTTTCTTTATTTATTTCTTATTGAAACGTCGAATTGGAGAACTGTTGTTGGCTCTTCTTTTATTGGTTTTTTTCCTCTCACATGGTATCCCCACACATTCGTTATTGATTTCCGTTGATAAGGTTTTTGCGCCAGAAACGCCGATGAGGTTTTGGCGCCAAATATTGAGGTTATAGATTCTTTTCATCAGGTGATGGTGCTAAGTGGGATAAAAATAAACCCGGGGGAATACATTTAGATCTCGAACTATCCAAATGTGGTCTCTGTTGAGTTAAACAAACGCTCACCGCGTCCCCATTCGAAGCTTGGGAAAGGAGAATTATTCAAAACTTCGATAAAATTGCTTCTCGCGACTGAATCGCTGGCGGATTCAATAATTTTACTGCCTGGGAAATGTCCATGTTTTGAATGGGCGCAGCAATACACGATTTTCGTATTTTCGTGTCAAAGGTAAATAATTACTTCCGAATAATTGGGGATAATTGCCTTCCAATTGAAATTTTCAAAACGCATTCCCTTGGAGAGTAGGTGAGACTAATTGCGGCGTACTTGTTGTATGCCATTGTGATTAATTAGTTGCTTATCTGTTTGTCATATGATGCAATGTTGGTTTTGAGAGAATTAGAATACCCGTGACATTAACATATTTTCATTCTTCTCCTTAAATGAAATACCCTGTGTTAACGGTGAACAGTTTCTTTTTATGGCTCCAGTCATAACATTTTAATTTTTTTGGGAATACTCTAGATATTTGCATACGAGATGCTGTGTTGGGGTCTCAGCGTCCTCAACCTTTATTCGACTGAGGAAAATGACAATGAAAACAACTCGATCCGATTCCGAACGGCTTACGGTCTTGCTGGGATATGTTTAGTAAAAAAATGTTAATTCGGGTATAGTTTGGTAATCTAAAACCTTTTATGGACGAGATAAATTTAATCTCTTGCTTCTCATTCTTCAAAACTGGTTTCAGATTCAGACAAAGAAGAATGCATTTCGAACAGATTGTGTTTTAGTTCCGTCTTTTGAGATTCCGGTTGAGATCCCTTAAAAAATAAGTCCACTATGGAGATGTTTATTTACAAGAAGTTTGACTGTCAGATGGAGAAGTGGAATGTTTTCGCCTAAAACAAAAAGTTTCAACCGTTCAAGACGAGCTGTGGTACATTTGTTCAGTCGATTACTTAGAAAAATTAAGAGTCATCTAAAAACTGCTTTCATTTTGTTACAATTTTGTTCACAACACCGAGTTTTCTGACATTTCTGACTCTGACTCTTATTTGCCGAGTCAGTTTAGTCGAACTATGACCACATCCTTGTACAGTTAGCAGTTGTCTCTTCTCCTCCATTCAGGTTATTCACAGACAGACATATACGCGAAGCGGATTTTTTTTTTTCGAAAGCGCCAAAAATCGGCTCTGCAGTCCTGCTTATCGTCCAGTTTTCGGGTCCATATAGCAAAAATAGCTGGATTAGGATTTTGTTATGATATGATATTGATATGATAGGAATTTTAGGCTTTAACTGGTCTTAACGTCTCGCAGGCTACTACTTTTAAAGTTAATTTTTGTTATAAATATAATATGAATGTTAGAAATTGTCTTGATATTTAACTATTGGTATGTAATAGAAAAAATGTAAGTAAATTCAATAAGATTTTATCACAAATTATTATTAAAAAACCGTAATTACGGGAATTCGTGGGCGCCATGGCGTAGTGGGTAGGTGCGTCGACTACTACGCTCGAGGACTTCGGTTCGAATCTCGAAAAAAAAAACATCAAACATTTTTTCACGGCTCCACCTCTTTCGAATCACTGGCAATGCTCAAAGAGTATAACTGTCTAGGAAAAGCTTCTCAAAATCGCCGTTCGGAGTCGGCATTAAACTGTAGGTCCCCTCCACTCGTGAGAGAACAATAGCACGCACAACACGAGTGGTTACTAAGAAGCTAGGCCCAGGTCCACCTCGGACTGTAGCGCCGCCATTATTATTATTATTAATTACGGGAATTCTAAGAATTCGCAAAATCCGCGTCGCCTGTGAGACTCCGCGTTATTAGTTAAAGGTTAATCAAGCAAATTTCTTGACGACAGACTTATTTACTTTCATCAGCGGTTGTTGAAGTATTGAAATGTTTGCTAACATCTTCTTGTACATTTGTGTACCTCCCTTCGAAGGGCTTAGAAATAAATTGAAGCATTTCTTAAGAGGATTTTTTTTATTTATTTTAATTTCTAATTTGGGCTCGTCCAAAGCGTATATTGTACAGGTTACAAAATTACAAGTCCGTTCATCAATACAATACATTTGATTGTAGTAGATTTTTACTACCAATCAAGTTCTCTAAAAAAATGATTTAAGAACTGTCATAGTTTGTAACATTTTATGCTCGTTTCTAAGTTAAGAGAAACTTTATTCCAGACGAGTAGGTTTTATTTTCTTGCAGACATTTATGGAATTTTAAAATGACGCCTAATAAGTGGAAGATTCCATTTCTTTTCTTTAATAAATCGATGGTGTCCAGAGTCGTAAAGCGGGAACCATGCTCAGGCGGCATGTCGACCCATAATTTCGGATATCTCAAGCAACTATTAATCTGTCCATAAATTTGAATTAACAATTTTTAATTTAAATTCCCGTTGCATTTTTCTATTTTGTCCGAGTGTATGATTTTTGTTTTATTCCCTAATTTGTATTCAAGGCAATAATTCATTTCTTTTATCCCTATTCGAAGAAATTAACCGGCGACAAATTGTATTTTTCTTTCCAGTCTTTCTTTTTCGCCGGTTCGTTGATGTGACCTTTTTTTTTTTGTTGTGTTGTATTTGGCTTATTTCGAAACCGCGTTACTGTACCGCGGTGTATTTTATTTTGCGCGTAAAATGAAAATTTCTTGTCATTTCTCGTTTGTCTTGGGACATAAAGTCTATTGCGGGACCATTTTGTTGCAATTATAATTGTTATTATGACATTCACACCGAATGGGGGAAGCAAAAGAAACCACCGATAGTCATCCGTCGTAGCACCATCAATATTGCGGTTAGTCGTCATTCGACGCCGAATGTTGAGAAGAAAAATAATATAAATGATTGTGTGTTCGGTTGTTGTTGCGCTTTTTTTTTCTTTCTCTTTGCGTAAATGTGTGTGTTGCTTGGGAGGCTTTGTGTTGGTGCTTTATTTTTTTTTTTTACATTTCACCGAGATGGAGGTCGATGATCTTTCTGTGGTACGCTTTAATAAATTATATTCGCCAGATCATTGTTGTTTTTGCATCTTCTTTAGTTTCTTTTATTTAAAACTTAATTTTCTCTTCTCTTTATTTGCCCCCTCCCTCCGCTATGTGTGGTGTGTGTGGGGATCTGGGCTTTTTTTCTTTTGATTTTCTTACAATTTACGTTGATTTGTGCGCAAGTGGTGAAGGGAAAATTACAAGTTGCGCACTTTTATGAACGAAGTAAACTAAGTCTCTTTTTTGTTGTGTTTTATAGACGGTTCACCTGAGTGAAGCCATTCCCCTTCTTCAGTTCTTTTTTCTTCTCTTCCTCGCGACTGTGATGAAGATGCTAAGTGGTAAAATGGTTTTGTAAGAAAATGAATAAGAAAAAGACCCAAGTCAAGGGCATTTAAGTCGAAATCCTTTATTTGACACGTGTCAGGCGGTGTAGAAAGTCTGACAACTGGTTTTGAAAGCGTACAAAGGTCAGTCCGTTCCTTAGGTCATTTTCGGTTAACCCTCTTTGAGGTCAATAACTATCTGCAGCTTATTTTGTTGTCTCACAACAAAAGAGACTGTACACAAAGAGGAATATTTCTAAGAAGAGTGACATAGAATTTTGAATGAAACATAAATTTGCATTTGTTATGCAAAGCAACTGAAACTGTATAGATGACGGGAACCTATCACGAGACAGAAGAGGGACAAGCAATATTGCAACATATTTGCTTTTGCGTGAAATGAATTCCTGTGAAAAATATAGCCTGACTATTTGAGTTAACTTGAGACTAAACAAAAATAGATCGCTCTTATCAGTGTTTATTTTTTTTTTAGGAGTATCAGACATGTGACCCGTAGATTGTTTTTGACTGCTTAACCACGACTAGGGGGCTTGATAAATTTCCACTCTTATCGCGCTTGAAGCAGAAGTGCAAAGATCTCCCACTCTGGGAATTTCCAAAGTGGGAAAGTCCTACTTTAATTTTAACGAATCCCCTTGTTGCCCATAGTGAACGTAAGCAAACTTTTTAATCTGTCAAATTTTGACAGACGAAAACAAAGCATAATCTTTGAAATTATTGAATTTATTATGAGCGTGCTTTTTATCCTGTAATTGTCTGATTGTCAAATTCTCGTTTGAACTGTCCGATTTTATTGAAACCTTTACTTCACTAAACGAAAACTCAACGAAATCGTTCAAAATCCCATTGTGGTCACGCGATGCTACTTGCGTGTAGTGGGATTTCAGTAAGCTGACTTAAGTCCACTTTTGGTCTATTATAGTTCTGCCATTTAGGATAGTTGACTTGAAGAATCTCGAGCTTATGTCAAAACTGAACGAAAATAATCAGAAGCATCGTCAAATCGTGGGCGCCGTGGCGTAGTGGGTAGGTGCGTCGACTCCTACGCTCGAAGTCGTCGGCTCGAATCTCGAAAAAAACATCAAACATTTGTTCACGGCTTCACCTTTTTCGGGTCACTGACAATGCTCAAAGAGAATATATAACTGTCTAGAAAAAGCTTCTCAATCTCGCCGTTCGGAGTGGGCATTAAACTGTAGGTCCCCTCCACTCGTGGCAGAATAATAGCACGCAGAACACGAGTGGTTGCTGAGAAGCTAGGCCCAGGTCCACCTCGGACTTTAGCGCCGCCATTATTAATATTATTATCGTCAAATTTCAAAATGTCAATAATTGTCTCTGAGAATTAAAGCAAAACTACTCAGCTGTCATTTTGTGTTTTCTGTCAAACAAGATTGAAGAAAAATGATCATCCGGACATTGGAATTTTCAAGGTAGCTCAGGAACGTGTAACTCAGAAACATAGTGGAACACTACACGATAATGCACCAGGACATCTATTTAAACTTTCAAGTGGTACTATTCTTTTGGTTAACGAGTTTAAAAATAACCGTACATTGACAGGACAACGGATCCAATTAGGGTCTACATCGGTCACGGCTGATCTTTGCTATGACAGTCACGCCAACCTAACCTAATCTAACCTAATTCTTTAAATTGCAGGAACTTTGAATGCATTAAAAAAAGTGGAAGATTAAAAAAAAAATATTCAGGTAATGTACGTAGAGAGCGATCGATTTCATTTCCACTTTAGCAAGTCAAAGTGAACGAACTTAACGAAACTGAGGGAAACAGCGATTATTATTGTCACAGCATAGTATTTCTGTGTACTCGTTCGATTGGTTAAGTTACTTGATGTACGTAGAGACCGATCGAATCTAATCCCACGTTAGTAAGTCAAAGTGAACGAACTTAACGAAACTGAGGGAAACAGCGATTATTATTGTCACAGCGTAGTATTTCTGTGTACTCGTTCTATTGGTTTAGTGACTTAAGTTTCTCTACGTACATTATAGTTGGGCCTTATGTTGTCTTCTTTCTCTGTATAGTTTTGTACAGTTCTTTTGCTCACTTTTCTCCGTTTTAAGCAATTTTTTTAAGTGTTAAATTCCTGAAAGTTTACCTGAGTAGGTATGTTCGTCTTCACTCCTTAAATATTGTGTATATAACTTTTTGCTGAGAAGCTAGGCCCAAGTCCATCTCGGACTGTAGCGCCGCCATTATTATTGTTATTATTATAACTTCTACTAGTTTTTATAGTTTTAAAGCAACGATTTAATAAAAAGAAGACAATTTTTAAAAAGTCAAAGTTAAACCTACGTTGTAGGTTGCAGAAAAAAATAAAGACTGTTCCCCTTAAAGAATGTCATTCATATTTGTCTTAAGTTGTGTATAGTAAGACGCAATTACAGAGATTATTTTTAAGTTTCAGTTTATGAAAAATTTGACATTTTAATAATAAGACAGTTTTAATAGATGAGTTTGGCAAGTAGCCAGAATACATTCAAAAAAATTCCATTTCCCTTACAGAATTCAATTGTTTTGCGCGAAATATAATTTAAAAATCTATAAATAATCACGAATTTTATTTAGGGAATTTTTAGATTTTTTTTCTAAATTTTCCTACAATTTCTGTCAAGAGTGTATCAGATCGAAATGTGATGTCACGTGGAAGTAAATATATTTTTTGATAGTGTTCACAGATCTTTTCATTCACAATGAGAGATGTATAGGACAGTCGTGGGGAACAGGTTGATCATTAAGATCGTGATCGGGGTACAAGAGTGTGGCTTCTAGAAGTTGATAAAATTCGGGTGAGATTTCACAGAACTAGGACTAGAGCATTTGTGTAGGCGGATGATGGGGTGATTCTAGCAGTTGGCAGGTTTTTTTCCGTAACGAGGAAAATTATGGGGGATGTTCTAGGAAAAGTAGATAGGTTGAAGAGTGCCCTTGCGACTAGTAGTGACAAGTGTCGCGGCTCACTTAAACCAACACTTGGGTCCATTGTGAAAGTTTATTGCGAGATGAGGGCTGAGGTTGAATCCAGAACTGAATGTTTTACATTTTTAACCGTTTGCCTACCGTAGGCTTGGAAAACCCCTTCTCAGTTAAATTTTCAGCTACAGAGGAATGGCGAAGCGGTAAGGACTCCAGGTTTAATTTCATGGCTCTCTATGAAGGTAGGAATTGGAGCTGATTTAGAAGAATTACAGGTGTTTAGCTCGTTTCGCTTTCTTTACCTCACGAGTCTCTCGTTATACGAGAATCCAGTGGCAATTTTGCTCCCATTCGAAGGTTACTGTTTGAATTATATGGGCAACTAAAAGTGGCAACTTTTGTGGCGCTACAGTCCGTGGTGGACCAGGGCGTCAACCAACAAGCCTCCCCAGCTAGCACGATCTTCTGCTAGTTGTCGCCAATTGCGAACACCAAGTTGGTTAAGGGTTTCTCTACTTGAGTGCCCACAGTAGACGTGGCCTCTGTTGCATTGTCTCACTGGTTCAGAGCCGAAGACCACCGCTATGACGAGGCGTTTACAATCGCTCGTCAATAGATGGCTGCGTATTGCAGATTTTCTGTCTCTGTCCCTTACGAATTCAGTCTGTGTGTTGACATGGTAAATTCTTTTGTGCAATGGTTTGGTTATCGACGTTATCACTACATTGCCGGCGCAGTGTCCAAAATGTGAGCATATGGTTAGATTGCAATTTTGCAATTTTACTAATTTCGTATCCCTAACGAATGCGTTTTGGAGGCATGTTGAGTGAGGCCCAGGTCCACCTGGGCGACTGTAGCGCCCTAAGAAGAAGAAGAAGAACGAATGCGTTTATCAGAGCCCGGACCAGGAAACAATAGGCGCCATCAGGCAAAGACGAAAGTGGCACTGGATCGACCTAGCAAAACAGAAAGTCAACATTTGCATAAACAATCATACTGTTCAATGGAACCCTTTAACGCAAAGCCGTAGAAGACATGCGCCAAAACTGCCTTCAGAAAGATTGGAATATATAATCCTTCTGAATCTTTCTTTTCACTGTAAAAATGTTTCGTTTTGAAACGTCTGACGTTACAGAACGGCTCTCATCCGCATTCATGGCGATCGAAAGAAACATGGACCAGAACAGCGAAACTGATGCGAATTTGTGGGGAACTGAGACACATTGCCAGGAATCGAACTCTGTTCTAGGCGCAGTTGAGGTTCCAAGAAAGTGGTAGGCACAGGATACAGTGAAATGAACGTTGCAATTTTAAGGCACGACAGGAGAACTGAACTTATTAAAGGCCACCCCTCATTCTGACAGCTTTAAATTTGTATCCATCTTTAAATTCCAAGTTCTTCATCCCTAAAAGTCACACTTCTTTGCTTCGCATTCAAAAGGAAGTGTAATTAGAACGATTCTCTTTCCTGGAATTACAATCGATATGTATAAAGCCACTGCCCACAAAGCAGGAAAAACAAAAACCGTCCATTCAACAAGTCAACATAATTAATCTATAGAATCCCAGTCACACATACCAACCATCACCACCCACATTAATTAAGTTTAAAAATACCCGTATAACCCAACAAAACAATGCCCCAAGTACACAACAGAACTTCTTTCTCTGTTTTGGTTTGTTTCTCTTAATGCCCGTCCATATCAAACGTCCTCTTCGACTCTCAGCAGTTATGGCACACAACACCCACTCACTTTGGGGCTGAGAATGGCGGGCTGTTTACCTAGTTTCGGTTGGATGCCTTTCAAACAGATCGTATGCACGTAAAATTACCCAACAAGCACTGCGTATCCACTTTATTCTTAAATTTCTGTTCAAAAAGTCCTTAACACACGGCGCGAGTGCTTTTCTATCCTCGCCTATGTTTGGCAGGCCAATTAAGCTTGTGAATTTGTCTATGGAGTGGGTGTGCGCGCTCTACAATGCATGCATACGGGAATAGGCTAAGTGTGAGCGGGGGATGTGTGGGAGAAAAATCAACCCTTTGAGTGAAGGCCCTACTCCTCTTCATTTCAGCCTTTGTGAATCTAAGCCTTTAACAAGGCTTTTATTTTCGTAAGCAATTGTTGTGCAGGCACTTCCCAATGGGAAAACTGGAAATGGGTCATTTCAGGTATAATCAAAATTGCTTCGCAAAGGAGTTGGAAACTTTTACTCTTTTTTTTTTTTTTTTTTCATTTCATGTTACCTTTACTTAGTTTTTATGTAGGTGATTGGGTGACGGGGGGAAATGGGTGGGGGTGGGGGATTCCGTGGCAATACTATTGTGCTCTAATCCTTATTTCTTTTCTCTATTTTTAGGTACGTATTTGAGCTTCAAAACACAAAAGGGATTTTGGATTACCCGTTATAGAAAAATTGTGGATATACCCTTGACAGATATTTCGTAAGTTGTAGATGTTAATTTCTATTCCATTATTTTGCTTATATTTCCTTTTTTTTTTGTAAACAAATTGTATCCCCTCTCGATGATTCACAAATTGTCTTATCAGTCAATTCACGGTGATATGTTCAATTCTTTTGTGCAATGTTTTGGTTATCAACGTTTGCACACTACATTGCCGGCGCTGTGTTCGCAATGTGTGCATATGGTTTGATTGCAATTTAATCATTTTCATTCAGCTCTGCTGCTGCAAGACGGTTAATTGTGATTACAATTTAATAAAAAGCCAGTTTTAAAGTGGAATTGTAATAAAATCTTGATCTTTCAAGGGTTTTAAAAAAATTATCTTATCTAAAGATGGGCAAATACGAGACATCATTCGCTGTCTTGTTTCTTTTTTAAGGTATTCTTCTTTCCACTGAAGAGTTTAAGCCATACTTCTGTTCAAGCCCTCGTAATAATAAAATCAATTTCATCACCCTCTTATTTTCCATTTGTTTTGGTAAACAGGATGTGCATACAATCGGGGGAATTTCGGGTGCTTTTGTTGTCTGGTTGATGAATGAAAGATAGTGAGTGTGAGTCTAATGCTCTTACATTTCCTAAACGACCTTGATACTTTATTAATAGAAACAAGAGGATGTTTTGTTTATTTTGCTAAGGAATATTTTAATCTGCATAGAAACCAGAAGTTCCAAAGTGCTTCAATGTCATACCATTCTGTGTAGCATACGTATGTAAATACTTGTGAATGAATGCATACACAATTGAATTTGGGCACAATTTTGAAGTTGTTATTTTCTTGGGTCATATGGATAGTGGGCTCCGTGTGATTTAGTGCGTAAGTGCGTTGAATTTACTGCAAATTTACGACCCAGGGTCGATTTCCAAGGTTGGAAAAGATCAGCTTTTATTTCTTGACATCAGCCCTCCTGAGTCAATGACAATGCTGCGAGAACAGAAACGTCATTTGAAATTGCTCAAACGTCTTTGTGCTTGAAGTCGATATAACTACAAAACAACAAAATTAAAACCTCTACTACAACTACAAACTACAAGTCCTTCCCTTTGGGGAATGTAGAGGGTGTTTTTTAGAGGTTGGAATTCCAAAAATTGTGAGAACACAGAATGATGTATTTTGGTGCTGATATTGACTTTATTCCAAAATATAATTCTATGCCATTTTGTGTCGAACCCGATTTCTGACAAGGGTCCACCGCTGCTGCTTTGAAAAATTCTATAGTGCGCCTAATAATATGGCCAGGGACTGTAGAGGCCTATTTTTCGACTGTTTATGTCCAGTAGCTGTGGCTGGCAGTAAGAAACTTTATTTTGACCTTCAAGGGATTTAAAGGATCTGCTTTATCAGTAAAGACATATGTACATATTCCTATCAAGAAAAGTCTCTGGGCGTGATACCACCATGATCTTGGACACCAATTCAATGCCCGATTTTGCGAGAGGATGCACTCATTAAAGGTCTCCTTCAACAAATTGATTGTGTCCTTCGTCTCGTTGAAAACAGATCTCTTCCGTGTTAAGGTCTTTCCATCGAGGATTGACTGATCTAAAGCGCTCTCCTTTGACCCACAATGACCAGATCGTCTTAATTTTTCAAGAAATTTGGCACAATGATGACACCAGTCTATAAAACACAACAAGCACGGACATTTTTCAGACGGTTGCGGTGTCTCGAGCGAATGAACACCAATGCCCCAGTTAAGAGAGTCTTCGAATCCGAGGCTCAGGCTCAGGAAGGAGAAAAAGAAGAAGGCCGAACCTTCGGATAGAGACAAATTGATCGCGGATGCAAAACAACTCGGCTTTGATGACAATGAAGGACATCAAGGATGGAAGGCAGGATTTCCTCTCAGGCTCAAACCTTCCAGAGGTTCTTGATTTGATAAGTAAGTCACGGCTTCTCCATAAAGGAATGTGTATCATCTTTACTCCTGATTCAACCTAAAATGTGCCTCGTTGCTGAACAAGTAATCCACGGTCTGTTTCGCGAACTCATGAATTGCGAGGTACAATCTCGCCATTTGCAAGCGTTGCTTCGACGCCGATCCTATTCATGGTATGCCATTTTCAACAATGATTTTCGAGGTACTGTCGCACAATTTGCAAGCTTTGCTCCGACGTGAATCCTATTCATGATATGCCATTTTATCATGAGCAGGCTCGTGCTGACAACAAAGCAGCTGTCAATTGTCAGCAAATCAGGTGTCAATTCCCAACAAATCAGATATCAATTGTCAAATAGGTTGTTACTACAAAAAGTTAAAAGTTAACAATCAAATCTCTTGGGGAAATGTACTAACATGGATCTAACAGGCTCGACAAAAGTATTCCTTCAATCCTGAACCTGAACTGTTCGTTTTTGTTCAACATCGCGGCTTAATACTGCTTTACCGACCGGGGGAAGTGTGCATGTCAGTGCTGTGGTTTAGTCTTCTATCCTTCTAATTTTTTTTTTTATTATTATTCTTTACTTTTTTAAGGTAGTAGGTAATCAAAGAGACGGGCATCCAATCCTCTAAAAAAATGTCTTTGAATTTGAAGAAACTCCGTTCGTTTTCAGTCAAATTATTGGAACGATGTATTTAAGAGCGCGTCGAAAAAAGATTCTAATCATCGTCAGCGTTTAGCATGTTCGCGGACACATGATTTTCGAAGGGGAACGCTAGAATGACAAGCGCATATCTCCAATATTTTTAAAGATATTCTATTTATTATTTGTGCAAGTTTTGTAAAAAGATAAAAATGATTCCACAGGTCACAGTGAAGTGAAAATTTGACTTCGGTAGGACAAATAATGCTGGAGTATGGACATATAATGTATTTCTAGTCAAGGGGTCCCGTCGTCTCATAACAGACCTAAAATTCTTTGACGGCATAAGTCATGACCCATTACTTTCTTTAACCATTGACGGCATATGCCGTCTTGTCCACGAACGTATTAAGTAGTAGCTGCCACGTCAATCGTTGTGCCATCAGTTGCAGAAAATTCGACAGACAAAAGTTATTTTAAAATGTTGCCACATTTTTATAAATATTTTAAGGCAAATTTTTTTTTGTTAGAAGCTGCTATTCATTTACACTCATAGTACAATTTTTTCCGGGACCGTTTACTACCTTTTTTTTTGGCAAATGAATTTTGACGGTTGTGACCAACGAACACCCTCGGTTTACTTATTTTTACTGTCGATAATGCAGTATAATAATAATAATAATAATGGCGGCGCTACAGTCCGAGGTAGACCTGGGCCTAGCTTCTCAGCAACCACTCGTGTTATGCCTGCTACTGTTCTTTCACGAGTGGAGGGGACCTACAGTTTAATGCCCACTCCGAACGGCGAGTTTGAGAAGCTTTTTCTAGACAGTTATATTCTTTGAGCATTGTTAATGAATCGAAAGAGGTGGAGCCCTGAAAAATGTTTGGTGTTTTTTCGGGAATCGAACCGACAACATCGAGTGTAGGAGTCGACGCACCTACCCACTACGCCACGGCGCTCGATAATGCAGCATATTGATATTAAAAAATTTAACTCGAAATAAGAGCCCATTAGACTTTCGAGAAAGAAGAATCTTCAGACGGAATTCCGAGTAAATTTTTCAATTGTGATGAAAATTTAAATGAATTTCCAAGGGAGTCTCACTTATCGGTCAAGCAGTGCTCTTAATTCTGTAGTGTAGGCGATTTAAAAAAATGTGCTGCTTGCAGTAATGCTGTTTCTTTTATTTTTGTCAGCTTCCCATCATAGAAAAAGCAAATCCTATGAACTAAGACCGAACCATCTGCAAAGTAAAACCTCAAGTATACATAATTCGTCTTCGGCTTATCATCAGATTGCCTTTATCTCCCAAAAATACCAAATCCAATGCGGATTTAATTCAATTCTATTTTTAACAATCAACGAACGGCATCTTTGTGCTGCCGTATTATTTTTTTTATAACTAAACAAAGCCATGATTATACAATGAATCAGCAATTCCATACACACCATTCATTTCAGTTCCCCGGTTCTAATGGAATCCAAAACAAAATCAATATCTGTCATGGGGGAAAATGGAGCAAACCATGAGGTGTACGGGTATCCAGTTCTAAAAGAACACTATCCCACCGTGCCGGCTATCAATCAAAATTCATTATCTGGACAGCTCCCTCAAGCCCATTCTCCGCTGCTGGCCAATTGAATGAGTAACATTTCTCATATCTCGTTGGAAAAAACAAATCAAAACAAAAACCGCCCAACTGCGATAGCCAAACCGATCGTCAATTTAGATACACAAAAGCACATTTTTTCAATGTGAACAAGTGCTGGCTGCGCGCACACATCGGGCATGTTCAAAAAGCAAAACTTGTCCTGTGCGTCATTTCAATGTTGACTTGCAAGACTAAATAAATAAAAAAAACAGAAAAAAAAGTCGAAGAAAGAAATTGAATTCGAAATGTTTTGAAAAAATCTATAAAAATTGATTCGCACATTCTTGTATCGTATAAATCTCTGGTATAAAAACCGTTACATAATGGGGTGGCGGATACACTGTTGTGATTTAATCGACACACTTACGTGTGTACATAAGTGTATATGCAAAGGAAAAGTTACAGATGTTATGTATGAATGAAGGAATACTCGTATAGGTTTTTATGTAACATGACGACTTTTTCTGTACCGTAAGACCTCACGTTCAAAATAGAGATCGACTTAAGGGTGCGCGGCGTCGTCGTCCTTTGGTTTTAATGACGACCATTTGGTCCCCGAGGATGGGTGGTGGATGTACGAGAGTAGTATGCTTTTCCGATAGAAGTGACCTTGAATATTTCAGCTACGATAAAGCGGGGAAGTCGCCGTACGTACGGGTATAACATTTTTATTTCGCTCTCCTCATCAAAGTGTGTGTGTTCACTATTCAAACAGAGGGTGGATTCACCAGACGTCATTGGCGTGTTCTTTTTCCTTCATTTTATAGCCTAGGAATGTATATATGCGAACAGTTTTTGTTTTTGTAGGCTCTTATCAAGAGTACACTTGCTTTTTTATTTTCCCCACACACTCGCACACACCCTCCACTCTTTTCCCGCACATACAGACACTAGATAGAAGTACAGTTTTGTGTTTGATTATACGAGATGTTTATTTTACCTAAAGTAAAATATCATGTCATACCATTAGTGGTGAATAAAATGAAAAAAAGGAAAATATGGAAAAACTGGAAATCACAAGTACGTACAACCCACGCCCAAAAAAAGAAAAAAAGGAACAAGAACAAGCCAGAAACAAGTTAATGGGGGAAAAAATATTAAAAGTTATGAGTTAGTAGGAGCAACGAAAAAATAACATTTCAGTTGTGGTGAATCACCATCACCACGCCGCCGTACAGTTCTGCTACCAAGTTTTGCTTTTCCCTGATTTGAAAAGTTCAGCAAGACAGACTTAACCGTGTCGTTTGGGGAGCTTAGGGGTAAATTTAATTAGAAATTATTTGCAACAGATGTCGCCTTAGGTGCATTGTTTTAGAATGTGGTTAGCGGTTTTACGATGGCGGTTAACATTTCCAAATGAGCATATGTGTTCTCATTTGAACGTACTTTTTGAAATGAAAAAAATGTGTCCATATTTCCATTTCGCAGCTAATTGCTTTAGACTGTTATTAACTAAGTTTGCAGTCGAAACCAGTTGAAAACATTGCAAAAATGTGTATGATTTGCAGTCATGTGGGGGCATTTATTATTTTAGGCCAAAGGAGGTTAGAAATGTTTGTCTAGCATGTCAAATTAAGTCTTTCTAAAAATAAAAATTGATCTTTAATAAAAATGAAACCAAAAAAATCAAGAGTTGCTTCTCTTTTTAAAATTATACTGGACAATTTTCCGAGCTGAGTTAGGCATCACTATCGTTCATTGATGTAATATACAATCGACTCCCTCTAAGTCGAATTTCCCTCTAACTCAAGTTTTTTCGCCATATTTATATTGGCATTCCCCTGATTTTCCATACAAAAACCATCCTCTAAGTCGAACTCCCTCTAACTCGAACTAATTTTGATATCCCGTGAAAATTTGACTTAGAGGGAGTCGACTGTAGTTAGTTGTTAGCAAGAAATTCGTTAAAATGTGCTTCCACTCGAATGCCTCACCTTACAGACGAGGTCATCCTCTGGAGTCCAAGTTTCTTTGAATTCAAGTTGTGGTTTCTCTAACCTCTGCATGTTCCTGACATCTCACGTCTCAAAATGCCTACTTAAGCCGAAGTGAATAAACAACTCGTGCCTTTCAAAATTGCAGCTTTTCCTTTTCTCTATTCATTGCCATGACCAATCACGTCCCCTTTTCTATCAAAACAGTGTCTATGTCCGTTTGTGTCTGTATTTAATGAGAGAATTGTTTTACAAAAACCAGCTTTTATTCTAATACTGCGACGATTGCAATGAGATAACAAACTTTTCAATGTCAAGAAGTTGCGATAGTGATCTTTACTGATTACGATGGCGCCAGACGTAAATCAGTTCAAAACTATGCCATATTTTTACAAACATTTTAAGGCAATTTTTTTTTGTTAGACGTTGTTTCATTAAGAATCATGGTACATTTTTTTTCGCCATGCTTACTACTTTTTCCTTGGGGAACATGCATTTTGACAGTTGTGACCAATGAACACTACCCACGGTTCATTTATTTTGATAGTCGATAATGCAGCATGTTTTATTCGTTAAAGTGGTTATTTATTTACAAAAAAACCGAACTTATTAAAAATTATGAATTTGATGAAAAGCCGTGAAGGTCAAGGGCCTTGGGCTTAAGTTAAAGTAGGTAATGAAAATCAATCGTCCACTGCGATGGCTAGAATTTTGTGGAATAAATTTCTTATTTCTGTTACGGGGATAGGTCAAATAAAATGTATATGTCAAAATTATTATTTATTACTTTGTCTCATTTACCACCCATTTACAGTAACAACATAATACACTACGTGGTTAGTCTCCTTTGCAACTATCCAAAGTGACCGCATGATACACCATGAGTCTTGGAGAGATCATTGGTCCTTCATTTTTTTTTTTTTTTAAAGATGAAGTGAATATAGTATACTTCAAACTCTTTTATAATGACTGGATGGCGCAGTTGGTAAAGTGCCTGCCCTAAGTTAGAGGATTCCCAGGTTCGAATCCCAGTGAAAGTAAAGTTAATACGCTTTTATCCGGTTTTTCAAATCGAATCCAGTCACCATTTGCCGTTGGGATCAAATTAACGGCACAATCACTGGAGCGGTAGATCAGTGGTAGTAGTCTGACTGTGGGTATCACAATCGACCAACATGGCCTAAGTGTGCTGGTAAATTTCACTAGCAGCCCCTTACCTAATCTAACCTAAACTCTTTTATCCGGAACATCTGCACGTTCATCAGATTTCACAAAAATCTTATTATTACTAATTAAAGTTGTAGCCAGTTAGAAATATTATTTTTTGTTCAATTTTGACATTTGAGTTACGCACGAACTGCGTAAGAATGACTTAAAAAAATCGCCTTACAGTGCGTCGTCTTGTCTAATCCCTTTTTTGATATCAAAGGTTTCGGCGAAGTCTTAACCAACCTTGATAAAGCAACGGCCATTCCCCACCGTCGTCATACAAAGACGAACGAGTTTTGCAGGGATGCTAAGATTAGACAATGCGCTGTATAACTTGGGATTTGTTCAGAAATACAGCAGAGAAAAGTCTACAGAAGTTTCTCAAAAACGTGAGCATTTTAATGTTTGTGCATGGTTCTACTGCAACCACTCGCATTCTCCGTGCTAACTTTGTCCCACCAATGAAGGGTGACCTACAACCGAACGATAGCATTGTCAGCATTGTCTCGAAAGACGTGTAGCCGTGAAATATGAAAAGTGTCAGTACCGGAAATCGAACCTAGACTTTGAACATGAAAGTCGACCCATTTACCCACTACGCATAATAGTCTTCAGTCCCAATATTCCTTTTGTGACATCTTATCTTTAGAAACCGGAAATAAACTAAACATTTATGACGAAATGAATAAAATTCCGATTAAAAATTGTAACAAAAGGTTAAACAGTGCTTTAAGTAGAACCCGCATTTTTGCAACCCACAGACAACTTTCCGACAGCAACCACCGCATTTCTTTCGCGGATCTTTGTTTATATTTGATTGAATCTCGCTTCTGAAAATATTTTGAAGTGAATTCCACTTTGACTACGGAAAAGGAAAATAAATAAACGAAACCTTCGATAAATACTGATTTTTGCATTCACCAAGGACTCCGAGGATCGTTCATCAAAATTCAAGATGAAACAATGTTGTTAGCTGCTTGGTTTTGAGGAACATCGATCGATCGATGAAATTTGTGCTCGTCTGGGATCTTAAACCTACATGCACTTGAAGAGATGAATTTTTCATTGAGTGTTATCCTATTTTTTCCAAGCATCTTCAGTTGAAACTGTATTACCCCAGTCCGGGTCACAGATTGCAACCGTCACTCAAGTCAGTCAGACTCAGTTCCTCATGTCTTCATAATGGAAAATCAGTCCTACAGGCAAGCACTCACAGAGCTCCTTGTCCCATTTCGAGTGCACTTTGAACCGGTCAATCCCTACAAATCCATTACATATTTCATAAGCAACCACTCTTCCGTGCACTTCAGCTGCATTTACCCCGCCGGGTTTTCAACCGAAATCGAATCAAGTGCTAAATTTAATCTCGCATGCCCTCAGTACCTCTCTCGAAACGAGTCTCGAGCAATGAATGGAGGGAAAAAATGAAAACACATGTTAAACAATTGCTTTTTAATTAAGTAGCATGTCTGGGAGCCTTGAGAATTTCTGTTATGAACCGGCTACGCTGGCTGATTGTTTCAATCAAATGCACTTGGCAACAAATTATCTATGTCGCGTACAGACGGCCGGTTTGAAGTGTGCGTCCTTTTGCCAGCGAATTTAAACAAACAAAGCACACACACGTCCGCACCGCGCTCATACAGACCTTTCATTATGAAAACCAGAAATAGTTTCCCCTGATCCAATTAACTTAAGTGATATCACAACAACCGACTGACTGACTGACTGATTGAGTCACTTGAGAGCTGAGCAAACAGAAAAATAAAGACGAACGAATGAACTCGGCTTGAAAAGCTCGAATTCCACCCCAGCCCCCAGGCCGTCAACCGAAGTCAGGTCAGAGCAGAGCAATTGCCGCAGTTCGAGCTATTGTGTGACTTTGTTAAACGCACGGTACTCACTCGCATTTGGTCCGCCGCACTGGTCTACCCGTGTGCAGATGCGTGTGCTCGGTTTTATTAAATCCAAAAATAATGCTTTGGATTCCGAGCTGGGGCTGTGTTCAGCAGCGCAGGGTGGTGGTCCCAAAACGGGCAGCCCCTCAAACCGAGGTCAGGTTGATTAGAGGGAGAGGTCCATCCACCGCTGAATTGGATTTAGACTAAATAAATGAAACTTAATTTAGATATTCGAATCAAACGCTTCGTTGAATTCAGATTCTATTACCTTTGTCGGGGATGCTCGTCGGTGGGCGAGCTCGTGTTGTGTGTGGGAAAGGAGGTCGAAAACCTCTTATAATCAACTCTGGGGGGGTTGTTGGTGTGTGAATTTGCAGTGCAAACTGCAATAAACCCAGTTGACCACATGTGTGTTGTCAATTAGTTAATGCTTCGGGGACAATTCCTAGGAATTTCAATGCTGATCAAACGTCTCTTTAATGAACTACTTAAGGTTGGAGAAATTTTTCAGACGGTTTTTGTGATTGAATCTGAGGAAGCCAGTGGAATTTTACGGAGATGTGTGCTGTCAAAGAATTTTGTATTGACTTGCGTAAATTTATGGACTTGCCGCAGTTCGCGCTATTGTTTTCATGTTTTGCGATGTAAATTCGATGATAATTTGAAGGTTATTGAGGTTCTTCTTCTTCCGATGATGCTACAGTCCGAGATAGAGATGTAAGCATGAATCAGTGCTGCCAAGTCGTGGTAAATTTATATTTTATTTATATGAAAATTCCAACACCCATTCCAAGCGTTTGGTAGAAATGCATTTTTATACAAAAATATAATTTTGTGTTTCGTTGTATTCTTTAATTCGATGTATTCCATGCATGAGGTTAAGTGGTGGCTGAAAATTATGGCGAAGGATATTACCAAAGCGAGCGACAGAGCGTGTGGAACTTAATGGAACTTAGTGCAGGAATCAAACTTAAAAAGAATAGAAATACTGTCTAACAAACACCTTCTGTAGCGTGAACATTGAATTGGTCCAAAAATAAAACACTCAAAAAAGCGAAATAAGCGCGGCAGTTTTGCTCGTGGAGCACCAATTTCCATTGTAGATCATTTGGTTCCTTTTTTCAAAACAATATACAAATACAATTACGAAATTGCAAACATTGTACCTCACTGTAGTTTACAGTAGCCCATAAAAGTTTCTATGTTAAACTATATTTTTTTGGAAGTGGTTCATATTAAGCAATATTTGTCTACTCCAGTGAGGTAAATTCCACTTGAGTTTTCAAGCGGCAGAACTAGTTTAGCTTCTGGGCACAATAGATCTTAAAGGTCGTGGTATATATATATACCCTCAACCAGTCTAGCTTCTGCAGCAAGCACTACTGTCCAGCGTGCGATATTTCTCTCACGTGCGAGTGGTAGGGACCTAAAATTGTATGCCGACTGCGAACATTTAAGTTTGAGAAGCTTTTCCTGACGTTTCTGAACACTGTCACTCAATTGAGGCAAATGGTTCCGTGAAGATGGGGGTTGGTGTGCCTGAGATCGAACCAGGGACCATCAGAAACGTAGTTAGCCACTGCGCCACGACGGCCACAGGGTGTCAATCAGATTATGTGATAACATTTTTCGTAATTGCGTGTGACGATTGACATCAATTCGAAGATTTTATTAATAACAATAATAATGGCGGCGCTACAGTCCGAGGTGGACCTGGGCCTAGCTTCTCAGCAACCACTCGTGTTGTGCGTGCTATTGTTCTTTCCCGAGTGGAGGGGGACCTACAGTTTAATGCCGACTTCGAACGGCGAGTCTGAGAAGCTATGTCTAGATAGTTCTACTCTTTGAGCATTGTCAGTGACACGAAAGAGGTGGAGCCGTGAGATTTTATTGTTGCTTTTTATTTAACCTCCATTTCTTAAAAGAAATTCTGAGAAGATTGTGAAACTTAGAATTGAAATGGACAGGGATTAAAACATTTTATAGATTTCTCTGTTCATCAATAAGTTCTGATTTTTGTGCCTGAAGACACAAAGTTTTCAAGAATTTGTTCAAATTTTGCATACCAACAGTCAAGTGCAAGACTTCCCTTTCCGAGTTTTCCTTGGGAGAATAAGAAGGCAATGGATCAAATGTTCAATTGGTCATTATTTTTAGTCTTTTCGGACAAAAAAAACAGGCCTGCGATCCCTGGAGGGTCTAAGCCTGAGCTATTGTCAGCTTCCATCGCTCACGGTCTCGGGACCTCAGAACTCGGAAAGGGATGTCTTGCAATCGACTGTTGGTATGAACAATTCGAATAAATAAATTCGGGCTGCTTCCAGTCATCAAAACCAAGTTGTCTCGCATCCGCGAGCACTTGGTCTTTATACGGGAGGTTCAGGAAGTTATCCTCCTCGAACCAGGAGGCTCGGATTCGTAGACTCTTGACAGGAACGTTGGTGTTCATTCTCTCGAGCTAAAATTTTTGCCTTTCGGACTATATCCACATCTTTGTACAACTTTTAGACCTCGCGGTTATGTGTTCTTCTCCATTCGGCTTCCAGACATGACCAAATATCCCACGTAGAATTTTTTTTTCGAAGGCACTAAGAATCGTCTCTGAAGTCCTGCTTCTCGTCCGGCTCTGGTCTCCACATAGCAAGACTGGCAGACACAACTGGATGGCACAGTTGGTTAAGTGCCTGCTCCAAGGTAGAAGGGTCCCAGGTTCGAATCCTAATGAAATCGAATCTGGTCCAATCACCATTTGCCGTTGGGATGAAATTAACGGCACTGGAGTAGGTTGCTACCTGGCAGTACAATGGACCAGTTTTGAGTCTGAGTGCTCCAGTGTAGTGTTTCAAAAAAACTTCGAAAAAAAAAAGTAAATAACAACTGACAGAATTTGGATTTTGCAGGGCATGGTTCTGGTCCTTCGAGCCGGATTTTTTGAACCAAATTGTTTGGACAAGCCGAAGTAGCAGCGGTTGCCAAGGGCGGTTCTGCGTTGGATCTTCACCAAGATGTCACTGGTAGAGTCCACGTTTGCCCCGAGGTAGACAAACTGTTTAGGCGGGATTTATACGAGGATGTCAGTTGCTTCAACTGTCGGTCATTCTTTAATTTTTTCTTATTCGATCTCTCTCGTCCACACGATTAGAAGACAGGAAATGCAAAAAATCCGAGACCAAATTGCTAGTGTAAAACACGCCTTAACCACCTCAAAATTGTGGCTGTCGATTGTGACGTTTTGTCTTTGGTGATGGGCGACGTATCGATTTTTCACGGAGTCGAATTTTCACGGAATATCAAAATTAGTTCGAGTTAGAGGGAAATTCGACTTAGAGGGTGTTCGACATACAGGGAAGCGACTGTACTTTGTCTTCTCCTCATTTATCCTTAGACCAGCCTGTTTGATCAAAATTAACCAAGATGACGAACAGGATTAACCGAAAGAATGACATTTTGGAGATGAACTAGATCGATCGTAATCAAAAAAAAAATATTGAACCTAGACCGATCTTTTGCTATCGCCAGTCTCCAGCGTTTCTTCTCAAGCTTGACTATTGTGACAAACGCAGTGACGCACGCTAAAGGCATGATCTTCCAGAAGTCCTTGCAACTGCTATCATACGAGGATGACATTGACGTGAAGTGAAAGTTAGTCTCCAGCGAAAGTCGGATCAAGCGGTCGATAAGGGCTAATCGAAGTAAATTATGTCTTCAAGAAGTGGACTTCAACACCCACGACCTGGCCCGAATGTCAAAATTGACAGATATAGATTTGAGGCAGTTAGTGACTTCGTCTCCCTCAGCACCGAGGTAAACAGCATCATCTCACGAAGGATCACGCTAATTTTCTGATAAATCATCACAGTTCTGCTCGATAGCGGCATGAACTATATCGAAAGCGGATGAAGAAGCCCTAGAGAGCAAAGTTCTGCGTGTGATCTTTGGTCCTGTACGCTGTCCTGCCCTGTACGAATATACGAATGAATCGTTAGGGACCCAGCAAAATACGTCTACGAACTGGAGACAGCAAAAGAACTTGCCAACTGCAGAGGCTTGTTTGTTGAGCCCTTGGTCCAATTGGAGAGAGCAAGATCGTGATAGCTGGACACAGGATTGAGGACACAAGCAGCAGGGTTTGTCTTCCCCCAAACCAGCGATCATCACCCTCAGTCACACTCAAATCCTTATTTATATCCGCGACAACCAGTATCTCAACCACACCCCATCGCTTTTCAAACTGTGTCGATAAATTAAAATCCTTTGACATAAATCAGGCTTGAGTTCAATACCCCAGGGGAGTCTGGCGTTTACAGAATTCTTTCGCTATTTAAATCGAAACGCATGCACATGACGTAGCATTACACACTACGGTCGGACGGGTTCGGCATTTTTGCATTTAAAACGAGACAGGAACACAATCGAAAGCCTTGTAATAAAACAACGTGTTTGTCCCGCTCGTGGAATTCAATTAAAATTACAATTAAAAACAACTGAAATAAGGACTCTCGGAAATTTCTGTCACGTTCATTGCACACTATTACAACACTGGTCTCGTCGCTTCTATTCATCCGTGCACGCACACACAGACACACATTCATGTAAAGCCATTCATTCGTTGCACTCATCCTTGGCCGCTTGTGTCCGGTTGAACAATTTTTCATTGTCCTGTTGTGGAATTCTTTCCCTGAAAGGGACGAGAGGGGTGGACACATATTCATTCAGCCTTTGATTTGTTGCCGTCGTCGTCCTTTTTTTCCGAGCGACAATGGGGGGGAAATTGAATCACAAGCAGGGCAAAGGGAAAACCAGATTCCAAATCACATGAGTCGCGGATGAGTTGTGTGCATTGTCTACGCGAGAAAAGGGTTAAATTGCTTAAGTACTATAATCTCTAAGGGATTTCCTTTCTTGTTTTGTTGTTGTTTAAATCGCTCCACACACACACACCCGTGCACAGTCATGCGCTGATTTCAAAGGGAAGGAAGAAGATTTATTTTACTCCGGCTCCAGGGGGCATTCATCTCGTGCAGTCAGCCATGAACTAAACGTTAATGATGATAACACAGTGAGTCGCACTCGCTGTATTCACCCGCAATTCATGCAACAGCAGCCACAAAAAACGAAAAATGTGCTGCGGTCGATTCCTTTAAATAGGGCAACACACAGTGCCGTCTGACGTCTCATCAAGACTTAAGTGAAATGTTGACTACTTGCATCTTTTTCTTTTCCTTTTCCATCGAGAATCACTTGCAGTGGAAGGAGATATATGCATCCTCTCTGCTTTGCCTTTGGCGTGCAGAGATTTATCCTGTAACCTATTAATGACACATGTCAAGTCACTTTAATAATTAAGTGGATGCTAAAAGAATGTCACGAAATAAATCCACAAGTCAGTTATAATTTATGGATTTTTTTCGAATGAGGAGAGTGTCTTGTTGGGTTTGTCTTTTTGTCTTGAAAACGTGTCATCGCTTTGCCACCGAGAGTGTAGAGATTTATTTAAAATTTAATGAAACAAATTCTATATAGGTACAGCTTCTCTTCAGATTACATAAATGCAGTCTTGTGTCTATTTTTGAAGCAGATTTTTTCAGATGTTTACCATTTTTTATGAAAGAGGAGGACACATTCAAACGACTGCCTGGAATATTGGACTGCGTCTAAAATAGTCGATGGATTTGTTTAAAATTAAATGCGCTTTCTTTGATGGGATGCCCTTATGGCATGCAGCAGTCACTCATTTAGACGTCATTAAATTGGATCCATAGTGTCCTATGGTGCATACGAGCGTTTATTTTTTAACGATGCGTCAAAATTTCCAGTGAAGAAATGCACTTGTACATCTCTGTATCTTAAGATCGTAAAAAAAGCGACGCAGCGTGGCCATGGGAGTTTGCGGCAGAAAAAAAACGCGCCGCGCCGCAACTACGGGTGCATTATTCTATGATTTGTAGTTGTGAGTACTGTAGAACAAGCTGTGGCGCAGCAGCGTTAAAAAACGCTCGTGTTCACTGAAACCAAAAAGAGCGTGAGGTTCGGATTAGGCCCTACCAAGTGTTACATATATAGGAATCACAGGAGGCTTCTTAATTAAATTTTCCAAAATGTTCAGCTCGTTTCTGCTTAGAAACTGCAATTTCCATCTCATTTAGTGCAGGTCTTGAAGAGATTTTATCTCTTCTGTGTACCCGCAACGTCGATGCCTTGCGGACGTGTCCATTCTACAGGATCTGTTAAGGACTGCCATCATCATCGAGCGCATGAATGCTTAGAGGGGTCTTCGAATTCACACTTCATTGTTCGAGAAGAAGAGGAAGACCGAACCTCCTGTAGAAAGACCCAAGTGATCATGGATGCAAGATAAGTTGGTTTAGATGACTGGAGGCAGACACTGGAATGACTAGAAAAAGCTTTCTCGGGAACGTTTAGAATGAAAGTCTTAGCTGGCCTGAGAAGTTAGTTAGCAGAATTTAACACAAGATCCTAAGCTTCATTCCTGTGTTATCCAGATGAAGTATAAATTGTGGCAATCTTAAGACAGTATGGAATCCGGTAAAATCAAACTCCGAGTCACTCCGAGTTAATCGCCGCTTCTTTCGGCTCCTTCACTACTCAAGAAAGGCAGGCCAAGTTGATTTTCCACAAGACCAGATGAAAAACCCGCAAAGACTGTGCTGAGTTAAACAAAAATGTTCTACGCGCTAGCTACTAATCCAATGCTTAAGAATGATATGCCATCTTCAACTTCAGGCCTGGAAGACAATAGAACACATGACAGCTACGATTAAGAGGCCCCCTATAATGGCCGTGTGAAAACTTAAAGAACTAAAGCAACCGAGCGAATAACAAAAATGATTGATGACTGTGACTTCAATAAAAGATTCTTTTAGTTTCGTCCAGTTCGTGCAATTTCATTAAGCGCGTTCAGCTTCGCCAAGTACGTTCAATTTCGTCAAATTCGTTCAGTTTCATCAAGTTTGTTCAATTTCGTCAAGTTCGTTCATTTTCAGCAAGTTGGTCAAGTTTGTTCAGTTTCGTCAAGTTTGTCCAATTTCATCAAATTAGTTCACTTTCAGCAAGTTCGTCAAGTTCGTTCAGTTTCGTCAAGTTTGTTCAATTTTGTCAAGTTCGTTCATTTTCAGCAAGTTGGTCAAGTTTGTTCAGTTTCGTCAAGTTTGTCCAATTTCATCAAATTCGTTCACTTTCAGCAAGTTCGTCAAGTTCGTTCACTTTCAGCAAGTCTGTCAAGTTTGTTCAGCTTTGTCAACTTTGTTCAGTTTTGTTAATTTCGTTCAGTATCGTCAAGTTCTTTCAGTTTCTTAAAGTTTGTTCCGTTTCGTCAAGTTCGTCAAGTTCCTTCAGTTTCAGCAAGTTCGTCCAATTTCGTCAAGTTCGTTCAGTTTCATCACGTTCGTCCAATTTCGTCAAATTCGTTCACTTTCAGCAAGTTCGTCAAGTTCGTTCAGTTTCGTCAAGTTTGTTCAATTTCGTCAAGTTCGTTCATTTTCAGCAAGTTGGTCAAGTTTGTTCAGTTTCGTCAAGTTTGTCCAATTTCATCAAATTAGTTCACTTTCAGCAAGTTCGTTCAGTTTCGTCAAGTTTGTTCAATTTTGTCAAGTTCGTTCATTTTCAGCAAGTTGGTCAAGTTTGTTCAGTTTCGTCAAGTTTGTCCAATTTCATCAAATTCGTTCACTTTCAGCAAGTTCGTCAAGTTCGTTCAGTTTCATCAAGTTCGTTCACTTTCAGCAAGTTTGTCAAGTTTGTTCAGCTTTGTCAACTTTGTTCAGTTTTGTTAATTTCGTTCAGTTTCTTAAAGTTTGTTCAGTTTCGTCAAGTTCGTCAAGTTCCTTCAGTTTCAGCAAGTTCGTCCAATTTCGTCAAGGTAGTTCAGTTTCGTCTTCAAACTTCATGATTCGTTCAGTTTCGTCTAGTTCGTTCAGTTTACCCTACTACGTGGGAGCGAAATGAATTGCTCTCTACATACCCTAGTGTCAGTTAACAACAGAATTCTCCTTCAGTTTCTACAAGCAACTCTATTGAATTTGACGATGCTTTCGATTGCTTCTTGTGTGCCCTTGACGTAAGCTTAAGATTTCGAACGGCTACTATAGTTGCCCCTCACAGGACTTGAGAAGAATCTGAAGCAACTTAGCGTAGGAAACTGGAGACGGCTAGCGTCACAGACTGTAGTGCCACCCAAGAAGAACAAAACGTCTTCTGAGTTCGGTGTGTGAACCAAGTCGATGGCTTGACGGCCGCAAGCCTGATTAAACTCACATTGACTACGTTCAAAGTTAAGTTACCTACCGACAAACGTTTGTCTGATAGGGTTAGAGAAAAAAGTAAGGTCCCTCAAAAGCCCATAAACTCAGACATTTTTCGAAATAAAATAAAAATCGATACCCATGAGGAAAGACCTTGGAATTATAAGACACTGCCTTGGCAAACTCCGTCTGAAGCAAGTCACAACATGGCCACACCACACCACACCACGCATCCACTTCTCCGTTGCGCAATTCATCGGTCTGATTATTACCCAATCCATGGTGGCAATATGCGGAATCATCAACATGACCAATTCGCTCTTGAAAATCGATAATCAATCATAACCAAAAGTTTACACCACCATGTGCGTCTCAAGATTGCTCCCAACACGCGTTCAAGTTCACGCACAATACACACACATACGCCGTTACGCAATGACCGGCAAACGGCGTCTTCGTCGTCGTTGTAATTTCTCCCCAAACTCAACTCTTTCACTCGCTTTTGACTTCCTCTGGGTGTATTTGTCTTTAACCATCCGCGGTGTTTTCTTTTGCTACCCCCTCGCAGACGTGGGCACTTTTCAGTTCGAAGAGCCCAGAGCACAGCCGACTGCTTCGTTTTGCGTTCGAAAACTAAATTCGATTAGGAAGTCATTCGATGGAAGGCAAACACGTCATGTCTCTACCCGCTCTCACACAGCCACTCGAACGCATACTCCCAGACGAAGCTCTGTACCCGACCGACGTTTTTGAATAATTCCAAGGCTAAATATATTTACAATGAAAATAGATACACTCGTACGCTGTCAAGACGTGAAGCACTCGGAAGGCGGATATACAGACAGACGCACACAGCCCATGCGCCGTAACCTTTAAAAACAAGACAGAAATGACTTTTTTTGTCTCCAACACCTCCCACCAAGGCGTACCAAGGCACCAGGCCGTACGGCGGGTGTGCGAGTATGTAGACCTGGCAAGGTGGTCGAATCTCGAATCTAGGCGCAAAATCGATAATGTGCCGATAAATTGGTCGGCCAGCCGATGGCGTTTTCTTGCTTTTCGTACCGCCGCACCGCACAATTGCATAAACAATTTATAATCTGCCTAATTTAACGGTAGCCTGACGCAGATATTGATGACAGAGTCTTGTCATGGGATCAGACAATTGTGACATAAGTGGTTGTTTCTGCCACCACGGCACGGCGTTACGTGTGATTCATGCGAAAGGTAATTGATGGTGTTTCGACTGTTGGCTGAAAGTTTGAAAAGCCGGTTTTTTGGTATTTTAGCTTTTGTAGACGACACACTTGCACACGCTCAGCAGGCGCTCTCGCATAACAGTGAATCAGTCGGTCTGGAGCACAGGGGGGGCGAATCTGTACATCAATTGTTTGCCGAGGCTGGATTCGGGTCTACTGTCTGTTTTCAAATTGGTGGATCAAGATAATTGATTATAGCCGACTGTGAGATTATATCGGGCCGAGGTGTAGTATTATGCCTCGAGGGCGGACTCAAGAGTCCATTTCCTGCTGGTGTCCGGGGGGTGGAGGCTGATTGATTGGGGGGCAGGGAGTGTCAAGATGGAGATGAAGATATTCGGATATAAATTTCAATTATGGCTACGAGATTAAGTGCTTACGTTAGTTATTGGTCATCGATAACGACGTATAATTTATTTGAGTTTCGAATATCTCGGAGTGGAAAATTTATGGACGCTCACTGAGTGAATGAGCGGATGAGTGGATTTGCTCTTTTGAAACGCTTCTCCATATCTCACAGAGAGCTTGCACATTTTAAGGTTTTCATCATCAATTGCAAAGAAGCAAAGATATTTCATTTTGTGGGCATGATTTAATATTCATTTTTGATGACCTCTGAAGTGGCTCGATAATGCATTTAGACCTGAGTTGGTCCATTGCGCTGCCACGGGGGTTACTCGTTGGTTAAACCTCTTGTAAACCATTTGCAGCTTTCTATGAATCGCAGTTGACCGCTAATGGACACCTCCCTGCGGTCGGACATGTAGTTGAAGAAGAAAGCCTCCAAATGTGTGGTGTGCCTGAGTGACACTTGAACCCAGCAGAGGAGGTGTAGAAACGTTTTCCACTTCCTCCTCGCTCAGACAGCCTCTACAGAATCCGTCAGAGAAACTCCAAGTCATCTGGTGTGCTCACCTAGGAGACAGTGTCCCATGGCGACGCCTGTCATAATTTTGACAATTTGGTTGATTTTTCATCTGTCAAGAGATGACATTTTATAAATCGTTTGGAATCTACAATCCGAAGTGGACTTGCCAGCTTCGACAACAACTCTATCTTGGGTCAGATCGTTCAGGGGGTTTGGTACGTTGTGCTATCACCCATCTACTGTTGATCATTTGAATTTTATCTCTCGTAGCAACAGCCTGCACGTAGCAAGTGTCAAAACATTTCTAACGCCAGCTAGTAGTGTCAATGTGGGTGCATGTTTGGCAATATCATCCGCTTTGCGGTTGCCAAAGGCTATCCCTGTGGCCTGGCATCCAGTGCAGGCGAAGTTAAACTGTTCATGCATCAATGTCCAATATTGCCCAGCAGAAAAAAAATGTCTACAATTACTGAATTAAAATTTAGTCGATGTGTCAGATCTCTGAGGAACTGAGACCATAGAAGAAATGTAAATACAGAGCCTCTCTAACCAAGTGGAATCTCAAGAGAGGGACGACAATGGTCTGATTCGGCTTAAGGGATGTCGATCATGTACATCACAAAATATACAATTTGTGAACCACTTGGACACGCCCATTCTCTTTTTACCAGTACTCTATGAACTCACATGCAATTTGTATGCAGAAGAACATTTTATAGTCCTTCTGCTTTTTCTGTTTTACACATAACTAAAAAATTGCTTCTAAAAGAAGTCTGACGGATAATTCTGAATTTTTAATCGTCTATTTTTTATGCCTTTTATGGGCATCGTGGCGTAGTGGGTAGGTGCGTCGACTCCTAAGCTCGATGTTGTCGGTTCGATTCCAGAAAAAAACACCTAACATTTTTTTCACGACTCCACAAACTTCAAGAAATTCGTTGCTAAATTTGAAAATTCTCCTTCACCCTCTTCTTTTTAAAAGAATGTCTCTGACTTCAGTCATGTGTCTTCGTCTTTTATGAGTAAAATCCCAGAATCAATGCTGATTTCATATCTCCATCTCCATTTTAAATCAACAGAAAACTGCAACATTTTTATGAAAAATTGTGAAATTTTTGTTTAAATCTAAAGCTGCGGATTATCCCGAGAATAAAAATATCCTGTGTATAGAATACAATACCTACCAAATGCCAGTTTTGACTCTTCTTCTTCTTCTTCTTCTTAGGGCGCTACAGTCCGAGGTGGACCTGGGCCTCACTCAACATGCCTCTCCAGCCAGCACGATCTTTCGCCAGCTGTCTCCAGTTTCGCACACCAAGCCGGCAGAGGTCCCCCTCGACTTGTGTGCGCCACCTTGATCGTGGACGTCCTCTGTTGCGTTGTCCCACAGGCTCAGAGTCGAAGACTCTTCGGGCCGGAGCTAAGTTGTCCATACGCTCTACATGGCCTAGCCATCTTAGGCGTTGAATCCGTAGACGCCTGGCTAGACTCATGTCGCTGTACAGCCCATACAGTTCGTGGTTGAATCTTCTCCTCCAAATGCCATCAACGCAAACAGGACCAAAGATCGGGCGCAGAACTTTTCTCTCGAAAAAACCAAGAGACTGTTCATCCGCTTGGGATATTGTCCATGCCTCTGCACCGTAAAGCAGGACTGGGATGATCAAGGTCTTATACAAAGTCAATTTGGTCTTCCGAGAGAGGGCTCTACTACTCAATTGCCTTTTGAGCCCATAAAAACAGCGGTTGGCAAGAGTAATTCTGCGTTTGATCTCGGTACTGATGTTGTTTGTACTGTTAACCGCGGAGCCAAGGTAGACGAAGTCCTTTACTACCTCAAAGTTATAGCTGCCTATGGTGACGTTCTGGCCAAGTCGTCGATGTTGTGCGCCCTTTCTCGATGACAGCATATACTTTGTTTTGCCCTCGTTTACCGCCAGACCCATTTTAGCCGCTTCCGTTTCAATGCCAGCAAACGCATCATTGACGGCTCGCTGTGTTCTCCCAATCACGTCAATGTCATCCGCATAAGCTAGCACAGTTTTGACTCTGCTTAGAAGTAATTATTCTTTAGACGAAATTTGTCATCACATTTTCATGTAATTCCGGCTGTATAACAACTCTGATAGTTTTTTTTAGTGCGCTAAAACAAAGAAGCTTCTGACGTGAGCTCTTCGGTGTGATCACAGGACACTGCCCCAGAATGCTCCAGAAATGAAATACGAAAGCAGCGATCTCGGCCGGAGAAGACCAAGAAACTAAAACGATCCAACATCTGTCCAACTCTTCAGAATCGGCGCCTAGCTTCACTGGGCCACAGATTCTTAACAGAAACTGCTTCTAAAATTCATAAGGAGCGCGGGATGGTTTCAGCCGCCACGTGACAGGATAGGTTTATAGATTGTGTACTCAACAACATTATTTCAAAAAATAATTAGCATTTTTCGAATAGGTGGATTAGGATGGATTTCGAATCGGCTGATTACTCACACTCCTCTTCCAAAATCTAACCTAACATTTTTTTAGTGTGTTGGTGGATAATTGACATAGACTTTATCTTTGGAGTAGTCTCAAAGGATAACAGTCGCGTGATGTTAAATAGCATAATCCTGGTGGCCAATCGCAGTCCCAATTTTGAGAAATTACACTATTCTTTCACCAGCCAGAGTGGCAAGTTGCGCCATTTTGCTGAAAATAAACGTCGTCCATCTCCGTAACGTCAATTTTAAACAAAATAAAATCGGTCTTTATCATTTTGTAACACAATCCATTTATTGAAACAGTCTAATAACCTAATCAAACTGTCAATCGTTTTGGAAAGAGAGGTTGGTCCACATTTTGTCTTGGATTTTCGGTGACCCCGATGCGACAATTTGATATTTTTGCGTACCGATACAAGTGGAAATAATCCTCATCGTCATCAAAATGTAGTTCATTCATTTTCCAGCACAATACGAACGCTCTGCATGATCTACTGGTTTCAGTTTTTGTAACTGAAAATTAGACTAAATCTTTATGCAAAATATGGTGCAAATGTTGTGTCGGATATGCCTAATTCCAATGATCGTCTAGAAATTGAGTCATCAGTCAATTGACTCACCACCAATCAGTCACACCTTAGCTTCAGAATAGCCTGTACAACACGAAGTGTTGTTGAAAAAGTTGTGAGTTGCAATGGTCAAGTTAATACCATTTCGGTCCATGTCCCAGGGTTCTGCCCAAGCTTCTTTAAGAAGCAATCACCTTAAACTAATGAAGGATGACATACAATTTTATGTCGTCACCGAACACTGCAATTTTGAGAAAGTTTTCTTGAAAATATCGTCATTGTTTTTTTTTTTTGTTAGCAACCAACTATTTCTTTGTAGTAATAGAGTAGGTATCGATCAAATTTTCACACTGCGGCAGATCCTGGAGAAGACCCAGGAAATGCAGATCGACACACACCATCTATTTGTCGATTTCAAGGCCGCATATGACAGCGTGCATAGAGACGAGCTATACAGCGCCATGTCTAGTTTTGACATTCCTGCTAAACTCGTCAGACTGAGCAGGATGACGATGGAGAACTCTCGCTGCTCCATCAAGGTCGGTAACGAACTCACCGAGACCTTCAATGTCAAAAAAGGTTTTAGACAAGGCGACGCGCTGTCATGTGATTTCTTTAACATCATTCTTGAGAAGATCGTGCAAAACTCACTGGCCAACACAAGAGGCACGATCTTCCAAAAGTCCGTTCAACTGCTAGCTTACGCGGATGACATTGACGTGATTGGGAGAACACAGCGAGCCGTCAATGATGCGTTTGCTGGCATTGAAACGGAAGCGGCTAAAATGGGTCTGGCGGTAAACGAGGGCAAAACAAAGTATATGCTGTCATCGAGAAAGGACGCACAACATCGACGACTTGGCCAGAACGTCACCATAGGCAGCTATAACTTTGAGGTAGTAAAGGACTTCGTCTACCTTGGCTCCGCGGTTAACAGTACAAACAACATCAGTACCGAGATCAAACGCAGAATTACTCTTGCCAACCGCTGTTTTTATGGGCTCAAAAGGCAATTGAGTAGTAGAGCCCTCTCTCGGAAGACCAAATTGACTTTGTATAAGACCTTGATCATCCCAGTCCTGCTTTACGGTGCAGAGGCATGGACAATATCCCAAGCGGATGAACAGTCTCTTGGTTTTTTCGAGAGAAAAGTTCTGCGCCCGATCTTTGGTCCTGTTTGCGTTGATGGCATTTGGAGGAGAAGATTCAACCACGAACTGTATGGGCTGTACAGCGACATGAGTCTAGCCAGGCGTCTACGGATTCAACGCCTAAGATGGCTAGGCCATGTAGAGCGTATGGACAACTTAGCTCCGGCCCGAAGAGTCTTCGACTCTGAGCCTGTGGGACAACGCAACAGAGGACGTCCACGATCAAGGTGGCGCACACAAGTCGAGGGGGACCTCTGCCGGCTTGGTGTGCGAAACTGGAGACAGCTGGCGAAAGATCGTGCTGGCTGGAGAGGCATGTTGAGTGAGGCCCAGGTCCACCTCGGACTGTAGCGCCCTAAGAAGAAGAAGAAGAAGAAGAATAGAGTAGGTAGAGTCACAAAATACAGTCAAAATCGGTTATAACGACCTTCAAGGGACTGACGAATTGGTTCGTTCTAGTTTATTTCTCTAAATTTTGTCACAGTAAACGATTTATTATGCTCTTGGATTACATATAATGGATCTCAGGTGGGACCTAAGAATTTTGTCGTTATAACCGATGTCGTTGTAAGCGATTTTGACTGTAGTAAAGACCAGTTGTGCAGTAAGACATTCTTTGTTCTTCATTTGTCTTTATCCCAGACTACGCTAGCGGCTTTCGTCCACTTTTTAGGCGATCTTTAGATGAATAACGATATTTGTAGGCATTTGTTCTTGAATATTCCCGAAGTTTAAATTTAAGGGACGTGTTTTTGCCCGTATAATGGTCATTCATGTTTATGATATTTCTATAACCTTTTTTTTTTTGAATGAATTCGTTTTTAATTTAATTTAATTTTTATCAAAAATTAGATAATCTTTGCCTTCTTGTTACCATATATTCTCCAATAAACGGCCATCAATGCTTGTGTTTTGTCCTCAATGAATTAATCTTACTTTAATATTTCCCAACTGACTTACGCAGGGTTATTCATATCTTTTAATGCACTTATGACACATAAATATTTGTTTACCCTCCAAATGTCTAATCATCTCTGTATCTTCTCTCATTTCAGGTACGTGTGCTTTATTGGATTACAAATGCGTAATAGTAGTGCATAAACAAAAATAATGATGTAAGTTGAATGATAAACTCCCTAATTTATGTGCAAGAACAAAGAAAAAAAAAAACATATTCACTATCTAAAATGAGCAATATACTGTAGTTGTCACACTTGGTGATAACTACTACAAGGGTAATTAGTTATCGAGTTTTCTGTTGTTTATCGAGAAGGAAAATTAGCTTACGCAAGTGTGCTCTGTTTTCGAGCACGTTACTATTATTCATGGCGCAAGCTATCAGCCGCCACGCTTCACTCTCAAATTAATTTTAGTAAGTTCTCTCCTCTTTTTTTTTGTTTTATCTTATCTTGTTTATGTGTACATATGGTTGATTTAGGAACAGTTTTTCTCAATTTGTTTTTTTTTTTTTTCGTTTTCATTTCCACACAATGATTGTTGCGAAGGTTAAAAAAAGAATAGTTGTCAGGTTTCTGTGCCTAGTTTCAAGGTTAAGAAAAATGCGTACATGTGGGCATGTGTTCAAAATGTACAAATGAAAATAATTAAGAATGTTTGCTTTGTTTCTTGTCTCTGAAGAGGTATTATTTATTTTGAGTGTTTGTGGAGTAGAACAAATGCAGGGAAGCTTTGAAATTTCAATTCGGAAAACAAATGGCTACAAAACCGCGGAAAATTTAGTTTACTGACGTTCGCAAAGAAATCCAAGTCGAAAATGAAAGAAAAATAACACTGAAACTTTGTTTTGCTCGTTCATAGGCAAGGCACATTAATTATTATTTTATTTATGTCCTGTATCTCCTTGTGCGTCCTAGGGCCTCTAATATTCCTACTCGCCATCGAGTGCGGTTTCTGGAAATGTTCCTCAGCTCTCCCTAATTTTTTCCCAGTTGTCGTGCTTGCTCCACGTACTCCTAGGACCGCCGCGCAACCTTCCATCCTGAGTAAGCGGGTTCCATTGCATCGCGTGGTTAGCTATTGACCTGTCACCTTTGGGAGAGTGTGACCAATTCACTGCAACTTTCGTCGTCGTATGGTTGTGCCTATAGGTTCTTGGTCCGTTCTCAGAATATCCTTAAGATGTAGCGTAGGCACCTATTTACAAACTTTTGCAGCTTCCTCGTGATAGTTGTGGTCACCCTCCACATTTGACAGTAGCAAATGAGTCTGCAAATGTTCTTAATGTTTGACAGTGTGTTTTTTGCAAATTTTGCCAGAGAAATTTATAAGTTCACGCGGTTTGCAGACATTTGGGATGATTTTTGACAGATCTGTCAAAAGAATACAAGTTTTCGTGTCATAGTCATAGGAAATCTATAGAAATTACACCCAATTAACAGACTTGTCAGACACCACAATAGCCAGTGAATGAAGTCAGTGAATTAAATCCCGTTATGGCAAATATTTTTACTTTTTCTCATGGGCGATCTGTTCTGTAAAAGAAACAACGAAATTTCTGCGTACTCCAAAATGATTTAGAGAAATTAACCACCAGACAGAATACGGAATCTATTTCAACAGATTTCAGCAATAGGAGGCTGGCAAATTGATTCTTCTTCGTGTAAGGCTATTCTCTCCTTCGAGATTTTAAGGAGAGCTGTTAGCAATTTGTCTGTTTTGGAATTTTCTAGACTGTATTCTGTGAACACAAGAAAGTCTCAGACCCTACATGGGTCGTTGTTCTAACAAAAAAAAGGACAATAATTGGAAGTCCACGTCCTCCATTGTTATTAAAGGATTCAAAAACAAATCCTTAGCTGACTTTAGTGTTAAATAATCGCATGAAAAGTTTAAAGAACTTAAGACTGCAATGGGGAGTGATCTCAATTTTTCTTAACTGCCTTGGATGTCAGCTTTGGGTGTCATTCTGACAGCTCTGCCAGCACGAACAGATGACAATTGAGTTGAAGTAGCTTTCTCTACAGTCCAGAGCGGACCTGGGCCTCAACTAACGAACAGCTCCAGCACTTTTGCTAGCTATTTCCAATCGTTGGTTGAACTGAAATAATCATCACAAATTGTAAATACGTCGACTTAGAAAGCGATCCATAATGGATCCGGCCAGCTGAAGTTCCACGACTTTCGCAGTCATACGTTCTTACGCGGACAAAATAATCGCAGCTGCATTTTTTGTTCCACTTCGGTTTTCGCATTTCTTTCTCATTTTTAAACTCTTCACATTAAGGGTCTTTCACATAAATCGCAAATTGCGAAAGCGAATTTTTCGAAATAACCATATATAGGAAAAATAAGAAAACTCGGAAAGCTTAATAGATAAAATATCTTTATTCTTAAAATACTTATACTCCTACTTAGTTTCTGACAGCTGCTTACTTGCAGGCGGATGGCGAAATAAGAGAAAGATTGGTTGAAACTGTCAAACTCGAAACCTCGTGCGTGTTGGAGTTTCAAGCCGTGAAACTGAGCTGTCAAGCCATCAGGGGGCATAGTCGAAACCGCGCTCGACTGATTAAGTGCATGTGACACTGATCGCCAGTGGCCTCCACACATATTTCAGGAACTATGCGCAAAAATGTACACTTTTTTTGTATGCCAGACTGTGCGTTTTGAATTATAGAATTTTTTTTTGAAGTAAAAACTCAGAAAATATTGTTTAAATAAGAAAATTATCAATTTAGCTTTATTTTCTGGGAATTCAACAATCTCTTCAGGAATTGTCATGTGAATAGCCCTTTAGTGTAAAGTAGAACTTCTTCTTCTTCTTCTTCTTAGGGCGCTACAGTCCGAGGTGGACCTGGGCCTCACTCAACATGTAAAGTAGAACATTCATTTTTAATTTGTCTGAAAATGCCTGTCAACATCGCCGCAATTTTGTTTATTAATAAATATCTGTCACCCTGTTTGTTAACCTGACAATGTTGTCAAACAAGCTATTGTCAGGCCAACCATCTTATAATGAAATTGTTAGAGTTTGGGACAATGTCTGAGAACCGTATGAACGAAAAGTGTATCATTGTTGGTAAGGTAGTTCGCTGCTGTAAGAAATTGGAAGACTTGAAAATATTTTCAAATCAGGCAATCGTCTGCACAAAGCTTTACTTAATTTGTTCATTTTTGTACAATCATCCTTAAAATCTGTTGAGAAATAGACGAATTTGTTTCATTTAACTTTTATTTTGTATTCAACGAGTTCGTCTACTTTCTGACAAGTTTAGTTCTTTTTCTGAGAGGAAAGTGTTGCCACTTATTTTAAATTTGAGAAACTACAAATTTTAGAGTAAAAAAGTAAGGAACTCAGACCTAATGGTTGTGATTTATAAATTCCTGGAGTTTGAGTTTTGTCGAACAGAACTCTACGGTTTTGATTTTGTTGTACACCAGATTATTTCAGTCAAGGGTTATTGAAGGGTTTTTGTGTTAAAACTTGAATAATAACCGGTTTTTTCTTTCTCCAATCTTTTCAATAATTTAATTCCATTTGCGGATGTTCCCAAAATTGATTTTTCTCATTTTCTCCGCAGTTTGTCACATATTTTCCAAAACAAGTTCTTTGTACACAAGTTTACATATGTACATCTATTTTTATTTACCAAAAAGATTGATTACTAATACTCTCCTATCCACCCCTCAAGAAGCAGTGACTGGAAAATTCAGTGACTCATACTTCAATTTGCTCTGGATCTCCTTTTCCTAGAAAAGGAAAACTATTCATAGCGCCAAAAATTGTTAGTCACCATAATACCCCAAACAGATGATGATGATGATGATGGAGGGAATTTCCTCCACTTCTGGTGGCTTCTGGTGGAGGTTAAATTTTTTTGTGACCGTCTCTTTCTTCTCGTCGTAAATTGCAATCCTTTGGCTTTTCCCCATTTACCACTCTATCTGTCATCTGCTGGGTCCTCTTGACAGTGCTCAAAGCTACTTCAACTCAATTGTCATCTGTTCGTGCTGGCAGAGCTGTCAGAATGACACCCAAAGCTGACATCCAAGGCAGTTAAGAAAAATTGAGATCACTCCCCATTGCAGTCTTAAGTTCTTTAAACTTTTCATGCGTTTCTCTCTTGGAATTGTATTATTTTTTTCCCTCCCTTTCTCTCTCTGTTCCTTTGAGATTCGTAGACATATAGCAAACGATGAAACTTCTTATCAGCAACCAGTACGTCGTCTTCTGTGCTTCTGATGATGAGACTATGTACATTATGTAGATTTTCACATTCATTTTCCTTCACGACTGTTTCTTATCTCGCCCGCACTTTATTGCAGATACTCGCCAAACACTGAGTTCATTATGTGTGTGTACGCGAGTGTGTTGGTACACTCTATGATTATATTTTCTTCTTTTTCTTGTGGCAAGACATTTGCCAACTCTCATTTATCCTTCCTCTTTCCCTCTGTAATGTAGGAGGGTATTTTGCTGATTAACTGCTCTGAATGCTTAGATTGTATTACACTTATCTAAAAAGAAAAGAAGAATGAAGCACTCACGAAGTGCTGTGTGGAAACAAAAAGGGGATGGGAAATGAGTGGGGCTGGGGTGGTGGTCTTTTGAATCATTTATGCTGGGAAGACTGTTGCCAAATTTCAGCATACAAAAATGTATAAAAGGGGGAGGCCAAAAGGAGAATCCTTTCTAAATGGGCTTCTGCAGAATACATCATCTTATTTTCCCTTACAGTGTTGCTAGCAAGAATGTTTACAAATTGTCCTAAACTTTTCATCATTCAACATTTTGTTGCGTTTGCCGAACAGTATTCCTCTTTCGATTTACACATCAGACTGGCAATGAAATTCTTGAACGATGTACAATCCAAATAATCGTGCGAAGAATGTGCACTGTTTTTTGAAACACACTGTAAATCCGTACCTCACAATCATCATCCAGGATAAAAGGAATCCAATGAAAGAAGGGACGATGTTGAGTTAAATTTCAGTGCAATTTATTTTCTCCGGAAAGAAAAAAAAAGAAGAAGAAAGAAAGTAAAGATGGAATTCAGACATACGCACACAAACAAAGGCACACACACGACGTCCTTCTGGGGGGATTTTATTTTTATAGCTTCCCTTACTTATCCGTATCCTTTTTTTCTTTGTGTGGTATGAAATATGTCAATTAAATGCAAGAGTAAACTTTCTTGCCATCTCACTGAGTTGTTTGTTTTTTTTTTTTTTTTGCAACTGTATGCGTGTCTGTAAATTAATCTCTTTTCATTCGAGTATCCCGCCATTTTATTTTTCATTCTGCCTTTTCTTTTTTCATTTCTTTTGTTTTGTTTATTGTCGAGGCTCATTTTTGCCGTCCGTTCATATTCTCTAATGGAATGCTGGATGATGATGATGGGTTTACGGTTTCCCAAACGGGAAATTTCATTAATTAATGTCATGTTTACTCAAAGGAGTTTTTACTTACTTTTTTCATATTTTATTTCTCTTCTTTAACAACAGCTTTAACAAGGAAAATATGATTTCCAAGAGGTTCTTCAACAGTCCCTGTCCGTCGTAGGGCTGTTTATGTGTCTTGTTTGAAAGTTTAAAATTACCAATAAAACGGAACGATATCCGTAATGGAAAAGGAAAAATGCATTTAAATTTTTTGAAATGAATCTTTGTGTTGTTTGGATTTGATACTATTAATTTTTTTTGTGTACATGCATCCATTTGGTTTATTGAGTATGACAGCAGGGGACATGACATTTTAGCTTTAAATTGTGTGCATCTTGAGGAAATGGAGGAAGTATGTGCATGTACTCGCCGCTTCAATAAATGGAGAGGTTTACTGTTTCAACACTCGAATGAACGAAAAATTTAGTACAAGTCATGTCATCATTCCAAAAGTAAGATGCTTTTTTTTTCATAGAAACAACATTTTTGTAGTTTAAAACAAACGCACCTATTTTGTGATCTGTCAAAGCGTCAGTCGAAGTTTACATTTTTATTGTATAATAGTTGTGTTCACGAATGAGCAACGTTCGGAAATTATTTAAAATGACTGCGGATATTTTGAGCCTGTGGTCGCAACTTTAAGAGCACTTACTCCAATTTTCGGTCGTAGCAATTATTTTACCAGGCAGACTGTGCGTTTTATAGTGAATAAATTCAGTCTATTCTCTATTGAAAACATCGCAACGGTCGTAGTTCCAAAAATATAGCAGCTGTAATGCGACGAACAAAATACTTCGTTGGTACTACCGTTTTTGCGTTACGTTTTGCGTTACGTTTTGCGTCCTTCAGCTATGGTAGATAGGTGATAGGGAGCCCTTGCGACTGTGTCGCGGCTCACTTTGACAGTTGGGCCCCTTGTGTACAGTCCTTCAGCCATACTTTGAAATGACAATCCATATTTATCAGCTGTTTTGGCTTTTAAAATTTTTGAATTGACTATTGAAACACAAACAAAAGCAAAACCAAAACTCTCAAATTGCATAGGAGGTGTCAAAACGAACACTTCTTTCAAAATTTTGACAGATTTGTGTGAGAGAGTATGTTGCTTACGTTGTATATGTTTGCTCTCATTGCTCTCATTTTTTAACAAACGGAAGATTGCTAGCACAACGCAGTTTTTCGGTCATTGTATTGCTTGTGTTGGAAGCTAAACGTCACTCGACGGTAGCATCAACGCAGTATTGTGTTTAAGGCGTAAGTGTTTCAGTTCAAAATGAGCCAAATAATTCAATTACAAAAATTGGGAATCACTCAATCCGCATTCTGGAGAAAGATCTTGGCCATCAAACTAATAATAATTGTGGCGCTAAAGTCCGAGGTGGACTTGGGCCTAGTTTCTCAGCAACCAGTCGTGTTGTGCGTGCTATTGTTCTCTCGCGAGTGGAGGGGACCTATTCTGAACGGCGAGATTGAGAAGCTTTTTATAGCCAGTTACACTCTTTGGGCATTGTCAGTGACTCGAAAGAGTTGAAGCCGTGAAAAGTGGTAGGTGTTTTTTTCGGGATTCGAACCTAGACTTCGAGTGTAGAGTTGCCGCACCTCCCCAATTTCTGGAGTCGAATGATTTAACACTACGCCCCGACTCCCACACGTTCCGCTGGTTGCTTACTGGAAAATGAATGAACAATGACTCGGACTTCACCCTTACAAGATCAAAGTGAATTAAGAACTGAAGCCCCTTGATCACCTGAACGGCCGGAATATCTCCGATTGGGCTCTGCAAAATTCAGAAGAAATTCTTGAATTTTATCTAATTCTTCAGCGATGAAGCTCATATTTGGCTCAATTTTGTTTGTTCAATCAGCAAAAATTGTCTTATTGGGCGGCAAAAAACAAATGTGGTTCAAGAGACTCCATTGAATTCACAAAAAGTAGCGGTATGACGGTAATTTCATGCCAGAGGTGCGATTGGACCGCATTTTTTCGTCGATGAAGATGTGGTATGATGGGAGTTTCATGCCGGAGGTGTAATTGGACCGTATTTTTTCGTCGATGAAAAAATGGTATGATGGGAATTTTATGCCGGAGGTGTGATTGAACTGTATTTTTTTGTCGATGAGCAAATGGTCACCATGTTTCCGTCAAGGGAGTTTGCTATCACAACGAGCTGAAAATCTGACATCAGTGACACGTTGTTGCAACAAGATGGTCCCACATGCCGCACAGCTGGTCACACATTTGATCTATTGAAGGGGGATTTCGGCAATCCCGTGAGATGGTCTGGTTAAATGGTCACCTCGTTCTTGCAATTTGAGGCCGTTGGATTTCAACTCTGAGACTATGTGAAAGCACAACAGAGAATATTTAGGTTTAAGGTAGCCCACAAAAGTGGAGAGGGGCCTTAATGAACTTGGTCTCCGGAATTGGAGACAGCTTGCGACAGATCATGCTGGAGAGGCTCATATCCAACCTGGACTGTAGCTTCCCTTAGGAGGGATTTACACGAGGATGTCAGTTGCTTCAACTATCGGTCATTTTCTTTTACGGTTGCCACCATTTTTGTAATTTTTTCTGTTTCGATCTCACTCTTTCATACGATTAGAAGAGAGCAAATCATCAATCATCTCACTCTTCCACACAATAAAAAGAGAGCAAGCAATCCGAGCAATCGAATTGCTAGTGTAAAACCCGCCTAAACAGTCCAGTGATCGCACAGTCTAGGATCGTAGACCATCCTGTTTTAAAGGATATCTTAACCTACCTTTTTTGGACCGTCCTTTTGAAGAGCTTCCTAAAACTAAATGTTCTTACTGATTAGTTCGCAAACAGCAGTTGGTGGTGGCAGACATTGGTGTTATAAGATCTCGACGATCTTAGACCACCCGCCTTTTTGTGTTACAAAATACTGCGCGTCCACTGGGCAGTAAGACTGATTTATTTTTATGGGGTTTCTCTAAGTCTTTGGTTTATGACGGCAAGCCATTAACGTTTGAGGAGCTCAGGGACAATATCTAACGCAAAATTGGTCGACGAATTTCGGTCGATATGTACAGAAGGGTGTTATCAAATGAGCGTCAAAGCATCGGTCACTGCAATTGTGCTCGCGGTGGGCATATGAGACTGGAGGGGGTAACCTCGTCAAGCTGTTGCTTTATTGAATTACTCCTCAGGGAATTGCTTCACCTAGAGATGGCTAGTTAAAGGCAAGACACCCACAACAGTGGCCACGAGAGTGTCTTATTCCGAGATTGTAGCGGCAACAATCTCCCCGCAGATCGAACTTCGTACTTTAATTTGGCATTTGTAGGTAGTACGTCTGGAATAAATTTCAGCCCGGTATCTCAATTACTCTGTTATATATGCGAAAAGTACAAAAAAAAAAAAACTTTTCTTGCCTTACAATTTTATTTGACATTTGAGCCCTGTTCACTCTCAAAATCAAGTATGATCCAGCCACGTTATCCGAAGAAGAAGCAAAAATATTTCCGTTGACTCAAAAATTCTGTTACTCGTCTAGAGACCTCACGCCATTATTACATACGTACTGTACATGGTATATGTGTACACTAGTGGAAGAAATTAAGAACATAGCTTAAAATACAAATAATGGAAAGAAAAATGGAAAAATTTTTTTTTTTCCTCTTGTACAACCCTGCCGTAAAGGCTGCGACACTGCGACCTAAAAAGATCTATTGTATCGACGGGCTGGAGTTAATCCAAAAGATTTACCACATTCCTTATGAAAGATAGTATATCTTTTGTAGTGGAGTTTTTCAATTCCACTGAAGTCAGTATTTCCCTGTGGAGAATACGTTTCCTTAACCAATGTAGTGCCGGACATTCACATAAGATGTGCTGAGATGTTTCGTCTTCTTCAAGACAGAACCTACATTCCGTGTTTTGACCCAAGTTCATTTTGTTAAGGTGGTAATACAAGCCGCAGTGGCCAGTAAGAAAGCCCGTTAGCTTTCTTATGCTCTCCTTATCTAAGCTAAGGATTTCCTTGTAGGAATAGGGTCTGATTAATCTTTTGGATTGCCTGAGACCTGACCCATTGGTCCAATGATCTAGGCGAAGTTTTTTTTCCCATTCATTAATCAGCGCTGCAGCCGTCGCCCAATTGACACTGTAGTATGGTTCAGGGCCTATGAACGCAGTACTTGAACCCGCTCTAGCGAGTTTATCTGCTGATTCGTTACCTGCAATCCCTTTGTGTCCAGGGACCCAGCCAAGTTTCACTTTGTTGTGTTTGGCTAGGGATTGCAGAGCATCGTGGCAACATTTGACGGCTTTGGAGTCTATTTGACTGGACGATAAGGCCTTAAGTGCTGCCTGGCTATCTGAAAAGATTTGTATAATTGCGCCCTTGATACCTTTACCAAGATTATGTCTCGCGCAGATCTCAATGGCATGGATTTCGGCTTGGAACACAGTGGGACTAGACCCCATCGGTACAGAGATCCCAGTGTTGGGTCCACAGACACCAGCTCCGGCTCCAGAATCCATTTTCGATCCATCTGTGTACCAAACTAGACTTCTGGGGTCTAGTGTTGGGACACCATTGGACCAGTCTACCCGGTCCAATATTTCAACTTCAAATGACCTGCCGAAACAGTTCTGCCTGACCATAGTGTCCGGCATTGTACAAAACATGTCTCTATTAGGGATTGAGTTGAGTACCCTAAGGTGACCCACTAGGTCACCTGGTTTGAATTGATATTCTAGCTGCAGTTTAATGGCATAAGTTACAGCTATCTTCCTAACGAAGATGGGTAATGGTGTCAGCCCGATAATAGCTTCGAGAGCTGTTGTGGGGCAGGTGCGCATGGCACCTGTTATGCCAAGACAGGCAACCCTTTGCAGTTTTTGCAGTTTGTTTGCCGATGACTGTTGAAGGGTTTTTGGCCACCATACGATGGCCGCATATGTGATAATGGGTCTCGCCATCATTGTGTACAACCAATGAATAATTTTGGGAGAAAGACCCCAAGTCCTACCGTAAAGACGTCTACTGGCCCACAGTGCTCTGGTAGCTCGCTCTATGGCGGACTTAATATGTGAATTCCAGTTAAGTCGTCTGTCCAGGATTACTCCGAGATATTTTACCTCGCTGGAATAAACTAGTGTGGTGTTGCCGATTATTATGGGTTCAAGGTTGATACGAGTCCTCCTTGAGAAGGGCACTAGAACGGTCTTGCAGGGATTGATCGATAAACCCTCTGCGTTGCACCATTCCACGACTTGTAGTAGCGCACTTTGCATCATATTGCAAATAGTCGTGTCGTGCTTACCCCTTATAACAATCGCCAGGTCATCAGCATAACCAATTGTGGTGTAGCCTGATCCTTGAAGATCTACTAACAGTTTGTCGATAACTAGTGACCATAATAAGGGGGAAAGAACCCCCCCTTGTGGGCAACCTTTTGCCGCGGTTACAGAAACCGACACTCCTCCGGAAGAAGATGTAATCGAACGACTTTCCAACATGGCTCTGATCCATTTGTTAGTCGATTCTTCGATACCTCTGCTACTGATCGCTCTTGCGATCGAGTCGTAGCCAGTGTTATCGAAAGCGCCCTCGATGTCGAGGAATGCACATAGGGCTATTTCTTTGGAAACAAGTGCGCCTTCTATCTTTTTGACGAGATAATGAAGGGCACCTATGGTGGATTTACCTTTCCTATATGCATACTGGTTCGAGTTTGGAATGGAAAAATACTTTGATCTTCTTTTAATAACCGGATTTCCTTTAATTCCCTTACAATTCTGTGTTTTATTTGAATACAGAATTGCTGTAATTATTGAAGAACTCTGGAAGTAATCGTGTCTAATATATACAAGCTGCCAGTAGAAACACTAATCGTTCAAACTTAATGTCATAATTCATAAATTCTCAACAGATCGGATTAATTCTTCCTTCTAGTACAATTTCTCCGCATGGACCTAAATTTAACTAGTTTTCCGTAAAATTTCCAAAAACTCTTCACGTTCCATAAATAAACATAATTCCCAGACACCATAAATCATAGCAATCTCGTTCCTGAACTGAATGCGTGTATTTAATCCATGTCCTACTGCGCTATCAAATGACTAGCTTAATATTCTAGTCAATTGCATTCCTTGGAAAATTACTTCTTCAATTTAATGACGTTCGAAGCCAGTAACTAGTATTATTTGACAAGAATTCAGTGGCACAATCGGAGATTGGTACCATTCAATATCAAGAGTAAATTGCTTCAGTTGAACTATGGCAAACCAGATGTGCAGAGATTTGTGCTACAGGTTCTCCGAATGGTTGATGTGGACTTGAAATTGCATTCGGTGGCATCAAATGTGAATGTTATCTCCTTTCATCGCGCACACATGGCTTCATTCATTCTAACTCTAAGTATGCCTGCATTAATGGAGTTTCTTTTCATTATTTTCAGATTAAGTCTAAAGGATTTGTTTTGTATTCATGCTTGGTTTCGTGAAAAAGGCATCAGTCATTGTTTGAGATGTAATCAATTCGATGTGCTGAAGAGCGGAAGTGGATTCTGTTGGATTTTCTAATTATACGCATGTGTTTTCATGTTTACAGCGGATTGTGGCGTATAATTTGTATGATTTGACTTATAAACAGTACTTTGGTCTCATCCTTTCAGTGTGTAATCAATCATTAAATAACTAAAGGTTGTTTTAACGCGAATTACAGCCATCGGTTTCCTTTTTTGCCGGCCACGTAGGCTATTTGTCTTAATAATTTTTCATTTTCTACTAACATTTCGTGATTATCGAATAATATTGTCATCTGTTTATTAGTTAAAGGAGGAGAGAATAAAATTAACTGATTATTTTTTAATTAATTTATTTCTTTTTGTAATCCACAACTTGTATCCTTGTCTGAGTAACAAAAAGATGAAGAAAAACATGACTTCAAAGTGGCTGCTTACAAACGACTGGCAGGCAAGATTTCCTGCCTGTGGAACACGCGAATCGGTTTTGTTTGTTTTCACTCAGAAATATTCTACCGAGAATTGAGTAATGTCCTCTTTTAAATTCTAATTTCTCATGACCGACGGATAAAAAAGAATGTTTTGAGGTGCAGCAGCAATGTTTCCATGTAGTACTATATGTATGCAGTAAAAAAACATTAAAATTGCTTTTAAATCATCCATGTAATAAATTTTCCTAAAATGCCACGCAGCATGCGTGAGGTTTTCCTCTATCAGCGATCACCAAAAAATGAGGAAAACGAAGCGAAAAGGGATGAAAATATACCTGCTTTACCCGAGAATACATTCTGAAAGTGGATTTTCGGTGAAGAACTCCGACTTTCGGCGCATTTGCTTGCGAAAATAGTATATTGTATCTCCCTCAATCCTGCCTTCTTCCGCTCATGTAATCAGCCACAAAGCCAACAAAAAAATGTACCAAAAATGGCATAACAACGATTTTAGACTGTATTACCGACACTAATGGGAACGTGATATTGGGTAGAATAGGAATTTCGCAAACACTATGCTTTCTCCCAGAGGTCTTTTTTTCATCTACAACCGTAGGAAGTTTTAGATTTCTGTGGAGTTTGTCTTTCAATTTACCAACTGGGGTCTGCTACAATGACAGTGCTGTCAGCAAAAGTGCCTGGAGGAGTGCTCTCCATCTATGACGTGCCACTTGTAAATAACTTGTAATAACTGCCCAAAACACACATTTGCACGGCGCCCTGTCGTAGAGGGTAAATACGTCGACTCCTACGGTCGAAGTCTGGGTTGGATTCCCGAAAAACACATTTGATATTTGCACGGCTTCACCTCTTTCGAGTCACTGAAAATACTCAGAGTATAACTGTCTAGAAAAATCTCCCCAGTCTCGCCATTCGCAGTCGGACCTATAGTATCCCCTTCAATCGTTCGAGAACAATAGCACGCACAATACGAGTGATTGCGGAGAAATTAGGCCCAAGTCCACCTCGGACTGTAGCGCCGCCATTATTTATTATTATTTATAATGGTCCAACCATGCGGTACGCCACTTCTAATTGACTCAAATTCCTAGCATTCGATCCCCACTTTTTTTTTTTGGAAAAAGTATATTTTTGAGATACGATGTTAGTCCTTTGCGTAAGACGACTGGATGGCGCAGTTGGTTAAGTGCCTGCCCCAAGTTCGAGGGGTCCCCAGTTCGAATCCCAGTGAAATCGAATCTGGTCCAATCACAGTTTGCCGTTGGGTTCAAATTAATGGCACTGGAGTAGGTTGCAAGACCCTGTACAAGACCCTAATCGTCCCAGTCCTGCTATATGGCGCAGAAGCATGGACTTTGTCAAAAGCGGATGAGGTTGCTCTTGGCTGCTTTGAGAGGAAAATTCTTCGGGTGATTTTCGGTCCCGTCTGCATAGAGGGTGAGTGGAGGAGAAGATACAACAACGAACTGTACGAGCTGTTCAGCGACATTGACTTAGCCAGAAGGATGAAGATACAACGATTGAGATGGCTAGGTCATATAGAGCGAATGGAAACCAATGCTCCGGCCCGGAAAGTCTTCGAATCCACCCCCGAGGGACGGCGCAGTAGAGGAAGACCGCGACTCAGGTGGCGCACGCAAGTGGAAAGGGACCTCAACCAACTGTGCGTGCGAAACTGGAGGCAGCTAGCTAAAGATCGAGCTGGCTGGAGACGCTTGTTGGTTGAGGCCCAGGTCCACCCCGGACTGGTAGCGCCACCTTAAGTAAGTAAGTAAGGAGTAGGTTGCTACCTGGCAGTACAATGGACCAGTATTGAGTCTGAGTGCGGAAAAACAATACTAGTGCTTTGCGTAATCAGTTGCGCAGAAGATATTTTAATGTATACCTTGGCCCTTGTATCACAACCTGTCAAAGGCGTGTCCATGATTTCCGTGAACACAGCAAGGCAGAGAGTTTTTTTTCTAAAACGTCAAAGATTCAATGTACAATGAAACATTTCGTGTGTGCATCTAAATGTGCTGGTTAACATTCCTTAAGGCCAACTTTCGCAGTTTTTTCCATGCCTGAGGTGATAAAAAGTACAAAAATGTCCGTCCAAATTCCAAGACAGGTTTCCAACATATGCAAGCATTTTTCAAATATTTTTGCGTGAAATTTTCTTCGTACTGAAATGATCAGTCCAACTTGTAAGGGTGGCCAATTTGACAGGTTTCACTGTACTTAATCGATCGTTGAATTTAAACTGGTGATTAGGGGGCGATAATTCAGTGTAAGCACCTGAGTAATATTCTCTCAAGAAAGATAATTTTTGGGGTTTTTCCGATTTTGAAGCTCCAAGGTCTTCCATTCATTTGAAATGCGTTTCAATCTAATTACAGCGTTAACTATGATTAGTACATCACATAATGCTGCTAGGGACTACATTTTAATGGACACTAATACCGGGGCTTATGTGCTTGCAATAGTAATGCACCACATGCCGCTGTGTAGCTCTTAAACATATGTACAGCCTTGACCAAATGTATTAGGCACCCTTTTCTTTTTGTCTTTGCTGTCAAATCACTTATCGGAAGTAACTAGTTTGAATTTTATGGTTTTTCGGCGACACTATCTGAGTTTGTAAACGATTTTTATTTTTTCCTCTAATTAATTTGTTTGCTTTTTGAAGATATAACGCATCTTGACGGTTGCCTAATATATTTGGCCAAGGCTGTATAAACACTTTAATTGTCTAGTTGAAACTTGCTTTAAAATGCATTTTTCGAACTTTAACTTTTTCAAATTGCCTCGAGATACAAAAAGAGCCTTCAAATGAATTGTAAAAAAGGGCTTACAGTAAATTACAATCAATCATCCACAGACACTATTCTAATTAAAGCCAACGAACAGACGAAAAAGAAAAAAAAACCCTTAATTATCTTTTATTTTTGTTATAAATTCACACCAAAAAGTATTCAATGCATTCAGCAGCTCGTCTGCATTCATGTGTGACAGGAAATTAAATTGATTTGCATGAGAGATTACAGAATCTGTTCTCCTATTGTACACAATTATAATAATTATAATTGCTAAGACCACCGACTGGAGAGGTGTGCGGGTGTTGGCAAGGAGGCGCCGAACAATAATGAACATAGTGTTTTGTGTGTGTGTGCACTTGACAAGTGTGGGTTTTGTTGTCAACCGCATCAGGAAAACCTCACATGAGTCTATGCATACATACATTCATGCACCGGAAAATGATAGAAATTTATATTTTGTACAAGTCCATCAAAAGATTCTAACAATGAATGACAACGCTATTGTCAAACAATAACAATGTCTATCTAAATTTGTGTATAATTGCTCCATCACGAGTGAACGAACACAATTTTGTGGGTTTTATTGCTTTGGTTCTGTCAACATGACAGCTAACCACCGCCACAATGATCATTGGTGGTGAGGAAATGAAAATATAATACACACGCCTGACTAAAATGATCGCGTTATTAAATCTACTACAGAATTTAATTAGACTTAATGTATGCATGTCTTTGAACTCCATCAATTATTTGGTCAGCAAAAAGTGTCAAACGCCGTCAGTAGTCAATGATCTAGGCAGTAATTCCAGCAATTTAAATATTATGACTAAACGAATGGTGGATTTTGATGACCCCGACGAACGAGAAAAACTCAATTTATTTTGTTCATTGATGGGAATGATTGATGTATGGTATTTTCTTTTGAGTTTTTTTTTTTTTGAATTTTGAGATGAGTGACTAGATGGCAATTAAAAATATAAATTGTTCATAAAAAAAAACAGCGAATTAATGATCCTTGTCATTGCATTTTTTTTTTGCTGTAGAAAAACTCATGAAACAGCATTACCGACCATCATGTCGGTAAATGTGTTCTCTACACTTGGCGAACAATCCCAGTCAACTTTGGGAACAATTTTGCTCCCAATCAGACGTTGCATTTGCCTGGATCCACGGGTTTTTATGGAAAAAAGGGGCTGGATGAGGTGGATAGGAGGAAATTAAGGCTTAGAGCAACAGAATTAAATATGTTTTCGATGACACAAAACGATTGGGATAGAACAGGTTGCCAAGTAAAACCTAACCTATGCATCAGTCAGAATTTTTGTTTGTTTGACAGGCGGCATTATACGACAGTAATGCCAAATACCCTGAACAAAGCCACCAATTCTCAAATACGGGTATTTATTGATTCATCTCCCTAATCAGCTAGAAGTGGTTAAGGGCAGTATTCAGCAACATTTCCTATGGTTAGGCAATATCAAATGCCAAAAGCTAGGGATCTGTGTAATTTCAAGAGAGATTTGATTACAGCAAACCTTAGACCATAAATCTATTTCACCATCGAATACCACCATCTTTGTAGACAGCCAGGATGCACTGAAAGCAATAGGATCCTTTACAACGATTGTTATGAATTGCCGCGACTCACTGAGGTCCATCATCCACTACAAGGTCAAACTCTGCTGGGTCTCGGGCGACAAAACAAACGACGAATTGGCCAGACAAGGATCTGAAATGGACATCAGCGAAGCGGACACGTCACTGTGACCACCGATCAGTGCTTTGTACCGGATCATAACTGATACAATACAGAAAGAGACCAACTCAACTTGGCTTGCAAGAAATGATTGTCACACGACAAGATCATTGCGGCCAGAGCTTAGAGAGAATACAATTTATTGATTATTCTATATTTATTTGATTTTTATTTGTAACACGTTGTCCTCTTGCCTCTGTGCTAAAAAGAAAAAGGAAAGCACGAAATGAAACCAACAAAAAGATGTCAGAGATGGCATAGCAATAATTTTAGACTGTATTACCGACACTAATAATAATAATAATAATGGCGGCACTACAGTCCGAGGTGGACCTGGGCCTAGCTTCTCAGCACCGACACTAATGGGACCGTGATATTGGGCACAATAGGAACTTCGCAAACCCTATGCTTTCTTCCAGATATCTTCTTTTCATCTATAACCGTAGGAATTTTTTGATCTCTGTGGAGTTTGTCTTTCAATTTACCAACTGGGGTCCGCTACGCGAACAGTGTTGTCAGCAAAAGTGCCTGAAGGAGTCTTCTGTATCTATGACGTGCCACATGTCAATAACTTGTATAAAAACAAGTGATTATCACACGACAAGATCATTGTGGCTAGAGCTCAACTATGGCAAAACAAAGAAGCTTCTGGCGTTGGACCGAAGCTCGTCGGAGTGATCACAGCACACTACCCCATCGGAAAAATGTTCGGCAAATGGAATGTGTAATCCAGATCTTTGCCGGAGCTGCGGAAATGAGGAAGAGACTGAGACGATCCAACATCTGCTTTGCCACTGCCCAGCTCTCCAGAATCGGCGCCTAGCTTCGCTGGGCCAAAGATTCTTCACAGAGACTGTGGACTTAGCGAATGCAGATATATCGGATCTTCTAAAATTCATAAGGAGCACAGGATGGTTTCAGCCACCACGTGACAGAATAGGTTAATAGATTGTGTACTCTACAATTGAACGGATTTCTAATGGGCCCTATGGCCTCCGAGTGGAAGTGATGCTAGAAAATAAGTCTCCACAGCGGTTTATGTCGTTACAATCCATTAACTGATTACGCGGCCAATCTTGGGATTCCCCACAACACGTTCTATATCATTTTATGCTCTTTATGCGTAAGTGCCCACCCCCTTGTAAGTTCGATTTTGCGTATTCTCGACAAACACCCCTACAACAGTTTGAATGCGCTCCAACAAATTGATCTGTGAATTGATGTCTGTCGTCTAGATGCCACTGAATGGAACTAGCCATCGCTTGTTTTCAGTGCGAATCCTTTTTCAATCTAAATATGTCTAGACTGCACTAAAAACTTCTGAACTTACATCATTCTCACAGTCTAAGGAACAAATATTTGTCGGGTTGGTGCTTTATTGTCCATACATAACGTAGTCACTGTAGACGCTTGAGTTGCTTCATAGTTCGTGGTTGAACCTTCTTCTTCAATCGCCAACAATGCAAAGAGGGCCAAGACATTTTCCTTCCAGATGAACGAGTGTTTTTTCACCTTGGAAGGACGATGGGCATGATTTGTATCTCTTACAAAGGCAGCTTCAAAAAGGGCTAATTGCCTTATTGTCTTCGATTTCGAAAATGATCGGTTGTCATTATTTCAATAAAGAAACTGCAAAAAAAAGGAAACACTCGTCCAAAAACCTAAAATGTCCCTGAATGAAATGTCCCAACCAAAAACTCCCTGAATTATCTGCCAATTCAATCAATGCAGAAAAAAAAGCGAATAAAAGACAATAATCAAAAAAAGGCAAACCTACGACAACAAAGGAAAAAAGTCCCCGACAACCAAAACCACGACGTGCTGTCAAAATGATCGTCAAAAATAACAAAGAGACAATTATGTCAATGCATCCCTGACGAAATGAAGGCTTTCATGTTTCTCTCATGTGTCTGTCTTTTTCTGCACATCTCTGACAGTGTCACTGCACCATTGCACTTATTATTTTGAAGAAGATTCCCATGTGAGTTTTTTTTTTCTCATCTTCTCCCCTGTTATGTATCATTTGTCGTATTTTCGTTTTGACAAAATTAGATAATCCATCAGCATGGTTACCGATTGAACAAACTGCATTCAGCCCCTCGTTCCCGCTGCATGACGGGTTTCGCTTTTGTGCAATCGTGCATTTCTCTGCCAAAATGCATTTTCATTTTCTCTGTCATCCGTCTGAAAGACAAAGTAAAGCAAAAAAAAGAAGAAGAAAAAGAAAAAAACAGCAACGACGACAAGTTATTTCTATTTCCATTCCGTTCGTTGGTAATTGCCAAATTGCTACACAAGCGAGAATACATGATTTGCGTTTGGGAAAACCTCTTATTATGTCGCTCGGAAAATGTATCTGCTGCTCTCTCTCTCTGTTTGTCACAAAATGGGTAACTATCTCTGATAGAGGCTAAATTTGAGAGAAAGACAAGCAAGACAGACGTGGAATTTCCCCATCATCACTGCAGCCACCGTTCAGATAGTTAAGCAATTCGTGTTTCTTTAATTTGTCCTAAGACCTTTTGACTTGTGTCACTTTTGGTCTAGAATCAGAGAAGAGGTGATGACAAGATACAAAGAAAAAAATCACCAAGCGTTGCTGAGGGAGAAAGAACAAATTAGAAACTTGGTGCATTTGAAATGATTTCCACCAGAATGGGGGGAACTTTGGTGAACTCTAGAGTTGATATTGGTTTTGCTTGTGACTTTTGTGTGAGATATTACCTTCGTTGCTTGATACTTTCCACTGGTGAATGACTTATTTCACAATCTGCATTTCTTCCGCTTCTAACTGACAGCCCGCCTTTTGACAGATGGGTCAGGTGATTAAAATTGTATGTTAGTCGATATGCAAGTCGCTTTTTTTTGTCAATAATAGACGCAGATAAAAATCGTTAAATGTTAAGAGTTGATGTCGGGGAAAAAAAGGCAAGACACTACGAGACGCCAGCTAGTGTCTGTGAGGGAGTGCAGACTGGTTTCGCAGCCACATAAATGTTCGTTTAATTTTTGCCTCACAATATGCACCTAATTTGCATTATAATTCAATTGAATGGCTGTCTGTTTTCAGTTTTTTTTCTTTCTTTATCGTTTTGTACTCAATTTGTTTCGTCTAATCCATTTGGACTAGGAATCGTTCATTTCGAGAAATATTTATGTGTGCCTTTAAAGAAAATATCACATTTTATGAGGAAAAAGCGTATTTTTGATGTTTAATGGTTAAGGAGCATGAATCACAGTCTGACAGATCTATCCACATAAATAATAATTATTCTCTCTTGTTGTTGGAATTTTGAGCAAACAAAAAAAGTCTAAACTCGTTTGTCAGGTCAGGGACTGGCCACTGATCGCCAATATTATTTAACTTCAAGATAGCATCTCTCATGACATACTGTCGAGATCAGATTATTGTTTGGATCCGGTTGGTCATTGGAGTTTTGTGACAACAGCAAGCACAACGCAGACAGTTGCAATTAGATTGGTCCTTAAACTGAGTGATGAGGGTGAATTTTTGTTCTTTAAAAAAGTCATTCACAACAATCAGGCTGTTCATGTGTTAAACTTGAAACGAAATACCTACAAATGATTTATTCAGTTAAGACTTTTTTCGTAAGTTCGTAATAATTTCCTTCTTGTGGCGTTAATCTGGCAGCACTTTTTATTGTGTGGTGTATGTTTTGAGTGGTACAGAAGTTCGAGTTTATTCGAAGGAGGATTTTAAGCTGTTTTGTTTTAAATATGATTTCTGGCATGTGTCTGTCGCGGCTGCTACAAATGTCTCGTAGTCAATGAGGTCTAATTTTACACAGCTATAAACTGAGTTGTTCTTCGACTCTGAGCCCGTGTGATGAGAGAGGACGTCCACGTACAAGGTGGTGCACAAAAGTCGAGGAGACCTCAGGCTTTGTGTGAGAAACTGGAAACAGCTGGCGAGAGATTGTTCCGGCTGGAGATGAATGTTGGGTGAGGCGCAGGTGCACCTCAGACTGTAGTGCACTAAGAAGATGGATTGAGTTGCAAAAGTGAATTTTGGGTTCAAACTGTTCACACATTTTTTTTCGAAGGTTTTGAAACACTACTGGAACACTCAGACTCAAAACTGGTCCATTGTACTACCAGGCAGCAACCTACTTTTACTGAAATTTCCTTCTTAAGACCAGGTCCAACCAAGGACGCGGGCAGTCCCAGCGTAGGTTCAGGTCCTAAGAATGCCTCATCTGATCCTCGCCTAGCAAGTTTATCGACGATCTCATTTCCCGTGATCCCAGACAAGTCTTAGCGAATTCAAGCTACCGATCAAATTCAGAGACGACTTGCATTCCTGAACTATCCTGGAAGTGGTTAAAGGGTTGAGCAAGGCCTTAAGCACAGCTTGGCTGTCGCTACAGACACAAATACTTCGCCCCGTCCACCTATTCTTCACAATATAGCTCGTAGCCATTAGGATCGCATAGGTTTCCGCTTGAAAAACCGATACAAATTTACCTAACGAGGTGTGCAGTCTGAAGTTGTCGCTTTCCACGAAGGCACCAGCACCAGATCCTTCATTTATTCAAAAGTTACTAGACTATCGACTCGGCAGGCATTTGCATCAGTGAAGCGTTAAAAAGAATACCATCCACTGCACTGAACATAATTCTCTACCTTCCTTCTACAGCTACAGCTACATCCCTGTGTGGATCTGAGCTGCAATCAATATGCCTCTCCATCCAGCACGGTCTGGTACTAGGCGACTCCAGTTACCTACGTCCAGTTGGCTGAGCTCCCTTTCCAGCTGTATATCCCAGCGGAGGAATAGACTTCCTTTACCGCGTTGTTCTTTGGATTTGAAGTGGAAGGCTTTCCCCGCCGAAGCATTTAATTTTCATTTCATTTCATTTCATTTATTGATTTTAATCTCTGTATATTGGTGTCCATTCGTTCGACATGACCTAGACATCCGAGACGAGAGACTCGAATTCGTTTGACGAGGTCGCTGTTGCTCTACAGCCCGTAAAGTTCGCTGTCCAGTCTGCTCTTCCATACACCATTTGAGGTGATGCGTTCATCTAAGATTTCCTTCAATAAATTGATTGTCTTATAAAATTCAGCGCTCCTTCTCGTAAAATCATTCAATCGGAGAACGTAAAAGTCGCTAATCACTGATCTATAGCACTTTCCATTGACCGTAACGCTCTAGCCGGTCTCATCTGTGCAAATGTATGGCCCAATGATTCCATCAGCCCATCAAGCACGCCAAACAGTGACACTTTGGGTGGGTGTTAGATCGCCTCCATAAATGAGTGTGGGTTTTCTTTGCTCCAAATCCGGCAACCTTGTTTATTGGCGTATCCAATCAACCAGAAATGAGCCTGAACCATTAGCGCACGGTAAGTTTTGGAAAGTGAACCATGATTTTCGAAGTGAATTCGAACGATTTGCAATCATTGCTCCATTGTGAGTATATTTATGACAAAATGGTAACTCATTCAAGCAACAAATCACCTTTCAAATGTCAAATTGCGATCAGTGCTGCCAAATCTAAAGTCATACCTCTAGAAAAACACTCTTTTTTTCTAAGAGTTTTTTTATTTTTCCTAATTTTAAAATATGGACCATCTAAGTTTCACGCAAATCATGTTTTTAAACTAAATTGTAAATTCGACTTAAAATTGTTTAGATCAAATAACCACAACCTAGAGTGTTCAATGTTTGTACGCACAAACTCAGCTCAGTTTCGAGTTAACTAAATCGTTAGAAAATTAAATTAAATTAACCCCATGTTTGTGACAAAGGTTTAAATATGTAACTACTAAAACCATTAGTAAACGACTGGATGGCGCAGTTGGTTAAGTGCCTACCCCAAGTTCGAGAGGTCCCAGGTTCGAACCCCAATAAAATCGAGTCTGGTCCAGTCATCATTTGCCGTTGGGATCAAATTAACGGCACTGAAGTAGGTTGCTACCTGACAGTACAATGGACCAGTTTTGAGTCTGAGGGCTCCAGTAGTGTTTCAAAAATCCTCCAATAAATGAAATGAAAATATTGTCCAATCAAAACAGGCGTCCAAAATGCGGTTAATACCAAACCTCCTACGGTTTACGTCTGAAAAAATATTCACAATCTCAAAAAATGATCTTTAAAAATCAGATCACAAGCACACGATAATTTATATTGCATTCCCTTACCCTGTGCTCTCAGAACGCCACCGTCTGCAATGTTTAGTCTCTCCTCTTAGTCATACACTCATTTTAATGACTCCCCACAAATAGTACAGTAAATACAATTATTCCGCATGAATTCGTTATTATATCCTCTGTTTTACTGGTTTTATCGCCTGTCTCACTCTCTCTCCTTGTGTGTATCTTCAATTCGTCATCATCCCTCGTATTGTATCGTACATTTTTAATAACTCCACACACTTCTCCGACGTCAACATCGTCTCTGTCTCAGTTTACATCTTCCATTTGGTAGTTTGTGTCGGCAATAATATTGCGGTTGATCTGTTCTTTCCTTTTTTTTATGGCAAATTGCATTTTTAATTTGCAATTGTGAACTGGTTAGTTTATTGTTGTATATAGGGACGTCATTCAGTTTCACATACACAACTTAAGGCATAGAGAAGAAGCACATTAATTAACAAATGGATGCAGCAATGACAGATGAACTTTGATCTGGTTCTCTTAGATGCCATGTTTTTTGACAGTCACTGAGTGGTTTTGGATGTGTTTGTGTTTTATGAATGCGTGGGCGTCAGAGCGATGACAACAGAGTGTGGGTACATTGAAGATGAAGTCTTCATCCAACTCTGATGGGAAAATTGCATTTCGTTTTGCAATTTTTATTTATTTTTTTTCTGTCACAAGGTTTTGTTTTTATTTTCTTTGAGAACGAAATTATGCAACTGACTCATCTTTAAGTATTGTGAGAGATTTGATGAAATTAGAAACAGCGTTTGCTTCTGTTTGAAGGAGACCATTGGGTTATGTAGTACTGACATCAATGAGTTTGTAATGGATCACCAAAGCGATTTTGATATTGGACAGAAAAAGAGCAGTTTTTTTGTGTTTAGGTCTGTCCTCTCTTTGATCGAGGTCAGTTTTTGGTTGCCGATTGAAAAAAAACGTATTTTTTAAAACAATTTTCGCATATGTCAGTTTTCTAAGAAATTTACTATTGTACACACAAGTAAGGGGTGACCCAAAATTCAAGCAAAATGTACGGGTTTTTAATTAAAAAGGTTTTGATTCATAGAGCATGCAGTGAATGGTGGATTTTGTATAGTACGGCATCCATGGTTTTGCTGGCAGATATGCACTTTTTTAGCAAAATTTTCTTTGACAGTTTTATGGCATAATTTCAATGATACAGTGGGAATTTTCTCTTCAATACGCGAGTGGTTATGAACTTATTGACATACGCCTTATACCTCAAAAGACCTCAACGAACGGCGTTACATTGGCGTGATTTGAATTGTTTCTTGGCTTGTATATGATGTAGCACCGTCTGGTTGAAACCACATGTCGCCCACATATCCATATCCTCCAATCAATGCACAAAAGAGTGGTTTATCATTATCATTTGCTGACCATATGCGTTTTCAAACATTGAATGATCTGATAATGCCTTCAGACCAAAATCCACACCAAACATTGACAAGATGTGGACATATTTGTTTTGCAACACTCACCAGTGAGTCTTCTGAACATCGAATTGAAAAATGTCGATGATTAACAAATCAAGCTATCATGATGAGAGTGAGCCTCTGATTTTTTGGATTTTTTTTAACATCATCAATTCGTATATCGCTCACTGTTCTCAAATTCTGAACTATCAGCTGTCATGGTGTCTCATTAGGTGTCGTTGGGAACCATAAAAATTAAAATCTTGTGTGAATTTCAGAATACCTGTGGCGACCTCAACGACTCCTGACGAATGTACTGTGGCGTCCTCATTTAGCAACTTCCATCCTGTGTGTGGAGCACAGATGACCCCACGGACATTCCAAGCCACCAGTAGTCAAAATCGCTGCAAAATACAACGCATTCGTTGGCAGTCGTGCCGTATTTCAGCAAGTAAACTACTGTGCAGTTAGCTTATTTTCCATTGTGTAAATTCCATTGTTTCCAATTTCATTATATCGTAGTACAAACAATAGTTATTTTTCTGTCAATTATTGCAATAAAAGCAGTTGATATTTAATCCAATATCTCAACCGTATGCGTTTCATTCGGTGGGAACATAGTATTAATTTAAAAATCGAATTCGTAGATTCTGTAGCTTTTTTTTTTTTTTGTTAGGAAATACTTGGACAGTTGTGCGTTTCAGAAAATATCAGATCTGTTTAAACTTGTCAGTAGTTTAAGATCTAAAACCATCAAATTTTCCCTTTTTAAGAACATCTTTTTGTCGTTGATAACATCCTTCATCGTGGGCGTCAACAAATTTTTATGAATTCGATATAATTTGCGGTGTTTTTTGCTTTCACATCAACTACACTCAATTCTTTCAAATTCATCTTTAATGCCACACCCAACGTTAATGTACAAAAAAACGACCACTAAAGAGCACCTTTATTACATTCATTACAAATCCCTCAAAGTAATCTTCGGAACACTTCCCATTCCCCAACTCATTTTCGTCATTTCTTGAGGTTGCTTCTACGGCGTTTTGTTGCGCCGTTTCTTTTTTTTTTTGTCGAAAATCCCATTTATCATTTGAAAACGACAAAATTGTCAAGGTGGGCAATTTCCTTGCCAATAGAAGTCGAATACAAATATATTTCTTCTTTTTTTATGTATTTGTACATATAGAGTGCGTATATATTCACGACGTGTATATAAAGGAGATCCTAATAAAATTTATTCCGAATGACAAGAACGTATAATGAGATCCTGATAGAAAGCAGAAGAAGAAAAAAAATAAAAGCTTTGGTCAGGAGTTCACACAATTTTTGTGGTCATTTATCAGATGAAAGGAATCGACCAACAGACACGCACGCACCTGAAGAAAGAAAGTAGAATGAAAGAAGACTGTATTAAGCGAGACGCGAGAGAGAGAGAGCGAAGGATTTTCAAGAAACCATGATTCATTAGGATGTGTTTCATATTTTTGATATGGAATTTAATCTAATCCGCAAAATCTCTTTTTGATTTTGCTGTAAATGATATCAAATTTTTGCAGTAAGCTAAATGGAACGAAATTCAATTGAGACCATGTTCGGTTTTTGGAATTTTCTTCTTTGTTTATTGGCGTATCCATTCAACCAGAAATTAGCCTAGTCGCTGAACAAGACATTTAAGACCAATGTGCACAGGTACCTCCTCTCCCTTTCTCTCTCTATACCTTTAGCCTGTGCTGTGTCTTGATTCCGGACACTTAAGGGTATTCGTAACCCCTGTAGCGCGCGCAAATTATAAAGAAAAAGAAAAAGTAGCTGACGGTAAGTTTTAGGAAGTGAACCATGATTTTCGAAGTAAACTCGAACAATTTGCAATCATTGCTCCATTTTGAGTATATTTATGGCAAAATGGCAACTCATTCAAGCAACAAATCACCTTTCAAATGTCAATTTGGCTCCCACTATGATCAGTGCTGCCAAGTCGAAAGTCGTACCTCTAGGAAAACACTATTTTTTTTCCTAAATATTCCTTATTTTTCTTGATATCAAAATATGGACGAAATTCAATTGAGACCATGTTTGGTTTTCGAATTTGCCTCTCCTTGTGGCGTTACAGTTCGGGGTCGACCAGAGCTTTAACCAATAAGCCTCTCCAGCATGATCTTTTGCTGGGTAATAGAACAATGGGCTCATCCACAACCGTTTCTATACCAGAGTCCGGACTTTCCGGCTTTCGAATTATTATAATTTTTATATATATATAAAATATATTATATATATTATATATTAATACTTACAGCTTTGATCTTAGAAACGTCCTCATCTACAGGTTTCTGTGAAAAGTTGTCGTCTGCCTCATGATGGGTTCAACTTAAAACTCATGGAGCATGGCATTGGCACGTTAATATCCAAATAATTCTTCCAATACTTACCAAGTTCCCGAGGTAGGTGTCATCACTGGACACTACCTCATAGGCGAGCATGCAAGATGAATCGGTGTTTTGGCGAGTGAGTTCTGCAGGAGCTGTTTAGACGAGGAAGAAGTGGAGATCATTCTACATATTGTCCATCCTGCCCGACGCTGGCAATTCATCGAAGAAATTCTTTGGGGCCTTCTATTTCGAGAGCCTCGGTAAAGCAGCTTTTAGCAATCTACTGCGCTTTATCAAAAGCTCCAAATGTTGAGCCTCCTGTCATAGTTTTCAAGCCAATCTCAAAACGGTTACGTATTCGTCACGTAGCCTTCCGATCTACCTTATCGACCTTCACCACATTTCATTTGCTGTTAAATAATATTCCCTTACCTCCCGAATAAGGCCTTAATCACTTCTGAAAACATCTAAGGAATGTAACTGATGTGTAGGGACGAGGAAGAAAAAGAACTAAGAAATAAAAATAATGTTATTTCACTCTCTTGGCGCACTCCATTTCCGTCTTATTCAACTGTGTTGCAATCGTATAACGTAACACTACAAGCGAAATGATTCCATTACACCTCATCTCAAACCCAATGGCTTTGTTTTCCGATTGTCCGTTCGGAAAATGCACGTAACCCACGTCTCTATGGATTGGCCCCAAAACCAACCCCAAACCACGAGAACCCAAACCGACTTCATCCTTTCGTCATGTAATTAGAATTGATTTTCGGATCGATATTTTCTAGGGAAATTTAATCAAGGCACAACAACAATAACATTTTCCTCAAACCAAATTCAGGGCTGGCACTTTGTGAAGGGAGAGAGGAAGAGGTGTATAGTTGGATGATGGGTGTCTATTGCTGGCGGTTGTTGAGAAGGGTGTGACATCACAAAATGTGCTTGCACTCACACACAGCCATAAATCGGAATATCTCACTTTCAAGGGACCCAGCAACGTGAAATACTCTGGCGCAACAATGCACTGGGGTGGTGATGGTGATTATGAGGATAAGAGGTCCTACAACAAGCGCACGGTAACGATGTCGACACCAGAGAGAGAGAAACGACCGGGTGACAGAGGCTGTTGATGATATACGACTGCCCACCAAGCAACAGTACAATGGAAATTGAATTAAATTGAACTCAAATGGAATGCTGAATATGGGGAGAGGGAAATAGAGAGAAGCATTGGTTTTCCGTCTTTCGAGGTTGAGACATGTGACAATGTTTTGTGTGTGTGTGAGTGAGCTGGAGGCTGGGTATTATGTAACGTAGCGAAAAAGGACTTGTCCCTAGGGATTTCATATTTTAACATGAAAACCATTTCTAATCCCGCCGTGAAATTCATTTACTTACGCATTTGTCCTCGATTCGCTTTGATCAAATGTGGAAGCATGGCTTTATGAGATCATCTGTAACTGTACCGCAACAAAGACGTCTTACGAACAGAATTAGGATTTGATTTAAGACAGGCTCCCAAAGATGGTTGCAGAAGGTTGGTTTGTTAGAATCAATAGCGAAAGAGGTTACCTTGGTAGGCAATGCAGTTCGGCTTACTTTTAGGAAATTAAAACCAAAAAGTGTCATTTTTGCTGCGAGTTCCTTGTTTTTCTATGAGAGTATTTGACGATCAAGGCGAGATCACATCCAATCGCTATTTCATTTGAGATAATCTCTCAAAGATGTTGTAGAAAATTGATTTAAATCAAAGATTCTTCATTGGTAACTAATGCAGTGCGGATTATTTTTTGGAAAGAATTGTCAAGCGTTTTCTTTTTTGTTGTGAATTCTTTGTTTTCTTATGTGAATACTTGCCAATCAAGACAAGCGCATTTTCATTTAGGACAAGCCCCCTTGCAGAAGGTTGATTCGTAAGAACTAATAGCATCAGAGGTTCGCTTAGTAGGTAACGCAGTGCGAATTGTTATTAGAAAATTAAAATCAAAAATTATCGAGCGTTTTCTATTTTGATGCATATTTCTTGATTTTTTTTATAAAAATACGTGCCTATTAGGGCACGATCAAATCAAACTGCATTTTCATTTAAGATTAGTTCTCAAAGATGTTGGAGAAAGTTGATTTTTAAACAATAATTCTTTCTTGGTAGCTAATGCAGTGCGGATTATTTTAAGGAAATTAAAATCAAAGTGCCAAGCGTTTTCCTTTTTGATGCGACTTCCTTGTTTTTTTTTTTATAAAAGGATGTGTCAATCAAGACAAGATCACATTCAATAGCATTTTTATTTAGGACAAGCCCCAAAGATGTAAGAGAAGAATGATTTGTTAGAATCAATAACTTAAGAGGTTACGTTGGTAGGTAATGTAGTTTTATTATTTAGGAAATTTAAATAAAAGAAAAGTGTCAAGCGTTTTACTTTTTGATGCGAATTTCTTGTTTTTTTTATAAAAGGATGTGCCCATTATTGCAAGACCACATTAAATCGCATTTTTAATCAGGATTATAATCAATGACTTAAGAGGTTCGTTGGTAGGTAATGCAAATCGGGTATTTTTAGGAAATTAAAGTAAAAAAATGTCAAACGTTTTCATTTTTTGTTCGAAATCATTGTTTTTTATGAAAATAATTGCTTATCATATCGAATCGCAATTTTAATAAATTCTTTTTCCCATTCTGCCAAGTCAGCCACAACGATATGACGTCCTGACAACGCAAATAAACTGAGCGACAAGCCATTCGCGTAATGTCTAAGTTTATTGTCCCTCAAGCAATTCAACCGCCATTATATCAACAAGATAAATTTGTATCTTGTGCTCTATAATTCAATATATGTACATATGTACCGTTAAGCTACACAGCTCTTCACCCATCAACTTCGTATTTCCTCGACACAGCGTCTGCACAAACGATGGTTGTCAATGTTTTCTCTTTTCCTTAAATTTCGTCATGGTTGGATGTCACGACAGCAGCTTTGATGAAGTCCAGAGCTGCAGGGCTTCCTTCAAATTCTGTGTGTTTCATTCATTAGCGCTCAGTTCCTGTTGTGCATACGTGTGTGTGTGTGTTAGTGTGAGTGTGTGCTTTCTGATACAGCTTACCCCGGGTTAAAAGGGTCGCTCACCGGACGTGCAATGGATACACAAACATTCAATAAAACCAGGCGCTAGATTGAAATAACTAAGCACAACACCACCTCCACCCAATCACTACACCCCATCACTGCTAGCGTCACCTAAAAAAGGAAGTCGATCCTTTTTTTCTCACAAAACAATCCCACACCCCACCCACCCGCTGTGTTGCCCTGACAGAATATGTATCATCAACTGCCCGTCGACGTCCACCACCGCTTTCTGACAACACCGATGACGATGATGACGACGATGAGCATCACGGCTAGGCTCCATCCACCCCATACAACACAGCCACTCGTGAAAATTTATTGTATGTGTGCACTTACACTTTTCTGCATTCTTCCTTTCCGTCCAACATTGCGGACGGTCAGAGAGAGAGCACTCAGAGTACACACCCCACAATAGCTCGGCTGGGTTGCTCTCGCAAGCTTTCGTTTTCCGTTTCTTCGACCTCATTTCGGCGATAAATTGCGAACCCCCTTGATGATGGGCGGTGGGGTGGTGGTGGTGTGGTGGTTTTTAAAGCCGGTGAATACCTGACACATGGATCAAGCGATGGAATTCCATACTGCGATTGCAGAATTTCTCTTTACCTCTCTTTCTCGATGTCTGTCTCTCTTTCTGCTGCTGCTACTACTCCCCTTCACTGTCGTCCTGTCAATGTACGATAAATATCTGCACACTATGTACATGTGTTCCCCGCTGTGTCGGTGGCGATTGTATGCGCTATTTCCTCCTCCAAGCAGCCCTGAGATTTGCATTACTCAACCCAAATAATCATTTACTGTACATACATAACGGCAAACTTCTCAAAAGCTGGAGAAGGCGCGGACTTTAGCAGGGGGCTGTGTCATTCATGGTTCTTGCCAAGGGGATGGGTTGGTCGCCGGTATCAGATTCTTTCCAGGGTTTCTAAAAGAGAGTTCCCTTCTCGCTCTCGCGCACCTACACTCTGTCCTCGTCTCTCTGGGAAAGAGGTCGAAAGTTTTAAACAATTTCTCCAGAGAATTTAGTTGGATAATGGGTGTGGGGGTGGGGATGGTGGATGATGTGTTTTTTGCACTCGCTCCTCTGAATTCCATACGACCTCTGAGAGTATATGCATTTGTATCCTTTTCGAGAACGAGAACGGGTTAAATGAGGGCGCCGCCGGCTCCTCTTTTACGCAGTGGAAGAAAAAGTATGTACACATAACCGCCACCTCCCCCACACTCTCCATTCAATTACAAGGATATTTTCTCGTGTGTGTGTGTGTGTGTGTGTTTGTGGAGAGCCTTTACCAATTTTCTTTTCTGCTCCTGCTTCTTGGATCCTATTTGTGCCTCCTCACCATCACGTACGCGGTTTGACATAACACATCGATTGTGGAAAGATATTTTTTTCCCTTTTCTGCTGTCTCTCCGCTGACGGGGACTTTGTTTTTTTTTTTTTTTTTGCTTTTTTTTATTCGAGGACTGTTTTTATGCTCCTGGTGGTCCTGTGGAATTTCTTTGAAATATTTATGGTGGATTCACCGAGGGATGAAATTATATTCTATAACAAAGAGGCAAAAAACGGAAACTTACTTTATGCTTTAGGAGAGAGCCTTCCGTCAGTCGACGTGGAATGGTTGGGAGCAGTTATGGGGCAGTTGTGCCCCCGCCGTCTGTTGGGAGAAGAAACCATATTTAATGGAACTTAGAGGATTCTGCTAACACATCGCCATGAGGAAATTGCTCCTGCGGTTCATAAATTGCCGCAATTTTATGATCCTGAGTGCTATGGTAATATTTTGATTAAGAATCATTCAAACAGTTGCGCGTTGTTGAAATATTACTACACCAACAGTCTGCGTGATGGTGCAATGAACAGCATGATATGTTTTCAACTTCAAGTATATAGATGCGTGCAAACGTGACTTTCTCTCTTTGAAGAGAACGAAAACTTATACAAATTAGTTTATGAGACACTCTGGCAAGTTAATAGTATCTAAAACGTCGTTAAATTAGGGAAAAAGGTGGAACATCTTTGTCGGGTCGACACAGGTTTTGATGGTTATCATCTTATTACAAGTTCGTTCAGACAGATTAATGATCGTAAAATTTTGAAATGATGTCATGAAAATTCAATTCATCAAGAGGATATATCCTTATTTAACGAGAAGGAGTAGATGTGAAAATGTTAGTGTTGCTAGAGGTCGTTACTTCCATCTGTTTAAGTTGTATTAGTTGTAGTTCTAACTGGGGGAGCTCAATGATGAGGAACATACGTTCATAAAAAGTGTGTAAACTTCTCAGAAAATTAAAGAATTCTGAAAATGTATACAAGACCAAATACAGTCGAGGGAGATCGGCTTAGATGGTTTTTGTATGGAAAATGAGAGTAATGCCAAAATAAATATGGCGACAAAATTCGATTTAGAGGGAGTCGACCTTTTTTTTTTATCTTAAATGCAGAATATACTGCAAGTTTCGATCACTTTGGACTAGAATAGAGACGATAAATAGTTCTTCAAATTTCAGTTGCTCTTAAAATTCTTTAAAAAAGGAACAAATATTTCAAAATGATCCTTCTTCTTCTGATGTCACTACAGTCCTGGACCTGAGCCTCACAACAAACCACCCCAAATGGCATGATCTTTAATCAGCTGTCTCCAATTATGCACGCCAAGTTGTTTAAGGTCCATGAAGACACTTAAGAATGTCTATTTTTCATTGAAAAGCTGCATTATTAGCCACCGGATATCAAACAATCGTTTATAAATATACTCATTCCGCGCAAAATAATTTTTAATCAATTAGTTTAATGCACAGAATTTAATTTTAAGTTACATTTCTTCTGCTTAAAAAAATATATTCTGAACACTGCCTAAAACTGTTTTACCGACACTGGTGAAGCAATGAGAATGGATCAAACGTCAAGACTCATTATCTTAGGCTATGCCAAGGTCTGTTTTCTTATTGGTTTAAAAAATGTGAATTATAATTGAAATCGCAAAACAAAGGACAAATTAAAGCCAGATCAGTTAAGGCCTTTGCAATTTTTTTTTTGCGTCTCAACCAACAGATCCATACGTGTAATCAAAATTGGAGAACCTAATAGAAAATGGATATAGCAAAACTGACTGTTCTCATTAACACGTTGAGTGCCACATGAGACCACCTTGGTCTCACACGAATTTGGGCTTGCTGTGCCGCGTGAGCCCAGAGTGTAATCGAAGTGTCAATAAAAAAACATCCGTGGCCTGTGGGGACAGTTTTTCGGATTGTATGGTGGCACTCAACGTGTTAAATTCTTAAAAATAAGTAGACGAATATATCGAAAAAATTGGGTGTGTCTCAACGACTGAATCGTCATTACATCAACGAAATGATTTAATCCTTTTGTATCACATCATGCATCACATTGACAAAAAGCAGCAAATTATCCAGAAACATTATTCACTTTGATTTGAAATTCAATTCTTTTCTTATTTCAAGATTCAAGCGATAAATTATAAATCACTTAATCGACTTGATAAGAATGAATAAAGAGCAGAAAAGAGAAAAAGGCTTGTGATCTCTACTCTCCTCTCTACAGTGCTTTTGTGCGGAATTAATTCCAGAAGAGAATGCATTCCTGTCATACTATCAGAACCCATCTTCAATATGGAACAGAATACAATTTAACAGATGATGACACATGACTGCTAGCTACTACGCAAACAAAATAACGGCACACACAAACACAACCGAACTTTGTTGATGTGGATTTGTGTAGCTATACAAAATATGTAAAAAGCGAAAAAAAAAAAAAACAAAAGCTTACTCATGAATAATATCGAATTTCCTCGTTTCCTTCATTTTTCGTAATTTCCCGGAAAATTCTAGCAGTTCATAGGGCGGAAGATTGGTATGTGCTGAAATTGAGAACCTTTCCATGCTCGTACTGCGCAAATGTGTTGGTATAACCTCAGACAAGGACGTTGTTCTCTCGACATACAGGCATGTTCGTTCATATGTACGTACGGTTCTATGATTTGAGAAAATGAATGGAAAAAAGAAGCAACCATGCCTAAGTAAGTAGGGGTAATGTTTTGAGAGCTTACCAGGGGTGTAAATGCTCCACAGCACAATTGGGGATCATCCACAGATGGCGTAGGGGTTGGCCCCGTTGTGTGCATGTGTAGGAGCGGCGCGGTATATGCTTGGAGAGGAGAAATCATGTTTGCGCACACAATATCCATCAGGCAAAGTAACGGGAGGAAGTAACTACAAATACATGCACATTCAGCCCCATGAGGTGACGAGAGGAGATGGAAAATAAATTTGCGGAGAAGAACGTCATAGGAGGCAATAAAGAAACCAACAGCCACTACCCTCTTCAAATGGGGGGAGGTACATGGATATGAAATACTGAAACACTCGTACTCGAAAACTTTTATCCCATTACTTTAATAGGAGTACCACCAGGATCAGGATCAGGACCAGGACCGGGACTCCTCTGCTCCTGATGCCTCTGACACGATGATGAGAAGATATGAACTGCTGCTCTACAGCAAGAGGCAAAGAAGGCCTCTCACGGGCCGGGCTTTCCTGTCTGTACATAGCTGAATTGATTTTTTGCGTGAACATTCCCGTTTTTTTTTTTTGTTTTTCGCTTCTCTTCTTTGCGATGTTGTCTATCTATCTTCGCTTTTGTGTGATCCTTGCTACTTTGAACGTATGCGCGTACGGTCGCTTACCCAGGCGCTACAAAATGTTGGGGGGTTGCGTCAGGATATCAGGGCAGGTGGGGGTGGATGGATGGTGGTGGTGGTGGTGGTGGTTTAAATTGCGAGTCGCGATTTCTCATCTGATGAGGCTGTGTGCTAGTGGCGACGGTCGTTGTTCGACGGTTGTGATGATGGTGGTGCTGGTTTATTTTGGAATGAGGACTTGTTTTGTCAGTTTCTGTTTTCTCTTTTCTCACATTTAATGGATTCTTAAAGCTGAACTGTTGGGATATTCAATGAATTTGTTCTTCTCTCTCGCTCGCTCTTTTTGCAGGGTTCTTGCCTGGTTCCCGTTCTTTTTTCGTTTACCACTTAAAAGTGTGTCTCTGGGAGATTTAAGGATTTGCATTGTGATTGTAAGAATTGAATGACATTTAGAGTGTTTTCTAAAAGCAACTGCCCCAACTTTTACTTTCACTTTAAAATAAGCATCCAACAAGAGGAATGATTGCGTCCAATAATTTCTACAGTCTGCTGTCTTTAAATAGGCGGGCAATTATTTTTACCACATCGGAGATCGATTTGAGCCGCTTAGGGACTTTATAGAGGCTATCTCCTAAAGGGAAACACGCACTTAGACGAAGAAAGGTTCATTGTCCATATTTGAATCCCATTTTACCAATTCTAAACTATTTTACCAATACAAACTGTCAATTTTTGACAGCAGAAATCGAGAGATCGTGCACTCTCGATTTTTGCTGTCAAAAATTGACAGCTGACAGTTATCGAGGTTAACGGCTAGATGACACTTCTTCAATTTCAGAGTGCAATCAAAGTTTTGATTGCTTCCACTTGCTTAAAAAAAACTTCAGTCAAGCTGCAAATTTATCTAAAAATGCACTCACTCTTCTTATGTCAAACCTCGTTTCGATGTCATCTCTATGTTCATGTAATTTAAAGATTGTCGATACATGCATTTAATTTTCTGTTTATTTTTATTAATTTCATTCTCACGCGACCTCCTTTGCCTATAAAATAATCAAAAAGTTCATCAAAATTTCAAACTCACGACTGTTGGATGGACTTCGAAGAATTTCTCATTCACAATCAAACGGTCATAATCTTTGTGGCTCTAAAGCCAAGTCATGCCGCTAATAAGATATGCCACTAACGAATGTAAAGCACTTGCAATAAAATTCTTGAAGTTCGCCACCGCCACCAACTGTGATATTTTAGAATGAATGCAATGTAACAATTGCATGACCTTTCATCTCGGTTTTTTGTTGCACATGCACTTAAAGATGTCTAATTCGTTATAAGCTCCCCAGCAAGTCATGATTTCTTATGTACGCCTGAACACAGCACCAACCATGTGTGCGGCACTACTGTAGCTTCAATTGCCTGCAGGCGGTTGAAACGCTAAACATCATCATGCAAGAAACGATATACCAACAGAACTGCATCGTTGTTGTGCAACATAGATAGAGATATGGATACACACATGCATTAAAGTCTATGCAACCAATGAGAAAATTCTGTTCTCAAATGAGCAAAATGCTGAAAAAAAAATGACTACAAAAACAAAGAATGAAATGAAAAAGTAGGCCGAGCTTTTTGGATTCCCACAGATAGTTTTCTGCTGAACAGATACACTGACAGTGGATATGTTTTTTTTTGCTCCTGCTGGTGTTGCCATGGAGCTGCTGTACAGCGAATTGGATACAAAAATACACTCAAATGAAAGCAATTGTTGTTCCATCACTCTGGGAAGTACACACATTCGTATATCTCTGTTGTTTTGATCTTCAAGTAACTATTCAACCTCATTCACGGTTCCTGTGACGGGAATCGATTTGATCTCCATTTTCCGAATTCGTGATGTCACTTCCAATCCGAATAGATTATTGGAAAGTTGGCAGCACTTATCACTTTTACTCATAATGGAACAGGTTCATATCGCAGCTGGGAGTGTGTTCGAGAATAATCATCATCGCGTACTTATTGTAAAACGCATGTAGTTACTGTCTCTGAGATTTAGATAAGTTTGAAGGTTTCACAGCACTGCCATGTGAGAATGGTATCAAATATGAGCTTAGCATGGTAATTTAATATTAGATTATATAAGTAGATTAATACACAAACTTCTGCTAATATTTGCACAAAGAATAAGAAACATACTTACAACGCAATGATAGACAAATGAATGAAGCAAATATACATTTGTCTGTTTATACTGCATGTGCTACTAGTGTGAACGCTTTTGCGGATTGCATTTGCGAATAAACTGCCTTCAACTTATGTTTTTCTTGTGGGACTCTGTGCCGTTGAAGATTTCTTATCTGTTCGTCAGTTATACGCTGCGTTGTTGCTGCAATTGTGTGCAGAAGAACGAACGACGAAAGAAAGAAATATATGGTACATTCAGAAATGAGAAGAGAGCTATTGCTGTAGAGCGTTAATGTTTGCTTGTTTCTGCTTTAAATTAAATTAAAATGTTGAGGTTAAGTACTCGGCACACACTGAAAGGCAGATTGTTTTCATTTTATTTTTAGATCGTCACAGATTGCACTAGCGCGCAACGATGTAATTGAATAAAAACAAAAAAATTGTATAAAGTATCTCTTCAAGTGAATCTACGTTCATTACATGGCACATACTTTCTTGTGTGTTACATGTGTATGCATGCATAGAATAATTGAAAGTCAACTTGACGTCAATCAACGTTTTTGTTGTTTATTGGAAAACGACGACAATGAGAGAGTGACATCTGTCAATATGAGAATTTGTAGGTTAGGTGGAGATACGATGTGATACTTTGTGTTTCAAAACAAACTATTCATTAGTATTAAGACCGCCTCAAGATCAAATGGGACATGAATAAACAGCAATTTCGGAAGTTCTATCCTAAATTTAACTAGGAAATTGCCACAATGACTACGATGTACGATTTAGACGCCGGGCTAAAGAAAAAGGAGGATTCATAGACCTCAAAGGCAATTACGAATCAACTGTCAAATCAATGCAATCTAGAAGTTAGATCTGTTATTTCTGAAAAACCAAGTCAGACAGGAAATTTTGCTTCGAACGCCTGAAATTGAGTCTGCTACCTTCACAAAATTAGCAACAGTTTCGAAATGTGTGTCCTCGTCGTGGCAACAGAGATCATAGGGAAGCTCGGATCAACTCAATCAGCAGTTAGACTTGTTCGTTCAGCAAAACCAAGTCAGACAGGAAATTTTGCCCCAAACAACCGCACTTGAGTTTGGAAAATAACAAAAAATTAGCAACAGTTTCGAAATGTGTGTCCTGATCTGTATGAATTATCTGAATGTACTACAGTTATAAGATCTCTTATTTTTTATACCCACTTCTTGCAACTCTCATAAGCAAATTTCGACATCGGATTATATGTTTTTTTTTTTAAGGGGGTCATTACATATTTCTAATGAATGCCATGAAAAAAGCCATTGCACCCGTTGCACATGGTTTATTCAATGTCTTGCCTTTACTTGTGTGTATATTCATGTATTAACATAATTGCATACACATGTCACAATCGAACAGATCGTAAATATTAACATTCAATTAGAAGACTCATTGTACTCACTTACAACCTCTAAACGTTTTATGTGTATGACTGCTGGTGAAGTCCAAGAAAACTGCACAAAGCACAGAATACAAAAAAAAATAACGCCGTAGACTTTAAGTAAAGAAAAAAACTAAAAAACAAAGTCAACTTGACATCATTAACGAAGTCATTCACTTTGTAAACCCGTACATGAGCAGATACATACGTACTTTTGTATGTACATACGTATGAATATGCCGTAGACGTGTGACTGACTTTAATTGCTATTTCTTCTTTTTAAATCGCCTTTTGCCATCTCTATTTGCAAATAGTAAAATTTAAAAATGTGCTGTTAACGTCATTTTAAATGATTCCGCACTTCATGAAGTAGGAATGCTTGCTTAGGTTCGAACGCATCCTTCGATGGTACAGTTCGGTTGAAAACTATGCTTGACAGGTTACAGATTTTATTCATTGATGTGAAAATACTTTTCGTCTTCACGGGGAAAAGATTTTGTGCATACATTTTGTTTTTCCTCGTTACGAAACGTTTAAGAGGGTAGGTAACCGTGATCGTTGGCGATTGAAAGACATTGTAAATGCTTTGAGTGGTATACCTACATTATGAACAACGCGTCTGAACAGATTTATGGATGCAATTGTGTCCGATTCATTCAGAGGTGCATGCATATTAACTGAGGGTATTCGTAGACAAATGTTTCCTGCACTATCACGACTGTAATATTCAATAAAATATCGGTTACGTCTTTAGCGGGAAAAGAGGAAATAAGTGATCCCAGGCAATAACAAAAACAAAAGGTGTGTTTATTGTTCCCAGTACCCTAAGAGTCAGGTCAGGTAATAGTATGTTTTCTGGTTAATCTCCTGCCTCTTTCTTGTCTTAAGGTTATGCCTTGCAATTGATTGTGTGTAGTAGATGTAGACGTAATTTTCTTTCACATTTGTGTATACCCTCTATTTTATGTTAGACTTCCCTTGAAAATGTCTGCAGTTTGTTGTTAGTTAAGAGACCTCAATAAAACAAAAAGGTTGCGTATTTATATTTCTTGAACTCATGAAATGTTTGTTGTGAAAATTCGCAACAACGGTCAGGTACAAACATAAAATACTTTCATATTCTCGGTTTCTTGGATAAATCGGAACACAAAATTGTTTCCAGACAAGATATAAATACTTTGTTTTTTTGTTGTTCGCGTAAATTTGAGGACATTAAATTGTAAATATTAATACAATGTTAACATTAAAAATAACTACGCATAGTTTTGCAAATGATATCAAGTTATTTGTTAAATGAGAAAAAAAAAATGCATTATCACCTTAAATGTCTGTAAATATTCAGTACCGAGGAAAAAATCTACTACATTAATTGCATCTGTCAAAATTGTCGCCTGAAGCATCGGACGCCATAATTTCCAAACCTTGAAATTGACGTTTGGCTTAAGAATGAAATGAAAACAAACATCAAGCGCTTCAACTTTTATTAATTTATAACTATAATTAATCGGAGATAAAGAATACTTTGCTTTTGTACATTAAGAACTGTACGTTTAATTAAGTTCACGTTTTAATTGGCTGTGATTATTCATGAAATTTTGTGTTTTTTTGTGTAACTTTGTGAAGAGATTTAATTTCGAAATTATTCGCGGTTTTTTTTTTGTTGTTTTATTGATTATCAGATCGCCCAGGGCATTTTTGTGAAATGAAAAAAGAAGAGCTACTCAGTAGCGAGCAATGTTGCTAATGTGTATTACATCCCGCCGAAGAAATATTCTTAAATGCCCATAAAGATCTAATGAGTTCAAATAAATCATTGCGTTTCGCTTGAAACATAAAAAATAATGAAAATTAATCGTGCAATTGAATTCCGCTCAGAAAGAATTTAAGCCACCTACCATCATACATTAATTTCCATAATTATCTCAATGAAAAGGTGATTTTAAGATCAAGTCTTATTTTTGAACAAGAAATGCGCTTCCAAGTTTAATAATACTTACGTAATATTTACTTGATTTCTTACAGGTCCACAGAAGACGTATCACCACCGAATTTCGAACAGCGTAGCAGTAGCTACTATGAACGCAGTTCGAGACCAGTTCTTGACACAGATCAATATAGTATTAGAAGATCAAATATTCCTTATCATTCGTCTGGTGATAGCCGGGGTCGTACTAGGGATAGACTGTACAGAAATGGTCCATATAGTGCGATAATTGATAGGTGAGTAACATTCGGATTTTGTTGCTATTTTTTTTTTTCTTGATCAATCAAATCCTTAAGAAAGAATACGTTCAAGGGAACTGTGGCGCACGCATGTGTGTTTTTAAAGCCTTTTGGCTTTTAAATTGCAAAACTTCATGCAATCAGTCATGCGATGGAGCATGCTATGCTGAAGTATGTCCACATTCGTATGTCAAACGCTAAACGTCAAATAGATTTAAAATCCATTAACAAAAACCATATGTAAATACATCTAGTAAAGTCAATAACATTGTTCTTCTCGTTTTCAGACCATCACCGTCGTCAGTAGGCCACCATAGAGTATCAACATGGTACGATACAAGTCCAGGCAATGGTGGCAATGGCAGCGGCAGCAGCAGCAGCGGTCTACCAACAACTTCTGCGAGTTCTGCAGCAGCCTTGACCACCAGTTCCTCGTCATCTCAATCACCCGCCGCCTCAAGAAGTGTCTATGGCAACGTAGCCAGTGCTGTTGTTCAACCAGACACAAACAGTAGTAGTAGCAGTAGTAGCAGTACTGGTGGTGGCGGTGGCGGTGGCGGTGGCGGAGGAGGTACCACCAGTAGCTACAATGATATACAAATGCTTAAAAGTAAAAGCAAAAAATCCCGATGTGGCTCGGAGTCGCCATGCAGCGGTAGCCTAAATAATTTATCTCCCGCGGTAACAGCGGCTGCACTTGCGGCTTCTGTTGTAGCAGCATCAACGGCGGGCGTCAATAGTAGCGCAAGTAGTAGTAATAGTAGTAGTGGTAGTACAATCATCGCTGCCAATAGCAGCAGCACTAGTAATAATAATAATAATACGAGTAGTAGTGGTTATGTTTCAAACATTGCCCAAAACGCCTCCTCCTCCTCCTCCTCCTTTAATAATACAACATCAGCAACAGCAGCAACAACAACAACAACAAGTAGTAGTCATAGTAGTCACTTAGTAGAACGGGGGAACAGCAGTGGAAGCAGTAATCACAGCCATCATAATAACGGCGGTGATGGTGGCAGTACAACTTCAAGTAGATCGCATTCGCGCAGTCCAAGCAGTTATAGTTCAACAAATAGCTCGTCATCAAATTCACATGCGTCCAGTCCGGTGTCAGGCAGTGAACATCCTCCAACTCGGACAAGAAATATTCAATCGGCTGTGTCAGCGCCAGGCGATGGTAAACGTAAGTACATACGAGTATATCCCATGAGCTCACTGTTCACTTCTCCATACATGCGTCAGCAACTGTCTACAACCGTTAATTTGTTATTGTCTTTTTTTTCTGTTTTATAGGTAACAGCACGGCTACCTCTTCATCATCAACATCTAGTGGCGGTAGCAGCGGTAATCCTGTTGTGCATTCCGAAGATAATCGGCCACTCGCAATACGTGTTAGAAATTTACCGGCGCGTTCCTCAGATACATCCCTTAAGGATGGTCTTTTCCACGAGTACAAAAAGCATGGCAAAGTAACATGGGTTAAGGTAGTGGGACAGAATTCGGAGCGCTACGCTTTGGTGTGTTTCAAAAAGCCCGACGATGTGGACAAAGCCTTAGAGGTGTCACATGACAAATTGTTTTTCGGTTGTAAAATCGAAGTGGAGCCCTATCAAGGCTACGATGTCGATGACAACGAGTTCCGGCCGTACGAGGCTGAGCTGGACGAATATCATCCAAAATCGACGCGCACACTGTTCATTGGTAATCTCGAGAAGGACATAACTGCAAGTGAATTGCGAGCACAATTCGATTGCTTTGGTGAAATCATTGAGATTGACATAAAGAAGCAGGGAATGAATGCGTACGCATTTTGTCAGTACTCGGACATTTTGTCCGTAGTGAAGGCGATGCGTAAAATGGATGGTGAACATCTGGGCAACAATCGGATTAAATTGGGATTCGGTAAATCGATGCCAACGAATTGCGTGTGGATAGATGGTGTGGCGGAGAATGTCAGCGACAGTCATCTCATGGGTCAGTTCTCGCGTTATGGATCAGTGTCGAAAGTGATTATTGATCGTGTGCGACAGTTGGCACTGGTAATGTTCGATCAGATCCAGTATGCGCAAACGGCTGTGAAAGAAATGCGCGGTACAACAATGCGAGGACGAAAGCTGCAAGTGGACTTTGCTTCCAGGGAATGCCAGGAAGCCTTCTACGAAAAACTAGAAAAACAGTCTACAGGTAAGATGCAGCAATTTGACGAGCTGGAAATGAAATTGAATGCGTTAATTTGTTTTATAGCTGGCGGTCGTTTCAATCGTTACGATTCACAATCATCCCGATCGCGGGCGTCGTCTTTCAGCCGCCATCAGAGCGCCAGTGGAAACTGTTCGCCGAGCAATCCCTCAGCACTGTCGACTTGTGCGAGTGGGACGGGTAGTGGTAGTTTACAATCTGTGGTTGGTTCTACATCTCTACCAGGAGCTGGTGTCAATAGTGGCGCTGCTACTGTTGGTGGTGCATCATCATCTAACAGTCTAGCAAGTGGTGGTGTTATTACGTCGGTTGGAGTTGTGTCAGCGGTTGGTGCTGGTGTTCTACCAGCAGCAGGAAGCACAACACCACGTGGCGGTCGATCGAGAAGTTCACGTCACAATACCGGTGACTATGAGTATTCCTCTGACCGTAGATTTCGTAATTACGATGAATATAGTCAAGGATCCGCAGCCTCACACGAGGATGATGCACAACATTGTGGCTACCAACAGCGTTCAGATTCACCCCTGTCGCGGTTATGCGGTGGCGGCAATGGAGGTGGCGGAGTCGGTGGCTCTATTGGTACCGTTGGTGCTGTGGGTAGCATCAACGATGCGCTTGATATTAGTAATTCTAATAATGGACGTCGTCGCTGCGACAAGAGTCCTGGAAAGCAAAAAGGTATACAATTGTTAATTCTGACAAAAAAGTGATTTACTTATATTTGTGCACCTTGCTGTTTCATAGGTGATATACGAAATTTACAAAAGGAACGTTCCCATCTGCTGGAACAACTAGAAGAATGCCCGTCCAGTGGTGATGAAAGAGTTAGTCCTAAGAAGCGTATGAAGTTCGATCATTCATCGTCTTCGCATCACCACAATCACCATCACATGTTAACAGGATTGGTAAGTTGAATAGATTCTGTATTGTGTATGTTAATTGGAATATGAGAATATTCATTATTTCTCGGCTTATTAAAAATTATTTATTTTCAATTAGAATGTAGTTTCTTATTTCGCACTTTGTGTATAGGTCTCACGATTGGGAATTGCTTTCAAAATTGATCAATGTGCAACATGCTTAAAATTGCATTGCACCACATTACCGACATTAAAAGAAATGTCAAAATACGAATGCACTGCACTGCACTTCGACACGATTACTGTAAATAAATTGAGGGTTTGATTTGAATGCCTTAGTGGCTCGTGAATTTGTGAAAGTTTAGTGATATTTGCATATTCTTTAAGAAAATTATTGTCAAGTTACACAAAGTAGTTGCTTTTTCAATTGAAAGGTTACACATTGTTGATTAGTGCGACCATCCTAACTGTTGGAAATAAAAGGTGCACTTCATCGAGTGATACATTCAAGTCTGTCTGTTATAAGTTTACCCGTTACACAGGTCGTGGTAGTAACAAAGTAAGGAATAATCAAAACAAGCTTTTATCGATGCACTTTGTTGACTTTGTTGTTGAATCAAAAAACATTAAATGTTCGATGTTGCGATTGAATGATGTAATGATGACTTGCCTGCCAGTCTGTGCTACAATTATAAATATTGTTTCCACAGAAACAGTTAAGGAAGTTTGTTGTGTAAATACTGAAAGAATAGATCATTTTGGTGTTAGGCAGATGCCACATTTTGGCTTGAAATCTTCTCCCATTCATGCCCTTACGCGAAACGCTTTAGTTGATTTTTACTTACAAATTTGAAAAAGAAAACCTGAACACCAAGCTCGACTTGGTTTTTATTTTGATTCTTAGTCCTTTAAGCAAATTTAGTTTCGAATGTTTTTGCACTTGTTTTTCTGTTTCTTTTTTAATAACACCGGCAATCGTTTCTAAACAAATTTTTTTCTTTTTCTTTTACAGCCACAACCGCATTCAACCGATGTTAACAGCAGCGTCAGCAACAACAATAGTAATAGTGTAAAACCACCGGCACTGATCGGTGATTCTAACTGTGATGTTTTAAGCACTGATACAAATAGTTCAGCAGCTATACAGCAGCAGCAGCAGCAACACCCGCATCGGAAGAGCAGTACGTGTGGTGGTGTTGAGGTCCGACGATTATCCGAATGCAATAATCTTAAGTACGGTTCTCAGCAACAGCAACAACACCAGCAGCAACAGCAGCAGCAGCAGCAACCACAACAACAACAGCAGCAGCAGCAACAGCAACAATCACTGCTGCATCACCATCATCAACAGCTGCAGCAACAGCTATCGAACAGCAGCAATAGTAGCCGACGACCGTCCATTGAATTATCCTCGTTGGCTGCAGCTGCTCGTCCTAGCAGTAGCGATCATGCGCACAACTCAACAATAAATTTAACATCTTCCTCAGCCACGCCGTCATCCTCCGGTTTAATGATGAACAACACATCAATGGCATGTAAGCGACGAAGAGTTGTGGGCAGCAATTGCAGTCTCATTGCTGGCAGTGTGCTAGGTGGAGCACAATCATCGACGGCGGCAAGTGGAACAACGGCAGTGGGAACGTCATCATCAACAAACACGCCAAACGATGCTAACGAATATCACACGTCAAGAGGCCGCGGCCATCAATTACATTCCCATCATTCACACGAGGCGTCCGGTGGTGAAAGCGCGGACGGTTCACGGCCCGGCACACCACTGTGCGACGAACGACCAGAAATGCCAGTACCCAGTGAACCGCGACGAATACCACGCGATCGGCCTCACGAGCCAATGATCCTACCGCTGCCAAAATTTGGCATACCGTTTTTTCAACAGTATCGAATGGCCTCCTCCAATCAACTGTACGCTTCCTCAACATCCTCTATTGTGGGAGCGACATCGGTGGCGGGGGCGGCGGTGAATCATAATAATAATAATCCTAGTAATAGCTTAATAAATTCAAGTTCTTCTTCTTCTGCAACTTCGGCGTCTGCGTTACTGTCAAACAGTAGCTGTAGTCATTCTAGTCTTAGTAATACGCTATCGAGTCCGCCAGCTTCAATGAACTTTGGCGGCCCAAGATTGTCTGCGTCGGCGTCCTCATCTGCGGCGCAACACCATCATCAGCATCATCACCATCACCACCACCATCATCATAGTAGTAGCAACAGTCACCATATGTCGCAGCCGCATCACACGGATTCGGCACTAGCTAATTCTCTGCGATCGCGATCGTTGAGTAGCAATTCAAGCGATTCGGATGTGGGAGTACGTCACAGTACAAGTCCAACACTGGAGGAACGCATAAGATCGCTGGATGAACTGTACGAGAAGTGGAATGGGGGAAGTAGTGGCCTAACGTCGCGCTTGAACCAGCTGAATTCTGTTGCATCGACAACACCATCATCGGCCTCATCTGCAGACAGTGCATCGCATCAATCGCAGTATAGTTCCCATCACTTCCCGCATCATAGCAATATCAGCAACATGTCTCTGTTTTCCACGTTGCGGCCCAAGTTCTTCGATATTGACGTGAAGGAGATGAAACCATCGGACATAGTGAAGTCTGTGTTAGCCAAGAAGTCAATATTTGACGACGACCTGCAGCGACTGAAGAACATAAACGACAAGTACGAGCCTTCCGACTTTGCGCATATGTCAAAAACAGTGATGGCTGCCTCAACGTCACCCGCCCTGCCGAATTTGGCAGCCACAAAAACCCCCGTGGTCGGCTGCATAACGCTGAATAAGGCTGTCCCAACAACGCCAAGTGGACCACCAGCGGCAGCGGCAATGCTACAACGGCTGAGCAACTCGTCGCCAATGAACAGTCCGCAGGGTTCCATGTCGCCGTACAACAGTCCATCACCATCGCCTGTAGTGAGCGGCAGCAGTGGCACGAACGGCAGTAAACTCCTGACATCGACCGATGGAAAACCAGCCGTTCTGACGCCGCAACCTGCGAAGGGACTACAATATCCATTTCCCAGTCATCCACCTTTAGTGTGTCCCGCTAGCGGTGCATCGCCAAGTAGCACGGAGAACGGTGGAAGCAGCAAGCCGATTGGCATTGAATCAACGGCACCCAAACCAAAGACTAATTCAATAACCAAAAGCTTAAGTGTGCCTGGTGAGAAAATGACACCAATAGCGGTGGCAGCGGCGGCGGCGATAGCATCCGCGCCAGTTCCCGCTGTAAATCATTCGAATGTACCATCTTCGCGTGTCCTGGTCAAATCGGCATCAGTTCCAGGCAGCACCAATGTTGGTACAATAAAAACCACGACCGGTAGCAGTTCCTCCCATACGAATCCATCTTCATCATCTGTGACCGTGCCCAGTCAAAAGCACCAGCATCAGTCCTCAGTTGATGAAGATTCGGCGCCAAAGAGCAAGCACTCAACGGCGCCAACGAGTAGAAAAGGCTGTGAAAAAAGCGACAGAAGTTACAAGCACAATCATCGCAGCGACATCAGCAGTAGTGATAAAAAATCTTCGGTTAAAAGTGAAAAATCAAAAAGCGAATCGGCTGAGAGAAGGAAGCAGTTGGCTTCGGCAGCAGCTGCGGTGGCGGCGGCGGCTGCGTCCGCCTCGGCAGAGGAAGCGACGACGGCATCTCTCGCAACAACAACCGAAAGTGAAAAGGAACATCAGAAGAATCAGCAAGAAGAGAAGGAGAAGGAGAAGGAGCAGCGCCAGGAGCGCGAGCGGCTGGAGAAGGAAAAAGAAAAGCACCAACAGAAGGAGAAAGAGCGTCGGGAAAAGGAGCTTAAGAAGCAGCGCGAACGGGAAGAGAAAGAGCGCGAGGAAAAGGAGCGCAAAGAACGAGAAGAACAGCGCGAGCGTGAAGAGAAAGAACGAAAGGAGCGCGAACGTCGTGATCGTGAAGAAGCCGAACGAAAGGAGAAAGAACGTGAAGATCGCGAACGACGAGAGAAGCAAGAACGTGAGCAGAAGGAGCGAGAGCAAAAGGAACGGGAGGAGAAAGAACGAAGGGAACGTGAACGACGAGAAGAGCAGGAACGCTCCTACCGTGAACAGCAACAAAAGTGTCAGGAGCAAGAAAGACGCGAGCGTGACCCTGCTCCCGCTCCACCTCCAGACACTCAAAAGGACACAGCCGCGTGTCCACCTTTGCCTCCACCTCCGCCCCATGAAAACAACGAGAAAGAGAACAGGCAGAATCACGTCCGCGCTGACAGCAGTGATCTCGCCTCTACCGATGCCTATGACTTCGAGAAGCGTTTCTTTCGTCACATTACATTACATTACGATGACAAGCATAACAAGGAAAACAGTGGCGATGACGTCCTCATGTCCTCGGACGGACAGAAGCACCGCAGTCGCAAGTCATCGCGAAACTCCCCCATTCGTCTACCAAAACGTCGCCTTAGCTCTCAGGACAGCATGGATGTAGTTGAAGAAGCTGCCAAGCGGATACGCATAACCTCATCCACAGACACCTCAAACAATCCAACCAGCAATCATAAGATAAACGATCGGCGCGACTCGAAGGACCCCAGTTCGAAGAAGCATCACAAGTCTTCGTCCTCTTCGCATAAAAGCATAAGCGACGACAAGCCGCAGCATCAGAACGACGCCACCGTTGTCGAGCACAGGTATCGTAAAGATTCTGGGTTTGAAGAGAAGAAATTCAAAAAGAGTGACCAGCAAACTGGTGGCATCAGTGCCGCTCCCAAACTCAGCGAATTCTCGTTGCTAATGCAGCGCTTCAAGAAACACAACAGCAAAGACGACAAAGAAGCTCCAGTCAACAGCATGAACGAAAAAGTCGATGAGCACAACTTCAGCAATCACCACGCGGGTGAATCCGAGAACGTGGCGCCCAAGACGCCACAGCACATAGGCGCCGTCTCGTCGGATGATGAAGAGCGGCAGAGACAACAGCAGCAGCACCATCACCACCAGAGGCACAAGAGCAAGCGAGAGCATCGTGAAAAGAAACGCCATAGCATCGGCGGCAGTGGTGGCGGTGGCGGACCAGCCGACTACGACGATCGCGAAAAGAAGGAGTCGCACGAAGGCGGCAGTCGTCACGCAGATCGAAAATCCTCACGCTCCGATGAAGGTTCCCATTCGCATTCGCACCACCACCTGCAGCACCATCCGAAGCCATCGTCATCGTGTGGCAGCAACAGTGGTGGGGAGAAGTCCTCTTCCCATCGCATCAAAACTACACCGTCCAACCGCCTGATGTTGAGCGACTCAAACGATTCCGATTCAGATGCGCCGACGTCGAAGAAGCATTCCATATTTGACATACCCGACGATGGACCGTATGTCTCCATGTACGACAAAGTGAAAGCCCGGTCCTGCAAGAACATGCAGAAGCAGGAGGAGGAGAAGAAGATCAAAGCCAAGTTCAGCCAGTTAAAGCAGTGCCGAGCAAAGCGTGAAGAGAAGAAGCGATCGACCTCCTACGATGGGGACTCCGACTCCGAGTTCGAAGACCGCCAGCAGACTTACCGCAGCGGCTTCAAGTCAAACCGATGTGGTGGCTTCATAAGCTCCTCCGACGAAAGCACTATCGGCCATCGAAGGCTGAGTGTTACCGGCGGTGGAAACGCCATATCCGACTCGGACTCAGATGCTCGTCGTAGGAACTTCAACCTCAAGCGGCTTAAGGAGTTATGCGATGCGGACGACAGCTCTGAGAATGGCCTGTACATTCGAAAGAGCTCGTCCTGCAAGAAAATCTCATCCAAGCGCAACTCCCGCTCAACGCGAATCGAATCAGATTCATCGGACATGGACGAGGAGGTTTCACCGACTTTGAAGTTAGAAAACGACATCGATGCAGATCGAACCTTCAAGTCTGAGATCAAGAAGGAGCAGTCAACCGACGACGAAACCGAACGTGAGAACAAAGTGAAACTGGAGAAGATCAAGTCAGAAACGCACGAGGACGAGGTGAAGCCAGAGGTCCTTCCCCCACCGACTCTGTCCTGCGAAATCAAGAAGGAAACCAAGGATTTGTTCGAAATGATCACCGAGTCAGACAACAACAACGCGCATTCCGGAAGTGCTTTGGAAAGCAAGGACTCGGTCTTTGACTCGCATTTCTCGCCCGAGGGCCGGAAGAAGCACAAGAAGAGCAAGAAGCGTCAGAAAACTCCTCTCCCGCTGGACAGCGACACGAACATATCTGGAGCGGAGAAAGTTGAAAAGATCGAGAAGTTGGAAAAGCCCGCAGTGGTGAATAACACGGTGATCGACATTTTCGATAAACTGAAGGAAGAGACAATCGTTTCCCCTGCTCCAGTTCTGACCACACCCGTGGTGGCAGCGCAGGAGAATAGTGTTACGCCGACAACGGTCGCGATGCCTTTGAACGAGAAGAAGCGGCACAAGGACAGGAAGGAAAAGAAGCGCGAGAAGTTCCGAAGTGTGGACTTTGACAAGTCTACGCTCTCGAAAGAGGAGCGTCATCGCCTTAAGAAGTCCAAGAAGTCAAAGAGTACAGATCTGCCGCGGTTTTCTTCAAGTGGCAGCACAACCGCTTTCAACGCGCTGTCCACGAATCAGAAGAGAACCGAAGAGAAAATGGAGTACATTTTTGGTCCGATTTCCGATGAAGAGTCGCAATTGTCCGGCAGTGAGTCAGTGCATACGAAGCCAGAGTGTGGTCCGGTGGTATCGGCTGCTATAAATCCATACAAGCAGGAACCCCTCACCCCGAAGTCCCACACTGTCGAAGAGAACGAGGAAAATAAGCAGAAGGCATTGAATCCAAATTCTTCTCACATCGAGCGCGAGCGCCATCGTAAAGAGAAACGCGAGAAGAAACGCAAGGAACGCGAAAAGTCCAGGGAGCAACATGCGCTGGCAGCACTGCAAACCCCAGTCACTACACCGACGACGGCCAAGTTGGAGGATGACAACAGTGTGGATCTGGACGAGGCTGGTCGTGCGTTGGAAGCACAACTGATGGAGGACTCTGACAACAAAATGACCGACGAGACGACACCCTCAACAGCGGCGACTTACCGAAGTGACATGACCGACATGTTCCGTTTCTCCGACGCCGATGAGAACAGCATGGAAGTCATGGGCACCTCTGCTGCTGGTGCAACAGAAAAGAAAGAAAGCCACCAACAGCAGCAGGACCATCACAAGAACAAGGAGAAGAAGAAGAAGAAGAAGCGCTCGAAGGAAGAGCGTCACCATCAACGACGTGAGCATCACCACAATCAACAGCAAGTGGTCGCAGTTATCATGTCTGCGCCTCCAATGTCATCGGGCAGACTGTCAATTGACATCGAGGACGAAGTCAAAGAGTCGTCTGCGATATGCAAGCCTTCTCCGAGTCTGCCGTGTCTGCTGGACGATGATCTGCCAGCAACGCTGACAAAAGCAGCACCCTCAGACATAATTTTGAGGTCACCAGCGAGGGAGAAGTCTATGATAAGTCCCATCCCGAAGACGCCGACTCTGACAAATGCCACCACCACCAGCACCGCCGCAGCGACGACGACAACAACAACTCCGCCTTCTCTGTCGAGTGCATCAACAGCGGCATTGCCCACCACTCCCTCAGTAGAACTGAAGAAAAAGCCGGACAAGTTCATCCCTGGATTTGACAGGGAGCTTGACGAGAAAATCAGTGAGTCGGCTGTCCAGTCAATTTCGGCAGAGTTCACTGCGTCAGCGATCGATTCTATAGTGGATGTCGAACCGAAAATTCCGATTGAAAGTCCACCAGATTCGTCGAAGCATTTGGACAAAATCGAAGAGAAGTCGCGAGTGGTGATATCGCAGGAGGAGACCGAAGACGCAGTTGCAGCTTTGCTGGGCGAGAGTTTTGGCAACTCGAGCACTGCAGACTATTCGTTCACCGATGACCCATGCGATCTGCAGTCGACTGCGATAGATGAAGTTGTTTCGCAAACCGTGGACGAAGAGCAGACTGCCGCGGTCATACCAGAAGAAGAGGCTGAAGAGATGTTGAAGGCTGTTCAATCGCTGAGCAATGAGGACATCGACATCAAGGCGGATACCCCGCAGTCCGAGCAAGACCTGCAGATTGACACCGATACGGAGGAAGCTCCGGACGACGAGAGACCAAAAACTCCCGACGTCGACTTCAATCAGCTCAAGGATAAGAAGCCTGCAGTTGAGGCTTCTAAAGAGCCGGCATCCCCAAAGAGGCCAGTTACGACGATTGCACCTCCATCAATTCCTGCGTCGACAAAGCCAACAACATCAGTCATCACGAAGGTTGCAGACACGAAGAAGATCGTATCGGAAGAAGCGAAACCGGAGGAGCCCAAGAAGCCACTTCCGCCTAAGATTGAGCCACCAACTATCACTAAAGATCAGCCAGCAGTTCAGCCTGTGCAGACTGTCCTCCAACCTTCACAACAGCCGCCGCAGCAGCCAGTCAAGCCCCAACAACCAGCACAGCAGATATCGGCCCCATTACCGCCGCCTAACTCAGCGTCTGTCCTCAAAATTGATGTTCCAAATATTCCAATAACGATTCAGCCACTGGCGGCAATAACATCCGCTCCACAATCACCGAAGGTTTCTGCTCCGCCGGTATTGACAGCACGTCCGCAGTACACAATTCAACCGCCAACAATTAGCATTCCGGACTCGCAACCACCGCACTTCATACATCCTTCAATAAACGCTGTGGTGTCGCCCAGATCAACCTCTGATCTTAAACTTCATTCACCCCGGACGCAGCAGCAGCCGCCGTCACCCTCGATTAGTGGCGTGCGGGTGCCGTCACCGCAAAGTCCAAACATACAGCAACGTGGTGCCAGCAACATCCGTCAGCAGCCAAGCCCTGTCAACTCGCCAACACCACAGTCGCACGTGATACTCCAGCACCGGCAGTTGATGTCGCCACCAAACTCGGTTCCCCCGCAGACCAGCAGCCCGAACATCAATTCGGGAGCGCTCAACCGAATGACTGTGACATCGGTGGCCTCTGTGATGTCACCTGCTGCCAAAGCTATCGCACATCCAATCGTGGCGCCGAACATAATAAATTCGACAAGCATAATGCCAGCCGTTGACCAGCAAGACAGCAAAGAAAGCAAACTCACAAAGAGCTTGCAACCATCGGCGATGAAGCCGAATGCTGAGCAGCACCCGCACCTCCTGCAGCAGACTCCGTCAGCAGTTATTAGCAAAGTCATCGCACCATCCGGTGCCAGTGTGTATGTGACATCGGGTCAGCAGCAACCACCGCAGCAGCAGGCTCCGCAGTCTTCGTCACCGCAGCAGCAACACCGAATGTCACCACAAGTGCTGCAGCAAATGTCGAAGCTCACTGCACAGCAGCAGCACCATCAGCAACTCATGCATCAGCAGCAGCTGCTAGTGCAACACCAGCAGTACCAACAGATCCAACAGCAGCACCAGCAACAACAACAGCTGATGCAGATGCAGATCCACATGCAGAAGGTCCAGCAGAAGAACTCGCAGCAACAGAAGCAACAATCCCCTCAGCAGACGCAGCATAGACTGCTTCAAACCCGCAACGCTCTGCCAACGACGAGCGGGGTTACATCGAGCTCAACGCATACAGCAGCAATTATTCAGTGCAACAATAGCGGCAAGGATGCTGGCGCACGTGTAATGCAACACCAACAGCCGCAGCATGTTGTCATTGTTCGCCAACAACAGCAGCAACAACAGCCACAGAAAATTCTGCTCCAGCCACAACAGCAGCAGACGCAAACCATTGTTAGCGTGAAGCCACAGGTGCACACGCAGCCCGGAATAATTGTGCAACAACCGCAGCAGCACCACCACAAACTACCACCCAACACAAACCTAATCATACAGCAGAAACAACAGATGCCAAACGCTGCGTTCATGCAGGAGCAAGCACCTCCGCAGCAGCCCGCTGAACATCAGCAACCGCCGCAGCCGCAACAACAGCCGCAGCAGCCACCACCCCAAATACAGCAGCCGGTGATTAAGATTCCGCAGCCCGAGCTGTCAAGCCAGAAAAGTACAGCCCCACACATGCCGCAACTGCATGTGGATGAGCTCGCAGTTTCGAAACCTACCAATACTCCAAACGCTGCAGCTCCCGTTGTTGTAGCTCCAGAAACAGCAGCAAAGACTGTCGAACCGCCAAAAGCACAACCGGCAATACCTGCTCCAGAGCCGAAGCCAGCGGAGCCCAAGCCTGTTGAAGAGAATGTGTCAGTCATCAAGACACAAACTTCAACGCCCCCTGCAGCAACGGTCGTTGTTGTTGCTCCCCCCATGCACCAGCAGCCGAAGGAGAAGTCACTCCTGACGGAGGAGAATGTGACGAAAATCTCGCCGCCTAAGGAGGACGAGATCGAGCAGGATTCGAAGGAAGACAGTGACTATTGGTCTGCCAAGGAGCTTAACATTGACTCAGTAATAAAGAAGGTCGATGCGATTTGCTCGGTTGATGAGAAAAAGATGGCTGCCAGCGCCGAGGTGCCAACACCTCCGGCGGCAGCGCATTCAGTATCTCCGATAGCCACCACCACACTGGCCACAAGTTCAGAGAAGAGCGAAGAGCAGCCGAAGGAAAGCACAACCCCGAATACTTCGTCAGCAACAGAGTCGCACAATTCATCGGTGAACCTGGACAGCAGTGAGACTGATCGGACGGGTGAAGACACGCATGACGACGAAGATGAAACCACTGAAGAGAGTCAGAGTGAAACAACAGACACCTCGGCTACCGCGAAACAATTGCGTGGCGCGGTAGCCAAGCGTGGCCGTGTTGCAAGAGGTGGCAAGAAGTTGGGGGTCGGCTCTGGGATTTCACCACCAGATGCGGGTGTTCAGACTCGACGAGCCAAAGGTACGCCGAGTACTCGAGGACGTAAAGGACGACCCCCGGTCAAGGCCCTTCCTCCAATTCAACATCAGCCACCACCAGTCGATAAGAAACGCAACGCAACTTCGGCCAGTGACCAAGATGTCTACGAGTTTCATGAGGACTCTGGAGAAGAAACCTTACCCAAGTCTGGCACGTCATCATCTGTGTGTGGTGATCGTCCACGGCTAATTTTGACCATAAAAAGCCCGGGTCAACCAGCCGCTGCAGCCATCGTGAAGTCAGCTGATAAGGACCCACTCACACTGGATACGGCACATCTGTCATCACCGCCATCGATGCACCATCAACCTGCATCGCCAAGCACGCCCGAACCTCATCATCCTGAAGGTCACACGAAGGAAAGCAAGAAGGACTTCCAAACGCCAAACACAAGGAAGTCCCGCCGTCTTCAGGAGAAGGATAGAAACACGGTTGACGATATCATTGAAGACGTCGTCCGAAATGCGCAAACATCACCAAAGGGTGGTCAGACACCTCCACGAAGGTCCGTTCGCATTGCCCAGCCGAAGAAACCAGGTCAGTCAGAATTATCAGCAACTTCTGCTCGTCCAAGGCGGTCCAAGGATCGCAAGGGAACCGAACCAGGATCAGAGAGTGATGATAAGTTTGAGAAACTCAAGTCACCACAGACCGATGAGGATAGCGCTGTCGAAAAACTGCCTGAGTCTGATAAGAAGGAAATGCCTGTGAAGAGTGATGGTGGAGAGGTTACTCACACGAAGGTTGTAGTAACCGCAACGTCGTCTGCAGCCACAGTTCTGACCACAGACACAAAATCAATCATGAGCAACTCAGTGCCGACCAGCAAGCACGGAGAATCTCTGACATTGATAGACCCAGCGACTGGCATGCTAACTGTAGTCACCCAGGGTAAAGATGGGCAGTATGTGGCTGTGAAGGGAAATGCTTCACAGGGAGTGCTCAAGGCTGTGCCCGAAAAGAAGCCCACTGTCACTGCAGTGCCTGTGATTGGAACAACTTCGGTTAAAGAAACCGACAAGGCAGATCCAGAGGTTACAAAATTGACACCCGCAATCATATCCACTGTTACGACACCCGTAACAAGTCACTTGCCTGTAAAGTCTGTGCTGGAGTCAGTGGGCCAACAGCCTTCGATTACGGTAAGCAACTCGCAGCCAATGAGTGTTGTTGTCAAGACGACTAGTGCACAGCCGATGGTGGGACCGACAAATATTCAAATATCACAAGCGTCAAAGGTGAGTGTCACCCCACCAACAAGTGTGCAGTCGCAACAGCTGCAGCAGAAGCAACAACAGCAGCAGCAGCAACAACAACAGCAGCAGCAACAACAGCAGCAGCAGCAGCAACAACAACAGCAGCAGCAGCAGCAGCAGCAGCAACAACAACAACAGCAGCAGCAGCAGCAACAACAACAGCAACAGCAAAAACAACAGCAGCATCAACAACAACAACAACAGCAGCAACAACACCAACAACAACAGCAAATCTCGAAGCCACAGCCAATTGTTGTCCAACAAGCACAACAGCCGTTGCAACCGCAATTGACTTCAGTTCGGCCAACAACTCTAAAGGCTCATGTCCTGAACAGTCAAAAGCAACAACAGCAGCAGCAGCAGCAGCAACAACAGCAATTGCAACAACATCAACAGCATCAACACCAAATTCAGCACCAGTCGCAACAGCAACAACAACAACAACAGACTATAATGAGCCAAGGTGTAGTGAAAATGGGACCGAATAACCCTCAACAGTCTCAAGCACATATTGTCCCACAACAGCACATTGTGGTGACAAATCCGAATCATGTTATTCAACCCAGCATAGTGTCGCGTATCTTGCAACACGCAGCTGCCACTAGTGGGCTGCAATCACAGGCACCAGGAGGACCATCTGCAACTCATCCAAATTTGGTTGTGAACATTCCTCCTGCTCATTCCCCTCATGGTACAGTGCATTCACCAAGGATTCAGCAAAGCATTGTCATCAAGCAAACAGCGCCTCAATCGCAGCAACAGCAGCAACACCCGCAATTGCATACGTCCTTCCCGAATCAACAACAACAATCGCATCATCCTCTGCATCCACAACAAGGTTCGCAAATTGTGCATGTGGTGACTTCAAAGGCACCACCGCATCAGCAGCATCATCCGCAACACCCGCAGCACTCGCAGCAGCACCAACCTGTCGTGATGCACAGCAAACAGTTGCCCCAACAACAGCAACAGACACAAAATCTACCCTACGGTACACCCCAAACGCAACAGATTGTTCAAGGTGGAAAGATCATTCAGCAACAGTCGACGATCCAAACAGTCGGCAAGCAGCAACAACATCCAACAACCATACAGGTGCCAATCCCCCATGCCCATTTGCACGGCCAGCAAACACAGCCTCAGAAACAAACGATACCTGGTTTGCCCGTGGTCACACATCAGCAAATCATAAAGCAACCAGCTCAACAGCAACAACATCACTTGGTCCAACAACTTCCCTCTCAACAGCAACAACAGCAACAACAACAACAGCAGCAGCAACAACAACAACAGCATCATCTGTCGGTGAAACAGCAACAGCCAATTCAACCACAACCCCTAGTTCTCACGAGTCAAGCTGTGAGCGGAGTCAGTGGCGGAAACAGCGCTGGTACAAACATAATATCCGGCTCTCAGCACATTATATCCCATGCCCATCAGTCGTCGCACTTGCATCAGCCAACTGGTGCTACTCTGCTGCAAGCTAAACCAGCTCACCAGCAGCAAGTAGTGCCACCGACTGGTAAGGCTGTCATAGGTCTCCAGGCACCGCAAATAATGACTGGTGCTGTGGCCAGCCCACCGCTCAAACAGGCTCATCATGCCAGTCAGCAGCCAGTTGTTACAGGTAATTCGAAAAAAATGTTCGACCCGATTTTCTCTCATCTAACGAATTTTCGTTTTCCTATTCCAGGTGCAAGTAGCCTTCGTGCAACAGTGCCACCCATCAGCCCGCAGGGACAGTCCAGACTCTTGTTGCAGCCCGGTCTCCCGGTTCCCGCTTTCGAAGCGACCATGGTAAGTAAATCTAATCAAACATTGTTTTTTTTATCTCTTCGTTTAACTATGTGATGCTTGATTACTAAACATTAAAATATTTTCCCCTCCTCATTAACACTGTGGATGCAGCACGAAATCGGAAATTATAGTACGACGCGCGCTCAAAGCCCACCGCCTGCCCATCAGCAGGCAACGCCAATGACACCGGTAAAGTCACTAATCCAGAATTCCATGCTTCATAGATTAGATTACTTTTGTTGTGTGCATTTTTCATTTTGATTTTGATTTTGATTTTTTTGTAGACCTTTGGAGGTTCTCTTTAGAAATTGAGTAGGTACCAATCCGGATACTGAAAAAATATCTTGGAAATCGGTACACGAGTAGAGTGTAGATTTATGTCAAAGAAAGACGTGTGCTTTTGAAAGCCTTCAAGACGAAATAGAAATCTCCATCTTCTTTGCATGCAAGAAGTATTCGATCTGTAATGTTATTCTGTATACACACATGCGGGTGTCTTTTTTGAAAGGAAAGGATTTAATGCATGTTTTTCTGCTTCTAATGTTTACCGAATCTTGTATTTTATTTCGACATCATAAATTCTAGACCTTGACTTTTAAATGAGAAGATTAAAGATAAAATATTTTAGCATGACAAAACCATGACAAACGAAAATTCGAATATCTATTCATGATTAGAAACCAATCGATTATGCACAGTTATATATTTTTGCAATAAACGTGTGAATAGGGGGGTTTACATGTTCGGTTCGAACTCAAATTTGATAGTGTAAACGCAAAAACGACAGTCTGTGGAATGATTTTCGAATATTTTTGATATTTTCGAAGTCGGACATGCTTAACTGATGATGTAAACGCAAATGTGTCCGACATGGAGAAAATATTGTATTTCTGGAAATTGTTTTACGGAAAATTGAAAATAAAGTGGACGCTCGATATAGTGAACTACAAAAAACCGGGCCTGTTCACTGGAGCGAGATTGTTCACTGTAACGAGCATGGGCTGCTTACAGCAAATTTCATCAAAATGCGTATGTTTTGAATTACAATTCATCAAAAAAAAAACAAGCCAATATTTATAAAAAAGAATGTTTAGTTTTTAACAAAAAGAACTCATCCGTAAAAAAACGTAAAACCCAAAAAAAAAAAATAATACATTCCATGTACAAGCAACACGCACTTTTTATTTGCTTCAAACAACCCCAAACTGTATACCATATTCATAACATAACTAATCGTGCAAAATTCTCGCACAACACGATGAGTAGAACAAATGGTATAAAATGTTGTGTGTTTACTATATTGATGTTCACAATATCGAGCGTCCACTGTAAATCAAATTGTTCTTAAACATTGCTAAAAATATAAAATCAGCAGTAGTTATTTATTCAAAGCCATTGATTTCTCCATCTTAAATTTTTTTTATCGCAATGATTGCTGCGTGTACATCCACAATTTCTAAAAAATGCTTAAAAATAAAATATGAAAAAAGTCTAACCATGTAAACGCAGACGATTTCGACCAAGTTCGCCCATGTAAACTCCCCATACTGTGTAAACCCCCCCCCAAATGGCGCGCAACACCTTGACAAACGTCAAATTCAGCTATCAACAACTGAACAAAATGCGCATACGTCAATTGAGTATACACTGTTTATCATTTGCGATTAATCGATATCTTCCATCATTTCTCGAAGATTTTCAGTACTTTTCATTCCATTTCACAATGCAAACGCAACAAAACAGAAACTGGCGTTGTTTTTAATACAATTTCAACTTAATTTTATTAAATTATTGCACCAGTCATGCGATAAGAAAGTAAGAAAGTAGTGACACTTATTTTGAAGATTGTTTTACATACATTCTGCATATGTACATCCGGGGATTTAAGTTCGTTCTCCAAAGGATCAGGAAAAATTAGGCGGAAGTTTATTTCATCTGCAACCCCTTGTTGTGATATACTCAGTTCGTCATAAGTCAGTGCGTGTTTCTTTTTTTCTTCATTGTTTAAAATTTTAGTTACTGAAAAGAAAATATTACTGCTTTGCATCCAATTAATTTAAGTTGAGTTATTTTTGAATGAAACCTAAAAGTAATTGATGTTTTGATTTTTTCATTGTTAATCCCACACGAGAAGAAACCCCTTCAATGATTTGTTTTTGCATTTCTTTTTTTTTTTGTAGGGCGAAGGAACATATCCTGCTGGAGCTATAAGAGGAGTAACACGCGACCATATTATAATGTATCAACAATATTTCCGTCCTCAAGAACTAGCATCTGCTAGAATTCCGTTCATTGCAAGGTGAGACATTTAGACTTTTTTGTTGTATTCTTTTTCTAAACGTAACTTGCTTGCTATTTTTAGATCACCTCTGCTACCTGGTGCTACTGATCAAAAGGATGAATTAGATGAAACGATTGGTGCAAGTCCACCACTGGAACTGCGCAGATCAGGCAGTGTGCCCAGAACTATTGCTGTTCCTCACAGTTTACAAAGTCCTCAGGACAGGGCAACAGGTAATTATCGCTCACATGGTCTTCACGAAATGAATTATTTACATTTTCATTTATTTCGTTTAGATTCACCACAAGTTGCCCAAGTGTATGCGCATAATACACGCATTCCACATCCTCACTTTTCAGAAGTTGCTGGACGCTTTTACGAACCTGTACGTCAGCTTGCTGCTGAACCTCCACCAGCTCATCGACCACCTCATAGCGTTGTTGCGCCAGCACCATCTGGTTATGTTGCACAAGCTGCTGGACCCACAAATCTCTCGCACTTACATCCGAAAGTGTTTGAACGTGAACGTGAACGCGAGCGTGAACGTGAACGTGAAAGAGAGCAAAGGGAACGCGAACAACGTGAACGTGAGGCTAGAGATCAACGTGAACGTGATCTGCGAGATAAAGAACGAATTTCTATACCTGGTAAGAAAAGCAAAGAGTTAAACGTGGAAGATGTTTCATTTAAACTGTCTCTCTCTCTCATTCTGTTGCAGGTCATACAAGTATGCCAAGCCATGATAGTCTTGTACCCGCAATGCCAACGCCAAGTGGTCGTAGCATTCAAGTTGCTACACCTCCGCATGCCAGTCAAGTACCGCCACCGCAACCGGACTCATTACTGACACTCTTGCAAAGGTATCCAGTGATGTGGCAGGGTTTGCTTGCACTGAAGACAGATCAAGCTGCAGTGCAGATGCATTTTGTCTTTGGTAATCCATTGGTCGCAAGAGCTTCGTTGCCATGCAATAGCGATGGAAGTACACCACCGTTGCGTATTGCGCAGCGTATGCGACTTGAGCAAACTCAATTGGAGGGAGTTGCTAAGAAAATGCAGGTTAGTTTGAATTTTTTTTTTGCTTCTATTTCTTTTTCACGGGAGGCAATATAAATTTGTCTCTTAGAGGGTGTTCAAAAATATACGTTATATTTTATTAAAAATAAATCTCTTGAAACAGCTGACGACAGTAGATAAACGGAAAATAACATTGTTTGTCTTTGTTTTTTTAGTATGAGAACGAGCATTGCATGTTACTGGCGCTCCCATGTGGTCGCGACCATGCAGACGTTCTGCAACAATCGCGCAATCTCCAAACTGGATTCATCACATACCTACAACAGAAAATGGCAGCAGGAATTGTAAATATACCCATGCCTGGTGGCGAGCAAGCCGCCTATGTTGTTCACATCTTCCCATCGTGTGACTTTGCAAATGAGAACCTAGAGCGTGCCGCACCGGATTTGAAAAATCGTGTTGCCGAAATCGCTCATCTACTAATTGTAATTGCAACCGTATAAATACAATCAAATCAAAGCCCTGCCGCATATTAACTCGGATTGAACACACAGATCAAAGGAGAACTTACCTTAAAGTCAAACCTTTCGAACACAATGACGACTGTAATTCAGTAAACCAGTACATTCAATCACTGGACTAAAATGCGATCATAACCACACATCCTATGTATGTAAATGTCAAATGTAAAAAAAAAAAAAATAAATACAACAAATTAACTAGGACGAATGCACTCGAACACCAAATACGCTAGACTTAGACGAATTAGTAGAAAAAGAAAATACAAAACCAGTTAAAAAAGAAAAGAAGAAGAAGAAGAACTTGTAATTTAAGCAAAACACAAATAAGAGGAGCATATAAATATGATAAATAACAAAACTAGTTAGCTATGCATAAAGAAGTAAATAGAAATACAAAAAAATAATTCAAAAAACTGTAAAAAGTAAAAATATATATATAAAGAACACACACACACAAATACGACTATGATAAAAATGTATTTAACTTAAACAAAATCAAATTCTTTTTGTATTTGAAACTGAAAAAAAAAATATTAATTTTGGATTTGAAGCAAAAGTGAAAAGCGATAAGTTATTTTTTCTATCTAAACGTTTTTTTCTTTCTGTTTTTTTTTATTAGAAAAAATAGGTTTAACAAAAGTGAAAAAAAAAAAAATAACACAAGAAGCAAGAAAAACGCGCGATACAACATGAAAGTTTTCTTTTTTAATTTGATCTCAATATTTGAATATGTATAAATGTTATCCACTATTCCTTCTTCCCCGCCCTTAACTTATAAATATATATATATATAAAACAACAAAAACATATATGTTCTCTTTTTTACAAAATAATTTTCATTTTTAAGTTTGAATATAATTTTATTTTTTTACTGTAATTACATGAGAATAAAGGAAAAACAAAAATTGAAGAAAAAAAAAAAAAAACTGAAAGAAAATGTGTAAATATGAAAAGTTAAAAATTAGCTTTCTAAAAGAGAGGAAAAAGAAAACGGAGAGGGGTATGAACAGCTTTTTGAACGTTTCATTCTTAAGAAAATTTAGAGTTATTTTGTTTCGCTTTTTTTTTTCTGGTATCATTGTAAAATACGAATAATTTTTTTTTCTTTTTAACTTTTAATAGTGATTTGTTCAGTGCTGTATTATTTTTGTGTTGATTTTCAAACTCATTTGAAATTTCTTCATCTCGTTGGATGATTTATTTCACTTGGTTTTGTTTTCCGAAAGTCAAAACAAAATTTCACACAGCGTTTTTGTCAACTTCAAGCAGAATCCCTTGAAAAGAAACAATTGATTTGACAGTTAGTTGTTCAGTTCTCCAAATTCATCCCTAAATAACATCCGACAATAATTTCAAAGGGCAGGGGTTCTTCCTTTTCCTTTCCATAGGTCTCCCCCATTTTGGTGTCATCTCCTCACCTCTATAGCGAGTGATCATTCAACGATCAAAATGACAATAGAGGGGAAGGACGAGGAAATATCAATTCGATTTCCTCGTTTTTCTTTTGCTATTACAACCCCCCTATCTAGTCCTCCCTGTTTATTATCTCTTTAAGACGCTTGTTATCGCAGAATCAATAATAACCGTCTTAGATATGGTAATGAGACTTCACACCATAATATTCTTCAGCTACCCAACGCAGTCTGACTTCCGTAACTTGTTGAAAGCAAGCGCAAGTCTTAAGTTTTCGATGTCAAAGTGCCCAAAGCATGTCTAGTTAAAAACAACCACCAAAAACGTGAAAGAAAAGAGATTTTTGTTACCTTAGCACTGCCAATGATTCCAAAAGAAAAAAAAACAGTCCATTTACTTTCCCCAGTCGCATAGGAATCATCGATAGATTTGATAAAATTTGAATTAATCACTGTGTAAAAAGTTAGAAAACGGACACGCTTTCAGTCTCGTCCGATGGGCATGTTCAATATGAACATCCCCATCAGACTTTTCTACTTTTTTTTTTTTGTAAATTTGAAGAAGGAAAGAAAAATAAATAATTGTTCACTCCATGTGGAGAGAGAGCGAACTGTGTTTTGTTTTGTTTCTGTGAATTGAATGAAAAGAGAAGATCGATCAATCGAGTTTGAATGAAAAATGTATAAAAAAATAATAATCATAAGAAATATTACTTTAAACATTGTACAGTTTAATTTTCATTTTGTTTTCCTTACGATATAAGTATTTAAGATTTAAGTTAACTGTTTAGTTTTGTTAGACCTCTTTGGTTCCCAAGCACTACTACCAATCAATACCACGACTACTACTACTACTACTACTAATACTATTGAAAACTTGATATTGTTTTCCCCAAAATGCAAAAAAAAAAAAGTGAATACCTATTTTTTTTCACTCCCATTTTATTGCGTCTTGTTTAACGTACCCCCCAAAATTAAGAAACAATGACTAAAAATAACAAATTCTTGTGTATACAGATGACTTTTTATCAAGAAAAAGGAACAAACAAAAAACCATTTGAATAGCAAATAAAAAAGGAAAAATGAAAAAAAAAGAGAGGAGGTAAATATAGTTAAAGAAAATGAAAGAGAAAGAGGAAAGGTAATTTAAAAAGTAGACTTAGAGAACACAAAGAAAATGCTATACAAAAAAAAGTATAAATATATATATACATACAAAATAATCCAAATAAGAGGAGAAAACAATACAAAAAAAAAAACAAAAACAAAAAAGAGGAAAGTTCATAACGGATTAAATTAAATTAACTAATTTAATTTAGCAACATACAAAATGGATCTATATATACATATATAAATAAATATTGAATAAGAAACGTAAAATACAAAAAACAAAAAAGAGAAGAAAAAACAAAACAAAAAAAGAAAAACACAAACAAAAATATTTTAATGTTATGAAGAAAAACAAATACATATATATATATATATAATATAATCTGTAAAAATGAATTTAATTTTTAGGTATTGCATATAAATATAGAATATTATTATATTATTATATTATTATTATTACTGAAGAACTAAAAAGAAAATTAAAACCAACAAAAAAGATCTAAAACAGAAAAAAGATATAGAAAACTAAAAAACGCTGTAAATATTAATATAAAGTCAATGGATTAAAAGAAATAAAATATGAGAAAAATGAGAAATAATAAATGAACATGTGTGTTATTTAAAAGGGAAGACATCTTTTCTCTCTCTTTCAAATTGCAGGGAGTCGGAAATCATTTACAACAAGGCGTTCAACTTACAGCGGTTAATTTTCAATCGTCCATCACGTCCTACTATGAGTAGGATGAGTTCGTAATCGCAGTAGTAGCGCAGTACTGCCACGTCAAGCGTTCTTAATTGCAAACATTTGGCAATGAAGCTTTGCATTGCGTTCTTAAATGTAACATGAAAGCAACTACTCGCAAACAAAAGCAATTAACTATGCTGGTATTGTAATTGCCAACATTATTAACCAAATTATTTAGAAAAAATGTTGCCAATTTTTTGACATCCAAAAAAAGAAAAACTATTGGCACACAAAACAATAAGCCGTTCAGAAGCATCAACAAAATTAAAGCATTCTTCTGATATTAGGTACTTGCCCAGATATCTTATTCTTTTGTGGGCTAGTGCCTCACAAAATCCCAGTATATGTTCTGGAATTTCATTAAATTTTCCACAAAATCTCTAGAGACCTTCTTCCGATACCCCCAGTTTCCTTAGATGCTCCCTGAGTCTACAGTGCCCCGTTAGGAAGCCTGTAGGGATACGGAGGTTATTCTTGCTCACTTTGACGCATGCCTCGAACCTCTTTCGGTTATATTTCCCTAGGAGTTTCTTGGCCTGCTCGTGGCGTTATCTCAGGTTTCTATCCGGTTCCTTCTTTCTAGTTCTCTGAATTCTTCTATGAGGAGATGGTCTCCTACAGCGCAAAATGGTTCAGGGCCTATGAAGGGTTCTGATGTTCCTTTCCTTGCCAGGGAGTCGATCTTTTGATGTTGCGTCGCATCACATAGGCAGTGATGCTTCTTCTTCTTCTTCTTAGGGCGCTACAGTCCGAGGTGGACCTGGGCCTCACTCAACATGCCTCTCCAGCCAGCACGATCTTTCGCCAGCTGTCTCCAGTTTCGCACACCAAGCCGGCAGAGGTCCACCTCGACTTGTGTGCGCCACCTTGTTCGTGGACGTCCTCTGTTGCGTTGTCCCACAGGCTCAGAGTCGAAGACTCTTCGGGCCGGAGCTAAGTTGTCCATACGCTCTACATGGCCTAGCCATCTTAGGCGTTGGATCCGTAGACGCCTGGCTAGACTCATGTCGCTGTACAGCCCATACAGTTCGTGGTTGAATCTTCTCCTCCAAATGCCATCAACGCAGACAGGACCAAAGATCGTGCGCAGAACTTTTCTCTCGAAAAGACCAAGAGACTGTTCATCCGCTTGGGATATTGTCCATGCCTCTGCACCGTAAAGCAGGACTGGGATGATCAAGGTCTTGTATAAAGTCAGCTTGGTCTTCCGAGAGCGGGCTCTACTACTCAATTGCCTTTTGAGCCCAAAAAAACAGCGGTTGGCAAGAGTTATTCTGCGTTTGATCTCGGTACTGATGTTGTTTGTACAGTTAACCGCGGAGCCAAGGTAGACGAAGTCCTGTACTACCTCAAAGTTATAGCTGCCTATGGTGACGTTCTGGCCAAGTCGTCGATGTTGTGCGTCCTTTCTCGATGACAGCATATACTTTGTTTTGCCCTCGTTTACCGCCAGACCCATTTTAGCCGCTTCCGTTTCAACGCATCATTGACGGCTCGCTGTTGAAGTTGACGCTCGCCCAATCACGTCAATGTCATCCGCGTAAGCTAGCAGTTGAACGGACTTTTGGAAGATCGTGCCTCTTGTGTTGGCCAGTGAGTTTTGCACGATCTTCTCAAGAACGATGTGAAGGAAACCACATGACAGCGCGTCGCCCTGTCTAAAACCTTTGTGACACTGAAGGTCTCGGTGAGTTCGTTACCGACCTTGATGGAGCAGCGAGAGTTCTCCATCGTCATCCTGCTCAGTCTGACGAGTTTAGCAGGAATGTCAAAACTAGACATGGCGCTGTATAGCTCGTCTCTATGCACGCTGTCATATGCGGCCTTGAAATCGACAAATAGATGGTGTGTGTCGATCTGCATTTCCTGGGTCTTCTCCAGGATCTGCCGCAGTGTGAAAATTTGATCGATGGTGGACTTCCCAGGCAGTGATGATGCGAATTTTGTTAACGTTTACGAACTCAGCCACATCTTCTCTCTCTTAGTAATTAACGTGACGACTTGCAGGAAGTGGGAAACCACCTACAACTTCTTCTTCTATAGCTGATAACATATTTCAGAATTGTCTAAACTTAGGACGTGTTCCTAGTAAGCAACATCGTTCTTAAAAACATTGATGGTTCCACGACAAAATCGATGTTAGAAAACATCGTAACAACGATACATCGATAGTTTTCCGATGTTTTATTTATCTTCTCCATCACACAAATTGATGCTATATTTACAACGTACTTACCAGTTTTAACCCAAAAATATTCTGTCTTCCGTTTCGTAGATTATTCGATTTTTGCTTTGTGGCTTATCGGGCAAAAGAAAAACCTAAAGTGACGTTAAAGGATCCTACGGTTCGGGATTAGGGTTCCTGAGCGGGCCCTTCCTGCACGTTTATATAGCGAGTCGCTAGCTGCAAGACGTGGCTGTCGACACAAGGTCTGCTATGCTTACGCATCCAAACCAATACATGCCGAAACATGAACCCTCTCCGATTAACTACCGACCCACCGTTCCATAGGAACTGGATACCCAGTCTCCTTAATGGTTGCTCGATGCTCAGGGTGTACCACTTTAAGGTTCGGAGTAGGATGTTAGACTAGGAGAGGCTAAGATATAACAAAGTTACATTGTATTCCGCATCTCTAGCTCTTTTACACCCCACTATTATTACACAAATACAAGCACAAGTTATATATAACACATTTTGGCAATGTTTAATGAAATGAATCAACGATGTCGATGTTTGACAGTTTTGCCGTCGATGTATCGGCGATATATCGGTTATCAAAACCTCGATGTTAACATCGATGATTATGGACGTTTGCATCCCTAGTTCCCAGCTCTAAGAACAGTATTCTTCACCCAATACTGGAAAGTCCTCTTTTCTTTTGTAAACACTCGAGAAACTGGTAGATAATCGTATCAGAAGCACTGCCGCTTTTGGTAGATTTTCGCCTGCTCACCATGCGAACCAAAGGGCATTCAGTAGAAACGGCTGTGCACTCTCCTAGTATGATCCTTAGAATCGAGGGAATTCATCCTTGTTTAATTTCTTGATATAAAAGTAGTTTTCAACAACATCGAACCCAGACCAATCATGTAGTGAAGGAGTTTGTCTAACTCGGGGCAAACGTGAATTCCACGAACGACATCACAGTGGAGATCCGACGAAGAATCGCCCTTGGCAACCGATGCTACTTCTGTTTGTCAAAACAACTGGGCTAAAAACTCCTGACTCGAAGGACCAAAATCATGCACTACAAAACTCTTATTCTGCCAGTCCTGCTGTATGGAGCCGATAGCTGGACGCTAAACACAACTGCAGAGCTGATTCTTGGTGCCTTCGAAAGAAAAATTCTACGTCGGATATATGGTTCCGTCTGCGAGGAAGGCGAATGGAGAAGAAGACATAACCGCGAATTCTATGAGCTGTACCAGGATGTGGATGTAGTCCGGAAGGCAAAAATCTGGCTCGGCCACATCGAGCACGTGGACAACAACGCTCCAGCTAAGAGGTTTTTAAGTCTCATCATAAAGTTCAAATTAAGAGAGTATCAAAAAAGGCTCTGCTGCAAAAAAACCATTTGATGCGAATGGGGATTACAGTCACAATGCGCATACTGGCTGTTGGCTGTACACATCAGTAGTCAGCAGGGTTGCTTAATGTCACACTTTTTGGTTTTTATACACTATACCGTATAAAGGCGTATAAAAATGTATAAAAGTGTATAAAAGTGTATACAATTGTATAAAAGTGTAAAAAAATATATAAAAGTGTATAAAAGTAAAAAAAAAGTATCTAAAAGTGTATACAATTTTACAAGTACCTATAATAATAAGTGCCTATTCTCTATGCATTTCTTTGACTTTTATACATTTTTTTCAGTTTTATACCTATTCCTTGCTTTTATACACTTTTATCCACCAGCAAAATTTTTCAGATTTATAATACACACTTTTATACGCGTGAAAAGTGTGTATAATACACCGAGTGTTATACGTCTACAACCCTGGTAGTCAGACCAGTATTTATGTAGGGAGTTGCTATATGGTGAACAGCTCTTAACAAAGCTGTCAACTGGAACCTTCTTATCCATGTACAAAGATTGGCAAGTATGTTGTATGCAGCTATGTTTCTCCTCCATTTGCCTTCCTCTCAAGCACTACCCATTAAAATAACACTTAAATTAAAGAATGTTTCACGAATTTGGCTTGTTGAAAATGGTTACCAGAAAATCACGGTAAAAGGTTGTCAATTGACTCAAAACTTTCATTATAGCCACGAAGTTAAAATGTTCAAGTTTTATTTCTTGAAAATATCTCGAATTTATAAATTTAAAATCGTACTCGTGGTTTCTATTATAACGGTTTTTTAAGAGAATGGGATGTGGAATGTGTAGACATTCGTTCGAAAAAGTTGAAAAATATTATTGTGACCAACCTTATTGGTTACCTACATTACCGATGTTTTGATTAGAAAATTATGTTACTGACTCGATTGAAATTAGAGGTTCATGTCATCGCTTATGGAATTGACTCTGAAGTTGTTCAGCTGAGGTTGATGGCAAAGACGTAGTAAAAATCAAAATGAAGTTAGAAATATAACTCCGGGATTAGAGGTTGAGTTCATTACTAATCGCATACAGCATGGAGAATGAAGATAAGACCAATTTGATACAATGAGTCAGACAAGTGCGTAACACGCATTTTCACTCAGTCTGATGTTTTTGGGGTTTTTCTTAGAGTTTTGCTTAAAAAAAAACAGGAAGAGATTGAATTTTGAATCCAGTTGTAACAAAAATGATCCAAACAGAATTGCAATTTACCATAAAATGATTCTAGGCTACTGCTGGAAGATTTAATCCGATGTAATTCAAATTGGTTTCATTTGTCTTTATAGCTGGAGTCTAAAAAAACATGATATCACTTTTCATTTTGTCCCAAACTATTCTTTACGAGTGCTCTATTCACCAAACCTATTGAGGACATAATCCTTAGCATTTTGTGTCTTTTATTACTTTATGTTATATGCAACGAACTGAGCAGAAGCAAAATAATAACTTTCTAATGATTTATTACCACATCGCCAACTACGACTGCAACTCCCCACCCTTTCAAACGACACTCAATCATGCGCAATAAGAAAATAACATTTAAAATATGCTTTCGATTGTATTTCGTAATTTTTACAAAAATATCACATAAACTTATCTTAACAGCTGATTTAAATATATACGATATACATATGTAGGTAGGTTTGTATGTAAGCAACGATATGAATCGATTATCGTCCCAGTTCGTTGATCTCCCTCGTCAAAGTACTAAACAGGCAGGGTATTGGATACCCCGCTTTTGAACATTTGCCCAAAGAACTTCATTCCTGTTGCTCCTCCAGGCACAGTGCCCAGTACCATGAACAGCAGTGCAATGATTTGTGCGACAGCGAATAAAACTGTTAGTGCTGTGCTTTGCGCGAATAAAGCACAGTAAAGTGTCGAAATCAGACAAGTCGTGTAGGAGGCCGAAACCAGCAGTCGCGGTTTAGAGAACATTTGTTTGAAGAAAGTCGTGAATCCCGAAAGGAAACAGAAACTGCAAGAAAAAATAAAAGGAAAACACGTATAATTTTGAGTACGGGGAATGATAAAAACACCATCACCTCAGAATAAAGAATAAGCTGCCCAGAGTGTAAAGCAAAGCGAATTTTCTGGCCTGTAAGATAAGAACAGGAATGTAGAACGTTGAAATTGTTATACAGAGTGCACCCATGCCGAGGCAAGCAACAAATCCAACAATTCGCTGCAACCGAGACTATAAAGGAAACGTAAATAAACGATAGCAGGACTCAGTTTTATGTACGGGTGCCAGGTCAACTTACCAACTTAGGGCAGCATGTGTCTTGGGTTTCTTTTAACCAACTATTCGCTTCTGGGGCCGTTTCAGTTCGTGAAAATAATTTACCAAACTCGGGAACTTTAATATCAGGCATTTTGATGCCAAAGTTCTTCTTCTGATCACTCTGAAGGAGGAGATATTCATCGAGGTCCTGCTTTATGTTTGCCATTTCGAATATTTAACTTCGATTTGTATGGATGAGAGGTGACGAATAGAATAAGCAAATGAATGTGGTTAATTCATGAAATTGGAAAACATTTAGGAAACAATATTATTGCCACGAATGTTTATTTTATCGTAGTCGCACAATTTGTAGCTTCGACGACCGATGATGTTAGATGTCAAATGTCATATAATGTGATTGTAGTAGATCAACCTTGCAGGATTGTTAATTTTTATGGCAATTATTTAGTTGCTTTAAAAATCAAATTGCGGGCTTAAATGATAAATTAAATTATTTGAAATAAATCCCATTATTCATTTATTTGCTAAAAATGTTTAAAATTGCAGATAAAAGTTGTTTTTGACGTACATTTCTCCGTATAAAATTGATAAATGTAATAGATGAATTATAGGAAACGATTGAATACACTGCATAGTCTTGGGCATTTCTCTAAGGCAACGTTAAGCATACTCTCAGTCGAGCAATAAATTAAATAACGACTTCCGGACTCAGATGTTGACATTAGAAGTCTGTGTCTACTTATCAAAGTATTTGTGTTCCTGAAGAATTTGCAGAAGATATAACAAAACGAACGAGTGAACTCTCAGAACGAAGGCCATCAGATTTAAATAGGCTTGCTCCGATCCCCGACATTTTTGCTGGTGTTGAAATTCGATAGAATTTATATTCGAAAGCATATTTCTAGGATGAAACTTCTTCAATTTTTTCTGAACTGTTTTCTAAGTTTGGGTTTTTGTTGCATAAAATCGGGCGTAAGTGAAGTGACTTCTCTGACTACAGCATGAATTACAGCTTTTTGTGTGGGGTGTACCTGGGCTGCTTCAGATACCATGATCTCTCGCGGGCTGTACCCAAGTTGGTTCAGGTCCCCCTCGACTTGTGTAGGCCACCTTAATGGTGGACCGTAAAACAACCCAATCTTACAAGAATCAAACATTTTTTTACTGAAACAAATCATATCAAATTTAATCTTCTATTTCTCCCAGATACATATTCTTATCACTCGATCCTGAAAGAATGATCGGCTCCTTGGGATGGAAGTCAACATCGTTCACACTCCCATTGTGTCCCGGCAATTTGTAAAGTACACGTCGACTGGTTGTATCCCATACGTACACATGACGATCAGATGAACCGGCAGATATCTAATTAAAACAAAATCATATAAACACATGTTATCCAAGAACCCCCATGAATATACCCTACCTTGCTTCCATCAGGTGCCCATGCGCATCGCAACAAGTTTTTCTCGAAATTGTGTTGATTCCCGTTGAAGATTTTCACACATCTTTCTCCAGGGACGTATGGACGAATGTCCCAAATACGGAGGGTGTTGTCCATTGAATTGGACAGAATATACGACCCATCGGGAGACAGCGAAAGACCAGTTATAGTGTCAGTATGTCCACGTAGCTTGTAAACCACTTCATTGCGGCGAATGTCCCATATTTTGATGTCGTTATCGATTCCGCCAGATATGACTTGTTCACCGGTATCGTTGAAGCACGTCGCAGTAACTTGGTAATTGCTCTCAAACGTTTGAACTGGAAACTTTTTTCGTGCGTCCCATATTCTCACTGTACGATCGTCAGATCCTGAGCATAGCATTTGCACCCCTCTTCTTGTGCCATGAACGGAGTTAACAAAAGTCGTATGTCCTTTCAGTCGTCGTATTCTTGTTCCAGTTACAATGTCCCAAATCGCAAGTGTTTTGTCCGTGGAGCAGGTGTATATATTACTACCATCTGTGGAAAAGTGTGCCTCCATTACAGCTCCCGTGTGGCCAGACATGGCCATAATATTTTCACATTCTCCATACACAGTCCAAATATCTAAAAATGAAATAAACATCAGAAATGTTTTGAGGTCTTTCCTGTCGAGTGCATACATATTTGTCGATCGTAGCCAGAGGACATCAGCAGCTCCCCATCTGGATGAAATTCACAAGTGAATATTTCACCTTGATGTCCCTCCAAAATCATTATCGATGCAAATAGATTGGATGTTCTTTGTACGCCCTGCAATCAAGAGAAATTTGTTAAGTGAATGCGGTTAAACTGTGAAATACATGGATGGTTACCGATTCCAAGAGCGCCTTATCCCGATTTGTGTATGCTACAGTATCTTGTTTGGGTCGCTTATTCTCATGTGCTAAGACAAGACTATTTGACGAACGTTTTGATGACATTTTGATAGTTCTTTATTATAAAATTTACTTATTTATTGCCGATTGTTGGTCTTTTGTAAATAAAAATGCCTTTTGCCTCAAAATGCGCTGCCCGCTTGTCAGTTTTGACAACTAACAGAAATACTCCGAAAATCACTGTGAGTGAGTTCAGTAAATAATAAATTCAGCAGCTAACTTTTTAATTTTCTGTAGTCAGTCCAACTCTGTGACAAAAGTAAATTATATTTTCGCCATCGGTGCAACAAAATCAGCAATTAGGTGAAATTATCGTTCGCGTCTGGGGTCGTTTTTGAAATAGAATTCTAAAAAAATAGGCTTGATTTGATAAAACTGTATTTTTTTCACGAGAGTTATTTCGACTAAGCCCCAACAACAATGTCAACTGCACCAATTCAACGATACCGTTTTTAAATTTCTTCCCTTCTAAGAAAATATTTTAAAAGACATACAAGACAATGCACAATACAATGCAGCATAAGTACGTATGTATGTATGAAATAACTGCCTTTTTTTTATTGATCCCATTATAAAAGGATTTATCTTCGAGTATTGCTGAGTGCAATAAAAATTATTTCGTTCAGCTGCATAGTGCCTATAATCTGGAATGGCGAGAGAAAAATACGTTTTATTGGCTATTCTGCGAATAATTTGCATGTGCATGCACATGAAAATCTGCATGTGCATGCATAAATTCACTTCGGCATGCAATGCAAAAACAATTTTCAACACCGTGCAACTGAACTAAGACAAAATTCGCGGAAACAGTTTTCAGGTGCCTACTAATGATTTATCCAGTGTGTAAGATGCAAGTTAGAAGAAGACAATGAATGCATATTTTCTCTCTTTTCAACTTAAAACAATCATAATTGCTTTTTACTGCTTAAACGTAATGGGGACATTCTGAGATAGCTAAAACTAAGAAAATATTTTAAGGAGATTGGGTTTTTCCTCGTTTTTAACAAATAATACTTCCCCTCATATTCATTTAAACTGTGGAAGGAACTATAATCACGGTGATTACCATTATTATATGAAGATAAAAAGCTTTAATCATATTTCATTTTTCAGTACGAGTATATTAAAAAATATTTGAAACTTTGTTGTTAAAAAAACGCAAACTATGAAAATTCTATAATTGAGTTATAATTATGTGAAATTTTGTACCTGAAATCTTTAGATTTTTACTATAATTTTAGAATTTACAATAGGTTGACGTAATGATGAAAATATTCTCGTGTAATGCAAATAATTTTTGTAAATTAATTTTAATCCCTTAGATAAGAAAAGATTAATGTTTTATAATCTTTTAAGAACAAAAAAATAAATAAATGGATTATTATTGCAATACAAATATATTATTTTATTTACGCACCAATCTTATTTTGGATAGATTGATAGGATTCACAGTCAAAATCGGTTATAACGGCCTTCAAGGGACCGATGAATTTGGTCGTTATAAGCGATAAGATTTCATTTTTTCATTTCATTTATTGATTTTAATCTCTGTACATTAAGAATATTATGTTCTGATACTAGTGCAGGAACATTACATTACAACATTACAAAAATAAGATTTTAAGTGACATGCTAGAATTTAATTGATTTTTTGATTTTAATTGATTCCTTATGCTATTGGATTACATATAATGGAGCTCAGGCGGGACCTAAAATTTTTGTCGTTATAACCGATGTCTTTATAAGCGATTTTGACTGTTTTTTTTAATTCGTTTTGAATTAATAATATGATTGCCGTACAATTTTATTATAGAGTACAGAAAACAAACTTATAATTCATTCCATTTCGAGGCTTTGAAATTTGAAAAAGAATTCGAAGACTCGTTTACTGAATTCCACCTTGACTCAGGTCATCTTTAAAAACCCCTGCAGGGATTTAAATTTTCAGCAATCGTATCTTGCTTGGCTTTTGAAAGCTGAAATTAAGAAGACATTGGCATGACGCGTCGCAACAGGCGATCAGGAAATTCTTCACGCGAAATTCGGTCGGCAAATCGACATGAGTCGATTAAAATCGACAATCACAATACCAAACCAACCGTACTAGGGGCCTTTGTTAATCTTACATCGCTTAGCTTATAGAATGAAAATTAGATTAGATTGGCTTTCATGCTTAAATTCGACTCTACGACTGAGAGTGCAATAAAAAAACCTATAGCAAATGGCACATGAGATTTTGAAACACACAGATTCCATCAAACCATTCGAAGACTTTAAAGTAAACTTTCGAACAGTGATCCCGGGCAAAGGATAATCGAAAAAAAAAAAATGTTCCAAATTAGTTGCCTTAACCCTTTCCGGGCCACTACAAGGAAATAAATAAAATTGCGCCATTTTTTTGCATAAAGAGAGTCATCTGACTCTTAGATTGGATGTATTTTTTTTTCAAATGAGCTTCATTTGTATAAAAATGTGGTATAGAAAAAAATTCCATTGCATATTAAAGTATAGACAAATGTTTAAATATGTGGTACATTTTTCATACCACCGGCCCTGAAAGAGTTAAACATTTAACGAACGGCACAGGCGGGCATTTTTTGCAACCTCGTCAGAAATATCCCTACTATATCACCTGTCAGATCGTTGTAGTGAAATCAGGCAGAAGTAAATAAATTAATGAGGCAACTTCCTTGCTTTCCATGTGTGCGATAGATGGTCAGCCTATTGCCATTTTCAGAGGCAATCAGGCGGCCATCAAAGCATACCATCCAGGATTGATACATATCTCTAAAAGAGTTAGCGTTCAAATGCAACCTCACACTATGTTGGGGCCTTGATCATAACGGTATTCAGGGCAACGAGAGAGGTACAGTGCCTCACAAAAGTATTCGGAATTATGTTTTTTTTTCCTGGATTTTAGTATTGTTAAACAACAAATAATTATTATAATTATAATAAAAGAAACATTTATTCTCTGTTAAGAAAAAATCAGAAAAAATAATGCATGTTTTCTGTCTGCAACAACAACAAAATGCAACAAACTAGGATCCAGGAAAAAACATAATTCCGAATATTTTTGTGAGGCACTGTATGTAATTAATGTCTGATTAAGTTACAACCTTTTCATCAATCAAGATTCCATTACACAATTCCATCCGTAAACAGAGATAATGCCATCACTGTCATGAGAATTATCGCTGAACGTTAGTATTTTGGAATCATGCAAGGAAGCTCCTTATGCGTGAAGTGCATCAAAACGCACGTAGTAAAATCTTGGAACATGACTTTTCATTTGAGTGGACACGTGTGTTTACTGCGCGGTTACGTATTGATGGAAATTGTATTTGTTTCTAGTTTTTATACAATCCATTTGTAGTAGATCAGCAAGTTAGTAAAAATTGGTACAATTTTGTGATTTAAAGTTTCATGTAAGTGACTGTTCGAAACTTGAAGTCGGCTGCAAAAACAAAAATGGAAGAGAAAATACTGAGTTTATTGAGCAATAACAAAACACAGTCGACTCCCTCTAAGTCGAATTTTCACGGGATATCAAAATTATTTCGAGTTAGAGGGAGTTCGACTTAGAGGATGGTTTTTGTATGGAAAATGAGGGCAATGCCAAAATAAATATGGCGAAAAAATTCAAGTTAGAGGGAAATTTGACTTAGATGGCGTTCGACTTAGAGGGAGTCGACTGTAGTTGTTTTTTAATTTATTAGGCTTTACCATTACCACGGCAAAAATAATTTATTTCTCGAAATCAATTATTTACTTTCACAGACATTTGCGAGATTTTAAAATTCACTGCACGTCTGTTTCGTTTTGCACTTCTGGTCAATGCTTTACAATGTCTTCTGCAGCGGCTGTGGAGATGAGAAAGAAGGAAAAAAACAAGATTTACTATTTCGTTGCATGTGTTACCTTCAGGCAAAGGGGAAATTTACCGTCTACATCGTTTCTGAACTTTCGAAAATAGCCATTTGTAACATTAACAAATCATTTAGCTATAAAGTTGCATTAATCGTCAAAATAACTTCTGCACATGATCAGGGTTTCATGTTGTTTATTTAAGAGTGTTGGATTTCGGAAATTTAGGAACAGTTACAACACCTCTGGACTATGTGATAATACAACGAATCCTATCGTGGTTCAACTGTGTCATGACTCATCTCCAGACAATCACCCAGATCACCAGTCTGGTACAATTGAGGACACCTATGACTAACATCTCATTTCAAAGTAAATAAAAACGCAAAGTTGTTCGTTGCTACATATAGATGAGTTTTCAATTTTATTTTACACTTCATACTGAAGCAAAATGAAGACAAAGAACGAATAGATGACATATTGTATTTAATTTGGGAGTTCTTGAAGAAGCAAATATTTGTCGTTCGAGGCTGTAAGAACAATCGGTTCATACGGATGAAATTTTATATCGTTCACACATTCTGTGTGTCCTGGAACTGTGTACAGCACCCGGCAACTTTCCACATCCCAAATGTTGACCTCAGCTGCGTTGGCGGTTCCTGCGGCAATCTGGAAAGTGAAATTCATGGTTAACTTAATTGCATGCACATGAAATTGAGTATTTCAACTTACCCTGCGTCCATATTTCGACCAGGAACAGCGGAGCAAGTACGTCTGGTTAATTCCTTGATTCGACGGGAAGATATTGAGTGGTACAGCATTTGCTTCTGTCCGGCTAATGTCCCAGGTACACAGAGTGCTATCATACGAATGGGATAGGAGATATCTGCCACACGGGGATACTTCGATTCCGGTTACTCCCGATGTGTGACTCCTTAGGGTGCGAACAACTGTATTGTTCCTCACGTCCCAGATGTGGATGTCACTGTTATCGCCAGCGCTGATGACCTGGTTTTCGTTGTCTGTGAAGGACGTTGCAAGGACGCGATAGAAAGTATTCAATGTTTTGGTGCTGTTCTTTACACGAAGGTCCCAGATACGAACAGATGCGTCTCTTGATCCCGAGCACAGGATTTGAGACTTTCCAGCCCTCTTTACGGAATTGACGGTATTTAGGTGGCCTTCAAAGCGATTAATTCGAAGTCCGCTGCATGTATCCCAGTTTGCGAGGGTCTTGTCGCCGGAGCAAGTGTGGAAATTCATTCCGTCAGAGGAAAAATTCGCCTCCATTATGGGCCCAGTGTGCCCGCTCATGACCATCACGTAACCATCGTCGGTGTACATGGGGCAGATACCTTAAATTGAAAAAAAAAAAAAAAAAAGTTGGGACTCATCTGGGGGAAATATAAAGAAGGAGATTTGTTTTTAACTTACGAACAAGACAGTCGGCTCCACCGGATAGAATCAATTCCCCAGTGGGGTCTATGTCACAAGTGACGACATTGTCCTTGTGATCCTCCAAACGTTCCTTCGGAGCAAACAAATTCGAGGATCTTTTACTGAGATCCAATTCCGATGCAAGAGTTGAGCGCTTGTGCTTCACAAGGACGCCAGGAAGTATAGTCGGGTCATCAGGCGACATATCTCGACCGTTGATCTTGGAAAATAACAGAATCCACAACCGATGTCAGTTGAAAACTGATAATGCGTGCGGCCGCGAGTTTCTCACTTTATAGCAGTGCGCAGAAAAGCAATTAAGGTGCTATAAAAATTTCCCAAGGGTTTGCTCAGTTGGTAGGCCTGAAATTCAGAAATTACCCCTTCTCTAGGTGCATCCCGAAAGTAATTAGCGAATTGTTTTGAAGAAAAAAATCCCTGTATTTAATATCCCTGTGTCGGTATTGCCCAGGAATTCGTATATAAACCCCTCGTCGAGAGCCCTCATTGTGCACAGTTCCATAACAGGTCTCCGAGTTACCATCTCGATTAATTTAAAGGTCTTCGAGAGAAAAAAAAAAAAAAACAGTCATGTCGAACTCTGCATCAGTTGCCTCTACGTCCACGAAATCTGGTCACGCATCGGGTTCGGGAACTATACCGCGGGAAATTGAAGCTGAATGCTCCTCATTCGAGAGTTCAAGTGAAGAAAACCATGCCATCGCCAGGGAACTCGGATTCGCGCGCCTCGACGATGTCTACACTGAACGTTTTCAAGTCGACGGTCGCCGGCTGCAGAGAATGCTGGAAAGCGAGAGCGACACCAAGGGCGCCAACAAAGCTGACAGGTTCTTCGATCATGTGATGAAGAAGACGGAGACCTACATCAGTTGGCCGAAAAGGATCAGCGAGGACTCGAGCAAGGGAACCGATCCATTCGTTCACGTTTACGGCAAGCAGGAGGACATCTCGTGGGCTAAAGGACTCATTTTGAACGCCCTCAACACAAAGGACAAGCGTTTGAAGCTGAGAATGATTATTCCCAACAACGATCATCGTTTCATGGTCGGACGAGACAACAACAACCTGACTCGGATCATGGAATCCACGGACACCATTGTGGAGTTGCCCTACGCGAACCAGAGGAACATGGCCCAGAAGGGGAATCAGGTCACAGTCGAGGGAAACCTGGATGGAATAGAGCGGGCTAGACTCAGCTTGCGCGCATCAATGCCACTGCTCATGTCTTTCGAAGTTCCATCGAGCCACCCGGAGCCATGTGTCGAACACGTCAAGGACAAATTCAACATTCAAGTCACCGTGGCCGACCAGACGAACTCCACACTGATCTTCGTCAAGGGATCCCTGAAGAGGGTCGACATTGTTAAGGAAGCCATCCGGGAGCTAATCAACTCCGCATTCAGCAAATACGTTCCAAAACCATTGGTGAGTGTCCAGCTGGAGATTCCGCCACTCTATCAAGACTTCGTCAAAGGGGAGGACAACACAAAACTCATAGACGTAATGGAGATCTCCAAGACAAAGATCTTCTTCCCCGACCTGACCATCAACGGGAACACCAAGCAGAGATCCCAAGTCACCATCATCGGAACCATCGAGGGCGTGTGCAAGGCCAGGCAAGAGCTAGTGGGCAACTTTCCCATTGAGCTGATGTTCGAGATTCCCGGTGACTACCAGAGCAGTGCTACGGATATTTTGAACATCGGCACGCAGTTTGGAGTGTGCATTACGCTGGCGCAAAAGGAACAAGACTGCGGACTGACAGTCACCATAAAGGGCATCGAGAAGCACATTCAACAGATCTATGAGGTCTATCAGGACATCATTGACCTCAGATCGGCTGTACCGGACTCGGGTGAGCCCCCAAAGGCGTTCTATCTCCTAGAAGCAGCCTACCAACGAGTGATGGGTGACCTTGTGCACAAGTACATAGAAAATGTCGTGGAGCGTACCAACTTTGCTGCGGCTCAGTTCCAAGACATCACCAATTGCTATGGAAACCCACACTACGATGATGTCAGTTATGGCTACATTCAGGCAGCACAGACCGGCAGAGAGTTGGAGCAATTCTGTACATCGCAAATCGAACAGAATCCTGAAAACCAAGGACAACCCACTTATACGCCGGACTCTGGGCACGACAGTGAAACAGTCTTTCAAACGGAGATTCAGCCAAAAGATTGGGCTCTGGAAGGAAGTGCCTTTCCTAACCACCCTGTACATTCCAGTGGGAAGAAAACAGAAGACGCGATGTCTAATGAAGCGGTGGCTCAACAAGATGAAGAACAATTTCCCCCAAAGGATGTGGAGCCAATCAACTCGCCATCGCATAGTGCCATCTACACTGGATCAGCAGCTCCAGGCGCTGAGAGACATATCTTAGCTGAAATGCGAAGCAGCCTTCCTGCAGTAATCCACAGTAAGCAAACTTCGCCAGGAGAACTAAAATGATTCTAGATTTCCCTGCGATTCCTTAAATTTAAGCTTTAATTAGTCAATCCCGATACCAAAAATATGTTGAACAGATTCAACATCAAAAAAATCAAAAAAAAAATAATATATGTGATCGTTGAAAATAAACAACAAAAACAAATTAAAAACAAAAAAATTAAAAAAAAAATATGCATGCTCATTGTTCAAAAAATAAAAACCAAATAAATATAATGCTTTAAACTCAAATTACAGTTGCCTTTTTTATTTTCGACTTACTCTTAAAAAAAATAAAAATTATTATAAAGCGCTTCCTATTTTTAAATTTTAAATAAATAAAAAAAATTAAAATTAAAATAAAAAAATATATTAAAAATTATCGATATTTTTTATTCGTTTAAAAAGCCTATCGATGCCGTTATGTATGTCCGTTATCGTTCAATTGTCCACAGCGGCTCCTCTGGGTGGCGCGCAGATTTTCCATGACTCTGGCTCATAAATCAGACTGAATTTTACCAATTTCATTGATTATGTTGACTTTGAGGACCCCCTCTGTGGGTGATTCGCATAAACTTGCGACTTCAGAAGAAAGTCTAAAAAGTCTAAAGACCACAAGAAAAAGTCTAAAGGGGTCAAGTGAAATGTGGCCAGTTCACACCACCTCCACGTGAGATGCACTCGAATCGATTTCCAATGTGCCGTGAGTTGTGTGCCACCTAGTGCCGTCCTGTTGAAACCGCATGTCGTTGGTGTCCATATCATCGAATTCCGGCTAAAAGAAGTTGGAGGAGAGGCTTACCACTGGAGGTATTTAGCGACAATGGGACCAACTTTAGAGGAGCTAGTCAGGAACTAAAGGATGTTGTAGCACAGTTGGATTATGGCAAGATATCGAATTCGTTGGCGAAAATTTAAGATGGAACTTCATACCACCGATGGCACTGCATATGGGGGGGAGTTGGGAGCGAATGGTGCGCTCTGTAAAGCAGGTATTGTTGGGTATGGGCTTAAGTCGAAATCCGTCAGATGAACTTCTGTTAAGTATGATGGCGGAGGTTGAAATTATAATAAATTCACGACCATTGGCCTATGTTCCTATCGAGAGCGACGGCGATGAGGCTCTAACTCCGAACCATTTCCTCTTGGGTTCATCAAGCGGAGTGAAGCAATTTGGCGAGACAATTGACGATGGAGCTGTAATGAGAAAGAACTGAATGACGTCCGAGCAATTCGCAAATTCTTTTTGGAGACGTTGGATACAGGAGTACTTGCCGACGCTGACGAGAAGAACCAAGTGGCATACTCCAGCTAGTCCACTTGCGAAAGGCGATGTAGTCGTTATCGTCGATCCAAACAATCCTAGGAACCTGTGGCCGAAGGGGATCGTGTGCGAAGTCTTCCCAGGAAAAGATGGACAGGTTCGAACTGCAACCGTACGTACTTCAACAGGGACCTACACTCGACCAGCTACAAAACTCGCCAAGTTAGATGTTCTACGCCAGGTGGAGAAACCAGACGGTAACCAGGACCGATCCAGCTTACCGGGGGGGAGTGTTAGCACACCTGGCAGCACCGAAAATGTTTGTCTCTTGGCACCACAGGACAAGAGTGAAGGAGACAAACCGATGAAAGCTACGAGGCATTGCTCATAAAAAAATAACTGTTATTTCAAAAGAAATACGCGTGGAACAAAACGAAAATTTTAGTCTTTCTTTTTCTCTGTATTTTAAATACGAATAAAAGTTATTTTCAGAATTGAATTCTGACTTTGTTCTTAATAGTTTAACACTAATAAATAAAGAACTTTCAAAAAAGTTATTTTCAGAACTCAACAGAACTCAACAACGACGTTCAAATAAAAGCACAAGCACGATCAGCAGGTGTCTTTCATTTTTCACTAATTTACTTAATATCAATAATTTTGTCGATTTTAAAGCGGCCTTCGACACAGTGAATAGAAATTCTTTGCTGTACAAGTTATTTATCCTGGGACTCTAGACCAAATTTATTAGAGTCTACAAAGACAAACTTCGGCTACGGTATGGAATGGTAGTGCTTTGTTCGACTATTTTGCGGTTCAGACAAGTGTTCCACAAGGCTGTGTGCTAAGTCCACTTTTATTTGCTCTCTACATAGATGACATAGCAAATTATCTACCGGGAGGTTTCAGAGTTGGTGAAGTTGAGGTTAAAGTTCTCTTGTATGCTGACGATCTAGTTATTTTGACTGAAAGCCCACATACTCTTCAGTTGCAAATAAATAGATTGAAACGCTACTGCGACATATGGGATTTAAAGATTAACACTTCAAAGTCAAAGATTATGGTCTTCGGCACCGGTAGGGGTAGCAGGACTGCCCAAGAAAACTGGACTATGGAGGGCGAGCCGATCGAAATTGCAAATGAGTTTAACCACCTGGGTTTTCTTATAAAGGCGAATATCGACATGAAAGCACATATACATGGAAAAGCAGTAGCTGCTAAAACTGCCATTAACCTAATGTGGCGAAGCTTCTTTGGCAACCAACGTATCGGCTGTGCTTCAAAGTTCAAAGTGTTCAATGCCACTGTTAATGCATATCTCTGCTACGCTAACCAAGTGTTTGGCTATAAATACTTTGAAGAGTGCGAATCGGTCCAACGGTTTTTCTTTAAACGGATCTTCAAACTCCCGCCAACTCCCTCATATGCCAAACAATAGTCTTCAGAAGAGGCTTCTCAAGATGGTGCTTCAATATAACCTACCACCTTTCAAAGAATGGTATGAGCTCGCATGCTCACATAACATTGAGTTGGGTCTGACAGAGGCAAATGTCAATGAATGGGAAGATAAGCTCTATGAATGCATAAAGAAACACGACGATTATGTCTATAACGAGTGTATAAATAGAGCCCAATCCTCCTCTTCGCGGTATGTGTATAAAATTTTGAACCATACGTTAGGGCCCCATAACTATTTTAGCACAGAATATTCAACCTACCAAATAAGTGTAACCGAACTCCTGAGACTTAATTACATGCCACATCGACATGATGTTAATGCTATCTGCACGCTTTGCAATGGTAACGAGGACGAGAACATTTACCACTTTATCGCGATCTGTCCTATACTATTTACTTTACTTCTCTAAAGAGTCTCTCACACTTGAAGAAACAAAGAATATTCTAAATGGAACAGAGCGATGGAACCTGCTTCTTCGTTTTTGCACTCATGCCTTGAATTACCGAAATAGCTTTATTTAATGTCGTGCAATAGAGAATAGATATAGTCTCTAGAATATCGTTTTACTTTTGTGATTTATTGTTTCTCTTTATGAATGTAACGCCAACTCACAACAGACGGCATCTTGCCATGTTAACTTTTCTTTTGTAAAAAAAATATTGTAATAATTTAGTATACCAATAAAGAATGTTTAATAGTTTAATAATACTTAATATCACAGCCGTTATGCATGAAATATAACATCGTTCAAATGTCCACAGCGGCTTCTCAGGGTGGCGCGCATCTGAAATGTCAAATTTCAGAATTCGAAGACTCCTTTACTGAATTCCACCTTGACTCAGGTCATCTTTAAAAACCCCTGCAGGGATCTAAATTTTCAGCAATCGTATCTTGCTTGGCTTTTGAAAGCTGAAATTAAGAAGACATTGGCATGATGTGAGAGGGGTGGAACATAATCTCTTGATGTTTTCTCTAGAAAAGTGTCGGGGCTTTGAACTGACAGTCAAGTCCTGTCAAAATTAGAGACGATCACAATAATCTGTTCATTTTCAGGCGATCAGGAAATTCTTCACGCGAAAGTCGATTAAAATCGACAATAACAATACCAAACCTAATCCACATCGATCGACAATCGACAACCGCATTAGGGGCCTTTGTTAATCTTACATCGCTTAGCTTATAGAATGAAAATTAGATTAGATTGGCTTTCATGCTTAAATTCAACTCTACGACTAAGAGAGTGCAATAAAAAAACCTATAGCAAATGGCACATGAGATTTTGAAACACACAAAATTAGATTAGATTGGCTTTCATGCTTAAATTCAACTCTACGACTAAGAGAGTGCAATAAAAAAACCTATAGCAAATGGCACATGAGATTTTGAAACACACAAAATTAGATTAGATTGGCTTTCATGCTTAAATTCAACTCTACGACTAAGAGAGTGCAATAAAAAAACCTATAGCAAATGGCACATGAGATTTTGAAACACACAAAATTAGATTAGATTGGCTTTCATGCTTAAATTCAACTCTACGACTAAGAGAGTGCAATAAAAAAACCTATAGCAAATGGCACATGAGATTTTGAAACACACAAAATTAGATTAGATTGGCTTTCATGCTTAAATTCAACTCTACGACTAAGAGAGTGCAATAAAAAAACCTATAGCAAATGGCACATGAGATTTTGAAACACCATTCGAAGACTTTAAAGTAAACTTTCGAACAGTGATCCCGGGCAAAGGATAATGGAAAAAAAATAATGTTCCGAATTAGTTGCCTTAACCCTTTCCGGGCCACTTACTTACTTACTTAAGGTGGCGCTACAGTCCGGGGTGGACCTGGGCCTCAACCAACAAGCGTCTCCAGCCAGCTCGATCTTTAGCTAGCTGCCTCCAGTTTCGCACGCACACTTGGTTGAGGTCCCTTTCCACTTGCGTGCGCCACCTGAGTCGCGGTCTTCCTCTACTGCGCCGTCCCTCGGGGGTGGATTCGAAGACTTTCCGGGCCGGAGCATTGGTTTCCATTCGCTCTATATGACCTAGCCATCTCAATCGTTGTATCTTCATCCTTCTGGCTAAGTCAATGTCGCTGAACAGCTCGTACAGTTCGTTGTTGTATCTTCTCCTCCACTCACCCTCTATGCAGACGGGACCGAAAATCACCCGAAGAATTTTCCTCTCGAAGCAACCAAGAGCAACCTCATCCGCTTTTGACAAAGTCCATGCTTCTGCGCCATATAGCAGGACTGGGACGATTAGGGTCTTGTACAGGGTTACCTTGGTTGTTCGAGAGAGGACTTTGTTTATCAATTGCTTTCTTAGCCCAAAGAAGCAGCGATTAGCAAGAGTTATTCTTCGTTTGATTTCAGCGTTGGTGTCATTGTCTGAATTAATAGCGGTATCTAGGTGTCTACCTAGAAAGCCCTTGACTACCTCAAAATTATATCTGTCTGCTGTGACGTTGGGTGTCCTTTCTGGTTGACAGCATATACTTGGTCTTGCCCTCATTTACCGTTAAACCTATCTTCGCGGCCTCCGTCGAAATACCAACAAAAGTGTCATTAACATCACGCTGTGTTCTTTCGATTATGTCAATATCGTCGGCTTATGCAAGTAGTTGGACGGACTTCTGAAAGATTGTGCCTCTGGTGTTGGCGTGCGAGTTTCTGCACAATTCTTTCAAGTATGATGTTGAAGAAGTCGCATGACAGCGCGTCGCCTTGTCTGAATCCTTTTTTGACATCAAAGGTCTCGGTTAGGTCTTTACCGACCTTGATGGAGCAGCGTGCATTCTCCATCGTCATCCTACACAAACGGACGAGTTTGGTAGGGATGCCAAAACTAGACATTGCTCTGTATAGCTCGTCTCTATAGATGCTGTCATACGCGGCCTTAAAATCGATGAAAAGGTGGTGGGTATCGATTTGTTGTTCCTGGGTTTTTTCCAAGATCTGCCGCAGCGTGAATATTTGGTCTATGGTGGATTTTCCAGGCCTAAAGCCACACTGGTATGGACCGACCAGGTTGTTGACGAATGGCTTTAGGCGTTCACACAACACGGCAGATAGGATCTTATAAGCGGTATTTAGAAGACTGATGCCTCTATAGTTGGCGCAGTTTAGAGGGTCTCCTTTTTTGTGGATCGGGCAAACAATGCTGAGGTTCCATTCATCGGGCATGCTTTCTTCCGACCATATTTTACAGATGGGTTGGTGCATGCTCCTTACCAAGTCATCGCCTGCTGCTTTGAAGAGCTCAGCCGCTAGGCCGTCAGCTTCAGCAGCTTTGTTGGACTTTAGTTTAGATATCGCTATCTTCACTTCGTCCAGATCGGGGGGACGGAATTGTTCATCTACGTCGTCCCTTTCATTCGGGTTGAATGGTTCAATCTGCCTGACAGCGGAATTCGGTTCTTCATCGCCGTTATACAGTCTGCAGAAGTGGTTCTTCCATATCCTCAGCATCGACTGTGATTCTACTACGATGTTCCCTTGATCGTCCTGGGCAGGCTTCGGTTCGGGCTTTATAACCCTGACAGGTTGACTTTACCCTTTGGTAAAACTTCCTTACCTCATTCCTGCAGTAGTAACTCTCTATTCCACCGATCGCGCGCTTCTCATGCTCCTTCTTTTTCCTCCTGAGAAGCCGGTGTTCGTCTCTCCTTTTCTGCTCGTAGAGCTCGCGAGCAGCTCTTGTCCTTCTTTGCAGTGCCGCTTTGTAGGCCTCTTGCTTAGCTGCATTCGCCTGCCGACACTCGTCGTCAAACCAGGGGTTTCGTTGTGGTGGCCGAGTGAAACCCAGCACATCAAAGGCGGCATCTCTGATAGCTTTTTGGCAATGTTGCCACTGGTCTTCAATACTTGGTGTCGGCGGCAAAGAACTTCTTCTGAGATAAAGGGAGACTCGATCGGAAAAGGATTTGGCGATCTCTTGCGATTGTAGCCTTCCGACGTCGAACTTCCTCACAGTATTTTCTTGTCTTGGCGGTGTTCGGGATATCCGCAGCCTTACCTGTCGAGTCCGAGTCGATGTTGGCTTCTCGAAACGTTCGGACATCCATAATACTGGAGGAGTGCCTTGCGTCGATCGCAATGTGATCAATCTGGTTGACGGTTGATTGATCAGGAGATCTCCATGTTCCTTTGTGAATATTGAGGTGTGGGAACCGTGTACTGGCTACTACAACATTTCGCCCCGCAGCAAAGTCGATCAGCCTAAATCCGTTATCGGAGGTGGTGTCGTGTAGGCTGTGCTTCCCGACCGTACTACCAAAGACACTCTCTCTTCCCAGCTTTGCATTAAAATCGCCTATGACAATTTTAATGTCATAGCTAGGGCACTGCTCGTATGTCTTGTCCAAGAGCTCATAGAAACTGTCTTTGGTATCGTCGTCTTTCTCCTCTGTGGGGGCATGTGCGCATATTAGGCGTATATTGGCGAATTTAGCCTTGATGCGAAGTGTCGTAAGGCGTTCGTTCACACATCTGAACGATAAGACTTCTTTTTTTTTCTTTCTGGGCCACTACAAGGAAATAAATAAAATTGCGCCATTTTTTAGCATAAAGAGAGTCATCTGACTCTTTGATTGGATGTATTTTTTTTCAAATGAGCTTCATTTGTATAAAAATGTGGTATAGAAAAAAATTCCATTGCATATTAAAGTATAGACAAATGTTTAAATATGTGGTACGTTTTTCATACCACCGGCCCTGAAAGAGTTAAACATTTAACGAACGGCACAGGCGGGCATTTTTTGCAACCTCGTCAGAAATATCCCTACTATATCACCTGTCAGATCATTGTAGTGAAATCAGGCAGAAGTAAATAAATTAATGAGGCAACTTCCTTGCTTTCCATGTGTGCGATAGATGGTCAGCCTATTGCCATTTTCAGAGGCAATCAGGCGGCCATCAAAGCATACCATCCAGGATTGATACATATCTCTAAAAGAGTTAGCGTTCAAATGCAACCTCACACTATGTTGGGGCCTTGATCATTACGGTATTCAGGGCAACGAGAGAGGTACAGTGCCTCACAAAAGTCTTCGGAATTATGTTTTTTTTTCCTGGATTTTAGTCTTGTTAAACAACAAATAATTATTATAATTATAATAAAAGAAACATTTATTCTCTGTTAAGAAAAAATCAGAAAAAATAATGCATGTTTTCTGTCTGCAACAACAACAAAATGCAACAAACTAGGATCCAGGAAAAAACATAATTCCGAATATTTTTGTGAGGCACTGTATGTAATTAATGTCTGATTAAGTTACAACCTTTTCATCAATCAAGATTCCATTACACAATTCCATCCGTAAACAGAGATAATGCCATCACTGTCATGAGAATTATCGCTGAACGTTAGTATTTTGGAATCATGCAAGGAAGCTCCTTATGCGTGAAGTGCATCAAAACGCACGTAGTAAAATCTTGGAACATGACTTTTCATTTGAGTGGACACGTGTGTTTACTGCGCGGTTACGTATTGATGGAAATTGTATTTGTTTCTAGTTTTTATACAATCCATTTGTAGTAGATCAGCAAGTTAGTAAAAATTGGTACAATTTTGTGATTTAAAGTTTCATGTAAGTGACTGTTCGAAACTTGAAGTCGGCTGCAAAAACAAAAATGGAAGAGAAAATACTGAGTTTATTGAGCAATAACAAAACACAGTCGACTCCCTCTAAGTCGAATTTTCACGGGATATCAAAATTAGTTCGAGTTAGAGGGAGTTCGACTTAGAGGATGGTTTTTGTATGGAAAATGAGGGCAATGCCAAAATAAATATTTCGAAAAAATTCAAGTTAGAGGAAAATTTGACTTAGATGGCGACATAGAGGGAATCGACTGTAGTTGTTTTTTAATTTATTAGGCTTTACCATAACCACGGCAAAAAGATTTGTTTCTCGAAATCAATTATTTATTTTCACAGACGAGAAATAGAGATTCAAAATTTACTGCGCGTCTGTTTCGTTTTGCATTTCTGTGCGCATCAATGCATGCTGTATTGCTGCACTTCTGTTCAATGCGTTATAATGTCTTCTGCAGCGGCTGTGGAGATGAGAAAGAAGGAAAAAAATAAGATTTACTATTTCGTTGCATGTGTTACCTTCAGGCAAAGGGGAAATTTACCGTCTACATCGTTGAAGAACTTTCGAAAATAGCCATTTGTAACATTAACAAATCATTTAGCTATAAAGTTGCATTAATCGTCAAAATAACTTCTGCACATGAAACCCTGATCATATTTATGTGTTGGATTTCGGAAATTTAGGAACGGCTACTACACCTCTGGACTATGTGATAATACAACGAATCCTATCGTGGTTCAACTGTGTCATGACTCATCTCCAGACAATCACCCAGATCACCAGTCTGGTACAATTGAGGACACCTATGACTAACATCTCATTTCAAAGTAAATAAAAACGCAGTTGTTCGTTGCTACATATAGATGAATTTTCAATTTTATTTTACACTTCATACTGAAACAAAATGAAGACGAAGAACGAACGGATGACATATTGTATTTAATTTGGGAGTTCTTGAAGAAGCAAATATTTGTCGTTCGAGGCTGTAAGAACAATCGGTTCATACGGATGAAATTTTATATCGTTCACACATTCTGTGTGTCCTGGAACTGTGTACAGCACCCGGCAACTTTCCACATCCCAAATGTTGACCTCAGCTGCGTTGGCGGTTCCTGCGGCAATCTGGAAAGTGAAATTCATGGTTAACTTAATTGCATGCACATGAAATTGAGTATTTCAACTTACCCTGCGTCCATATTTGGACCAGGAACAGCGGAGCAAGTACGTCTGGTTAATTCCTTGATTCGACGGGAAGATATTGAGCGGTACTGCGTTTGCTTCTGTCCGGCTAATGTCCCAGGTACACAGAGTGCTATCGTACGAATGGGATAGGAGATATCTGCCACACGGTGATACTTCGATTCCGGTTACTCCCGATGTGTGACTCCTTAGGGTGCGAATAACTGTATTGTTCCTCACGTCCCAGATGTGGATGTCACTGTTATCGCCAGCGCTGATGACCTGGTTTTCGTTGTCTGTGAAGGACGTTGCAAGGACGCGATAGAAAGTATTCAATGTTTTGGTGCTGTTCTTTACACGAAGGTCCCAGATACGAACAGATGCGTCTCTTGATCCCGAGCACAGGATTTGAGACTTTCCAGCCCTCTTTACGGAATTGACGGTATTTAGGTGGCCTTCAAAGCGATTAATTCGAAGTCCGCTGCATGTATCCCAGTTTGCGAGGGTCTTGTCGCCGGAGCAAGTGTGGAAATTCATTCCGTCAGAGGAAAAATTCGCCTCCATTATGGGCCCAGTGTGCCCGCTCATGACCATCACGTAACCATCGTCGGTGTACATGGGGCAGATACCTTAAATTGAAAAAAAAAAAAAAGTTGGGACTCATCTGGGGGAAATATAAAGAAGGAGATTTGTTTTTAACTTACGAACAAGACAGTCGGCTCCACCGGATAGAATCAATTCCCCAGTGGGGTCTATGTCACAAGTGACGACATTGTCCTTGTGATCCTCCAAACGTTCCTTCGGAGCAAACAAATTCGAGGATCTCTTGCTGAGATCCAGTTCAGATGCAAGAGTTGAGCGCTTGTGCTTCACAAGGACGCCAGGAAGTATAGTCGGGTCATCAGGCGACATATCTCGACCGTTGATCTTGGAAAATAACAGAATCCACAACCGATGTCAGTTGAAAACTGATAATGCGTGCGGCCGCGAGTTTCTCACTTTATAGCAGTGCGCAGAAAAGCAATTAAGGTGCTATAAAAATTTCCCAAGGCTTTGTTCAGTTGGTAGGCCTGAAATTCAGAAATTACCCCTTCTCTAGGTGCATCCCGAAAGTAATTAGCGAATTGTTTTGAAGAAAAAAATCCCTGTATTTAATATCCCTGTGTCGATATTGCCCAGGAACTCGTATATAAACCCCTCGTCGAGAGCCTTCATTGTGCACAGTTCCATAACAGGTCTCCGAGTTACCATCTCGAGTGATATACAAGGTCTTCGACAAAAAAAACAAAAAAAAAATCATGTCGAACTCTGCATCAGTTGCCTCTACGTCCACGAAATCTGGTCACGCATCGGGTTCGGGAACTATACCGCGGGAAATTGAAGCTGAATGCTCCTCATTCGAGAGTTCAAGTGAAGAAAACCATGCCATCGCCAGGGAACTCGGATTCGCCCGCCTCGACGATGTCTACACTGAACGTTTCCAAGTCGACGGTCGCCGGCTGCAGAGAATGCTGGAAAGCGAGAGCGACACCAAGGGCGCCAACAAAGCTGACAGATTCTTCGATCATGTGATGAAGAAGACGGAGACCTACATCAGTTGGCCGAAAAGGATCAGCGAGGACTCGAGCAAGGGAACCGATCCATTCGTTAACGTTTACGGCAAGCAGGAGGACATCTCGTGGGCTAAAGGACTCATTTTGAACGCCCTCAACACAAAGGACAAGCGTTTGAAGCTGAGAATGATTATTCCCAACAACGATCATCGTTTCATGGTCGGACGAGACAACAACAACCTGACTCGGATCATGGAATCCACGGACACCATTGTGGAGTTGCCCTACGCGAACCAGAGGAACATGGCCCAGAAGGGGAATCAGGTTACAGTCGAGGGAAGCCTGGATGGAATAGAGCGGGCTAGACTCAGCTTGCGCGCATCAATGCCACTGCTTATGTCTTTCGAAGTTCCATCGAGCCACCCGGAGCCATGTGTCGAACACGTCAAGGACAAATTCAACATTCAAGTCACCGTGGCCGACCAGACGAACTCCACACTGATCTTCGTCAAGGGATCCCTGAAGAGGGTCGACATTGTTAAGGAAGCCATCCGGGAGCTAATCAACTCCGCATTCAGCAAATACGTTCCAAGACCATTGGTGAGTGTCCAGCTGGAGATTCCGCCACTCTATCAAGACTTCGTCAAAGGGGAGGACAACACAAAACTCATAGACGTAATGGAGATCTCCAGGACAAAGATCTTCTTCCCCGACCTGACCATCAACGGGAACACCAAGCAGAGATCCCAGGTCACCATCATCGGAACTATCGAGGGTGTGTGCAAGGCCAGGCACGAGCTAGTGGGCAACTTTCCCATTGAGCTGATGTTCGAGATTCCCGGTGACTACCAGAGCAGTGCTACGAATATTTTGAACATCGGCACGCAGTTTGGAGTGTGCATTACGCTGGCGCAAAAGGAACAAGACTGCGGACTGACAGTCACCATAAAGGGCATCGAGAAGCACATTCAACAGATCTATGAGGTCTATCAGGACATCATTGACCTCAGATCGGCTGTACCGGACTCGGGTGAGCCCCCAAAGGCGTTCTATCTCCTAGAAGCAGCCTACCAACGAGTGATGGGTGATCTTGTCCACAAGTACGTAGAAAGTGTCGTGGAGCGTACCAACTTTGCTGCGGCTCAGTTCCAAGACATCACCAATTGCTATGGAAACCCACACTACGATGATGTCAGTTATGGCTACATTCAGGCAGCACAGACCGGCAGAGAGTTGGAGCAATTCTGTACATCGCAAATCGATCAGAATCCTGAAAATCAAGGGCAACCCACTTATACGCCGGACTCTGGGCACGACAGTGAAACAGTCTTTCAAACGGAAATTCAGCCAAAAGATTGGGCTCTGGTCCGCACCGATGAAGGAAGTGCCTTTCCTAACCTCCCTGTAAATTCCAGTGGGGAGAAAACAGAAGACGCGATGTCTAATGATGCGCTGGCTCAACAAGATGATGAACAATTTCCCCCAAAGGATGTGGAGCCAATCAACTCGCCATCGCATAGTGTCGTCTACACTGGATCAGCAGCTCCAGGCGCTGAGAGACATATCTTATAACTTCGCCAGGAGAACTAAAATGATTCTAGATTTCCTCGCGATTCCTTAAATTTAAGCTTTAATTAGTCAATCCCTATACCAAAAATATGTTGAAAAGATTCAACATAAAAAAAATCAAAAAAAAAAATAATATGTCGTTGAAAATAAACAACAAAAAAAATTAAAAAAAAAAATATGCATGTTCATTGTTCAAAAAATAAAAACCAAATAAATATAATGCTTTAAACTCAAATGACAGTTGCCTTTTTTCTTTTAGATTTACTGGCGCTTTCTCTTAAAAAAAATAAAAATTATAATAAAGCGCTTCCTATTTTTAAATTTAAATAAATAAAAAAAATTAAAATTAAAATAAAAAAATAAATTAAAAATTATCGATATTTGTTATTCGTTTAAAAACCTATCGATGTCCGTTATCGTTCAATTGTCCACAGCGGCTCCTCTGGGTGGCGCGCAGATTTTCCATGACTCTGGCTCATAAATCAGACTGAATTTTACCAATTTCATGGATTATGTTGACTTTGAGGACCCCTTCTGTGGGTGATTCGCATAAACTTGCGACTTCAGAAGAAAGTCTAAAAAGTCTAAAGACCACAAGAAAAAGTCTAAAGGGGTCAAGTGAAATGTGGCCAGTTCACACCACCTCCACGTGAGATGCACTCGAATCGATTTCCAATGTGCCGTGAGCTGTGTGCCACCTAGTGCCGTCCTGTTGAAACAACATGTCGTTGGTGTCCATATCATCGAATTCCGGCTAAAAGAAGTTGGTAATTATCGACCTATTGCTCTCGCCGTTGATGGTTGGTGATCGCCTGGCCAACGTCTCGTTCTCAAAGAAATAGGGGCCGATGATGCCGCCAGCCCAAAATCCACACCAAACAGTGATTTTTTCGAGATGTATTGGATGCTGTTGGATCTCACGTGGATTGGTATCGTCTCAAATGCCTGCAGAAGCTCAAAGAGTTGAGTAGGAGAAACCGAGTAAAACTTTGCTGGATACCTGGCCATACGGGTATAGAAGGCAATAAAAGGCAGACTCCCTGGCAAAGAAAGGAGCATCAGAACCCTTCACAGGCCCTGAAACATTCTGCGCGGTAGGAGACCATATTCTCAGAAAAGAATTCAGGGAACTGGAAAGAAGGAACCAGACCTGGAACAACGCTCGTAGAATGAAGCAGGGGCCTTATTTTGTATCACTTTCGGATTCGGATTAGGAAATCAAATCCGTTACTCAAATCAATTCGTATTCTGTATCACTTTCGGATTGGGTTTGAATGCTGCCAACCTTTCATCAATAATTTCCGAAAATCAAACTGTCAAATCAAAATATAATCATTCAAATAGAAGTCAGTTGCAAATAAATTGAATTCAATTTTATTCTTTCACAGTTTAACATATCGTTTAGTTGTTGTTCAGCGGTTTTGGTTTTTAATAAACTGGGCAAGTGCGAGTTGTACTCGCACGGGTAAGGTTCCGTCGCATAATATTGATGGATGATTTCTGAAGATCAAACGACGTTTCCAAACTCTTTCAGTTGAATTTTCTTCTAACTTCAACCCAAATCAACTATTCATTCATACATCCTTACATCCGACAAAAACAAACGTTCATCCCTACATATACCTATATCTCTATCCAAGTTTATCCAACACAGAAAATCCCTTCCATCATATACATACCCAATCACTGCTCATGCCTGCGGTGTGTGTGTGTTCATTTCTGTTGGGCATTTAGGGGTGAGATCGAAAAGATAACGCTCAGCAACGAATAGAGTGGCCGAACACAGCATGAAATTATGTGTGAAAATGAAATTTTTTTCCTATTTTGAATCTTAGATATCTCAAAATTTCAACATAAATCGATATTTTGAAATTTATCATTTCTTAATGCTTACATTGATGTCTTCAAGACTGCGTTTTCAGATCTTCAAAATTCGCCTGTCGATGATAGACCGTTTTTGGCCAATATCTCCAAAACCATTAGGGCCAGAATGCTCGCAATTATTTTAAATGAAAGTACTCAATGAAGCCAAGTTTTTGTGATTTTTTCAGATTTTTAAACACTTTGGTTTAGAAATGGCAGGGGGGGACGCATTTAAAACTTTGGAGCTCCATATTTTCCAAACGGTATTTTGGATAAAAAAGTGTTGAGAGAAACCTCCACCTCATTTCGAAAGATCTATTGATTGGTATATATTTCGATGGGGTGCGATAATTTTTCAAAATTAATGTCAACTTCACCTGTACTGGAGCAACCCCCAAATGGCCCCACTTTTTAAAATCGCTGCATAGGCAATGACATCTAGGTCTGAAGTACCTAATTCCAAAATTTCATGCCGATATCTTCATAAAATTCGGAGATAAAAAAGTGTGACAGACACGACGGACGGACGGATGGACGGACGGACGGACGGACGGACACACCGAAATTTTAAAGGTTCCGTTTTTGTAGACGGAACCTTAAAAATGGTTCAGAGCAGGATGATTCTTCATTGTCTGACATTGCTAAAGTTGAAGTTTTCGATTTCGCCAGTATATTTCAAGGATTTATATTCTTGGGTGGGTGATGGTTCATTTGGAGTGCCACTTATTGCAAAAGTGAAATGTAATATCTCTAATATCACTTTTCTTCCAGTGGCATGAGCTGCACGTATTCACTTGGACCTCCCCCACCCTTTTATATATTATTTTATATTTATATTAAAGCTGATTGGATTTCTGGATTGCATCTGCAGATTGAAGAAATCCTTTGGCGAGTCATGCATATTTGGACAATAACTGCTCAAAGTTATTATTAATGTCTTAATATGTTTTAATTTTGCGTGAAACAATTAAATTAATTAATCAAAACAACTTTAGCACACACAATCCGATAGCAAAATAGTTATTGAATGAAAATGCGTAAATGAGGACGGTTTTGACATCCGCTTTCGGAATACAAAATACCAAATTTCCGTAAACGAGTTGGCATAACTTTTAATTTTCGAATGCGGACAGCACCACGTAGCGGCATTTTTTGTCCCTGCCAAAGGAATATAGAATTCTGACAGATCGTAAGCAGGAACAAATTTCCATAGAATCTTTCAATTCGGTCGTGATTTAAAACGATATTATCTATTAGAAAATGAATGCTTTTAATTACAGTAAATGTTTTAATGTTGAAAGCATGTACCAAATTCTGGATTTAAGTGATTGTCAAGTGATTATAAGAGACAGTTCAAGTATAATAGTGCTTTGAAAAATGTGAAAATTGCACTTGTGGCAAGAAGAAATTGTTGTTTTTTCTTCTTTAATACAGCGTTTGTTTATTTAATTGATCAACAAACAAAGCTTGCATTATGTACTAGTCACTTAAAATTCAATTGAACATGAAAAACATATAAAATTTCCTCGAACACACGTGTTTTTCTTGCATTTTTCAAGGCACAATTGTGTATAATGTATCACTTCTAAATACTTCACAACCAACAATATCAAAAGCAACATATTTTTACTCGATATTCCATAATAAATTGTATTTGAAACTAACAATTTTATGTTAGCTTTTACAAATTTATTTCTCCACCAAATTTCAAGTTTCAATATAAATTTGTTCCCGCCGTTGAACTGTCAGAATTCTATATTCCCCGGTAGCTACCAAAAATTTCCGCCAGAAGTACTTCAAGTCGTCAATAGACGTACAAAGTACCAATTTCCGATTTAAGGCCCCTGCGGCCTCATTTTGTATTGCTATAATATCGGAAATCTATTCGAAAATCGGAAATTGTTATTTTGTACTTCTACTCGTATAGCAAATACACACAATCCGAATTCGAAAATTAAAAGTTGTGCCAACTCGTTACGGAAACTTGCTATTTTGTGATATTAGAGATATTAGATTTCACTTTTGCCATAAGTGGCACTCCAAATGCACCACCATTTGGAATATCACCCACCCAACCACACAAAAGCTTGAAATATACTGGCGAAATCGAATATTTCAAATTAGCAATGTTGCCAGTTATGAAGAATCACCCTGCTCTGAACCATCTTTAAGCACTAAAAACCGCTGAACCACAACTAAACGATATGCTAAACTGTGAAAGAATAAAATTGTATTCAATTTATTTGCAACTGATTTTTATTTGAATGATTATTTTCTGATTTGGCAGTTTAATTTTCGGAAATTATTGATGAAAAGTTGGCAGCATTCAAACATTCAAACTCAATCCGAAAGTGATACAGAGTACGAATTGATTTGAGTATCGGATTTGATTTTCGAATCCGAATCCGAATTTGAAAGTGATACAAAATATGTTCGGTTATATTGCCCTAACAGTTTCTTGGCCTGGGCCTTATTTTGTATCACTTTCAAATTCGGATTCGGATTCGAAAATCAAATCCGAATTTGAAAGTGATACAAAATATGGCCCAGGCCAAGAAACTGTTAGGGCAAAATAACCGAAGAGGTTCGAGGCATGCATCAGAATGAGCAACGGGGCACTCAGCGAGCAACTAAGGAAACTAGGGGTATCAGAAGAAGATCTTTGCAGATTTTGTGGAGAATCTAATGAAATTTCAGAACATATACTGTGATTTTGTGAGGCACTAGCCCACAAAAGAAAAATATGGCCAAGTACCTACTATCAGGAAAATAAATGCAATCACTAGAACCATCTCCCATTCTCAAATTCCTGAAGGAAACTGGCTTAGAGAGAATACTCTAGAACAGATTTCTACACCTATGTGCAATATGAGTCCATTACCCTCAATACAACTCTGAAAAGAACTGTATTCTATGGGAACTCATACAATTGCGAACTAAGGTATTAAAAGGGGGCACAATGTATCTTGAAGGTCGCGGTACAATATATGTACCCTCAACAACAACAATAATAATAATCGTCGCAAATTTGTTTGTTAACGTACCCATTCATCCAGAAATGGACCTCATGGCTGAAAATGATTTTTCGATGAAAATTAGGGTCGGTTTCCAACTGCTCCAGAGCCCATTCAGCGAACACACATCGTTGTCTATGGTCGCTTACCTTCAGTTCCTGGTTCAGTTGAATTTTGTGCGGGTGTAGGACCAAGTCAGCATGTAAAATTCGCCAAGTTGTGGTCTGCCAAGTTCTTGTGAGCGACATGAAATCGACTGCCTCGGATTTTCCTGCACACTCCCACGGACAGCGGCAATGATTTCAGCAGATCTCGCGTTTCGTCGACGTACGGATGTTGGTTTATCGTTTACTGAACCAGTGGACTCAAATTTATGCACCACACTGCGAATAATCCTCTCGGTAGGACGATTATGTCGACCGTAAAATGAGCAAAGCGCGCGGAACGTTACCCGAACAGAACACCCATTTTGATAAAACAATTTTATTATTTGCACGTGTAACTGAATGCTATGTCCGTCCATGGTGATTTGACAAAACAGACTGAACAAGCGACAGCTAATTTGACAGAGGCAGCTATCAACTGTCAAGTTACGGAAGTCTCTGTTCCGACTGTAAGTGATGTACTACTGTAAGAGTCGAAAGAAAAGAGAAACGAGCAGGAAAAAAACAAAAGCCAACGCTCTGCTTGAGTGTCTCGATTTTATTTTAGAGTATGTACTTTTTCTCATGCTTTTATACGTGTAAAATAAAGTCACTAGTTAGTAGTTCAGGATTATAATGTTTATTTAGTATTTTTTAGTGGACTGTAACATTTTAGGAATATAATTTTAACCCGACCGCTCTCCTTGGAGTTCGTCACCTGAGTGCTAATAGCGAACTGCCGGGGTGATCCTGCATGCACACACACACAGGATCGGATGATATTGTGTGGACATAATTCCGCTTATTCTCGCACAGGCTCTCGTCCTATATTAAGAATATTGAACAATACGTTTTGTACACATTTTAATAACATACTTAGATTTATGGTATAAACAGATTTGGAGACATTTCGGGTAAATCATACGATCAGATGGCAATATATGTGGTAGTTCAAAAGAGCGAATAAGTACAGACTCGTTAACAAGCATGGAACCAAAAAGATAAAATTTATTTTTTCAATTACACTACCGAAAAATGCCTTGCATTCACATTGTACTGCTAGGCAGACTTCATTTATGGCAAAAACTTCGTAGTTTGAATATGATTAGAAACCGAGGAAAATGAGAGAAAAGGGTAAAGAAAGAAAGTAACGAATATGAGCTAAACTTTAGATAAAAATGTAATTGTTTCCCCGTAAATTTATTAAGACAATTGAATGTCAAACAAAAGTGAAAAATGCTATTGTCTGACTCACTTGAGCATCGTTTGTTGAAATAGCGATAAAACAGTGGCTAGGAAGACACATTACTCCGGTGTTCGGTGAATTCCATCGGTCTTGAGAGCACCAGGCCAAATATGAGCTTGGGGTTTTATAAATTTGAGCCATATGAAAGAAAAAAGCAAAGTACAAATGAAGCACCGTGGTTTCGTTCAATGACCTTTATTGAATTATGCGTGATCGCGCGAGCGTTGACCGTAATACTGTTCCCCGAGTGATCTGTGTCGCTTGTTTATATACCCGCGTGCATTTGAGGCTATATCTCTGCCATCCTATCCTCGATCTCGCCCTCGATATTGATATCTTCCTTGGGAATACCTTGTCCGATGCCATGACGGTGTTCAGCCTCCGTCGCGTTCGCTGTATGTGGGGGATATCTTCCACCATGTACCTATCGCTGGGTAGCACTTTCACGACGATATATGGCCCACGGTACCAAGGCTCCAGCTTCCTTGACTCACCAGTGGCTGCCGGATCGTTTTCAACGAGCACGAGGTCTTCTGTCTGATGCAATGTAGGCCGTTGCCGCCGGGCATCCAACCTTTCCTTCTGTCGCACCTGAACCTCCTCGATGTTCGCTAATGCCTCGCTTTGCCGTTTCTCCATTTCGTCTGCTTCCACTCGCGTCTTCTCCCCCAATTCCATCAACAGCTTGTCCCCAGAAATGGCTCGCGGCGTAAAGACGAATATGAGCTCGTGTGGGCTCGCCTTTGTGGTGCAGTTTCGAACCGTATTAAGCCCCCATAGAACTGCCAGGAGGTGAGAAGCCCAGTCCCTTCATTTTTCCCCGGAGTGGATGCACCTGGGCGTCGAATAGTTCGGTTGCACCTCTCCACTTGACCGTTTGTCCTGGGTGTCCTAACCGCAGTCGTAATATGATTTACACCGTTCCTCTCGCAAAACTGCTCAAACGTCCCTGATGTGAAGGCTGTTCCTCGGTCGGTGACAACCCGAAATAACCGGAGACTTCATTCAGAATGGCAAGAACATCTCTTCTATTAGTGTAGTTATTAGTTTTTCCTAACGATACGAAAGATGGTGTACTTGGTGTTGTTGTTGTCTCTCAAGGCGAGTACGTACCTAGTTCCGTCCTTACCCTTGGTGAATGGTCCGGGGTGAACTAGGTGCACCGTATCGAAAACAAGCGGAACGCTGTGGAATTCTGCCTTCTCTCCTCTTCGCATACGTACACTCTACACAAGAGGGGATGATTAACTTCTTGCATCGTTTAAGAAAACCTAAGTATTTTGCTTCTTTTTTTAATTAAACGCACACCAAGGATGGAAAGTGTTTCATTTTAATCGACCCAAGCGGCATTCATGGATAATGCGAATGATTATTAATTATTGATGGATAAGGTGACTGATTATTAAGCGTTGGCTTTAGTGACAGTAGGCAGTATTTAACTCATACAGTGGAGTTAAATGCTGCTTATTTTTATCCCAATGGAATATGCTGTCAATGAAAGCCTATGCGCTAAACATATGCTCTCGTTCCAATTCTACGGCCGATGAACAAGGTCATGAGTCAGGAGATCATTTATAAAACTGAAAAGGAGAGTCGAATACAAAACAGAGCCCCTCAGCAGTTCGAAAGGTAATTTCTAATCCATAGTAGAAGAGATTCATTGATACCGTAAGCACGCATTTTCGGCAAAATAGCTTGATGCCATACTCCGTCAAAAGTCTTTGAAATGTTAAGCGCAACGATCTTGCTTTTGTGCGAAGCTTGGTCTTACTTTTCTGCGATATATCAAATCACCCATGGATCTGTTGCTTGTTTTCCGCACATAACCATTTCATTTTCTTCTTGCGATTTATTACAACTTCTGTGCTCAGAATTAGCCTTATTTTGCAATAATAAGTAAGAATCATGTTTAATTTTTTTTTAAATTCACTGAACTTTAAATTTAATTTAAATTTCTCTCCAGTTAGCACCATATTTTGCTACCGTCTTCATTTTCAAAAGCTAAGTTGGTTGTGGGCTTTCTCCACTTGTGAAAGCCACCGATTATGTTGTCCCAAAGGCTCAGGAGTCGAAGATTCTTCGTGGCAGAGCAAAATTGCCCACTCTCTACATTCTTCAATCACCTTTTACTTCGAATCCGTAGACGCCTGGACAAACTCGTGTCGCTGTACAGCTCGTATAGTTGATGGTCTGATTTTCGCCTTCAATCGCCATCAATGCAATCGTACGCAGAACTTTTTTCTCGACCTGCAGTTTTATGCCAACACCAAACGGCAAGATGGAGAATCTTTTCCTGACAGTTATACTCTTTAAGAACTGCCAGTGAATCGAAAGAGTTTGAGCCGCAAAAAATTTCGTAGAGGGTCGACGCACAAACCCACACGGCCACGGCGCCCACTAAATGTAGTTATTCTCGGATAATTCTTCTTCTTCTTCTTCTTAGGGCGCTACAGTCCGAGGTGGACCTGGGCCTCACTCAACATGCCTCTCCAGCCAGCACGATCTTTCGCCAGCTGTCTCCAGTTTCGCACACCAAGTCGGCCGAGGTCCCCCTCGACTTGTGTGAGCCACCTTGTTCGTGGACGTCCTCTGATGCGTTGTCCCACAGGCTCAGAGTCGAAGACTCTTCGGGCCGGAGCTAAGTTGTCCATACGCTCTACATGGCCTAGCCACCTTAGGCGTTGGATCCATAGACGCCTGGCTAGACTCATGTCGCTGTACAGCCCATACAGTTCGTGGTTGAACCTTCTCCTCCAAAAGCCATCAACGCAAACAGGACCAAAGATCGCGCGCAGAACTTTTCCCTCGAAAAGACCAAGAGACTGTCCATGCCTCTGCGCCGTACAGCAGGACTGGGATGATCAAGGTCTTATATAAAGTCAGCTTGGTCTTCCGAGAGAGGGCTCTACTACTCAATTGCCTTTTGAGCCCATAAAAACAGCAGTTTCTCGGATAATTGCCCCAATAAAAAATATCAAAGTTCATCGCAAGTCGAGTCGACTAACTCCTTTTCGGAAACCAAAACGAAACCAAATGGGGATTCAAAATAGATTTTGAACGTTTTTTTGCAATTCGTCAAGCCGAGTCCGAGCCTATTCGATCACTCTACACCTAATTGGTGGTCGAAATCGTTTTATACATCGCACAAGAAAACTGGACTCTCATCAAACAACTTTTTAGACAACTATCGTCAAGACGATCGAGCTAAACGACGATCATCAGACGATTGTCGTCATACGTGATTAGAGTCCAGGACATAAACAAAATAAACTGACACTCTTATGTGAAAAAAGAACAGCGAGAGAAAATAGGCCCGATTTCATCGTCTCATGAGAAACATGATCAAAAACGAACTCCAACTAGGTATTCAACTCGGTTTGTATGCGACCAATATTCATGCGTTAATTCAATGTGCTTAGTTATCTTCATCTCATCTCATCTTCAGTGACCCACATGTTCCACTAAAGGGCTCCCGGGGTCAATGCATGCACGAGAGATCTTTAGGCCACTCGATCCTCCGCCATCGACTCTGCCTCATCAGGAGCTATGCCAAAGCGCAACCAGGCGATTGATTGGACTTGGTCCAACCATCTCGTCCTGGATCTGCCAAGCGGTAGCCTACATGATGGAATCGCATTCAAGGCAAACCTCGGAAGTCGTGATGATGGCGACATTCGTGCCACGTGACCAAACCGTCGAAGTACAGCCCTTTCATTTCGAAGAAGTTAATGCCCAACATTGAGTTTCTCGTGCACTGCCGTGTTTCTCACCCTATCCCGGCGAGTAAGTCCCACAACTGCACGAAGAAATCTTATCTCGGCAGCTTGTATTCGCGATATTATTCTTTCGGTCATAGGTGAGACTCTCGACGAGTAACTTATCTTAACGAACCGAAAGACAATTGTGTGTATAAATCGAGTTGAAAACTGCAAAGTTTTCTTATTTATTTTTTCGTTTCATTCTAGTTTCGATATAAATGTAAATCGGTTCAACCCGGTTTTGATGTAACTCGGTTTGAACCGGTTTATGAACTAAACTTTAGAAACTCCATTTCCTGTTTGTTATTCCTTCGAGCACATTTTGCGGGAGCGAATATAACTTTTTCGGTTATATTTGGAACAAAATTGTTAGTGGGGAGGTGTATCGACTCCTACACTCGAGGTTGTCGGTTCGATTCCCGAAAAGACACCTAAAATTTTTTCACGGCTCCACCTCTTTCGTTTCACTGACAATGCTCAAAGAGTTTAAATGTCTAGAAAAAGCTCCTCAATCTCGCCGTTCGGAGTCGGCATTAAACAGTAGGTCCCCTTCACTCGTGAGAGAACAATAGCACGCACAACACGAATGGTTGCTGAGAAGTTTGACCTAGGTCGGACTGTAGCGCCGTCATTATTATTATTATTATTATTGTTAAATATCCATCAGCACGAAGTAAGTTTTATGACAGATCAAAATATGGGGAATATCTAATTTAATCCACACACACTGAAAGAAACAAATGAAAGAAGTACACAAATTTGTGTTTTCGTCCGATTAAATAATTTATTTGAAACTTAAATTATGAGTTACATTCATCAAAATGCCTGGATATTTAAAAAAAAGAATATTTTTTGTCCGTCAATACAACTAATTACAATTAATATTTAAACAATTTCAAACTCGGTAATCGTTTTCGTCATCATATCTCATGCAAATACAAATGGTGATTGGACGAACAAGACGCTATAATCGGCTCCAACGGATGAAAGTCAACATCAACTACACTATTCCCATGACCCGGGATGTTGTATATTAGTTTCTTTTGAATGGTGTCCCAAACGTGCACACAACGATCGGAGGTTCCAAAGGCAATCTAAAAAAGAAAGAAATTCAGACTGACATTCACCGAATGACACAATGTTACCTTGACACCGTCCCTGTGCCAAGTGCACTTGAGAAGACTTGACTCGTAAACACTGTGGTGGGCAATGAACATTCCCAAACACCTGTCGCCCGATGCATAGGGTCTTATGTCCCAAATGCGAACAGTGTTGTCCCTTGAGTTTGATAGCAGCTTCGTGCCGCAAGGTGATAATGCAATGGACGATATGAAGTGAGTATGCCCTTCCAACTGGCAAAGCGATCTCCACGTTCGAATGTCCCAGAAAGTGATGTTTTTGTCAGAACTGCCAGAGTAAACCACATCGCCGGCGAGATTGGAGCTTACAGACGTTACTGAATAACAGTTCTTGAATGTACCACTACACGCGTTCGTGCGATTGTCCCACAAACGAATGGTGCCGTCGTTCGATCCTGAGCACACTGTGTTATACTGCTTGAATTTGTGAAGACTGTTGACACCACCAGAATGTCCCTTGAATGTATTCAACCGCAGACCTTTGAAGGCATCCCAGACAGCAACTGTTCCATCCAATGAACAGCTGTAGATGCATTCCCTTTCCTCTGAAAAGTGCACGTCGGTCACGGCTTTGGTATGCGCTTTAATAACCATTACCCTATTGAAATCTCCGCGTATAGGGCTAAGGTCTGAAAACAAAACAAACTTTAATACGCACTCCCAGTTGATATCCACGAAAGAACTTGCAAATATATTTATCAGAACCGGCGGACATTAGGACTCGTGCTTGTGGATCAAATCTGCAGGCGTGGATAACGCCATTGTGTTCTTCCAGACGTACGATGCGCGCAGCAAGACTGGACACCCTTTTTACACCCGATTCACTCAGAGCCCGGTCGACCGCTTCGACAATAACTAATTTTTGATCTTTAAAGGTTGCCCGCGAACCTGGTAAACGTCGCCCAGTCATTTTCATAATTTCGACACAATTTCTTTCGATAATTGACCTGGCTATCGTTACAGTTAGTGGTACAGTAATGTTATTTCAGGAGTTTGACACTTATTTTAAAACAGAGCTCCCAAGTCAAGAAATACAATAACACTGCCATGTGTGCTGACCAAACTCAAATACGGTCAAGTGAATCAACAAAACAACGGAGCATTAGCTGTCATTACTAATGAATTTCTTTCATTTTTTGTTGAGTTGTCTTTCATTTGTTGTGTGTTTTATTTTAAAAGCTTGCATGCCCACGGTAAGACTGCGTTTACATGGGTGGAAGAGGGCAGTAGATTTTCTGCATGTGGAACACCCGAATCGGTTCATTTGCAGCCGAATCGGTTCATTTGCAGCATGTCAGTAACATTATATCTCGAAATGAGTAATTATCTATTTCGAATTCGTACTTTTCATGAATGCCGGATAAAAACTTTATTTTTTTTTTGGAGGTGTAACAGGAATTCTTGTGAGCGCCCCGTAGCGTAGTGGATAGGTGCGACGACTCCTACGCTTGATGTTCTCGGTTCGATTCCCGAAAAAAACACCTAACATTTTTCTGCAGCTCCTCCTCTTTCGAGTCACTGACAATGCTCAAAGAGTATAATTGTCTAGAAAAAGCTTCTCAATCTCGCCGTTCGGCGCCACCAGACCCATTTTAGCCGCTTCCGTTTCAATGCCAGCAAACGCATCATTGACGGCTCGCTGTGTTCTCCCAATCACGTCAATGTCATCCGCGTAGGCTAGCAGTTGAACGGACTTTTGGAAGATCGTGCCTCTTGTGTTGGCCAGTGAGTTTTACACGATCTTCTCAAGAACGATGTTAAAGAAATCACATGACAGCGCGTCGCCCTGTCTAAAACCTTTGTGATACTGAAGGTCTCGGTGAGTTCGTTACCGACCTTTATGGAGCAGCGAGAGTTCTCCATCGTCATGCTGTCCAATCTGACGAGTTTGGCAGGAATGTCAAAACTAGACATGGCGCTGTATAGCTCGTCTCTATGCAGACTGTCATATGCGGCCTTGAAATCGACATATAGGTGGTGTGTGTCGATCTGTATTTCTTGGGTCTTCTCCAGGACCTGCCGCAGTGTGAAGATTTGGTCTATGGTGGACTTCCTCGGCCTGAAACTACACTGATAGGGACCTATCAGTTTGGTGACAAAAGGTTTCAGACGTTCACACAGAAAGGCAGAAATGATTTCTTACGCGATATTAAGGAGACTTATTCCTCGATAGGTGGCGCAGTCAAAGGGGTCTCCTTTCTTGTGGATTGGGCAAACGATACTGAGATTCCACTCATCGGGCATGCTTTCCACCGACCATATTTACAGATGAGCTGGTGCATGCGCCCTACCAGATCACCTCCAACTGCTTTAAATATTTTTGCGGGCAGACTATCTGCACCAGCAGCTTATTCAGTCTCGGTATCGCTATCTTGACTTCGTCTAGATCGGGGGGACGGTTCAATCGGGGGGACGATCCAACGCCTAAGATCGCTAGGACATGTTGAGCATATGGACAACTTAGCTCCGGCCCGAAGAGTCTTCGACTCTGAGCCTGTGTTACAATGCAACAGATGACGTCCACGAACTAGATGGCGCACACAAGTCGAGGGGGACCTCGGGCGGCTTGGTGTGCGAAACTGGAGACAGCTGGCTAAAGATCGTGCTGGCTGGAGAGGCATGCTGAGTGAGCCCCAGGTCCACCTCGGACTGTAGCGCCCTAAGAAGAAGAAGAAGAAGAAAACTCGACGCCGTGGCATAGTGGGCAGGTGCGTCAACTCCTATGGTCGAGGTCTAAGGTGCGAATCACGAAAAACACCTAACACTGTTTTCACGGCTCCACCTCTTTCAAATCACTGACATTGCTCAATGAGTATATCTGTTTAGAAATAGCTTCTCAATCTCGCCGTTCGGAGTCGGCATTAACCTGTAGGTCCCCTTCACTCATGAGAGAACAATAACATGCGCAACACGAGTGGTTGCTGAGAAGCTAAGTCCAAGTCCACCTCGGGCTATAGCGCCGCCATTTTACTGAAGGATCCAAAATAAACCTACACGAGCTTTGAAACTGCAAAAATTAAATAACAATCTTCAAGCACAGCTTACGATCTCTTTTTTTTTAAACCGACGTTTTTTCTTAGATATTTGTAGACATACTTCTTGTAGAGACTGTGAACATGATGAAATTCCATCAGCTTACATCGAATAAACATCATCTTCCTCTAGAACTGCAAACTTAACTGTTTCAAATAAAACAGTTCCCGGTTGAGCAGCAAGTGTCTTTACACTTTCAGATCAAAGCTAGTTCCTCTGTCAACAAAGTGAGTTGTGCCTTGACGCGTGAACTTAAAAAAAACTCCGTCCACAAAAAATCGATCGTACTTGACACAAGTTGAATTATTTGAGAGAAAAGAAAACGAAATGGGCAGTCGATTTCGACTTGCGGGGACGCCAGGCGTAATAAAACCGTATAGACGTATCCCCTACGAATGCGTTGGAGAAGTTTTATTCAACAAAGGGGTGAAGCGGACGACAAAACTCACAGCCCCCATAGAGCGGTTAGAGGATCACACTGGAGAGGTATTCACCTGTGAGTTCCATCCGGAGGGAGAACTCCTTATGTCAGCTGGAATTAGGCCCGAAATTCGTAAGCACCCAGCGACCATCTTATGGAATTTGTGAACTTTCACGTGCGTTTCTTCCAGACATTTGCGGTGTTTTCGAACGCAAAGGCTGCGTCATGATCATGCAGGGTCACTGGTGTGCAGTCATGGAGGCGCACTTCTCCTCGGACGGAGGACTGATTTACAGCTGCAGTTCAGATCAAACCCTTGGCATATGGGACACATTCACCGGTATTCGGATTGCAATGCTAAAGGGCCACGTGGGCTGTGTAAACACGATGCAGTGCGCAAGAAGGGGATTGCCGATTCTGTGTTCTGGCGGCGATGACGCTACTGTACGTTTGTGGGACGTACGTCAGCAGGTCAACGCCATGAAATTCGAAGATAATTCCAATGTGATATCAGCGTGCTTCAACGAGCAAGCAGATCACGTCTTCACGGGTAGCCTGGAGAATGTCATCAAAATTTGGGACATTCGGATGGGTGAAGTCGTCTTATATCTGGAAGGTCATATGGACGCCATCAGCGGTCTTGCGCTGTCACCCTGTGGAAATTTTCTGTTATCACACTCGATTGACAATACCCTACGTATTTGGGATGTTCGTCCGTCGTACACGGGTGAACGATGCACTTATGTGTTACCCGCAAACCAATACATTGTGAATGGAAATCTGTTGAGATGCGCTTGGTCTCCAGATGGGACAAAGGTGCGTCCATCACTTGGCTAGAGAGAGTGTCTTAATGCAGATTTCTTTCCCGTAGGTTGCAGCTGGATCATCCGATGAGGAGGTGTCGGTGTATTGTGCTGTGAATGGAGTGAAGTTGGACGATCTCCCAGGACACTGTGCCACCGTGAACGATGTAGACTTCCATCCGTCGGTGGCAATAATTGCATCTGCATCGAGTGATAAGCATGTATTCCTTCATGAAGCATTGGCATGGTGAACAGTGGTGGACAGACAGAGGGATTGCTTTGTGTCGTGCATTGTGTGTTTGCTTGGATGTATGAGTGTTTTTGAACGTTTGAAGGACTTGACTATAGCAAAGTTTTTTTTTATTTGTGACATGTACATATTTAAATCTGTTCGGTATCCAATTATGTGTTTGTTGAGAACAGTGCTAAATAAAGTTTAAAAGATTCATGGGAGTCCTGTATGCAGTATATTTATGATGAATTGTTTGATGCAGCTTCACTGCAGTTCGATGACAGTAGCGTGACGGAAAGCCAAAAGAAATGTATACACACAGGCATCGGCAGGGCAAGATTTAGGGGTCTGGATGCTCTAGGGCAACAAAAGAGTGATGGCCCCCTGGCTTTTTTTTTCCAAAAATTACAGACAAGAACAGGAAAAGAAGAAAACTTACACTTGTCACTTGTGAACAATCCGGCTCACTGAAATGAATGATTTTGCCCACCTCTACTGGCTAGCTTAATCTATGTTGTTTGTGTAGGTATATCCATTCCTCTTTTTTTGTAAAGCAGGCCAATCTGCTTGCTGCGCATTTTGCGGCCAGCTCAACGCTGCCAGATTCGACCCTGTCTCCGCATGTACTTGAGAGCGTCAATTGTACCATGGGACAAATCCATTTTCGCACTCGTACAGTTGTAAGAGTACTTAAAGATCTCAACGTGCATAAATCCGCTGGCCCGAATGGTATACCCCCGTTACTTCTGAAGACGTGTTCTTCTGCGCTGGCAAAACCACTGCGTAAGCTTTTCATCTGTCCTACTCTTCTGGTCTCTTTCCGAGTGGATGGAAAACAGCATTTGTCCAGCCCGTCCCTAAAAAGGGCAAATCTTTGTCACCCTGCTCCTACTGACCCATAGCACTAACGTCCCTTCTTTCCAAGGTCATGGAAACGCTGATTAATCGTCAGCTTATGAAATATTTTGAAACGCGGAAGCTTCTTAATGACCGGCAATACGGTTTCCGCAGCAACAGGTCCACTGGTGATTTGATGGCATATCTCACCGAAAAGTGGAACCAATCCTTGCACAATGCAGGAGAAAGCAAGATCGTTGCGCTTGATATTTCAAAGGCATTTGACAGAGTTTGGCATCAAGCTCTTTTGTCGAAAATGCGTGCTTATGGCATCGATGAGTCTCTTCTTCTATGGATCAATTCAAGTCGTTTTGGATGGGTTCAAGTCTGATATCCACCAAATTAATGCTGGTGTTCCCCAAGGCTCAGTTTTGTTTCCGGCTCTCTTTCTCATTTTTATACATGATCTCTTGTCTGATGACAGTACTCTCAGCTTTTCATATTCGTTCCAAGAATCACGACCCTATCCTTCGGCGTAGAATTGGAACGGTAGCGTATGTTTCGCACATTAAATTCCGACCTTGACAGCATATTTAATTGGGGTAGAACAATAGATTTTAACGCTAAGCTGGGTAAAGAGGACATCTTTGCTAGAGTCATCGGTAAACACAGCCTGCACGACACCACGTCCGAAAACGAACTCAGGCTGGTGGACTTTGTTACGGGGCGAAACCTCTCTGTAGCTAGCACGCGGTTCCCACACCTCAACATCCATAAAGGGACCTGGCGGTCCCCTGATCATTCAACCGTCAACCAGATTGATCACGTTGCGATCGACGTCAGACACTCCTCCAGTATTCTTGATGTCCGAACGTTCCGAGGCGCCAACATCGACTCGGACCATTTCCTTGTTGCAGCCAAGGTAAAGACGCGGATATCGAGAGAACAACGGAGTCGAGAAAGACAACCACGGTTTGACGTCGAAAAGCTACAATCGCAACAGACTGCCAGGAACTTTGCCGATCGAGTCTCCCTGAAACTCTCCGAAAGTTCGACGTCGCCTGCACTAACAATAGACGAAGAATGGAAACGTTGTCAAAGAGCCATCAGAGAAGCCGCTACTGATGTGCTGGGTTTCAAAACACCACCTAGGAAAAACCCCTGGTTTGACAACGAGTGCAGGCAGGCACATGCAGCAAAACAAGAAGCCTACCGGGCAACGCTGCATCGAACCACGAGAGCTGTTCGTGAGCTCTACGAACAGAGAAGAAGGTAAGAGAACCGGCTTCTCAGGAATAAAAAGAAAGAGCACGAGAAGCGCGCGATCGAGGAGATGGAGAGGTGTTATGGCAGGAATGATGTCCGAAAGTTTTACCAAAGGGTAAAACTTTTATCGAATGGATATAAAGTTCGGACAGAAGCTTGCCGGGACGAAAATGGACATCTAGTAGTAGATTTGCAGTCGATACTGAGAATTTGGAAAAATCATTTCTGCAGACTGTTGAACGGCGATGAGGACACAAATACCGCTGTCAGGCAGAATGTTCCACTCAACACAACGGACGATGATAGAAGAGAATACCGTCCCCCCGACCTAGACGAAGTCAAGATAGCGATATCGAGACTGAAGTCTAATAAAGCTGCAGATGCAGATAGTCTGCCCGCTGAAATGTTTAAAGCAGCTGGAGATGATCTGGTAGGGCGCATGCACCAGCTCATCTTTAAGATATTGTCGGAGGAAAGCATGCCCGATGAGTGGAATCTCAGTATCGTTTGCCCGATCCACAAGAAAGGAGACCCCTTTGATTGCGCCACCTATCGAGGGATAAGTCTCCTTAACATCGCCTACAAAATCTTCTCTGCCGTTTTGTGTGAACGCCTGAAACCATTCGTGAACAAACTGATAGGTCCTTATCAGAGTGGTTTCAGGCCCGGGAAGTCCACCATCGATCAAATCTTCACACTGCGGCAGATCCTGGAGAAGACCCAAGAAATGCAAATCGACACACACCATCTATTAGTCGATTTCAAGGCCGCATATGACAGCGTGTATAGAGACGAGCTATACAGCGCCATGTCTAGTTTTGACATTCCTGCTAAACTCGTCAGACTGAGCAGGATGACGATGGAGAACTCTCGCTGCTCCATCAAGGTCGGTAACGAACTCACCGAGACCTTCAATGTCAAAAAAGGTTTTAGACAAGGCGACGCGCTGTCATGTGATTTCTTTAACATCGTTCTTGAGAAGATCGTGCAGAACTCACTGGCCAACACAAGAGGCACGATCTTCCAAAAGTCCGTTCAACTGGTAGCTTACGCGGATGACATTGACGTGATTGGGCGAACACAGCGAGCCGTCAATGATGCGTTTGCTGGCATTGAAACGGGAGCGGCTAAAATGGGTCTGGCGGTGAACGAGGGCAAAACAAAGTATATGCTGTCATCAAGAAAGGACGCACAACATCGACGACTTGGCCAGAACGTCACCATAGGCAGCTATAACTTTGAGGTAGTAAAGGACTTCGTCTACCTTGGCTCCGCGGTTAACAGTACAAACAACATCAGTACCGAGATCAAACATAGAATAACTCTTGCCAACCGCTGTTTTTATGGGCTCAAAAGGCAATTGAGTAGTAGAGCCCTCTCTCGGAAGACTAAGCTGACTTTATATAAGACCTTGATCATCCCAGTCCTGCTGTACGGCGCAGAGGCATGGACAATATCCCAAGCGGATGAACAGTCTCTTGGTCTTTTCGAGAGAAAAGTTCTGCGCGCGATCTTTGGTCCTGTTTGCGTTGATGGCATTTGGAGGAGAAGATTCAACCACGAACTGTATGGGCTGTACAGCGACATGAGTCTAGCCAGGCGTCTACGGATCCAACGCCTAAGGTGGCTAAGCCATGTAGAGCGTATGGACAACTTAGCTCCAGCCCCGAAGAGTCTTCGACTCTGAGCCTGTGGGACAACGCATCAGAGGACGTCCACGAACAAGGTGGCTCACACAAGTCGAGGGGGACCTCGGCCGGCTTGGTGTGCGAAACTGGAGACAGCTGGCGAAAGATCGTGCTGGCTGGAGAGGCATGTTGAGTGAGGCCCAGGTCCACCTCGGACTGTAGCGCCCTAAGAAGAAGAAGAAAAACAAAAGAGTGGAATTTAATGCTTCCAAAACTCAATGCTGTCTACTGTCACTTAAGCGATCCCAAAATAATCAACCGTTATCCCTGAATGGCACTTGCATCGAAGAAACCGAAAAACTTTCCACCCTCGGTATGTGTATCAACTCAACACTTAGTTGGAATGATCACATATTCGAGGTCGCCAAAAATGCTGCGAAATGTATAGGTTTCCTTAAACGATGCAAGACATACTTCACCCCTCTGATTTGGCTTCAATTTACAAGGTCTACATCCGCCCCCCAAACTTGAGTATAACGCTCATATCTGGTCTGGTGCTCCCAAGACCTCTCTGCACCTGCTAGATGGAATACAACAGCGACCGATAAAACTTATAGGAAACAGTAACATCGCGAAGTCGACAGACTCGCTCGAACATCGCCGTAATGTCTCATCATTGTCTTTGTTTTATCGCTATTTTAACAAACGATGCTCGAGTGAGCTAGCCAATTGCATTCCTCCCCTCCATGAATTCACCCACAATACCCGTCTCGCCAGGAATGTTCATCAGTTCACCCTTAAGACTGCTTTCGGACGTACATTTAAGCTTAGAGAGTCGTTTTTCAGCCGCACCACAAGAATATGGAATGCTCTTCCCAGCCCAATAATTCCCACTCACTACAATCCGCAGACATTTAAGACCAATGTGCACAGGTACCTCCTCTCTCTTTCTCCCTCTATACCTTCGGACCGTGCTGTGTCTTGATTCCAGACACTTAAGGGTATTCGTAACCCCTTTTGAGCGCGCAAATTATATATAAAAAAAAAGGCGTCCATCGTTTTGATGACAAGTTGGTTGCTCTGGGTTTGGTAATGAACAAAGTGGCGCAAAATTAATCATCCTATCGGATGATGCTATAATTTTTGCAAATTGCGTCGTACGTCAATCATATTTGACATTTGTGAACCAGACAGCTGCAGTATACAAACAGAAAATTCAGCAAGAGCGTGGAATAATTGTGTCGATTTTTTTTTTTTAGTAATAATCGGTCGGTGGTGTTGGCGTAGCGTGAATTTCGACGTTGATTTTATAATCGTGTCACAAATGTTCCGGCGCTTAACTACTCGACTCGAACAGACTGGAACCACAGGAGATCATGCAGGGCGTGTCCGCCACCGGTCGTTCGGCCGGGAATATCGCGGCTGTGGCTGCCGATGTCGCTGAGAACGAAGAAACATCAACCAGACGATGGGCTACGCAATAGGCCATCATCAGACGGAGTTGGATGAGCGGTGCTTGTTGAACATGTGGTTTCAACAAAACAACCGCACACACAGTTCGAAGTCTATTGTGGGGGCCCCTGTTTTATAGAATCGCGGGGCTGTAGCCCAGGCTGCTCTCCCCTAAATCCGGCACTGGCCATCGGGATAGATAGAACATGCATTCAATAAATTTGAGATTGAAAACATGTCCATGCACATGTACAGCTGTATAGCTCGTCTCTTTGCATACTGTTATATGCGGCCTTGAAAACGACAAATAGGTGGTGTGTGTCGATCTGCATTTCTTGGGTCCTTTCCAGGATCTGCCGTAGTATAAAGATCTGGTCCACTGTGGACTTCCCTGACCTGAAACCACACTGATACGGTGATACGGATATCAGATAAGGAGACTTATGCCTCGATAGTTGGTGCAGTCAAGGGGGTCTCCTTTCTAGTGGATCGGGCAAACGATACTGAGATTCCTCTCATCGGGCATGCTTTCCTCCGACAATATCTTACAGATGAGCTGGTGCATGCGCCCAATTACATCTTCTTCGACTGATTAAAAGATTTTCGTTCACTCCAGCCTTTTTGAATTCCGTCTCAATATTGTGAGAAGTTCTTCTTTCAATTGCCCTCTAGATTGAGTGAAAGATTTTAGCCGACAGCGGTATTTTGGTCCTCGTCGCCGTTTAACAGTCTGCGAAAATTCTTAGTATTGACTGTGACTCAATACCAATCGAAAAAACGTCGCAACCATTCTCAAATCTCAAATAAGATTGTAATGAAAGCAATAGTTTGTATCTAGATACTATCAGCTGGTATCTGTGGACCCAACACTGGGATCTCTGTACCTATGGGGTCTAGTCCCACTGTGTTTCAAGCCGAAATCCATGCCATTGAGATCTGCGCTAGACATAATCTTGGTAAAGGTATCAAGGGACCAATTATACAAATCTTTTCAGATAGCCAGGCAGCACTTAAAGCCTTATCGTCCAGCCAAAGACTCCAAGTCCGTCAAATGTTGCCACGATGCTCTGCAATCCCTAGCCAAACACAACAAAGTGAAACTTGGCTGGGTCCCTGGACACAAGGGGATTGCAGGTAACGAATCCGCAGACGATCTCGCTAGAGCGAGTTCAGGTACTGCCTTCATAGGTCCTGAACCGTACTGCAGCGTCAATTGGACAACGGCTACAGCGCTGATTAATGAATGGGAAAACAAATTTCGCCTAGATCATTGGACCAATGGGTCAGGTCTCTGGCAATCAAATCGATTAATCAGACCCTATTCCTATAAGGAAATCCTTAACTTAGATAAGGAGAGCATAAGAAAGCTAACGAGCTTTCTTACTGGCCACTGCGGCTTGACTTACCACCTTAGCAAAATGAACTTGTGTCAAAACAAGGAATGTAGGTTTTGTCTTGAAGAAGACGAAACATCCCAGCACATTTTATGTGAAAGTCCGGCACTACATTGGTTAAGGAAACGTATTCCCCATAGGGAAATACTGACTTCAGTGGAATTGAAAAACTCCACAACAAAAGATATACTATCTGTCATAAGGGAAGTGGTAAATCTTTTGGATTTACTCCAACCCATCGATACAATAGATCTTTTTAGGTCGCAGTGTCGCTGCCTTTACGGCGGGGTTGTACAAGGGGGAAAAAAATCTAGATGTACAATCTTCAGTAGCAAACAAGATAAAGAGGTAGGCAAACGAAGAATACTAACTCGAACTTATTCTAATTCGAATTTCGAACTCGAAATTTTTCCGCCATATTTATTTTGGCATTCCTCAAATTTCTATACAAAAAACCATCCTCTAAGTCGAATTTTCTCTAACTGGACCTAATTTTGGTATCAATTCAACTTAGAGGGAGGCAGCTGTACTCTAAATTTAATTGTGGAATCGTGATGGTAATTATTCCGTGCAGGTAAAACGCATATGGATGAGAATCGTAGAATGTCCAGGATCTTTAGGCAAAGAGAAAGATGTCTGCATAACGATTAACATTGTAGTTAAGAATTACGAAAAGGAGCAATGTGTGGTAAGTAAGTAGGCGAGTTCTTGCTCAGTAGCTTGCTAAGCTCTTCTAGTAGCAGAAAAATTGAAAAACTCGATAACGGGAGTAGTATACCTATCAAAAAGAGTGATATTAATGCAATTTAAGACGGAGAAGACTCTAATGAATATAATTCAAATATATGCGCCGACAGCTGACTGCGACGAATCGACTATTGAAGAATTCTATCAGGAACTAGAGCAAGCAGTTAAGCTAACAAAAAAGAAGGAAGTTACATTAATAATGGGAGACTTTAATGCAAAAGTGGGGAAAGGGAGAATCGGAGAAGTTGTAGGTGACCACGGCCTAGGCTATAGAAATGAAAGAGGTCAAAAACTAATCGAATATTGCCAACTGAACGAAATGGTAATCATGAACACATGGTTCGAGCTCCCTCCAAGAAGACTATACACGTGGACGGCCCCGGGACATAACAGAGAGACAATGATAAGGAACCAAATAGACTACATAATCATCAATAAAAGATTCCGAAACGCAGTGAAATCTGCAAAAACTTACCCAGGAGCAGATGTAGGATCAGATCATAATCCGATTGTAGCCAAAATTCAAATACAGATGAAGAAGATTCAGAAGAGGTCAAAAGGCAAACAATTTAAAGTAGATCTTTTAAAAAACGATCACATACGAACACAACTGAAAGAAGAGATGAACGATAGGCTTAAACAAATGAGGACGGATCTAATTAATGATGATAACATAGACAACAAATGGATAGAGCTAAAAGATATTATAATAGAAGCAGGAAGGAAGCACCTACAGAAAAGAGAAAATTTACCAAAGAAAGAATGGATGACAAACGAAATTTTGACCCTAATGGAGCAGAGAAGAGTAAATAAACTAGATCCCACTAAATACAAGGAAATTGAGAGACTCATCAGGAACAAAATCAGAGAAGCCAAAGACACTTACCTTCAACAACAATGTGCAGAATTAGAACAATACGACAGGAACTACGACAACTTTAATATCCATAAAAAAGTAAAGGAAATCTCAGGGTTAGAAAGGAAAAAACAATACGCCGCACTAAAGGATAAAAATGGAAAAATATTGCTGAATACAAACCAGAAACTAGAACGATGGAAAGAGTACATCGAAGAACTTTTTTGGGACGACAGAGATGAGCTACAACCGAACAGAGGAAATGAAGGACCACCTATACTGAAAGAGGAAATAAAAAAGGTACTAGACGAAGCTAAAACAAGGAAAGCTACAGGTCCAGATGAAATACCAAACGAGCTCCTCAAACTAATAGAAGAAGATAATATCCAAATAATCACCAACCTGTTCAACGCTATATATAAATACGGCAAGATCCCTGAAGACTGGTTAAAATCGACATTTATAACGCTACCAAAGAAAAGTAAAGCAACGCGCTGTGAAGAGTATAGGACAATCAGCCTAATGAGCCACGTCTTGAAGTTATTCCTAAAAGTTATACACAGAAGAATCTTCAGTAAGCTTGAGGAGGATGTAAGCCCTTCACAATTCGGATTCAGGAGCGGTTTTGGTACTAGAGAAGCACTATTCGCTATCAATATGATAATCCAACGAAGCCTGGAAGTGAACCGGAAGGTTTACGCATGTTTCGTGGACTATGAAAAAGCCTTTGACAAAGTCCAGCACAAAAAAATGATTGAAATTCTTAGGAACAAGGGCATTGATAGCAATGAGTGCAGAATAATCGAAAATCTCTACTGGAATCAACGAGCGAAAATACACATAGAGGGAGAAGAATCAGAGGAGATAAATATGAAAAGAGGAGTCAGACAAGGTTGTATTTTATCCCCACTTCTTTTCAATATGTATTCAGAAGAAATCTTCAAGGAAAGCATAAGAGACATCGAATATGGAGTAAAGATTAATGGCGTAAGAATAAACAACCTAAGATATGCGGATGATGCAGTAATAATATCTAATGACTTAAAGGAATTGAACATCATGATGAATAAACTGAATCTCGCAAGTGAAAAGTACGGATTAAGAATCAACGCATCAAAAACGAAATTTATGGTAATTGCCAAAAATACGAGCGCAGCGAATATTGAATTGAAGATAAACAACACAAACGTAGAGAGAGTCGACAGTTTCAAATATCTAGGATCGGTGATTTGCAGCAACGGCGATCCTTGCAAAGAAATCCTGTGCAGAATAGAACAAGCCAAAGCCGCCTTCTGTAAGATGAAAAAGCTCCTATGTAGCAGAGAAATTAATATGAAAACTAAAACAAGGCTGGTGAAATGCTACATATGGTCAATTCTATTATACGGTGCCGAAACCTGGACAATAAAGAAGAAATCCGCAAAGAAGATAGAAGCTCTAGAAATGTGGATCTACAGAAGGATGCTACGAGTTTCTTGAATGGACAGAGTAACAAATGAAGAAATATTAAGAAGAGTGAACCAAAGAAGAGAGATAATGTTTACAATAAAAAAAACGAAAACTGGAATACTTAGGACATATACTCAGGAATAGCAAATACCATCTACTGCAAAATATTTTACAAGGAAAAATAGAAGGAACGAGAGCAAGAGGAAGACAAAAAACAACATGGAGTGCCAACCTGAGAGAATGGCTTAATCTCCCAACACTGCAAATATTAAGAGGAGTAACAAATAAGCAAATATTAAAAATGATGATTTCCAACCTCCGAAGCGGAGAGGAACCTTAAGAAGAAGAAGCTTGCTAACAAGGTCGTAAATGTCCCCTTTGATTATATCGTTAAATAACATAAGTAAATATTCCTTTCGTTTCCGTAAAAAAACACAAGTTGAATTATCGGTACCGATACAGTCAGTTTTGACATCAAAGTTCTAGGTCAATGCATTGTTGAAATGTTAAACAGGATCTGCTGCTTTCACAGAGTTCCAAAAGAAACAAAGGCATTCTTTCTGTCTCTGCTTGCAGGCATTTCTTGTGTTGACAAATTCAATTTGAACTTTCACTTCACAACTTTTCAACTTTTCACCACGATATACAAAAAAAAAATGGTTGCACAGAAGCTTCAAGTAGAAACATTTTACGATTTCACGTCACAAAAATGCCTGTTTTATATTTAAACATATATTTCGGCAACTTCCAACATATTCTGCTAAATTTACTTGTACTAAAAATTACTTATCAGATGCTGCCACATCCCATTGCAAATCTACTACAAATGACATGTCACATCTCAATACCAATTCACCAATGAATACACAACAGCAAAACAAATAATTACTTGTCTTATTTGACAGTTGTGTGTTGTGTCAAAAGTCGTGGAGCAAAAAAAAAATCTATCTTCGTGTTTTGTTTCCTAATTTGCAGTCGCAGTGAAAATTTAATTAAACGAATTTTTTCTAATTTACACCAGCAACAAGCACGAAATGGAAACTTTTTCCTCAAAACACTCGCCACTCTGAACTGAACCCTGTAACTTCGGGCACAACACACAAAATATAAATGGGCGTCTAATTGCTTGCTATCAGTTCAACTGAAACCAAAGTTTGCATCAAGAAATTTCTTTTTGTATTTTCTCTTTGCACATAAAAAAATAATTAGTAAATATAGTGAACGGCTCTGTCGAAGGCAAATAAATGAAATTGGAACAGTGGAGCCCTGTCAATGAGATCTACAGTTAGTTATATGTTGTCGCATGGATCCGGGGAGGTTGTAATGTCTCGTCCGGACTACGAGCAGTGCGCTTATCATCACGGCTGTTTGCTGGTGTTGTTGCGTGGAATCGGGGATGCGAAACCACGTTCATTGCAAAAAATATTTGATCGTGTGAGGAAAGTAAATAACGTTAAGATTCCAGGTGGGTGTTGTGTTAATCGTGTGTCGTGTCGGACTGAATCTGAGAAGACAGTGCAAGCAAGAAATTGCGATGCAAGTGTGCAGATTGTAATCAGGAACGGGTTATAGGTCAATTAGTCTGCAGTGAAATCTTTGATAATGCAAATGTTGAGATGACTCAGATGCAATAAAAAATGCACAAGCTTTTGTGAAAAGAGTTGATTTATTGATTTTGAAGATGTTCTTGATTGCAATCTCTCAGCGCAAATGTGTGGTCGGAAAGTGAATTCATTTTGTTGATTTCAGATTCATCTGGTGTGGTGCGCGATATTTGGCTGCGGTATATCCATGACCACCCGGTTGAGAACAATGACTGGGGCGACTTTCAGACTCACAGACGTCTCCTGGGATTGATCACAATCGGGAAGTTCGAAAAGCAAGTCGAGCTGGATGAACTCTGCCGACAGCATGAGTTGATCAAGGCCGGGTACAAGACAACGCTGTACGACTCGCGGACGATTCTCTTTGGACCAGTGGACACCTCCAAGCGTGGAGAACTGGACAAATCCACGGGAAAGTACGCCCAGGAGGAGTTCACTATGCCAATCAGCTTCAAAAGTCGAGTTGTCTCGTACCACGAGAATGATCCGTGCGTCGACTTGGAGTTCCACATTGACGAGTTCGCCAAGGCACTGTTTTGGGTGCTCGAATCCAAGCGTGCGGACAGATCGCTCGAGAAGGTTCAATTGCTGCTGGCGCCATTTGAGAAGAAGGATTTCGTTGGACTTGACATGGAGTCACGAAACAATCGTAAACGATGTGCTGGTCGTGTAAAAAAGAATTTAGCTGACCTAACCCTGCAGGCAGGTTTGGTCGGCGAGGCTTTGGGCCTGTATCATACCGCTTGCGAAAGTTTACGTGCCATAGGCGATGCATTGTGGGTTGGTGCTTCGGAAGAGGGCTTGTGCGCAGCCTCCGCTATTATTCTCTACCCGCAGATGCGTGAAGTTGAAACACTGCATCGAAACGCAAGCCTTCAGGAAGGCACTTCACAGTTGAAGTCAACGCCAGAGAAATGGCGTGCGAGTGACTTAACAAAGAAGGTCGCAGTGGATAGTCAAATCTCCAGCGACCCCCCACAAATCGCTTCAAACTCGTCATCAACGTCTTCGGTGTCGTCGATTCTAACCTCATCCTCGTCAAACTCATCGTCGCTCTCGTCGTCAGTCTCAATGGCAGCAAGTCGCAACGACTTGCCGATGCACATCCTCAAACCGGAGGAGATTTCCAAGTTCTACAGCAACGCTATTATCAACTACAGCAAGTACAGGCATGCGGCGATAATCGAAACGGAGGCTGCCCTGAAGGCGGCACGGATTTTCATCGAACAGGAGAAGAATTTGGACGTCACAATGTTTCTGCAGAATATTCTCTCAATAAACTTGAACATGAGCGACCAGGACCGCGTGAAGAGATTTGAAGTGATAACGGACTTGTATCAACGCATCGGCTACCGTAGAAAGGCGGCGTTCTTTCAGCGGATGGCTGCTTGGAAGCATGTGGCGGGGAATCAAAATCCTGACTGGGCGCAAAACTATCGACTGATCCTCGAGAGTTTCCCCGGATATTTGCTCTCCCTGGATCCCCTGGAAGTGATTGAGAACAACGCAGGTTGGCCAACGCTTCAAATTGAGCAGCTGCAGTCGTTAATCACTGCCGCCCGACGCTTGGGCCATCCAGCACTGGCAACGCGTCACATGACATTTCTGCTGCAGACGCAGTGGGACAACATGACGCCTGCGGAGCAAAGTAAAATGGCACAAGACCTTCAAGTAAGTATGGGACATTCCTCTTCCCCCACGTGGTCTGATTTTCTTATTCTTTCAGACTCTAAGTTCACAATGTGAGGGATCCCCGGTACCCTTGGTGCTGGAGAATGGCACTGTCATACCTCCGGCGAACTTGACAGACATCCCATACTGTTTGGAGCTGACGCTCAGGGACCTACCCTCACACTTGCGACCGCAGCAAATCAAAGTGATCAAAGTCGACAGTGGGCCGTTCCTCTTCACACCCATACACTTCAGTTCGATTGACAGGCGTGAGAAGAAGAAGGACAAGAATAAGATTTGTAAGTTTCCCCCGTAATCAGTTTGAGTCCAGTCTTATTTGTGATTGGTTTTAGCATTTTTTTGGGTGCAGAACGATCTGTCCGAGGTCACAATTAAGGTGCGCAATCCGCTTCCATTCGAGCTGCAGATCTGTGATATGCGGCTTCTGACCAATGGCATTGTGTTCGAGGCATTACCTGAAACAGTCAAACTGCAGCCGTCTGTGCCGACGCCCATAACGCTGCACGGCACCCCAATCGAAGTGGGACAGTTGGAAATCCAAGGCTACAGCACTCACACGTTGGGCGTGAAGTCGAACTGCCGACTGAAGCACATGCGCAATCGAAATTTCCCTCAAAACTATCTCATCGATGTTATCCCAGCACTACCTCGGATAAGTGTCAAAACGTCGCTGCCCCAGACCGCAACCTTCTGCACACTAGCCAATTCGGAAACTGTCATAACCTCGGCCAGTTTGACGCTCTACAACGGAGAGACATCGATCTGCACCATCACGATAATCAACGATAGTCCACTGCCAGTTGAGCATCTAGAAGTGACCGTCAGCTCGAATGTGGATCAGGACGCCCAGGCAAGGATCTTTCACATCGACGAGGCAGAGCTGCAGTCGAAGCTGCCCATACCGCCAAAGAGTACAATTGACTTTCCCGTGCGAATATTTGGCGACGCGGACTTCATTTGTCCTGTGGTAAGTGGTCGGGCTGCTTCGGTTCATTCTGGAGGCACCACGTACGTCGGTGGTCACAATGACGGGCCACAAAGCTTGGGCTACTCCACACTGTCATCGGGTCATGCTAGTCTGCCAAGTCGTGTCAGTTCGCCGACACCGCAACACCACACAATCGTGGGAAGACGAAATGACATGTACACATCGAGTTTTCGTTCCTCTCATTCCGGCGGTCAGTCCTCACTGGCCGCACTTAGCCTTCCACAACCGTCCAATAGCACTGTTGGTCAACACGTTGAAGCGCAGTTTCGCATGAAGTACTCCGGGGGAGAAGCCATGCGAGAGGGATATTGCCGTCAATGCGGCATATCGTTCAATGTGGAACTCCTGCCCAGTGCTCAGATCACTAGCTGGGATGTCCTGCCAGCTGAGATGTGAGTTCCTGTAGTTTGTCTAAAATTGAAATCCTCAAATTCTGCCTTTATTTCTAGACCATCTCAGTTCTATCTCGTGCTGGATGTATCGAACTTGACTGCTCAAGAGATGTCGCTCAACTACACTAACAATAAGAACATCCTAATTGAGGCCAAGGAAAGTTGCAGAGTTCCTATACCGGTCGACAGATGTTCCCTGGAGAGTTTGTGCAAAACTGAGGAGAAGGCGGAGGATGCAGGTGCTCTTGTGTACATCGACTGATTTGTGGGAACATGAAGACATTTGGTTTTCCAATTTCAGCTCAAATGTCCATGACTGCGCAGCCGTCTTACAGTGATGTGATTAGTAAATTGTGTTCAGATCATATTGCTGAGCGTGTGAGCATAAGTTGGCTTCTGACCGGAACCGAAATTCAAGGCATAGCATCTTTAAAAGGAATTGTCCTAACCCCCGCCATGATTGATCTTACAACAGTGGCTCCCCTGCAATGGAGTGAGTATTGAAAGAAGTTGAGAATAACGATGGAGACTGATTTTGCTTTCATTTTGTATCCACAGCTGTTGCAATACAAAATACTCCCGTGCAACCGCAGTCAGAGGTTGTGTGCACAGCTGGTCACAGTGTGACCTTAAGTGTGACTGTGTGCAATCAATCGCTGACGCCCCTCAAACATTTAGCGCTGACAATACAATTTTACCAAGACTACAAGAATGGCGTAGAGAATTACAACCTGGATGTCGCCATGTCCGGTCCGAATCAGTAAGTTTCTCTGTTTTCCCCCTTGACACACAGCACCGATTGATGATCTATTCCCCTCTTAGAGTATCGATTCCTCTGCTGCAGAAGAACGAAGAAGTTCAGCACGAGTGCACTGTAATATTTTTCACTCCCGGCATATACAAGACGAACATTCAGTGTCGCTCCCTACCCGCTGCAGTCAAACCGCATGCTTTAGATAGCGGAGGTCAATTAGAGCAGCCAGTATACCAAAACTTCGCTAGCTATCATGAGAGCCAACAGCACGCATGGAAATTCATTCCACCAATCGAGGTGACCGTCCTCGAGCAATAATCAGTCGCGGTTCCTATCCAATCGCACTACCCCCAACCACACTGTTTTCCCCTGTTTCCCCCGACTCTGTAAATACTTAAGAAATATGTAGAACATACAAATTACGTTAGAAGATTGTTTTTTTTTTTTTTTTAGTTGAGGTTATCGATGTTATTAAATGGAAGTTAACTGTTTTAGAAACTATACGCTGAACTCATGTAAACTATGAATAAAACCTATACGAACCTGCAAGGGATATATTTACGTATTAGTTGGTTCCCCAGATATTGTTGCTAAAATGAATCGTTTCACAGGTTATGTGAAAACAAACAGAGCTACGGCTAGGAAGATATTTTATTGTAAACTATTGTTTCAACATTGTCTTGATTTGTAAATTAAACAAACGAGCTAACGCTATACATGTATATGGATGTATGTATGTATATTTTTATATTATAATTGCAACAAAACAATAAACAAAGACGAGAGATACTCTAAACACATGGCAAGGGAAGCGAGCAGCAGGCCCTGGGAGAAACAAAGCCGAATAGTTGCTGAATTAGTAGAGAAGCTAACGTATATGTGTATACAATAGGACCCTAACTGCTATTAGTGAATAACAATTCAAGAGCGTACTAGTTAATCTATTGATTTGTGCGTTTGTGAAATACATTTGGTATTATGCGTTGTACGTCTAGGTAGAAATATTACAAAAAAAAAAAGAAATAACAAATTATGTTAAAGGACTACAGATAATAAAGATATGAATTCAATGCAATACGGGCGAGTTAAAAATGAACTGGTTTGATTTAATGGAAAGGTTGGCACAAAAATAACGAGTTTCACTTCTTATGTTGTGCTTGTCATTTGTGTTGTTATAAGGAGCAAAATGTCTTTCGGAGAGGGGTGAAATTTGAATTTAAAAGGAATCTTAAACCTATTGGTGGGTGTCTATGTCTGTACACAGCAGTACTCAGACCAGTACTACTTGCAATATGGTGGCAAACTGTTTAAACTTTAATTATTTATTTAAAAATAATATAAAAATTGACAAATATTATTATTCTTCCTCGTGTCGTCCGTCCAGCTTCAGCGTCTGCCAAAGAAGGGAAGAAGAATCAAAGGAAAGGGACTGGACGATTGAGGATCTGCCCGAAGTCGTTAAGTTCACTTAATTGACTGAGACGCAGAGGGCGCTCACTCGGGTGCGTTCAGCCAATTACTAAAAGCTTACAACTGCAACCTTCTTAACCGTGTACAAAGATCGACAAGAATTTGCATCAGTGTTGCTAGCACAACGGTTTTTTGTTTGTTTGTCGGATGTTCTTTTACGACTACACTGGAGCACTCAGACTCAAAAACTGGTCCATTGTAAGACCAGGCAGCAACCTACTTTTGCTGAAATTTCATGGTCTTCCGAAGACCAGCAGGCGCTTCTGTAATGAGGAGCTTATATCATCAGCTCTCACCTCATCAGCACCGAATAACTGCCACCTGATCCGAGCAAACGCGGGACAAAGGCAGAGGAAGTGCTCTGCAGTGTCATCGTCTTCTCCACAGGCGTCGCAGAGGGTTTCATCACTTAGGCCAAGCACACTTAGGTGTTTGGCGACAGTGTAGTGCCTCGTTAGTACGCCGGTAAGTTGTCTGCAATTTTTTCTGTTAAGAGATAACAAGAAAGCCGCGGATTTCTTACAGACGTTGGGGAGCATGCGCTTGGTCTGTCTACATCCTGGAGAGTCATGCCACCTGCGGTTGTGCTCTCGAAAAGTCCAACCATCGATCGTCCATCCAACCAACCAAGGACGCGGGCAGTCCCAGCGTACGTTCAGGTCCTGAGAATGCCTCATCTGATCCTCGTCTAACAAGTTCATCGGCGATCTCATTTCCTGTGATCCCGTGGTACCCCGTAACCCAGACAAGTCTTAGCGACTATAAGCTACCGATCAAATTCAGAGAAGACTTGCATTCCTGAACTATCCTGGAAGTGGTTAAAGGGTTCAGCAAGGTCTTAATCACAACTTCGCTGTCGCTACAGACGCAAATACTTCACCCCTTCCACCTATTCTTCACAATATAGCTCGTAGCCATTAGGATCGCATAGGTTTCCGCTTGGAAAACCCACGCCGTGTATATCCAAACGGATCTTTTATGTGATAGACCCCAGGATTTGCCAGAAAACTGGCAGTGCCTTCGTAATTTTCGTTTCGATGTGTTTTTTCCACAGAAGCTTCCTATCTAGAATGACACCCAGATATTTAGCTTCATCGGAAAAGCGGAAAGTGACACCTTTTAGTACTAGTTGAATCAAACCAGTCAATTTCCTCCTCCTCGTGAAGAGGACAACCTCGGTTTTAAGAGGGTTGACTGAAAGCCCATTTCTAGTACACCAATCGTCGATTACGTCTAGAGCTGCCTGCACTTTTGAACACACATCCGCTTGGCATGATCCAACAGACAGAACAGCTACGAGTACATCGTCCGCATAGGCGATGAGACCATCAAAACAAACAATCAAATTTTTTGTTCAACAAAATTTTATTTAATTAACGCATGTAAAAACAAACAATTATCATTGGAAGCAGACAACATGATAGGCTCGTCAGGATGGAAGGCTACATCGTTTACACTACTCTCGTGCGACGACAAATCCAGAAGTTTTGACCCGGTATCAGCGTCCAGCACTTGCACCACACGACCCGAAGTTCCCGCCGAAATCTAGAAAAAATCAAAAGAAAATCGTGTTAAGTTCAATTCTCTACCACCAAGGCTTCAATGCTTACCATTCTGCCATCCGGTGACCAGGCACATCTCTGCAATTCAGATGCGCACTCTTGATTTGAAGGGAAGCAGTGCACCGCACGATCCCGCGACAAAGTGTATGGTCGGATATCCCAGATGCGGAGTGTGTTATCCAGGGAGTGTGACAATATGTACGATCCACAGGGAGACAGTGACAAGTCGGTCACAGCTTCCGAATGACCGTCAAGGGAACAAATGATCTCCGCCGCTCGCAGGTCCCATATGTTTATGTTCTTGTCTTGCCCACTAGAGAACACGTACTCTCCGGTCTCGTTGAACGAGGTTGAGGTGACTTGACTGCCAGTTTTTAGATTCATCACGCAATCTTCCTGCCGGGCATCCCAGATCCGAACGGTTCCATCCTTTCCCCCTGAGCACAGCACTGGCTCCCCGCTTCTTGTTCCCCGTACACTGTTCACTGCTCCCTTATGACCCTCCAGAGTGGCTGTTCGTGAGCCACCAAATGAGTCCCAAATGCCAAGCGTCCCGTCCTCTGAACACGAATAAATGTTCGCTCCGTCGCGGCAGAAGTGAGCCTCCACCACAGCACCAGAGTGAGCACCCGACGCCACAGCCATGCATGCCAAGCTGCTTATACGAATTTGTCCGTCTCGATTCCCCGACAAAAAGTAATCGCCTGATGGATGAAATTCGGTGGTCAGAACCGCGCTCTTTTGGTCCTCCACACCCACCAACGATGTGCAAGAGTTCGAACCCACTTGCATGGCCTCCAACCGCTTCTCGAAATCCATCAAAGAAATATCTTGCTCGTTGAAGTTCATTCTGTTTTCTATAATTTTTCAACAACTTCTTCAAAAACACTTCTAACAATTTGAAAGCAAACTAGAGCTGTCTAGACTGTATCCGTGACTTCACTTGTTCTCGATGAACTGATGTCCGAACGAAACCGATCGCGCTATTTATGTATGCAAATTTTGGCGGATGCTCATTTTGACCTGCTTGCACAACAATTAAAGTTATCCTTTTTTAGCGAAGTAAACAATTGCAACCCTTCACGTAAACAGAAGGGTTCGTGCATCCTCTATAAAAAACGGAAAAGTCTCAACTCTTTTATGAGAGGAGATAAGAAACACCGCACAGTTCGCGGAAAATGTCTCTTTAACTCGGTCATCTACTGATAAAATCTAAAAAACAGGATGTGGATATCGCGAGTGTTTTACAAATTGTTAAAAAATATGACGTGTTAATTAGTTTTTTTTTATCAGCAGTTGTGCCTGGGGTGCTCCAGTTGCGGCGTGAACTGTTTACCTAACTGTTTTGATGATGCAATAAATACACCTACATCCGCTAAAAAATTATGTAAACACCATTGTAAGCCACAAACATTTTCAACTCGTTTGAAATGCGCGTTTGCGAGCTTCAAAGAATGTGGAGATTTTGGACCTGTTCGGGTACTTTTCTAGTTGAAATGCGCAATTTCTCGCATTGAAACGTGTGTAAAAAGTAAAAAAATACGTTAAATACAAAAAATGGTTAAATGATGGAAGGAGAATGTACGGGGAGAACGTTGGTTGCCGTGCCGAATGCAGATACTTAAAAAAACGTTCTCTCAAAAACTAGAAGAAATTTCTCTTCTGCGAGATACTACGGTGATTTTGCGTTCGCAGTACATACAGCTGTCTAGTCACATGCATCAGCGTAGCCCAGTTCCGTGTTTAGAACTCCGTCGCATAGCCGCTCATCTCCATGCTGATTCGGATTTCAAATGGTTCAGAAGACCTAGAAGTGGACTGCATGCTGTATCACATAATCGTATGCGATATTCTGAATTCGGCTATCGCATTTAATAGTTTATTGTGGTGGACGCTATCGTATGCGAGTTTGAAATCAATAAAAAAATGCTTCGTATTGATTTGACACTCGCCTGCCTTTTCTAGAATTTATCAAAATTTGAATTTTTGCGGGCCCAGAAGCCATATTGATACGTGCCCATTCCAAAAAGGCTTTGAATCTTTACTCAGCACGGTGGTCAGCCAAGATTTTTTTTTCTTCTTCGTTTGGCGCTAAAAGCTGGAATCGACCACTGCCTCAACCAACAAGCCTCTTCATATACCACGATCCTTCGCTAACTGCTTCCCATTTCGCACACCAAGTTGTTAAGGTCCTTCTGCACTTCTATGCAGACGTTCACCTCCATCCCGAATATCCTCGGTGGCACTGTCTCTTCAGCTCAGAGTTGCAAAAACTAAGCATTTGTCTTCTCAAATTTTCTAGATGGTTTGGTCGTGCTCCCAGTCAAATCATCGCCTTCAGGCATGAAGAATTCTGATAGCAAGCCATCTGAGCCTGCGATTTTTTTTATTTCTTCAGAAGGAGCTAGGATTCCTTCGTTCCCTATCACACCCTCCTGATCGTACTCGTTAGATAGCTACTGGAAAACCTGCTTAAATACATATATTATTTGCCGCGAGTCATGCCTAAAGCCTGCTGTGAGATTTTGTGCCCTTGTTCACGCATTTCATATTAGCCTCTAGATATCCTTGAGCTTTGAGACGGCAGGAAACTTTTTCTTCACGCCAGAATGACTATAGGTTTTTTTTTTCGGAGGATTTTTGAAACACTACTGGAGTACTCAGACTCAAAACTGGTCCATTGTACTGCCAGGTAGCAACCTACTCCAGTGCCGTCAATTTGATCCCAACGGCAAATGGTGACTGGACCAGATTCGATTTCACTGGGATTCGAACCTGGGACCCCTCGAACTTGGGGCAGGCACTTAACCAACTGCGCCATCCAGTCGTTATACCTACAGGTTAAACGAGAGTAAGTAAAAATTTTGTTTATTCTTAGATATGACGAACAAATCAAACACTAGACCTATGTACGTCATCGAACCATTACTGCCAGCTACCCGTGGTGAAGTTTGGAAGGTCCTAACCTTCCTTCTACACATGAGTAACAATGGTATGTCCTTGTTAATAAATTGTTAACATTCTTCTTCTTAGGGCGCTACACTCCGAGGTGGACCTGGGCCTCACTCAACATGCCTCTCCAGCCAGCACGATCTTTCGCCAGCTGTCTCCAGTTTCGCACACCAAGCCGGCCGAGGTTCCCCTCGACTTGTGTACACCACCTTGTACGTGGACGTCCTCTGTTGCGTTGTCCCACAGGCTCAGAGTCGAAGACACTTCGGGCCGGAGCTAAGTTGTCCATACGCTCTACATGGTCTAGCTATCTTAGGCGTTGGATCCGTAGACGCCTGGCTAGAATCATGTCGCTGTACAGCCCATACAGTTCGTGGTTGAACCTTCTCCTCAAAGTGCCATCAACGCAAACGGGACCAAAGATCGCGCGCAGAACTATTTTCTCGAAAACTGTTCATCCGCTTGGAATATTGTCCATGCCTCTGCGCCAAGGTCTTATACAAAGTCACCTTGGTCTTCCGAGAGAGGGCTCTATTACTCAATTGCCTTTTGAGCCAAAAAAACAGCGGTTGGCAAGAAAAATTGTTAACATTAGGCATGTTTTATTCAGAATTGTGTATACAACTCAGTAACCAATTTCAATAAAACGGTCATAATCACTTTATCTGTAATTTTGTAGTCATATCCTTAAATGCAACGAGTAGTTTCAACCAAACGATTTTAAAAAAGTTGACTTCGACTTCCTAAAAGCTTAATCTTCACTTTGGTTATTGGCTAATATATCGATACTTCCGAAGTTTTTCTGGCTTTCTGTGTAAAACTTTACTAAGCTGGCTGCACAATTCTGAATAAAACACGCCTAATGACAGCAATATATGCGATTGAACGTCAAGAAATGCCTCCTGCAGATTTCTTACAATTCCAACTCTTGGAATATACCCTTATTTGAAGGTTTCGGGCTTTCAAGCTACACCACATAAAGATGTTACTTAATGTTTGTTGATGAATGTTTTGTTAGGAATAATGGAAATGACTTGCTATCAGAACTCTTCAAGGCTGGCGACAAAGTTCTGATAGGGAACATGCGTCAGATTATCTGTAGACTTTAGAAAAACGAAAGCATGTCCGTCGATTGGAATATCAGCTCCATGAGCCCCATCCACAAAAAGGGAGATCCTACCATCCCTGCTCAATGTCGCCTAAAATTTATTAAAATCAAATTGATACGTCCCACCTCCTCATTGATTTTAAAGTCGGCACACGACAGCATACATCGGAACTATTCGATGCAATGGCCGAATTCGCGCTCCCGGAAAGATTAATTCGGTTGTGGTGCGCCACTCTAAAAAATACGCTATTCACCGTGGAGTACGGTTCTAGAAGTTCCTAATCGCTTGAAGCTTGCACGGGATTTCGAAAAGGACATGCGCGGCCGTGTGACATCTCCAATTTGACACTGGAGAAGATAGTGCGGCAGGCAAGTGTAACCATTGAAGCGCCAAATCCGTCCAGCTACTTGGCTACTCAGATGATATCGGTATCGTCGCACGAGTTAAGTTTTTTAGGAAGGACTTAAAACGCGTGTTTTAAATGTTGAACACAATTTTATTTTTATGAGTAATCTCTTCAGTGATCTACTAACAACTGTCGCTTAGCATCCATGCGCCTGACGAACCAACACCCCACAGTTAACAAACCAATCGGACAAACAAACAGGAGGAGAGGCGACATGAAAAGGATGCCTCTTATCACAAATGTTTAAACAAATGAGACCTTAAGGGAATACAAAAAAACAAAGAGGTGACTTTTGTTAATACAAGCACCAATGCATAGACACAACGATGCAACGGTTGTTGCAGCGACATGTTGTGGCGCATAGCTCGACATGTTGCGGCACTTAACTACTCACGTTCCCAGCTCTCCCTGCATTTGGCGAAATTAGCTGGTCTTAAGTCGAATGAGTGTAAAAGAAACATGCTGTCTAGCAAAAGTCGATCCATCACTCACAAGCTGTGATATTTCATAGACAAATTTCGTCTAGCTTTTGATAGTAAGTTTCTCCATCTAACAAATCGGTATGCGCAACGACAACTTTCTCCCCGTACATTCTCCTTCCATCATTTCACCATTTTTTTGTATTTAACGATTTTTTACTCCCATTAAAATGCGAAAAATTGTGAATTTCAACTAGGAAAGTACTCGAACAAGCCTAATATGCAATCGCAAACGAACATTTCAATCGGGCTTAAAATATCTATGGTTTGTTGCATACATCATTTTTTTAGACGGATGTACTCATAGGTGTATTCTTTGAAGCATCATCAAAAGGGTTAGGTAGACAGTTCACGCCGCAACTGGAGCACCCCAGCCACAACTGCTGATAAAAAACTAATTAACACGTCATATTTTTTAACAATTTGTAAAACACTCGCGATATCCACATCCTGTTTTTTAGATTTTATCAGTAGATGACCGAGTTAAAGAGACATTTTCCGCGAACTGTGCGGTGTTTCTTATCTCCTCTCATAAAAGAGTTGAGACTTTTCCGTTTTTTATAGAGGATGCACGAACCCTTCTGTTTACGTGAAGGGTTGCAATTTTTTACTTCGCTAAAAAAGGATAACTTTAATTGTTGTGCAAGCAGGTCAAAATGAGCATCCGCCAAAATTTGCATACATAAATAGCGCGATCGGTTTCGTTCGGACATCAGTTCATCGAGAACAAGTGAAGTCACGGATACAGTCTAGACAGCTCTAGTTTGCTTTCAAATTGTTAGAAGTGTTTTTGAAGAAGTTGTTGAAAAATTATAGAAAACAAAATGAACTTCAACGAGCAAGATATTTCTTTGATGGATTTCGAGAAGCGGTTGGAGGCCATGCAAGTGGGTTCGAACTCTTGCACATCGTTGGTGGGTGTGGAGGACCAAAAGAGCGCGGTTCTGACCACCGAATTTCACCCGTCAGGCGATTACTTTTTGTCGGGGAATCGAGCCGGACAAATTCGTATAAGCAGCTTGGCATGCATGGCTGTGGCGTCGGGTGCTCACTCTGGTGCTGTGGTGGAGGCTCACTTCTGCCGCGACGGAGCGAACATTTATTCGTGTTCAGAGGACGGGACGCTTGGCATTTGGGACTCATTTGGTGGCTCACGAACAGCCACTCTGGAGGGTCATAAGGGAGCAGTGAACAGTGTACGGGGAACAAGAAGCGGGGAGCCAGTCCTCTGCTCAGGGGGGAAGGATGGAACCGTTCGGATCTGGGATGCCCGGCAGGAAGATTGCGTGATGAACCTAAAAACTGGCAGTCAAGTCACCTCAACCTCGTTCAACGAGACCGGAGAGTACGTGTTCTCTAGTGGGCAAGACAAGAACATAAACATATGGGACCTGCGAGCGGCGGAGATCATTTGTTCCCTTGACGGTCATTCGGAAGCTGTGACTGACTTGTCACTGTCTCCCTGTGGATCGTATATATTGTCACACTCCCTGGATAACACACTCCGCATCTGGGATATCCGACCATACACTTTGTCACGGGATCGTGCGGTGCACTGCTTCCCTTCCAATCAAGAGTGCGCATCTGAATTGCAGAGATGTGCCTGGTCACCGGATGGCAGAATGGTAAGCATTGAAGCCTTGGTGGTAGAGAATTGAACTTAACACGATTTTCTTTTGATTTTTTCTAGATTTCGGCGGGAACTTCGGGTCGTGTGGTGCAAGTGCTGGACGCTGATACCGGGTCAAAACTTCTGGATTTGTCGTCGCACGAGAGTAGCGTAAATGATGTAGCCTTCCATCCCGACGAGCCTATCATGTTGTCTGCTTCCAATGATAATTGTTTGTTTTTACATGCGTTAATTAAATAAAATTTTGTTGAACAAAAAAGTTGATTGTTTGTTTTGGTGGGCTTATTGATATTAAAATTTGAATTTGTTCCGCAGTTCTTATCGACGCAGTGTCGCTTTCTCTCTGTTGGTGATTCTTTGAAGCTTCTTTTTGAATTTAAAAATAATCAAAACAGCGAAATTTTTCGATATACTCGATCCAATTGTGAAGAGAGTTAAGATTTATGACTTTGAAATCTCTAAAAGTAAACATTTAGACGAGGAAGAAGACGAGGAAATTCTGCCGGTTCTATGATCTGGTATAACTATGGATCCAAAATAAGGATCATCCACCACTGCTTACCTGCCTTTCGACATGTCGAACCGTGTAAACTTACTTACCCTTTTCGACTGCATTCATGATAAGTCGATTTTGTCGAAAGCTTCATAAAACAATCGAATGTATCGCAAATCCGCTTCTTTTCCAATTAAAAATCAAAATAAAAACCACAAATTCCAGATTGATTTTGAACGAAATATATTGTATTTTATTTCAAATTAAATATGAAACAAAATAAGACATCATTCGAATATACATTTTATACTTATTTAAATTAATAGACACTTTTGATTTTTATATATCTTTGCTTGTTTTTTCTCTTTTTTTTGACAATGAAAACGATACTTTTTGTCGGTAACAATACTTGATTGGGGCTCAAATTAGATTAAAATATACAATTGTTTCATAAACAATTTTTTGTACAATTATGAAGGCAAGTTCTACAATAGTTCAACTGAAAACAAAACAAAAAACAACGAGGACAATCATAAAGACGTTATATAACACAGTTTACACTTAAACTCCTTTAATATACTTCACTAAATACTTGTTTGTATTATTCATTTAAAAATTAGGTACTTATTTGTTAAAATTACTTGTTTATTTCCCTCGGTTATGATTTGCATTCTTTTCTGTTTTTCTTTTCAATGTAGACTTATTTCTAAATTAGTCATCATGTTGTTTTTATTTATAAATGCACAGCTAATTATATGCTTTTTAAGAGCTACAACGTTTATTTTTGTTTTTCATTTATTTTTATGCATTAACTTTTTTTTTGTGAAGTAAATGTAATGTCTTGTGAGTTTTTTTCAATGATTTAGTTATAAATCTAAAAAAATGTACGAGTGATGTAGTATTTTAAGTGGAATTTGTTTGTTTTCTTATCGTTTCTGTTTGATTATATGAATGTTTGTAGGCTCTAAACTAAATGAATGAGATATATATGTTTATTTTTTTGTTGTTTTCAAATCACACTTTGATATATTTTTCTTTAAACTGTTTCTGTTTAATTTATGCTGCAGCATCTAATGTCTTCGCATCACATACTCTTTCCTAAACGTCGTACAGTTGTGTAAAATTAAAACGCATTCATAGAGTTATTTGCGTCGGAGTTTAAATACTATTTTAGTTTTCCTAAAATGAGTGAAAACTTTGTTTCGTTTTCGGAAAAAACATCAATCTCATTGACATTTAAGTCATCGAGATGTGTTCGGTTTTAAATATTTCCATTTTTAAATTAAATTGCAGAAATTCCAAAATAATATTTCAGTTTTTGTTGCAAATTTTCTTTCTCTTAACTATAATGCACTCAAGAAGTTTCTTAGAAATTTTTGAGACTCCTCGTATCTTCAATGAGAGCCTCATTTTGCGCAGTGTCATTGTTTCAAGTGTATACGTGACATCATGAATTTCTTTCTAAGATATTTTCACCCATTAATTTATAAATTCAATCATCCTGGCTATGTTCCTAAGATCTTACATAAATATATCCGCAATCGATTTGGGAGACATGTCGCAGTTAGAGTTTTCATTTTACAATACACCCTTATTGACGACTTGAAGTATGTAGATCTGACGGATTTTTTTTGAACTAATTGGGACTACAAAATCTTGACAGTAAGCAGAAAAATCTTCCATTGAATCTTTCAATTCGATAGTGACTAAATGCCATAAAATTCATTAGAAAATGTTTTTATAGCGAATGTTTTGATGTCGAAAGCATATATGTACCTAAGTCCGGATGTAAGTGGTTGTCAAGTGATTAAAAGAGACAGTTCAAGCATTATAGTGCTTTGGAAAATGTGAACATTGCACCTGTAGCAAGAAGATATTTTTTTTGTATTTTTTCTTTTCCAATACAGTATTTATTTAATTAATATATAATTAAACATAATAATAATAATAATAATGGCGGCGCTACAGTCCGAGGTGGACCTTGGCCTAGCTTCTCACCAACCACCCACTAATGCGCATGGGTCGACGCACGAACCCACACGGCCACGGCGACCACGATAATTAAACATACTTTGCATTATTAACTACTCACTTAGAATTAAATTGAACAAGAAAAACATAAACCATTTTTACTCAAACAAATGTGTTTTGTTTGATTTGTTAAATGCACAATTTTTTATAAATTATCACTTCTAAACACTTTATAACCAATAATACCAAATCCAAAATATTTTTACTCGACATTCCACATTAAATTGTATTTGAAACCAACAATTTAATGTTAGCTTCTAGAAATCTATTTCTCTACCGAATTTCAAGTTTCAATATAAATTAGTTCCCGCCATCAAACTGTCAGAATTTTGTAGTCCCAATTAGTCAAAAAGTGCCACTACGCAGCGCTGTGCCTCAATTTCATTCATCATGACTTAAAAAAACGCAACGTATTTTTAGAAGCTTCTTATACGAGTAGGTGTTATACTGTTATACTCCTGGAGCATCATTAATGACTTCTAAGATGAAGTTGCGATGTAAAATGTTTGTCTTTTTCGAGACTTTCTACATTTTCGGGCCGGAATTAAATGATTACCTAAGTAATTTTCAAAGTTATTATCGTCATTTCATTGCACGAATTCTTATTGCACAAGCAACTCTAAATTGCAAAATAAATAATATATAATACAGATTAATCTACAGATTCTTTGTGTTAATCCTCCACGTCACTATTACATTTTATCGAAAAACTTCATAATTTCCGTTAGTTTACGAAAACTCAACGAAACCTACATTTCACCAAGTTGTAGCCAGGCTTTTGAAGGTTATTATGTGTGACCCATATTATTATTTAGCGTTGTTTCTCTGAGACAATTTTATTCTCCTTCTTCTGTAGATGATTCGAAACTCTGAATTTCGGTGCAGAAAGTTTGGAATTAGGCGTAACATGACAACCTGTGGGTAGTCTGAGTGTGCTGGTGAATTCACTAGCAGCCCCTAACCTAACCTAATCCTATTTCCACAGGGTTGGCCAAATAAGAACTACGAATTTCATGCAGCAGGTTTATAGTTTGGCCCGCAGGGTGTACTGTCGCTATATCTTGCTGTAATCACAAATTAGAAATGGCCGCAAAAAGTTGTCCACCATTGAGGCTCGGAAATCGTTTCTGACATTTTATCCTCATTCTCGAAGGAATATGGGCCGATAACTTTTCAGGCTATAACACCTCACCAAGCAGTGCATCATATTGGGTTTAACTGATGCTGGTGTGTGGCCCCGAGATTTTCGCAGCCCCACAATCAACAGTTTTGCTTGTTGACATAACCACTTAAATGGAAAGGCGCTCCGTCCAACATCAAAACATTGTTTAAACAATTTCAATTAGTGTGGCTAAAGGGCTATTTACATGAGCGACGAACTACGAAATTCGCTAATTTTGACACTTCATTCCCATGGAATTCTCTTTATTCGCCTGTAGCATTGTTTCCATTGTTAACCCATATTCTCGTTTGTTATTTTTACATATCAGTTTCGATGAATCAATTGAAACTTAAGGGCCAATTATAATAGCCGTACGAAAACTTAAGCTTATGTAAAAATCAAACGCAAAGTAACCGGAGGAAGCATCGCCAAATTTCAACGACATTTGCTTACGTAGAGAGTAATTATGGCTGAAACACTGTTGTGTTGCGCTAGCCGACTTCATGTCACGGAGGGTGTGCGTTGACGCACTGCGTTAATAAGCTCCTCCCTCCCTCTCTCAAATACCAAATAAAAAATATTCCGTCAGCTGTTTTCATTTCTGAAATGTCAAATCAAAAAATATTCTGGTCAAACAATTCAACGTTCAAGAAATTAATTGCGGAAAATGAATGCCAAGAAAGTTAAAAAAATTAAAAAAATGGTTCTTGTTGCTAATTTGGCGTATTCATTCAAATTAGTTTTGTCGTTGAAATAATTTTAGTCAGCTGTTTTCATTTCTCAAATGTCAGTTGCCACAAAATGTTCTCAATTTGAGAAAAAACTCTCAATTTGGGAAGCATTTCTCAAATTCGCTCTCACAGCACATCCCTCTGTCAAAAAAATATCCAACATGTTGAATAATGACGTGCGTTGGGATTACGTTTTACGTTTTATTACGATCCTCTCATCTCTCTCATTTTTCATTTACGTAGCTTGCTGCAGTATTGTGTGCATGGCCATTGAATCGTGTGCGTTGAAAGACAGCGCTGACGCTGACGCACTATTGTGTTTCACCCATAATTTCGCTCCGCCGTAAGTGAACGAACTTAACGAAACTGAGTGTAGCAGTTACAAAACGAACGGCGTAACATGACAACAAATCTCAGAGTCGATGCATTCGGCCAGCATGCCATGTCGTAAAAGATAAATATCGCATAGGTGAGTATACTATTACTATCGCAATTGAGTTGTAGAGCCCTCTCTCGGAAGACCAATTTGACTCTGTATAAGACCAGTCCTGCTTTACGGCACAGATTCATTTCGAGAGAAAACTTTTGCGCGCGGTCTTTGGTCCTGTTTGCGTTGATGGCATTTGGAGGAGAAGGTTCAACCACGAACTGTATGGGCTGTACAGCGACATGAGACTAGCCAGGCGTCTACGGATCCAACGTCTAAGATGGCTAGGCCATATAGAGCGTATGAACAAGTTAGCTCCGGCCCGAAGAGTCTTCGACTCTGAGCCTGTGGTACAACGCAACAGAGGACGTCCATATACAAGGTGGGGCACACAAGTCGAGGGGGACCTCTGCCGGCTTGGTCTGCGAACCTGGAGAAAGCTGACGAGAGATCGTGCTGGCTGGAGAGGCATGTTGAGCCCAGGTCCACCTCGGACTGTAGCGCCCTAAGAAGAAGAAGAGTATACTATTGCTTCTTTAATGGTATGGTGGTAAAAAGACCGCTAGTTAACTGCAAAAAACACACCAAAAAAGGTAATCAATCCTAGAATGATTATGACAAGGCAAAGATGACAATAAAAGTGCCGACGCTCGGACCTTTGGTGACGGCGATTGGAGGAAAAGATTCGAAATGAGTCTGACGAGGTGTCTATGGATTCAACGTCTAAAGTGTCTGGGCTAGATAAAGTGGCACACTCTGAGTCTGTTAGAAAACGCAACAAAAGCTATCCAACTTTAATGTGGTGCACACAAATGGTGAATGACCTCAACCAACTTGGTGTGTGCAACTGGAGACAACTAACAAATTAATGTACTAGCTGGAGAGACTTGTTAGTTGAGCTCTAGGTCCACCGCAGTCTGTACCGCCATGTAAAAAAACTAAATGAAAACGTTGCGCTATCCACAGGAATTATGAAAATATCCGATACAATCTGAGGAAAATAGGACTTCTTAAAAATGTTACTTGTAGACAATGCCTGAAAGAAGAACAGACTGGAACTCGCATTTTATGCTCATGTTCGGTATTGATCAGCGGATATTTTTATCTGAATTTGGGGTCTATACAATATATGTATGCGACGAGAATATTGTCAGTGAAAAAGGGAACTCATTTAATAGCATTTTCAACACTCATTATTGAACTACGAAATTTGTCAAAAACTTGCGGTTGAAATTTTGATATGCGCATGGAAAGTAAATAAGATATTGTTCCCTTAATATATGTTTCATTTCTTAACAGATTGCATATGACAGTCACAAGTCAGTGCTAATTAATGCTAACGTCCAAAACAAATATACCGTGATGCGACTTATCCTGTTCCATTCTATTCATCAATGAACAAACCTATTCTTTTGAACGTATGATTGATTGGCTTCTCTTACTTGATTTGAAAAGACGTTTCGTTTCTATTACCATGGATGGTCTGATGAAAATGTTTATGTGTATGCTACTTAAGTGTACATTTGTTAATTTTTCTATTTCCATGCAATCGTATCTCACTATTTATCTATTTTTCTTAGCTGTTTGTTTTCTTGTTTCTATATTTATATATGAATGTATATTATAGCTATTTCATACGATTTATTCACTAAATTTTAAGTAAAAAGTGCACTTTTATACTGTACTACGACAATCTTGATTATGTTCTATTTATACTTTGTTTTAGTCTAGTTTTCTTATTGTTTTGCCTTTTTTTAAAAATAAGAATAAAAATTAAATATGAAAAACATAAAATATAATACAGTGTACATGTGTATATGATAGTTAAACAATTTTTAATTCATTCCGATTAACATTAAATGTTTACTGAAAAATCTTGTAAACGATACTCATTAAATACTAATAAGGCATGCAAATAAACGATATCAATTCTATTAGACTCTTATCATATAATTGAGTTTGGAAGAGGTCTACTCATCAATGGAATGCGTTTAAATAGTGTCAAGGTATTTTACATCGAAAGAGCTTTATGTAGTTAGTGTCTTTCACTTTCATGCCTAAGAAAAATTACACTCATAATTTTACAGAATTTTTTGAACAAAAAGTAATTATTTTTGAACACATCCCCTGAAGGTTCTTCCTCAGTTCATTTACTATACAGAAGCCCAGTACTAGAAAAAAAAATGTCTACTACTTTGGGGTATCCACAAGCGTTAGCTGTCGACTTTGTCTCGAGGGCAGTTTAAGTCGCAGACAAAACTACAGGGTGGCTGATAAAACGTGCTACAAAAATAAATTTAATAACTTTCCTCGATTAAATAACTCCAACTTTTGTAAATTTTCAGACTGCTATTTAGATTTAATTAGCGACGTCATTTAGATTTAATAATAATAATAATATTGGCGGCGCTACTGTCCGAGGTGGACTCGAGTTCTACGTGCTGTTGTGCTCTCACGAGTGGAAGGGACCTACACTTTAATGCCGACTCCGAACGGCGATTTTGAGAATCTTTTTTCTAGACAGTTATACTCTTTGAGCTTTGTCAGTGACTCGAAAAAGGTGGAGCCCGTGAAAAAATGTTAGATGTCTTTTTTTCAGAATTTCAACCATAGACCTCGAGCGTAGGTCTACGCCACGGCGATTTAGATTCAATAAAAATGGAAAATTTTGATGAGGATTGTGCGTCGCTGTCATGCGCTGAAGTCGGTCATTTCCCTCCAAAGGAAGTATAGACTGTAGGCCTCCGAGCGTTTGACCCACTAAGAGGCTGGTAAACTCTTGAAAAGTTGATTTGAAAATTTGACAATTGGAATGATGGCAGGCACGTATTTGGGTTGTGAGCCGATGTAACGAGCTTGAGTCGTAAATTTTCAGTCCGTAATGATAGGCGCGTATTTGGGTTGTGAGCTGCTGTAACGCCCTAGAGTTGTAAATTTCCGTCCAAAGGAAGTATAGGCTGCAGGGCTCCGATGAGGCTGGTAAACTCTCGCCGAGACTGGGACAATTGATTTGAAAAATGAACAATTGGGATGATGCCAGGCAGGTATTTTAGTTGTGAGCCGCTGTAACGCACTGAAGTCTGTTATTTACGTCAAAAGGAAGTATAGGCGGTAGATCTCCGATGAGGCTGATAAACTCTCGCTAAGAGAGGGACAGTTGATTTGAAAAATTGACAAGCGGGATGATGACAGGGACGAATGTGGTTTGTGAGCCGCTGTAACGCCCTGGAGTTGTAAATTTTTGTCGACAGGGAGTTTCGGTGCAACTTTAACGGCGCATTTCTGAGCGGATGGGCCATAATGAGGCTGGTCAACCTTTTTGCCGAGCGTGGAACAGTCACTTGAAAATCTTACAACTAAACTTCTATAGTTCGGGTGCAGGAAACAGTCGACAATGTACCTGCTGCCATACATGTCATTTCAGGAAGGGATTTATCCGCTCAAATAGAGATCAGAATTTCTGGAGTTCTGGAGAAAGAATTGAGCTTGTTTCATCAATAATAATAATAATGGTGGCGTTGCAGTTTGAGGTGGACTTAGGTCTACCTTCTACAGCAACCACTCGTGTTGTTTATTCCAGTGTTGTTCTTACAAGTGGAAGGTGACCTACCTTAGCTGTGCCGTCTCCAAATGGCGAGGTTGAGAAGCTTTTTCTAGACAGTTGTACTCTTTGAGAATTGTCAGTGACTGGAAAGAGGTTGAGCCGTGAAATTTGAAAATTATTTTTTCTGTGTCGGGAATTGAAAGTAAACTGAAAATTTACTGTGGGGCCCTTTTATGGCTTAAATTGAGAACAAAATAAACTCTGGAGACTTGCCGACCCGCTTGTAATTTTGGCAGAGGCTTCTTCGACTGGTGAAAGAAGGAGGAAACCATGCTCACCTTCATTTTTATATCAGAACAACCCCATTTCCATACAACTGGATGGCGCTATTAGTTAAGTGCCTGCCCCAAGTTCGAGGGGTCCCAGGTTCGAATCCCAGTGAAATCGAATGTGGTCCAGTCACCATTTGACGTTGGGATCAAATTAACGGCACTGGAGTAGGCTGCTACCTGGTAGTACAATGGACCAGTTTTGAGTCTGAGTGCTTCAGTAGTGTTTTAAAAATCCTCCGAAAGAAAAACCCATTTTGAGGGGGGTTTAATTTTCAAATGAAAATTTGCAACATTGTCGAATATGTAGTGCCTCTAACCCCGAAATTCTTCATGAGACGGAATTGCACCCACCTTTAGTCACAGTTAGAGTTGTGCTAAATACTTCTAGTGGTGGAACGAACATGGAACAGTTCTTTTTCTGATCGGAACCAGTTCCTCGGATACGAATTTGGAACTATTTACATGAAATGAACATGTTTAAATGAAGTATGCGGAACGATTGGAACTAGTTTCAACATCGGACATAGTTCCAGGAACTGTACAGGTCCGGGACGACCCAACTCTAGTCACAGTGTGATGCGCAGTTTCCACATCAATTCTGCAGGCAGTGACGAACAATTTTGTGATGAGATACCGCACATGCGTCACTCAGTCCGGAGACCGTTTTTTATACTTTAAAAAAACCATAAAAAAACTAAATAAAATTAAAATATATTTTAAATAAAAAATTTGTAAATTACAAAAAAAGTTATTTGAGTTTCATCAGCCACCCTGTACATTATCCCCCTCAGGGGATGTCCAATACCTTAAAAGATCAATCACCCCAATAACGCACGTCGTATCCGATAAATATGCAATACACAAGTCGTATCCGACAGGCAAATTCGAGTACAGTCGCATTTTGTTATACAAATTCGTGTTTTTCGAGCCCAATCGTGCTAAACTTTTGACAAAAGTCGTATCCTTTTTGTTTGCGATTCTCGTCCTTTCGACAGTTTGACATTTCCGTAAGCGTGGAGATATGCGTTGCATTTTTTAAGAAGTCGGATGCAAGAAATACGAGTGGTGGAAAAGAGATGTAAATGCGATACGACTCCTTATACAAAAGAAATGAGAAGACGAATCCGACTTGGGTAAATGGGGCGATCATTCTCTTAAATAAACAACAAACTACATCCATAAAATAAAATGACACTATCCAAACCATTCCCCGCTGTAACCTCAAACCAAATCAAAAACAACTTCATTTTCACTTGTCAGGCTCGTATTGCGAAAACCCTTCTCGTATTTTGATTCATTTAAAAGCGTTTACAACTACAAACAATAGGCAAATACGAAAAATACACAGTCTCTATCCCGATCAGTCTCAATTAAACCTTTCGCTACGAACACCGTTCCTCAAAACAAAACGGCTCAACGTATCTGATATACACAACAAAGAGAAAATCAAACAGTATACTTAAAGACGAGACGAGATAGCTTACAACACCCTCCACCACCCACTGCTGCTTAGACCCTAGTAACTGACCTTTTTGCGTAGCTTCAGCGATAGGGACTGCCGCAGTGGCGGATCCTGTTGTTGTGGGTCAGTGAATCGGGCTATGCATCGACCACTGTTCGTGGCTGTTGCCGCCTGAGTGTGCAGCAGTAAAGAATCCACCACTGAGCCGGGCCCAGCCAGACGGCGTGCCAGTGAGGGATTCTTTACCACTGGCGCCGGCGATGTGGACGCTGACACCGATGTGAGACCACCTCTGTACGAGTTGGAGGAGCAAGTCGTTACCGATGACGATGATATCGATGAAGATGACGTCGATGGCGTTGTTAGGTTGTTGTTAAGGGCGTTATTGTTATTTATATTGTTACTGTTGTTACTGTTAGTTCCGCTTTGGTTGGCAGTCTTTCGCAAAAGCTTTGTGTTGTACTCGTCGCACTTGTCCTTCTCTATTCGCGTGCTACTCAACGATCGTTTATTGCGCTTCGTTATGGTATTGTTAACCGGAATGCCCGATGGCTGATGATGATGATGATGATGATGATGATGCAGGTGATGGTGGTGATATTGTGAATGAGTCGGTATCCCCGTGTTGGCGGCATTCAATTCCAGGACGACGCCACCGGCTGCCGTTGTTTTGTTGCTGGAAGAAGAGAGACTATTATCATCGATTAGCAATTTATTGCTTACACCCGTTGTCCCCGTGCGTGATGCGATCGGATTTGAATTGTGATCAACAATTGCACCCGAACCCGTTACACCTGAAGAAGCACAGACAGATAATACTGAGGATGAGGAAGTGGTGGTATTGTTGCCATATGTACAAGTGGCAGTGGTTGCTGAACTGTCGCGTAATAATTTGCCAGCACTACTAGCTGCCGCAACACCCAATGCAGTAGTACCAACAGTATGCAACGGTGGTGGTGATGGTGGCGGTGGATGTTGTTGCTCGACGCTGTGCGTTGTGGTCCGATAACGGATGCGAGATCGTCCGCGCAACGTCATGTGATGTAAATGATGACCCAATCGTGACGAAGATCGAACTGCTGCCACTGATGCTATTGTTGCTGCTGTTGTTGTCACTGTATTGTTGTTGTTCGGGTTGTTGTTGTTGATGTTGCTGTTGTTGCTGCTGCTGCTGCTGTTGTTGATGATGTTGTTCTGAGTTGTACTGCTGCTGCTGTTGTTGTTGTTGTTGTTGTTGTTGTTGTTGTTCGTGTTGTTGTTGTTGACGGTGGCTGTGGCCACTCCTCCCCCACCGCCAGCAGTAACACCTCCACCACTGTCCACATCGCGAACTATTGGAATTTTACTCTCAGTTATCGATGCCATAACACTGTTTTGATGATGATTGTTGGACGAGGATATTAGGGTGTTGTTGTGGGTTTTGGTCTGTTTATTTAAACTACTAAGGGTTGGTGCAGTCACATCATGATGGTGTTGTTGCAGTTGCTGTTGCTGCTGCTGCTGTTGCTGATAATGATGATGATGATGATGATGAAGATGATGATGATGGTTTTGTAGGTTGGAATTTGGAGCGGGACCTGCTGCTACCCCAGCACTTGAACTATTATTATTGTTATTAGTAGAAGTAGTAGAAGTAGTAGTAGTAGTTGAAGTTGTCACAACAGTTGATGTTGAGGTGGTAGATGGAGAGGTGCTGTTAGTGGTACAAGAGTAGGATGTTGATGGGATATTACTCTGTTGTGCTTCCGCTTTACGTAAGTGCATAAGGCCCATTCTGGTATGTTTCAATTCGTGTGTGTTTTATATTTTTTTTTTTTATTGTTTCGAAACAGGATAGGCAGGAAAAAAAAAGAAAGAGAAACATAGATGAGTACATGTACCCATTCTCAGGGATAAACTACTTAGAGAACTAACAATTAACAAGCAAGGCGCTCAAGCAGGACATGTGGATCCAAATCACTGGCAAAATACAGTTATTTTTAAGTAAATATCTAAAGAAAACAATGACAGTTCATCCAAAACGAGAATTTTATTTTCGAAACAAACATGAGAGAAAAAAAAAAACGAAAGAAAAACGAATTTTGTTGTGTAAATATTTTCTTTTCAATTCATATAAAAAAAAACAAGATTTATTGGCATGCGTTACATAAAATACAAAGGCTATTATCTTAGGGAAGAACATTTTACAAAATACAAGGTTATTAATGTGGACAGGGGTGGGTTTTTTTTTATTATTTATTTTTTGTTTATTTTTGCAGCAGGGTTTAGTACATCACGTATTTACAAAACAGATTTAAATGCATTTAATTTTGCCATTCTTCTTGTGAAGATTTTATATTATCAAGGTTTTGCTGTGGAGTATAACAGTTGTGAGGGCATACAGATATTCCTGTGTAGTGGGTCAGTTGAACATTTAATTTTGATTTTTTTAGGTTTTCCAGGGATGTCAAAACAAACCACCATTTTGGTGTTGACGTTGTCTCTCTTGCAACCAGTTTTAGTCTCAAAAAGAAAGAAAGGTACTTTTGTGAAAGTTAAATTTAGCCAGACCGTGATGCGAACCCCGGACCTTAGGGACTGAAGCCAAAGTGCTTGCCCACTACGACACGGCATTCGAACAGCGGATTTCCGGTGACGCAGCCAATCTGCTTGTTTACTACTTCGCGGGGACCATTTGAACATTAACTAGCTAACTTTTTTTTTAGTTCTAGTTTTTTTTTTAGTTTTTTTAGTTCTAATTTTAGCAATAAAATATTTTGACGAATGCTCGACAGATAGGAGTTCTTATGAATGTGATTAAAATTGCCTAAATCACGGTCATTTCTAGGAACTTGTTTAAGAATTTAGAAAAAAGAACAACTTGTCGTGGAATTTGTACGTACAATCATTCTCTAAAAAAAAATGTTCTTCTTCAGGTTGCAATACAGTCTGTGGTGGACTTGGCCCTTACCACTAGAGTAACCACACTTTTGCTCGCTACTTTACTTTCACTAATGGAGGAAACAATTGAAAGAGATCAAGTTATATTGCAATGAAGCAATAGCTCTGATCAAAATCTGGCTTCGAAACGAGGGTTTAGAGTTCGCAGATCATAAAACAGAAGCTGTTCCTATCACGAGTAGAAAAGAAGCCGATACGATAACAATTAGAGCTGGTGAACAGAATATTGTATCCAACCCAGTTATCAAATATCTAAGAGTGATTATTGATGCTCGGCTTAATCATAAGCATCACCTCGCATATGCTTGTGAGAAATTGTTGTAAGTCATAAGTGCTCTTCCAAGACTTATGTTTGTCCAAAATCGGCGGCCCGAGGCAAGGTAAAGGAATAATGCTCGCGCAAGTATTGGTTTCAATACAGCTGTACGTGACAATTGGTCTAACGCTGTAAATGAATGATTCTACATGAGAGATACAAAATCCGCGTATAGACTACGTGCATTAAGCGTCAGCAGCCTTTCGAACAATATCCCATGATGCTATATTAGTGATATTCTCCTTACCACGTATTGACAACTTGGCTAAAGGAACAGACTATTGGCCAATCGTGTTTTTTTTTTATAATTTGCGCGTGCAAAAGGGATTGTGAATACCCTTAAGTGTCTGGGTTCAAGCCACACCACGGACCGAAGTTATAGAGGGAGAACGGGAGAGGAGCTACCTGTGCACATTGGCTTTAAATGTCTGTGGATTATAATGTGTGGGTAATATTAGGCTGGGAAGAGCATCCCATATTCGTGTGGTGCGGCTAAAGAACGAGTCTCTGAACTCTCCGAAAGAGGACTTAAGGGTATATTGATGGGCATTCCTAGCGAGACGGGTATTGCGGGTGAATTCTTGAAGGGGAGGAGTGCAATTGGCTAGCTCCCTTGAGCATCGTTGGTCGAATTAGCGATAAAACAGTGATAAGGAGGAGACATGACGGCGATGTTAGAGCGAATCGATTAACTTCGAAATATTGTTTTCTCCTATGAGTTTTACCGCTCGCTGTTGTATTCTATCAAGTAGGTGCAGAGAGGTCTTGGGAGCACCAGACCAGATATGAGCGTTGTACTCAAGCTTGGGGCGAATGAAGGCCTTATAAATTGAAGCCAAATCAGAGGGGGTGAAAAAACACAACAAAATGGAATTTCCTGCATCGTTTTAGGAAACCTAAACATTTCGCAGCATTTTTGGTGACCTCGAATATGTGATCGTCCAAATAACCCCATGTTTAATTCACGTTAAAAAGTTGAAAAGAAACCAAAGCATAGAGGAGTGGCAACAACGATGGAACGAGCCCCAACGCACCGACTGATCTTAACAATTGAATGCTGGGAAAAGCCAAATCATGGCAAAGCAAATTTTTGCCTTACACAGTTCTAGACTAGACACGGCTGTTTCCGAAAGCACTTATACAAGCCATATCTTGATTCAGCTCTGTTCTCTCTGGGTAAACGCGGTAGAGTATGTTAAGCATATTTTTTCTGAATGTCCACGCTACGAAAATCAAAGAGAAATTCTTCGTAAAAATATTCCTTGAACGACCAAAACCGGACAACATACTTTAGCCCTTTCCAATTAGTACTAATTAGTACTAATTAGTGGGAAATATTAGGCTGGGAAATATTAGGCCGCCTACTTTTCCGTCAAATATTTCAAATACCCGACCGCGTACGGGACAAATATCATTGTCGATCCTTAAATGTACCGTTTGGTAAGCCAATGACAGCACGTTATTTGAATTCTGGCGAAAAATAAACAATCTGTGAAGCTTACAAGTTGAGACTTGAATAAACGGCGGATCAATTGAAGTGCGAAAATTTCGAATATTTATGGAGAACAGTTTTTCAGAATACCACGGCGTCGATTAGTTAGTCGATAAGTGTTCATAAAAAGTCCAAAAAGTTCCTTATTTTGTAAAATACAGACTTTTTGGTACAAAAATTATCTGGCGGTGCAAAAAAGTCTATGTCTTGGAAAGTGTATTTAATAATAATAATAATGGCGGCGCTACAGTCCGAGGTGGACCTGGGTCTAGCTTCTCAGCAACCACTCGTGTTGTGCGTGCTATTGTTTTGTCACGAGAGGGGGGGACCTACAGTTTAATGCCGACTCCGAACGGCGAGATTGAGAAGCTTTTTTCTAGACAGTTATACTCTTTGAACATTGTCAGTGACCCGAAAGAGGTGGAGCCGTGAAAAAATGTTTGATGTTTTTTTCGAGATTCGAACTGACGACCTCGAGCGTAGGAGTCGACGCACCTACCCACTACGCCACGGCGCTCAAAGTGTATTTAGAACTCCAATAAAAATCTAAAAAAATATATATATTGTTCCTTTAATTATGACTTAAAAAGATTTTAATGCAAAAAGTCATATTTTCTTATTATTTCTAGTAGCCGTTGGGAAAGGATTAACATATGTATGTTAGAAAGCAGCACGAATAGTGCGTGATTTAAGAAATTTAGAACGACAACATAACACGAGCTCACCAAACATCTCGCTTCGAAGCTAATGCTCAAAATCGTTACCCGCGAAAAAGTTCCCAGCGGGATGGATGGGAGAGTAAAGGTAGCCCTAAACGACGAACACTGTTTGGCGAACATTTCTTTCGTGTTGTTTCTTAAAACCGTCAACATGTGTGATAGGGAAGTGCAAGTGGTGAATTCCTCAATAAAATCGTGGCTGACTGTTAATATTGTGCTTAATCCGCGATATGCACTCGGTAACGTTCACAGCAAAAATGAGGTTTGCTCGCGAACATGGCCCTACACGGCGAACATCAAAGCCACCGAACACGACAAAATGCGGCGAGTACGAGCAAGTTCGGCGAGCATGTTCGTCGTTTGGGGCTACCTTAATGGCTGAAACACAATAGTGCGTTGCGCTAGTCGACTTCACGTTACGGAGGGTGTGCGTTGACGCACTGCGTTAATAAGCTCCTCCCTCCCTCTCTCAAATACCAAATAAAAAATATTCCGTCAGCTGTTTTCATTTCTGAAATGTCAAATCAAAAAATATTCTGTTCAAACAATTCAACGTTAAAGGAATTGATTGCGGAGAATGAATGCCAAGAAAAGTTAAAAAAATTAAAAAAGTGATTCTTGTTGCTAATTTGGCGTATTCATTCAAATTAGTTTTGTCGTTGAAATAATTTTAGTCAGCTGTTTTCATTTCTCAAATGTCAGTTGCCACAAAATGTTCTCAATTTGGGAAAAAACTCTCAATTTGGGAAGCATTTCTCAATTTCGCTCTCACAGCGCATCCCTCTGTCAAAAAAATATCCAACATGTTGAATAATGACGTGCGTTGGGATTACGTATTACGTTTTATTACGATCCTCTCATCTCTCTCATTTTTCATTTACGTAGCTTGCTGCAGTATTTTGTGCATGTCCATTGAATTGTGTGCGTTGAAAGACAGCGCTGACGCTGACGCACTATTGTGTTTCAGCCATAAGAGGATATATCCATGCAATCAGTGCTGCCAGTATTTTCTAGTGGAATTTCCCACACTGGGAAAGAAAAATTGATTACTTTCAAAATAATATTTACTTTATCATAGAAACTGTTGTGTACTAGTAAAATTGCTATATTATTTCTACTTTTTCGGCAAAAAGGTAGTCCCACACGCTCCGCAGTTCTCTTTTTTGTTATCCTTTGGCACAGATCCATCAAATTATGAAAAAACACAACAAAATGGAATAATATTTTTTCGAAAGGACTTTACCTTTTTATTTTTATACGATAATATCGTTTTTACCAAACGTGTGGTATGGGATTTGGAATTTCCCACAAAAAAGTAAATTGACCACGACCTGGCAGCACTGCGTGCAATGTTGTTTTTTTCTGCTCTTTTCGGCGCATACAGTACCTCACAAAAGTATTCGGAATTATGTGTTTTCCTGGATTTCAGTTTTCTTTGTTGCTTTTTGTTGTTGTTGCAGACAGATAACATGCATTATTTTTTTCTGATTTTTTGTTAAAAGAGAATACATTTTGAATTGAAACTGATTTTATAATTATAATAATTATTTGTTGTGTAACAATACTAAAATCCCGGAAAAAAAACATAATTCCGAATAGTTTTGTAAGGCACTGTATGTTGGTAGATAGGTAGGGTGCCCTTGCGACTGGTTCGCGGCTCACTGACACCAACAGTTGGGTCCATTGTGCCCTGCACATATGTACATACAGTGCCTCACAAAAATATTCGGAATTATGTTTTTTCCTGGATCTTAGTTTGTTGCATTTTGTAGTTGTTGCAGACAGAAAACATGCCTTATTTGTTCTGATTTTATGTTAACAGAGAATAAATGATGAATTGAAACGGGTTTTTTTATTATAATTATAATAACTATTTCTTGTATAACAATGCTAAAATCCAGGAAAAAACACTTAATTCCGAATACTTTTGTGAGGCACTGTATGTACGATGTTCCTTCGCAAGGAATCAATGCATAATGAAAATAATGCATATTCCCTCAACTGTTATACTCAACAAAATTATTAAAAGACAAAAAATGGCATACAATACCCCAGGCAAATTTCCAATTAAAATAAAAAACAATATTAACCAACTTTAAAAATTGGAACAAAACATTAGCCAATTTTCTGTTAACAATATATAAGACACTTCAATTACACTTTCGTTCATTAAACATATGCATGACATTTCCTACAACAAACATAAAATGCAAGCATCCACGACTATACTCCTAATTTTAGGGATCAGTAAAACAAAGTATATATATAAAAAAAAACAATAAAACAGGACCATTCAGATGAATCGAGGAAGAAAAAAAAAACATATTACAGCATCGCAAATTAAAACAATACGATAACAAGAACGGATAACTCCTCAAACCAAACATTTCGAATCAGGACCATGCCCAACTCTCTCTCTTTGAACTTACCTCTTGCTATAGAATGCAAGCCCTTTGCTTCTCGTACTACTGCTAATTGAACTCGTACTTGTTGTGGTTGTGCCAGCCGATGTGGCCTGCGTTGCTGTCTGCACGTGTATACAATCGATGGTTGTCTTCAGCAGTTGCGATGACGGTGAAGTGCTGCTACTCAGGACATTGACAATGTTACCATTGTTATTCCTGAATGGTTGTGAACGGGCACGCGTATGCCTCGCTGGATTATCACAGTCACTGCAAATAGATTTGGAAAACAATGAAATAATGAAAGTTGGGGATTTCTGTTGGTCTTACAGTGTTCCAGGCACATTGACCGATCGGGAATTGTGCTGCCTTCGCATGGCCTTGATTTGATTCAGCTTATCACCTTGAGTTTGAGCGTTCTTCTTGTCAATGGCTGCCTGTGTCATTTTCACCGTGGACGCGATTGTATGCTTGTTTGCTGCTTCGAAAATACTACAAGGTTTCTTTAGCTTTTTCTCCGTGTACAGCGGTTCTATTGTTATCTTGTTATTATCCACGACATCATTGCTGCATCGAAGTAGCTTATCTGCGTCGTTGTTATCATCATCGCTGGTGGATTCGCCCTCTTCGCTTTTCGTTGTGGCCAGCACTTTCTTTTTGGGTACGTTGCCGTTTTCGTTCTCCTCGTCGTTGATGTGCATGGTGTCGACTTTTTGTGATATACGCTTCACCCTGGTCAGGAGGACTTCGGAATTGTCATTGATTTGATTGCTGCTCTTCCCATTTAGGACTTTGGAATAGATGCCGTATTTGTGCTTAGGCGGTTCGGTGTTCCATCGTTTCCGATGGCGTTCGCCTTCGGCCCAGAGCCAAGCTTGTTTGCTAGAAATAAAATCAGCGTGAGGGTGTGACACTTATGCGGGGACTGAAACTTACTCTTCCATCCACTGTTGTTGGTGGCCAATCACAGATCCCGGTCGACAGAGTCGCAGCCATGCTATCGCTTCCAGAGCCGAAAAGCCGTAGTGCTTCATGATGTAGGCGCCGATTAGACTGCCCGTTCGTCCAAGACCAGCTAAAAGGAGAATCAAATTTGACTTCAAATTTCTTTCAGTCTAAAGTGACAGTTGTCCTTACCTTTGCAATGAACAGCGATGGCACCTTTAGTCGTTTCGCAAATTGTGAGGAACTTTTTCAGAATCAAATCGCTTGGCGTACTTCCGTCGATAAAAAACAAATCCTTGTGATCAAATCCGGCATTTTCGAAGCTAGACGCATGATAGACTTTAGCATTCAATCGAATCACGGTCGTCACGTTATTCTCGCGAAAATAATCAAAATACGTCTCGGGGGAATGACAGGGATAACCATTCGATAGAGTTTTCGATTTCTGATGCGGACCACAGAACGCAATAAATTTCTCCGGTACAATCCAGTTAAAATCACCGTTCTCCACGCGTTCAAAGTACTCGTACTCCTCCGCGTCGAAATCATCGAAATTGAAGAAACCAGCTTTCAGGGCTTTGTACACGGCGTTTATGCAATCGATGAGGGAGATCTTGTATCCACTTGGCCCGTAGGATGCATCACAGAATCGTGTGTACGCCGGGATGTCACCAGCCACCAGCGGCCGATAGGCCTCCTCCGGCGTTCTGTTCAAGTAGATAACCTGTGGGGGAGATTGTTGGTTAAAAGTTTATCACACGCGTAGGTTGAGAATGTATCGCACTTACTGCATACGAACCGATCAGATAGGCGGCATTCAGCCTCTTTGCCGGATTCATCGATGTGTAGTGGATGATTTTCTTATTTGCATGCCATTTGGAGGTAACTTTTCGATTAAGCTTTTGGCAGTATCGGTACAGCATGCAAATATTGAGTGGCCCAAAGTCATTGTAGAAGTTCTCATACACAAAGTCATCGTCTATACTAAAATAATGCGTACTTGGTGTGTTCTTTGGCTTGAAGTTCTTTTTGAAGGCCACAAAGTAGAGCCGATCTGAAATTTAATTTGAAACAACATTTGAGACAACGGAACGATAAGATATCCAAATAAATGTGAAAACATTGTTAAATTCATCGAACAAACATCGAGTGTCATTTGTGAGGGATGTCTGTAAGAGTTCTATTGTTAGCTTTGCGATAAGAGAAGTGGTTGCAAATGACGTGGGCGTTGATACCACTGTTTTATCAGGAATGCCCCTGTCGCTGAATTGACAAGTTGGTATCTTTTTTAGACAACTATTGTTGTCGTGTTGAAAGTCCATGAGGGGTGTACGTCGGTGTAAGAGACGGAATGAGGAGGAAACACAAAATGTGATGAAATGTCGTGAACACATACAGTCAGCGTCAAAAGTGAGTCAACAGTCAGTCATGTGCTGAAAGTTTATCCACTAATTTATCACGTTGGTAACTAAGTAATTGCCGATTTTTCAGACCAAAAAAAACACATTTTTCAACGAATAAACTTTAATCATTACGATTTTGTTCGATGATCTTTTGCCATTTTTCTAACATCTTCATAATTCCACGGTCGTACAACTTCTGATTTTTATCGGCAAACAAATGCGATTTCACAGAGTCATCATCACTGAACGTTTTCCCATCTAAAGAGCTCAAAGATCGAAATAAATGGTAATCTGGTCAGGTCTATACGGTGGATGCAATATCAATTCCCAACACAGCTCCAATAATCTTTGGCGAGTGGTCAAAAATATATATGACTGCATCTATCACTGCATCTGGTTCTCCTTCAATAAAGCATCCAGCTGATCTAAACACTGCATCCGAACACGAATATGCCTTTTATTTCGAAAGAGTTTATCCTCCAGATGTTGTTCTTGCAATGCAATCTATTAAATCCAACTCTATGGGCCTTGACAACTTATGTCCGAAGTTTATTAAATTGTTGCTGCCGTATATTCTAAAATACTTAACACACATACTGAATTGTTGCTTGATCACCTCAACTTTCCCATCCGAGTGGAAAATAGTTAAAATAGTCCCCATACCAAAAAATAGATCAAGAAACTTTGCTGAATACCGACCAATAGCCATCTTACCCTTTTTATCCAAAGTTCTTGAGAGGTTGGTCTTGAATCAAATGCGAAATTATTTAACAAGGAAAAACTTACTCAGCAACAGTCAGTCTGGTTTTCGTCCCAAGAGAAGCTGTAACACTGCGCTTTTACTAGTAGTTGAAGAAATCCGACAAGATCTAGACAAAAATAACGCAACTCTTCTAACTCTACTTGATTTCTCAAAAGCATTTGATACAGTCAATCATTCGATCCTGTGCAATAAGTTGCGGAATAGCTTTGGGTTTTCTTCTCCGTCTACTAAGCTGATATCATCATATCTTAGTGGAAGACAACAATGCGTTATTTCTGGTGATAGCTCATCTAGCTTTATAAACGTACTAAATGGAGTCCCTCAAGGATCAATCCTCGGGCCTACATTATTTTCTTTGTATGTAAATGACTTGCCAAGAATTATTAAGCACTGTAAGATTCATATGTACGCTGATGATGTTCAGCTTTTTCTAAGTCGACCTCTCAATGAAATTAATTATGCTATTACCGCACTCAATGAAGATCTATCTGAAATCTATAAATGGTCTATAAGAAATGATCTGCGACTTAATCCAGAAAAGTCAAAAGCTATTGCTATTCACCGTAAGGCATTTGACCTTTCGCATCTTCCGTGTGTTCTCCTCAATCAAAGTCCTATAGAGTGGGTAACCTCTGCTAAGAATCTTGGCATAGTTTTTAATCGTACTCTCTCCTGGGATACTCATATTAACACGGCTATTGCCAAGGTCTATAGCGGACTACGTACTCTTTGGACTACTCAAAATTTCTTGAAATTGAAAATCAAATTGACGCTTGCTAAATCCTTACTTCTGCCAGTGTTGCTATATGGGTGCGAAATCTTTTGCAAACCTGACGAAAGGAGCATGAGAAAACTGATCGTGGTCTACAATAACATTGCTAGATACGTATTTAACCTAAGGAAAAGGGACCATGTTTCATGTTTCTCTACAAAAATTGCCGGGTGCACTCTTTCAAATCTGCTGAAAATCAAAACACTCTGCTTTCTAAACAATCTGATCATTACTCGACAACCTGAATACCTTTTTGAAAAAATCAAATTTTTCCAATCTCCAAGACCGGTAAGAATTATACAACCCAGATACTCTTGCCTCCAGTCAGAAAGACAATTCTTTGTACAATCTGCCAGGCTTTGGAACTCTCTACCAGCGCATTTGAGAGAGATTACTAGTACGAGCAGATTTAAAGCTTCCATTTTTGCTTACATGACCAGAGAACAAATTTAATTATCTTTCTAATTTCCTTAAATTATCAATAGTATTTTACTTGTTTTATCACTATTATCATTTGTTTTTTTTAATTTTATTTTCTATTGTTTTTTTTTCCTCACTTCTAAACTGGTATTAAACGATGTCAATTCACAGTATATTTGCACTCCATTTATGTAAATCCTTTTAAAGCTTGCATTTAATCATAAGATTGCATAATCTTCTTAATGTAAGAAATATTATAACTTGAATAAACTTGAAAACTTGAAACTTGACCTCGGGTTATCCTGGTGAAAGTGACACTTTTTCTGTCAATTTTGCGTTGATCGCTGTACTTGATCTGGCCAGTTGTTGACAGTACACATCCGAATTGATCGTTTGATTCCTTGGAAGCAGCTCAAAATACATCACACCTTTCCAATCCCACCAAATTGAGAGCAAAATCTTTTGATGGATATCAGATTTGAAGGTAGATTGCGGTGGCTCATTAAACCTGGACCAAAATCCTTTTCTGCTGCTTTCACCAAGCTTCAAAGAACGGTCTGTCTCGGCTGCATATGGGCCTTCCACAACACGCCCTGCTTAATCTCTCCCCCTCTAGATGTCCACATCATGGGGTGGACTCTTAAGGCCATCTTCCGTTTAAAAAGAAGTGGTTATTGGTACAACTCGTACTGGACTTTGACCCTAGTCTTATGGGTATGCCGTCTGATGTACACCTGTACTCCAGCTGCGACGAACATACAAAGTCGACTTTCCCTTTACTCAGGACTGGCTCTGACCAGAATCTGAACCAGGAAAGGAATGTAGTCGAATTTTCACGGACGGCTCCAAGACCAATGAAGGATCTGGTGCTGGTGCCTTCGTGGAGAGCGACAACTAAAGACTGCACACATCGTTAGGTAAATATAGAGTATTTTAGGGTATAATTTCAGAACCTTTATTTGAGGTATCAATATCTGTCCTACACCTCAATCCGGTGAATTTTAGTTTAGACCACAAACTTTCAGCTAAAGACTGTTCTCCCACTTTTAACGCAGACTGTAATTGTATTTTTTTTTCAGACCTGAGAGAAAAAACGATAATTTACATTAGCTTATGCTTTGGAGTACACGTCCGACAGTTGGAGTCCGTTCTGTGCATTCGCCTAGCATCTGCTGCTATTCTCACACACAGAGCTTGGTGCTCATTTGGAATGACATTTATTTATTCTCTTGGAACTTCGCCAGTGGTTCATTTAATGCCCATCTAATTTTTTTGTAATTTTATTGGTTGTGAGCAACCAATAAACAAGCAGTTTCCACACATGGTTTCCATTCCGCATAATTTTTTATGAGCCTTAGAGCCATCTAGAAATGAGACATTTGCTGGCATTGAAAAACAGAAACGTCTAAAATTAGTCTGGCTATAATGGAGGACAAAACGAAGTGTATTTCCCCATTCAGAAATTACGCACAACAACGTCGACTTGGCCAGAACGTCACAATGACCAACAATAATCGAAAAGAACTTTAAATATCTCGGCAACGCGGTAAACAGTATGACCAACATCATAGCGAGATCAAACCGAGAAAGATTCTTGTCAACCGGTGTTTTTATAGGTTCAACATTTATAGAGCTTTCTCTAGAAAGGCGAAGCTGACTTTGTAAATGGTGACTAGATAGCAATGATAGATTTTCGAATTCTTATATTTCAGCAGCTCTCAAGTTATCAATGACATCCAGCTGTCAAAATATTCAGTAAGGTTCGCCATTTCGTCATGCATCGTTTCACACTTGCTGAACCTGTGGAAATTGATTAAAAATATTATCGAAATTTCGGCTCAGTTGTAAATAACCAATGTGAATTTTGTCGTGAGGTCTGTCGTTATTATTAGAGGTGTGACGGTTATCCGACAAGTATTCGGCATCCGGCCTATCCGGCTTCTTTTATACTATCCGGCCGGAGCCGAATAGTCTCTTGACATCCGGCCGAATACCGGATAGTCGTTTTTTCAGTAAAAAAACAACAAAAAAAAAAACAATTTAATATTGTAAGCTTAATAAAGCCAAATTATGGTGAATGAAAATTAGTTTTTCTGCACTCAGGGGTAATCATTTATTACGTTTGTTATCGTATACGATGCATGCTTCAGAAAAGAGTCTCTCACTGTATACACTGCTACATATAGATGAAAGATAAGTTTTGGCTAATTTGATCAAAATTGGGTACTGTCTTCCATTTATTGACCACCAAGCCCAAGAGTCACTATTCCGTTCGAAATTAACTGTTTTGAGATATAATTCAAGCTCGTTGGAGGCATTTTTTTGTGGCAGAAAACTTATTCTGTCTTGACTTTCGCAACCTCTTCAAAAATGTCCCAAAACTTTGCTGTGTAGAAAGTAAGCATATCTTGTGGAGGAGAAGGAAAAAAACATGTTTAAGTTGGTTTTACTTGTTCCAGTCTGATTTAAGTATCAGACCACCAAACTATTATACTTTTTAATTTTGGCAGATATCCGCTCGCCGAATATTCGGCTATCCGGCCTAATTGCAGGCAGAATATTCGGTATCCGGTATCCGGCCAAATCACTATTCGGTACAACTCAATAACCCACGTGAATTTTGTCGTGAGGTCTGTCGTTATTATAACTTCAGTGTGCAGACAATTCATCGCACCATGGAAAAGTTCGAGCGTAAGTATACTCTTTTGGACCTTAAGCCACCAACCAAACAGAGTTTGTAACGAAATGAAGAGAAAAAAACCGCCGCGCCGTAGCAGCCAGTGTCGAAGAAGAAATGTCGATTCGACGCCGATCAGCTGAAATAGCCATCGCCAGAAAGCCTACCCGGCATTTTTTGCGGTTAGATTTGGGCCTATGTACATCCATACAAAATTCTTCTGACGCAAGAATTGAAGTTGGACAGCAATAACCAACGCCGTGAGTTCTCTAATTGGACACTGGAAACTTTGGCGGGAGATTCGGATTTTAAGCAAAAAATCATCTTCTCGGTGGAGGCTAATTTTTGGCTCAGCGCCTATGTCAACAAGCAAAACTGCCGTTATTGGAACGGGCACAACGCACAACTGTTCGACCAAGCATCAATGCATCCATAAATATTTGCTGTTTACTTTGGTTTATGGCGGTATCACCGGACCTTATTTCTTTTGAAATGAGGAAGGAGACAGCGTTACTGTCAATGGGCTCAGGTACAGAGCGATGTTAAAGCAATGTTCTGTGGCCACAGCACGAAAACGTCAATTTATCCGAGCTGTGGTTCCAACAAGAATACGCTACATGCTGTACAAGTGGGCGCCGTGGCGTTGTAGTCAAGTGCGTCGACTCCTACGCTCGATGTTGTCGGCTCGATTCCCGAAAAAACACCAAATATTTTTTCACGGCTCCACCTCTTTCGAGTCACTGACAATGCTCAAAGAGTATAACTGTCTAGAAAAAAGCTTCTCAATCTCGTCGTTCGGAGTCGGCATTAAACTGTAGGTCTCCTCCGCTCGTGAGATAACAATAGCACCCACAACACGAGTGGTTGCTGAGAAGCTAAGCCCAGGTCCACCTCGGACTGTAGCGCCGCCATTATTATTATTATTACATGCTGTACAAGCGACGCAAAGCTTAAAGTAGTAAAGGAGAAATTGGGCGACTGGGTCATCTGACGGCGAGCGTTCAGCAATTGGCCGTTGCGGTCATGCGACTCGATCATTTTCTCTGGGACTACGTCAAGTTCTTAGTCTACGCTAACAAGCCAACCACTTTAGACGAGAGGCCAGTATTCGAGACGCATTGCCGAAAAGACACCGCACATATTGGACTGAGTCATCAAAAACTTTGCCGACCACTTGAAACAATGTCAGCTAAGCCGAGGCGGCCATTTCAATTTGCTATTGTCCTATTCCATACATAAGGGCATGAATGTATGGTAGCTCCGGCCCAAAAAGTTTTCGACACCGCGACAGGGCGCGTCCACGCCTAAAGTGGCCCACAAGAGTAGAGAAGGGCCTCAGACAACTTGGTGTGCGAAACTGGAGACAGGTGACAGGGTATGGTGCTAGCTGGGGAGACTTGAGACTTGACTTGATTAAGGCTCAGGTCAACGACTGAAAGGCGCAGTTGGTTAGTTCCCTGCCCCAAGTTAGAGGGGTCCCAGGTTCGAATCCAAGTGAAATCGAATCTGGTCTAGTTACCACTTGCCGTTGGGATCAAATTAACGGCAATGGAGTAGGTTGGTACCTAGCCGTACAATGGACCAGTTTTGATTCTGAGTGATCCATTAGGGTTTCAAAAATCGTCCAAAAAAAAGTAAATATTGTTGAAGAAGAGTGTTGAAGAAGATCCGTATTTATCGATTCGCCATTATTCACAATAGCTTTTAGCCTTTGTCCGTCCACTTTATGGACATGCATGTTTGTTTGAAGGGTTGCAAGATGCAGCTCGTTCAAGTATTAAAGCCGAATGACCATCGTTTGCGTACAAATTTTGGTGAATAAGCCAAAAATCAACTGGCAATGGATCCGATGTTTTTTTTTAGAAAAGTTGTGTTCAGCAATGAGGCTCATTTTTCATTCAAGGGATGTGGTAATAAGTAAAATTTTCGCGTTAGGAGCTAAGACAATCCGCAATAGATTATTGAAAGTACTCCAGTAGAGTCTTCAAAAATCCCCCAAAGAAAAAAAAAAGGCTCAGGTCCACCCGGATTGTAGCCCTATGGGAATACGGAGATGAGTGATAATATAAAGCCGAGGAAGATATTCTCACATGAGTTGTATTTCGAACTTTTAATGCATTGATTGAGATGAATTCCCTTGACATTTAAAACATCTCCCCTCTCACATTCCCAAGAAAAGCTTGTTAGGACTTTTGTTGCATAAATCAGAGGAGAGGAAGTGTATGTATATCAGTTGATTTTGGGTATCGTAACAAAAAGGTATAGATATCGTGTTTCTGAATACGTACATATGCCAGCCCATTTGTTTTTAGCCTCTTGTTTCTTGTTTCTGGAAGGGGTTCAATTGATAAAACTTTTTTAATTTAGCTTTCCTGGGGGAACTTTTCACGTGGCAAAATCATGTCTCCCAGGAACTTCCTATTGTTCAAACCGAACTGTGTGCGAAAGGATTCAATGACATTTTGTTTAGGGATACAACCCTTTCTGCCTCCTAAACAGTATTGCAAAATTTAAACGAAAATTTAGAAAACACAAATAAATATAAATTACTTCATGGAAAGTAAATGCTTTTTGGGCACAGTCTCTGTAAACATCCTTGAAAGCCAACCCTGAATGAGAAGGGTTGGGAATTTTTTGAAAGAACCCAGGGATACTCTACAGTTGCGCCTAACGTCTTGGAAGTGATTATCTCACAAGAGAATTTCAATTATCTCCCAGGAAATGTAGAAGTTTTCCGTTTTAATCAGTTACAAACAAATTCCCCTCATAAGCCAGACTCGAAGAAACTTGTCTGTCACACAAACTACATGTTCATTTCGAAATTAGTAGGAAAATGTGCACACATTTCCATTAATGAGGACGGCACGATTCCATTGGGACAATACACATCTGTTACTTCGCAAAAATGCCAAGTACCTTCCGTTCCAAGGCATTGACTGTGTCCCTCCCACCGATGGATACAACAACTGCAACGAATGCTTCAAGTATCTGCGACTGAGGCAAAAAGGCTTCGGTGTGGAAAAGTGAATAAAAATGAATGTTCTCTAAAAGTTTTCGTGTCCCCCGAACAGAGAATACTCAGCAGTGTGTAATGATTATGGACTCAAGAAATGTGAAGTGTACAGTTTTATACACTCCGCAGCACAATGATGGTCTGAATATAGGCCACGTTCTGCTGAAACTAGGTTATCGATGTAGCAATGCTGAGTACGCAAAATGTTGTACACCATCAGTTTGTGTTTTTTCGTTTTGACTAAACAAAGCAACAAGCCCGCCCAGACCAGTGGCATGTTGATTTCGTCATGCAAGAAACAATAAAACTGATGGAACGTCACTAAATCATGCAAAGCGTTCTTCGGAAACGGCTGTCTGCCGTTCAAAGTTGCTCAGACACGTGCTCGGCTGAAAATGTGTGCCCGCAGAAATCTAGTGTAATTGGATCTGCACGTGCTCCACTTCATTCAATATTCGATTTTCCGTTGAAGTGAAATGTTAATTGCCTCCCCTCCTGCCGGGGGGCTTTGTGGTCCAGCGCGAAATGTGATTAGCAATTTATTTTGTTATCGTCGTTTTTTTTTTCGCAAGGCTTTGCGAATTGATATTATTCTAAAAATAGCTTAGCTTGATGCCGCCGGGGAAGAGAGTGACAGTTTTTTTTTGCTACGATAGCGAGAAAGAATAGCTTAGTTTCAACTTGGTTCAGTTGAACAGTTTTTGACAGTTTTGGATTGAGTTCGGAACGCGAAATTTCCCCTATTGAAGGTGGATGATAAATGCATTCTCTAGACGTTAGTTCGGAGTATAAATAAATGCATAAGATAACTTCAGAAATAAATATTAACAATCGCTGCACCCGAGCCTATGGGGCAACGCAACAGAGGACGTCCACGTACAAGGTGGCGCACATAAGTCGAGGGGGACTTCGGCTGGCTTGGTGTGCGAAACTGGAGACAGCTGACGTGAGATCGTGCTGGGAGAGGCCCAGGTCTACCTCGAACTGTAACGCCCTAAGAAGAAGAAGAAGAAGAGGAAGAATCCCTGCACCTTCTGGCTAGAACCCAAGGATGAAGGACAGATCTTATAGGAGACATAAATGTGACAAAGTCGCTTAAGGCACTGATACAACTGTCTTCTGAAATATATTCTATCACTCACTGTTCCAGGTTAAACAATGCTCACTGCCTGTTGCATTCATCCTCTTGAAAAAATCAACCCCAGCATGCCCATTTTGCTAGGAGTGCTCATCAGTAAACCTCCAAACCCGAACCTTTTATTAGTCGAATCACACGAATATGCTCTTTCCAGTCTAATAGTCTTCACTCACCACAATCCAACAAAACGTTCAAAATCAGTACACCGTTAGCTACATTTCCCTCTATTTTTCTATACATTGGGGCCCCTGTTTCTCTTTTTTCTTCTCCTTCATTCTTTGACATTCAAGGTCTCCTTGAATTTGTTACCAATCTTGTTTAAGCAGCGAGAATTCTCTACTGTCACCCTGTACCACCCAACAATTTTTGCAGGAATGTGAAACCAAGACATGGCGCTGTATAGCTCGTCTCTATGGACGCTCTTATATAATAATAATAATAATAATAATGGCGGCGCTACAGTCCGAAGTAGACCTGGGCCTAGCTTCTCAGCAACCACTCGTGTTGTGGGTGCTATTGTTATCTCACGAGCGGAGGAGACCTACAGTTTAATGCCGACTCCGAACGACGAGATTGAGAAGCTTTTTTCTAGACAGTTATACTCTTTGAGCATTGTCAGTGACTCAAAAGAGGTGGAGCCGTGAAAAAATGTTTGATGTTTTTTTTCGAGATTCGAACTGACGACCTCGAGCGTAGGAGTCGACGCACTTACCCACTACGCCACGGACGCTCTTATATGCAGACCTGAAATCGATGAATAGGTGATGGACGTCGATGCACTTCTTGTGTGTAATCCCATTTCACAGATGTGTGCCTCAGGGATCCATTTTTGAACCTATCTTGCTTATAATCAATTTTCCTTATGTTGTATGCCAATCCATAACACAATTATACGCAGATGATGCTGAAATGTACAGTGACTACTCACTTGGTCTTAGTGAGGACTGTCCTAATACAACCAATCACCACAGATCTTTACTTAAACCCACATTAGTTCACATAAATTGTGTTCTCCAAACGTAGGCTTAATCTTTCCTATTTTCCTTGTGTAAATGACATTCAACAGAACTCTTACGTGGGAAGCGCACATTAATCACACAGTCGACAAGGTACGAGTATATGGTGTTCTTTTTAACCTATGGGTCAGTCAACATTAAACCGGTTATGGCTAGCCAAAGGGTAGCAATACCAATTCTAACCTATGCCTATGTTGCTTACCAAAGAAATACAAGTAATAACCCTATAATTGGACGATGAAATTTGTTCAACGGATTAAGTGCAAAAGGAATAACTTGGGATCTTCAAATAATCTTAAAAGCGTCTCTAAATAACATTTATTTCCTATTAGCCTGTTCGTCAGGAATGTCGTTAATAAGACTGTCGGCATTAATGAAGAGAGCGACCCCACCCCCTTTTCCGAAGGAGGGATCACAACGACTTGGAGGCTATTCGACTTGACAGAATTACTGACAACGCAACCCTACTAACGTCAGTTGGCATAGATCCAGATGGGGCCGTGCTAGGCAGTGACTTCTTGATTGTTGAGGATCCTCAGGAGAAGGTTGAAGCAATAGGAGCAGTTTTTCAGGAAGTGTACACGGTCAACGAGTCTCGTTGTCCTAACCACGACTTGGAGAACAGAGCCTTGCTTAATCATTTCTATCTTCGAAATGAAATACAGCAATGGCGTTCTGAGAATCCTGGTTTCACCAGGTTCAATGACGAAAACATGGCAAATAATGCCGTCGCCTATGGTGGATCCGATTCCATCCTCATTTCGAGAGAGAATCTCAAGGGCATCTTCAACAGTCTTAAGAACAAAAAATCGACGGGAATAGATGGGATACCGAATATTGTGCTGCGTCATCTCCCCGATGAGGCGGTAGAGATATACACAATCCTATTCAACAATGCACTGAGTAATGTATATTATCCAGCGCATTGGAAGACGGCGGTAGTGAAACCCCTCCCCAAAAGGGACAAAGATTCCTCTCTTCCGAAAAATCTTCGGTCGATTAGTCTCCTTCCATGCATAAGTAAAGTTTTCGAGAAGATTGTCAATAGAGTTCTGATACAGTGGGCTGAGGACAGAAAAATAATACGGGCATGATACTGTACATGCCGCGTCAAAATTGGTGTCGGACATTCAATGGAACAAGGCAAAAACCCAGTGCACCGGGGCCTGCCTCGTTGACTTGGAAAAGGCATTCGACACCGTATGGTTAGAAGGTCTCTTCCTTAAGTTGACGAGGATGGGTATAAGCAAGTCGCTGCTTTACACGATTTATGACATGGTATCAGGTAGAAGTTTTATTGTTTAAAGTGGCAACATGATTTCCACCAATGTTTTCCAAATAAAGAATGGGCTCCAGCAGGGTGCAGTTAACTCACCAATTCTTTTCACTATTTTCACCAGTGAACTGATTGCCTCCATGCAGCATTTGATCGCATACGCCGATGACTTGGTGGCATACAGGACAGCGCCGAAGGTTGAGGACATCAACATCCTCCTGCAACGTGACTTCGACAAAATTCAGCGATTTTGCGACTACTGGAAGTTGAAAATCAACTACCAGAAGTGTGAAACCATCCTTTTCCGAACTCCGTTATACAAGGCCTCAAGGGACACGAAAAAAAACTGGCGTAAGTTCGGCATAGTTGACCCGCAAGGGGAGCCGTTAGCAGTGAAAAGTGTAGTAAGGTACCTAGGCATTTGGTTGGATCAGTATCTATATTTCGACAGACATATAGCTACTGCACTGATGAAAGCCAGGAAGGCCTTTGCTGTGGCAAGGAGGTTGTTTTATAGCAGCCAACTTGATACCAGGGTGAAGGTGATCTGCTACATGGCCCTTATCCGGCCAGTCATGGCGTACGGTTGTCCAGTGTGGTTCAACGTGAGTCCTTCCCAGATGGAAAAGATGAGGCTGTTCGAGAGGCGATGTCTCCGGGCTTGTCTCAAGAAGTACAGAACCCCAGAATCTGAGTACAAGAAATTCTATTCCAACGAGTTCTTGTATAACGAAGCAAACGTGAACAGGGTGGATAATTTTATTATTAAGCTGATCCGAAGGCACGTTGCACGAGCCATGACCTCGGAAAACGAGCTCATATTTGGAGCTTACTACCCCAATGAAGCATATCATGAGAACGCTCGCCGAAGTGGATTCATTCCGCCGGAAGCGTTCTTGTACCTTGACCGGATTGCCTTAATCCAGGATGCGGAGGGATGTCCATTAATCTACCACGTGGTGCGAAAGACAGTAGATAGGCGACTCCTCTACGAGAGCGATGTCGCAAGCGTTAGTCCGGATGATCTCCGGTTCAGTAGATCCATCTCTGTTCGCGACAGAAGGGATTGTGAAAAGCTTCGGGGGTTCTATTGGTGGTTGCAGCCCCATCAGACGCCCCAGATTTTGTCAGTTTAATCAGCAAATTGTTGGTCCCTTACGGCCAACTTACATTTAGGTTAGGGTATTTGATAGGGTAATTTTAAGAAAAAAAAATTTACAAAAAATAATAAAAACAAAAAAAATAAATGTAGATAGGTTAGTTTAGGTAAGTTTAAGTTAGGTAAGTTAGTGTTAAGTTAGTTTAAGAATATAAATAGAAAAAAAATTTTAGATTACTAAGTTTTTAATTAATTTTTCTTAGCATAAGTATTTTTTTTAGTATTATTTAAAAATATATGTAAAATAAACAAAAAGAAGCCGAAAGGCCAGTAAGATAGTATATAAGAATCCCGTTTTGTATATCTAGTTTAAGTATTTTTTTCTAGAATGTAAGATTTTTAAAAGATAAAAATAAAAAAAATGCATTAAAACTAACTAACTAAACTAACTAACTGTCGGCATTAAACTGTAGGTCCCCTCCATTCGTAAGAGAATAATACCACGCACAACACGAGTGGTTCCTGAGAAGCTAGGACCAGGTACACGTCGGACTGTAGCGCTGCCATTATAATTATTATTAAATGATGTGTAAAGTGCGCACCGTGGCGTGAGTGCGTCGACTCCTACGATCGAAGTTTACGTTTCGATTCCTAAAAAGCACCTTTCTTATTTTCAAGCCTTCACTCCTTTTGAGTCATAGACAATGTTATGAGTATAACTGTCGCCATTCGGTGTCGGCATTTAACTCGTAAAAAACAATAGCATGCACAACACGTCACATGTACTTTTCCAATTCGTACGTGCCTCTAAAAAGGCATGAATGGCAACGTCTAGACTACTTGATTAGCCACCATCTCATATCTAAACTAACCCAAAAAAATACATCGGTTAAGTTATGTATTTACTAGATCACAAATGTATGACCTCATCTACTAAATCGAGTCATCTTTTGGCGCCTCGGTATTCCAGCTTTACGTCCGACCGTAAATGTTTCATTAACATCACTTGTGGAACTCCTTAAATCTGGATGGAAGGATCCAAAGTGAAGTACAACGGCGATTGCAGAAGATACAAACTATGCGGCCTGTATAGCAACATGAGTCTAACCAAGCGTTTACGGTTCTAACGCCTAAGATGGCTCGACTATGTTGTGCACATGAAAACTTAGCTCCAGCATGGGAAATCTTTAACTATTAGCCTGTTTGACAACGTAACAGAGGACGTCCACGATTGAAGTGGCGTACAAAAGTGGAGAAGGATTTCAGTCAACTTGGTGTGCAAAACTGGAGACAGCTGGCAAGGGATGTTGCTGGCTGGAGAGACTTGTTGGTTGAGTCTCAGTTTCACCCCGAACTGTAGCCCCACAAGAAATAGAAGAAGAACCATTTTCTAAAAAAAGAATAAATTGTTGAAAAAAATTTATACACACAACGTCCCGGTTTATATCGATCCACAAAGCAGATGAACTGACTGACCCTATCTTAGGAATGCACTTGCTCAATACTTGCAAGAATAAAAAAACTACAACAAATCTATCTTCCTCAAGGTAAAACAAATAAAACCCATTAAGACGGTAAGTAATTAATGGCATTTCATTAATATATTCCCGCGCTGCACGCAGCAATTATTCTTTAATTAAAAAGCCTTGCCATCAGCGCTCTTCAAATTCCTTGTGTCAACTCTGCAAAGACACGAATAGACAATGCGTTCCGGTGAGAACTGAACACACTTCAATTTCAAGCTTAGGTCCGCATCCAATCCATCGCCGTTATTTCATCATAGTGTCAGTCAACAATTTCAACACTAATTTGCACATATTCCGGTCAGCAACAAGTGAGTGGTGTGCAAGGAGTATCCAGCGGTCGAGCCACCACCACTTGGCAACACTCGCAATAAATATGGATACATTTGTCATCCGCAGCAGGAACTCAACGACAGAGTTTATAAATAAATTGCATCACGACCTTCAGGGCAGTAGATCGCAATCAGTTATCGCAAAACAATTGAAGTCGCAACTGAAATATTTACGGCCTCTCTCTTTGCGCTTTTTGCTGACCTTATTTATGCTTGTTTTCGGTTTAGCATGCACCAGTCCACTTCCGTGCCCGCCATGAGCTTCAGTTCGAAACGAAGGAATCCTGTCGCTGCGACTTCCACAACACGAATGGCTTCCTGCTTGTGAATTCGATCGATCTCTCGAACTTCATATAAACTCAAAACTTACGACATCAATATTAACAAGACCAGGAGCCACGGGGGAGTAGGAGTTCTTGGTTTTAATTACAAGTTAACCCGTGCATGCACAGCGTATAGTTTCACTTAACGAAAACTTGACAGTCGACTTCTATCGATTATTCGATGGAAACATCGACGCGGGAGCAGGGGGCGACGTGGAGAATAAGAACAAAACAGGTGGTAATTCATATTCGTCGCACGAGACACCCACCCACTAACCATCGGCAACCACCCGAAACACCAGAAACTCGAAACTGTTTACATGGTGTAAAATTAAATGCAAATTTGTTGCCATGAAACCCTAGCTAAGTCGAGTGCATGACGCAGCCATGGGTTTTGCATTTTCTCGATTAAGTTGGGTGCACACACGGACCGAATGGGGAGCGGGCGACGAATAACTGCACTGATGCTGTCATAACGATGTGCGTGGGGGGTGGGCTGTGCAGCGAGACACGGTTTCGGCGGCTTCTCCTGGCGATGATGTCAATTCTAATTGACAGAAATGTATTACGCGCTTTCTGGTTGGCGTGCAATTGCACTCATCACTAATTGTAGAAGTGTTAATTGCAAACTTGTATCCGAAGTGTATCCCTCTATTCACTGGCTGACTATTCACTTCGGTCTGGATTTTGTCACGGAAAGTCGCGTTGACAGCTCATTAATGCATCTTAGGCTGTTCTCGAGTATCCGCCTTTGTGATGGGAGTGCATTTGGCGGTGGGGTGTTGGTGGTGGTGCGGACTGAGTTTGAAAGGTGTCAATGCAAGCATTCATGTTATTCGAATGGCGTGTGATGTAATTGATCTCGAATTGGGATCAGTTTCAAGCGTCGTCGCCCGCTGTTATGCAATGAACTTGTCTTGAAAGTCAAGTTGTCATTCAACCAAACTGAACGGCGACATGCTTCGTTTTTCCATTTCAGGTGGAAGCTTTTCAGTGCTTTTCGGGAAGAACTCCGTGCGGGGAATATATTTTGGGAACTTGAAAATAAAAACGGATAATGCAAAGGCACCCTCCCTTTTCTGTTGAAAATTGTATGCGTAGCATTTGAATGGTTGAAGAAGGAAGTCAAGTTAATACCCTTTGGTTGCAAAAGAGGACTATATCCTCGGTATCGGAAGAGAGACTTTCAGTCACATATGAATCCAAAGAAAACCTTTTGGAAACATTTCCCAAATGACGGAGAATGACGCATTTCATTTGAAAAATTGGCAACTGTGCCTGAATATCAAATGACATAAATGAAACGTATGATGCTGTGACATCAGAATTATGTGGGCTATTTGAATATCGTAAAGGGTGATTTTATTGAATAATTGGATGATAAAATGCGAATGGTTTTGCACACGTACGCGTTGTTCGAAGGCAAGCATATACTAAACATCTCGATACCCGAAAACATTATTTCCCATGCGACAGAAAAGGTATCACTTTTGAATTAAGTTATGAAAACGCCCGCGCCGTTACTGTTTGACAACAAGAAATCGTTGAAATTGAGAAAATAAGGAAAAAGCAGTCGAAGTTGATAGAGTGGAATACCTTTATGAGAAGTCCCAATTATGGAGGACCTTAGATACGCCCCGTTTTCGTTGTAAGCGAAAATCATATGAAGCATTGATTTCTCGTTAGCAGAGACCCAAGAAATATAAATCGACACATTTCAGCTATTCGTCGATTTTAAAACCATCTATGATTCTAGCACAGAGACTAGCTATACTGCGCCATGTCTAATTTTGACTGTCAAACTTGTCAGACTAAGCAGGATGACGACGGAGAACTCTCGCTGCTCCATCAAGGTTGGTAACAAAATCACCGAGACCTTCAATTTAAAAAAGGCGACGCGCTGTCATTTGACTTTTTCAAAATCATTTTTGAGAATATCTTGCAAAACTCTTGCAAAAGAGGCACGATCCTCCGTACAACTACAAGCATACGCGGATAACATTAACGTGACTGGTCGAACGGCGAGCCCTCAATAAGGCGTTTGCTGATATTGAATTGAAAGTGGCTAAAATGACTCTGCCGGTAAACCAAATCAAAACAAAGTACAGTACGAACTCGGTTAACGCAACCCTTGATTCACGCAACTCCTCGATTTTCGCAACACTAAAGTCGTCTTGACTCTATAAGTGCAACTTTTCAAAAATGTTACCTCGATTAGTACAACTTCTTGTGTTTATTCATGTGTTTTTGCATGTTCTCCTTTTGAAATCAACGATTGGCTTCACGGAAACGTTGAGTCCTCTGCAAATTGTGAGGATCCGACAGAAATTAAGAGCACAAATGAAAGTGAAGGTGAAGCTTCCCCGGCCCTCTTTTTATCGAAAGTTAAAACAGAAGTTGCAGTTCGATCCTTAAACATATGCTTGCAATGGGCCGAAGAGAACAACATTCCAGTAGAAGATATTTTTTCCAACATTTTGTTTACTTATGAAACAAAAATGTGTTCAACAATAACGATTTCTTTTGGTTTCAACTATGTTTTTTTATAACATTCTCGTTATATCTAAAGAAATAACCTGTTTAAACTATGATTTTCTATCTAAAAAAACATAACCCAGTAAGTGCAACAACTGCCTTAATTTCTATTAGTTGCGTAAATCGAGTTTGTATTGTATGTGGAAAACGACCTCTGAGTAAAAGGTTATATGAATTACATATGACGGCACGACAGTAGTACGCGGCGCTGAAAACCGGCTTTTAAATGCGCTTTTTGTAGCAGAGCATTAAATATGGAAAAAGGATCAACTTAACCAAACTGTATCCACAAGTTATTCACTAGTTTCATCTCTTCATTTCTTTTTACGTGCAGAATCACCTAGAAAGTTCATAACCTCATTAAAAAGCAACCTCCACTCGTGTCCCTATTCAATCTGTTCAAGCCTCCATTCATGGCTCTGCCTCGTAAAAATCCACTCCGAAACTTTCACCTCATATCCGTCTACGGTTTTTTATCTCTTATTTTAGCGACAAAGCTTCTATGCATTGCCCGCTCAATTTCCATTCTTGTGACAAGCGCAACCCACCTTAATCTAAGCGATTTAATTACCCTCAAAACACTAGATTGTTGAAACATATAACTTGTTTATTTGCGGACTATTACGTTTTTTTTTCATTCATCTGTCTGCTTGTCTTGTCGCCGAAGACTTTTTTGTTTGCACGTGAAACCAATTTTTATGTTCTGTTTAAATGCCCCCATTTGAAAGTGTGCACCGTTATACGCACGTTTATTACTTTATAAATTTTATGTGTTTGTTTAACGGGAGAATAAATTTGATTTCCCTCCGTCAGGTAGAGAATTTTACCAATTTCCATTAGAATTTCGTTTTGAATATTAAATATCGGTGTAAAATATTAGATCCTTTTACGTTTTTCAACGATTTTTCTGCCACTACTATGTTACTTTCCTGTTTGGGATGTCCAGACTAGACATCCAGCGCATACATTTGTGCGTTAGTATCTTATTAACAACTAAGCTGTTTCTTTTAAACCTTTTCCGTTTTTCGCTGCCATCTCCTGGTTGTCACCCTATACACATATTAAACTGTACACGTGTACCGACGACACTGATTTTATTTAGTAAATTTCAGTCAGTCATCATTTTTCGAAACTATGTTTTGTTTTCCTTTTGCAGGTTTATGAAACACTACACTCGAGCACACAGACTCAAAAACTGGTCCGTTTTATTGCCAGGTAGCAACCTACTCCAGTGATGGTGCCATTAATTTGATCCCAACAGCAAATGGTGACTGGAACAGATTTGAAAAACCGGATAAAAGCGTATTAATTTTTGCTTTCACTGGGATTTGAACCTTGGACCCCTCGAACTTAGGGCAAGCACTTAACCAACTGCGCCATCCAGTCGTTTGAAGAATATCCTTCGAAACTATGCTACGGAAACCAAATTGTTCTCCGTACACTCTTCTTCCATTGCTGAAATTTGTGGGCTATTTACATTCAACTTGGGTGTTTTTAGGCCATTTTCTCTCTTTTTCTATGAATTTAAGAGAATGCGGAAAATGTGACAGTTAGGAAAGTACTCGAACAGACCTTAGATTTTATTCGATAGCTAAGATCGTCATGGGCGCCGTGTGGGTTCATGCGTCGACCCATGCGCATTAGACTTTCACAGTCTAGGTTCGAATCCAAGTTCAGACAAACAATTTAAAAAAGAAAAAAATTTTGTTCCCGGCTCCACCACTTTCGAGTCAGTGACAATGCTCGTCATGAGTCGGCATTAAACAGTAGGTCCCCTCCAGTCGTGAGAGAACAATAGCATGCACAACACGAGTGGTTGCTGAGAAGCTACGTCCAGGTCCACCCCGGACTGTAGCGCCGCCATTATTATTATTATTGTATTCCTTTAATGTCTGCTTCCTCCACCGTGCTTTATTATTTCTGCTTCTTAGCTCTGCAGCTCGCTTTTTTGTGGTACGGGTTTCAGCCATCCCTTGAATTTAGGGTATTGCAACCATTGATTTCTTAGAGAACACAAACAAACGGAAGGATATTGGTTTCAGAAGAAATTTGCCCTCTTTGTATGAAAATACTTTTTCACCAAATGTGTGGAATGGGATTTGGAATTGCCCACGGAAAGGTAAATTTACCACAAACTGGCAGCACTGCTCCGAACGGCGAGATTGAGAAGATTTTCTAGACTGTTATACTCTATGACCATTTTCAGTGACTCGAAAGAGGTGGAGCCGGGGATATATCAGAGGTGTTCTTTTTTTTGGGAATCGAACCCAGACTTCGAGTGTAGCCCTTAGCCACTACACCACGAACCCAGACTTCGAGCGGAGGAGTTGACGCTTTTACCCACAACGCCACGACGTCCAACGACATTTAAAAAAATGCTTTTCTTTCGTTGATCACTGCTGACGTTCTTTAAAAAAAAACAAAATTTGCTTTTTTTTTCATGGGAAAATCGTTTGTTTTCCTTGGATTGTAATGTCTTCCTCAAAACACCCATTAGTCAATGTTTCATCAATCAGAACGTAAACACAACGAACAAATAAACTTTCAAAATCACAGTGACATCACCTTCTGCTGCTGCTTAAGTAACTTGCAAAGGGAGAGGAATTCCGTTTTAGTTCTCTCCCTCTCTCTCTTCCTCACTCTCCCTCTCTCTCGTTCTCTCTCGTTCTCTCTTTCACCTTCTCTTTGTTGGCCTATAACTATTCATAGCTTTTATGCAAACGTCTGCATGTTTACTCTCAAAACACGATACAAATTCAATTTGGTAAACAAATTTTTGACAAAAACAAAACGAAAATACACACAACGAAAAAAAAAATCAAAACAAACTAGTACTCACTTCGTTGAATTTCTGAAGCTGAAGCCAGCAGGTCGCTATTGTCGTCGTCCATCATTCCGGTTGGGGTCGGCTGGCACCTTTTTGTTTGTATTCAAATGATTCTTGTCCTAAGCTGACGGTTATCCTTTCCGTTCTAAAACAAAACACAACAAGTAAACACTGATTTAAGAAAACACAGATACAACACTGAGATCATTCAGCAAAAATGTGATAAAATCAATCGCGGTACACGTCCGCTCGAGAGTCGTCGACCGTCTAAACACTCGACAGCGACACGAGAGATGTGAAAACTTCAAATCGATTTAGATTGAGGGATAAGAGACAGAACGAAACAACGAGCAGAGCGCGAGCGGGCAGTTTTTCCACCCACATGCAAAATCTATTCTTTTTTTGTTCGTGCTGTCGTCCGCCTTATTAGGTTCACACTGTTCCGCGCTGCTGATGCGATACATTTTCTCTTCCCATTTCGATGCTTGATAATCGACCTTAGAGATACACTCATTCAACACGGTGAATGCCGAATGCCGAATGCCGCCCGCCAACTGACAATGCCATTTGGAGGCATTACTGCCTCTGTCACCGTGTCGCTCTGCCTACAATCTCTCCTCCGGGTATCTGATTGGAGTTCTTGTTTTTTCTTTTTATTCAAATATAGAATCGTTCTCGAGTCGTTTTGCTCTGTTTTATTTGGACAGCCACATTCCACGGCAGACACGCTTTTGCGAAAAAACAAAAACAGAAGAGAACTCTAAAAATACACCGCGCACGGGAAGATGTCGTACTTTGAACCAGGTTAAGGTGCTTCTTGGATGGAGAAAGCGCTCATGGCAGATAAAAACAAACAAACACAACTCGCACGCACACAGCGACGATGGGGAATCTAAAAAATACAACAAAAGCATTATCTGAGAGATATACGCGGCCGTGTCGATGGATTACGAAACAACACTTGGCGCACCACAGTCGAGATAAGATGTAATGACTCCATTTGGGCCGGGAAGCATTCCCCGGAGAAATTGAATTTATGAGAGGATCGCCGAGTACCACAGGTTATTTCTTTGTTATCTCAACTAGACGCTGAGAGAGGGAACCTTCTTTTTTTCGTGCGGGAAAGGTCGATGGCGGTTTGAGTGGCTGATTGGTTGATTGGTTTTGCTCCTGGGGACACGTGTGTTCGTTTCTTTCCTCTCCTTCGAGCGAGGAAAGGGTTACGTATACGACATAGAGACACTCGCCTGTGTACGTATTGTCGTGTGTTTCCAATTTTAGAAGCCTAAAATATGACTCCGGTATTTATTCGAGAATTGTGTGCTCCCTCCTTTGGGGGTTGCTGTCAACCTTGGAATTTATCGAAAATCGATCAAGTTACTAGGTCTGCGTTATCATTCATGTATTGATACGGGGTACAGGCACGCACACACTTGCGCCTTAAAAGGTTCCTTACATAGGAAGTAATTTTGTGTTTTTTTTATTGATTTTCTTAAAGCAATTAGAAGGAGGCAAGACAATTTTCTGCCGTCTATCGATGTACATACATGATGGAACAACTAAAAGGTGGTGGAGGGAAAAGGTGAGTTCAGAATGTTTCTGTTCAATGAGGCGTTTATGGATGTGCCTACATTTGTGAACCACTTCAATTTACGATCAACAGGAAAAACGACGAAATAAGGAAATAAAGTACATAATGAACATTTGTGTGATTATACTCGTATTTGTTAAGGGATAGCTTACGAAAAGACGAATGATTTAAACTTCTACGGGAGTGGTTGAATAAGAAAAATAAGGTGCTATGAATTATCTACCACACTGTATGAATTACCTACTTGCGGTAGACCATTATGTAGCAAGTTCTTGAAAATACTGTTTCAAAATCTATAAGAACTTGATTCAGACAAATGGGAAAGGAAAGAAACCATCGAAAAGTCCGTTTAAGCTTGCACCATTCATTCAAGATTTGTGTTCTTCAAGCGATAACACTGGCAGTCAAAGAAGCGGCCACAACCATATCAGCAATGCAATGCAACCATAATGACAGACAGTTAGACGGCCATCCGAGGGAAATTTTGTCCAAGCTGGTCGTATACCTCCTTCGCAGGAAATAACCTGCAACGAGGAATTTATTGAAATTGCCAGCTAGGGTTTCAAAATACACTCAATTCAAGCAGTTTAATTGATCAGTCATATCCTGACTAATGTCAAGGAAAATGCAGGCGACAAGATTTGTAAGCATGTAACCGTAAGCACTTGCACTTGGACGTTATAATGTACAAAAGTACAAAGAAGAAGAAGAAGAAGAAGAAGTTTTCTTGTGGCGCTTCATTCCGAGATGGATCTGGGCCTCAACAACCAAGCAATTAGCATGATCTCTTGTCAATTGTCTTCAATTGCTCACATCAATGTGGTTGAGATTCCTCCCCATTTGTGTGCACCACGTTTATCGTGGACGTCATCTGTTGTGATGTCTCACAGGCTCAGAGTCGACGATATTTCGGGCCGGAAGCAAGTTATCTCTGTCTGGTCCCTGTCTCTGTCTCTATCTGATGATTTTAGGCGCTGCAAATGCCTGGATAGACACATCTTGCTGTACAGTCTTGAATCTCTCTCCCAACCGCAATCAATGAAAACAGGACCAAAGATCATGCGCAGAGCTTGTCCCTCCCTCACATGAGCTTCTTCATCCGTTTTTGATATTGTCCATGCCTTTGCGGTGCAAAGCAGGACTGGGATGATCAACGTCTTATAAAAATTCTGCTTGATCTTTCGAGAAAGGGATCTCTTACCCAATCGTGTTTTGAGCCCGTAAAAACAGCGGATAATAATAATAATAATAATAATAATAATGGCGTCCGAGGTGGACTTTCTCAGCAACCACTCGTGTTGTGCGTGCTATTGTTCTTTCACGAGTGGAGGGGACCTACAGTTTAATGCCGACTCCGAACGGCGAGATTGAGAAGCTTTTTCTAGACAGTTATACTCTTTGAGCATTGTCAGTGATTCGAAAGAGGTGGAGCCGTTTGTTTTATGTTTTTTTCGAGATTCGAACCTTAGACCTCGAGCGTAGAAGTCGACGCACCTACCCACTATGCCACGGCGCCAACAAAAACAGCGGATAGCAAGAGTTATTTTGCGTCTGTCTCGGTATTGATGTGTTTTTTGTACTGTTTACAGCGGAGTCAAGTTAGATAAAGCGTTGCGTCGCTTGTACGGTATGTAGCTCATTCTTGTTGGTATCACAGCTCGGGTTAATCGATGTTGTCGAGGTCTGACCACAGAAAGTCGGTTAACATCGCTCTATACTTGAGAACATTGTCTGCTTCCGATGTTACCGCTTTGCCATAAACCGTACGAAACAGTTAATCTTTGTGGATGCATTGATGCTTTTTTTTTTTGTCGGAAGTTTTTGTAACGCTACACTGGGGCACTCAAACTCAAAAACTGGTCCAGTGTACTTGATGCATTGATGCTTGGTCGAACAGTTGTGCATTGTATTCGTTGCACTAACAGCTATTTTGCATGTTGACCTAGCCCCTGAGCCAAAAATTAGCCTTGTCCAAGACGATAATTTTTTTGGCTAAAATCCGAACCTGCAACCAAAACTTCTAATTAGCGAACTTGTGGTGTTGTCTATGGTTGTCTGGCTTTCATTCTTGTGTCGCAAAATCTTATACAGATGTGGGCTCATATCTAACCGCAAAATAAACCGGGTTGACACTCTGGCGGTGCCGAATCGACATTTCTGGCTCTTCATCGATACTGGCCGCTGCAACGGTAAGTTTTTCTTCTGTCTGGTTAGTGGCTTTATGGCGTGTAGGTAGGTAAAAGTGGCGGTGGACATACAGATCCTGTTTTCGCACCCAATTAGCCCCATGAAAGCGCCGTTTTGATACCACATCCTATGGGATACGTAATTTGTGAGAATAATGGCGTGTATTTACGCTCGAACTTTTCCATGGAACGACGAATTGCTTGCACACTGAAGCCATGATGACGATCGACCTCACGACAAAATTCAGGTTGCATATTCACAACTGAGTCGGAATTTCGATAGTATTTTTCACAAATTTCCGCACGTTTGGCAAGCATAAAAGGATGCACGATGAAATGGCAAACCTTACTGATTATTTTGACAGCTGGATGCCATTGGTAACATTGATAGCTGCTGAATCTTGAAAATTCAAAAAACTGTCATTGCTACCTGGTCACCATTTACAAAGTCAGCTTCGTCTTTCTAGAGAAGGCTCTAAAAGTGTTGAGCCCAAAAGAAACAGCAGTTGGAAAGAATTTTTCGATACTGAGTTTGTTCTTACTGTTTACCGCGTTGCCGAGGTAGACAAAGTTCTTTGCTGTGTACCTCGATTATTGCTGGCCATTGTGAACTTCTAGCCAACTCGTCGATGTTGTACGGCCTTTCTGGGTGATGGAATATACTTTGTTTTGACCTCGCTTACCACCAGACCCTTTTTTAACCACTTCATTAAAACATTAAAACGCCAGCAAAACGCATTGACGGCTAGCTGTTTTCGACCAGTCACGTCAATAACATCGGCATATGACAGCAATTGCACGGACTTTTGGAAGATCGTGCCATCCGTGCTAGTCAATCAATTTCGCACGATCTTTTCAAGAATGATGTTGGAAAAGTCATGCGACAGTGCGTCGCCTTGCCTTAAATTTTTTTTAACATTGAAATCTGTAAGACCGATTTCGTTATCGACTTTAGCCGAGAATTAAGAGTGCTCCAACCTGCACAACTCGACGAGTTTGGCAGAAATTTAGACATGGCGCTGTATGTCTTGTTTCTATATGCGCTAACGTATGCCACGAATAGGTGATGGGTGACCATGTTTAGCATACAGAGCGACAAGAATTTAATAAAAAAAAAGAGTTGGAGCTAAAATCGAATTAGAAATCACGCCGGCAAGATATGTAGGAATTGTGGTGATCAAGAGAAACAAGAGAATATCTCGCACAACCTCTACCAGTAGCTTATGTCATTTGGACATTTATTCTAAATAAGAAATAACTGACATACCCCCATTAAATGTCAACAGGAGCCTAAACACTACCGGATATCTGGAAAGCAGGCAGTAGTATGAGGTTACTCTATTCCTATCTGCAATCGCGGCATCACAATAGGCCCAAAGTGCGACATACCTAACTCCAACGAAAACTGCAATAAACCGTGCGCGTTGTTGTAAAACGCACTGATAATTTGAAAGTTGTAAATACAGTCAAAATCAGTTACAACGACTTTCAAGGGACTGACGAATTTGGTCGTTATAAGCGATAGGTCGCTGTAACCGATAACTCGAAGATAAAGAACGTTGCTTCATCAATCGGTTAAGACTTCGCCAAGACCTTTGATGACACAAAAAGGGTTTAGACAAGGCGACGCTCTGTAAGGATATATGTAATAATATGTCATTCTTGAGAAGATCGTGCGTAACTCAAACGTCAACACCAGAGACACGATCTTCAACAATAATATCAACCAATAATAAACGCAAAACAAAAGTGATAACATGTCAATGAACGGGACGCTGTGACATAATTGAAATTATAAACAGTTTACCGTTTTAGAAAAAAATGCGGTCGCACCGACAGCTGCGTTGACCCATATTTTATCTAAAAAATGAAAAAATCTGCCTTTGTAAGCGATATGCGATATGCCGATAAGTCGTTATAACCGATGACATTGTAAGCGACTTTGACTGTAGTGTAAGTTCTACAGATCAAATAAAAATATAAATTTGACTTGTTTTCTTTTTCTTATTCTTTCACTTTCTGTCATATAAAGTTCCTTTAAAACAAAACTGCTCGTTATATTTAATATAAATCTTCTATTGCCTACAACTTGGTCAGAACTTGATTAAATACAACTGACATTGTTTAGGAATTGCGGCCAAAGCATCAAATAGACCAGCTATACTGGCCTTGAGTTAGTGAATATTATTACAATTCAGGCGTTCTAAATCGCCTTAACAGTGCAATCACTTCACGTTAGAATCCTAACAGCCGACGCACAATTTTGTGCCGACTCATCTCGACTCTTTACCAATGAGTGGTGGTTGTTCTTCCCAGAACTGACCTGATATAGGTCACTCACCAAACCGCAGCATCGCAATGACGAATCATCTTTGCAAACTAGTGTTAATTTTTAACCAGCCAAAACATGGATGATACCAGTCACCCTTGTCGTAGATTCTAAATAAATACATGTACTTCCCGACAAAGTTTCCTGGCATGAATCTTAATTAAATCTGTTTTCGCCACAATTCACAACAATACCCACTAATAGACAAACAAAAATGGAGTTAAATTTGAATATACGAACAGCTACATACAAGTTCACTACAGTATTTTGGCGAATAGGTATCCAAATATCCAACGGAATGATGTTCACGATAGGGGTGGATTCGCATATTGTGTACGAAATGGTTTTTAGGTTCGGAAAATTTTCACGCACTCAAGAAATGCTTTTTACTTAATTCAAATTAAAGAGACACTTTATTGCTTTCACTAGAGAACAAAGATAAACCGCACAGAAATCATACTTACAATCTTTGCTCCGTGTAATTACGCGTATATCGCATTAAGATATGCTATATTCGCTGAAAGAATGAAAAACGATAGAGCAGCACGCAAGGTTTTTGCAGACAAACGGGAGGAAAAGACACCCCCAGGCGACTACCGAGCGAGTATGTTGGATTGTGTCTGAATATTCACTGATGTCGATTAATGGCGATGTCGATGCGAGTGAATGTCATATTTTAAACGACAGTGAAAATGAGACGACAGCTACTGTTCAACGCGCTTAAACAAACTGATGGATCTGTCACTCTCACGGAAGTTTCACTCTTGTCTACCTAAAAGCAAATGAAGCATCAAGAGGAAACAGAAGTTAAAACAACACCCACTTGTCACAACTGAGTTCGAAAAACCTTTTTCCGATCGCACCAATAACATTTCGCCAAAGCATAGCTTTGTACATATATTTTATTGTACAAATATTAAAAAACGTGCTGTTTTTAACGATTTATTAACACAAACCCGGTCAGAGTATAATCGATTTCGTGATGATCTTTTTTTTAATTATTTTGCAGTAAACGGTATCGTGCCCTTTTAATTTTTTCAATGTCTTTCACATAAAAAAAACAACATGTAGTCTTGTGTACTTATTTTTTATTTTAGCCACAATTTTGTTTTACCCTAACAGAAGGACACACTTACATCATTTTTGCATGCACATCTGTGTATGCAATGGTATATTTTTTATAAAATAAAAGACTGCATTTGGAATCAAACAGTGGCATGTTTCTTTGTATGTTTACTCGAAAATGGTGGCAAATGACGAGCAAACGAATTATGTGCTGTCTCAAAAAAGGACGCTGCTGATGTAGCTATGATTTTAAAGTTGTCAGGCTACGCGGTAAAGAGCTCTACCAATATTTAGAGGGAAATCAAATTCAAAATAATTCTCTAGCCTTAACAGGCAATTGGTGGGCGCCGTGGCGTAGTGGGTACATGCGTCGACTCCTACGCTCGAGGTCGTCGGTTCGAATATCGAAAAAAAACATCAAACATTTTTTCACGGCTCCACCTCTTTCGAGTCACTGACGATGCTCAAAGAGTATAACTGTCTAGAAAAAAGCTTCTCAATCTCGCCGTTCAGAGTCGGCATTAAACTGTAGATCCCCTCCACTCGTGAGAGAACAGTAGCACGCACAACACGAGTGGTTGCTGAGAAGCTAGGCCCAGGTCCACCTCGGACTGTAGCGCCGCCTTTATTATTATAATTATTATATCATTTCTGTGTATTCCCTCGGTTGCTTCAGTTCTTTGAAGTAGCCGTACGGCCATTAAAGTTAACTCCTTAGTTTCCATAAGAATCTTCGGCTCTGAACCTATGGAACAACGTATAATTGTGACGCATACAAGTGGAACAGCACTTCAACCAACTTGGTGTACGCAACTGATTTGCAAGGCATCGTGCTGGTTAATGCCCGGGCCACCTCGAACTGTAGTGCCATCAAAGAAAAGAGTTCTGTAGTTCACTTTCAACATTTGTTTACGAACTTTTTTGAAAGAAAGCGAGTTGCACCAACTCTCCGAATCATCTTTTATCTGCAGAATGAAAAGAATTCAGTTTTAGCTGAATCATTTCTTCAGTGATCGATGGATAGCGACACGTGTGATACAAAACTGGAGAGAGCAGTCTTTTTAATTTAAAAGAGGAACAAAAATTACAAAGAAATATGTTTACCGAAAAATTCGAAAGGCATAAATATGATCAAAGCCAATTCCGGAACGAACAAATTTTAACACACTGTACGAAAAACCATACATAAATCAGTCAAGATAAAAGATATCGTTTTAATTCTTTCATCATAACGAAGATGAAAATGAAGATCTTACATAAATTATAGCTCCTGCACAAAAATTATCTCTTTTGAGAATATTGTTTACTTTAGAATAAACATACATATTACACATTTTGGAGAGATTCATAAAGAATTTTTTCAAAACAATTTATTGCACCACTACGTTAAAATAAAACTCTGGAGATAATTTCAAGATTTTGGCGGTATAATATTAGAATCTTTTGGCGATTGTAGAAGAAGATTCAAACACGAAGTGTTTTGGTTGTACAGCGATATGAGTGAAGCCAAGCATCTTCGGATTCAAGACTGTTAGGCCATGTAGAGCGCATGGACAACACTGCTCCAGACCGAAGAATCTTCGAATTTTCGAATTCGCGTAACAACGTGTGTAACAACGTCATATAGGATGCTCACGAAACCTATAGTGCGAATAAATTGAGAAGGACCTGAGCCAACTTGGCGTGTTTAATTTGAGGAAACTAGCTATAATAATCATAATGGCGGCGCTACAGTCAGAGGTGGACCTGGGCCTAGCTTCTCAGCAACCACTCGTGTTGTGCGTGCTATTGTTCTCTCACGAGTGGAGGGGACCTACAGTTTAATGCCGACTCCGAACGGCGAGATTGAGAAGCTTTTTCTAGACAGTTATACTCTTTGAGCATTGTCAGTGACTCGAAAGAGGTGGAGCCGTGCACAATTGTTTGTCTGAACTTGGATTCGAACCTAGACTGTTAAAGTCAAGTGCGCATGGGTCGACGCTCGAACCCACACAGCCGAGGAAACTGCCTAAAGATCGTGACATATGGAGAGAGTTATACCGCCAGCCGGGAAACAACAAGACAACAAGCTTTCCTCTGTTTAGTCACTTTTTACCCATCCATAACTCGAACAATTGTTTTTGGAAAAATGTTTGCTTTTTCGCGTTTTGAACCTTGACTTGAAAGTCTACTGTGTAGGGGTTGACGCGCATACCCACAACGTCATGGCGCCCACCTTTAAATGGATCACCAAAATAATGAAATAATAATTTAGTTCAACGTTATTTAGCAAACGTCATCGTTAGTGAGTAATTTAACTGCATATAGTAAGATTTGTCACATCAAAAGTAGTAGCGCACGAAACTGGTTTGTGTAACCCGAGGAATAGAAATCACTGTGATGACTAAAGCTGCGATGGGATGACTGTGTTGGAGACGATATTCTCAAGGTCGCCTGGGAGAATAATGACTATGATGTGACTGATTCTCAAATGAGGTTAGAGACAGTCAATTTTGAGCATAACAACATATTTTACTTTCTGTCGTTTGAAACTCAGAGGTTCTCAGACAGTCTTTAAAGAATCTTGATCAATCCCGGGAAATTAAATTAGCATTTTCTGCTAATTTCCCCCTCCGGATAGGGGGTTAGAATATACCCGGGGTAAGGCATGCCTGTCGTAAAAAGCGACTAAAAGCCATCGTTTGTTTATCACAAACAACAAAAAAAGAAATGCAATGAAGAAAAACAAAGGAATTATTACCCCAGGTGGAATGCCAGTCGCACTGGAAAATCCACACTCTTCGGAGTCAGGCTCTACGGATTCTGGGGAGAGCCACTTATTGCGTTTAATCGACCCTTTTGGGAAAAGTAAAAGAGTAACAAGATCACCACCACCAAGATCTAACAAAACCATGAGCGGATTACCGCCATCTCAACCTACTGCGTCTAAAACGCAAGTAATTAAAAGTCCGACGATAATATATTCGGCTCAAGAAAAAGAGACCTTAACCAAATTCAAAAATCGCGAAGATGAAAACGCGGAACTACGGTCCAGGCTAACTAATATGGAAATTCTCTGCAAAGAACTAAAAGAAGAATTGAACAAACTTAGAAAAAGAAAAATCTAACATCGTCAAAATAAATCAATTCAATTTCTAACGAAATTAAAAACGTGGAATATTCTACTGACGAGGAAGAGCTAAGTCGTGAAACCGACTAGACGGTAAAGAAGAGACTGGATAAAAAACGAAAAACCTGTTCTTCGCCCGAAGTTATTCCTCAGCCGGGAAGCAAGATCAATGACAATATAAATGGCATAACCATTAATAACCATTAAAAGAACTATGCCATCAAAAGAGCGACCACCACCGCCAATTAATGTGTTTAGAATTTCAGAATACAATAAGTTGCATTCAATTCTGAAATCAGCGCTACGAACTGAGTTCAAAGTAACGTCGCGAAACAACAGTGCGTGGAAAATAAATGTGAAGGACTCAGACAGTTATAGAGTACTTTCCAAGAGACTCAATACGGAAAAAATTCAATGGTACACATATGAAAATAAATCGGAAAGACCTACTCGAGTCGTAGCTAGGGGACTTCATGCCTCTTGTCCAAAAAAATACATAGTTGAGGACTTAAGAAATAAGGGCTTTAAAATAGAATATGCCACTAACATTCAGTCCAAAAAGAAACAAGTGACGGAAGGTGCCGAAACCCAAACGTATCGCCGGATACCCCTTTTTATGCTAACTTTTGATAAAAGTGAAGCCATAGAAAAAATTTATAGCATAAAAAGTATTCATAACATGGTTGTCGTACGACTGGATGGCGCAGTTGGTTAAGTGCCTGCTCCAAGTTAGAGGGGTCCCAGGTTCGAATCCGAGTAAAAGCAAAGTTAATACGCTTTTATCCGGTTTTTCAAATCTGGTCTAGTCACCATTTGCCGTTGGGATCAAATTAACGGCACTATCACTGGAGTGGTCGATCAGTGGTTGTAGTCTGACTGTGGGTATCACAATGGACCGACATGGTCTAAGTGTGCTGATGAATTCACCAGCAGCCCCGTAACCTAACCTAACCTAACATGGTTGTCAAAATCGAGGCATTACGTAAGAACTCGAAATTGATCCCACAATGCAAACGATGTCAAGGGTTCAACCACACTCAAGCTTACTGTCAATTGACTGTTAATCACCTTAAGCAGAGCAATGTTTTTTTTGTATACATATATACAGGGTGCGTCATCTTTTATGTCGGTATGCGACCGTTTGGCCGTATTCTAAGTGACGTTGACAATATTCTTTGAGTCAATTGTACCTTATACGAAAATAAATGCAAATTATCCTTCAAAATGCGGCGCAAGATGGTTCCCCTGACGACAAAATGCTAAGCGCAGTAGCGATACGACATAAGTAGGTTCTCGACAACAATCTCTCTTACCGCTTAAACTAATTCATTTGAAAGTTCTTGGTGCTGATGATGGCTTGCCGATGATCCTCCAATGTTGTGTGCTTAACAAAATTCGATATCGCTGGCCACGATATTTTTGACAACATCTGAACGACTATTTTCAAAACGATTCATGGTTAAAATTGTATTGAATTGACGTTTCAAAACCCGATAGACTTGGCTAATAAATGTCAAAATTATTCAATATTTACATACCGACAAATTGTTGGTACCCTGTATATGTACGATCCACAAGAAAGGAGACTATCGAGGGATAAGTCTCATTAACATCGCCTATAAGATCTTCTCTGCTGTTTTGTGTGAACGCCTGAAATCATTCGTGAACAAACTGATAGGTTCTTATCAGTGTGGTTTCAGGCCCGGGAAGTCCACCATCGACCAAATCTTCACACTGCGGCAGATCCTGGAGAAGACCCAGGAAATGCAGATCGACACACACCACCTATTTGTCGATTTCAAGGCCGCATATGATAGCGTGCATAGAGACGAGCTATACAGCACCATGTCTAGTTTTGACATTCCTGTCAAACTAGTCAGACTGAGCAGGATGACGATGGAGAACTCTCACTGCTCCATCAAGGTCGGTAACGAACTCACCGAGACCTTCAGTGTTAAAAAAGGTTTTAGACAAGGCGACGCGCTGTCATGTGATTTCTTTAACATCGTTCTTGAGAAGATCGTGCAAAACTTACTGGCCAACTTACTGGAAGATCGTGCCTCTTATCTTCCAAAACTCCGTTCAACTGGTAGCTTACGCAGATGACATTGACGTGATTGGGCGAACACAGCGAGCCGTCAATGATGCGTTTGCTGGCATTGAAACGGAAGCGGCTAAAATGGGTCTGGCGGTAAACGAGGCAAAACAAAGTATATGCTGTCATCGAGAAAGGACGCACAACATCGACGACTTGGCCAGAACGTCACCATAGGCAGCTATAACTTTGAGGTAGTAAAGGACTTCGTCTACCTTGGCTCCGCGGTGAACAGTACAAACAACATCAGTACCGAGATCAAACGCAGAATAACTTTTGCCAACCGCTGTTTTTTTGGGCTCAAAAGGCAATTGAGTAGTAGAGCCCTCTCTCGGAAGACCAAGCTGACTTTATACAAGACCTTGATCATCCCAGTCCTGCTGTACGGCGCAGAGGCATGGACAATATCCCAAGCGGATGAACAGTCTCTTGGTCTTTTCCGAAAAAAAGAAAAGTTCTGCGCGCGATCTTTGGTCCTGTTTGCGTTGATGGCTTTTGGAGGAGAAGGTTCAACCACGAAATGGGCTGTACAGCGACATGAGGCGTCTACGGATCCAACGCCTAAGATGGCTAGGCCATGTAGAGCGTATGGACAAGAAGAGTCTTCGACTCTGAGCCTTTGGGACAACGCAACAGAGGACGTCCACGAACAAGGTGGCGCACACAAGTCGAGGGGGACCTCGGCCGGCTTGGTGTGCGAAACTGGAGACAGCTGGCGAAAGATCGTGCTGGCTGGAGAGGCATGTTGAGTGAGGCCCAGGTCCACCTCGGACTGTAGCGCCCTAAGAAGAAGAAGAACCGATGCTACTTCGGTTTGTCAAAACAACTGGGCTCAAAACCTCTAACTAGAAGAACCAAAATCATGCTCAACAAAACTCTGCTCTGCCAGTCCTGCTATATGGAGCCGAAAGCTGGACACTAAGCAGAACTGCAGAGCTGATTCTTGGTACATTCGAAAAATTCTCCGTCGGATATGGTCCCGTCTGCGAGGAAGGCGAGTGGAGGAGAAGACAAGTCCGGAAGGCAAAAATCTGTCGACTGCACTGGCTCGGCCACATCGATCGCGTGGACAACAAAGCTCCAGCGCAGAGGGTCTTCGAATCCGAGCCTCCTGGTTCGAGAAGGAGAGGAAAACCGAACCTCCGATACAAAGACCATGTCATCGCGGACGTAGGACAACTTGGTCTTGATGACTGGAAGCACCGTGCCCAGGGCCGTCAACTATGGAAGGTAGCGATAGCTCAGACTCTCCATGGGTCGTAGGCCTGTTAAGTAAGTAAGTAATAAACGTTGACGATGCAATTAGGCCTTCAAATTCATTTTTTTTCTATAAAAAGAGTGAACAATTAAACAATCTGAAATGAGTACTATAAATTCTCAAGCTTTTTTGGAGCAAATTACTTTCAAATAATCGAATTAACTCGAATAAATCAACAAGTACAACAGCTTTGGGTGCACGCACCATATGTCTTAACCCACAAAGTTGGAAAATAATAAAATAGCTCGTTTCGACAGCATTCTACAGCACTCAACTTCAAATCAAATTAAATTCAATTAACCCAAGCGAGTGAAACCTACATCGGAGCAGAACATTGTTTAATCTCCAAACAAAGTCAAAGGAATCTGACTGATTCGGGCCGAAATTCCCCAAAGAAATTAGTTACCTAATTGCCCCTTCTCAGCCAGCAATTTGTTCTAGCCCAATTTTGTACCCAACCACTCTCCTTACTGATCAAACATGAAAACACAGCAATCAACAAAAACGCTACGGCAGCGTAGGATTACGGACAAAGAGAGAAACAACTCACAGCGCCCCCACTACTTGCTGTCGCACACATTTAATACCACCGATTCCGACTCCAATATGTATAAGCCAGCCATTGACTTCCTCTGCGCAGCCCACACGATTTATTTTCAATTCAATTCAGTTTGCCTCATTTATTGACTAATAAATCTGCGTGGGAAAAGTGGAAAACAATTCTCGCGTCAAATTCAATGTGCCGACTCACCGAAACGGACAATTGAGCAAAAGTCCAGCGCGAAGATGACAGCGATGATGCCGCAAATTGGTCAAGACCGTATTTGGCATTCCAATACCGACCTTGAAATGCCACATTGACAGATAGATTCGCGCCAAAATAAAAATACAGTCAACTCTTTCAACTAAAGTTGTTTCCTCTCAATTACCGCTAAGCGAATGTGCTTTTTTCCCCGCCAGATAAGGCCTAATGTCGACATGATTTTGACTGTAGGTATTTGCGCGGCATGAGAGAGGCGATGAAAAATCTCTGGTGTCATCAGAAAATTGCAGCCGCACCCTTATTGTGTTAAGAGCGATAGTCGCTCGAGTGTGCAGCATTTGTTTTGTTTTTTTTTTGGATGTGAACACCCTATTGAATTAATTGGCTTGTCACGGCGCTACATGCCTGCGAACGATGAAGGTTGTTGCTCTAAATGTCATTTGCAGTAAACCAAGCGCGACACGGTCACGATATAATTTAGATATCGCTTAGAAAATCATCTGAACATTTCACTTCCAGACGTTTTAGGTAATGAACCGAAATCCACGGCAAACAAAAAACAACATCACGTGTGACATCATGTGCACACAAAGCCAGTGCCATTGTGAAATGTACACATTCGCATGAATCGCTTGTGTTTACATACACTGACGTGTTCGCTGTTCACACAAACCCCGTCAGAGGTGTGGTTGTGGGACTGAGTCTTGTCCTGGGCAGGGTATGCCGAAAGTTACACATTGACTGATAGCACGTGCGCATTCGGAGAAATGGGTTGTTAAACCCGTCTTCCGTTGTTTCTTAGATAAGACATCTCTATCTTATATTCATAGCTCGTGTGACACGTCATGCGGAATGAATCATGTGAACAGAGCCCGCCCACCGCGGCGTGGATGGCCTGGAGTGAGACTGTGACATCACTCAAACCAACTGAGTCAGGCATCTTAAGAAGACTCATCTCCTCCAACATGACATAACATCGAAGACACGCTCGTACATATGTACAGCAGCGGTTAGTCACAGAACTTGACATAACTTCCCACCGAGGGCTTGACCTTGAACAGGAGTTTGGAATAATTGTTTAACGCCAAACACGTACTCCCTTTCAAGGTCTTGAATCCGTATGAGTGTTCGCGAATTAATTGATTTCCGAAAAGACGTGAATCATAAAGAAACGTCACAGGCGAGACAGTTTAAAGCTCCCTTCACATCTGCACACTCATTTAAATACAATAGATGTCAACATAAGCAATTTCATAATTCAAACGCAGACCTTTAAAAGTTCTGAAAGCATTATGTGCATCGTAAAACTCAAATAGGAAGTGACTCCAGACTGTAGTGACGGTGGAGATGATACAATCTCATGTGACATCTCTCGAGTTGGGACTTCACTGTCACAACTGCATTAAGGATGATGTATTTTATGAGCCTGAAGGCATCACTGCACGCGGAGGAACCTAAAGAAAGACGATGAATGGGAGCACTGAAATATGATCGGAGGATTAACGTAGTTTTGAGTTTAATTTCATTTTTGCACGACAGCGAACAACGTGGCATTTTGTGAGAATTAGTAGTGAAGTGACATATAAGGTCGTAGACAATTTAATTGCATAAATTTGGTGCAAGGAATGTACATTTGAAACAAATTTGTAAGTTGTGTTCCGTGTAAGAAGTGAGACTGAAGGTTGGGGCTTTAAATTTAAATATCACATCTATCACGATAATTCAATCCACTTTAAAAAGAAAATGACCGAATTAAACATCACAGGACCCACATTTTCTGCGTAAAAACTAGTTGGTCCCGTATTGGTTCATATCATGCAAGATGCAGGCATGTATAGGCTGACCAGACGTCGTCTTTTAAGAGGACGTGTCCTCTTTTTGTCTCATAAAGTAATGTCCGGTATCTTTTTGGAAAAACGTGCAATTTGTCCTCCTGGAGTAGCTGGAACTCGGACAGCAGCGCCATGTACTCGACAGAATTCGAACCTTTCTTCAGCATTTTGACAGCCACGGTTGTGAGTCCGGGAAGTTTGCTAATATCGGTTGCGTAGCCCTTGACAACCTTACCAAACACGCCCTCGCCCAGGGTGATGTCCAGTATCAGATTTTCCCGGTCGAACTCCCACTTGGAGTCTGAGTCGAATTTGAAGCTGCTCTCCAGTGGCATCAGGGGAAGGTCATCATTGCGGACATCGCAGTCGCCGCCACCAATGTCCTTGGGATTCAAGGTTTTGGGATTTTGGTTTTTTGTTTTTTTTTAACAGTCGTCTGAACACACCCACTCATTTGACAACTCATTTCATACCTACTTTTTTCGATTTAAAAGTAAATACACCGTTTGTTTACCGTATTCGTGTGTGATTTCTAATGTAAAAATAGTGAGTCTTAAATTTTTATTTGAGACTCTTGAAGGTGTCCTCTTTTTCATGCTCATAGATCTGGCCACCCTAGGCATGTAAGATTCAAGTAAGTACATCAGAGAAAGTAATTATAACCATCAAGTTTTATATAGGCCACCTAATGCAAAGGGCCCTTTAAAATAACCTGGATAGTTAAGAAGTTTCCAGTGCATTGAAGAGCTTGGGCCTCTTAATCGATCACTGAAATGACGACTGTTTAATGGATGAGTGATCAAGAAAAAAACGATGTTGACAATAATCCAATTCATTGCGGGGATCAAATGTAAGCACCCCCATTAAATTTGGCAAAAAGGGGATCAAAAGAAACGAAAAAGCTGACTCCATAGCTTAGTAGGTTCAACCACAGGGCTGATTAGTTCGAAACAATTTACGCCTTCCCTAAATAAATACCTGGTGAAGAATGGGTCAAGGCGGGACACCAAAGAAGGTGATCAACCATAAAAGAACGTAGACGTTTCGTAGACGTAAAAACGCTTGATGTGAGGAATATTAAAATGGGTTAGTGGCGTCACAAATAATGGCTAAGGTTTTTTAATGATGCTTGTAGATTATGCCTAGTTAAAGCAGAGGCTTATCATTGGCTAACAGAAGAAAGAGATTCCTGGCCATTACTGGATGAAAATTCAGTCTTTGAGCCCTGGCTCCATTAAGCGGATGTTGACGATAAAATGAGGAATCGAGATATAGGGTCATGGAGACTGCTTGACTAAGGAGGAGGAACGATAAGGGATCCAATAAGTTGGTCTGTTTCAGCATCTCTGTATGCATATGTAGATTTCCTATTGGCTGGTGTTTAAGTTGTTCTTGGTTAGGGGTTATAGACTAGGTTAGGTGAAGCAAGCTGTAGATAGAGTCTTTTAAGTCTACTCGCTGTGCTAGCTGCTATCTATCTCCCAAATAAATGTAGTGTAGGAAGTTTCTGAATTATGTTCAGCGCAGCCGATGGTGTTGTCTTGAAGACTCCACTAATGCAAATGTATGCCGATCTATACACATGCCTATAAAAGAACAAACTGTCAACCATAAACCTCAGAATAAACAACGGGGAATGTTAATACATTTTTTTTTTTACTAAAGTCGAATGTTCTTTGAGGAGGGGCTGCCTGTCTTTCAATAAATTGATCTAAAGTTCATACATTTTCCTTCATAATCTCCGAATGTCTCCCCCAATTTTTCTTTAAAATAAGGTTACGCTACAGTCCGGGGTGGACCTGGGCGTCAACCAACAAGCGTCTTCAGCCAGCTCTATCTTTAACTAGCTGCCTCCAGTTTCGCACGCACAGTTGGTTGAGGTCCCTTTCCACTTGCGTGCACCACGTGAGTCGCGGTCTTCCTCTACTGCGCTGTCCCTCGGGGGTGGAATCGAAGACTTTCCGGGCCGAAGCATTGGTTTCCATTCGCTCTACATGACCTAGCAATCTCAATCGTTGGATCTTCATCCTTCTGGCTAAGTCAATGTCGCTTAACAGCTCGTACAGTTCGTTGTTGTATCTTCTCCTCCACTCACCCTCTATGCAGACGGGACCGAAAATCACCCGAAGAATTTTCCTCTCAAAGCAGCCAAGAGCAACCTCATCCGCTTTTGACAAAGTCCATGCTCCTGCGCCATATAGCAGGACTGAGACGATTAGGGTCTTGTACAGGGTTACTTTGGTTGTTCGAGAGAGAGCTTTGTTTATCAATTGCTTTCTTAGCCCAAAGAAGCAGCGATTGGCAAGAGTTATTCTTCGTTTGATTTCAGCGCTAGTGTCATTGTCTGAATTAATAGCGGTATCTAGGTGTCTACCTAGAAAGCCCTTGACTACCTCAAAGTTATATCTGTCTTCTGTGACGTTGGGTGTCCTTTCTGGTTGACAGCATATACTTGGTCTTGCCCTCATTTACCGTTAAACCTATCTTCGCGGCCTTCGTCGAAATACCAACAAAAGTGTCATTGACATCACGCTGTGTTCTTTCAATTATGTCAATATCGTTGGCATATGCAAGTACGAGTAGTTGGACGGACTTCTGAAAGATTGTCCCTCTGGTGTTGGCGTGCGAGTTTCTGCACAATTCCTTCAAGAATGATGTTGAAGAAGATGCATGACAGCGCGTCGCCTTGTCTGAATCCTTTTTTGACATCAAAGGTCTCGGTTAGGTTGATGGAGCAGCGTGCATTCTCCATCGGCATTTTACACAAGCGGACGAGTTTGGTATGGATGCCAAAACTAGGCATTGCTCTGTATAGCTCGTCCCTATAGATGCTGTCATACGCGGCCTTAAAATCGATGAAAAGGTGGTGGGTATCGATTTGTTGTTCCTGGGTTTTTTCCAGGATCTTCCGCAGTGTGAATATTTGGTCGATGGTGGATTTTCCAGGCCTAAAGCCACACTGGTATGGACCGACCAGGTTGTTGACGAATGGCTTTAGGCGTTCACACAACACGGCAGATAGGATCTTATAGGCAATGTTCAGAAGACTGATTCCTCTATAGTTTGCGCATTTTAGAGGGTCTCCTTTTTTGTAGATTTTGTGTCTCCCCGAATGTCATTTTTAAATTTGTTTGGAAGTCAAAATGGAAACGTCAACTGAACCGTTTAGTCCAGCGTTTAAATTTGAGTTTCTGGCACATCATGCTCATTTTTAAGGTTCCGTCTACAAAAACGGAACCTTTATAATTTCGGTGTGTCCGTCCGTGGTGTGTCTGTCACACTTTTTTATCTCCGAAGTTTATGAAGATATCGGCATGAAATTTTGGAATTAGGTTCTTCAGACCTAGATGTCATTGCCCATGCATAAAAAGTGGGGCCATTTGGGGGTGGCTCCAGTACAGGTGAAGTTGACATTAATTTTGAAAAATTGTCGCACCCCATCGAAATATATATCAATCGACAGATCTTTCGAAATGAGGTGGAGGTTTCTTTCAACACTTTTTTATCAAAAGTACCGTTTGGAAAATATGGAGCTCCAAAGATTTCCCCCCCTGCCATTTCTAAACAAAAGTGTTTAAAAATCTGAAAAAATCACAAAAACTTGGCTTCATTGAGTACTTTCATTTAAAACCATTGCGAGCATTCTGGCCCTAATGGTTTTGGAGATATTGGCCAAAAACGGTCAATCATCGACATGCGAATTTTGAAGATCTGAAAACGCAGTTTTGAAGACATCAATGTAAGCATTAAGAAATGATAAATTTCAAAATATCGATTTATGTTGAAATTTTGAGATATCTAAGATTTTAAAATAAGAACAATTTTCATTTTCACACATAATTTCTTGCTGTGTTCGGCCACTCTATTCGTTGATGAGCGTTATCTTTTCGATCTCACCCCTAAATGCCCAACAGAAATGAATACACACACACCGCAGGCATGAGCAGTGATTGGGTAAGTGTATGATCGAAGGGATTTTCTGTGTTGGGTAAACTTGGATAGAGATATATGTATATGTAGGGATGAATATTTGTTTGTTGGATGTATCAATTTATGAGTAAATGGTTGATTTGGGTTGAAGTTAGAAGAAAATTCAACTGAAATAGTTTGGAAACGTCGTTTGATATTCAGAAATGATCCATAAATACTATGCGACGGAACCTTCCCCGTGCGAGTACAACTCGCACTTACCCAGTTTTCTTACTCTTCATTTCAAACAATTTGTGCTGTAGTATGGAAGTAACTCGTGTGTAAATTAAAACCGTTTGTCAATACGTGACGGCGCAATATTTTGTTGTTTCGCCCAAGAATAAATCTAATCAGCGACTGGATAGCGCAATTGGTTAAGTGCCTGTCCTAAGTTATAGGGGTCCCAGTTTCGAAACCCAGTGAAAGCAAAGTTTATACGATTTTATCCGGTTTTTCAAATCTGGTCCAGTCACCATTTGCCGTTGGGATCAAATTAACGGCACTATCACTGGAGCGATCGATCAGTGGTAGTAGTCTGACCGTGGGTATCACAATGGACCAACATGGTCTAAGTGTGCTGGTGAATTCAGTAGCAGCCCCTAACCTAACCTAACTTATTTCTAATCAACACAACCGGCATCACCTGAACTGGCCAGGAACCAAAAGGCAACGACAAAAGCGGCAGTGAATTGATCACACACTATGAAGCATATCTGCATAGCTAACCAAGCTAGCAATAAAACGCTTACGCACAAAACGTCTAAGAAAATTGTGGTCCGAAGAAAGCATGGCGGAGAACAATTAAGAGTAAAGTGCGACAGTTGAAAAAAAAACTTCTGATAGCTAAAACACAACGCCAGGGACTAAACGCAAAGTGGCGTAACCGCGGGCCCAAAGCCACACAAACAAATTCAGGGCCTAATAAATGAAAATTATCCTGCAGAAGATATAATAGTCAAATTAGTTTTCAGAAATTTAATAGTAACACATAAACAACGCTGCATAGCCTTATACGGATTCAACGGAGGGCTAATTTTCCAAAGCATCAACAAAATAACCGTACAAAGGAAAGAGAAAATAATAAAACCAAATGGCTTACTTTGGAGTTTTATAGAAGCTATCATGTGTTAGGTTATCATAACCATCCCATTATTCTACATCGTCAATCAGTAGAATGAAACAAGGAAGCTCTGCGTCAGATTTCGATGAGGCCCTTAAATGCATAACAAACCATCAAATCGAAGGAAATAAAAATAAAAAAGCACGGGCCCACTCACATTGAATAATGACGTAGCACCAGTAGCATAAACAAACAGATCCCTTCATAATCGCTCATATATGAGCACCAATCCGTCATCGACAAGAGTCGACGAGGACGACGACGAGCACAGCAGTAAACCGATGGATGTGTGCAGAAAATAACACTTCAATGCCAACTGAACATAACCCAGTTATGGGTGTTCACCCCCTGAATACCCATCTGCACATGGCTTTTATGGCATCCAAACGAATGATAGACGACGACGTCAAGAGAGCTCTCTTCACCGACAAAGAGGGCCACTGAACCATAAACGCTTTTGAAGGTCTTGACAAATTAGCATACAGAGGAGATACTAACACCGTTGCATCACCACTCAGACTCACAGAGGATGCGCAGAAATCACTGAGACTTCAAATTCAGGTTTCGTTACCCTTTCACTGTTTGCCCTTGCTCCGAGTAATTTGAATAAGTGGTTAATTAGAACAAACGAACAGACGACAAGTCATTTAGTGAACACGAACCAAAGTTCGTCCGATCTCAATTAAAGATTCATCCCGCCACACTCAGAGAACGGGGCATTTATCAGACCGCCCGCTCGAAGATTGAGAGTCCTCCTAAGTAGGGGTAATTTGTCAGCACTCTGGGCTAATACATTCAGGGCCTTTTATCCGGGTGCCCACCCTCGACTGTTTCAGAAGCGACAGCCAAACGTCAACAAACTTTTTCGGTTTGGCACGAGTTCAACAAGACATGAAGCATCGCATGCCGTTTGTTGCTTCTCGGTCTGTTTTATTGTTATTCTGGTTGGAATTCGTTTCATTTCTTCGTCTTGTCCTATCTTCCTACTTGGCAAAGTGAGCCCATTATTAAACTGTATCCTCAGTGGGGCATTGAGTTATAAATCTTTTTGTCCCTATTTCAGGTTCTGCTTCACTTCATATTTACTGTTTGCTTTCCCCTTTTGACAGCTCCATATGGCTGAATGACATATAAATGCAAAGATGTGTGCGATGTCACTTCAAATTGCTGCCTATTAAATGTTAATCAAATGCCAAAGCGCAGGAAAGTCTATTGCGGCAAAGACTTGTTGTTTGCTACCGAAATCAGTACAAGTATCATCTGGCTTAATTGGGTCTCGGAGACAAACAACTTTGTAATTAAAGACTAATAAACAGTTCATTCTCCGCAATGTGGAATGGAGAGGAGAGATAAAAATAAATGAAAACATTCCCTTAACCGCCGAATCACTCGTGGGGGGAATGGAAAACAGTCTGTTGCGCAGTGAATGGTTTCATCACGTGACAGTGGAAGATATCGGTGTTGCTGATGTGAAATAAATGTACAGCCTTGGCCAAATGTATTAGGCACTCTTATCTTTGTGTTTTTGCTGCCAAATCACTTATCTGAAGTAATTATTTTTAATTTTATGGTTTTCGGCGACACTATCTGAGGTTGTAGACGATTTTTATTTTTCCCTCTCATCTCATTAATTTGTTTTGCTTTTTGAAGATATTACGAAGGTTGCCTAATACATTTGGCCAAAGCTGTATTAACGTCTACGACGACGATGCGAAAAGTAATCGAAAAAGAAAAGAGCAACGGAATTGACGGCAAATCATGGATTTATTCTAAACGAAAAATGAGAACAGGTATAAACTTCGCTCAGCTTCTTGTTCTTGTTCGCTTTGTATTGAAACGATTGAAGGGGGTTATAGTTTTTGAATACCTTCTTGTTCTTGTTTTCCTTGAATAGAGGGACCTGCGCTGTCACGCGACATTTCTTCAATCTGGTGCTGGAGAAGATAGCGCCGCGGGCGGGTCTAAACACGGAAGACACAATCTTCTACAAATCTGCCGAACTGCTGGGTTACGCTGATGACATCGGCATCCTTCCGCGTTCCCAGCGTGCCGTTGTAGAAGCTTTTGAAGAAGCGATTGAAGAAAGACGAGCAGGATACAGGCTGTCCAGCACAAATCGATCCTGTGCACAGCGCCTGGTACAAAATATCACGATCGACAGCTACAATTTTGAGGTAGTAAGGAAGTTTGTCCAGGCCTAGGTCCATATCGGGCTGTAGCGCCCTAAAATGAAGCAGTATGTCTACTTCGGGGCAAATTTAAACTCCACAATAAAAATATCCTTATGGAAATCCGACGCAGAATCGCCCTTGGCAATCGTTGTCATTTCGGTTTGTCTAAGGAGCTAGGGTAAAAACTCCTAACTCGAATGACCAAAATCATGGTCTACAAAACCCTTATTCTGCCAGTCCAGCTTTATGGAGCCAAATGCTAAACGATAAGCAGAACTGCAGAGCCGATTCTTGGTTCCTTCGAAAAAAAAATTCTGCGTCGGATATATGGTCATATCTGCGAGGAAGGCGAATGAAGGAGATGTACCAAGATGTGGACGTAGTCGGCAAGGCAAATGTCCGTCCGCTTGATAGGCTCGGCCACATCGAGCGCATGGACAACAACGCTCCAGCTAAGAGGGTCTTGGAATCCGAGCCTCCTGATTCGAGAAGGAGAGGAAGACCGAACCTCCGGTACAAAGACCAAGTCATCGCGGACGTAAGACAACTTGGTTTAGACAACTGGAAGCAGCGTGCTCGGGACCACCATATATAGACGACAGCTATAGCTCAGGTCCAGTCCCTCCATAGGACGTAGGCCTGATAAGCAGGTTGCTGAAGTGAAATACTTGTATTAACGTGTACGACGACAAAGCAAAACTTAGTCGAAAAGAGAAACGGAACTGAAAGCAAATCATGGCTTTGTTCTCAAAAAAGAAAAAAAATATAAGTGATGCTCTTGTTCTCCTTATTTTCAAACGATTGCTGGAACCAATAGCCCTTGACAGTCAAACTTTCGAAGCATATTCAGTGACTCAGTAGAATTGCTTCTGTGAAATGAAGGTAGACGCTTGTGTCGGAATCGAACTTGGGACTCCATGACGACCACTCGTCTCACTCAAATTTATTAAAGGTATTCGTGACCAGTGATTTAAAACAATCTTCCCGACCATTAAATCTGAACATTTGACTTACTGTATAACGGTCGTTTGGAACCTGAAAGTTTATGACATCGTTAACGAGCAACCGTAATTTCTTCCTCGTCCACAAGTTCTTCCTCATTTTATTGTTCCTAAAATTGACCACATACATGAATACGTTGGAGAGTATTTCTCCCTTCGCTGTTTTTGGTATTTTTTTCCTTCCGGTCTTCTTTTTCTTATGGCAGACCAGAGTGGACCTGGTCTGGCGATTAATATTATGCGAGCTTTAGTCTTTCATTTTTGGACGTATGCGGCCCACCTTAATCTACGCGATTTAATTGCCCTGAAAGCTCTCTGGGCTGTAGATTTTTTGTTTAGTTATTAATTATTTAAATTATCCCTTTCCTTGTCAAAGATTTTGAGACTAATCTTACCATTTTTCCCTAGTACGCCCCTCTCTGCTCTCGATGCACTGCTGAATCTCCCCTCCCGCCTTGATATCCACATCATGGGGTGCACTCTCTAGCTCATCTTCCGCTAAAAAAGAAGTAGTCTTTGGTACAACTCGGACTGGAGCTTCGATGACTTTGCACACCGCATTTCCTTTGACCCCAGTCTTATGGATATGGCGTCTAACGCACGGACACCAGTATTCCAGCTGCGACAAACATAAAAAGTCGACTTTCCCCCCACTCAGATCTGGCTCTGGTCAGAATCTGAATCAAGAAAAGACTGCAGTCGAATCGGCTCCAAGACCAATGAAGGATCTGACGCTGGAGGTTTCGTGGAGGGCGACAACATTAGACTGCATGCCTCGTTAGGTAAATTTGCGTCGGTTAGCCACGAAATATTTTGTGAAAAACATTTGAAAGGGGCGAAGTATTTGTGTGTGTAGCGACAGAAAAGCTATACTTAAGGCCTTGTTGAGCCCTTTAACCACTTCCAGGATAGTTCAGGAATGCAAGTCTTGAATTTTTTGATTTCATCGGCAGTCCAATTGAGGCTAGGTCATGTAGAGCGAACGGAAACCAATGCTCCGGAAAGTCTTCGAATCCACCCCCGAGGAACGGCGCAGTAGAGGAAGACTGCGACTCAGGTGGTGCACGCAAGTGGAAAGGGACCTCAACCAACTGTGCGTGCGAAACTGGAGGCAGCTAGCTAAAGATCGAGCTGGCTGGAGATGCTTGTTGGTTGAGGCCCAAGTCCACCCCGGACTGCAGCGCCAGCTTAAGTAAGTAAGTATTCTCAGTCCGAATTCGCTTAGACTCGTCTGGATCCGCCACGGGATCACGAGAAATGAGATCGCCGATGAACTTGCTACGCAATAATCAGAAGAGGTACTCTAAGGACCTGAATCTGCACTGGGAATGCCTGCGTCCTTGGTTAGGGCTTTCATCGACGAATGGACCTCTCAACCGGAAGTGGCATGACTCTCCAGGATGTAGACATGCTTCCGAACGTTTGTAAGAAATCCGCGGCATTCTTGTTATCTCTTGACAGAAAAGACTACATTTACCGGCGTACTAACGGGCCACTACATCTTCGCCAAAGACCTAAATGTGCTTGGCATAAGCGATGAAACCCTCTGCGACGCCTGTGGTGAAGACGACGACACTGCAGGGCACTTCCTCTACTACTGTTCCGCATTTGCTCGCATCACGTGGCAGTTATTCGGTGCTGATGAGGTGAGAGCTGATGATGTAGGCTCATCACACAGACGCCTGCTGGTTGTCCCCTGGAAGATTAAGTAATTCCAGCAAAAGTAAGTTGCTGCCTGGTAGTACAATGGACCAGTTTTTCTTTCTGAGTGTTCCAGTGTAATCCCACAAACCTCCGACAAAATTGAAACGTTTCCTTAATGTGAACACCCGCGATGTGTGTACATTCATATTTAGACTTCATTTTCGGGCGGCTAAGTTCGAATGTGGGCACCGTGGCGTAGTGAGTAAGTACGTCGACTCCTACGCTCGAGGTCTAAGGTTCGAATCTCGAAAAAAACACCAAACATTTTTTCACGGCTTTACCTCTTTCGAGTCACTGACAATGCTCAAAGAGTATAACCGTCTAGAAAAAGCTTCTCAATCTCTCGCCGTTCGGAGTCGGCATTAAACTGTAGGTCCCCTCCACTCGTGAGAGAACAATAGCATGCACAACACGAGTGGTTGCTGAGAAGCTAGGCCCAGGTCCGCCACGGACTGTAGCGCCGCCATTATTATTATTATAAGTTCGATTTCAACTGCCTACTTCTCGCACTTCTCTCGTTCCCATATTTACGATTAAATTCTGCTACTTTTGTATGAATTTTCTGTAGAAAACAAATGGTTGCTAGACGGCTTGTAGACCGACCAGCTTGAACTCGATAACGAATGTGACCGTTAAGGTCTTTGTTTACCTGCTTGTACATTGACCGGCTTGAATTCGATGAAGAATGGGACCATTAAGGTCTAAGTAGTACTTGCTTGTACATTGATTGGCTTGAATTCGTTGAAGAATGGGACCGTTAAGGTCTAAGTTTCCACTTCTTCTCTTCAATCTGTGGTGAAACAGGACTGCAATTCTGAGATTCTGTCCAAAGCTACTGCGTTAGTTATTTTCAGTTTCGATAGAAAAGAAGACAACATTTAGTCAGAAACATTCTTATTTTAGATCTACGCACCGTTTTATACCACCGTTTATTGATGCAAATTCCAAAAACTGCTCTATGCACTCTTGAAAGCGAGATAATATTCCTAACAAGTTCCAAGTCATTCACCCCAATCTGGAAAATACGTTGAGTTCATTCTCCTGGTGCATATCAAACCACATAAACCATATGGTCGAAAAGTCACTGACAATCTGCATCACTTCACCGAACATTCCCTGCAGCACACACTGTCAACCCGTCCTCTTGATTTTCTTCTTTTTTACAGTCGATGCAGTGACTCTCGAAAGTTTTTTCAACCAGACACTGGAATAGCGGTGACGACCGAAACGAGGAGAGAGACAAAAAAAAATCAAAATTCAACCATGCACACACACAAATTCTAATGCACTTTACGCGGGAGCAAACTCGGGCGTCTGAATAGCACCCGAGAAAAAAAATACATACCAGAGAACTTGCACTCAAAATCTACCCCCGCTCGCCGAGGGGGTCGATTGGCGACCGGGAAAAGGAAATAGAGAGACAGGGAGAACGAGTGTCAGAGCTAAATAAAAAATAAATTGGGAAAAAACAATGCTGGCGTTTTTTTTTCTCCTTTCACAATCTCAGTATATAGTGCAAGTGAAGGAAGGAAGAAAAAATATGAAACTATTTGTTGTTGTTTTATGATTACCCCACACGTTCCGGCGCACGGAACGAGTGTCTATCTCATCTCGCCGAGAATACCGGAGGACAACAGTGTGGCAAAGGAAAATGTCGCCTTTGTGTGTTGGAAAAGAAATTCTGTTTTGTCACTTTTCATTTGCTTTTCAATTTTATTCACTCAATGTTATCAGAACAAAAACAACTGGACATTGTTGCATGAGCGAGTGCAAGGGATGTGAAAAGAAGTCCATGCAGAGGATTGTCGGGATACGGTGAGTTTGTCTTAAGGGGACTCTTGCACTCGGGTGCAGCCGCAGGTGAATTGTGTTCACGTTCGCGTCAAGTGGTTGAAAGAGAAGTGAGGACATTCTTGTTGGACACAACTGAATGAGGATGTCCTTTAATGGTGAGAACAATGGCATTTAAATTATGAGAGAGATTGTGTGTGTGGGTGTAGGTGTATGGGAAAATGTCAGAGGAAAGACTTCGAAAGGGAGCACTTTTTCGCAGGAAGGTTTACAGAAGTGTTGCGCTGAATGGGACTGCAAATTCAATGAATTATGAATGATTAAATTGTTTTCACAAAGCGGCGAACTTTTGCACTTTTGATTTAATGAGGATATTTATAGAGAATATATGAGTCGGATTTAAGGATTCTTTTTGTCAAACAATCGCTGTAAACTGAGGTTTCTAAAACGCTTGATTAAGGTGACACAATTTGAAGAAATGTTTTTGACAAAGCCAAGTTTTTTTTTAGTAAATTCTAAATGATGACGTATCAGAAAATTGGTTCCACAGCATTTGGAAGTAACATCACGCGAATCCGGGACAGAAAAGAACATCTTTTCGTGTTCAGGGACCCAATATTTTCTGTCAGCAACTATTCTATGCAGCTTTAGGCTTGAAAAATATTTTGTGTTCATACTTTTGAGATAAGATAAATTATTAAATCGTGTATATTCTCTGTATTGTATGAACATTCACACTTTTGGATGTGCAGTTGAAATTTGAAGTTTGAGTAAATCCTATTCTTTCCAGGAGTCCATCCATGACTTGACTCTGATAATCGCCTTCAGAATTGTTTGTTTTCACATCAGTTTTTTGTCTATAAATGGCCAACTTAATAACCGAACTGACAAAACCTTAGACTTCAGTGGAAAAAAGATGAAAATCGACAGTTGCATGTAATACATTGAATTTTTTCATTTGTTTTAATTTATTTATAATTTCCGTATGTGCAGAGGAACCTTAGTCAAATCCATTTTAAATGTTTGGAGTCATTTTTCACTTCCGTTTGACATGAGTTTAAAGGCCCAACCACAATAGGTGAAATTGTTTAATGCATTCGGTTTGTATCATGTACCCTTAATGCTCACTTCGTCAAATTTTCGTTAAAAGTTCCTTTCGTACGTAGAGTGCAATCGGAATCGGAAGTGAGCAATGTGAACATTTTGAAATAACTTAGGCCGAAAAGTTTCCGTAAAGGGCTTAGTAAAATGCTCAGAATAATTATAATAATGATAATGGCGTCGCTACAGTCCAAGGTGGACCTGGGGCCTTATTTTGTATCACTTTCGGATTCGGATTCGGAAATCAAATCCGATACTCAAATCAATTCGTATTTTGTACCACTTTCGGATTGGGTTTGAATGCTGCCAAATTTGTATCAATAGTTTTCGAAAATGAATCTGCCAAATCAAAAAAAAATCATTAATATAAGTCAGCTGCAAATAAATTGAATTCAGTTTAATTCTTTCACAGTGTAACATATCGTTTAGTTGTTGTTTTTTGTTTGAAGATGGTTCAGAACAGGATGATTCTTCATTGTCCCACATTGCTAAGTTAAAATTTTCGATTCGCCAGTATATTTCAAGGATTTATGTGGTTGGGCGGGTGATAATCAAAATGAAGGTTCATTTGGTGAGATGTAATATCTCCAATGCACCTACCATCGACTCCTACGCTCGAGGTCTAAGGCTTGAATCTCGAAAAAAACACAAAACTTTTTTTTTTCACCGCTCCACTTGTTTTGAGTGGCTGACAATGCCCAAAGAGTATAACTGTCTACAAAAATCTTCTCAAAATCGCCGTTCGGAGTCGGTATTAAGCTGTAGGTTCCCTCCACTTGTGGGGGAACAATAGAAAATGTTCCAGAAATCCCAAAATTGCAAATTGATGAACGATATATTTCAATTGAATGAAACAAAACACGGGAAGAAACAGATGGCTATGTTTGCATTTGTTTTGTGCAAATATGACGAAACATTTCGTTAAAATTTTACACTAGCTATGTTCTCTCATACCTATTATAGTTGGGCTTTTAAGTGTCAAAAGAACTGTTGTTATTTCGTTTGTTTCATGTTTTGAATATATAAAGGGTTTTCTTTATAGATTCGATTTTTAACTTGGCAGCACTGTTGCCAATTGAAAGTAGAATTTTTGTCAGATTGCCTTTGCCATTTTTCCAGGAAAAAACTCACGATGGGGCAACAATTGCAAATTGTGCGAATTTACTTTGAAAATCATGGTTAGGGTGACGAAACTTTACAACAAAAATTGTTCAAAGGAAAGGATCATTTCTGATTGAGCGATTCATACGTCAGTAAATAAAATTGCCAGATTTGAGCGAAGAAAATGCACAGTTCTTTATGGAGACTTCGTAACACATTCAAAAACTCATTTCTTAGTGTGATTTAATGGGTTTGTAGAATTATTGAACCATGTTTCCTTAAAATTGAGCTACAAATCAATGAAGATTGTGGTTTTCGTTCACCGATTGTATGGCCTTTCCGTAGTAGTCTCTGGTTTCAAGACAGCGATATATGCCACATAATGCGCCACACAATCAACTTATTAACCCAATTCACTGGCCACTTCTACATGATGTGCCCTCAAAAAACTAATCATTTTCTAAAGCTTGATTAAGCCATGCTCCTGCTTAACAAATAGAGATTGCAGCACAAAAAAATACATCGCTTTCTTCAAAACTAAAACCAAAATATATCATCATCGTTTGGATCACCAATTTTGACACAACACTTTCATCAACGATGAGGCTACTTCTTGGATACAAAATTAATGATGATGATGAATGGGTACAACAACAAACAAAATTATCGAATTTTGGGACAAAAACAATCAACAAGAGTTCAAGAGAGACCGTCCAATGCATCCCGAGAAAATCACTTTTTGGTGTGGATTTTGGGCTGGCGGTGTCAGCGTCCATATTTCTTTCAGAACGACGCTGGCCAGGTCATCACCGTCAAGCATTTGGTCGATGATTATCAACTTCTTTTGCCCTGAATTGGATGGTATGGACACCAACGACATGTGGTTTCAACATAACATCGCAATGTACCACACAACTTTTTTTTTCGGAGGTTTTTTTGAAGATCTACTGGAGCAGTCTCAGTGTCAAAACTGGTCCATTGTACTGCCAGGTAGCAACCTACTCCAGTGCCGTTAATTTGATTCCCACAGAAAATGGTGATTGGACCAGATTCGATTTCACTAGGATTCGAACCTGGGGCCTCTCTAAGACTTAACCAACTGCGCCATGTAGTCGTATTACCACACAGCTACTTTTTGAATACAAAATTGTGGTATGTGAAGAAGTGAATATCCACATGTAACTGTCGAAAAACCATTGCATACTCAAAAACTCACTGTATGGAGTGCAGTAGGATCTGATGTTGTTATTGGTCAATTCGTCTTCGAAAAAACGGAAAGTGTAACCCCTATAGCCAAATATCAGCATCTTATTTTGGTCTCAAATCGAAGGTGATTTCACAAGATGATACCACATCGCAAACAACCCGATACGTTTTGGCTTTATTGCAAGAAAAATTTCATGGACGAGTTATTTCGCATTTTGGTGATGTGAACTGGACACCAAGCTCGTATGAATTGTCGCCGTTGGATTTCTTTCTGTGGAGCTATGCAGAAGATCTTGTTTGTGCACACAATCCGCAAACTCCAGACGCCTTGGAAACGAGTATTCATCCAGTTAAAGCCGAGTTATTGCTCAATGTGTTGAAAAGTCGTCGCAAACCTTGTCAGAATCGAGTCCTGTAAGAACTCCCGCGGAGGACATTTAAAGGATGCAACATTCATAATGGCAAGACCCAAACAAGATATTAAAATAAAAATTTCACCCAAATCTAAATCATAAATGTGTTTTATTTGAAATTAGTTTTGAAACCACAAATTGGATAGCCCTGTAATTTTCTATGAATTCATTGCTTCCATTTCCGTATTCATTCCGTAGTTTGTTCAATTTGATCGTTACTTGCTTTCTTCTGTTTGCACGAAGTCATTAAATGGTTCTTGAGCTAAAGGAAAAAGTCCTTGATGAATTATTACAATTAAAATGCTTATATTTTATTTAATAATAATATCTCAAGCATGACTTAAAATCAGATTAAAATAAATTTATTTTATTTTAACAATTAACTTTAAACCAGTTTTTGAGTCTGAGTGCTCCAGTGTAGAGCTACAAAAAACATTCGACAAAAAAAAAAAAGAAAACTTTAAACAAGCTTACGCTCCATAAGGAAAATATCGACTGGTCAATTTCTTGATCCAATTATTCAATTTTTGATGATTGCATCACACTTCCAGGACATTTTGAAACATAGTACCCCAAAAAGTTTCTTGTAAGAAACACTGTTCAACCACATCCATTAACTGTGTTAGGCCACTGAATCCTACCAGGCATCATTCGTCTTCGAACACGCATTCAATTTGAGACGACCTCCATTACCATTTCCTAATTAGGAGACTAAATGCAGAAACGATATCAAAACGCATGAACAACACTTAAAGCCCTGCTTCCTCCTAGATGGTATTTATTCAGCCCCTACTCTTCCATTAACCAAGTTATGAACAATTTTGTCCATTAAAGCTCCCCCACTCCACTCCGGAGCAATAAATTGTAAACAATGTATAACAGTTTTATTGCCAACGATAGCGTGCCAAGCTGCTCGAAAAATTATTCCTTTTTACCACCGTCGGTCGTCTCGGTAGTTATTGTGTGTTTTTTTTTTTCTTCACTTTTCGTTTCTTCATTTCACTTGAAACGTGCCACCCACTAAGTTGTAGACCCCTTGGTGGATATAAATTACACCATCGGGTATAAATAAATTGCCCTTTTGTAACAGGTAGCTCTAGTTGGTGGGCAAGTGGAACACACCTTTCATTGATTGAACACTACGTGCGTTCTAGGTGTCGTTAAAAGCCAAGGAAAGTTCGGTTGCAAGTTGTTTTCACTGTAGGCAGCTTTGCGCCGATGGTGTTCACGTCAATTAGGAGAAGGTTGCTAAATAATTCAAGACTTTAGCTTGTTCAAATACGGAGTGTTAATGGACGGATAATTCGGAACTGATAGCTGCGACAGGAGCCAGTGTGGGACAAGTAAGCGAGCGGTAACAAGCAGATAATCGAAAATATTTCTTCTTCAAACTTTTAAGGTCGGCAATACACTAATTATAGATTTCTGACTACGTTTTAGAAAACGCAATGCGTGAATGGCTAGGAAAACAATTATTGACAATATTCTGTCGTGTACAGAAACAATCACAATGCAAACATTTGTAAATATACAGATGAGATAAGAAATGTCTATATGGGGAATTGGAATGACTGGCCATAGCCGGTTTCTCACAGAAGCATTTTTCTTGAATGGATGAGCCCAACATGCAAAAAATTTATTAAGAACTAAGCCAATGCGTCCAACGAAAAGAAATAGGAATAATTTTTCAACTTGTCTATAAGGGGGATAGAAAGGTTGTCAATTTTTCAAATGAATGATGAATGAATGAAATTAATGAATTTTTCAAAGGCTACTTCTTTTAAACCTGTTAAATGTTTTCCTCCACCACTCAAACAAATTTGCTTAAGAAACTTGAGTAGCAGATACTAGATCATCACGAGCATCACCGAACTTTCTGGCAATGCAGCTACCTACTATTTATACGTACGTCCTGCCAGTTAAGCAGGTGGAAATCAGTTTGAAAAATTATCAATAATTCCCATAAGCCTAAGTCCTGAACTCGTCGCCATTTTCTACAGCCGCAGAGCGGTCAGAACTGACTCAGCTTTGGAACGACAGTCATATGGGCATGTGCCCATACAATCACAGTAGATAGCTGCAAAAAAATATAGTAAGACGGACTAGCTGCCATCAACATTAACCCCGGCGAAGAAAGTTTCTTTCCAAAGTGGCTGGAGCCAGTAAATATAAGGGAAACAGCCCTAAACCGACGGCTCAAAAATAATAGCAGGTACAGAGAAGATGGGCGCAGCGGCTTAGTGGGTAGGTGCGTCGACTCCTACGCTCGACGTTCTCGGTTCGATTTCCGAAAAAAAAGAACACCTTTGATATCTCCACGGCTCCACCTCTTTCGAGTCACTGACAATGCTCAAAGAGTATAACTGTCTAAAAAAAGCTTCTTAATCTCGCCGTTCGGAGTCGGCATTAAACTGTAGGTCCTCTCCACTCGTGAGAGAACGATAGCACGCACAACACGAGTAGTTGCTGAGAAGTTTGGCCCAGGTCCACCTCGGACTGTAGCGCCGCCATTATTATTATTATTATTATTATTATTATTATTATTATTATTAACCGACAACTGCATCGTCTCTCAACTAAAACTGGCAGAAATAAACAAAGCAACACAATCCATTAACAACTATATATTTCGAGAGTCAAGCCAGACCATTCTGCGTGAAACACAATATTGCGTTAGTGCTGCCGTTTTAACGTAAAGACGCGTTCACACTGTATTACAAGTCGTACGACATGGTCGCTACACTTTGTTTGATGGACCAAATTTGATCAATGTCGTACGGTGTGAACGCTCTTTCGTCAAGTTGTTCAGATCAGTCGTATGGTAGTTCAACTTATCCAACTTTTCCCTTGGTCGGACGACTTGTAGTCTTTTTTCGATGAGTCAAAATCACTGCGGAAGAAATCATATGACGGTTAAGGGTCTTAATATTTTTTTTATCTACCCTTTTTCTTTATTCTTTGCTCCCATTTTTCTCGATATTCAACCATATTCCTATTTCGAAGTTTCTGTCAGAAATGAAGTCCGTTAAAAATGTGTGAACGGAGCTTTAGATAGGCAGTCCTTTAGGAATACTTTGAAATTAAATCCCAGATTTACCAGGCGATTTATTTTGACAAATAAATGTCAAAGCATAAACACAAAAAGGTCTCAATTCGTATGAGAAGTGTTAAACAGACTCAAATATTTCAACATGTTGGAAGATTTGCGTAAAAGAGTGCGTTGTTATGGGAGATTACGTTTTTCTTATTGTTCTCATTTTTTAAGGAACGTAAGATTAGTAGTTGAGGGTTGAGGCCCAGGTCCACCACGGACTGTAGCGCTTGTATTGTTGTGTATAAAGTTTAATGTCACCCGAGGGTAGCGCCAACGCAGTATTGGGTTTCAGGCATTAAAGCCACAGTGATGGATATACTGACATCGTAGTCAAGCGTCGATGAGATTTTTATTGTCAACTAGTGAACAAGGAAAAAAAGAAAGAGCGAATGTACTCTAGCTAGACGGTTACAATGGAACTCCTGTAACCGCCGTTAAACCAAAATATCAGGTGTTTTGTACAGCCAGTACTAACATTGATTTTGGACAAAACACAAGAAATTTAATTAAAAACACATTTTTTGTGTTCAATACAGAGAATACGTTCCGCAATAAGTTTTGAAGCACCACTTCGGGCATATTCCTACCACTACTTGGTCGAATGAATGTCATCCAAGGGACAAAGTTTTCAACTGCATTTTTCAAGCAGTTCCTGCTTTGTACCCACTCTTGTTTTTGAGCCGTCGGTTTAGGACTAAACCCCTTTTATTTACTGGCTCCACCCATTTGCTCCTATCAGGAATTCGGATAGAAACTTTTCTGGCTTTCCAGCAACCACTCGTGTTGTGCGTGCTATTGATCTCTCACGAGTGGAGAGGACCTACGGTTTAATGCCGACTTTGAGCGAGGTGGTTGAGAAGATTATTCTAGGCAGTTATACTCCTTGAGCATTGTCATGACTCCAACCAGGTGGAGCAGTGAAAAACTGTAGAAAATTGTGTCTTGTTTTGGGAATTTGACCTAGACTTGAAAGTCTACCCCATTGGGTTCGACGCTATTACCCACAATGCCCACCAGTGACAGGTGTATCAAAAGAAAGAAACTCAAAAAGCCTCAAATTACAAGGCCTTGGAGGCCAATTTACAGGTCCATTACGCAAAATGATGCGTTCATCGAATTTTTTCTTCAATATGTTGACTGCTTCGTTTGTTGTACAGCACGTAGAGCTTCTCATTTGGGGAATAAAAAGATAATTCATCACGGCCGTATAGCAAATACCGTTAACCGTACCTCGTCGATTATCCTCATTTTTGAAAATACGTGGTCCGATGACTCCACCCACAGCCAATAGAGCACATTAAACCGCGTATTTTTCGGGACGAAATTGCATTTCGATAATCTCTTGTGAATTATCTTAGCTCCGAGTGCGACAGTTCTACTTATTGCACACGCCTTCAGCCAAAAACTAACATCATTGCTAAAAACAAATGTTAAATAAAATAGGGGTTCCAAAACCACTTGATTTTGGGCCCATTCAACGAAATTTCGATGCAAACGATGGTCAATTGGCTTCAGTTCTTACACGATCGGGATCATTTCAATCAAGATTTTTACGTCAAATTGTTCATAAGGTAGACAGACAAAGAAGATGCTATTGCGAACGGCGTCAAATCGATAAATCCGGATCTTCTTTAACTCCCTCTTAAACAGCTGCAATATTCACTTCAGTTTGCACTCTTGTTATACATCTCATCATCTCATCATCATCTTTCGATTGTACAAAGAGAATCTTGTGCGAAAACGGCCAACAATACGTCGAATAGCGGTCTCAGGTGATCGATTATGCCGAATGTAACATGTACTTTGTAAGTTTGGCGCACAGAACCATAATTTTGGAATCTAATTTCGTTGTTGTCGTTGTATGTCGTCACGATAAAACTGAAATGAATACTGAATAAAAGTATGACACGGACAGTTGCAATCTGATAATTGGTATGGCAGAAAAAACTGTTTGAAGAGTTATGGTTTAAAAACACTCAACATTCCGTTTAATTCTAATTCACAGCTTTCTAGTTCTACGATGAAAACATCAAAATATCAATTTCTTTTACCTCATGCATCACTTTTCATAGTCGCCCAAAACTGTACGTGTTAAGTGTTCATTCCTAATCCCCCCATGATAATCATAGTGCGTCATACCGCTCCTCTAGATACACTTTCATTAAGAATGGAACAAAATGCAAATTCGTCATAAATCCTCTTACTCTTAACCGCATAAACTGTAGATCTCAAGACAAGAAGCAGATACAGATACCTCCAAGTCGTGACCTTTAACAAAGTCTCCCAACAAAAAGACGCAGTAAGGCAATTCCTTTGTAAATCATCCAATTACGTGCTCCTCCCCAGACTAAGGAGACCCATGTTTCACAAGAAAATACGACAGCCACAGCCACAGTGCCACTCTCCTTTTAAGACCCGATTTGAAATTCCCAAAACCAAGAAAAGAAAACACGTATAACATCTTCTCGTTTATTTAACCACTTAACCCACCCTCTTCGCAACGTGTATCCATCAACCGCACTGACATAGTTCCACCACCTATTTAAGCCCCTTTGCAAAGCCGCCCAGACTGGGGACGCAACACTGTCTTATGCAAATTCATTCCAAACCCTCAGCAGCCATCCCTGACTTATGCTGTCGGCCAAGTGCACACACTCGCACTGAAATACTTCATATTTGCATTAATAAATTAATTAAGTGCACATAAATGAAATAACTGATTGTTGCCGTTCTGTGGTGAATACAATAAATCACGTGCACTGCACATGACCCAGAGGAGCTGGCGAAGAACAACAGGCCAAATAACACATTCCACTGCACTAATTTCGTGTTCGAATAAATCAAGCGAAAACCCAAAGCCGACAAGTGCGGTTCCCCGATAACGAGTCCTCTTTTCACCGACGACGAAGGCCCAGCAACAAATAGGGAGCGTGACGACAAGTGCCGATGACGCAAGTCTTATATTGCGTCTCCCTTTTCGTTTCGTTTTCTTCCTTTTGTTTTGTCTTGTGCTTGTAGTTTTCTTTTTTTGTTCGCACTGTTCGTGGCAAAACAAAGACGACAGCGCAGCCATAACATAACAACCACCGAGACGACAACAACGCAACCCTTTGACTTTTTCAAATACAACGGCACAACACCCCTGTCTAACCTGCTTTCTGCCGACACCTTGCCACCTTGCCACCTTTGCCTTTGAGATACGTTTCAATTCACCCACAGATCCACTCGTGTTCGCCGGTGTAATTTATCACGTTCACAATTACATCAGCCGCTGAGAAGGTGTTCGGGGGAAAATTAACTTCTGCGCTCATAAATCGGAGACAAATTATGCGAACGAGTGTTTGGTTGCTTCGCCAAAGCAAACAGCCACTTAGAGTTTTCATTTAATTAACGGTTTTTTTTGGTGATGACCAGGGATGGGTGTGCTGTGAGTTTGGATGTAGAGATGTCAGATTAACCAAAAAGACAGTGTTGCCAGGAATAGCTTGCTTTAAAAACCTCATTCAGGCACTCAATCGATAAGGGCGAGGATTTCGGATCCTTGTGAATAGTTTTCGAAATAGTTCTTGTTGTTGTAGATATGTAGGAATGGAAAGATTTAAAGAGCGTGGTTAATAGCAGATACGTTCCACAGTTAAAATGCGTCGTAGCACATTGGCCGGAATCTTTAACTTGTTTGTCTTTTGGATAAATTGAGAACTGTTTGATTTAAAATTTATTTCTTTATTGTATTTCTTTATTGTATAAATTTAAATGTTAGTTTTTTTTAACCTTACATTAAAGTGGATTGTAAGTGGAACGTATCTATTGGGTCACCCTTTTTGCGTAGTAGAAGGCACAGCGTTTTAAAGTTCGAACAGCGACGACTGCACAACGGGTGGGAATGGTTCGTATGGGCCGGGGGCTTAAGGATTTTATCAAGACTTGCGGCAAAATAGTAAAATACATTCGACCACGTTTTTGTAAGACAATTCTTGAGATTGCCTGCCCGAAAACTGATTGGAAATATTCAACCATTCTGCTCAGAAATTTGTTAGGCCCCCAATTATATTGGATGCCTCATTGGATTCAATTTGGCACGAAGAAATTAGTATTAAATGAATATCTACCACGTGGTGAATACAAATAAACTCAACCTTACGGTTGAATTTGGCTTGTCTGGGTCATTCTGATCGCTAACCGGATGAATTCCTGCGTAAAAAGAAACACTGGCCAACCCCTACACCCCAGAGACAAAGCAATAATCGAATAATGGATTTATGGAGGAGATCTGATTTTCAAGAAGACGAAGTCGATAAAGTCGGCTGCCGTAATGATGACTACACAATTTTGGGAAAGAAACAGAATAACGTTTAAAACTTCGAAAGAGTATAAATGATTGACAACATTAGATGTCGGTATTAAACCGGTGGGCGCCGTGGCTTAGTGGGTAAGTGCGTCGTAGTCCTACGTTCGAAGTCTGGGTTCGATTCCCGAAAAAAAAAAACACATTTAATATTTTCACGACTCCAGCTTTTTCGAGTCACTGATAACGCTCAGAGTATAACTGTCTAGAAAAAGCTTCTCACTTTCGCCGTTCGGAGTCTGCATTAAACTGTAGGTCCCCTCCACTCGCGGGAAAAATGGCACGCACAACACGAGTGGTTGCTGAAAAGCTAGGTCCATCTCGGACTGTAGCGCCGTCATTATTATTATTATTAAATCGGCTTAGCAAATATATGAATGAATTTTGAAAGTTCTTACTTGCCTAGGCGCAATGTGGTCTCCGATCAAGACATCGAACGGGTGCATTCATTTCGAGTTTCGATCACAGCAATCTTGCATTACGTTTAAAATTGTTGTCACTTTCACAAGCTTTGTTCATTTGCGACTATTTCCTTCTCAAAGCATTGAAAATGGAAAAAGGTTTCATGCTGAATGAAGGGATTAGGTTTGAAATAGATGCCTTCTTTAAGGACTTTCCGAGATCCACGCTTTGGATGGCCTTCAGAAGTTGGAGAATTGCCAGACGAACAAAATCTAGTTTAAATGGTGTTACGAAACATACATTTTTCCTCTTAAAATTGTGTGGGTACACTTGGTCGGTTTTCAACCAAACACCAAAGAAGACTACAATTTTTTTCTTTTCATAAACTAAATTCCTCCATGAAACAATATGCCCACAATAAGTTAAGACTTCCTCTATCAGTTAACCTAGACTCTTCGGAATTTAAATATTTCATTCAAGAAGAATGCAATGAGGGAACTGTTGTATTTACAGTCACTCCAAACCAGACCCGCTCACTTGCTCAATACCGTATAATAAGCAATACATATTTTGTATTGGACCATGGGTGATAGTTGTCTGGACTCTTTCGTTTGTCCTGAGTGCCATCTGCAGCTCGGTTACCAAAGAATTGTAAAGATCACATTGAACATGTGAAAACGCAACTAACTTCAGTGAGAATTGATCAAGGAAGGTTTTGACACTTAACATCCAGCATGGAAGAGCTGAACTCCTCCCCTCGTGGATTTTAATTAAAGCTAAAAAAGAATTTATATATTCAGTTGTTCAAAATATTTTTATTTTATATCTGTAGTGAGCGAATTTTGATTGGAGCGACTGTATATAAATAATTCTTGCCTGAAAAAAATTGTGATTTGCCTATGGTCTCTTTAATGTCGACTCAAACCAAAACTTTTCCCCTTTTCTTCTTTAGGTAACCTAAAAATGTCTTTTCCCTTGGGTTTTTTGGTATGAATGTCAAGTGCTGCAAAGAAATTGGAGAATATATATTCGTCAAAAACCACTTTCAATGTAATATAATATTTCAGTCCTTTGACATGTGATATGGTTTCAAAAAGTCTGCGAGAACAAATTGCGAAGACTGAAAGTTAACGAAGGTGTCATGTAAACACAGACGGGGATAGAATCCTTTGAGCCTCGGATTACGACAATCCTTCAAGAAATGTCGATTATCCTCATCCCTTTAGAAATTAATGACTTATTTTTGTTTTAAGCAATTTCTGCTTGAGTTTGTCATACCATTGTTTGTTTCCCCAAATAGTTTAAACTTCAAGTTAAGTCCTTAATGACAATTATTTCATTACAGTGGTTTAGGAATTAAGGGATTATAAGTTTGTGTTGGTGTTGCTGCCTACTACCAGAAATAGATTGAGGTTTATTTTGTCAGATTATGATTCGCTGACAATTCATTTTTGTATCAACGGCGCTTGCTTTTTGGATAATTTTATGTTTTCTATGGAAATGTATTCTGCTCTCTCGGAGTTTCTTCTTCTAAGTTACTAAGAGAAAACTGCATATATCGGTATATGTATTTCGTTAAATGGCTCGAGGAAAGAGTATATGCCACTATCACTGCACTGACAAGAAGGAAAGAAATTAAATCAATAAAAACGTCGACAGGCGCTGCCCGCAACAAAGTTCTAGCCAAGTGAGAATTATATCATAGATACCTTTTAAAGAAGATATTTGCAGACTATGCCTAGAGGAAAGAGAGACTGCGGCGCACATATTGCGACAATGCTCGGTATTGGTCAGTAGAAGACAATGCTCGGTATCAGACAATGCTCGCCATTGGTCATTACTGGATGAAAATGCTGTCAAATCTCCATTAAGCAGATGTTAAAATGAGGAAGTCTACTTGAGTCCGTGGAATCGGAAAGGGATAAGAAAGTTTTGTTTGGAGATAAAGCAGCAATGCTTGACGTTATGCATGTATGCAGAGCAGAAACATTCAGAGTGAATTTATATTGATCAATTTTCTTAGATAATGCAACGATCGATTTGACATGATAAATGGTGGTCCAACTATAATGCACGCTGTTAATTCTTTGACGTTAGGTAATAAGGTCTTAAGTCGGAAATTGCAGTTTTCGTTAATCCAAATTGGAAATAGATTATTAATTGCAATAAAAAGAAATAATAATTACTCCACTGATTGGGAGACCAAAATTCATCGCTTTCAGGCTGTGTTCAGTAATTTCATGTGTTATAAAGGGTGGTCCAACCATAATGCACGATATTAATTATGAGTCACACCTTCACGTCAAGTTTTTTTGCCCAACTTAATTTTACATTTCTTTATTTCAGTGTTTGATAAATTCAACCATGGAGAGCAGCGCGTTAAGATTGTTGAGGCCTTTTACGAAAATGGGCGTTAAAATTAAAATTTCGTGATTTTTTTGGTCAGCATAATCGACCAAATGTGTCCACAATCGGTAAAATTGTGCGTAAATTTCAGCAAACCGGGTCTGTAGGAAATCTGAAAACACCGATGCATCCACAAAGAGTGACTGTTTGGTGTGGTTTATGGGCTGGCGGCGTCATCGGCCCGATGACTTCTTCGAAAATGAGGTCGGCCAAGCAGTTAACGTGAATGGTGTTCGCTATCGCGAGATGATAACAGACTTCTTGTGGCCAGAAATTGAGGATATGGACCTAGACGACATGTGCTTCCAACAGGAGGATCCACTTGCCACTAACGAAACAATGGCTCTTTTGCGCGAGAAATTCAATGGCCGTGTTATCTCACGTCGTGGGGATGTTAATTGGCCGCCATGATCATGTGATTTGACACCGTTGGACTTCTTTCTTTGGCGATATTTAAAAGAAAAAGTGTACGTCAATAAGCCAAGAACAATTCAAGAGCTATAGGATAAGATAATTCGGCACATTAACGACAATGAACCTCAACTATGTCTCAGAGTCATTGAAAATATGGACCACGAAGCCGTGGCGAGCATTTGGCCGGTATTTGGTTTCACACATAATTGTCATAGATCATTCTATCATAATAAAAAATATTAACATAATTCTCTGAAAACCTTTTGTTTTATTTACAATTATCATCGTGCGTTTTCGGTGGACCACCCTTTATTTATGCCGGTGGACACTATTTGCTTTCAGCTGTTCACAATCATCGAATTGGGAGACATTGTAGATCGTTCTAATTGTTTGGATATTGATGTTGATCATTTCAATGTGATTTTGTTTTGTCTTTGATGCCGAGCCGTGACTTCGTAAAAATGTACAGGAAGATCGGAAAGATGAATATTAACTTGAAGTCGTGTCTAGGCTGAGTTCAAAACGTCAACACATGGATGTTCGCCGTGTAGGGGATAACACAAACGAGCAAGTTCGGCGAGCATGTTCGTCGTTTAGGGCTACCTTAAGTGATGCGACGCAACAATTTTTTGACCTTGCGATGCATCACGATGCTTTAATTTTGTTGACGTTTCTAAGCGGTTCATTGTGACAATTTTCTTTTTTTTTTTTTGTAAAAATGTAAAGAAAAAATGGCAGCGAAGATTTTCTAAATAATTTGGTTAATAATGTTGGCAAGTACAACGCCAGCATATTCAAATATATTTTAGATATGAAAAAAATACAATTGAGTCGGAAAATGTTGCTGATTTCATCGCATCACAATAATCTATGACGCGCTGGTTGCTTTTGTTTGCGCAGCGGTTGCTTTTATGTAACATTTTAGAACGTGATTCAAAGCATCATTGTCAAATGTTTGCAATTAAGAACACTTAACTTTGCAGTACTGCGCTAATGCTGCGATTACGAGCTCAACCCTACTTCCTATAGCGCTACATTGGGGGATAGAGGTTGTCCTCAACCAACAAACCTCTCCAGCTAGCTTGATCTTTTTTTTTTCGTTTAACGACTGGACTTTTAAGTTGGTTAGGCAGTTGGTTAAGTGCCTGCCCTAAGTTCGAGGGGTTCCAGATTCGATTCCCAGTGAAAGCAAAGTTAATACGCTTTTATCCAGTTTTTTAAATCTGGTCCAATCACCATTTGTCATTGGGATCAAATTAACGGCACTGTCACTGAAGCGGTCGATTAGTCGTAGTAGTCCGAATGTGGGTATCACAATCGACCAACATGGTCTAAGTGTGCTGGTGAATTCAATAGCAGCCCCCAAACCTAACCTAACCTAGCACGATCTTTTGCTATTTGTCATCAATTGGGCACACCAACTTTCTTGAGGTTCTTCTCCGGTTGTGGGGGCTAACTCAATCGTGGATGCTCTCTATCCAGATGTACTAATAATAATAATAATGGCGGCGTTAAAGTCCGAGGTGGACCTGGGCTTAGCTTCTCAGCAGCCACTCGTGTTGTGCGTGCTATTATTCCTTCACGAGTGGAGGGCACCTACAGTTTAATACCGACTCCGAACGGCGAGATTGAGAGACTTTTTGTAGACAGTTATACTCTTTGAGCATTGTCAGTGACTTGAAAGAGGTTGAGCCGTGAAAAAATGTTTGATGTTTTTTTCGAGATTCGAACCTTAGACCTCGAGAGTAGGAGTCGACACACCTACCCACTACGCCATTGAGGCAAAATTGCAAATAAAAATGAATAGTTATGCCAAGCAGGAACGTGAGAAAGACTAAAGACCACAATCCATAGAATGCGTTGCGTGCGATATGTTCTGTCAAATAAGTCACAATTCACAAGCCCTTGAGAGATGAAGAGAGACAGCAAATGCAGCCCACAAGTGGAATGCATCGCGACGGATAAAGTTACACGATTTCCACATGAACGTAGATTGTGGACGTAACGCATTTATTGGGTCGGTTCTTTGCGTTGCGTTAAGGGCCTTTCACATGAACGGCGATGGATTTCGCTTTTTTTTCTGAGAATTCTTGAATAGGAAATTTGCGAACAGATGACATTTAAAATTCCACACAGAAAATTCGCGGCTACCAGATTCCATTTGAATGAAGTGTCAATATTCGCGAATTCCGCAGTTCCCAATTCGCTGCCCATATGAATAGCCCTTTATTGACATTTTTGTGGGATCTACACGCAATTCACGTGACGGATTCGGATGTGTGGGATCTTTACGGATGAGGAATATTTCAATAAACAGACAAAATGAATTCTCACAACTTATCCCAGAGATTGAAGCACAGTCCAGTGATAATCGGTTTCGGTCAGTTAGCGTAGATTACTTTCATGGTGACATTAATTTTTGCTTCAAAATTCGACAAAAAATGGAAGACCATCTATCCAGTGCAACAAACTGCTAAAAGAACAAAGGACTCCCTGTAACCGGTCATTTGGCCATTTAGCTGTCCAGACATAAAGCAGTGGAATTATAAGTTGTGGAAACATTTAAGATGTCTTAACCTCCCCTACATGGGACGGAGTTTGTAAAAAGTGTTTCTTTCCCTGTCCGAGTAGCGGACATGCATGTGTTGCATGCAACATTGTACTCAAACGAGACTTATGACCTGCATATAAAATAAAATGAAGTTGAAAATATCAAAATTCATTCTCATTTGCCATCAAATTCTTTATTACCTAAGTAAGGGCTATACAATAACTACTTTGCCTCCTAGCAGAACCGAGTGCTTTTGTTGAATAAATATATTCTCCGCAGATGAAGGCCAGCACCTTGTCGTTCGTGTTTGCGTGTTATGAGTCTTCAGACACCTTCCGACTACTTTCCTTATATTCTAGGCTCGCGTATAGTTAGCTAACAATGAACGGTATGATAAAAAGGAACCTTTGGCATTTCAGTTTACTTGATATAATTTTTTCTTGCGCAATATTCCACCACGAAATGTTCTAGTCTTTTGTTCAAACGAAACACTGACCAAAGTTGGCTATAGGTATGGACATACATGTAGCCTGTTGGGGTCCTAAACGCAGGAATAAATTTCCAGACAAGAAGTCCGACTTAGGAGTGAACAGTCCCACAGTTCTTAAGCATGCAACTTGAACACTGATTGTTAGCGTATTGATTCGTCAAAGAGTGTAATCTGTCAAGGATATTCGAGTTTTCTTCAAACGAAGCAGAGTGCATTATCAACCGGTTTTGTAGGGAATACCAATAGTCCGTGTCGTTTCAAAATGAAGCCATGTTTTTTCAAATGTTTCGTATACTCCTTGTCAATATAATCAACCACCTTCCGAAACAAAACAAAAGCTCCTTCTCCTTACCACAATGAGTCACTACCTCCCCCAACCAGGAGAGAGCATCGCACAGTTCCATAACTTCAAACACAAGTGCACCGTCTAAAGTTCGTCGTCGAACTTCTCACGAAAACTCCTGGCAACACTCCACCTTAAATAAATGCACAACAACTTCTTATATAATACATCATCACTCTTTATCATTTTACAGTGATTGGGGCACCCCCACCGCCAATCGCATCCCACCATCTACTTGCCTAATTATTCAGCGGGTGATTATTTTTAATTAAGTGCACCATGAAACCAGCTGAATAAGGGTAACTGGTAACACTGGCTTATTAAATGTCCAATCATATCCTTGCCCCAATAAAGGGAGATGACCTTTTCACTCATGTCACTCAATCACAATCACACCGTCCCACGGTCCCCCTGCGTAGGTGTGGATCCTCAAAAATAACCGACAAACTGACAAGCTTATCCGAAATTCGTTTTTTATTTTCTTTCCCTCAGAACGGAACCCTTTTTCGAAGGCCAATTACAATTCGATTTGATTACATTCTGATAAGATCCCAAGGAAAACCGAAACCACACTCTCTCGCACACAATTCCTCCGAGAAGGAAGAAGACTCATTTTCCACAAACACAAAAAAAAAAAAACTCCCACAGTGGAGAAGAAATGAAGAAGAGTGCTGCGTAGTGAAGAGCGAAATCGGCGAAGAGAGAAATGGTCTCTGAACCTGATCTCTCGCTCGCTCTCTCTTCACTTGTCGCTTGCGAACGACCACTGGGAAGAATAAGAGGGAAAGGAAGAAAGACGTCCACAAAGTTGTTGTTTTTTTTGTACCCGTCGTTGTCGTTTCTTCTTATTGAATTAGAAGAGGCAAACACTAGTCACGTCATATGCACAAAGTTTTTTTTGTACGCACCAAGGAGGTAAGGGAAAAAACCGTCCACTAAGTGAAAAAAAAATCAAGTAAATTATCTTTAAATCTATTTGCACACCTTTTATTGCACTTATGCTGGGTAGACGTGGTCTGGCTGGATTTTTGCACTTCAACGCACTAGATCGGGTTCAATGAGACGCGTTAGACTCGCATTTTTTTTTGCTAGGGCCCAAACGAAGGCAGCGGAATTTCTGAATGGGTAACAAGTGCACATCCGACGTCGACAAGCTTCGTTCTTCGACTTGTTTCGCTCTTCGAAAAGTTCTTATTTGAATTTCGTTTCGATTGACGGGTGGGAAAATAAGTTCGAGTTTTTTTTTGACAGTTGGTTGGCTGATTGGTGTGGTTCGAGTTTGATGACATGTATGGGAAAAAAGGGGTTGGGTTTCGAAATTCGAAAAAAAAGCTTATTATTTGATGGTTGATGAAGTGGATAAGTGGAGTGCTTAACTCGGATGACTGTTTGTTTTGTAGACCAGGAAAATGTCTTCGTCTTTTATATACAATTTTAAGATTTTATACACAATCGCCTTATTTTGACAGCTGGAACTTGACGAAAAACGAACAAATATTTCGTGCAATCATTTTTTGATAACATTTCAGACTGCATGCTTTATAATTGCTGTACGAAAATACAAGGTTATATCAAAAGTAAGCGAGAAGTAGCCAAAAGCGTTGTCAAATTTCAGTGTCTATAATTGCATAAGGAATTTTAAGGAGAATTCAACCGTCAACTGGGATTAACACACGTCGACGGCGTTTCCATGAAAGGAAGAAGGCAGACATTCCGAAGAGAGAACGTCCGATTTTGCAAACAGTAGAGAGAGATGCAGTTTTGGAGGATGCAGCCCAACTCTTTCTAATATTTTGGAAACTCATACGCTCTCCTTTCGCCACTCCTGTTTTGTCTGAACTTGGATTTGAACCTATATTGTGAAAGTCTAATGCGCATGGGTCGAGGCACGAACCCACACGGCCACGGCGCCCGCTTTGGTTGCGTTACTCCCCTGATTTTATCTTTAAGATTCCATACGCTTTGTGATGTCCATGTGCTCTGCACGCATCTATCATCTGTGTTTGTAAATACTTATCCGGACAGATACCACTAAGAGCCATCCGGGATGGGTTAGCCCAAAATAATTGACGAAGTTGACTTTAACTGTCTTCCTTTTAAATGACGTTACAATTCGCAGAGGACATGGTCTTTCTTGGTAGACCTATTTTTTCTAGCTGCTTTCAGTTTCGCACGAACATTTTTTGACAGCTTGTTGCATTTCTTGAACAGTTCCCAGTATAAATCAATAGAAGCCGTTTAAGCTATTCGAGGGAATTAACCGCTGTTATTTCGCTGAGGGAATTAACCGCTGTGGAGTTAATCAGCTCGCTTAGATGATGGATTTCAAAAATTCAGTCAACTGCGCGTACTTGCAGTATTTGTCAAATGTCAGGTGACATTTCAGATATTAAGACCTGAAGCAAACTGCGGGCGATCTTGTGTTAAAAAAATCAGACAGATGACGTAACGCTGCTCATTTCCTGCAGATTTGTTTCTTCGCAAACGTCAAACGGAAACAATATTTTCTACGTCAATTGTTTGTTTACATTTACATTCAGCGCAGCCTTTCGTTCAAATACTCAGTCGCAAATCAAATTAAATTGGCTACAAACACCGTAATTTGTTCGCAGATAGGTTGCTGCTGCAGCGCAGTCGTATGAATTCTTGAAAGTATCCCATATGAACGTATTTACCTTTTAATTCTTTAGCTATTTGGGTTAGTTAATTGAAACACACTGTTGGGCTATTTAGTTACTATTTATTACTACGCAATTATAATTATTAAAAAGGTGACTACACTGAACTTCACTGCTTCGAAAAGAAAAAGAGAATGCGTTGTATATTTTACTGATATTTTAAGAATAATCGTAGCTTGGAATTTCCGAGAATTATTTCTGTTGAAAGGGGCTTTGTGCTCCACAAACAGAAAACCTTATTTCAGTCGAACGAAGTCGCTGTTTGAGGTCGCCACAGTGATTTTGACAGGAGCCGTTGTGCGAGGTCGCCACAATCCCAACCTTCAAATTTTTCTTTCGACATTTTATGTGTATGCAATTTGTAATGTATCCCGGTGAAGCCACTCATTTTCAAACTCTTTGATAAAAAAAAAAAACAATTTTCTCTGTTTCGATTGAAATTATTTTTATTTTATTTGTAATCACTTTATTTTCTTTGCATTAACCTGTAAAGTTAATAAATTTTCCACAAATCCACAAATTAAACTGACTTGACTATTTTATCAAAACAAACACTCCTGTAAGAACTGTCAAATGAGAAAATACCAACCAATTGGCAACTCAATCTAATTCGCCCTGAATGCACGCACTACTTTCATACTTGCTCTCTCCCACTCATCGCGCAGCAATCATTTCACCTCTCACTCTGTCCCAAGGTTAGAAAAACTGAAGAAAAGTCATATCATATTTTACGTAAAATCGTTGCTGTTCAAACTCCAAAGGGAAAATAATTTCATTTAAATTCACTTCACCCCAGGAGGACGCGTGTTGCGGTGTGTGCTAGTCAGTGGGGTTTCCATTTTGTTCAGTACAAAAATCAAACTTCAAATTGTTCTTTTTTTTTTCAAAACAATTGCAAAAAAAACTAAACAGACACATAAATAGGAAATATAACTTAAAGTTCGTTTTTGTTTTTCTGATAGAGTTAAACAAACAGACTGAACGCAGAAATTTGGTGCAAAGAAATAGTGTTCTCTACCCCCTCTTGCCATAGTTTTATTCACCGAATTTCATTTGTAATCGATTGCACACCTTAAATCCCCACAAAGCAGTCACTCTTCAATCGTGTCCTATCAATAGAAGTCGAGAAGCGAATAAAAAGCATTCAAAATTGCTCATCTCAAAAGAAAACGTCGGCAATTCATGGAAGAAGTTATCGTGATCAGTGATAACGAACAGGATTCATCATCAGACATGGAAATCGATGCTGATCCGGAGCTGATTGTCCCCAAGGACTCAGCAACGTAAGTTACTATGTTTTTTTTTTTTCTAATGTACATATCTTTTGTTGGGTTTTCTACTTATCTAATCTTGTGTATACCCCAACTGGAGGTGAACAGATATCACTGGATTGTTCCACGGGTCAGTTTCAATGGAGGTTTATGTAATTTTAGCTCTTCCTTGCACTCAGTGATATAATGTGAAATGAAAAAGCCATTCAGTGAAGTAGAGAACTTGTTTAATTAATTTCATGCTTCCATCGCCATCGCTGTCGTGCTACATAAAACGACTTCTCAAGTGGCAGCAGAGCAGAGCAGTCGTGTGGGGAGTGATACACATACACACAATTGGACTCTGGCTTCTATGTGCGTCTTCTATTGATTTTTTATGTTGTGTCTTTTTGCGTAGCACATTCTGCCAGAACCATATGGAATTTCAGTTTTCAAAGATTATTTTTGCACAAGTTTTGTTGTATTTCGCTCGAAGAAAATCGCAACCTGCTTTGTTTTCTGTTTTCAGAGAAGTCACAGGTGTGGTTCGTCCACTTTACTGAGAATTTTTACACAAATATTCTCTGTTTCTGTGGAAAAGATTATATTTTCTGCTTCATTTTGGTCGGCTTGAGCAGCGTGGCTGCAGGTGATTCTTGTTTGGTTGGCATAAACAGAGGTTCTTTGTCACCGGGCCACATGTGAAAAGCACATCGAATTTCATCATGTTTTTGTGCCTTTTCAAACTCGTTTGTGTTGTTCGATTTGTGTGTGGGGTGAATTTTGAATGTCGAATAACTGTTGTTTTTTCCAAAGACGTATTAAATGACTTATATTTCAAAAGTTGATTAAACTTTATCTGAACAATGGAGTAACTGTTTGTTTTTCGAGGTCACACAAAAAGTTGCAAATGTTGCGTCACACGTGTCGTCATGCAGTCTGCATCAGCTGTGTGCACTTCATTGACTTCGTAGAAGGGACAGATACAGGTCCCTAAGGGTTTTCCACTCGGAGACCTACCTTACCTACAATCTTATCCACATGAATGAATGGACGATGCCTGTGTGAATACACACACACGTATTTCCAATTTGTCAGTGTGTGTGTCCTATTAGGCTATCACTCTCTGAACCATCTCTCAATACTCTCATCAGTAATTGCGACTAAAATTCGTTTGCAATATTTGCGTCGCCCCAACTGCACGTAGGAGTTGACGAAAAGCACGTGTAGGGGCTCTATGAAATTGCGGACAACGGAACCAATTTGCTAATTTATGACCTATTCGAAATTAAAATGTGTATACACTTGCGCTTGTTGCCAATGACATCAAACAGCTTTCCAGGGAACATGACAAACCGTTTTGCAAATATTTTATGTTAGAAAATTTACGATCATTGTTTCCATTGTTTCGTTAGATTTAAGCAGTTGTTATGCACATAATGTTGCTTGGAATGAGATAGTTGTGCACGTGGCATTCGGAGACGAGGCCGCTGATGCACAACATTACCAGTGTCATCCGTTTAGTTAAATATAGAAAATGAAATTTTCTCTTTATTTCGTTTATCATTTTTTCTGGAAACAGTTTTTTGTTTATTTTTTTGTGTCGACACACAGAAATAAGATCCAGGATGTTAAAACAAACAGTCCAATTGTCATATGTCACATTCATTTTCATGGAAGGGGTCTGCAGTCCGCAGTGAACAACGGCTTCAAGCAGCCCCAGAGTGCGCCATAATTTCTCGCAAACTGTTTGCGGTTTTGAAGGCCAAGAAAGACTACTACGTACCACCAATTTGTTTCTTCTTCTTCTTAGGGCGCTTCAGTCCGAGGTGGACCTGGGCCTCACTCAACATTCCTCTCCAGCCAGCACGATCTTTCGCCAGCTGTCTCCAGTTTCGCACACCAAGCCAGCCGAGGTCCCCCCTCGACTTGTGTGCGCCACTTTGTACGTGGACGTCCTCTGTTGCGTTGTCCCACAGGCTCAGAGTCGAAGACTCTTCGGGCCGGAGCTAAGTTGTCCATACGCTCTACATGGCCTAGCCAATCCAATTTGTTTATGGGCGGATCTGTGTTCCCCATACGACCTTCACGAACTCGTTTTTCAACAACCATGGTTCAATATGATCTGCAGGGCGAGTGTTTACTCCGAAGCACATAACATTTCCACTTCCTTCAGAGTTCCAGACTGTTCTGTATTTTTCAAGCCAAATTCCTTGCTATTCGAGAGCCTATATGTTGACGGTCAGGTTGTTATTAGGCTATGAGTCGACCTGCATAACCTTAAAGACAATCATGCTAGAACAACCGAACTCATTTACAGAACTCGGACCGATGACCGTTGGAAAATTGGCGAACTCGCAGTAGCTGTGATGTTGCATCAGAAAGTCAGACAAAGTCTCAGAATCATCACTACACAGGGAGACTATCTCACTCTTTTCCAACCGACCAGCACTAGCTAGAACCAAGCATCGAACTCTGGAAAGATTTTTTATCGAACCTCTCGAAAAAAACATCCAAAATGGAATCCGTCAAGGAATTAGAGATGTTTCAAAACTCTACAAGGCGGTTCTAGTCTAAACGAAAACAGACCTTACGAACCTTTTTCTTTTCTTGCCTGCCCAGGCGTATTTCCCAATCGTTTGTAAACAGCCACTTAGAGCAGCACGCAAGGGCTTAGTACTGGCGCAGAAGCAGTACTTCATATGCAGACGACGGCTGCGAAACGTGTTTCGTAAATCAAGCACATTAAGGGGTGGGTCTTTAGTGCAAAAGAACAAGTTAGCATTCTGAAGAAATTGTCAATAGAAGAGGTAGAGTGTTATTATTTTGTTGCTCTTTCTCGGAAATGAAATACCTTTCAATTGCTCCTTCTCTTCCTCCTTCCCCACTAGGAGTGAGTGAGTGGTCAGCAAAAGATCCAATCAATAAAACGATAATTTAAGTTTACACACGTCGAAGACGGTCCGAGGCGCAGACGCGGGTAAATTCTCCGAGACTCTAAATTTGCACTGCTCACTTAGACACTCTAATTATGGCAGTTTTTCAAACGGATGTCCTGACAGTCAAACAAATGGTCAAATAACACTCAAATAACAGAATGATATGAATTATTGAAAGTCAGGAGGCCAAGAAGGCAATTTTGGCGACGGAAATCAAGTCCAAGTTGGTCGCATGCTCTCAAGAAGTCCTCAAGACTCTTGGCTCCCACCACTTGATAATTCTGTGGTGGGTGCCTGGACACAGGACGAAGCTAGAAATGAGACTGCTGATGAACTTGCTAAAAACTTTGAGGAAGGAGATGACACAACTGGGCATTACAATAGGTTCACTAGGACCTAAATAATGCGATGGTTTTTGAACGCCGACCCACCAACCTCTAATTCATGCGCTTAGGCGTCAGCAACTGCGACTTCTGTTGAAGTTGCAGGCACGAGAGAGTCTGGTAACTTGCTTTGTAGTTGCACAACTCTAATAAGAAGGAGGTTGCAAAAAATTATTTGACGAGCTTAAAGATCTATGCCGAATCCAGACGAAAGGCCGTCACAAATTTATAAAAAAAAATGTCTGCTTTAAAATACAGCAGATTCTGAAGGTGGTAGCTTCTTTTAAGGGCCACATTGGATCAATCTTCTGATTCAAATAAGCCGCGCCTGTAAGCCTCTAGGAGTTCTGCCTCGCTGGAAGTCTGAAAATCAAAAATTGGTTAACTCCACTGAACCGTCGAAGTTGGGTATTTGAGCAAGAGTGTCTCCGAATCCCAGGCTTCTGGTATGTGAAAAATTCAGACACGGTCTGCTTTACATGTATCAAGTTATCACAAGATGTATTGTACTAGATAAATGAAAGCAATTATCAAATCTAAAAGGCCTTGGTGTTTGGTCGAAGCTAACTTCGTGATACATGCAGATTGTACGTATGAGTGAAGACATGAGAAAGAAAGTCTTAATTTGATGCCCTTTCATTCACCCCTGCTTTTTCTATTTAATTTTCCGTCTTGCATTCCTCACATTTTTCATATTGAAAGGTGAATGTAGGGCGTGTGTACTTAAAAATCACACCTCAAAAAGAAAATCCATTTAAACACAATTTTCTGGCACACCCTTCAATAATAACACATAATCACTGAATCCGAAAAGTGTTGCAATGAAGTACCATAATCACCCGAAGGTTGGTCTTCTCCACCAAATAAGAAAGAAATACTATTTCCCACTGAAATGTAACGAAAACCTCTTCCCAAATGCGCAGCAGCAGAAATTACATGTAATGTAGCGTGTGTTGTTTAAAATGTGTAATTTATGAAAATAAGGAGTGTTTTGAATAAAGTACCCGCTTGCACGATATTCGCCTAGAATAACGAATGACATGACAACACCGAGAAGTTGCAGTGCGGTGCATGGAGGTACTAGAATATGAAAATGATTTTAGCAAATATTGAAACAAGACTGTTTATTTAAAATGGGACAAGTGCGAGTTGAATGCACGTGGTGGAGGTTAGACAGATGTATTTCTGAATATCAGGCAACAAATTCAATCTAATTCAGTTCGATTTTATTCTAAGTTAAACGCAAATCAACTACAGTGCGACCTCAATGAAAGCAACCCTCGATACGTGCAACTCCTCAATAAAAGCAACACCTTAAATCTTACCATTGCTGACTCAGTAATTGCAACTCTTCAAAAAATGTCGACACAATAAAAGCAACTATTGTTTCATGAACTCATGAATACATATTTTTATAAGGGACCAAATCCTAAAAGAACCCAAAATAATATCATCGATTAACGATTTGTTTCAAGAGTTGACAATTCCCAGGACATAACTGATTCGATTGCCGAAAATGAATCCAATTTGGAACCGACTAGTAGTAATCCGGAATTAGAAGTCGAAAGTGATGACGAAAAAGAATTTAAAGCAGAGGCTGCAATTCGAGCACTAAACATTTGCCTACAATGAGCTGAAGAAAATTATGCTTCACATTTTACCTCTGGAAAATATACGACAGTCTGCTGTGGAAAAGAATTCTGCGTCGAAAAAGACATAATCAAAAGTGTCCCAATTTAAAAAAAAGACAAAAAAGTTTGAATTTTTTTATTGTTATGAATTAAATTAAATTATCAGTTGTGGTCTGCTTAACAATGGGAAACACGTTCTTTTTACAATACTATTCTGACGTTTTTAACTTTTTGTCTCATTTTTGGCACCTACAATTTTTTGACTCGATTATTGCAACAAACTCAATAAAAGCAACTGCCCTAATTTCTATTAGTTGCTTTTATTGAGGTCGCACTGTATCTATTACAACATGCATACATACATACAGTATTGGATAAAACTAAAGCACCCCCTTAACCAAACTATTGTTTTTTGTTATAATAACAGACGTCAGAGAAGAGTGATGACAATTACATTTTTTAATGTTTTTTTTTTTAACTTTTTTAAACAGATAAGAATATTAAAAAAATATACTTATTTTTTATAAACATTTTTTAAACACAATAATAGCGGCGCTACAGTCTTAGGTGGACCTGGGCCTAGCTTCTTTACAACCACTCGTGTTGTGTGTGCTATTGTTCTCTCTCGAGTACAGGGGACCTACAGTTTAATGTCAACTCCGAACGGCGAGATTGAGAAGCTTTTTCTAGACAGTTATACTCTTTGAGCATTGCCAGTGACTCGAAAGAGGTGGTCTAAAAAAAATGTTAGTTGTTTTTTTTTTTTCAAGATTCGAAACTTAGATCTTGAGCGTAGTAGTCGACGCAGCTACCCACTACGCCACGGCGCCCACATGACGAGTCAAAAATTTTCCTGGACAAAACTAAGGCATCCCCTAATTAAACGCGCAAAAAACTTCAAAAAAGTCGATATTAGGTTGCAAATTCCTTCGGCTTTATAGTTGTCATAGAGTTTACAAGGCTGTCTACCACAGACATAGGGACACCCTGGAATGCGTTCTCCACAGCACTGTGCAATTCGTCGCAAGAGAAAATTCGCCATTCCTTGCGTCAAATGCAGTCATTACTACGGCCAACTGGGTGTACGTAGTTTTTGCGTATTTTGGGAGTTGAAATGAATGTAAGAGTTACTACTGAGACTCGTGTTTAGTTGTCAATTTCAGCAACGCAGTTATGTGCAGAAAAAAGTTTGAAATCCTTGGTATCTCGGAATCAGCACAGAAATCAATACTTTAATATTTATAATTTTTTAATGCTTTCGCCGAGATCTACCAAACTGCGTTTTTGGAATTTCAAAATGAGCGATTTTTGACCTAAAATTCGAGATTCAATGTATTGAAGCTGATTTTTTGAGTTTTTTTTTTTCAGAATTGTTAGAGGCGTGAGTACATTGTAGCTTACTTTGCAGCTTCATAGTTCTCAATCGATACTCTGAATCAAAATGTTGGAAAGCCAGCTTCATTTAGAAATACCTATTCAGTTGGGTGCGACAAAATTTCAAAATTCAGCCCAAATTTCAAATACAGTGGATTCCGTTTAATTTGGACACATCGGGCGACATTTTTTTGTCCCAGTTAAGCGGCTGTCCCGTTAAAGCGATGTCCTAATAAAGCGGAATCCACTCTACATCAAATTTTCATGCATACAAATTTATTTCTAGGCATATAGCGGATAATTCAAAAATTTCATCCCAAAATCTTCCGAAATGTAGAAACTGAAACATACGAAAATTATAAACGTTCCGATATTTTGAACGGAAAACTTAAGAATAACTTGCATGTGGGGTTTTGATTTAGTTAAAAGTAACCATTTCCAATACTTTCATTTAAAATGAGCCAAGAGGGCCAGCCAAACACTTCTTCTTCTTCTTAGGGCGCTACAGTCCGAGGTGGACCTGGGCCTCACTCAACATGCCTCTCCAGCCAGCACGATCTTTCGCCAGCTGTCTCCAGTTTCGCACACCAAGCCGGCCGAGGTCCCCCTCGACTTGTGTGCGCCACCTTGTTCGTGGACGTCCTCTTTTGCGTTGTCCCACAGGCTCAGAGTCGAAGACTCTTCGGGCTGGAGCTAAGTTGTCCATACGCTCTACATGGCCTAGCCATCTTAGGCGTTGGATCCGTAGACGCCTGGCTAGACTCATGTCGCTGTACAGCCCGTACAGTTCGTGGTTGAATCTTCTCCTCCAAATGCCATCAACGCAAACAGGACCAAAGATCGCGCGCAGAACTTTTCTCTCGAAAAGACCAAGAGACTGTTCATCCGCTTGGGATATTGTCCATGCCTCTGCGCCGTAAAGCAGGACTGGGATGATCAAGGTCTTATATAAAGTCAGCTTGGTCTTCCGAGAGAGGGCTCTACTACTCAATTGCCTTTTGAGCCCATAAAAACAGCGGTTGGCAAGAGGTATTCTGCGTTTGATCTCGGTGCTGATGTTGTTTGTACTGTTTACCGCGGAGCCGAGGTAGACGAAGTCCTTCACTACCTCAAAGTTATAGCTGCCAATGGTGACGTTCTGGCCAAGTCGTCGATGTTGTGCGTCCTTTCTCGATGACAGCATATACTTTGTTTTGCCCTCGTTCACCGCCAGACCCATTTTAGCCGCTTCCGTTTCAATGCCAGCAAACGCATCATTGACGGCTCGCTGTGTTCTCCCAATCACGTCAATGTCATCCGCGTAAGCTAGCAGTTGAACGGACTTTTGGAAGATCGTGCCTCTTGTGTTGGCCAGTGAGTTTTGCACGATCTTCTCAAGAATGATGTTAAAGAAATCACATGACAGCGCGTCTCCTTGTCTAAAACCTTTTTTGACATTGAAGGTCTCGGTGAGTTCGTTACCGACCTTGATGGAGCAGCGAGAGTTCTCCATCGTCATCCTGCTCAGTCTGACGAGTTTAGCAGGAATGTCAAAACTAGACATGGCGCTGTATAGCTCGTCTCTATGCACGCTGTCATATGCGGCCTTGAAATCGACAAATAGATGGTGTGTGTCGATCTGCATTTCCTGGGTCTTCTCCAGGATCTGCCGTAGTGTGAAAATTTTATCGATGGTGGACTTCCCGGGTCTGAAACCACACTGATAAGGACCTATCAGTTTGTTCACGAATGGTTTCAGGGGTTCACACAAAACGGCAGAGAAGACCTTATAGGCGATGTTAAGGAGACTTATCCCTCGATAGTTGGCGCAGTCAAAGGGGTCTCCTTTCTTGTGGATCGGGCAAACGATACTGAGATCCCATTCATCGGGCATGCTTTCCTCCGACCATATCTTACAGATGAGCTGGTGCATACGCCCTACCAGATCACCTCCAGCTGCTTTAAACATTTCGGCTGGCAGACTATCTGCACCAGCAGCTTTATTAGACTTCAGTCTCGATATCGCTATCTTGACTTCGTCTAGGTCGGGGGGACGGTATTCTCTTCTATCATCGTCCGTTGTGTTGAGTGGAACATTCTGCCTGACAGCGGTATTTGTGTCCTCATCGCCGTTCAACAGTCTGCAGAAATGATTTTTCCAAATTCTCAGTATCGACTGCGAATCTACTACTAGCTGTCCATTTTCGTCCCGGCAAGCTTCTGTCCGAACTTTATATCCATTCGATAAAAGTTTTACCCTTTGGTACAACTTTCGGACATCATTCCTGCCATAACACCTCTCCATCTCCTCGATCGCGCGCTTCTCGTGCTCTTTCTTTTTCTTCCTGAGAAGCCGGTTCTCTTCCCTTCTTCTCTGTTCGTAGAGCTCACGAACAGCTCTCGTGGTTCGATGCAGCGTTGCCCGGTAGGCTTCTTGCTTTGCTGCATGTGCCTGCCAAACACTTATTCTTCCAAATAATTGTGAAATATGATAAAAAATTAAAAATTAGAAAGAAAAGACTATTTCATAATTTATTGAAATCTTTTTTGAGACAATGATATCATCTAAATGTTCTCAGAATTATGTGACTCACATGTGATTGATGCATGCATTTCCTGTGTGGAGAACAACGGTAGCAGTATTGTGCGCGCGTGAAATTAGGGCGCCCTGGTGTTGTGCGTCGACCCATACGCTTGACTTGACTTTCACAATCTAGGTTCAAATCCCAGCACAAGCAACAATTTTCAAAAACAACATTTTCGCGGCTACACTCTTTCGAATCACTGACAATGCTCAAAGAGTATAACTGTTCAGGAAAAGCTTCTCAATTTCGCAGTTCGGAGTCGGCATTAAACTGTAGGGGAACAATTATACGCACAACACGAGTAGTTGCTGAGAAGTTAGGCCCAGGTCCACCTCGGACTTTAGCGCCGCCATCTATTTAAATTAACCAGTTACAAAACGGCGAAATATCTTATAATCTGATTAGTCAAAGTTCAATGTATTGGGAGCACACAGTGGCAGGGAGTTTATGAGAACTCCACCGGGAAAAGAGTCTTTTTTGTTCTACAATTTATTCGGACTTACACTTTTATTATTTTCCACACCACTGTACATATTGACAGCTAAAATTCGAAAAAAAAAAAAAACATCTTTAGCGCCTTTTTGCAGCTAAATTACTCAACAACAATCTACGACTTGTGGTCTGCGAAAATCGCAAACATTTTGACACTTCATTTACACGAACTATTTGGTTGCAGACAGCGAATTTTTTACTCACAAGAACACTGACATTTCTTATTTTCTCTGATTGACGAGAAGTCATTGAGGCACAGCACCACGTAGCGGCATTTTTTGTCCCTTCCAAAGGAATATAAAATTCTGACAGATCGTAAGCAGGAACAAATTTCCATAGAATCTTTCAATTTAGTCGTGATTTAAAGCGATATTATCTATTAGAAAATTAATGTTTTTAACTACAGTGAGTGTTTTAATGTCGAAAGCATATACCTAAGTCTGGATTTAAGTGGTTGTCAAGTGATTAAAAGAGACAGTTCAAGTATAATAGCGCTTTTGAAAATGTGAAAATTGCACTTGTGGCAAGAAGAAATAGTTGTTTTTTCTTCTTTAATACAGCGTTTGTTTATTTAATTGATCAACAAACACAGTTTGCATTATGTACTAGTCACTTAAAATTCAATTGAACATGAAAAACATATAAAATTTCCTCGAACACACGTGTTTTTCTTGCATTTTTCAAGGCACAATTGTGTATAACTTATCACTTCTAAACACTTCACAACCAACAATACCAAAAGGAACATATCTTTACTCGATATTCCATAATAAATTGTATTTGAAACTAACAATTTTATGTTAGCTTTTACAAATTTATTTCTCCACCAAATTTCAAGTTTCAATATAAATTTGTTCCCGCCGTTGAACTGTCAGAATTCTATATTCCCCGGTAGCTACAAAAAATTTCCGCCAGAAGTACTTCAAGTCGTCAATAGATAAGTCGCGATATTTTTAATCGCGGATTTGTGGATTTCTGTGGGCCTTTGTGGATTGCGTTTTAGGTCAATCTCAAAGAAGTTTTTTAAATCGTAGGAAAAATAAGTAAAATCGGTAATTTTGATACTTACGAGTATTTTAATTTTTTTCAGCTTTAACTCGTTGGAACTAAAAGTGTAACCTTTGGCGTATCAAGACAGATGCTGGCATTTGCTGAAAAGTGTTTATTTCACAAAAATCGCGGTCGCAGATCCCTTTGTTGCAGATCTTACGTGGTGGCATAAACTGAAGACTTTTTGTTTTTGAAACACTACTGGAGCACTCAGACTCAAAACTGAGTCCATTATACAGCCAGGTAGCAACCTACTCCAGTGCCGTTAAATTGATCCCAACGGCAAATGGTGACTAGATCAGATTCGATTTCACTGGGAACTGACGACTTAATAGAAAGAAATCCAATGGTGTGAGCAAATAGGCCTTTCGAACGGATCATTTCTTTAACTTCCCATTTAATAGATCAATTTATTGGCCAACTATGTGTCATCTGACAATTATTTGAACCACACATCAATGATATCAAGTTCATTCAATTCTGATCTGTTTTTATCGACGAAAAAATATGGTCCAATCATTCCTCTAGGACTTTGTCCATCACATCCCACGGTCACTTTTTGGTGGACATAATGGAGTCTCTTGAAGCACATGTGCGTTTGATGCTGTCGCATATTTTGCTGGCAAAGCTTTTGAGCCAAAATTTAGTTTCATCACTGAATATGATTTTTAGATGAAATTCAGAATTTTCTTGAAACTTTTAGAGCCCCATGGGAGAAGTTTCTGCGCTTCAAATGATCAAAAAGTTAATTTGATCTGGTTAAAGTGTAAATCAAGGTCTTTAGGAATAATTCGGAACAATGTGGGCTGAGAAATTCCCAATACTTGTGAAATACGCGACGTGAAATCGATTGATTTGGCTCGTTTTGAATTGAGCAACAACGGTTGCCACTGTTCGTTTGGTGATGACACAGATACTTGCTCAATGAGTCTTTTGGCTGAGCTAATGGGAGGATGGATAGTATTGTCAGCCGATTCTGCGCCTGAACTTGAACCTGTCCGTGTCAGTTCATCTGCCTTTTCGTTTCCTTCAATGTTGGAGTGTCCAGGAACCCAGCACAGAAGGATTTTGTGGCGGTTCAGGTTTTTAAGCTCTTTAATGCAATCCTTGACGTATTTGGAGTTTACGAGATGGGAATTCAATGCCTTCAAGGCCGCTTGACGGTCTGAGCAGAAGGTGATTTCTATGTAAGGAATGTGCATTTGCTGTACAATCTGCGCAGCTTTCTTAATGGCAATGATTTCTGATTGAAACACCCTAGAATAGTCAGAAGGCCGATAGGCATTGTTTATAGAGTCCGACCGAAGGCCAGTTTTTCGGCCGAAGCCGAAGCCGAAGCCGAATGTTTTCATTAGGACTCTATTTGGAACATATTTCGCAAGTTGCTTTCGTATCATTTTTACGAAATAATCCCAAATTGGCATTTTAGCTACCATTTCTTGATGTTCTTTCTACCTGAAACTAGTACAAATAAATTGAATGCTTTTATACAGACCTCTTAATAGTTGCAAACCAACTTGCAAATGCAATATCTTTTGATTTTAAAGCTGCAAACTATCGCACTTTCAAAATACAAAATATCCGACAATAACAAAACAAAAAACACCGTTTCTTGCAACTTCTATTTTTACAGAAAACAGAAATATCAATATTCGGCTTCGGCAAAATCTTCGGCCTCATTTGGCCGAAGCCGAATGTTTTGCCGAAAGTGATATTTATAGCCGAAGGTGGCCGAAGCCGAAGCCGAATGTTCGGTCGGACTCTAATTGTTTATTCTCCGTATTGCTCCCGTACTGTCTTCTGTTTTCGATCCATCAGTGAAAATGGGTGTGCCTTTGATGAAGTCAGGCTCTTCCCAATCCTGTCTGTCTGGGATAAGGATCGTGAGGTTCTTGTCAGTCAGTAGTCTGTGGTAGTCCAGAGACCCCTGCGACTGAAAAATTCGGGCAGACTTGAATGTCTGTTGCTGTTTGGATGCCAGTTATGACATTCCCGTAGTCTGAGGGTTGATTTGGCGGAGCAGAGCTCTTGATGAAGAGTTGCAAAGGTTGAAGGTCGTTTCCATCGTTTCCAGCCCCATCTGTGAGGGGTGGATTTGAGTGCTCCAGTAACGCCAAGACAGGCTAACCTTTGTAACTTATTTTCGTTGCTCAGGTAGGATTTGGTGCTAACTGCTTCCCACCAAGCAATACTGCCGTAGGTGAGGATAGGTCTCACGATGACCATGTACAACCAGTAGATAATGTGTGGTTGTAGGCTCCATCTTTTGTAAAAGGTCTGTTTGCAGATGTAAAAAGCGTTCATTAATACTTACTGCTAGGAGACTTCATGCCACAACATAACCTCTTCATCAAATATAATTAATCAATAGTCCTTCCTCGAAGTCCTTTATCTTCCAAATTAATCCTGCCTATTTACCAAGCGTGTCACTCTTTTCGAGTTGCTATCTAATGGAAAACTTCTCAAATCAATTTTGCTCACGACATAACTTGTGCTGAAGCTATAAACAGATTTTTTTATTTGCTCGAGATCTATAAATAACACAAAATCAATTACCCCATCCCTTTATTTCTTTCTTTCCCTTCCCTTGCTCGTTTCCGACAATAAGTCAGCAATGGAATTAAGTTATTTTTTATTGACTACACTAGGTCGTTACGGCCTTCATAAACCTCACTCGATGGAATACACAACAACTGCAGATTACCGCAGCCCACGCCTATTAACAGACAAATGCTTTCAATTGCAAAAGAGATACACAAGTCCTGTTCGCAAATAACCTGGTTAGAGAAATAATTCAATCTTTTCTGTTGTGTCAAGGTTACAGATCAATTTGTATTGTTGCTCCAAAAATATCCAATCTACTTCATCATCGAAAATTGTTTTCGATTCACCCAAGTCCCAGTTGCTCAAGGCGACATTAACGTGGGTACTTCTGCCAAGAAATGGCTAATTTAATTACTGCACGGGGAAGAGACTCATCGGGCCACTCTCATTAGGATGGGCATTGGATACTTATAATAGGCAAGAGCGCCGTTTCCCATCGTCACTTGTGATGATGCCCATTTCGAGTTTCTCTTATAATCGGTATCGATTTAGCTTTCCCTTCTGTGGGCGACGACGTTCTTCTTGTTCCCATTTCAAACATTAAGCGCCGTGGGTGGTGTAACAAAAGATCTCCCACTTCGTTAATGAGTTAAGTAGTTCTTCTCTGGAAGTCTCCGAAATGGCAATGAAAACAAATCCCATCTCTGAGGGACCTCCATTCAAGATTGTGACCCTTAATTGTTGGATCATCATTTTTATTTGCTTATGGATACAAACGCAGCCTAATGAGGGCCCTCGAGCTGACAGATAATCTCATTTATTTGGATCGAATTGACATGATTGGCGTGTCTAGCAAGTCTATATGCAGACAATCGGTTGACTTCCTTCGCCTGTGGAATGATGTCAGTGTCGACACGATGGTTCTTTGCTCATATTTTCTCAATCAAGTGTCATAAGATCGCCCTCGTACTCTCAGATTGTATGAATACTTGAATATCAATAGACACCACCGCCCACATGCATCAGATTGAGTGACAAGATTGTGAGGCAACAAACGAAGGTCAGCCTTGTGTCTGGCAACGTGATTTGCATTACACGGCCCAGCAGTTGGAGTTGAGTACCAAATAAGCTTACGTAACTGCAAACGACCAAACGTTTGCGTCTCGTGCGCTTACACGAGGACCCATCAAAACTCCCTTCTGACTTTTACGAACAGCAGAACTTTCGCACCGCAACTGAATGTGACGTTCGAAAATATGCAGAATCTGGACTGGGTATTTTTATCGAATTGCGCACATAAAATTATTTATAGCACCCGATTCGAAAAAGAGGGAAAGGAGAACGAGGCAAAAATAAAACTAAATGCCGCTGCATACCTGCTTTGTTTTGAAATGAAACGATTTTGTTTATATTTTTGAAAATATTACGAATTGAAATTTTATAAATAAAGGCAGTGCATGGCTGCTGACGAAGGGTTGACTGTGGTCCAGAGAGGATGATTGTATCGGAAACGACGTAAGCGATCCCGTGTGCGTTGTTGTCATGAATGGCAACTTGACCCTGAGTGTTTCAAGAGATTTTGTGTACCTAATTGATGAATGCATTCGCTTGTTGCATCCAGATGCCGTCAGGCGGGTGATTGTTGAAAGATGCTCAGTGTGTGACTTGTTCAGCAATCTTTTAATAAGTTCACTTGATTTATTTAAGATTTCGAATTGAAAATAAGGTTTATTAAAAGATGCATATATTTCTGCCGTGAGTACAACTGCAGTTGCCTTCAATTTGATTTTGTATTTTTTCATAAGAGTATGACACGGTTGAATAGGACACAAACTAAAGGGCCAAATGTAATGTCCGCAAGGAAACTTAAGAGAACGGGCGAATACATAAAAATGTGACCATAGTAACCACTTCGCCCTCTTTATACACAATGGACCTTCACGGCCTCTGGGTGTAATTGCTGGCAACAGCATAAAGCCCTCCTAACCACTTCGCTCAGTTTCGGTAAGTTCGTTCACTTTTATCTACGTACGCGGAATGAATCGCTCTGTATGTATGCAAATGTCAGGTGAAATATGAATTCTGCTTAACTTTCTATAAACAATTATGAACACTGAAATTTTACAATGCTACAGGTTACTTTTCGTTTGGTCTTGCCAAAAGTTGAAGTTTTGGCACGTCTATATAGTTGGACCTTAAGCCGGAACGTAACAACTTGAGAGCTACAGTTCTTGCATAGCCTTTGCCAGCATTCTTCAGCAACCAATAGTAATAATTCTGTTCCTCTTTCTACAATTGTACAAGAATGAAAGACGGTTTGTTTTAGATTTCATTACGATTGGTGTAAGGCTTTGCTAAGGTTTACCACTCTGCGGCTCAATTGTTGGGCGTTTTCTTCAAAAACTATGCTATGCTTACAGTTAATTTTTTAACAAATCTTTAGAAAAACTTACTGCTGCTGCTACTAAACTTACTTACTACGGTATCGGAACTTCCCAGCCCAAAAGTGGAACTGTCGATGGTTTGACAAATGACAAAGGATATGTTCGGCAATGTTTGCATCACATATACTAATCTACAGTGGCCTCCTCTAATAAAAGAATTTCATGTTTAACAACAGTTATTTCAAAGTTTAATATTATATTAAAAAACAACTCAGTTTGATTTTAAACAACAATATTTTATTTCACTCAGAGCGATCCTCTACCAGACAAGGTACATAGAATACAGTACAGAATACCCCTGATGATAATTCTCTTCTGTCATTTCTGACTGTTGCCTCCAGTGCTGCCATATCTTTAATTTATTTAGATCTGTTTAAAGTTGTTGTTACACATGTGATCTTTATTTAGTCGCCAATGTCCCGTAAGAAATCATGTTAACAGCCAATTTCTTCTTAGACGTTCTTTTGGGCAAATTATTTCATATGAACGTTTTCGCTTGAACTCCAGTACACGCTAGCTGCAGTTCGCTGCCAGGCCCATGTCCTTTTTATGCCTGGTGAGATAACGGTTTCGCTCCTATAAATGCGATGTTAGAAGAATCATGACGAGGATCAAATAAAGAATAACTCTTGCCAATCACTGCTTAGTTGTGCTCAAAAGGCAAAAAAGAATAATTGGTGAGGGTATCTACGGATCCGACGCCTAAGGTGACTAGGCCATGTAAAGCCTATGAAAAACTTAGCTCCGGCCCGTAGAATCTTCGATTCTGAATTCTTATCCGAACTATATCCAAAGTTTTCTACAGCTCGCAATTTTATCATTTCCTTCATTTGACTTCCTTGCAGACAAAATCAAATGAAACACATTTTTAATACGGCCTTCTGCGATCTGTTTGCTCGTATTTCATCTTTCCTCGGTTGGCTTTACAGTACTGGTTTGAACACAGAAGTCCGTTTGCAAGTAATCGTCATTATTCGTCTTTCATCCGTCTATTCTTGTTTGCCACCAACGATTTCACAAGTAATTTTCAAACACAAAATATTGGTTTGCCTGGACATTTCACATTCATTCATTTCACATTCATACAGGATCACCTGCTATTTAACTGTTTATTCACGTTTTTTGAAGAAAGGAATGTACATTTTGAAATTCTTTTACTTCTTGAGTAGATTTTCCTTGTAGGATAATACGTACTTTCGGATTACTGCTTACCCAAGCAATTAACGGGCACTTCAGCTTGTCTTCACTGTTTGCTATTCCACCAACCGTTTCATGGTACCAATTTGTAGAAAAATGAAATAAACCAATAATTAGGGGTTTGTGTTATTTTTAAATGAATCTTGTGCCCCTCTCTGTCATTGTTTTTCTTTCACAACAAAATTGCATTTTTTTTTTCAAATATTCTTCCTTTAAATTAATAACTCTTATTAAAATTTAGCAGTACAATGGACTTACTGAGGTTTCAGTACGTCTCTCTGAAGAGCCACTTGCCTGAACCCTTGAATGCTCACTCTTCTTGATCAAAATGAGAGGATCAGTAACATCAATAAGCGCCGTGATAGGTTTAATTGCCCTTAAGTTGTTAAAGGTTTCATAGGTCCAGGTCCACCCCTGGACTGTAGCACTATACAAAGAAGAAAGAAGATAGGCTTCACCACGCGACAGTTTCTCGTTGGAAGACAACCCAAACGATTTGGATTTTTATGCTAACGAACGTGTCTTAACTATAAAGACAAAATGGAGGAAAAAACTGACATTCACTTTCTTAGCTCGTGCTATGGTCTCTCCCTCCATAAAAAGATGTACAGTTAGGAACATTCAGTTTCATACGATTGCAATTTTGAATAATAAACTTGATTTAAATGAAAGCCTTGGAAGTCAAGTAAATTTGAATATTTTTTAATTACTTCTTGAAATATTTAGATATCTACTAAATAAAGAAAAAAATCCAAATTACAATAAAATAAAAAAAAATAAGATAGCAAGAACAAAAATTTAGGAACATTAAATTTCATACGACATAATTGGGTTTTGGTCCGTGTTTGGTTATTCGAATTAATTTGGTTAATTTGGTTAATATCTGGACTGTGAGGTGTTTCCATCACTTTGGGACAGTTGTATAATAACCACGTTCGCACAAGCAAAGACTTATGCATGGGGTGAATGTCCGGGTAAAAATGGAAAAAGTTTTCTGTCCCCAATTTTTGAGCACTATGAACTATTTTTTTTAATTGCCAAATACATATCTGTTTATATTTCCATCAATAAATTCCAAATTTTCAACTCCTTCATGGCTCATGGAACCTCATACCATCATTGACTGACCACCATACTTAGTACTCGTATGAAACTGAATGTTCCTGGACTGTATGTACATAATAGCATATTTCTCTAATAACCTGAGTGAACAAAGCGACACTAGTGTAATCAGTCATCTCAGTCGCTCGATTAGGCGTGTTTTATTCACAATTTTGTATCCAGCTAAGTAAATGTTTGCACACTGAAGGACAACACCACCAAAACTGTCTAAAAACTGTTCTTTAAACTGAAGTGGAGATTAGCCAAAATGCAGGCGGCTTTCTTTAAAGTTTTTTAAGGTTCCGTCTACAAAAACGGAACCTTTATAATTTCGGTGTGTCCGTCCGTCCGTCGTGTCTGTCACACTTTTTTATCTCCGAAGTTTATGAAGATATCGGCATGAAATTTTGGAATTAGGTACTTCAGACCTAGATGTCAATTCCTATGCAGCGATTTTAAAAAGTGGGGCCATTTGGGGGTGGCTCCAGTACAGGTGAAGTTGACATTAATTTTGAAAAATTGTCACACCCCATCGAAATATATATCAATCGACAGGTCTTTCGAAATGAGGTGGAGGTTTCTCTCAACACTTTTTTATCCAAAATACCGTTTGGAAAATATGGAGCTCCAAAGTTTTAAATGCGTCCCCCCCTGCCATTTCTAAACCAAAGTGTTTAAAAATCTGAAAAAATCACAAAAACTTGGCTTCATTGAGTACTTTCATTTAAAACTATTGCGAGCATTCTGGCCCTAATGGTTTTGGAGATATTGGCCAAAAACGGTCAATCATCGACATGCGAATTTTGAAGATCTGAAAACGCAGTTTTGAAGACAGCAATGTAAGCATTAAGAAATGATACATTTCAAAATATCGATTTATGTTGAAATTTTGAGATATCTAAGATTTAAAATAAGAAGAAAATTTCATTTTCACACATAATTTCATGCTGTGTTCGGCCACTCTATTCGTTGATGAGCATTATCTTTTCGATCTCACCCCTAAATGCCCAACAGAAATGAACACACACATACCGCAGGCATGAGCAGTGTTGGGTATGTGTATGATGGAAGGGATTTTCTGTGTTGGATAAATTTGGATAGAGATATAGGTATATGTAGGGATGAACGTTTGTTTTTTTCGGATGTATAAATGTATGAATGAATAGTTGATTTAGGTTGAAGTTAGAAGAAAATTCAACTGAAATAGTTTTGAAACGTCGTTTGATATTCAGAAATCATCCATCAATATTATGCGACGGAACCTTACCCGTGCAAGTACAACTCGCACTTGCCCAGTTTATTTGTGAATGTGAACGACTGACAGATGTCACGTTAAATTTTTGAAATGTACTTAAAAATGTTAGTGAAAAGTTGAATTTTGAAAATAACATTTCATTTTTTTTTCGTTTTCGTCAATAAATTGTGCAATTATTTGTTTCCATTCGGCTAGGTGATGGCTGAGATAACGGTTTTGACATCAAATGTCATTGAAAGTGGTCATAGCAATATCATTCAAGATTTAGTTAATATAACTTTTATGGAAAATTATTACTGACCTGGTTACAAAATCGTGAATAAAACCGTCCCCATTGGGAGCTCCGAGTGGATTAATTATTATTAGGAGCAGGATTGATTCACTTTGTATAACAAAGGGCCTAAATGTACCTACTTACTTACTTAACAGGCCTACGACCCATGGAAGGTCTAAGCCTGAGCTATCGCTGCCTTCCATCGTTGACGGTCCTGGGCACTCTGCTTCCAGTCATCAAGACCAAGCTGTCTTACGTCCGCGATGACTTGGTCTTTGTACCGGAGGTTCGATCTTCCTCTCCTTCTCGAACCAGGAGGCTCGGATTCGAAGACCTGCCCTAAAGGGGCCTAAATGTGTCTGTTTAAAATCACAGCCTTACACTAGAATCGAACCTAACCTAGGCCCACTATAATCAAATTCATAAGAGTGGCTCTTGCTGACTGGTTACAAGTTTAACACTGTTAGTGATATTCCTACGGGAGTTCAAAAAACATTTCTTGTCTCTAGTCAAGTTTTGTTCTTCTTTCAAAAGAAAATGTCGGTAAATATTCAGTCCAACATGCAATTGCGTATCAAGCGAACCATAACACCACGAATAATCATTGATGTGTAAACCTAATGTAACTAGGCCTCAAGATAGAAAACCGAAGACGGTCGTGCAATGCAGATCAGTTTTAATTTTTCGTGAGTTTAACAGTCACTCCTCGAGATGAGATTACCTTCGTATAAATCCCTCAATGCTCTCTGTTACGAATTTGGATCATCTACCTTTTGACTGTTCTAAACAGACTGGTTTGCTGACTTTAATCTATGACTAAGACATAGATTGTGACTTAGTCATAGATTGTGCCGCTCATCTAAATGAATTTTCCCCTCGATGTGCCGGAAGCAAATACAAAACTTCCACGCGATCTCATTCATATAACGCTGGGAGTTTAAGGAGGTGTTCCTCTAACTAACTCAGGCTGCAAAATGTTCTTATCCCATGAATGTGCAGTCCACCTTAATACGTAACGTTCGATTGCGCAATTTGTGCCTCCCCGATTATTGCCTGCAATTATGTTCGCACACACGTGTGTTCCCACACAGCTGATTGAGCAATGTCACATGCATGAACCGCAGTAACAATAAGCCGATCACACGAGGTATGCATTACCCAGATCGAATGATTAGAAAATGCAGCCTCGGGTGGTTTTTATTGAGGTTACCTGCACGTGGGGCCCTTTTCACGCGACTCTAAGCTTCCTCATGTGTTTAGGAAGACACGCAAGGTTTCTGCATAGACAACAGCGACACGAAAATAATTGTTTTGTCATAACACGGGAAATGCCAAAACACCAATCAATTTACTTCCGCTGATGACGACTTCCCCCCCACGCCCAGAGACAGCAACAAATTGTGGAAACATTGACCCTCAAGTGTCGCATCTGCATCGAGTGCATGTGTGTGTCTGGCTCTCGAGAGAATACGCCTGCGCCTGATATCCATAAATTATTCCTGAAGACAATAAATGTGCTTGCGTGAAGCTGAGTGCAACGCGGAAACTTTTCAACGTCCTCCCACAAAGATTGCGAGCAGAAAAAATCAATAAACACCCCCCGTGCAATGCGGCGAGATGAGTTCCAAGGCGTTTTGTCTTCAAAGACAATTGCCACTCAAAAGGTCGACAGTGAAACAGGGACGAGTGGAGAATCTCTTAGACCTCCCCAAGAACTTGTACGTTCGTCGTTTCTTGTGTGTTCACCCTGGGAAGTGTTAGTTTTTGCCTTGTCCCCGGGGGAAATGAGGTCACTGCCTTCATGACATTTGTGCGGTGCAAAGACTCAAGACCACATGCACTTGAGCAGGAAAAAGCGACTCATGGCACAGAAGAAGCAGACAGATTCGATCTCGTCATTGAACAGAAATAGCAAAGGCCGGAAGGGAAGGACAGGATATTGGAACGCCAGTTGAATGAGAGACGGTTTCATCTCGTTCTGCCCACCGTGAGGGTGCTCGAAAGCAGAAAACGACGTTGATTGCCTCATGGCAGGTACAAAGATAGATAAATCTAATGAGTCAGCAAATCATTCCATTTGCGGCGAAGTGATCGGTTTAAGAGAGGAAAATCCCCCGCCAACCCGTTTTCAATTCCCAGTGACTAATTCTGCTTTTGGAGCGAACGCCTTATTCTGAGCAAGAACCGTTCGAAGCGCGCAATTTGTTGGCCAACATCACCTGCAGATGTTCGCCGAAGTGAAAGAAAAAGTTTGTTCGCTGATTTCAGGCCACAGACTCTGAGTCAGTCAATGACAAAACACTTGAACCGTAATGAGTGTTATTCGCTGACACACGGTTACCCAGTGCGTGGGACGTGGAACCGCAAGTCAGTGGCTGGTTAGACGCGCAGTGATTTGCGTTGATTGGTTTAAATTCGCGCGAGTTATAAATTATGTAATGGGAACTAGGGTTAATGAAGTTCGTTTCAGTTTGGGGCGCAAGATATTCCATTGTTAATTTGCGTGACACCGCAACAATGGATGCCGGCCGAAAACAGTGTGGGGTTTTCTCTCTTTTATGAGTTCAAAGACATTCATAATGAAATCACGGCTCGAGAGAGGTGGGGATGGTTTTTTTTTGGCACACACTCTTTTGGGGCTCATTCAAATGCAAATTGGTGTTTGAAAGTGCGAGTAATTGTCGCAAGAAATGTATCCTTCAGAGTGACGACGTTTTCAATTTATCGCACCTCCGGTGTTGTGTCATTTGCATGTTGTGTATGCAAACGGCAGTCTATCAATCAATTAAACTGTCAGCTCAGATCTGGGTTACTTAGCTGAGACGGGAAGAAATTGAAATTGATTTGAAAGAGATGATAGGGAGTGATGTCATTCAAATGGCGTAGTGGTTGGTGTGGCGTTTTGATACCACTGGGCTTGTGTTTCTAATTGAAAGATTGTGTCAGAAAGCGCTGAAAGGGGTAAAGACCAGATCCATTCGGAGGAATTAAGATAAAGTCAGTTCAGTGACTTTTTTTGTTCGAAACCTCATCCAATTGGTTGAAGAGTGATTTGCCACGAACGCGCTGCTTGTTCCTTGCCTAGTGCAGGGTGTCTATTCAGAAAGTGGGTAAGAGCTTGTCTGTCATTATTATCCATGAGACAGAGACAGAGTGTGTTATGGTGATTGCAAAACTTGGACGCGCGGTCTCCGACCCCGGCAGTAGTCTGGGCATTTTTGTATAACTCAAAAGATTCGAGAGAAAACGGAATCAGTCGACTCAATGTATGGAAAAGTTTAAGAAATTGCAGTGTTATTTAAGATATTTTTGATAATAATGACCGTAACGCAACTTGAGTGGCGGACTTTTTATAGTATTTGATATAGGGTCATCCAAAAAGAGGTGTCATTTAAAATGTCACCATTTTGAAACTGCCCACATTTAACCATTATTTCGATCACTTCTGATGAGTAAAAACCAGGAGGTTATTTAATCTGACCCAATAGACACAACATTTCTGCTAAAACTATGAAAATATCGCAAAAATGTTTCGTTAAGTTCGTATAGTTTTTAGTCATAAGCGCTTTCTCGCACAGCTTAAAGGACTGAGCTAGGCTATAGCGAATACCGTTGAACATAACACGGTGGATGGCCTCATTTTTGAAAAAAAAATATGGTCCGATGACTCCTCCCCAGATCGCAATAGACTGTGCATTTTTGGAGATATAACAGAGTTTTGAAACTTTGTAAATTACTTCAGCTCTGAATGCAACAATTTTGCTATTGAACCAATAGCGAGCCTCATAGCTGAACACAATTTTAGGCCCCTTAACCGAAATTTTCCCTCAATAATATGGTGCTTCGACGTCAACTCTTGCAAGAACTTATGCGTAAACCTCCAATTTTTGTGTAAAATTTTAATAAAATGATAAAATGGTCTGACAAAGACCAAGTTTATCTTCAACACTCTCCTGAACGGATCTAATATTCTCTTGAGAGCGAATTCTTATACATCTCGATGCCACTGCATCTTACAAAGAAAATGTTGTGCAATAACGATCAACAATACGGCGAATGGTAGTCTCAGATGGCGGATTAAGTCAGCTACAATATGGTGCAAGTGCTCTACAAGTTTGGCGCACAGAACTTTGGAAGAACATTTTTCAAATTTTGTAATTTGAAGTGTGCATGTCATCACAATAAAATTGAAAAGACTAGTGAATAAAAATAAGGTTTGTGACAGTTTGTAATTTGACAGTCTGTTTGACGGATTTAACTATCTGAAGTTAGTGCAGGGTTAAAAAATATCCCATTTGTTACATTTGTGTTTTGGAATTTGTGTTCTGGAATTTAGAAATGTTCGCATTTTAGACGTCTCCAATCTCAGAAACCTTTCAAACCTGTAGTTTCATGCATTTTAGTCCATGACTTTAATTGCATTTCTACGAAACTTTGTGTGCCTTGGGCTGATATCACGTGTGTCAATTATGAAATTGTATAGAGTTTATGGAATTTCCCCTTTTGAGAATAGGGTTATGATATCATTCTTCTTTTCTCTTAGATAAGACAATTATATTAATCTTATCAATTTCCAGAAATGCACTTCTCCGTACTTTGGGAAACGTTTTCAAACGATTTTTCCCGTTCTGTTGCAAACTGCTCGATAATTACAACTGAACGCAAATTCTGACAGAGTCTTCTATAGATAAGTCGTAAATTTGTTTTGTTTTTTTTTTCGTTCAGTGTGAGTCACCCACTGTGCGACCTTATTTGATATACGGTGTCTTTCAGTGGGATAAACATATAACACATTCAGCGTCAAACACGAGTGTACAGCTATCTGCCGAAAGGTTTACTCACTAAAAACTAATTATTACCCGAAATGAGCCGACATGGATACATCAAATTAAATCAAATTAAAATATAATAATAATAATAATGGCGGCGCTACAGTCCGAGGTGGACCTGGGCCTAGCTTCTCAGCAACCACTCGTGTTGTGCGTGCTATTGTTCTCTCACGAGTGGAGGGGACCTACAGTTTAATGCCGACTCCGAACGGCGAGATTGAGAAGCTTTTTCTAGACAGTTATACTCTTTGAGCATTGTCAGCGACTCGAAAGAGGTGGAGCCGTGAAAAAATGTTTGATGTTTTTTCCGAGATTCGAACCGACGACCTCGAGCGTAGGAGTCGACGCACCTACCCACTACGCCACGGCGCCCACCAAATTAAAATATACTCTATGACATAAGTGTAAAACTACAACGATCAATTCAATTTAGAAGAAAAAGGGCAAAAACAACATTCAAAAGTGAGTGTACATATGGTTGTGTCAATGATTGTGAGAGAGAGGCTGGTTTTCGAATAGAAATGCAACGGCAAATGCCTTGAAAAAAGAACTGATAATTTCTGTTTGTTCTGGGGAAAGAGAATTATTTATTCAATTAATGTTTCTTCTTTGTCAAATTTACAGCTGAAACTTCGATAGAATGGCTGCTCCCAAAACAATTGGGTCATCCATGTTTGGGCTGAACTTTACGCCATCTACATTTGCGCCAGCCTTAATCTCGAGTCTGGCATTAAAGATATCAGCATTCTTACCGATAGCCAAGCAGCGCTTAGAGCGTTGAGCTCACACAGCTTGAACTCAAAATCCGACATAGACTGCGCTCTGCAAAACTTAGCCAAGGAAGACAAGATCAAACTCTGGTGGGTACCTGGACACAGAGGTATCGTTGGCACCGAAATCGCAGACCTTTTAGCTAGAAAATGCTCCTCTAGCAATTTCATTGGTGTTGAAACATTCTCTGGTATTCCCAAATCTAGTCTAAACACTCTTCTACACAACTGGGAAAAATTACATTTGTTCAATTGGAACAATTGGGCGCCGTGGCGTAGTGGGTAGGTGCGTCGACTCCTACGCTCGAGGTCGTCAGTTCGAATCTCGAAAAAAACATCAAAACATTTTTTCACGGCTCCACCTCTTTCGAGTCACTGACAATGCTCAAAGAGTATAACTGTCTAGAAAAAGCTTCTCAATCTCGCCGTTCGGAGTCGGCATTAAACTGTAGGTCCCCTCCACTCGTGAGAGAACAATAGCACGCACAACACGAGTGGTTGCTGAGAAGCTAGGCCCAGGTCCACCTCGGACTGTAGCGCCGCCATTATTATTATTATTAATTGGAACAGAGATCAAGGTCTTCGCCAAGCAATGACAAAATTCGACCCATGAACAAGTTCTCTAAAAATATCCTTAACATTAAAAGAGATGATATGAGATGACTTGTTAACTACCTTTCCGGTCACAGCGGTCTCCTCCATAAAATGAATATTTCTCCTGTAGCTAAATGTAGGCTCTGTCTTGAGGATGACGAAACTACAGAGCACATATGTCATCTCTTCTTCTTCTTCTTAGGGCGCTACAGTCCGAGGTGGACTTGGGCCTCACTCAACATGCCTCTCCAGCCAGCACGATCTTTCGCCAGCTGTCTCCAGTTTCGCACACCAAGCCGGCCGAGGTCCCCCTCGACTTGCGTGCGCCACAGGCTCAGAGTCGAAGACTCTTCGGGCCGGAACTAAGTTGTCCATACGCTCTACATGGCCTAGCCATCTTAGGCGTGGGATCCGTAGACGCCTGGCTAGGCTCATGTCGCTGTACAGCCCATACAGTTCGTGGTTGAACCTTCTCCTCCAAATGCAATCAACGCATATGTCATCTCAGGAAAAGTATTTTTCTCAGAGAAATGACTACTCCTGAGGATCCTGTGGAAATGATGATCTCTTTTTGCGGGATCAGTCCTCTACTTGATCGCCTTATTGGCTTTTTCGGCTCAAAAGATCTTTAATGGTTGCAGTGCCCTATCTCTGCTTCCATGTCTGGCATAAGTCTTTCCGATGAATACTAATTTAGAGGTTTTCAATTTCAGCAGATGATTGACTGTACACTCATTTTTGACGCTGACTGTGTGTGCATACTTCTGTCAATACATTATGTTGACCACTTATTTGCCGTACGCTTAAATAAATAACACAAAGGAGACACAAAAACATTAAAATACATCTGCTTAGGTGTGCTTTGGGGGAATACAGTGGTTTCCTTTTGGGATCTATTAATCCATCTGCTTTCAATGTGATGACACAAATATGATATCCAGCCGTCATTAGGATCCATTTTTAAAATCTACGCTCAAATTTCCATAAGCTGAACACATATTTTGTCAATCTTTATACCGTTACTTAGTTAATTTGTGCAAGAATCTGTTTTTCCCTAAATGTCTAACCTTTTCGAAGTCCCATGCAAGAATCCGTTTATTTTGCCCCATTTTTCCCTAAATGTCTAGCCTTTTCGAAGTCGCAAGTGCTGTTGTAGAAGTTTATGACCTTAACGACTATAATTCACATAGACATTTGTTTCGCTGAATGCACATTATTCTCCATAAAACAAAACACATTCAAAACTTCTTCGGAATCTCTGCGGAAGTACAAATGTGCGTTCAATGCCTTGTGCTTCAGTTTGATGTTGTTTAATGCCACAAATGGGTTTGACATTGAAATTATCTCATTATAATCTTCACGGTTGAGACAAGGCTTTGCATCGAGGCTTCGAACTCACCGTGACATTCGCCGGCTTGTCCGCGTTCCGACAATCTTATTCAACCCCACCTTATTGGTGGAAGGAGATCGTTCTCTTTATTCTTTAGCTTCGATTTTATTGTTGCGTGCAACAAAAAACCCGTGACATCGCTTTACCGTATTTTCGTTTGTTTGTTTAATCACAGCACTCAAAAGGAAGTTAACGCAACCAAATATTTATGATAATTTTGCCATTCTTCGAGCCTATTGTCCTCCATTCTTTGCAAAGTCCGTATCAGCAGGGAGAAAGGAAACTAAGTGCTTATTGTTTGCCAGTTGTGCACGGATGTTTTGACCTAAAAACTTCAAAGCAGCAGCAATCTTTTGCATATTTCATAGAAGTGAATGGATACTTTGTTACTCGTGCTGCGGCTGAAGTTTTGGAATGAGAACTGTCAATGGCTTTGAGCGACTTGGCACGCTTCACGGAAGGGAATGATTGTTGGAGGAAGACATCGAAAAAAAAAAACAAAAAATTGGAGTGATGACGATGGACACGAAACTGAGTTTGTGTGCATGCGCCAATTGTCGAAGTTGATTACATATTTGATTAGTGGGTCAGTTATTTTATTTGGGAACTTCTTAGAGCGCAAAGGTGCACGAGGGTCAAACTATTCATAGTTCATTTGCAAATAATAAACGAAAATCTCATGGAAATGGAAGGGAAATGTGTTTTCTGTTGACGCGTTTTCGTGACTAATTCTCTTCACAGTTTTGGGTCAATTTCACGCTTAAGCAAAATCAATTTTGTGCGGAACTTTTGTTCGTGTTCAGTTTTTAGGACTGAAACTGTGAACTTTGTTGATGATTGATGAATACGGAAACGTTTTGATGGCTCTTCGCTTGGAGTGACTGTCGGAATGTTTTCAAAAATGTTGGTTTTAAAATGCGTATTAAATTGCCTTACCCCGGTTTTCTTTTTTTTACCCAAACAACAGCTGGTTTTCTGTTGAACAGTGGAAATGAACAGATCGCCTAAAACGATCTTAGAACGACTTTTGAAAGTCTGCCCAAAGATTTCTGATTTAATGTTCAGAATCGTGAAAAGTCGTGATCTTGGGCGGGCATTTCCATTTTTTGGTTAAAATCTGATGAGCCGAGTGACACATTGCTCCATTTCGTTTAAGGAACGCATTGTTTCGTCATTTTAACTCAGACCAACAGTAATACTAGCGCTTGCTAAGCAGTTCAGTGAATAAATACACTCTAGAACGCATGGACAGCAATGCTTCAGCTTAGAGAGTCTCCGAATCCGAATCCAAAGTTCAAGAGGAAGACTGAACGTCCAACATAAAGACCAAGTGATCGAGAATGGAAGGCAACTTTGTTCTGATGACGGGGAGTAGCGTGCCCGCGATCATCAAAGATGGAGGACGGCGGCAATAGCTTAGGCTCGAATCCTTCCTTGGTCTTTGGGCTCATTAGTAAGTAAGAGCGCAAAAAACTTGACACAGTCCTTTCTGGTTTATGAAGGGTTGGTCATTGGTAGGCTTACCAGACGTCCTCTTTTAGATCTTTTTTTTTTAGAGAGATCTCCAGGCCACTCGAACCTCCGCCATCGACTCTAACTCATCAGGAGCTATGTCCAAGCGTAACCAGGCGAGTGTTTGGATTTGGTCCAACTATCTCGTCCTAGGTCTGCCAAGTGGTCGCCTACCTGATGGAATTGCATTCAAGGCACGCCTCGGAAGTCGTGATGATCGGGACATTCGTGCCACGTGACGAAACCAACGAAGTACAGCCCTTTCCGTTCGAAGAAGCAACTGCCCAACATTGAGTTCCTCGCGAACTGCCGTGTTTCTCACCCTATCCCGGCGAGTAATTCCCACAACAGCACGGAGAAATCTCATCTCGGCAGCTTGTATTCGCGATCTTATTCTTTCGGTCATTACCCAAATTTCATGAGAGAGAGAGGTGAGAGTTGGAACAAATAATAATAATAATGGCGGCGCTACAGTCCGAGGTGGACCTGGGCCTAGCTTCTCAGCAGAGTTGGAACAAATACTGCGTTAAAAACCGCTAACTTGGCTTTGACACCAAGCTCGGCCTTCCTGATTATAGATCGACCAAGCTGTTTCAAAATTGACCCAGTTGGTCAAGCTACAGGAAAGCTCAGCATTATTCCTCCCATCACTCGTGAAGAAGATACTTGAACTTCTCCACCTGTTTCAATTGGACTCCACTAATATGTAGAGTGCACTCTGCACTGCCTTCTTAATTGGTCTAAATTAATCGTCCACCAGATCCTTGGGTCTGCACAGATTTTTAGGAACAGGAACCTAGCATTTTTACAATGAAGAGAGTGGCTGATCGTCAAGATAAGTTCAAATTTGTTTTTCTGGCTTTCGTGGTGAAAAAAAAACAAGATTTCCGGTTTGGCAGTGGCAGTTTCAAATTTGTTGATGGCCCTCGCGCTTCTTCTTTAATGTCAAAAAGCAGGCTGTAGTTGGGCCTATATTCTACAGCAACCTCTGGTGTTGAGCGTGCAAAAGGGGGCTAGTGTAACAAGTTTTGACTTTCCACGCCCGATTGATTTCGAATTTTTCGAATTCACTTTCGGAAAAAACAAACGTTGTTGCCTTGGCTTCGGCAGGCAAATGGTTTTTGTTTTGGCTTAGTTTTCGTTGTTTCTACAGGCAATTGGTTGTTGTTTTGAATACTTTTTCGTGTTTCGAAGTGAAATGAAAAGACGAATCATCAGGGAATATTCCTATAGATCATTTGTATCATCTTTTTTCATTTCTAAAGAAGAGTTTGGCATACAAAATGAACCTCCTTGTACATCTTGAGAGAAATAGAACCACCAGCTTGCAGTTTTTATATTTTTCCAGGAAAGCAATTTTATTCAATAGTTTCGTATAAGAATGGCAGAATGAAGAGTTCCTTACAAATCGGGATTTGGCTCCATAAATTTCACAGAAATATCACACCCCTTGAATTTTTCTGTTTTCCCCTAAAATAAAAAAATTAAATCAGTAAAAAGAAAATTATCCAGGATGGGGGATGAACAGTGCGGTTTTCGTCCCGGCAGAAGTACAACCGACCAGCTTTTTACTCTAAGAATGGTACTTGAGAAGGCTTGGGAGTACGCCAAACCGATCTACAGTTGTTTTGTAGATTTGGAAAAGGCATACGACCGAGTTTCCTCGAGGTAAACTCTGGAGTGTTCTGCAGGAGTATGGGATTGATGGTTCTTTGTTGAGGGCCATTCAGTCTCGATACAGAAACTGTAGTAGCTGTGTTCGGGTTAACGGTAGTAAATCAACACCTTTCACCGTGGGCGTTGGACTTCGCCAAGGGTGCGTTTTGTCACCTCTCCTTTTCATTATATATATGGACTGGATGTTACAGCGCAGTCGAGGCGAGGAATGTTTCACATTGGGAGAGTTGAGGGTAAGTCATCTTCTTTTTGCAGATGACTTAGTCATCCTCACATCCTCCCAGATGGAACTCCAGCGCGCGCTAGATAGGTTTGTGGCCGTATGTGCTGATGCTGAGATGAGGGTTAACGTGGCAAATCCGAGGTTATGGTTATTTCCAGAACCCCTGTTCAATGCACTCTACATGTTAGTGGAGTCCCATTGAAACAGGTGGAGAAGTTCAAGTATCTCGGGGTCTTCTTCACGAGTGATGGGAGGAATAATGCTGAGCTTTCCTGTAGGATTGGTCAAGCTGGGTCAATTTTGAAACAGCTTGGTCGATCTGTAATCTGTAAAAAAAGGTAGGCCGAGCTTGGTGTCAAAGCCAAGTTAGCGGTTTTTAACGCAGTATTTGTTCCAACTCTCACCTATGGTCATGAAATTTGGGTAATGACCGAAAGAATAAGATCGCGAATACAAGCTGCCGAGATGAGATTTCTTCGTGCTGTTGTGGGAATTACTCGCCGGGATAGGGTGAGAAACACGGCAGTGCGCGAAGAACTCAATGTTGGGCAGCTGCTTCTTCGAACGGAAAGGGCTGTACTCCGTTGGTTTCGTCACGTGGCACGAATGTCCTGATCATCACGACTTCCGAGGCGTGCCTTGAATGCGATTCCATCAGGTAGGCGACCACTTGGCAGACCTAGGACGAGATGGTTGGACCAAATCCAAACACTCGCCTGGTTACGCTTGGGCATAGCTCCTGATGAGTTAGAGTCGATGGCGGAGGATCGAGTGGCCTGCAGATCTCTCGTGCATGCATTGCCCCCGCGACCCCTTTAGTGGAACATGCGGGTCACTGAAAATGAGATGAGATGAGATGAGAAAAAGAAAATTAAAAATCAGAATAGTTCACGTATTTAATCTAGTTTCACTGCAAATTCAATTCGAGTAAAAACACGAGTAAATCGAATTGCAGAACACCGATTTTCATTTTCGAAATTCGAATTCGCCACCACCATTTCGATCGGATTGCAGAACCCGAATTTTCACTTTAACAGCTCGAATTCATAAAAAGTGGAATGCAGAACATGGGCGAATGTCTTAATCCGTCTCCAATGACTGGAAAAATCGTCTGAGTTGCTTCGGTTTTAAGTCATTTTTGTAATAATTCCAACTCAGAATGTAAGAATGTTTTGTAATAATCCCAATAATGTGAATTCAGATTGCATTCAGGATCTGTAATACGGAAAAAGGAGCCTAACTGCTGATTCGCTTATTGAAATGTCTTCGGCCTTCTTCAATGACTACAAAATTCGTCTACGTCAGCTCTGCTTAGTTTCTGTAAATCTGTGATATTTGACATCATTTCTTTATATTTGCGTGGCGAAAATCATTGATACTTAAAAGAACACTTCATAAATAGAACGCACTCAAAAGTCTACAGCTAAATGTCATCAAAACCGCTAGAAGCACGATGCCCCTTCTTCCTTATTGCAAGAAGTGCACCTTCTTTTTGAAGATTGTTTTCCCATTGTTCACTTAAATAGATAACGAGAGAAGCACTTGTCCGAAGATATCCTAGTTTGTGCCTTTTTTCAAGCCCCTCACATCCTCTCATTATTCTTGCCGTGTCGTCGCCTCCTTCTGTTCTTTTTAAGCTGAAGTATGGGTTAACGTGAGTGCATCTTCTCAGCATTTGTTGCACCCTCTGCATACAGCTGTGGACAGAAACTAAAGTTAATAGGCTTTCCCTTCTCTCTACTCCTCATGGCGCATGAATAAATTTATGAAGCACTGGTGGCGTATTGATTTTCCAAAAGAAAAGGAAAAAAAAAACGTTGAATAGACGAGTGAGGGATGACTGGGAATACATTGCGACGTTTCCTGGATCTTTCAAATATACGGCTCTATTTACATAAATCGGTTCCTAGGTTTATGGGTGTGTCCTGTGTGTTGATTTAGATCATGAAATAAATGCGCAAACTTTGGAAAATGCATCCAATCTGGAGTGAAACCCAAATACATGGGAGTGAATACACTTGACAATAATTGGCTCCGACTTCCTCCGTTCCTCAGACTTAATGACGCGGTGGTGAGAGATTGATTTTTTTCTCATCATAAAACCCTGGAAATGGAACAAGAGTGGTGTATTTTTTTTCATTTCTGCGGTAAACACACACTTCTGGGGGAAAATTGGCACGACAACAAAAGCAGAGTGTGTACATGTTTTTCAGTGAAAAAAATGTAACCAAGAAATGAGTAATTGAGGGTAGTCAATGCACCCGACGCCGAGAGCAGGCAGGAGGCCTACATTCATGAGGAAGTGTTTGGTGTGAACAAAAGCTCATTTGAACGTCTTCCTTCCTGGAACTTGAGGCCGACACCAGTCGACGTTGTCTATGGGAAGGCTGTAATCTTTATTTGAACAGTTTCTGGGAAGTTTTTTTTTTTTTTTGATTTAATCACCATGTTCGGAGTCAGTGAACTAAAATGGATTTATTGATTGGAACTTAGCTCCAATTTGTTCATGACTCCACATTTTAGCTGCTTTGATGGGAAATGTGATCGGCTGGTGAGGTAGCAACACTCCTAAACATGTTTTTTGTTTGTAGGCCGTAAATGGTTGCTGTGGACGTGTTTCTTTTAATAAAGTTGTTCACGGGAATGTTTATCCAAAGCATGCATTTCACGGTTCAATGTGATTTTTTTTGTGACCTCCTAACGCTTGAATGACTAGTTTTTAAGTCACTTTTGCTGAAAACTGGTAGTTATTAGTGGGATCAGAAAAGGATTAAACTACATTCACCGCTTTTGACCGACGAGGACAGGTTGAAATAAAAACCACGCTAAACTTGTCTCCTCAAAAAACAACTATTCACTTGGAGGATAACCTTCCACACGGCATACTTTATGCGGGTAAAAAATATTTTAATTCTACCCGTGGGAACGAACACGTTTTGTTGCAAAGTTGCAAAACATCGTTATATACAGAAAATGAAAAACAGACATTTTAGTTGTTTGAGGAAAAATGTAAGCTGGCTTTAAATTTCAGGATTGTATTTACAATTCTATCTCAGTTCGGCGTGGACTCCAAACTTTTTCCTTCTGCCATGCATTTGCGACGTTTATGGTTGTTTTGAAATATCGACTCTTAACATGACACAGGGACTATTGTCAGGCCCAAGTATCCAAAGTGTAGCGCCATACAAAGAAGAAGGACTATTGTCACTGGACATAGACATCAGGACAAAAACAAAGCATTAATCACCTGACAGTTGTTGTGAGTTGAGTCCGACCGAAGGCCAGTTTTCCAGCCGAAGCCGAACTTCGGTTTTTTCATCACCTTCGGCCGAAGATCAAGCCGAATGTTCAGTTGGACACTATTTGGAATATATTTTGCAAGTTGCTTTCGCTTCATTTTTACGAAATAATCCCAAATTTGCTTTTAAGCTGCCATTTTTGATGTTCTTTCTACCGGAAACCAGTACAAATAAATTGCATGCTTTTATACAGACCACTTAATAGTTTACCAACTTGCAAATGCAAAATCTTTTGATTTTAAAGCTTTAAACAAGCACACTTTCAAAATACAAAATATTCGACAATAACAAAGCAAAAAACAAACCGTTCCTTGCAACTTCAACTTTTACAGAAGACAACATTCGCCTTCTCCAAAATACTTGGCCTGATTTGGCCGAAGCCGAATGTTTTGCCGAAGGTGATATTTATAGCCGAAGGTGGCCGAAGCCGAAGCCGAATGTTCGATCGGACTCTAGTTGTGAGTGACATTTCAAACCGTTAAAAGAACGAGAACATCTTGTATTCAATTCAAGATGATGTCAACTTTGGCTTGGAATTAAACAAACTTCTGATTTGATTGTCGTCATTCATCAAAAAGCAAATAAGAAAGGCCTCAAAAATAAGGTCATCCAACTAGAGGTGTCATTTGAAATTTCCCGTCATTGTTCAACTGTCATCAGCCATTGTTGCGATGACTTTTGATAGGAAGAAAGGGGGTTATTAAAGATGAGTTGTGTTGATAGTTAAAAATCACTGCAAAATCTTAAAAAAAATTCGCAGAAATGTTTCGTTAAGTTCGTTAAATTTTTGGCCATTTGTTCCTTCTTTTTAGTGGGCTTTAGTGAATTTTATTGATAAATTTGAAGATCTCGGACAGTTTAGAGATTTGAAGACTTCAACTCGTGTTTGTCTAGAAATTTCTGCTGAAAATGTGTTTATTTTAAGACCGTCACAGAAATAAGACCGTCTAGGTCTTAGTGCGTCCACATGACAGACGAATTTAAGCCAGACTTCACCTCAACAGAAAAATGCAGGCAATACAGGGCGCCAACGAAATCGATGGCGCACACAAGTGGAGAAAGAACTCAGCCAACTTGAGTGTGTAATTGGAGGTAGCTGACTAAAGATCGTACAATTTAGAAAAGATTGTTGGTTGATGACCAGGTCCACCGCGAACTGTAGCGCTATTAGAAGAGTAAGAAAAAGATTGAGCAAGACGCCGAATTTTCGCTGATTAATAATAATAATAATAATGGCGGCGCTACAGTCTGAGGTGGACCTGGGCCAAACTTCTCAGCAACCACTCGTGTTGTGCGTGATCAGTGATTCAAAAGAGGTGGAGCCGTGAAAAAATTGTGGGTGTTTTTTCGGGAATCGAACCGAGAACATCGAGCGTAGAAATCGACGCACGTACCCACCACGCCACGGCGCTTCGCTGATTGGGTGCTGGAAATAAATGAACAAGATTATGACACTTCATACAAAGTTGTTCTGATTCTCATTTCCATTTTGTCTGCACAGCAATTGGAATCCGAAGACTCAAGACAAATAGTGGACTGGCAACTTGGCGTGGTTTCGGGCAGACGCTATGATGGGCCGTATTTTTTTTGACCGCGCAGGTTAATAACCAAATCTATCTCATCTGCGGCTCTGAAAACTCGAGAGAAGTAATGAATCAACCTCTTATCTCCATCTAGTCATAGTTTGGGGACGTATTATCGGGGCCATATTTTTTTTCGAAAATGATGCTAGTGCGACCGTTTCAGTGAACGATGTTGTTTGACTTTTCTTTGCCTGGTACTATGGGCGTGGACGACTTTTATTTTTAGCAAGACGGTTTCACACGCCATTCTGCTGGTGAAACAACAACTCTTTTCCTCAAATGGGACTGTAATTGGCAACCTAGATCGTCCAATTTAACACCATTCGACCTCTTCCTTTGACGCTATGTTAATGATTAAGTCTATGTCAATGCAACACCAGCGATTCATGGACTGAAAGAAAATAACAAATCTGTATTAGCCGCCATTGTGCAAAAACGTGATGAAAAATTTCATGGAAACAACGACCATATGTAGGCAGAGCCGGGACAATTATTTAACAGACTTTCTTTTCCATGACGAAGATCAAAATTTGTACCTTGAACTAAAATTAAAATGTCACCACTTTTCATAAAAAAGCGGCGTTTTTCTTTTAATTTCAAATGACACCTCTTGTTGGATGACTCGATATTTCAAACGGTACAAAAACAAAAATATGCCTGTGGTTTAAAAAGTTGAAATCAAGGCGGAAATTCAACAGTTGTCTTGTATTCAGAAAGAAATTTGAAACGACTGCTAAGTAAATCGCATAAAAAACGCTGGCAAATGAAATCAAGGGGCAAGAGAGGTAGAAGTTGGATATACAGTGCCTCACAAAAATATTCGGAACTATGTTTTTTCCTGGATCCTAGTTTGTTGCATTTTGTTGATGTTGCAGACAGAAAACATGCATTATTTTTTTCTGATTTGTTGTTAACAGAGAATAAATGTTGAATTGAAACTGTTTTTTTTTTTTATTATACTTATAATATTTATTTGTTGTTTAACAATACTAAAATCCAGGAAAAAGACATAATTCCGAATACTTTCGTGAGGCACTGTATCTTTGATTTTTGCTTTTCGTATTTGACGGGAAGAAGTACTCAGTTGTGCCCTAGTGTGGTGCATTTATTTTTTTTACCAATTATTTTTATAACACAAGTTCAGTTTAATGAAGCGCTACTGTATTTGTACATGGCGACATGTCTCGGATTTAACTTTTGTTGAATTATTCATTTTAAATTTGCGGTTGCAGCTCGCATAATTGTACACACATGCAAATGTCAGGGTATTTTCCCAGAGTATAACTGCCAAATTCTACTTTAATTTGCCGTACAATGTTTATTTATTTGCAAATGGAAAAACACCGAACACAATGATTGATGAAGAAGCTAAGCAAAGCTTGTGCATGGACTAACTTAATTGCGGGTGAGCTCTTATCAATCTTCAACTGCTTAAACACTTGATAAGCCAGTACTTGAAATTTGAAGTTGATTTTCTTATCTTTTCTCTGTTGACCGTTCATTTGGAGGACTCGTATATGCGGTTTGATTATCCAATTCTCACTTACTCACCACAACCGCTGAAGTTCTTGTCACCTTCTAGAGTTTTTATGGAATAATTTGACTGCAATCCCCTTACAAAATGATTACCAACTGATTACCATGTTTGAATCTACGAACTTCTTTCATGGTTCATAAATACTGCTTCGAAGCACTTAAGTTGTCAGCCAATTCTAGCGGTTGTTTTAAATAGACTTCATGTAAATTTCCAGTACCCGTTCAGTCGTACAAATGCCCATGTGTATGTAAATTAAAACAGCGACGACAGCATTGACTTAACGACGCATTTTAATGTGATTGTGGTAAAAATATTGGCGAAGTTTGCAGTATATGGTCTGTACGGCGCAGAATTTTTTTGCAGCCTTTTTTAAGTACTTTTGGGGTAATTTATTTCACCCCAGTCAAATTATCGCAGAAGAGTGAGTAAATATATAAGTTACAAGGAAAACAGATAAAGTGCAGGCTTTTCCACGGAAAAGTCTATAAATAACTGGGCTTGTCATAAATACTGGCTTAATGGGGAATGACGAATTGAGGAAGATGTAATATTTTGAGTTTGGTTTTATGGTATATTATCTAGGCATATTGGCTGAAACACAACAGTGCGTTGCGCCAGCCGACTTCATGTTACGGAGGGAGTGCGATGATGCACTGCGTTAATCAGCTGTTCCTTCTCTCTCTCTAATACCAAATAAAAAATATTCCGTCAGCTTAATTTCTGATAAGTCAAATCAAAAAATATTCTGGTCAAACATTAATTGCGGAAAATTAATGCCAAGAAAGTTAAAAAAATTAAAAAAGTATTTCTTGTTGCTAATTTGGTGTATTCATGCTTCCAACCATATACGGGTTTCAAATTATTTTTGTCGTTAAAATAATTTTAGTCAGCTGTTTTCATGTCTCAAATGTCAAAAAATGTTCTCAATTTCGCTCTCACAGCGCATCCCTCTGTCAAAAAAATAGCCAACATGTTGAATAAGGAATTACGTTTTACGTTTTATTACGATCCTCTCATCTCTCTCATTTTTGACTTACGTAAGTCGACGCAGTGGGCGCCGTGGCGTAGTGGGTAGGTGCGTCGACTCCTACGCTCGAGGTCGTCGGTTCGAATCTCGAAAAAAACATCAAACATTTCTTCACGGCTCCACCTCTTTCGAGTCACTGACAATGCTCACAGAGTATAACTATCTAGGAAAAGCTTCTCAAATCGCCGTTCGGAGTCGGTATTAAACTGTAGGTCCACTCCACTCGTGAGAGAACAATAGCACGCACAACACGAGTGGTTGCTGAGAAGCTAGGCCCAGGTCCACATCGGACTGTAGCGCCGCCATTATTATTATTATTATTATTATTATAAGTCGACGCAGTATTTCGTGCATGTCCATTGAATTGTGTGCGTTGAAAGACAAAGCTGACGCTGGCGCACTGTTATGTTTCAGTCATAACTCTGTAGAAGAGGTCTTATGGCTGAAACACAATAGTGCGCTGCGCTAGTCGACTTCACGTTACGGAGGGTGTGCGTTGACGCACTGCGTTAATAAGCTCCTCCCTCTCTCTCTCAAAAACCAAATAAAAAATATTCCTTCAGCTGTTTTAATTCCTGAAATATCAAATCAAAAAATATTCTGGTCAAACAATTCAACGTTCAAGAAATTAATTGCGGAAAATGAATGCCAAGAAAGTTAAAAAAATTAAAAAAATGGTTCTTGTTGCTAATTTGGCGTATTCATTCAAATTAGTTTTGTCGTTGAAATAATTTTAGTCAGCTGTTTTCATTTCTCAAATGTCAGTTGCCACAAAATGTTCTCAATTTGAGAAAAAACTCTCAATTTGGGAAGCATTTCTCAAATTCGCTCTCACAGCACATCCCTCTGTCAAAAAAATATCCAACATGTTGAATAATGACGTGCGTTGGGATTACGTTTTACGTTTTATTACGATCCTCTCATCTCTCTCATTTTTCATTTACGTAGCTTGCTGCAGTATTGTGTGCATGGCCATTGAATCGTGTGCGTTGAAAGACAGCGCTGACGCTGACGCACTATTGTGTTTCAGCCATTAATCCGAAATAGCTGTTTTTGGTTTATGAACACAACCCGATATTATTGCAGTGGCATACTACTTTTATGGAAAAAAATCAGGGAGGTGTTCGTTTTGAAGGCTTAAATTTCCCCCGTCGGTTAGGCAGTTCACACTCTTCATAAACGATCCATTTGATTAACATTGATACGCAGTCTGAAATGCTGTTTTGAATCATTTTTGAAGGGACTTCGATTTATGAGCCACAATATAACTTGTGGACGCCGTAGCGTTAGCTTTGCTTTTTATTTTCAACAATTTTTGGTGAAGTCGTAAATAGAATTGGCGTCCATCTTGAAAATACCAATTGCTAAATTAAAATTAGTTTTAAAAAAAATTAAAAGGTCGACTATAAGACGGAATCTTCAAAGAAATGCAGCAACCGAACGAATACACAAAAATGATACACTGTGCCTATAATAACCGCTACGATCAGTTTCGTTGAGTTCGTTCAATGTACCCTACTTAATAAGGAGCGACATGAATCGCTATCCACGTATGCAAATGTCAGTTGCCAGCTAAATTCTCCTTAAGTTTCTATAAGCAATTATGGACAGTCTGGAATTAAGTTCTTGTACGCCTATTATAGCTGGCCCTTTGTTTTGATTCCTTTCGTTCAAAATTCGAAGTCAAAGAGACTAAGGCTTTCGTGCCACAAAATTAGTACAAGTGCATGGTGATCAAGTTTTCGTGTCACAAAATTAGTACAGGTGCATGGTGATCATAGGTCGGACTGTAGCGCCCTAAGAAGAAGAAACATGGTGAAAATTCACCCTCACCGAAGACATCATCGTTCCCTTTTTTAGAACGCTGCGGCGAAGAGCGATTTTTTATCTTTCAAATCACATTTTTGCTTCAAGTACTGTCTGTGTTTTCTCAATGAACATCAAGTCTTTGCTGATAATGCGAAACATGTTTTTTTTCTTTTCTGCGACAAGACTTTCTGTGCTGTTCCGTTTTCTGTTTTGATAGATTGCAGATTGCACTGCTTCGGTGATACTCAAAGCATTCCCCGTGCGAACTGAGTTTTTGACCCCAGACTTTTTGAACACACCCGATAGACAAAACTATTGATCCCATCTCCGTTTTCCTCCTTTCATTTCTTAACTATAAATAATCAAAGCGAACCATTTTTAACGCTTTAATTCGGTAATTTTATCAACTGCCAAATAGCAGAAATAGGACGTGTTCTTCCTAAGATAATGTGTGCGTTTAGTCGTGTGCCAGCACTGGCGACTGTACAATGTATTGTGTGCATGAAACGAGTGAAAAATGTATTGTCTACTGATCACGAGATTACAGAATTGATTGCCAAGTGTAAAGACCGGGTGGAGATAAAAGCGAGCCAAAGTCATGAGAATGAATTTATAGACTGCCGATAGATATTTTTTCTTGGCATACTTCGCGGTCAGGGTCATTATTAAATGCTTTTGTAGTGAGATTCGATTTGTCTCTATTGTGGGCATTGTCTTGATAATGGAATTCCTAAGAATTGCCGTTGACCATCAAGATATTTGTTTTTAATTTGATCGTATCGGTGCTATTCGCATTTATTGGTCTTTTCAACCTGGTACGCTCATAGCAGCATAGTCTTAACTGAGCGATCTTAAAATTTAGGCAAATCATCATCAAACGGTTGTTTTGAGATGTATGCCTGATAGTTCCTGGTGTGACGTTTTGTATCGCTTCCAGAAAGGGAGCAAATAATTCTAAAGCGCCGTGGCGTAGTGGGTAGGTGCGTCGGCTCATACGGTCGATGTTCTCGGTTCGATTCCAGAAAATAACACCTAACATTTTTCATGGCTCCACCTCTTTCGAGTCACTGACAATGCTCAACGAGTATAACTGTCTAGAAAAAGCTTCTCAATCGCGCCGTTCGGAGTCGGCATTAAACAGTAGGTCCCCTCCACTCGTGAGAGAACAATAGCACGCACAACACGAGTGGTTGCTGAGAAGCTAAACCCAGGTCCTCCTCGGATTGTAGCGCCGCCATTATTTTACCAACTAAACTTCTAAACCAGACATAAAACCACTGGACAAGTTTAGGTGAAACAAGAGAGATCCCTTCAATGGATGTAATGTATTTCATAAACTCTGAAACCATGTACATATGTCCAAAACTTGACTTACCTGAATCTAGGCTGTCTAGTTGAATCTATTCTCCAGCATAGTAGGTAGGTAGGTAGGTATGTGGGTAGACGGGCTTAAGCCACGTCTCACTTATTGGAGGATAGTGTCCCCTTTTTTACCCTTGTCGCACTCATGGTCCTTCGTTGCGCCGGAGCCATCCCGATTTCCTTATAAACCTGTAAAGAGATCTAAGAGGTATACTTGAGATTTCATGTAAGTCTTGGAAGAAGAATTCTTCCAGTGTTCTATGACGCAACTGACAATGACTAGGGCAGTGACAGAGGTAGTGAGGAGTATCCTCATGTTCCTCCTCGTCACCACAACCTCTACAAATGTTGTCGTTGGAGAGTCCCATTTTCATGGTATGGTTTCTAAGATGATTATGGCCAGTGAGAGCTCCAACCACCATCGTTAGCAACTCTTTGTCGCACTAAAGGATCTTGTCGGTTTTTGCTCGGTCGTATCTGGGCCATAATGCTTTAGTAGTCGCACATGTAGACAGACCGCGCCATCTACTGTTTGCCATTTCAATGATCATAGTATCCACCTTATTCCTCAGCCCTGAGAGTGGCGGTTTAATACCCTGAATTGCTTGTGACGCGTCGGTCACTGACCCTGTTCTGGCAAGTTCATCAGCTATCTCATTGCCGGCTATGTCCCTATGTCCTGTGACCCAGCACAGATTAATCGAGTGCTGTGAGCCAAGAGCCTTTAGATCTTCGCGACAGCTTGCGACTAGCTTGGACTTGACTTCTATTGCGGATATAGCTTTCATGGCCGCCTGACTGTCAATGAAAATGGTAATATCAGCTGGTGATATCGCCATCATTAATATCTTTTTGGCCGCTTCTTTGACCGCCAGGACCTCCGCTTGAAACACACTGCCATAATCAGGTAGTCTGATTGAGCAGTGCAAGTTTAGCTCGTTGGAGAAAATGCCCGCGCCTGTGCCTGCTTCCATCTTTGACCCGTCGGTATATATCTTTATTGACGAGTTGTTGATGGGTTCATTGGACGCCCACTCCTCTCTGGTGGGGTATTGGCATTTGAAGGGTCTCTCGAAGTCGAGGAATGGAAGCCTGTAGTCGCTCTCGACTTCTGATACTGCAAGTTTGTTAAGAATACTTGCATGTCCAGTGGTACCTGAGCGCCAGTTGCAAGATTGACTGATTCTCAGAGCACTTTTAGTGGCGATTGCCTGCATATGAAGGTCAAGCGGTAGCATGTGTAGGATCGTTTCCAGTCCAGCTGTTGGGGTAGAGCTGATTGCGCCAGTAACTCCCATACACGCAAGTCTTTGTATTTTCGTCAATCCCTTAAGATTAATGGCTTTCAATGCTGCCTGCCACCAGACTACGCTGCCATACGTAAGGATGGGTCTGACAATAGCGGTATACAACCATAGGATGGTCTTGGGGCTTGGTCCCCATTTTTTACCGACAATTTTTGCGCAGATATAAAAAGCTCATGTTGCCTTTTTGACCCTTTCAGAGACATTAAGTTTCCAATTTAGTTTCCTGTCAAGAATGATACCTAGGTATCTAGCACTGTCGGATAGCGTCAGTGTGGATCTCTCGATAGATGGTAGCCTAAATTGCGGTATGACTCTTTTGTTGGAGAAGAGAACCAATTCAGTCTTACCTGGGTTAACAGCATAGTAAACCTTCTGGATCTCCCAACACACCCTAATCCAATCCCTTCAAATTTAGCAGAAGTCCAAAATCCACTTTCACTAACTAACGACTGTCTGACTTAGAGTGGCTAAAGATGAGAAGAATCAAATTAAAGCAACGCACTCTTTCTATTTCTAACTACCAACCGGCGATAGCTGATTTTTTTCTAAGAGAATCAGCACTCATATAAAATCCATAATCTGTTAATGAATTCATAGACATCCTTCAGTTAACTTTTTCAAGAACTATTTGTTTTGTGCGTGCAATGTAAAGGAAACTGAAACCACCGACCGAATACACAAGAATGATACACTGACTATACCACCGCTTCGTTCAGTTTCGGTAAGTTTGTTCACATTTGCCAATTTCCCCGAGAGTGAAATGAATCGTTCTCTACGTATAAAAATGTCAGTTGACACCTGACAATTCCCGATAAGTTTCTATTTATAAGTAATTTTGGACACTTCGAAATTTGACGATGTTTCTAGTTCTTTTTCGTTAGATTTTGATATAAACTAACGTACGGCTAGTACAATGGACTAGTTTTGAGTCTGAGTGGTCCAGTGTAGCGTGACAAAAACCAACGACAAAAAAAAAAAAAAAAAACGTACGGCTAATATATTTGACCTTTAAGTCTCAAGTTGTGTGCCGACACCAGGTGACGAATTTTTAGAAGCTTTACATCACTTGAACCATTGTCCGTGATTCGCAGAAAGTGATGTCATGAAATGGTTTTTGTGGCGATATAGAATCTGGAACCCACACACTTTGTAAGTTGCACCGATGAATCTATTTTTTGATTGCACGTCATAGCTTATGTGGCTCTACAGTCCGCGGTGGACAATGGCCTTAGTCCGCAAACCTTTCTACCTAACACGATCCTTTGCTAGTTGCCTTCAATTGCGCGCACCAAGTCGATAGAGGTTCTTATTCAATTATGTGCGCCAGCTTAAACGTGGGCGTCCTCTGTTGAGTTGTCCCGCAGTTTCGGAGTCGAGAATTCTTTAGTGCTGTGCTAAGTAATCCAGAGGGTAACCACTTTAGACGTAGGATACGTAGAGACCTGACCAGACTAATGTCACTGTACAGCCCGTACAGTTCCTGGTTGAGTTTTCTCCTCCAATCGCTATTAACACAAACGAACCAAAAAATTTCTGTATTTAAGTCTGTTTGGCTAATGAGCTTACACTTACTTGGACTTACAGTGGGACTTAGCACAGAAAAAGAAACGGAGGAATACGATGAATCCTTAAGACCCAACTGAAGCTCCTGGACAGTGAAGTTGTATGCCCACTTTCACATAAAATAATGGACCCCTACGAAATCACGTCTAAGGCGGAGATGGAGGCACACATCGTCGAAAAATTCAAGACTCATCAACCTTGGAACAACCTCATCCGCTTAGATACGTGTTGCTGGACAGCAGTTGAAAGAATAAAGGAATTCCCTATCATGGGAGCACTGATTCAACCAAAGGCCAAATCGAATGGGATATTGCTTAGAGAACCGCCGAAGGAATGTCCGTGTTCGAGGTGCTGTCCAGTATTAAGGATGGCAGTCCAATCAGCCAAAACACTAGGTTGAATAAGTGCTGTTGAAAGGACACAGCAAATGAAGACTGACCACCACTTCCTTCTTTGATTGGCGGTACAGTCCAAAGTGGACTTTACTCTAGCTTTCACAGAAACCACTCGCGTCTTGAAAAGAAACACTTCAGAGATCTATGGAGAGTGAAGTCCAGTAGTTGGGAAAAACTAAAGCACACTGTCATAACTCAAACGCGATTGCGAGTAGTCGTAGTTGATGCCCTAAGAAATGAGGACTTAGCCCAGAACTTTAAGACTTAAGGTACGATGTGACGGGGATTATTGTTTATCTCCCTATGGTCCTTAAGCTTTGGGGTACCCTACGACTGAAGGCAACTGATTTTACGTATTTATTTGCTTCTTAAGACTCCGAGTTCATATCTGGTCATGATTTTCACGTAAAACATTTGCATCGTGCATAAAACATGACATAGTTCGAACGTGCTTCTGCTTCGATGACGTGAAATAATGTGGCCCACGTCCACCCCGGACTGTAGCGCCCGCTGAAGAAGAACCAATAAGACCAAATTTTAAAATTTTATATATTGCTTCGTTTTCGAAAGCAAAATGAGCCCAAATTTCCAGTTGAACCTGGTTTTACTTTAGAAAGTGTTAAAAAGCTAATTTTGGCATCACTTGAGGATGTAAAATTTGGTCTTATTTCCATATCAAAATTGAAATAACACCAAATATTTTATATATGATATATTTCTGGAGCGAACGGACAGAATTTGCCGAAAAACTTCATTTAGTTTTCTAACAAAACCGTGGAAATTTGAAATTTGGCCTCATTTCACGTCAACTTTTGTGTCTTATTGACCATTTCAAGTCACGTAAACCTTTTCCTGTATTTCTTCTAAGGCAATCGTTCAGTATATTAACTTTTGTTATATTTTTTTGCGAAATCGCAAATCTTTGTGCTTTCAATCATTTATCACATGAAATAGGTGGTTAAACGTGTTCTTTCATAATTTTGCGTTCAAAGTCCTCCTTATAATCAAGAAAAGTTAGTCAAAGTTGTCTCTATGAACACGTACGCTACTGTGGACGTGTCCATTTCATTGAAATTGTTTAGTTCTCTTGATTCTTCGACAGCAGGCAACATTTTAAAGGAAACAACTTGAAGATTCATCAAGGTTCAATCATGGAAATGTCTTAAATGATTATTTTTTTATCCTCCAGCTCCACCATAGTCTTATCTTGTCAAGGTTTTGCACTTAGAAACAGCATTGCCACTTGATACGCTCTTTGTTTAGCGGCCAACAAAAGCACACCGCGTGACACATCACTTCCGGCTCCATTACCGGCAATATCTCTGCGCGCGTCAACTCATCAAAATAAATGAGATATTAAATGAAATACAAAAATAATCAGCTGCTGACTAAGAAACTTCCAAAAAATTGAGGCACTTTTTTCCGAAACCCTCGTAAACAGCACACAGCTCATTAATTAAACCGATTCACCCGCACACACACACAGGAATGTAGTTATCACTCCCCTTTACTGTTTCGTTTATTGTTTATTTTTCGTTTTATTTTCTCTAAAATCAGCCGAATTGTTGATAAGCCTCAACTATGGCGTCTCAATTCTATGCCTCTGGTCAAAGTCACATCGGCCAAGAGTGGCAGAGAGGAAGAGAGGAATAGATTAGGCCGGAGAGGGAGAGCGCACCAGTTGTACGGCAGACACCGCTGGTCAATGAATCCCCTTGCTATAGACATTCGCCCCAAGCCATCTACCGGTACCGGTGGCCACTTTCGTTCACCTCATCTTCGCCCATATTCGTGTGTCTTGTTCTTTATTTATAGACTCTACACACCCAAATCTTGACACAGTGACGGCCATAAAATGTCAGACACCTCTCGGAAGTGCATGGATTTTTCTTATTGTTTTTCGAAAATGTATGCGCCGTGACGATCCTTAAAATGGAAGGAAGATTGTCCGGCACTTGCACTAGGCAGTCGGGGGACTTTATTGACCCCAAGTGAAATGAGAAGTGTTGTTGGGTCTGCCAGTGTCAACGTGTTGAGTGCAACGTTTCGACTGTGACTTACTGTAGCCCCCAAATGCAACTGTGTTTATATATGCGCGCAACTTATCATCTCCGTCTCTCTCTCCGGCACACACTCACACCAGTCGCGAGCAGAGAGCGACGAGGTGTGTTCACACACTTAACGCTCTTCGCGGTCTTCGGTCTGTTCTTACCAGAAGCGATTATATCCCGCATTGTGTGTGTGCCCAATTTATTAATTTAATTGTGAGCCAAGCCAAGGCAGAGTACTGAATTTCATTCCTTATTACTTTCTTGCGATCGTCGCAAGAGGCTACACACAAAGTCCATCGTCGCCGTCGTCGTCGTCGCCGCAGCAGTCGAAGTTGTCAGTTGCATTTTTTTTTTCTTTGTTCGAACGTAGAAATACATCTCTCTCCCACCTTTCCTCGGTTGTGTGTGCTGACAAGCAACAAGCTTTGAATTCTGCTTCAGGTGGAGAGGGGCTTCGGTTCTTGTGAATTGGGAACATCCGTGGTATCGTTCAACAAGTGTCTTATTTCTTTCTTTTTTTTTTTCTTGTGTTCCTTTGAAAGTTCCCTCGCAAAACTATGCTCTAGTAAGTGGAATGTGTGTGAGATGTTGGTCTTTTTGTGAATGATGATGATGGTGGTGTTTCCGAGTTACTAACCCTTAAAGAATTTCAAAACTAAATTGCATAACTGCATCGTTTAGAGGGTTAAGCACAAAACCAAACCAAACCAAACCTACTGCACTATGAGAAGGAGTGACATAAGGAGGTGTGTGTGTGTCTGTGACTGTGTGTGGATATTTAGTGTGTTGATAGAAATTTCTTTAAATTCAGGTCAATTCGCTGGGGGATTATAAATAAAATGAAGACCCGAATTAACGTTTCAATTTTATCGAGAAGTCTATGGTTTTAGCAAACATCGCGAGGCGAATTCGATGCATTCGATAGAGCAGAGCACGCGTTGTGTGTAACGGTGTTGGTGAGTGAGGTTTGCTTTCGAGAAATGTGTTCAGGACATGACCACGTTATCAGTTGTGGTCGATTTATCAGGAAAGAAATCAATAGTGCTGTCGTGGGAAATTTATCATCTGATGCGGGTATTTTAAGTGGTTTAACTTGCCATGTCTGGCTTTAGTCAAAGCGATCGTATATCACTGCAGGAGAATAGAAAAACAAACAAACAAATAAACAGTATATCAAATGTGACATGGCGTGGTGGTGCCTTCTTGTTGTTTCTGGGCGGTTTCTGATGCCTCCTTCTCCGGTTGCGGACGTGGTGTTTATGAAATTTTTTGTTAAAAACGCACATTTTTTCGAGTGAAAGATGATTACAAAGGATTTTCTATGAACCGGTTCGTGGGGGGGTGTGTTCACAGGCTCGATGTGGGGAAACCGAATGAGTGTGACGTTTTAAACTTCGAATGACGTTTTAAACTTCGAATGACGTTTAGTTCAGAGATTGTGCATTTTGTCTAAACAAATCCATTGAATTTGTCTTATGTGCGCCCTTGACTTCGAATGACGTTTTAAACTTCGAATGACGTTTATTTCAGAGATTGTGCATTTTGTCTAAACAAATCCATTGAATTTGTCTTATGTGCGCCCTTGACCATCGTTCAATTTAAAAAAAATAATGAATGATAAGACCCACCTATCTCACTCTCAAACAGGAAGAACGTGCTTGAAAAGTTTTCATTTTAAGGCATGACATCACCCTAGTCAAACAAAATTGCAGCTACAAACTAATCAACATTTCGAAACACCCAATGGAACAAAGAAGATATTCGCGTAGTCCCTCAACCACACCCAATCACTCAAAAAGCCCTTCGGTGCACTTCATTTTGCTGCGGCTTTCTCTATTTTTCGATGAGGTTCAATCGTTATCACTCGTTCGTTTAGGAAAACGTACTTTTTTCCCAGTTCTATGTGGCGCATCTCATTGAATTTGAATAAGCAATTTACATTGCTGCGTGCGTCTCACTCATTAACACAGCGCTGTCATGGGTGATAAAATGCCAAAAAAAAAGCGAAACATAATTAACATTGATTAACATAAAATATAGGCAAAGGGGTTTTGTGATTAATGTCACGACACTGATGCATGTGTAATTTGAAACACAACAGAAATGCATTTTTAAAAAGTGGAAAAAGAGTCGAAGATCGGTTTTCTGAACAGAAATACGCCGATGTCTGTTTTCTTTTGGGCTCCAGGGGAACAGAAATGCTTCGTGAACACAGATGGTTATGAAATTGTACAGCGGTTTCTTTCGGTCCTTAAAGTCTCTTCTTTGGAAACGTTTGGTGTTACTTTAATTTGCACACAGCTAAAGGACGTGACCTTGGGGAATGTCTAGAAAATGTACGGTATTTTTATGTCGCTTCTGAATAGCTTCTTCGTGAATGAAATAACTAAAGACGGAAAACCTCGTAAAAATGTCATTGGCACTCATGTTCTGCAGCACGTCATCTGAAATCTTTAAAATTCTTGCATCTACAGCTGTGATTGTGACCTCATTCTAGTCTGAAGCGTGAGAATTATTTTACATGACTCCGTGGCTGCTGCTAAAAAAGCGGTATATATAGAATAAAACACATCTGCTATCGTTTGCAAAAAAAGAAAATTCCCGAAGCAGTCAACAATATGAATCACTCCTCGACAAACAGCAGACTTGTCACGTCTATTTGCACGGGAAAATATTAGATTTTTCTTTCTGGTCATATAGAGTTGAGAAGGGAGTTTACGAGGATCTTTGTACTTAACAAGTTATCAAATCCATTTCTTCTTCTTCTTCTTCTGCGAAACTGGAGACAGCTGGCGAAAGATCGTGCTGATTGGAGAGGCGTGTTGAGTGCCAGGTTCGCCTCGGACTGTCGCGCCCTTAAAAGAAGAAGAAGAAGAAGAATTTTAAGGGCCCTACAGTCCGAGGTGAACCTGGACCTCACTCAACATGCCTCTCCAGCCAGCACGATCTTTCGCCAGCTGTCTCCAGTTTCGCACAACAAGTTGGCCGAGGTCCCTCTCGATTTGTTTGCGCCACCTTGTACGTGAACGCCCTCTGTTGCGTTGTCCCACAGGCTCAGAGTCGAAGGCCATTTACTTAAAATTATTTCAAATATGAATCCTTCCTTTTGTTATTCTTGATTGCTTCTACTTCTCACACCAATGACTCTGGAGGATCTGAATTGAATTGAATTGAAGAACACGGGGTGTGTCATGTATGTAACACTAGTACTGCGACCATAAAGATCTATTGTACCCCCTTCTTTTGATCTAGGATTTTAGTGCTGTCTTTAAGAATTTGACAACTTCTCTAGATGGGATTTCTTGAAAGTCTTTCCCTGTTACGTTTGTTTCGTGTGACATTTTAAATCTTTCTCGGGCAAGACTTGGACATACGGCTAGTATGTGTTCCATAGTTTCTTTGGCCTGTCCACGTCGCCTACAGATTTCTGTGCTGCTAAGATCCCAATTTGTGAAGGTGGTAGTTGCATGCCCCATGTCCTGTTAGTGCTTCACATAGAACTTTAAGATCTGCTTTATTAAGTTCTAGAGCTTCTTTGGCTCGTTTGGGATTGTGATTTTGTTCCATAAACGTTCTTGAGTGTTTAGTACACTCTTGGCTGTTCCAGAACTGATTCCTTTGTTTTATAACCCATTTGTGTAGGTGTACGTTTGTGTCCGTGTTATTGAATCCATAAAGGGGTGAAGGCCCGGTAAAAGGTACCTGAGCACCTTTCTTGGCTTGTATGTCAGCCTTGGTTTTCATGGCCTGGCACCCAGATCAATTTTAACCTGTTGTTACCTGCCACTTTGTTTAGTATATTGTGGCATTCCCAGACAGTCTTAGAGTTGAATGTGTAGCCCTTTAGCGCTTTAAGAACCGCTTGACTGTCTGAGAATATGTATATTTTGGTATTTGTGGGTTTTCTGTCGTTAATGCGGTGTGCTGCTTCATTGATTGCGAACAGCTCGGCTTGAAATATTGTTGACTCGTTACAGAGAGGAATGTGTAGGCTGCATCTTGGTCCTATCACTCCAGCCCCTACCTTGTTTTCCGATTTCGACCCATCTGTGTACCATTTTTGGGCTCCATCATTCATCCACGGGGGGTTGTTGATCGATTCTTCTCTGCTTGGTATGAGTACTTTGTAGTGTATTTTGAAATTCAACTTTGGGAGCATCAGATCACTCACTCGTGTCAACTCCCAGATATTATCTACTTTCCTGAGAATCTCTAGATGCCCTACAAGGTCTCCTTCTTTGTATTTATAGTTTCTTTGTACTGTTAAGGCTTCAGCCTTTATAGCAGTGTGTAATGGGGGAATGTTTAATATAGCTTCCATTCCTGCAGTTAGAGTCGTTCTCATTCCACCGATAGTGCAAATGCACGCTAGCCTTTGAATTTTATTAAGTTTGTTCATGGCACTTTTTGTTCACATTTCTGCCACCATACAGCAGCGCCATAAAGTACGGTTGGTTTAATCATTTGATTGTAGATCCACAGACTCATTTTTTGGTTTAGTCCCCATGTTTTGCCTATGAGTTGTGGAAGATCTGAGCCTTGAATGCAGTTTGCAATAACGTTTGATGTATCGTTACGCTGATACGATCTCGAGAAGAACGTCTCTCAAGATTAGGTTAGGGGGCTGCTAGTGAATTCACCAGCACACTTAGATCATGTTGGTCCATTGTGATACCCACAGTCAGACTCGACTACCACTGATCGACCGCTGCAGTGATAGCGCCGTTAATTTGCTCCCAACAGAAAATGGTGACTGGGCCAAATTTTAAAAACCGGATAAAAGCGTAGTAACTTTTCTTTCACTGGGATTCGAACCTGGGACCCCTCTAACTTAGGACAGGCACTTAAACAACTGCGCCATCCAGTCGTTTAGATGAGAAGTCTTACATTGACTCGCTTTTGAAAGTGGGCGCCGTGGCGTAGTGATTAGGTGCGTCGACTCCTACGCTCGATGGTCTCGGTTCGATTCGAGAAAAAACACTTAACATTTTTTCACGGCTCCACCTCTTTCGAGTCACTGACAATGCTCAAAAAGAGTATAACTGTCTAGAAAAAGCCTCTCAACCCCGCCGTTCGGAGTCGGCATTAAACAGTAGGTCCCCTCCTCTCGTGAGAGAACAATAGCACGCACAACACGAGTGGTTGTTGAGAAGCTAGGCCCAGGTCCACCTCGGACTGTAGCGCCGCCATTATTATTATTAGTTCAGGACTTCGAAATTTAATTTCAAAACAGTGTTTCCAGCCATTTGCGGCAAACTTTTGAAGTTGGAGCTTATAAATGGAGACTTTCGACACTTGTTGCTTCTATTCTTTCTTCCGAGCTTCCTTCCATTTGTTTTCTATTCTGTTCCTCGTGTCTTCTTCTCATTCTGTGTTTATCACAAACGCTACTGCTGTCATCTTTGATATTCACTTGAAAAGTAAAGTCTTACAACAGATCTGTCTGGTCATCGATCTCCAGCATCAGTCAAGTATGGAGCACCCGAATCGGTGTAGTTATGTGCGTTCAAGTCTTGAATCATATTTCCACGCATTGCTTTCTAATTTTCGACAATGCACCAGAGGACGTCCACCATTAAGGTGCACACAAGTGGAGAAGAACCTCAACCAACTTGATGTAAGCAGCTGGAGACAGCTAGCGAAAGATCGGGCTTGTTGGTTGAGGTCCAGGCTAATTTATTTTCACGTTTAATTCGACTCAACAAGAAAAATGAAAGGAAAAAAACACAATTTTAGAAGTAAATCGAAATTAGTCCAACTCGTTATACCATTTGATGCTTTGCTTGTTAATTATCTTGTTTACTTGCTTCCACTTAATGGCTCTCCTATCGACTTACCACTTTTCCATGCCACTCGATGTAATTAGATCTCAGCATTCCTCAGATGCATCCAGTAGAAAAACAAAAACTTTCTACACTTTTAATTGTTTATGAACTGACATAATTTAAACCACTTTTTCCTTTAATGTGTTTCCAGCCTAACATAATTCAAACCATTTTTTAATGTGTTTACAGCCAAAGATTTTATTTCCCATTTTCACTTCCTATTTCATATTTTCGTGACTTGATGTAATGAATTCAGGCACATAATTCCAGCAGATCAAAGGCAGAAGCGTCTTCAAAGAGGAAAAGTGTGCGTCCATTGCTTTGTAATTTTTCATTCTTCATCATGTCTCATATTTACCTCACTGCTTGTGCCACACTTGAAATAAAAATGATTTCTTCTTTCTTTATTTTGCCACAAGATAATTTATTCATTTGACGAACGTTTATGGAGCTCATCCGCAATAATCGATTGAGTATTCTTATATTGCTTCCCATCTCCTGCTGTGCGGGGGAACAATTTTCCTTCAACTCACGTTGCGTATTCTATTCCGGCAGGCGGCGTGTTTGGAGAGAGAGAAAGAAGCGTGTGTGTGTGGAGAGTTTTTTGTTTTTCATATTCGCATCGTAATTCACGACGTTTGAATAATTTATGCGGCGCTATTGTCCTGACACAAACTATTAAAAGTTATTCATCTGTCTTTTTATGAGGGCAACAGTAGGATCCGCTTAATGTGAACTTAGTTTATGAGGGCGATGCGGTTTTCATTAGACCATGTCTTAATCGGTTTAGGGAAGTCAATCTTCGGGCTTCCTTTGAGGACCATAAAATTTAGTTGGTCCTCAAGCACTTAAATGTGCTTCTGTTGAAAGTGGCACCTCATTAAAATCTAAAACTTCTGAAAATGATTTTGGCAGCACTTCAGAATCTAGGCGCTTCTACCATTGCGGTGTACAAATGTGCTCGCACAACACAATGTTCGCAAAGTTTTTCCGAAGCAAAATTGACATCTAAACAGTCGCATTCTCCCTCTTCTCCGGGTGGCGCAACAGTCCGGGGTGAAGTTAGACCTAGTTTGCCTCCAGAAAACACTCTTGCTGAACAGTCTATTCTTCTCTCACAAGTGGACGGGACCTACAGTTTTATTTTAGAGTTGAATAGAAGGCCAACTACATCAGCTGTACGGAAACTTAAGGTTATGTCAAAACCCAACGAAAAGTAACCAGAAGCATCGTCAAATTTCAGAATGTCCCTAATTGCTTATAAAAACTTAAGGAGAATTTAGCTGTCAGCTGACATTTGTACACGTAGAGAGAGATTTATTTCGCTCCCTTGCAAGTAGGCAAAAGTGAACGAACTCAACGAAATTGATCGAAGCATTTGACTATAGTCACAGTGAATCTTTTTTTTGAGTATTTCGTTGCTTCAGTTCTTCTGACATTTGCATGCGTAGAGAGCGATTCATTTCGCTTCCGCGTATGTAAGTAAAAGTGAACGAACTTAACGAAACTGATCGAAGCATTTGGCTATAATCACAGTGAATCTTTTTTTGAGTATTTCTTCATTGCTACAGTTCTCCTGACATTTGCCAGTGTAAGTTGACAAAATTGAACGAACTCAACGAATCTGATCGATGCATTTAACTATAGTCACAGTGAATCGTTTTCGAGTGTTCTATCGGTTGCCTAAGCTTTTCTGAGGTTTCCATGCGTAGAGATTGATTCTTTCGCTCCCTTGTAAGTCGGCAAAAGTGAACCAAATTAACGAAACTGATTGAAGCATTTGACAATGAATCTTTTTTCAGTATTCTTTCGGTTGCTTCAGTTCTTCTGAGATTTCCATGCGTAGAGATTGATTCTTTTCGCTCCCGCGTAAGTCGGCAAAAGTTAACGAACTCAACGAATCTGATCAAAGCTTTTGACTGTAGTCACAGTGAAGCTTTCTTGAGTATTCTTTCGGTGGCTTCAGTTCTTCTGAGATTTGCAAGCGTAGAGACTGATTCTTTTCACTCCCTCGCAAGTAGGAACAGTAAACGAACTTAACGAAACTGATGGAAGCATTTGACAGTGAATCTTTTTTCAGTATTCTTTAGGTTGCTTCAGTTCTTCAGTCCATTACAGTTGGCCCTGAAGTTTGAGAGGTACTCTTGACAGTCCCCGTTACCACTGATTGCCTTTATCCGCTCACAGGGTGTATACTAAGTTCAAGATCAATTTAAATCCAATAATTCCCATTTATCCAACTGAAACTAACCTCATTTTTCTTTCATCTATTTCCAGTATTGCAGAGGAAAAGAAAAAGCTAGGCAATGACCAGTATAAAGCACAAAACTACCAGGCTGCCATTAAGTTATACTCGGACGCGATATCGCTATGCCCAGATTCGGCAGCATATTACAGCAACCGTGCTGCATGCCACATGATGCTACTCAACTACAACAGTGCACTAACTGATTCCCGCACAGCGATTCGTATCGATCCCAAATTCGAGAAGGCTTACGTTCGCATTGCAAAATGCTGCACAGCCCTTGGCGATGTCATTGGCACAGAGCAGGCTATCAAAAAACTCGAGGAGATCGATCCGAAAAACAGTGCAATCAGATCGGAACAGCAATTCTGTCAGCAGTTGCGTCATTTTGAGAAAACCGCACAGACACAATATGATAACCAGTCGTGGCGAAATGTAGTTTATTACCTAGACAATGCACTCAAGATCGCACCGGCCTGCCTCAGGTTTAAGCTGATGAAAGCCGAATGCTTGGCGTTCCTCGGACGCACCGATGAAGCGGTCGACATTGCCGTTGCTGTAATGAAGATCGATACAACTTCTGCTGACGCGATCTACATTCGCGGACTGTGTCTGTACTACGGAGACAATCTGGAGAAGAGTATTTTGCATTTCGAAAGAGCCCTACAGCTCGATCCAGATCACAAGAAAGCCAAAGCTATGCGCAACAAGTCGAAGCTACTCAAGGAGAAAAAGGAATCGGGCAATGTGCTCTTCAAGTCAGGACGATTCCGCGAGGCACAAACAGTCTACACAAGTGCCCTCGAGATCGACCCCATGAACAAGGACATGAACAGCAAGCTGTACTACAACCGCGCGCTGGTTAATTCTAAAATTGGCAACCTCAGGGAGGCCATTGCGGACTGTACAAAAGTCCTGGAAATAAACGCCCTATACCTGAAGGCATTGCTCTTGCGTGCACGTTGCCACAATGACATGGAGAAGTTCGAGGAGTGTGTGGCTGATTACGAGGCGGCTTTCCAAATTCAGAAGACTACCGAAATCAAGAATCTGTTGCGCGACGCTAAGTTCGCGTTGAAAAAGTCAAAACGAAAGGACTACTACAAGATTCTTGGAGTGACTAAAAACTCCTCAGAGGACGAAATCAAAAAGGCCTATCGCAAGAAGGCTCTAGTGCACCATCCAGACAGGCATGCCAATTCAACGCCCGAACAGCGTAAAGTGGAGGAGCTCAAGTTCAAGGAAATCGGCGAGGCATACGCAATTCTCTCAGATTCACGAAAGAAGATGCGATACGACAGTGGACACGACATGGACGAACCCGAACAAGGTAAGGAATTCTGCTGAATGTGCAGGAATGAGATGGTTTTGCTATCCGATAGCCCTGGTAGCTAGCGCTATTTGAATTTAGAATATACATTTATTTGTTGTTGTCTTTGTAGGCAGATGTTAGGTCGTTCTGAAGTCAGTGAGGATCTTCGCTTGTTTGTGTTCTTCTGGGTGAAGCTGCGTGGAAGGCTTTTGATTGCCTTTGCTGGTTTGTTGGTTATTATTTTTTGTTGGTGTAGTAAATATTCAGTGTCAAGTTGTGATTTCTTTTCTCTCTGTTGAAGAAGGACAGCTCTACAAAGCATACTTTCGGGCTAGCGACGCTTGAAAGTTCTGAGCCTGGGCTACAGCTGCTTTTCATACTGGACGATCCCTGGCACGTTGCTGTCAGTCTTCGAGACCAAGTTGTCTTTACAAAGCTCTACAAAGCATGCAGTCTGAAAATAACTCTCGTATTAAATCGTTTGAAATCGCTTCTTGCACACTTCTACTTCGTGACAGTTCCTATTTCAAAGTCAGTGCTTTAGTCCATGAGTCCATGAGTGTGCGTGTACATGTGGACACTTCCCCTTCGTCACATTTCCCAGATAATAATAATAATAAGTAGAAGAGTGCAGAGTGGGTGCCGTGGCGTAGTGGGTAGGTGCGTCGATTCCTACGCTCGAGGTCGTCAGTTCGAATCTCGAAAAAAACATCAAACATTTTTTCACGGCTCCACCTCTTTCGAGTCACTGACAATGCTCAAAGAGTATAACTGTCTAGAAAAAAGCTTCTCAATCTCGCCGTTCGGAATCGGCATTAAACTGTAGGTCCCCTCCTCTCGTGAGAGAACAATAGCACGCACAACACGAGTGGTTGCTGAGAAGCTAGGCCCAGGTCCACCTCGGACTGTAGCGCCGCCATTATTATTATTATTAGAAGAGTGCAGGGTGTGGGTTAGTACGTAGGCGTATTCCTTAAATCGAATACTTGGGTTTGCGAATCGTGCATGCTGATAGCACGGCCTATTAGTATCTTTCGAAGATTGCCACATCCTTGGACGTACCCAAAAAAAACATTTCATAGTCAAGAGTCACAGTCAGCGTCCATGATTGCACGTGATTCTGCATTCACATCTCGGGAGATTCTATTCAATTAAGTCCTACATTCATCGGAGTCTTTGTTTCGATTTACTTACGTGTGTAGTCAATGGACGTCATCCCCTATCGCGAGTCACATACAACATCAGGAAGAGAAATGAATTCAACGCCCGGTTCGAAATTAGCATGCACACTGCATGATGAGTGACTTCAGGATGTTGGAATGGTCACATTGCCTTCCTTAAGAAATTGGGTGAATAAATAGGTGGGCAGGAATGTATGTGGCCTACTGGCGAACACCCACGGCTCACGTAGATTAACAATTTAGGTCCATTGTGTTAGCCTCAGGTCATGTAGACCAACAGTTTAGGTCCTTTGTCTCTTGGGGATGGGGTATATATCCACTAACAGTTTCTGTTCAGGTCATACAACACCAACAGTTTAGGTCCTTGTGTCTATGAGATGAGGTATCTCTACCAACAATTTCCTGTTCCTGTATTGGGGTATACGACCTCCGTGAGACCGATGCGTTCCTTCTTGTGGCGCTACAGTCCGGGGTGGACCTGGGACCTCAACCAAGAAGCTGCTCCAGGTTTAGGTTACGTTCTAGTCGGTCAACTTAAGCGCTTCATAGCGAGCACGAAATTAGGAGATACCCGATCCGCGTGGTACAATAGTGAGCCTCTGTTGGCCGACTGCAGGTTAGCAGTTCGGCCAACAGAGGCTCACCGACTGCAGGTTAGCAGTTCGGCCAACAGAGGCTCACTATTGTACCACGCGGATAGGGTATCTCCTAATTTCGTGCTCGCTATGAAGCGCTTAAGTTGACCGATGCCGATGTTGTTGAGCTGACTTAAGTCAACGAAGAAGTGGGTTCCTAAGTAGGTCTTGGTACGGGTGGAAAGGCTGCTACAAGCCTTCAGCACGATCTTTTGCTAGCGGTCACCAGCTGCCATGTTGGTTGAGGTCCCTCTCCACCTGTGTGCGCCGCCTTAATCGTGGACGCCGAATGCCGTGTTGTCCCACAGACTCTGAGCCTCAGGGCCCATGCCTTCCACTGATGACTAAAACCAACCAGATTTTTGTATGAATTTCAGGCGGTTTTTTAGCTCAATCTTCTTCAGATCTTCCAGCTCATCAAAGAAGATTTTGCTGCAATCCCCTTCCAGTAGGAGCTCAGCAATCGCGGAGCAGATGGTAAACAGATTCTATTTCTTCTTCATCCCTGCAGCTTTTGCAGTAGTCGCTACGGGGATGCCTAGAAGCATAGCGTGAGTGCCTATTGCACAGTGTCCGGTAAGGGCAGGCATTTAAGGCCGATCTTTGGTGATGACCTGCTCAACACCGATCGTTGGGATTATCAGCTCTTTTCCTTGTGGAGGCACAGTCCAGAGTGGTCCTGGGCATACACCAACAAGCCTGTCCAACTAGCTGTTGCCAATTTCGCACGCCAATTTAGTTGAGGTCCTCCTCCACTTAGGTGCGACACCTTAGACGTGGACGTTCTCTGTTGCGTTATTTCACACGTTCAGAGTCGAAGATTCTCTGGGCCGGAGCCAAGTTGTCTGTGCCTTCTGCATGGCCTAGCAATCTTAGGTGCTTGATCAGTAGACGCCTCCCCAGACAAATATCGCTTTTCGTGGTTAAATCTTCTCCGCCAATCGCCATCAACGCACCAAAGATCGCAACAAAACTTTTCTCGGAAAAAGACTAAAAGCTTCTTTAACCACTTTGGATACTATCCAGTCCTTTAGTCCAACAAGAACTATATTCAGCGCTATCTGACCGTAGAGCAGAACTGGGTTGATCAAGTTTCTGTGTGAAGCCAACTTCATCTTTCAAGAAACAGCCCTAAGACTTGACTGTCCTTTGAACCCAAAGAAGCAGCAGATTTGCAGCAGTGATTTTGTGTTTAATCTTGGTACTGATTGTGATGCTTGTTCTGTTTACAGCGGGGCCTAGGTAAACGCAGGCCTTCACTACCTCGAAGTTGTAGCTGACGTTCTGGACAAGTCGGCAATGTGGTGCGTTTCAATGGTTGTAAGGGCGTCTCGACAAAGGCTTCAGGGTTTTCTCCACTCTAAATTCGGCAATTTTCCTTGCTTACTATCCATTTAACCAAAAATGGGCCTCATCGGAGTGTTTTGGGCTGATGTGAGGATCAAGCTGAATCTTATTTTTGACCTGCTGTTTCAACTCTTGTACAAACTGAATCTTATAAGCTTTTAAGCCAAGATCTTTCCGTAAAATCTGCCACAAAGGGGATGGTTATAGCTCCAATTGCTGTGTTCGATGGGGAATCGACTCGTTCGAATTCTCCTCAACACTGCACTCCACAACGGCAATAATTTCTGTTCGCACTGCTTGTCGTCTTTGAGGATGCGTATTGTCCACTAGAGTGTATGTGGTGTGAAAACGAGTCATCTTGTTCCGAATAACTTGCTCAGATGGACGATTATGTCGACCGTAAAATGGACGTGGCGCACAATAAGTTTAGCGAACCGAACTATGGTTTTCAAAATAAGTTTGCATGTGTTGTTCTTACGTTAATCTATCCCTCGTAAAATGGCAAGACTTAGTACGTCCACAAATCAACTTTCAACTGTCAAATTGACAATGTGTAGAAACAGTGTTGCCACTTTAAAGACCAAAATGAACGTGACGTTCTACCCAAACTGCCGCTTTTGACCGTCCTTTCTCGATGACAGCAAATAAAGAGACCGTCATTGAGCGCTTCCAGTCCTTAAATTTAAATAAAACAAAGTGTATGTGAATCATCATCCACATTTTCTATTCGTTTGAAAGGCCTATCGATGCCATTGTGAATGAATGTATCGTTCAAATGTCCACCGCGGCATCTCTGGGTGGCGCGCATCCGACATGTCCGATTTTCCGTGACTGGAACATAATTCAGACTGCATTTGATCAATGGCATGCGTTATGTTGGTTTTGAGGGCCGCTCTGGTTTGTGGCTTACCCGCGACTTCAGAAAACCCCACAAGAAAACGTCTAACGGGGACAAATCGCACGATCTCGGTGGCCAGTTCATATCACCTCCACGTGAAACGACCATGTTCTCGTATCGCTCGTACAGAATTTCCAATGTGGCGTAAGCTGTGTGGCACGTAGCACCGTCCTGTTGAAACCACATCTCGTTGGTGCCCATATCATCCAATTCAGGCCAAAAGAAGTTGGTAATCATCGACCTATAGCGCTCGCTGTTGCCGATGATGGCCTGGCCATCGTCGTTCTAAAAGAAATATGGACCAAAATCCACACCAAACAGCAATTTTGTTGGGAGGCATTGGACGCTCTTGGATCTAACGTGGATTCGTATCGTCCCAAATTCGACAATTTTGCTTGCTGACGTACTCATTCATCCAGAAATTGGCCACATCGCTGAACATAATTTTTCGATTCGTGGATAAATTTGAGTCTACTGGTTCAGTAAACGATAAACCAACACCCGTAAAAAATGCAAGATCTCCGACACCCGTACGTCGATGAAACGCAATATGCCCGTGAGAGTGTGGAGGAGAATCAAAGGCAGTCGTTTTTGTGTAGCTCACAAGAACTCTGCCTTTCTCAGACCACGACTTGGCGAATATTGCGTCGTCATGAAAATGTTCATGAAAATTAGGGCCAGTTTCCAACTGCTACAGAGCCCATTCAGCGGACACATGTCGCTGTCTTTGGTCGTTTACCTTCAGCTGTTGGGTCAGATGTATTTTGCACGGGTGCAGGCCCAAGTCAGGACGCAAAATTAGCCAAGTCGTGGTCTGAGAAAGGCTGAATTCTTGTGAGCGACGCAAAATCGACTGCGCCTCGGATTCCCCCGCATACTCTCACATCAATGTTTTCGGCACATCTTGCGTTTCGTCGACGTACGGGTGTTGGTTTATCGTTTACTGGACTCAAATTTATCCACGAATCTACGAATAGTCCTCTCGGTAGGGCGTTTGTGGCGACCATAAAATTGGCGAAGCGGGCGGGACTTTGACCGAATAGATTTTGATACAACAATTTTATCATTTGCACGTGTTGTTGAACGCTATGTCCGTCCATGGTGATTTGGCAAAACAGACTGAGTAAATGACAGTCAATTTGACAGATGTACATAGCTTCAACAATATGGCTGCTTTCAGCTGTCAAAGTTTGAAAGTCCCTTTACTTCGTTTTACCCCCGTTTACCGCCTGACTTATATTTGCCGTTTCTCTTTTCAACGCCAGCCGCGTCGTCGTTTCCCCAACCGGTAGGATACTGCATCTTGTTCTGATTAAGAAATAGGGAGCAGAAATACAAAAAAAAAACAAATGAAAAATTGATTGGTTATAGCTTTTCCTCTGTCAATATGTTCTTTCTTTCGATCAGTTCGCTCTGCGCAATGACCCAACGGGAAACGTACCGAGGCTATCCGTGACAAGTTTGTTTCCTCACATAATTTTGCAAAAACACTTCAGATTCTCACACATTAACTTTCTTTTCGTTTCAGAATTTGATCCAAATCAAATGTTCCGGCAGTTCTTCCAGTTCTCCAGCGGTGGCAGTGGACCCTCATTTGGTTTTGAATACTAAACACACAGCAAACTTACCGTACCACCTTTACTCTGATTCTCTTTACCAAAATCTCTAACTGTCAGAGACCTGCGACCACTACTGGCGACACACCAACCAACCGACAGTAGCTCAACAAAGGATGAATAATTTAAACAAACCTATTTTTTTTTCTAGTGTTAAACTGTTAAACTTTCAATGAATTATCGTTTTGTATTGCGTTAGTTTTTTAATTTAAAAACAGAAAAATAGTCAAACTTCATCGTTTAGTTTGAAAGTCGTTGTTGCCAATTTTTTGTTCTTTCAAGCACCTCCCCGGAGGACGCATTGGAGTCTGAAAAGTTGAAGGACTTTGGTAAAATCAAATAAATTTTGTTTTCGTTTAAGAAGATGAGAGAATATAGACAGATTAGAGTAAAAATATAATGAAATGAAACAAGAAAACGATACGACCGACACACGGTCGTACATATATGTAAAACTTTAAACAACAATAAAGCAAAACACACAATTCAAAATGTTTCCAAAGAAATGTGATAGGAGAACAGCAAATTAAACTGAACGAAGCACTGCAACCAGGGGAACTTGCTGCTGATCAATGAAATACAATTAAAAACAAAGAAACTACAAATTAGAGGAACATAAAATAGTTTAAACCATAAATAGTAGGTAAAGCATACCCAAGTTTTTAAGTCGATACTACTTTTTACAATTCAGGTTCGTCTTGGTTTGAGTTCTCTTCAATATTTTTTTTTAACGTTTGTGATTGTTTCTGGAACTTGATTACCTTCAAACCGATTCAAACTTCTAAAACAGTATAAATGTATTAAAGAAATAAAAGGACACATTGCTGGGCCTTTTGAAAAGGACTCGGTAGAGTTAGTTGAAGTTGTTTTATTGATTTCATAGGGACTCGAACTAGCTGGCGCCCAGCATGCGCCATGCACCAACTCAGATGTAAGAAAGATATGGTCGGAGGAAAGTGTGTGGAATGTCAGTTTCGTTTGCCCAATCCACAAGCATCGATCGCACGATCTTCCAAAAGTCCGTTCAACTGCTAGCTTACGCGGATGACATTGACGTGATTGGGCGAACACAGCGAGCCGTCAATGATGCGTTTGCTGGCATTGAAACGGAAGCGGCTAAAATGGGTCTGGCGGTAAACGAGGGCAAAACAAAGTATATGCTGTCATCGAGAAAGGACGCACAACATCGACGACTTGGCCAGAACGTCACCATAGGCAGCTATAACTTTGAGGTAGTAAAGGACTTCGTCTACCTGGGCTCCGCGGTAAACAGAACAAACAACATCAGTACCGAGATCAAACGCAGAATTACTCTTGCCAACCGCTGTTTTTATGGGCTCAAAAGGCAATTGAGTAGTAGAGCCCTCTCTCGGAAGACCAAGTTGACTTTGTATAAGACCTTGATCATCCCAGTCCTGCTTTACGGTGCAGAGGCATGGACAATATCCCAAGCGGATGAGCAGTCTCTTGGTCTTTTCGAGAGAAAAGTTCTGCGCGCGATCTTTGGTCCTGTTTGCGTTGATGGCAATTGGAGGAGAAGGTTCAACCACGAACTGTATGGGCTGTACAGCGACATGAGTCTAGCCAGGCGTCTACGGATCCAACGCCTAAGGTGGCTAGGCCATGTAGAGCGTATGGACAACTTAGTTCCGGCCCGAAGAGTCTTCGACTCTGAGCCTGTGGGACAACACAACAGAGGACGTCCACGAACAAGGTGGCGCACACAAGTCGAGGGGGACCTCTGTCGGCTTGGTGTGCGAAACTGGAGACAGCTGGCGAAAGATCGTGCTGGCTGGAGAGGCATGTTGAGTGAGGCCCAGGTCCACCTCAGACTGTAGCGCCCTAAGAAGAAGAAGAAGAAGAATCCACAAGCATCAAAGGAGACCACTTTGACTGCGCCAGCTACTGAGGGATCGGTCTGCTTAACATCGCACACAAGATCTTGTCTGCCGTTTTCTGTGAACGCTTGAAACTTTTTGTCAACAATCTGATAGGACCTCATCAGTGTGGTTTCAAAGCCAGAGAAGTCCATCATCGATCAAATCTTCACACTACGGCAGATCCTGGAAAGACCCATACACACAGCACCTATTCGTCGATTTCAAGGCCGCATATGACAGCATGCATAGAGACGAGCTTTACAGCACTATGTCTAGTTTCGCCATTTCTTCCAAACTCGTCAGATTGAGCAGAATCACAATGGTGAACTCTCGCTGTTCCATCAATGTCGTTAACGATTCAAGGATTCAATACCCAGGATAAAATACGATTTAGACAAGGCAACACGCTGTCTTGTAACTCTTTAATCATCGTTCTTGAGAAGATCGTGCAAAGCCAGAGATTTGCCAGGGAATCCAACACAAGAGGCATGATCATCCAAAAGTCCATATAGCATACGTCGATGACATTGACGTCGAACACAGCGACCTGTCTATAAAGAGTTTATTTGCACTCAGACGCGAGCGGCAATGATGGATCTGGTGGTAAGCGAAGGCAAAACGAAGTATATGCAGAAAGGACACACAAAATTGACGACGAATGTCACAATAAGTTGATCGAGGTTGTCAAGAACTTCAGTTCAGCACCGGGATCAGGCGCAGAATTTCTCTTGTCAATCATTTTTTGGCTCAAAAGGCATTTGACTAATAGAGCTGTCTCTCGAAAGACCAACCTGACTTTGTATAAGACATTGATCGTCCCAATCCTACTTTACAGCGCAGAGGCATGGACAATATCAAAAGAAAATAAGAAGCCTTTTTGATAGAAAAATTCTGCGTTCATTTTTGGTCCTGTTTACATTGATGGAGATTAAAGAAGAAGATTTAATCACGAAATATATAGGCTGTACCCAGACGTCTACGAATCTAACCGCTAAGAAGGCTTGATCATGTAGAGGGCATCCAAAACTTAGCTCCGGCCTGGAAAGGCCACGCAACAGACAACGCCCACATCCAACCACCAACTAAAGGGGAAGTTCCACCAACTTGGCGTGCGCAATTGAAGACAGCTAGCAATAGATCATGCTAGCTGGCGAGGCATATTAGTTGAGGCCCTTATCTACCCCGGACTGTAGCGCCATATGAAGTAGAAGAGTTCGTTAACCACCTTAATGAAGTATTTGGAGTTCCACCTCGTTATCCTGTGGTGGCTAACTGGTAATCTGTATGGATGCTGCAGAAATTGCTGATGCGTGCTGATCTAAAATAACTTTTTTTGGATCTGGAGTAAAAGATTTTCTATTAGGGATGGTTGGGTTTTGACAGTTCATGTCGGCCATTTTGTTTTTTCTGATCGTTCATTCTTTCGTTCTTAATTTTTTTAATGCTGTGGACAACTGAACGTGGGCGCCGTGGCTTTGTGGGTATGTGCGTCGACCCCTGCCCACTAGACTCGCATCACAGGAAAACTAATTTTTAAATGGAACGGCTCTATCTCTTTCGAGTCACTGACAATGTTCGAAGAGTATGGGTACGTTCGTAATCGCAACATTAGCGCAGTACTGCAACGTCAAGCGTTCTTAATTGCAAACATTTGGCAGTGATGCTTTGCACCGCGTTCTAAAATGCAACATGAAAGCAACCACTGCGCAAACAAAAGCAACCAGCGCATCATAGATTTTTGTCATACGATGCATTTTTTTTTTTCATTTTCCGACTTAATTGGCTTTTTTTCATGTCTAAAATATAATCAAGGATGCTGGCATTGTAATTGCCAACATAATAATAATAATAATGGCGGCGCTACAGTCCGAGGTGGACCTGGGCCTAGCTTCTCAGCAACCACTCGTGTTGTGCGTGCTATTGTTCTCTCACGAGTGGAGGGGACCTACTGTTTAATGCCGACTCCGAACGGCGAGATTTAGAAGCTTTTTCTAGACAGTTATAGTCTTTGAGCATTGACAGTGACTCGAAAGAGGTGGAGCTGTGAAAAAATGTTTTGATGTTTTTTTCGAGATTCGAACTGACGACCTCGAGCGTAGGAGTCGACGCACCAACCCACTACGTCATGGCCCCACAAAAATTGCCAACATAATTAACCAAATTATTTAGAAAAATTGTCGCCAATTTTGTTGACATTAAAAAAAAGAAGCAATTGGCACACAAAACAATAAGCCGATCCGAAACGCGAACATAATCAAGGCACTGTGATGCATCACAACTTAAAAAAAACCGTTGCGTCGCATCATATAGGCAGTGATGCTTACGCGATGCGCATTTTGTTGACGTTTACGAACTCAGCCTTGATAATCCCATTCCTGCTCTGCTGCATCGAGGCATCGACAATTTCCAAAGCGAATGACGATTGGCCTCTTTGAGACACAAAATTTTGATGGCAATTTGAGAAGACGATTCAATCACCAACTGTACGGACTGTAAGGCGACATTGTCCAGATAGGCGTGTACGGATTCAGCACCTCAGATGTCTTGGACATATAGAGGACCACCACGATCGGGGAGAAGGACATCAACTTACTGTAAAGCGACATAAGTCTAGTCAGACGTCTACGGATCCAACGGCTAAGATGGTTAGGCCATGTAGAGCGTATGGACAACTTACCTCCGGCCCAAAGAGTCTTCGACTCTGAGCCTGTGGGACAACGCAACAGAGGACGCATAAAAGGTGGCGGACACAAGTCGAGAGGAACCTCGACCGCCTTGGTGTGCGAAACTGGAGACAACTGGCGAGAGATCGTGCTGGCTGAAGAAGCATGTTGGGTGAGGACCAGGGGCCTTATTTTGTATTGCTATAGTATCGAAAATCTATTCAAAGATCGGAAATTGGTATTTTGTACCTCTATAGCAAATAGTGAGGGCCGTGGCGTAGTGGGTAAGTGCGTCGACTCCTACGCTCGAGGTCTAAGGTTCGAATCTCGAAAAAAAAAACATCAAACATTTTTTAACGGCTCCACCTCTTTCGAGTCACTGACAATGCTCAAAGAGTATAACTGTCTAGAAAAAGCTTCTCAATCTCGCCGTTTGGAGTCGGAAGTTATTGTCCAAATATGGAAGTCTTGCCAAAGAATTTCTTCAACCTGCAGATGCAAGCCAGAATTCCAATCAGCTTTGGCATCGGCCCACCGATGCGGGATATAAACAGCGGGGAGGTTCAAGTAAATACGTACAGCTTATACCACTGGAAGAAAAGTGATATTAGAGATATTAAATCTCACTTTTACAATAAATGGGACTCCAAATGAACCATGAAATATACTGGCGAAATCGAAAATTTCAACTTAGCAATGTCAGGCAATGAAGAATCATCCTGCTCTGAACTATCTTTAAGAACCAAAACCGCTGAACAACAACTGAACGATATGTTAAACTCTTATTTTCTGATCTGATAGTTTCATTTTCGGAAATTATTGATAAAAATTTGGCAGCATTCAAACCCAATCCGAAAGTGATACAAAATACGAATTGATTTGAGTATCGGATTTGATTTCCGAATCCGAAAGTGATACAAAATAAGGCCCCTGTTTAATATGCGCCTCGCAGCGAAGGCGAGGCCGTCATATGACATATGTCATTGAAAGGGCTTTCAAATAAAACAGAAAATTCGATGATATCTTCAACACACCTCTTGCTTTATTAAATGTAAACACCCGTCCTTATTCGAAAACCCTCTAGAATATTTTAAAATCTTGAAGTTAATAATAATAATAATGGCGGCGCTACAGTCCGAGGTGGACCTGGCCCAAGCTTCTCTCTAATGCCGACTCCGAACGGCGATTTTGAGAAGCTTTTTCTAGACAGTTATACTCTTTGAGCATTATCAAAGACTCGAAAGAGGTGGAGCTGTGAAAAAATGTTCGGTGTTTTTTCTGGAATCGAACTGAGAACATCGAACGTATAGTCGACGCTCCTACCCATTACGCCACGGCGCCCACTAAATCTTGAAGTTGGCAATGGGTATTTTAAAGATGGACGCAAATTCTATTTACGACTTCACCAAAAATTCTTGAAAGTCAAAGAGAAAGCTTCCAGAGACAAAGAAAACATCCGTTTTATCATGACAAATGGACATTTATTTTGAAAAGATTATTTCTTTTTTTTTTTTCAGAGAAATATTCAAAACTAAAATACTCATTTCAACTACAGTTTCGATGGGTTTGTTCTGAACATAGAAACAATACCATAATCCTCAAGGTACAAACATTTACGTGCACGTTGGCACATGGAAATAATACGTTTTCGGTTTTAAATTCGACAAAATTATCACAGTACACATTACATTTTGAAACACAAACATAAATTTGAATAAGAGAGTAGCATAGAAATGTACACATTACTCCAGCTTCTCGGCAGGTGGTTCCTTTTTATTCAGCTTGCACGCCTCAAAAGTGTCCGGTCCAGTGCACACCCAGACGTCTGGCTCATCGTTGTTGTCCGGGGGCGCTTTGCTTGGGGCGCTTGGAACTCGAGCGACACGTCTGTTCAGGGTTTGGAGTTTTTTTCTCGAAATGATGGTCTGAATGTCGGCCTGCAATTCGTAGGCTGCCCGTGGAGGCATATTCTTCAATTGAATAGCAACGGACCGTGCAAATGCGTCGAACTCATTGCCCTCGCTGAGCGCTGCCGCATGCCTGATGGCGTTCACTGCCTTATTCAAGCACAGTACCAGTTTGTCCTCGTGAGCTGATTTTTTTGAACTCACCAGGGGTATCGAAACAGAACTCGTCACCGGATTCACCTCCTCATCGGACTTGTTAATGAGAAATGGGTTTACATTGATTCTTAAGTGGTAATACATTCGATTTGTACTCACATAGAAGGACAGTCGGCGGATTCGAATGATTTTCCCCCAGAAATTGTCGGCGAGTCTGTACCATCGGTATCGGGGTATGAACTCTCCCCCGTCCCTGCGAACCTCGTACATTCGGCGTTTTTCCCTTGCGAATGCCGCTTTGAGTTCCAGCACTTTTCGTTGCATCAGCTCGGCTCCACATCCTGGCAGGTTCATGTGTCGGGACAACTTGTACAGAGCGGCGGCCTTGGTTGCTGGGTTGGTGAAGTTCTTACTGGTGCGGTTCCATAGACACGGAAACGATTCCAGTTTCTTGAGGAATCTTATGTTCATTGATTCGGTCCAGTTGCTGTGTGACTCCTGCATTTTTGGGTATCTTTTGGAACTCGATTTAAACTGCAGAATATTCCTCGTTTTGTTTACTTCGAAATGTAAATGATGCTGGCTGAAAAAAGTGTCTGTATCCGCTATGGAAAAATATCGCGTCTGCGCTCGAAAGCTGTTCTGGTTCACTGGTCCAGTCGGATAAATAGAGAAAAGGTTCATACGGTGAAGAACAATAGGGAATTGCCAATTATAAAAATATGAAAATACTCTATTCGAAAGCAATTTTGGGTACGTTCCATTGCAAGGATGTGACATTCACAGGAACTATCTGAATAAAACATACGTCATGAGCTATTCCAGAAGAGGATTGTGCGCACTTGCAAGTAGCATTCATTCATTTGAGTGCCAAAATAACACAAAAAAGTCTATGGAAACTGAAAAATCTACCAAAATAAACGTTAAATTCAGTGCCCAATGTCTTTTCATTTAATCTGGACAAAAGTTGTGTTCGATTGAGAAATTATTTTTTAAAACTCAAGTTATTTTCCATGTTCTACTGATGATGTGTACATTGTATTTATGGCATGGCATAAAGAACATCTGGCACCTGTTGATAGTTTGGGGTTTGAGCGACAATTCTCTTCAAACTCTTCTTCTAAAATCGTACTCCTCATTCTGTCCAGTGTTGCCATAGCAAAAAGATTCAGATTCTGATAGAAAAATTAGCATGCTAAGAAAACATTTTCCGAAGAATAAAGATTTAAGACCTGTTATTTTCTCTTCATTTTTTAGGTTCCGTTGATCAAAATGATGTGTCTGTCCGTCCTACGGTCGTTCGCGTTTTTATATACAGTTAGTCGCAAAATTAAGTACACAGTCTACACTTTACTGTGCAATGAAAGGTAAAACGAGTTAAACTGAATTTCAAAAAGGAATTTGTATGTTTTTATTTCAATAACTCGTAATCTTTATGAAACAAAAAAAAAACACGGCAAACAAAGAACGTTAAAAGCATAATTCAAGTACAACAAATAAGAATAGAAAATAAACGTCACAAAAGTAAGTACACAATGAACAAAAGCAAAGGAAATATGGAAGAAAAGTTGAGGATGAAATAAATTATTTACAAATTAGTATTTTGTGGGATACACTTTTGTCTTGATAATGGCAGACAGCCTCGACGGCATTGAATTTACCAAGTTTGACGTAACATCTGGTCTGATTTTTGACCATTCTTCCTGCAGGACACGTTTCAGGTCGTCTTTTGATTTGATATCTCCAGCTGGACCTGGGCCTCACTCAACATGCCTCTCCAGCCAGCACGATCTTTCGCCAGCTGTCTCCAGTTTCGCACACCAAGCCGGCCGAGGTCCCCCTCGACTTGTGTGCGCCACCTTGTTCGTGGACGTCCTCTTTTGCGTTGTCCCACAGGCTCAGAGTCGAAGACTCTTCGGGCCGGAGCTAAGTTGTTCATACGCTCTACATGGCCTAGCCATCTTAGGCGTTGGATCCGTAGACGCCTGGCTAGACTCATGTCGCTGTACAGCCCATACAGTTCGTAGTTGAATCTTCTCCTCCAAATGCCATCAACGCAAACAGGACCAAAGATCGCGCGCAGAACTTTTCTCTCGAAAAGACCAAGAGACTGTTCATCCGCTTGGGATATTGTCCGTGCCTCTGCACCGTAAAGCAGGACTGGGATGATCAAGGTCTTATACAAAGTCAACTTGGTCTTCCGAGAGAGGGCTCTACTACTCAATTGCCTTTTGAGCCCAAAAAGACAGCGGTTGGCAAGCGTTATTCTGCATTTGATCTCTGTACTGATGTTGTTTGTACTGTTTACCGCGGAGCCAAGGTAGACGAAGTCCTTCACTACCTCAAAGTTATAGCTGCCTATGGTGACGTTCTGGCCAAGTCGTCAATGTTGTGCGTCCTTTCTCGATGACAGCATATACTTGGTTTCGCCAGGCCCATTTTAGCCGCTTCCGTTTCAATGCCAGCAAACGCATCATTGACGACTCGCTGTGTTCGCCCAATCACGTCAATGTCATCCGCGTAAGCTAGCAGTTGAACAGACTCTTGGAAGATCGTGCCTCTTGTGTTGGCCAGTGAGTTCTGCACGATCTTCTCAAGAACGAGGTTAAAGAAATCACATGACAGCGCGTCGCCTTGTCTAAAACCTTTTTTGACATTGAAGGTCTCGGTGAGTTCGTTACCGACCTTGATGGAGCAGCGAGAGTTCTCCATCGTCATCCTGCTCAGTCTGACGAGTTTGGCAAGAATGTCAAAACTAGACATGACGCTGTATAGTTCGTCTCCATGCACGTCTCCATATGCGGCCTTGAAATCGACAAATAGATGGTGTGTGTCGATCTGCATTTCTTGGGTCTTCTCCAGGATCTGCCGCAGTGTGAAGATACTGATAAGGACCTACCAGTTTGTTCACAAATGGTTTCAGTCGTTCACACAAAACGGCAGAGAAGATCTTATAGGCGGTGTTAAGGAGACATATCCCTCGATAGTTGGCGCAGTCAAAGGGGTCTCCTTTTTTGTGGCATTTCGACACGTATCACTTTATATTATAAAAAAATAAGAAAATTTATCGTTCTGGCACAGATGTTCACCCGAGAACTTCTTTCCCACTGAGCGGAAATCGGACAGTTCATGTCATCTTTTTTTTTTTTTTTCCTCTTGTACAACCTTGCCGTAAAGGCAGCGACACTGCGACCTAAAAAGATCTATTGTATCGACGGGCTGGAGTTAATCCAAAAGATTTACCACTTTCCTTATGAAAGACAGTATATCTTTTGTAGTGGAGTTTTTCAATTCCACTGAAGTCAGTATTTCCCTGTGGAGAATACGTTTCCTTAACCAATGTAGTGCCGGACATTCACATAAAATGTGCTGGGATGTTTCGTCTTCTTCAAGACAGAACCTACATTCCGTGTTTTGACACAAGTTCATTTTGTTAAGGTGGTAATACAAGCCGCAGTGGCCAGTAAGAAAGCCCGTTAGCTTTCTTATGCTCTCCTTATCTAAGCTAAGGATTTCCTTGTAGGAATAGGGTCTGATTAATCTTTTGGATTGCCTGAGACCTGAACCATTGGTCCAATGATCTAGGCGAAGTTTGTTTTCCCATTCATTAATCAGCGCTGCAGCCGTCGCCCAATTGACACTGCAGTATGGTTCAGGGCCTATGAACGCAGTACTTGAACCCGCTCTAGCGAGTTCATCTGCGGATTCGTTACCTGCAATCCCTTTGTGTCCAGGGACCCAGCCAAGTTTCACTTTGTTGTGTTTGGCTAGGGATTGCAGAGCATCGTGGCAACTTTTGACGGCTTTGGAGTCTATTTGACTGGACGATAAGGCCTTAAGTGCTGCCTGGCTATCTGAAAAGATTTGTATAATTGCGCCCTTGATACCTTTACCAAGATTATGTCTCGCGCAGATCTCAATGGCATGGATTTCGGCTTGGAACACAGTGGGACTAGTCCCCATCGGTACAGAGATCCCAGTGTTGGGTCCACAGACACCAGCTCCGACTCCAGAATCCATTTTCGATCCATCTGTGTACCAAACTAGGTCTAGTGTTGGGACACCATTGGACCAGTCTACCCGGTCCAATATTTCAACTTGAAATAACCTGCCGAAACAGTTCTGCCTGACCATAGTGTCCGGCATTGTACAAAACATGTCTCTATTAGGGATTGAGTTGAGCATCCTAAGGTGACCCACTAGGTCACCTGGTTTGAATTGATATTCTAGCTGCAGTTTAATGGCATAAGTGGCAGCTATCTTCCTAACGAAGATGGGTAAAGGTGTCAGCCCGATAATAGCTTCGAGAGCTGTTGTGGGGCAGGTGCGCATGGCACCTGTTATGCCAAGACAGGCAACCCTTTGCAGTTTTTGCAGTTTGTTTGCCGATGACTGTTGAAGGGTTTTTGGCCCCCATACGATGGCCGCATATGTGATAATGGGTCTCGCCATCATTGTGTATAACCAATGAATAATTTTGGGAGAGAGACCCCAAGTCCTACCGTAAAGACGTCTACTGGCCCACAGTGCTCTGGTAGCTCGCTCTATGGCGGACTTAATATGTGAATTCCAGTTAAGTCGTCTGTCCAGGATTACTCCGAGATATTTTACCTCGCTGGAATAAACTAGTGCGGTGTTGCCAATTATTATGGGTTCAAGGTTGACACGAGTCCTCCTTGAGAAGGGCACTAGAACGGTCTTGCAGGGATTGATCGATAAACCCTCTGCGTTGCACCATTCCACGACTTGTAGTAGCGCACTTTGCATCATATTGCAAATAGTCGTGTCTTGCTTACCCCTTATAACAATCGCCAGGTCATCAGCATAACCAATTGTGGTGTAGCCTGATCCTTGAAGATCTACTAACAGTTTGTCGATAACTAGTGACCACAGTTCATGTCATACAACCCAATTCTTAGTAAGTATGCTCAACTTACCACGTTATTACCCACTCATAGATTGCACGAATAAACCAATATCAACTTTTTAGTAATCCTCATTGATAAATTAACACAAAGATTTTATAATAATTGCTATAACTCCGATAATGAGCTCATTAAATATTTGTCACAATAAATAAATAACTTTATCTCACTAGGGAATATTGCAATATTAGTTTTTTAGAGTTAAATAAGGGTTTTACTTGTAGCGTTCCCTTGTATTGTTATTCATATCTTATTTGCATCTCATTTTCATTATAAATCATCTTAAATCATCCCTGTAAAGGGAAAATTTCCTAAATCTCTACAAAAAAAAACAATTTTCTTACTACATGTATACAAAATTGTTTACGCTACTTAATAAATAATTAATCTTTGTAAGTAGTGGTGCTTTAAACAATCATTTACTTCAACCTTAAAAAATGTTCCTTTTGCAAGAAACGTTACTTTCCAAATGCAGTTATTTGCACTTGTGTATATAATTACGGCCTTTATTTTTCAATTTTCTACAAAATAGAATGAAAATAAAAATACAACGGTATTTGGGACTTCGTCGCCGTCTAACTGCAGAAATTAATATTCCATTTTTTCAATAAAAGTTGTCTTTTCTTGTCAAATGTCCGAACTTTGTCCGAACCATTTTAAAATTGCGTTTACCGATCGATCAAGCTCCCCTTTCTTCATGAGGTATCGGGTAACAGAGAAGAGTTTTATTGTTCCTAGAGCACATGAATAATTGTTGTCGTTTGATGCAGCGTTGCCTTCTAGATTTCTTATTTTGCTTAGTTTTACTTCGTTGCGAAATCAGAGATTTCACCTGCGAGTTGTAAAACCCATAACAGCAGTAGCAGCTCCTCTGATGACATTTCAACAACTTTCTCAATCTTTTTCAGATTTTCTGTGCATAAAGTTGCTAGCGCCTTGTGGCGACTGTAGCTAATATAATAATAACGGCGGCGCTACAGTCCGAGGTGGACCTAGGCCTAACTTCTCAGCAACCACTCGTGCTGTGCGTGCTATTGTTCTCTCACGAGTGGAGGGGACCTACAGTTTAATGCCGACTCCGAACGGCGGGATTGAGAAGCATTTTCTAGACAGTTATACTCTTTGAGCATTGTCAATGACTCGAAAGAGGTGGAGCCGTGAACAATTTTTTTTTTTGAAAAATTGTTTGTCTGAACTTGGATTCGAACCTAGATTGTGAAAGTCTAATGCGCATGGGTCGACGCACGAACCCACACGGCCACGGCGCTCACGGCGACTATAGCTATCCGATGTCAAATCCTAGTGCTGGCTGAGTTCGTAAAGGTCAATAAAATGCGCATCACGTAAGCATCACTGCCTATGTGATGCGACGCAACGATTTTTTGATGTTGCGATGCATCACGATGCTTTAATTTTGTTGGCGTTTCAGAACGGCTTATTGTTTTGTGTTTCAATTGTTTCTTTGTTTTTTTGAAAAAATGTCAAAGAAATTGGGGATAATTTTTTAAATAATTTGGTTAAAACATTGGCAATTACAATGCCAGCATACTTCAATATATTTTAGACAAGAAAAAGAGACAATCGAATCGGAAAATGAAAAAAATTTATCGCATCACAATAATCTATGATGCGCTGGTTGCTTTTGTTTGCGCATCGTTGCTTTCATGTTGCATTTTAAAACGTGATGTAAAGCATCGCTGCCAAATGTTTGCAATTAAGAACGATTTACGTTGCAGTACTCAAACAAACTCAAAAACAAACTCACCCACTCTTCCTCGAGTCCGTTGTTCTCTTGATGTCTACAGTAAGGAAATGATTCCCCGCAATATTCAGACATCAAGAATAATGATCTGAACGTAATTATCGTCGGAAGGAAGTAAGATAAAGTGGATTTTCTAACGAGCCAGATGTAGCCTCTGCGATTGTCATTGGTCAGGAGCATTCTTCACCCGAAAATGTCGTCAAAACGGGAATAAAATTGAAACGCACCCTTCTGTTATCTATCTATTCTTATTTCTTACATAATCTTCATGCATACACGTACAATTACATATTTATATTAAATTATATTCAAATGCTACATACATACATACACTCTAAGAAAAACAAAAACAAAACGAGGAAGGGTTTTGAAACTTTTCGGTATCAACAAGCGCACAAGGTAACGCGTATTCACAAGTGTGTGTCCCTGTTTGTTGGCCCACTCCTGGTACAGCTACGTTCCCCTTTCTAAAACAGTTCATCACAGTCGTCTCTTTTGTTACAGTGTCCCCCTCATTTGGGTAGGATTTTCGCAGTCTTTTCAAGTTCAGCGATTTGCCCGTAGAACAAAACCTCGCTGATGAGTTTCTCGGCAATTATCCTTTGAGTGCGTTCCATTGAACGCAGCTTTATGGAAACATTGGAGCCCACATAGTCGCAGTCGTCGTGCTCGCTGTTGCCGGCTGTGGTTGCCACTCCTCCCGATGGCTGTGTGTTCGAGTGGACATGATTGCTTTGTTGCTTTCGCGGGAATGATGGCGAAAATTTTGTGTCATAACCCTCGTTTTGCTGCAGCAAGTCGCGGGCCAGTCCGAAGCGGCTAAAGTCGATCCCTCTCGCGGTCGCACTTACTCGCAGATCCTGGGCATAGTCATCGTTCTCTAATCGATTGTCTTCCGTTGAGCTGTTGTACGATCGATTCGATTCGGTACGCGGTATGGGCGGGTGATTGTGGAGAAAGTCAGAGACTTCCTGCTTGATTTCCAGGTCGTCGGTGGCTTGCTCTGTGGACATCTGACTGATGGCGGGTATCGCATGGGGACTGCTGGCAGGTTGTGTAGTTTGATCCTCATCCTTTTCGTCGATCTCTATTGTGTCCGACGTCTCGTTCTTCTGGTTGCTGTATGGAAGGCGAGAGTTGACTAGATCCGGGTTCTGGACATTCGGGAATCCCATTGGCAGCGGGACGCATAGACCTTTGCGATCTGCGGATGGCGGAAAGGGACCTGTTCCATTCCAATTGCTAAGGTTCTGACTGTTGGCTATCATCATTGGCAAGCCAAGACCGATCTGAAAAGAAAGAATACCGTTAAATTGCAATATTGACAGATTTCTGTGTAGGGGAATATATTTTTAATTGTGGTCACTGTCGCCCTGAAAAAAAGCAATCTTCGTGAGTGCAGTCTTATTTCAAACCACCTCTCATCACTTACTTACAAACAACAGACGGTAGAGGTGGACAATAGATAAAACCGAATTTGAAAAAGATCGTCCAACAAGAGGTGTCATTTAAAAACAGTAGAAAAATGCAATAACTTTCTAAAATGTGGTGTTATTTTTACTTAAATCGAAAGTATAAAATCTGAGGTATAAAATAGAGTAATCGTTCTTCTTCTTTTTCTTAAGCCGGCGCTACATTCCAGAATAAACATGGGCCTCACTCAGCGTTCCTCTCCATCCAGGATGGTCTTGCGCTAATTGGTTTCAGCTATGTCAGAGTAGTCAGCTGATTGAGGTCCCTTTCTAGCAATGTTCGCCAAGACCAGGCTGGTCTTCCTTTACCGCGTTGTACCTCAGTGATAAAGTCGAAAACTTTTCGGTCCGGAGCGTTGATATCCAGTTGCTCTACATGACCTGTACATCTAAGACGGGAGACTCGAACTCGTCTGACCATATCGATGTCGCTGTACAGGCCGTAAAGTTCGTCGTTCAGTCTCTTTCTCCAAACATCATCAGAGCACACGGGTCCAAAGATAATCCGAAGTATTTTCTCGTCGAAGCGACCAAGAATCTTCTCGTCAGCTTTGGTTAGCTTGGGTTCATGCAAGTTCAAGCATTCGACAAGTACGAGCCTGCCAACTGTGCACATACAGTTAATCAAAAAAGTAAGTATACACTACCTCCTGAACTATATTTTTCTAAAGAAAACTAAATATTTGCAACAAAAATCAACAACCACTTTTTTTTTCTGTTTTCACAAACGTAATACTATTTTTCAAAAAGAACAAACATAACAAAATAACAAAACATAAACAATAGAATTCAACTTAAAGTAATATGAATGGAAATTTACATCAAAAAAGTAAGTATACAGACAAAAAATAATACTTTCTGAAATTTGTCTCTGCTCTCAAGTCTTCTTATCAATATTTCGTTGGGTAGCCTTTGGCTTTTATAATTGCTTGCATTCGATTTGGCATCGAGTTAACCAATTTTGATGTTACTTTTTGGCTTATTTTAGCCAACTCTTTCTGAAGCACTGTTTTCAAGTCTTATTTTGTCTTGACACCGTGTTTTTGAACTTCCCGTGTCAAATGTTCCCATAAATGTTCTATTGCATTCATATCGGGCGATTGGGTGGTGCTCTCAGCTGGTTACGAACATTATATAATAACTATTCCTTAACAATATGAGAGGTGTGTTTTGGGTAATTATCTTGTTGAAAGATAAATAACAATTCTAGACCCAACTTTCTGACGCTTTCAAGTAAATTAGTTACGGAGCCACCACCGTGCTTTACAGTTCGGGGTTTGTTTGCGGGATCTAGCTCAGCGTTTGTTTTACGCCAAACTTTAGCACGTCCATCGGATCCATGAATGTTAAATTTGCTTTCATTTCAGAATATGATCTTATTCCAGAAAGCTGGATCACAATTTACATGAGCTTTTGCAAAATTTAATCGTTTTTGACAGAACCAGACAGGTGCAGAGAAGATGCAAAATGTCGGAGCACCAAGCCTTCTAGCATGTTTGCATGTGGTAACCCTAAACGACAAACATGCTCGCCGAACTTGCTTCTTTGCGTTGTCCCGTACACGGCGAACGCATTTGGCGAACATTCTTTTCGTGTTGTTTCTTCAAACCTTCAACATGTGCGATAGGGAAGAGGAAGTGGTGGATTCCTCGATAAAATCGTGGCTGACTGTTGACATTGTGCTTAATCCACGTTCACAGCAAAAATGAGGTTTGCTCGCGAACATGGCCCTACACGGCGAAAATCAAAGCCAACGAATACGACAAAATCGAAATTTTTCGCCAACAGCGAGCGGCTCACGAATCAGCCCATGCACGACGAAAATGCGGCGAGCACGAGCAAGTTCGGCGAGCACGAGCAAGTTCGGCGAGCATGTTCGTCGTTTAGGGCTTCCTTAAGCGGTGCTTGGTGAACATGTGGTTTCAACAAGACGGTGCAACCGCACACACAATGGATATAATGAAGGAAACGTTTCCTGCTCGCGTAATCTCCCGTTTTGACGATTTGACATAGCCAGCAAGATCGGCCTATTTAGCAATCCCAGACTTCTTTCTTCAAACTTCGTTCACGTTGACAACACAAATTTCAGACAAAAAAAAAAAACTAAAAAAAACCGGTATGCATTCACTAACGCTCGTTTATTGTTTTCAAAAAAAAAAGGCCCACAACTGTCATTTTTGAAACGGCCCGAGAATGGAGAATGGATAAAGAATGTCATCCCAAACACATCACCAAACTGTCAGTCGTTGTGGATGAAAAGGCTGTTTCACTACATATCTTGAGTTTTCGAAACTCATTCGACAGACAAACGAAAATAAGCCTCATCACTTAGAACAATTTGTGTAAGAAACCATGATCTGATCTGGTACATTCATTTTCAGCACCAAAGCAGTGAAACTACGGGGTTGTGCGTGATCTGCTGGCTTTTATTCTTTTATCAACTGAACCTTATGAGCATACGGGTCAATTTATTGATTCAAAATGCGACGTAAAGTGGTTGCGGATAGGTCTAATTCCTGTGACCGTCTCGAAATGAACACTCTCGGGTTTCTGTCACACAATCATCTTCGGCGGTCGATCTTGCGAGGTAAACACTCACTTTGAAACTTCATATCACTAACCTGTCCAAAACTTTCCAGTTTATTGATTGAACTAACTATAGCTGTGCGATAAGACGCTTGTTGACGACCAAGACCTGTACAAACTTTGCGAAACGTTTCCGCGATAAACTCACAGTTTCTGTTTTGAATTTTCACTAGTTTGTCAAATTTTGCAAGTCCGACTATTTTAATAGCTGCTTTGGACAAATATTTTCCAAAATTTGTCATAAAACAAAATTCATCAACAAAATTCCTCGAGTTCTGGTCATTTAAATATTAAATCACTTGTTTGTTGTTTATGCTTTTCAATCAGTGACCTTGTAGCACTGTTTGTTTGTATCGCTCCATGATCTCAACTCAAAGTTCACTTCATTGTCTTATCACGAAGTTCTACGTAGCAGCAGTGACTCACAAGCTATCGATCGCTGTGAGTTCATCAGACTTCATGAAGTTTGAAGTCATGAGAGAGTCTAATTTGTGTTTTTTTTGATGTATGGAACCTTAAATTCACACAAATCATTGTTTACCTTTGAGTCTGATTTTTGGAAACTACTAGCGTGAGGAAAGAGCCTCTTGAAGTACACTTTTCGAATACATTTTCGAGCAAATGACCCTGTGGGTAAAAAGACAGCTAACATTTGCACTATACTCGTAGTTATCAATCGACTCTGATTTCTTGATTTGGACAAACTTTTCCATACAGCGGTGGGCAAAAGTTTTCACACAGTCATTTTGAAAGAAAATTAACCCTTTAAACCTAAGTGACGTTTAAAATTAAATACTTTAGAAAAAAAGATTGGAGCTGGATGGTTTTACTTGTACCGGTCTGATTTGAGTATCAGACCACCAAACTTCTTCTTCTTCTTCTTAGGGCGCTACAGTCCGAGGTGGACCTGGGTCTCACTCAACATGCCTCTCCAGCCAGCACGATCTTTCGCCAGCTGTCTCCAGTTTCGCACACCAAGCCGGCCGAGGTCCCCCTCGACTTGTGTGCGCCACCTTGTTCGTGGACATCCTCTGTTGCGTTGTCCCACAGGCTCAGAGTCGAAGACTCTTCGGGCCGGAGCTAAGTTGTCCGTACGCTCTACATGGCCTAGCCATCTTAGGCGTTGGATCCGTAGACGCCTGGCTAGACTCATGTCGCTGTACAGCCCATACAGTTCGTGGTTGAATCTTCTCCTCCAAATGCCATCAACGCAAACAGGACCAAAGATCGCGCGCAGAACTTTTCTCTCGAAAAGACCAAGAGACTGTTCATCCGCTTGGGATATTGTCCATGCCTCTGCGCCGTACAGCAGGACTGGGATGATCAAGGTCTTGTATAAAGTCAGCTTGGTCTTCCGAGAGAGGACTCTACTACTCAATTGCTTTTTGAGCCCATAAAAACAGCGGTTGGCAAGAGTTATTCTGCGTTTGATCTCGGTACTGATGCTGTTTGTACTGTTTACCGCGGAGCCGAGGTAGACGGCGACGTTCACACACAGCAAAAATGAGGTTTGCTCGTGAAAATGGCTCTACACGGCGAACATCAAAGGCAACAAATACGACAAAATCGAAATTTTTCGCCAACAGCGAGCGGCTCGCGAACCAGCCCATACACGACGAAAATGCGGCGAGCACGAGCAAGTTCGGCGAGCATGTTCGTCGTTTAGGGCTACCTTTATTGACACAACCATTTAACCAAAAATCCCTTATAGAACAAAATTTTGTGGTGAAATTGAGGGTCAAAAGCAAACTTGTAGGCTCATCAAATGTACAGGGGTCAAGCGACTAGCAGATACCAAGAGAAATAGACCACAGATCAACTGTCAGCTTTCAGGGTGATTGGCGCTGGAAAAGTCGATGCCGATTTCAATAAAAAGAGATCCCCAAAAAACACCCTGTACTTTCATCAAACACTTTTTTCACTTACGCAAGTATACACTAGTTCCGACGCATAGCCGCAAATTTCGCAAATTTCGTAGTTTCGGATACTACCCGGTTCTCACCTATCTCGGATATCAAACGTTCGCATATCCGGATAATATCATTATCCGGATAATATCATTATCCGGTCGAATATCACAGCACTCAAATACACCGCAAAATGAACACACTTGGAACGTTTGTCTAAGACGAGGTACACTGTTGCTACCCTTCTCTCAGTCCTTGGTCAAACTGAACCATCTAGAGCGTCAGCAGTGCTGGTGCTGGTGTTGATGCTCAAAACTCGTCTGTTCTTATATCTTACAACTCTACTTCACCAAGCCCCCCTCCGAGAGGAGCTTTTAATTCTGATGAAAAATTTGTCATTTGATTTTGGACAAACCGCAAAAAGAACACCCGTACAAGACTTACGACTGCCAACAGGACGGTGACACATAATCACTTGAAGGACGCATAGAAGCGATCCCGCGTGAGCGAGGGGCAAAATTCATAAATCAACCGCAAGACTCGTTTCATCAGGAAAAAAAAATGAGCTGCAACCTCACCAACCAAAGGAGCGTAAAACGTGTTTTTTTTGTGCGTGCGTCACGACGCGAAACTGGCAGAATGTTTGTCAATTCACCAAACAACCGAACGAGCACCACATACCTCAGATTCCATCATTCTAGACAAACAGGAAGTGGTCGATGAGTCAAACCGAGTCTGAGTTTACCTTCTCTTTCGCGAAACGGTTCCCGGTATTTGACAGAGATACAAGATGATAACTAATTCACACAAATTCGCGTTAAATGAGAGTAAAATCGGAATCAATTAACCGAGTTAGACAATCACGAAAGTGTGAAGGTTTTTAATCGGAAAAAATGACTGGGACATTTTTTGAGAGGATGCAGGGGGTTCTTTTTTCGAGTTTGCATTGGAAATTTCATTCATGGCGTGCTTATGAGATACTGTGGTTGCTGGGAGTTAATCATCTTTGGGTTTCGATTAGGGTTTTCGTTACGATTTTGCGGGCATCATCGGTTAAATGATTAGAGATTAAGCCGCTGTGAAAACTGTTCTGTAGGAGAATGTCTCGAAAATCTTATCACCAGCATCCTAGGGGCTAACGCCAGCCTCAGACCTTTGATAATATTTTTATGACGTATCCTTGTCATCTAGGGGCTATGTATGATAGATCGGCTGCAGCATGGCTCTATCATTATAGTATAAGTTCTATAAGTACGTTTTCCTTATGTGTACAACTTCATCCTCGTTCTGCTTTACGACGCACCACTTTCTCATCGCAAGGAACTATTAATTGCCATGGCCGAATTGAGGATCTCGGGAAAATTGATCCGCTAGAGTCGCGCCACTTTAAAAAAATACGTGAGTTCAATACGGTTCTAGGACTTCCGAACCGATTGAAAACTCCACTCGATTTCCTCAAGGAGATGCGCTTGCGTATGACTGGAGTTTTGGAGAAGATAGTGCTCTAGGCAGGAGAAACTACGGAAGATACTGTCTTCTACAAGTCGATTCAAATTCTGGACGCAGAGTACATTGAGACTGTCGCGCGTTCCCAGCGTGTCGTTGAAGAAGTTCTCAGCCTGTTAATGACTAGAAGGTAAAATTTATGTTGTAGAATTGTCGCTTACCATCTGGAAAAAAAATTTCGAAATCGACAGTTAGTTAAGGAATTACGTGGGGCGCCGTGGCGTAGTGGGTAGGTGCGTCGACTCCTACGCTCGATGTTGTCGGTTCGATTCCCGAAAAAACACCAAACATTTTTTTCACGTCTCCACCTCTTTCGAGTCACTGACAATGTTCAAACTGTCTAGAAAAAGCTTCTCCATCCCGCCGTTCGGAGTCGGCATTAAACTGTAGGTTCTCTCCACTCGTGGAAGAACAATAGCACGCACAACACGAGTGGTTGGTGAGAAGCTAGGCCCAGGTCCACCTCGGACTGTAGCGCCGCCATTATTATTATTATAAGGAGTTACGTCGGTGTAAACGTGAACTTCACAAACCACATCTTGGTGGAGATCCAACTTAGAATCGCCTTTGGCGACCGCTGCTGTTCCGGTTTATCGAAGTATGGCTCAAAATTGGCTCAAAATTCACGACTCGAAGAACCATAAGTATTGGCTTTATTCGAACGATAATTTTGTGGTACAATGTTTTGAACATGGTTTCTGACATGTGCCTGCCGTGGCAGATTCGAAGTAAGGGCAGTCTAGAATTTCAATTTTCCATTACTCTTCCAAGTACATGAGTCCGTATCTCAACAAATAGCGACCGCATGGCGCAGTTGGTTAAGTGCCTGCCCCAAGTCAGAGGGGTCCCAGGTTGGAATCCCTGTGAAAACGAATCTGGTCCAGTCACCATTTGCCGTTGGGATCAAATTAAAGGCGCTGGAGTAGGTTGATACCTGGCAGTACAATGCACCAGTTTTAAGTCTGAGTGCTCCAGTAGTGCTTCAAAAAATCCTCCGAAAAAAAAGCTGTGCTGTACATTGCGCCGTTATGTTGAAATCAGATGTTGTTGGTCTGCATATCATCCAATTCAGAGTGCTCCAGTGTAGTGCGTCAAAAACCTCAGAAAAAAAAAGAAAAAAACAATGTATGGTACCATCATATCACATGATTTTTGGGTCCAATTCAGTGACCCATTTCGCGAAATGAAACGCTCATCAAAGGTCAAACGCTGTAAAGAGCTCCCCCATGTTAATCAGGAAACGAAAAAATCAGTCATGATTTATCAATAGGACACTCCTTTGACCCTTACGCTCTGGGTCGTCACTGAATGCGTCCCAGCATTGAAGACATTTGGCCCAATAATTTCACCATCTTATGAAAGACACTAACCAGTGACTTTTTGTAGCAAAATGGCACTGCGTACCATACGATCAGCTTATTGGCGAGAAAATGCGATAATTTCGCGTGGTGGACTTGTAAATTAGACTCCAAAATCTTTTGATTTGATAAAATTATACGCTTTACTGACGATATACGGCCACAAATGATTAGAAAAGTGACCGAAAATGTTGTTTTGGACCAGATCTACCCGTTGTGGGGATATGCTCGAAGTTAAGCTTAAAAACTAATGTATTCTCTCGATTGAACACAAATATATTGCTTTTCAATGAAATGTCGTCGTGTCCTTGTGGATTTGTGCTTTGACCCATACGCACTAGACTTTCAAATCTAATAATAATAATATAATAATGGCGGCGCTACAGTCTGAGGTGGACCTGGGCCTAGCATCTCAGCAACCACTCGTGTTGTGCGTGCTATTGTTCTCTCACGAGTGGAGGGGACTTAAAGTTTAATGCCGACTCCGAACGGCGAGATTGAGAAACTTTTTCTAGACAGTTATACTCTTTGAGCATTGTCAGTGACTCAAAAGAGGTGGAGCCGTGAACAATTTTGTTTTTTTTTTTTGAAGAATTGTTTGTCTGATCTTGGATTCGAACCTAGACTGTGAAAGCTCTAATGCGCATGGGTCGACGCACGAACCCACACGGCCACGGCGCCCACTTTCAACTTTCAGGTTCGACTTTCAAATCTAGGTTCGAAAAAAGGGAGAAGCAACAATTTTAAAAAAAAAAATTGTTCACGACTCTACTTCTTTCGAGTCACAGATCTGTCTAGAAAAAACTTTTAAATTTCGCCGTTCGGAGTCGGCGTTAAGCTGTAGGTCTCCTCCACTCGTGAGAGAACAATCCCCCATGTTCTGCATTTCGAGCGAAATGAATTTGAAATCGGATTTCCATTTCACACGAAGTGAATTTCCATGTTCTGCATTTCGATTGATTTCGAAAAAAACTTTTTTCACTTTCGGAAAAAACAAAAGTTGTTACCATTTTTTGGCAGGCAAATGGTTTCTGTTTTGGCTTAGTTTTCATTGTTTCGACAGGCAATTGTTGTTGTTTTGAATATTTTTTCGTATTTCTAAGTAAAAAGTGTAGGAGGGCCAACAAAAACAAAAACAAAAACAACTCTTCACTCTGCGTGTAATACTGCTTTATTGAGTGCCGCAATATGTGTTGCACGATCTTATATAAGCGGTAGAATCGCGTGATCAGGGTTCAAATACCTTAGGCCCGAATTAACGGTGGCTTATTTATTTGAGAGAAATTTTTTAAATCCCCTACAAAAGGAAATTCAACAAATAAAATGAAAAGAAGGGTCATCAGGGAAAAGCAGATATTCCTAAAGATCATTTGAATCTAAACAAGGATTTAGTATAGAAAAGGAACTTTCTTGTATATCTTGAGAGAAATAGAACCACCAGCTTGCAGTTTTAATATTTTTTCAGGAAAGCAATTTTATTGAATAGGTTCATACGAAAATGTCAGATTGAAGAGTTCCTTACAAATCAGGATTTGCTTCCATAAACTTCACAGAAGTACCACCCCACCTTGAATTTTTGTGTTTTCCCCTAAAATGAAAAATAAAATCTGTAAAAAGAAAATGAAAAATCTAAATAGTTCACATTTTTAATCGAATTTCTCTGCAAATTCACAGCGCAGCTTAGCAGTGAATTCAATTCGAGTAAAAACACGAGTAAATCGAATTGCAGAACACCCATTTTCATTTTCGAAATTCAAAGTCACTGCCACTATTTTGATGGGATTTCAGGACCCGAATTTTTACTTTGACAGCTCGAATGTGGAATGCAGAACATGGGTGAATAGCACGCACTTCGTCCACCTCGAACTGTAGCGCCGCCAATTTTATTATGTTATTAACGAAATGTTTTGCGTTTTCTCCAAAATTAATGTTAGTTCTGGTTTAAAAAAACACCCGATAGCACCTTCCCCCCAAATTTTGCAGTCTATTCAGTGCAAGGTGAGTTGCACATATTAAGCTTGGACGAAATGTCATTCGTCAAGGAGTAGTCCATTTTCTTAACCAGACTTCATGTCGTTGTGATTATTGAAAAGACTCTAACCCCGAGAGACAACGACATAAGGAATGACGATGCCTTCGGTGGGCTAAACATTTGAAGATGGACCTTAGTCGGGTGAACGTGCGTAATTGGAAGCGCCCAGCACTAGACCATGTTGGATGGAGAGGCGTGCTGAGGGCCAAGTCCACCACGGAAGAAGTGATCAATTCTCATCACTGTTTCTCTCTTTTATCTAAACCACACGAGTGTATGAACCGAAGTCTCTCTCGTGAAGTATTTCCGGTCATTCTTACAGTGCGACTCAAGTTGTTTGATTGATATCATTGTCAAATGTGGTGGACAAACCCAACATTGAAGTTTGCCACCGTTAATCAAAGGAGGCAGTTGTACAATTCTTCAAATCTCATTCATTCGTAACCCAAAAAAGTGTTTGCCTTTAAATTCACCGCAGCAAACGAGATACATGTTACCCCAATTTTCAGAGCCGGTTTAAGTGGTTCTAACCGATTGTGAATATGGGCTTCATTGTTTATGTGTTTTTTTCCTGCAGGAAGTGGTTAAGATTCGAAAGAAAATGACGGTGAATTGGGTAAACCTCCGATGAGTGACGAGCCTGCGTCAGAGTTTTGTAGCCAAGCCGGTTTAGGACACGAATTGTTTGTGAAGGTGAAATGAAATTCTCCTACTGTTCAATCTCGGTCAAAGATTTGAGACTATTCAGGGAGATATTCATCTAATTTGGAGATGTAACTCTTTGTGAAGAGGAAAAGTTGCGAATTCTTCGAGGGAACATTGCAGAAATCAGAAAATTTCAAAGATCGAAGTTTTGAATATCGCTAGGGTCCAACTGCATCAACGTATTCTGCTTAAAAACTAACTAACTTCAAATTAATTTAGAAATAAAGGCCCAACTATAATAGGCATCAGCGAGCATGAGTTAGTGTAAAATTTTAACGAAATGTTTCGTCAAGTTTGCACAAAACACACGGATAACCATAATGAACACATGCGTGATTATCATGTTGGTAACCCTACCCACTGACAAACGTCGATGCACTTGTTGTCGTTTACGCGTCTTCTCCCAATTCCCTTATTTGTTTACGTGTTGTATCAATACCGTTTTTTCCTATTTCCTTGGCCCTTTCATTTGTTTACGTAAAATCGTTTCGCTAACTGTAATATTGCAGAACCGCATGGATGCTGAAGTCAGCTGTTAGGTAGTTAGGTAGGTAGGGTGGCCCTGCGACTGGGTCGCAGCTCACTGAGACCTACAGTTGGGTCCATTGTGTCCAATTGTTAGTAGACCACTGAGGAGATTATTCATAAAAAAAAATTGTGTTCAACGTTAAAAACACGCGTTTTTAACTCTCCTTAAAAAACATAACTCGTGCATTGCCATCTGTCAGAATTTATTCCCGTGTTTTCAATTAAAAATGTCTTTCAAAAATATGCCATTTTAGGGTTTCAGTTTTTTTGTGTGTCATCTGTTGAAACCTCATATTCTTAACGAAATGTTCCTAATCGTTCGTGAGCTACATTATAGTCGCTCTTATGGGGTGCGTGTATTCGCTCACTCACCGAAGCGCGTTTGACATTAGCTCAGGCCCACTGATGCCTGTTATAGTTGGGCTTTAAGACGTAAGACGAGGTGCTGGGGCGTAGTGGGTAGGTGCGTCGACTCCTACGCTCGAGGTCTAAGGGTCGAAAGTCTAAAAAACATCTGACATTATATCACGGCTCCGACGGGACGACAGGATGGCGCAGTTGGTTAAGTGCCTGTTTTAAGTTAAGAGAGGTCCCAGGTTCGAATCCCAGTGAAAGCAAAGTTAATACGCTTTTATCCGGTTTTTCAAATCTGATCCAGTAACCATTTGCCGTTGGAATCAAATTAACGGCACTATCACTGGAAAGAAGAGCACAGAAAGGAGATGATCTGGTAGGGCGCATGAATCAGCTCATCTGTAAGATTTTTTCGGAGGAAAGCATGCCCGATGAGTGGAATCTCAGTATTGTTTGCCCGATCCACAAGAAAGGAGACCCTATTGACTGCGCCAACTATCGAGGGATATGTCTCCTTAACACCGCCTATAAGATCTTCTCTGCCATTCAGTGTGAACGCCTGAAACCATTCGTGTACAAACTGATAGGACCCTCTCAGTGTGGTTTCAGGCCCGGGAAGTCCACCATCGATCAAATCTTCACACTGCGGCAGATCCTGGAGAAGACCCAAAAAATGCAGATCGACACACACCATCTATTTGTCGATTTCAAGGCCGCATATGACGGCGTGCAAAGATACGAGCTATACAGCGCCATGTTTAGTTTTGACATTCCTGCCAAACTCGTCAGACTGAGCAGGATGACGATGGAGAACTCTCGCTGCCCCATCAAGGTCGGTAACGAACTCACCGAGACCTTCAATGTCAAAAAAGGTTTTAGACAAGGCGACGCGCTGTCATGTGATTTCTTTAACATCGTTCTTGAGAAGATCGTGCAAAACTCACTGGCCAACACAAGAGGCACGATCTTCCAAAAGTCCGTTCAACTGCTAGCTTCCCGGATGACATTTACGTGATTGGGCGAACACAGCGAGCCGTCAATGATGCGTTTGCTGGCATTGAAACGGAAGCGGCTAAAATGGGTCTGGCGGTAAACGAGGGCAAAACCAAGTATATGCTGTCATCGAGAAAGGACGCACAACATCGACGACTTGGCCAGAACGTCACCATAGGCAGCTACAACTTTGAGGTAGTTAAGGACTTCGTCTACCTTGGCTCCGCGGTCAACAGAACAAACAACATCAGTACCGAGATCAAACGCAGAATAACTTTTGCCAACCGCTGTTTTTATGGGCTCAAAAGGCAATTGAGTAGTAGAGCCCTCTCTCGGAAGACCAAGTTGACTCTATACAAGACCTTGATCATCCCAGTCCTGCTTTAGGGCGCAAAGGCGTGGACAATATCCCAAGCGTATGAACAGTCTCTTGGTCTTTTCGAGAGAAAAGTTCTGCGCGCGATCTTTGGTCCTGTTTGCGTTGATGGCATTTGGAGGAGAAGATTCAACCACAAACTGTATGGGCTGTACAGCGACATGAGTCTAGCCAGGCGTCTACGGATCCAACGCCTAAGATGGCTAAGCCATGTAGAGCGTACGGACAACTTAGCTCCGGCCCGAAGAGTCTTCGACGCTGAGCCTGTGGGGCAACGCAAAAGAGGACGTCCACGAACAAGGTGGCGCACACAAGTCGAGGGGGACCTCGGCCGGCTTGGTGTGCGATACTGGAATCAGCTGGCGAAAGATCGTGCTGGCTGGAGAGGCATGTTGAGTGAGGCCCAGGTCCACCTCGGACTGTAGCGCCCTAAGAAGAAGAAGAAAGCGTCGTTTGTCTTTTTTTGAGCACAAATTTTTTAAACAAAATCAAACACGTTTTGTTGAAGAGAATAAATGTCCACAAAGTTCCCACAGCACTGTATGCACTCATTTGCAGCAACCATGACGAGTTGTCAACACATTCTTGTCATTCAACTGTCAGTTTTGACATTTAATCTTCAATACCTTTTTGTAACACTCTCTGTAACGACAAGGGTTTTGTAAATAAATGAATTTGAATACATTTTGTTTGGAATCGGATTAATAATTAGCACAACTTAACACATTTTGCCTAATTGCCCACCCGGTGTACCTTCTGAATCGCTTCACAATTACGTACGAATTCAAATGGTCTTGGAAGCTGTTTACAAAATTGTACATTAAACCGGTCTTTCTTCTTCTTAGGGCGTTACAGACCGAGGTGGACCTGGGCCTCAACCAACCGGTCTTTACGTCGTAATATTGTCACTTTTTGGGGGGGTTTGCGATAGTGTTTGAAAGCAGAACATGGTCCTCTGAAAAGTCATCTTCCCTTATTTGCCTTAACACTTCAACAGGTTTCAATGTACTACGCATCGAAAGGCTTTAGGCAGGTAACAAAGGCCTAAATTTACACCTCACGGCGAAATTGAATCTACTAAACTCAATCATGTGGACGCCGTGGCGTAGTGGGTAGGTGCGTTGACTCCTACGCTCGATGTTGTCGGTTCGATTCCCGAAAAAAACATCAAACATTTTTTCACGGGTCCACCTCTTTCGAGTCACTGACAATGTTCAAAGAGTATAACTGTCTAGAAAAAGCTTCACAATCTCGCCGTTCGGAGTCGGCATCAAAATGTATGTTCTCTCCACTCGTGGAAGAACAATAGCACGCACAACACGAGTGGTTGCTGAGAAGCTAGGCCCAGGTCCACCTCGGACTGTAGCGCCGCCATTATTATTATAAACTCAACCACAAAAAAACTGCACTTAATTTTGTGAAAAAACAAACAAAACTTTTTGCCACCACTGTACTGTTCTATTTTTAACGAACCCACCCCTCCATACCAAAAGGTGTCATTTTGTAAGTGTGCAATTTTAACCACTTCACCACACTTGTTCACAGCCCCATCCACCACCACCATCAACAACAACAACAACAAAAAATTCATCATCAAAACTCACCGCATAGAAATTTTTCAAATCACGACTCTTCCGGCGTCCAACTCCCGTCGACATCGAGCCATCGCCACCGTTGCCGCTACCCTCGAGGAATTCAAACCGCTTAAACGCGTACCATTTCGACGGGCCTGGCGTAATGCCCTCGTACAGCTTCATTAAGAGTTTTTGTTTCTCCCGCCGATACTGTGTCAGCAGCACGTTCATTTTGCGCTCCACCTCCGCCTTGCTGCAGCCGAACTTCTCGGCGATGTCCGACCAGGCGCGAAATCTGCACAGCTTATCCTTGTACTTCGGATACGAGCGGTTCCACAGTTCCGGGTGTATCCGATATTGTTCGATCAACTGCAGGGCATCGTCCATAGACCACTCCATATTGTATCCTGTAGTCATTTGTTTTCGGTTTGAATTCAATCGCGTGTGTGTGGGCAGGTGCGTGTGTGTAGCGCGCGGGTGTGTTTATGTGTTGGGAAGGGGGGGTTTGAGTATTGCACTTGCGAATGTGTGTGTGTGTGTGAATCTACTTGTTGTTTACCACAAATAAATAAACAAATTTGTTTATTTCACAATATTGCGACGCATTTAATCGCGTTTACGCGTTCGTCGTCGTTCGTTTGTCGCGCTCTCGGTGTGTCGTGTCGCAGTGTCGTCGTTATTTGTGGCTATTCATCGGTCGGTTGTTGACGGGGTAAACACTACTCACTACTCACCGCCCGTTGACTTGACGCACCGAATGACAAAAAGAAACGCTCTCACGATACCATGTAACTCGCACCAAACCGTCCGTTCGTCCCCGCAAACGATTAACGATTTCAAACACAATGAAAATAAATAAGTTTATCATCATTCCTTCTCTATCTCTCTCTCGCTGTCGCTCTCTGTCTTTGTCTCACTCGTTTTGTCCCTCACCGTTCAGCGCTCTCGTTCGCACTGCAGGGCATTCACTGGCAAACACTCCGTACAAACAAACACTCGGAAAGGTGGCAACAAACTTTCGGCAAACTGCGCAAAGCGAATCGATAAACCAAAAACCACCTTTCCCAGTTGTTCACGTTCACGCGTTTTCTCTCGCTCTCCCTCTCTCTCTGGCCTCTCTCAGTCGGCAACGAGAGGCACGGGCACCTACTCTCTTCACTGCACCCGAACAGCAGCAGCAGATATTCAAATTTTCTCCGCCTCCCCCTCTGTGGGGGCAAATGTTTGTTCGCTCCGACCAACGACAGCGCGAAGAGAGAATAAGAACAAATGATTCTTAAATGGAAATGGGAATGGGTAGCGGTCGCGAAGGTCATTCCATTTCTGCTGCCGTTTATGTGGGCAGGGGTGAGTGGCGCGGCAGGGTCGTTGTTTGTTTTCTATTTACGTTTTCGCGCGCGGCTTTGTTGTTGTCGTTGTTTTGTTTTTTTTTTTAAATTGTCTGTTTTTTTTTTAACTCTCTCTCACTCTCTCTCTCTCTCTGTATCGCTTTGTTCTCTTGTCCGTCGTAAATGCACCAAAGGGGGGCGCAGCAAGACAGTCAAATTGATGTCAACAACAAGAAGCACGAAGAGGAACAACACAAGGCCCGATAGGCACGACGGAACGTACAACACACTAAGGAGCAGAGGAATAGAGTTTGTGAGTTACCGTGAGATACTGATGCGCATACACCGACTAACCACGAATGACAATGAGACGGGAAAACACAAAAAAATGTTTGATACACACAAAGCGAGAGACGAAGGCGTTTTGTTGTTGTTTTCCGCTTCGGATTTTGTTGTTTTGTGATTCACTTTTATTTTTGCGTTCGTTCTTTCAGTGTTTTTGTCTTTGAGCTCGTTTTTTGTATTTTTGTTTTGCTTGGATTTACATTGCTTGCGCTATCTCTGTGATTCGTCTATACTTTGACCTCTTGTTGTTGATGGCGTATGAGGCGGACGAGCGCGCTTATGTGTGTGTGTCGGGGGGGTTGGGCGGGAGGCGGATGAACGTAGAGCAGGGCGAAATGTTTGTTGAAGGGTTTGCGATTGTTTACGTGGTTATGGGAGGGTTTTCTGTGTTTTTCTTTGGCTTCTCTCTTCGTTCAGTCCGATAGATGTTTGCTTGTGTTTGTGCACCTACCTCACCGGGGAGGAGAGGAGAGATCCAATTGCAGGTGTGGATGTGTGTGTGTGTGCCAAGAAGTATCAAGAATGGAATGCTAAGGGATCTGTGTGCGCAAATTTACTTGCAAATTACTTGCGCCGCAACATAAATGTCTACATCCATAGATACACTTATGTTTGCAGAGATACAAAATATGTATTCGATGGGCTGCTGAAGGTGGTCTCCAACCACCAGAGAGAGAGAGGGAGAGCGGGTTAAGATGGATTTCGTGCAGTAATTGCTTCTTATTATTCCACTGCTTTCGTTGACAGAAGTGAATTGAGGAGAGGGTTGAGGATTTTTTAATTAAAATATAAATTAAGTGCAATTCACGGTGAACGTTGCAGTATCTTTCGTTTCACTCGGTGTGCGGATGAAAACCTGTCTAATTGAATGAAAATGTGTTTGAAGTGGTTTCAAGGGAAGTAAATAAGCCCGAGGATGGCGAGGCACTGGTTGAAGTATCGGAAGTCAAAGCGATTGTTGGTGGATTTTGTCATCAAAGGAATTCTTATTCATTTATCTAAATTTGCATACCCGTGTCTTTGCAAAGGACATCTTTCTGTGCGTCTACGAACCGATTGAATTCTGAAATGGATGGAAAATTGTGTATATGCCATTTATTCAAACACCGCTCACGTAAATTGAAAAATGACTGCACAAAAAATTTACTAAATAACGGATAAAATTAGACAAATTTTACCAATTTAAGAAAAAAATAAAAGAAAAATCTGTTCTTGTTGCTACACAAAAAACGGCGATTTTTTTTTTAACTAATGAGAGTGTACGAATAAGAATTTTGCATACTGTTGGTGCAACCATATTTACAGTCAGCTACACAAAATTAACTTGTTTATTTTTTCTTGATTTTATCTTGCAGTCCCGACGTAAAATGAAAAAGTGAAATATATTTAACAGGAGATGTTATCTTTACTTTTGAAAATTGGAAGAAGTCACACGGATGTACGTCTAGCGAATATGGGCTGGGGTAGTACTGTGAATGCTCCCATAGCCGGACAGTGATGGTCGCAGCACTTTTTTCCGGCTAAGGGAGTTGTCCGTCCATGGGAAAAAATAAAAAAAAACTCTATTTTTTAATGGCTTAATAAATAAATATTGGAGTTGTACCGAACAGTGATTTGGCCGAATACCGGATACCGAATATTCGGGCTGCAACTGGGCCGGATAGCCGAATATTCGGCGACCGGATATCTGCCCAAATTAAAAGTATAATAATTTGATGGTCTGATACTCAAATCAGACTGGAACAAGTAAAACCAACTTAAACATGTTTTTTTCCTTCTCCTCCACAAGATATTCTTACTTTCTGCACAGCAAAATTTTTGGGACATTTTTGAAGAGGTTGCGGAAGGCTCAAATTTGAAAAAAAAAAATATTTTTCATCTCCATGTGGCAGTGTATCCAGTAAGAGACTCTTTTCTGAAGCATGCATCGTATACGAAAGCAAGCGTAATAAATTATTACCCCTGAATGCAGAGAAACTAATTTTCATTGACCATAATTTGGCTTTAGTAAACTTCCAATATTAAATTGTTGTTTTTAACTGAAAAAACGACTATCCGGTATTCGGCCGGATGTCAAAAGACTATTCGGCACCGGCCGGATATTATAAAAGAAGCCGGATAGGCCGGATACCGAATACTTGCCGGATATCCGTCACACCTCTACTTATTAGTATCACAAAATAAACCAAAAAACAATTTAAAAAATGTTTTCATCCAAAAACAATACCACACAGTTTTTAACTCGAAAAATAAATAAATTTCTGTGAAAACTTTTGTTCACCACTGCATATCCACTCGTTAAATCACTGATAAAGTACAAGGAACGATGTGCTCATTGAGCGTTTCCTTCAATGTGATTCAATGATTGTGGTTCACACGGTGGAAGCAACATCCCTTCCAGCCTTCGGATCGCGTTAATTTTTCCAGCCAGCAACCATAAATGTTTTACGTTAAAAAATACATGATGTACCGTGTAGTACAGTTCTAGGATATCCGAACTGTTTAAAAACTTTCACCAGATTTCCGCAAGGAGGTGCGCTGTCGTGTGTCGTGTGCCGTGTGACGTCTTCAATCTGTTTTTAGAGAAGGTAACGCGGCGTGCAGGTGTAAACACGGAAGGCACTATCTTCTACAAATCGGATCAGCTACTGTGTTACGCCGATGACATTGACATTGTGGCGCGTTCACAGCGAGCCGTTGTAGAAACATACAAGGCGTTTGAAGAACAGGCGAAACAAGCTGCGGAGGATGAGGATGATGATGATGAGAAAACGAGGTGTATGCTGTCGAGCAAACTTGGATCCGTCGTTCATCAGTTATGTTGCACAAAACGCTACAATCGAGAGCTAGAATTTGAGATAGCCGGGCAAATACTACACAAATGACATATTGATGGAGATCCGACGTAGAATTGTCGTTGGAAATAGCTGCTACATCGGTTTGTCCAAATAATTTGGTTCAAAACTCCCGACTCGAAGGGACAAAATCATGCTTTACAAAAACTTTGTCTTTCTAGTTCCTTATGGAGCCCAAAGCTGGACGATAAGCAGGAGATTCTTGGTGTCTTCGAAAGAAAAACTTTGCGTTGGATATTTGGCCCATGTCTGCAAAGTTTTTTGGGGCATTTTTGAAGAGGTTGCGGAAGGCAAATAAGATTGACTTTTCTGTCCAAAAAAATACCGCCAACGAGATTGACTTATATCTCAAATTAGTAAGGCTTGAACGGAATAGTAACCCTTGGGCTTGGTGGTCAGTACCCAAATTCACAAAAACTTATTTTTCATCTCCTTGTAGCAGTGTATATAATGAGAGACTCTTTTCTGAAGCATGCATCGTATACGAAAACAAACGTAATAAATTATTACCCCTGAATGCAGAAAAACTAATTTTCATTCACCATAATTTGGCTTTAGTAAACTTCCAATATTAAATTGTTTTTCTATTTTGTTGTTTTTACTAAAAAAACGACTATCCGGTATTTGGCCGGGTATCAAAAGACTATTCAGCTCCGGCCGGATAGTATAAAAGAAGCCGGATAGGCCGGATATCGAATAATAATAATAATGGCGGCGCTACAGTCCGAGGTGGACCTGGGCCAAACTTCTTAGCAACCACTCGTGTTGTGCGTGCTATTCTCCTCTCACGAATGGAAGGGGACCTACAGTTTAATGCCGACTCCGAACTGCGAGATTGAGAAGCTTCTTGTAGACAGTTATACTCTTTGAGCATTGTCAATGACTCGGAAGAGGTTCAGCCCGAACTGGCATTTGAAAAACACGGGCACGGCGCCCGACATGCGAAAGATTTAATCCAGCCCAAAATTGAGTAGTCGTAAGTTCCTTAGTCCATTCTGATAAAGAAAATGTTCGGACTTCCGTTAAGTTAGGGGAAGCTCGATATGCGGTTAGAGCGATTTTTAGCTTTCGATTTTTCTTTAGTAGAATTTAATGGGTACGTGGTCGTGTTTGAGCGATTTGTGAAATCTAGATCGTTCGACACATATTCCCTGATCCACACACGCACTTGTTTTGTAGCCGTTTATGCTTCACACTAGAGATACAGATTCAAGAATTTATTTAGCTTCCAGTTTCTCTATTCCTGTCCGGCCGTAGCGTCTCTTCGACGCCTTCATCTAGGAACCTACTTCTTTGAAAACTTATGCGAACTCAGTGTGGTCCCCATTAGTAATCTAATACGCTTTATTACAGGCTACAAATACTCTATTGGATTGACCTCAGTCAGACTATGCGACTGCATAATGGATCAACACTTGTCTAAGTGCATACCTTAGCTACTTCTTACCTGCCTACGTAGTTTCTAGTTTTGGCTAAAAACAAAAAAAAAAGGTTTTAGGTGCGCGCCGCGCTGTCGCCATTGAGAAGAGTGAGAGCGAAACTGACTGGGCAACACTAAAGGCACGATTTTCCGAAAGTCTGAACAACTGCTAGCATACGCGGATGACATTGACGAGATTGGTGGAACACAACGAGCTGTCAATGAGGGGCTTGTTGATATTGAAACGGAAAGAGCATCTGATGTTAAACGGGAGTAAAAAATTATATGCTGTCTCTGAGAAAGGACGCTCAACATCAGCGACTTATTCAGAACGTCACAATAGGCAGCTAGAACTTCGAAGTATACAAAGACTTCGTCTATCTCGATCTCGATAGTACGAACATGAGTTTCAAGATCATACACAGAATAAGTCTAGCCAGTCGATGTTTAGGCTCAAAAGTGAGTGAATCTTGTGTTAATTATGATCCTTATTCGTTGTTTACCAAATTCAATAGATGCCACAATGGGAAACGAGTTCGTATTATTTAAAAAATCGAATGGCGCCCGGTACAAGGCCTTTTTTAAATTGGTGAACAAGATATACAGGACATTTTGTGTCAATAGAGGGCTGCTACACGTATATATATATGGCCGGCGATAACAACGATTTTCTGTTGAAGAAAATGTTCGAGGACCATACGAGTATTCCATCTCTGACCTACAAAATCGATTCAGCGTCTCTTCTCTTCTTTTTTCTAAGCCGATTTTGGCATTTGGCAGGATCTACATTTTCAGTTTTATCACCATATTGTAACAAGAGAACCTGCTAATGATGCGCCTTTAAGAAGGCACCCCACGGAAGACAACAAAACAAGTTGTTTTAATAAGTAGGGAGGAGCTATTAGCTTAGCGTAGAAGATTTTTTGGATTAGAGTTGTTCACGCTCTTAGGTATCCGATGCTTTGGACCCCTTCTTGTTCTTTAGCAGGCGCTACAGTCCGAGATGGACTTGGGCCTCAAGCAACATGCGTTTCCAAATAGCACGGCATTAGGCTAGGCCTCTCCAGTTCCATACACCCAGCTGATTGAGATCCCTTTCTAACTGGGCACGCCATTGGAGGCAAGGTCTATCTTTGCCACGTTGTCCTTGGGGTTGGAATCGAAGACATTTTGAGCTCTACATGACCCTGTCACTCAGTCGAGACTTTAGTTTGACTGGGTCGACATAGAGTTCGTCGTTTAATCTTCTCCTTTAAACTCCTTCCGCGCAAACGGAGCTTTGGACATCTTAACTGCTGAATATGCTGGTGTTCATCCCTCACAATTCGTTGCGGAACCTCTTTTTCTTATTGCTCTTAACAAAGACGAGAACAAAGGTCAGTCTTGTTCTGACGATGTCAAAACGAGGCACAAATATCTCGACTCCTTCCTTGTCTCTTGGACCAAAAGAAACGACACTTTGTGAAATTGAATCTTTTTTGCGACCTCGATGCCGTCTTTGTTTGAAGTGTCATTTGAAGTTGTTTGAAGTCAGATTTCTACACAATCTCTTCATCTTGTCCCACTCCTTCCAGCAGAAAAACACTGTGTACCTCCACTGATAAGATACAAACGAAAAATAGTATCTCCAACGCTCAGTATATTTATCAGACAGATTCACCGTTAAATACTTTTCAAATTGAACACTTTTGCGGAAGACGTTTCCTGCTGACAATTTCTCTATTTCTCCGCATCATCTAACGGTTACACCCTATAAACCGTCATTACCCATTTCGCCGCGTTGATCCGAACGCCATCTAGAGCCCACAACTGCTCCATTCCACAAGAGCTTTTTCTCCCGGCTCGCATGCAGAAAAGCTCCCCGCCAGTGCATGCCTCAGCGAAGTGTGTCACAAACGAAAACAAATGTATGCCCACGTGAAAAATCTGCAAACCCACAAGTTTGCAAATTCCACCACAGCCGCCTCTGCTCGCTGTGGTGAGCGAGAGAGATGGCTATCGCTGGAAATTCACTTGTGTCACATATCGAGAAAAATCGATAAACAAACATGGCGAATTGGTTTTCGCTTCCTTGTCGTAGAGTGGGTAGGTACCGTTTGTAACTGCGTAGCACCTGTTGGCATAATTTTGCGCGTCTCGCTGCGGTGAAGTATGCGCTGTGAAGGCGGGAGTTTTTTTTTGGATTCTTGTTGCGAATACGCCACGGATTGGAATTCGCCATAGTGAGCCGGAGTTGCATCAGTGAAACGAAAGAAAATAACAAAACAAAACAAGCCAGTAATCAAATCACTCTCTGAAATCTCGAAAGTATCTCTCCCTCTCTCGCGCTTTCTGTCTCTCCGTTCACTTGTTCGTTGACACAAAAGTTCGGCCATTCGCCGCTACTGAGTCTTCATTAGCCGCGGCCGGCAAGCAACGACTCGGCCAGTTTTGTATACATTTCGCCGCATCTGTGCAGAGACACACACACACACAGAACCGCAATTCGCCGCAAGAAAAACGCCAAATTCGCGGCGGCAATGGCAATGGCGATGTTGATGGCGTTTTACTGTGTGTATGCCCCGCTGTGTGCAGTCTGCGTGTAGAGGAGACTCGCTCGTTCGTTCGTTCGCTCGTTTTGTGTGCGTCAAACAAGAAGAAACCGAAAAGCGGAGCAAGCAAAAGCGAACAAAAAAGAACCTAAAACAATCAGATTTTCCCTTCGCTCTCGTGTTGTGTGTGCGCTCTCGCCGTTCCCGATAGCATTTGTCTTGTTTGCGTTTGCGAATATTCGTCGTCTTCGTCGTGAATGCGAATTTGTACGTTAACCAGTGCGAAATAGATGCGAGAAATTCAAAAAAAAAAGCGAGAACATTTTACAAGAAAACGCATCAAAAATCAAAATAAAACAAAATTCATGTGTCCGCGAAGTGTGTGTGTGCGTTTGCAAAGGTGTTAAGCGGAGAACGGAAGGACGGAACTGCAGCGCAGCAAACGGTACTACAAGTAAGTTCTGGGATTCCTTTACACCTTGCTCTCAAGCGGGGGGGAGGGGGGTTTGAGTGGGCGTGTTGCTTGTTTCTTTCGCTTTTTCCCTGCGAAATAGTCAAATTTCGCAACTAATTTGACATTTCCCAAGCGGATAACCGCTTCGTACGTCATCAGGTGTCCAGTTGGGACCGAAATTCCAGCGTAAAATGCAACGATTTTGCAACAATATGGTGCGGTGCACAGTGAGTGGAGCGTGGCGGCGGGTGGTGGCACCCTTTCGCGCATACATTGTCTTCGCTTTTCATGGAATTTTTGTTATTTTTGTTGCTGTTCTTGTCAAAAGTGGAGGGTGGCATTCGGTGTAATCCCTTTTACACATCTAACCCATGTAACTTTTGACATTTGCTGGCTGCTGTCGGTCGTTTTGGTTGTGTTCGCTCGCCCTGTTGGCCGTGTTGCTGTGCGGTGCAACTTGTAAGAGTGGCTGTTGTGACGTCGTTCGTTTTCACTGCCTCGTCGCAAATCAATACAAATCGCAATATGTTCAGCGACGATGATGCTGCCGACGACGACGACGCTGACGCTGACGATGATGATGACGATGCTGGTGCTGGTGGTGAAAAAGTTGTGCGTCTTTAATTGCAAAACGGTCATCCGCCTACTTCGAGTGCAGAACTTCTGTCACCCACATTCCTCTACTCCGTAGCTACACTCTGTGTGTGAAACGTCAACAGTAGATGGCGGTATGACGACGGGGCGGCTGGGGGAATATGACACAACCGTCATAAACCCAACACCAGTGGCGAGCGAACACGAATCCGAACAATAGTCCGAACTACGCCAAAACCCTGTGATAAAAAAAAAGAACTTTATCTCTGAATTTTCAGCTCTGATTTTGTTGTTGACTTTCGGCGGTGGAAAATCCATAAGCATCCCTTACTTCAAAGTCACACACATTCACCCTCTCCCACTCACACACTCACACTCTTCCTCTCATCGAGTTCACATGTGTGTACATCCCCGTTCAGCCGTTCGTACAGATTTGACGCGAGGGCATGGGGAGTGTGTTACTGATGGTAACCCATTGACCAATGGGAAAGTCAATTGTAGCAGAGCGTGGCATGCATCGGGGTGCTGCTGCTGGCATATGGGTGGCTGATGGATATTTTGGGTTTGTGGGGCGAGCAGTATTGTGTGACACCTGTCAGCGGTATTGAGCTGTAAACTGTCAATGTGGGGCAAAAGTTATCTTGATGTGTGGCAAGTGTGGGGGGACTCTTCAAGCGGTTGGCGTTGTACGCTACGTGTACAAATCACAATCGTTCTAATCAAAAGTGTGTGGGATTTGCCGGGGTGGTTTCTTCGAATTGCGGAAACACCAAATACTATCTTTATGGATGGGGACACTATCAATAATCTTTTGTTTGATCTTTATATGCGCTTCTTGTTGTTGATGAAGAGAATGTCATTCTCTGCTTTATAGGGTGTATATTTCAATGTTTTGCAGTGCTATTGAGGTAGCGTGCGGCAAATAGGAAATTCTAAAAGTATAGACTGAGAGAACTGACTAAGTTTCCTCCACGGAAGCGTCAGTGTATTTCTATTCCAGGGGAAGTCCTGTAATGATTAGTTTGATGCTCCCAGTATTCATGCTAGAATGAGACCTTTCCCATTTCGTCGTTAGCACAAATGTCCCCGTTTCAAAACACCTCCTTGACTATGGCGATCTGCGGATACTTGCGAAGGAGACTCCTTGTTCACTTATCTTGTGAGGCTTCGAAAGAAGAATCACAGAAATCTTTTGTGGAATAAATCATAAATGTGTTGTTCATTGGCGCCCTGTCGTAGTAGACAAGTGCGTCAACTCTTACGCACGAACTCGTACGAACTCCAGGTTCGATTTCTGAAAAACTTCTTTCATGTTTCAACGGCTCCACATCTTCGAGTCGCTGACAATGATCAACGAGTAGTATAACTGTGTAGAAAATGCTTCTTAGTCTGAAATGTCAGAGTCCTCCTTAAACTGTTGGTCCCCTCGACTCATTAGCGAACAATAGCACGAACAACATGAATGATTGCTGCAGAAGCTAGGTCCAAGCATACCTCGGACTGTAGCATTACAAAATTATTTTGGACCTATAGCGAACGCTGCGTTCAGCACATTTAAAAGGAGTCCTCAAGTGACCTCGTTTCCTAAATGGTTTGCGTCAACGAATGCTTAGTCTGCTGAAGATGGTAGTAGCTCGTGCTATTAGAATCCGCCATTTATAAGATTTCTTTCTCCTGTTTCTCGCGCCTGCAAGCTGCTGAATCACATCTCTGCCCTCTGGTCGACGAGCCGCGACTCTGTCCTTAGGTATTACATCGCCGGACATGACGAATATATTGTACTTAGGTTAGGTTAGGGGCTGCTAGTGAATTCACCAGCCCACTGGTCCATGTTGGTCCATTGTGAGACCCCTAGTCAGACTGATTGACCGGTCCAGCGTCAGTGCCGTTAATTTGATCCCAACGGCAAATGATGACTGGACCAGATTTGAAAACCGGACAAAGGCCTATTAGCTTTGATTTCACTGGGATTCAAACCTGAGACCTTAGGGCAGGCATTTAACCAACTGCGCCATTCAGTCTACCTGGTAAGGCAGCATCTTGGTCTCTTTTCAGAGATGAACAGATACCACTAGAATTGCTTCAGATCTCGTCACGCGAAGAATTTTTTGGAACACAACTTAAGCACTCAGACTCAAAACTGGTCCATTGTAATTTGTTAATTTGATCCCAACGGCAAATGGTGACTGGCCCAGATTCGATTTCACTGGGCTTCGAACCTGGGAACCCTCTAACTTCGGGCAGGCACTTAACCAACTGCGCCATCCAGTTGTTCTTAGATCTCGTCATAGTCCTTCTTTGTATGGCGCCAAAGTCCTGGATGAGCTTGAACTTCAACCAACAAGCCTCTCCAGCTGGCACGATCTTTTGCTAGATGCCTCTAGCTGCGCACACTAAGTTGGTACACTTGTGTGCGCCAAGTGCACCAACTTAGTGTGCGCCACCTTAATCGTGGACGTCCTCTGTTGTGTTGTCCCACAGGTTTAGATTTGAAAACTCATCGGACCGGAGCTAAGTTGTCCAAGCGCTCTACACAAACTGACCATCATAGGCGTTAAATCCGTAGACACCCAATTAGATTTAGGTCACTACTGGTTCGTGGCTGAATTTTCTCTTTCAATTGCCATCAAGTAGAACTTCTCTCTCGAAAAGACGAAGAGCTTCGTCAAACGCTTTGGACATTGTCCATTCCCTTGCGCCGTAGGGCAGGACTAGGATGATCAAGGTCCTGTGCGAGGCCAACGTGATCTTTCCAAAAAGGGCTCTAAGACTCGACTATAAATGTAACAGCGGTGGGTAAGCGCTTGGTCTTGATGACTGGAAGCAGCGTGCCCAGGACCGTCAACGATGAAAGGCAGCGATTCATCAGGCTCAGACCCTACATGGGTCGTAGGCCTACTAAGTAAGCAAGGTTGGTAAGCGCTATTCTGCGTTTAGTCTCGGTACTGATGTTGTTTGTACTGTATACTGTATGTACCGCGGAGCCGAGATAGACGAAATCCTTCACTGACTCGAAGTTATAGCTGTCTATTATGACGTTCTGGGCAAGTCGTCAATGTTGCGCGTCCTATTTCGAAGGCAGCTTATACTTTGCTTCGCCCTCGTTTACCGCCAAACCCATTTTAGCCGCTTCCGTTCCATAGCTGTGTCCGACCAACCACGTCAATGTCGTTCCTGTATCCCAGCAGTTGTGCGGACTTTTGCCGATGAACTACATAACTGGCCAACACAGGTCTAAGTGCACTCTTAAGCCACTTCAATCCACCTATCTACCTAAGTACAAACTGTCAAGAAAAAAGGACGCTCAACGTAGCTTAACAGTATAATCCAAGCGAACTGAAACAGCGCCACCTGAAGAGAAAGAGAGAAAGAAATATTAATTTACAGTTTTCATTACAAAATCTACGTCGTCTCTTTCCCCGCATAGAGGGTGAGTGGAGGAGAAGATATAACAACGAACTGTACGAGCTGTTCAGCGACATTGACTTAGCCAGAAGGGTCAAGATCCAACGGTGCCATGACATAACGCCAAGCGACATAAGGCGAAATTTTAAAACTTGGCCTTAAGTCGCTTTATCAAAGTGACATAAGACCAAATCGTTTTCTCAAAGTTCTCTTTCGCTTAGCGTTATATCCGGGCCCCAGATCCAACGATTGAAATGGCAAAGTCATATAGCGCGAATGGAAACCAATGCTCCGGCCCGGAAAGTCTTCGAATCCGACCCCGAGGGACGGCGCAGTTGAGGACGACCGCGACTCAGGTGGCGCACGCAAGTGGAAAGGGACCTCAACCAACTGTGCATGCGAAACTGGAGGCAGCTAGCTAAAGATCGAGCTGGCTGGAGACGCTTGTTGGTTGAGGCTGAGGTCCAGGGCCGGTCCTACTATATATGCAGGATGTGCAAATGCACAGGGCGTCAAGTGCCCTCAATCCTAAATTCCTAAGGATTCATTTGAGTGAGGGCGCTAAACACAGGCCTTGCACAGGGCGCACATCTAGCTAGGACCGGGCCTGCTCAGGTGCACCCCGGACTATAGCGCCACCTTAAGTAAGTAAGTTGTCTATTTCCGCTAAAGAATGAAACACCAGGTCATCCAAAAAGGAATGAACTCAATTCATTCAACCACCAGGGGTGATTGAAATTGCTGACGGTGGAGCCAATAACATCTTCGTTTAAATAAAAAATATGTTGCTCCGTGTTGCAAAGTGACCGCCGCGAGAGTTAATGCACAATTTGGCCTCGTTCCACAATATTTTGCGTGACTCTTCACGAAGCCTTTGATAATAAATTGTCCATTTCTCTTTTTTGTGTTCCTACTCGGCTGTTAAGGTCTGTTTGTTTATTCGTATAGACCCACAAAAAGAAATGTCTGGAAATATAAGACCAAGAAATCATGCGGATCAGTGCAGATCACCAAAGCCAGGGATTAAGCGACCGGGGAAAGCTTGCTGAATAATGTTAACTGGTGCTTGTTGCTTTTGCTGAATTTTTAAGGCCATTGAATCAGAGGCAGCGTGGTAATCACAGTTAAAGTGCTTGTTCTTGAAAAAAAAAATATGTCTACATTTTTGCAAGGTTTTTGCTAGGTATTTGGTATTCAGCTATTCAGCAGGTTCGTAAAAGTAGCCAATTTGACACTTGTGGTTTGATTTGTTGTCAGTATGGTTTGTCATTTTGAGTAAACTTACGCCAGAGGAGCGCTTACAAATTTTGAGAATTTAAGTCAAAAATCCAGGTTTAGTTCGTCGGAATTTACTCCGAAAATCAGTAACCGCGCACGACTACGTCAATAACAAAACATGTGGAGACAGAAGTGAAACCTTAGGGGTTCCATTGAACCCATTCTGGTACGGAATCCATTTTTTTTTCTATTTTCTTTACCGTTAGATTAACACGTCATAAGTGGAAAACGGCCAGAAATGGTATATTTGGAACTCCAGACTTGTTTATAATAATAATAATGGCGGGGCTACAGTCCGGGGTGGACCTGGGCCTAACTTCTCAGCAACCACTCGTGTTGTGCGCGCTATTGTCTCTCTCACTTGTTTTCTACCCCGAAATATGCCACAAATACCTTCGCTACCCGAGATAGACGTTCGGCCTACCGGAGTCTACGGCGTCTAATTTGTTCTCAAACTATAGATCCGTACACAACTGGATGGGGCAGTTGGTTAAGTGCCTGCCCCAGTTCGAGGGGTCCCAGGTTCGAATCCCAGTGAAATCGAATCTGGTCCAGTCACTATTTGCCGTTAGGGTCAAATTAACGGCACTGGAGTAGGTTGTTGAGTGAGACCCAGGTCCACCTCGGACTGTAGCGCCCTAAGAAGAAGAAGAAGAAGGAGTAGGTTGCTGCCTGGCAGTACAATGGACCAGTTTTGAGTCTGAGTGCTCCAGTAGAGTTTCAAAAAAATACTCCGAAAAAAAAAAAATAGATCCGCACAGAGTCATCCTTTTCCACATCAAACATCAACAAAGCTTCTTGTCTTCCGCGATCGACTTGTGTGTAATTTACCCGCACGTGCCTTAGCAAGCACAGAGAACCCCGCCACCTCAGGTTATAAACCGTGAATTCAAATGCAAGCCTGTACTTAAAAGCAACTCTTCTTGTGCCGAAAACCAAGTTAACAAGTCTAAACGTCTCATAAATGCTGTTGACCGGTAGCATTAGTTGACTGGTTTAACGAGCAAGCAAACATTCTTTCCGTTTTGCTTGAACATACCTGCTTCTCGTCGTGGGAGACTTAGATCATCGTCACCTTGTTAGCATTAATTTGAATAAGCTTAACTTTTCCCCGCTCGTGTCCGCACTTTAGACCACCTTTCCGATTGTCTATTTCAATGTGATACTCGTTTTGCCGAGACTTGGGAGTGTTTTGCTAACGATTGCTGCAAAATTTGCACTCCACCAGTGTTTGACATTTGACAAGATTGCTGGACGAAAAGTCAAGTGATTCTCAAAATTCTTGTTAACGTGCAACTTGATCATAAATGTCTGCGGTGTTTCTGCATCCGCGTACAACCCAAGTGTCAAATTTTTGACTTTTGTTTCTTTTTTTCCAATTTGACAGTTATTTCCAATCAAAACATGTCAAAACAATGAGGAGATGACACACACGACAAACCGTTTCATTTCCATTCCTTCCCTTGACCTCGCCAACCAATCGGATGGAATCATTCAGCGAAGGAAATATGAGACTGACTAGTTTTTTTTTCGATTCACATTATTGACAGTTACGTGATGCTGAACATCACTTGAACAAATAAACATGACGGGCAGAGTAAATTGTTTATCTTCATAGGAGAGTGTTTGTTTAGATGTATTTTGTGTGTGCTGCAGAAAAGGAACGGGAACAAAAAAACTCATTCAGAGATGAAGAAGTAGTCTGCCTTGCGAATGGCAGCGGCAGCTTTTGTTTACGATTCGATTGACTTTCTGATGAGTTCCAAATTGTTGATGTACCGGGAAGAGAGACGTACCGAAATGTGATTGAGTTGTAAGGCGAATTTTTGGTTCAAATGAGGTTGGTGAATATTTGCTCATGTGTTTGTTTGTCGTGGAAAATTACTCGGAGCTGTCAATGAGGCATCAGTTGACACTTCATTTGTCATTGGAAACTATACCACTGTCGGTGGTGATTTCATTCAAATGAGTCTGTCTCATTTTTTCGATCGGGGCATAGGGTTATTTTTGGATAGACAAATACAGTCAAAATCGCTTATAACGACATCGGTTATAACGACAAATTTCTGGGAACTAAGAATGAGCTGAGCTCCATTATATGTAATCCAATAGCATAAGAAATCGTTTATAACGACAAATCGCTTATAACGACCAAATTCGCCGGTCCCTTGAAGGTCGTTATAACCGATTTTGACTGTAAATGGTGTTTCTTTTTGAAAAAAAGTTCCCCATTTATTCGATAAAAAATTTAAGGGAATGAACGAAAATCGAAATCTAGTGAAACTTAGTGACTACGCAATCGTCTCATGATCGCCAGTGGCACAACATCACAGAGGACGTCCGTCTTATAGATGGCACACACAAGTGGAGAAGGACCTCAACTGGCTTGTGTGCCGTGTGCGGCATTGGAGGCAGGTAGCGAGCTGGAGAGGTTTGTTGGTTGATGCCCACCCTGGACTGTGTGACGCTACAAAGAAGAAGAAGAAGATCGTATCAGGATCTGCATTCTGGGGTCCTAATTTTCGAACACTTTTCGAGTTCCATTTCTCACGAATGTTAGCTTTCAAGGCAACACGTATATTTCGTCTTCTTCTTAGGGCGCTACAGTCCGAGGTGGACCTGGGCCTCACTCAACATGCCTCTCCAGCCAGCACGATCTTTCGCCAGCTGTCTCCAGTTTCGCGTACCAAGCCGACCGAGGTCCCTTCGACTTGTGTGCGCCACCTTGTTCGTGGACGTCCTCTCTTGCGTTGTCCCACAGGCTCAGAGTCGAAGACTCTTCGGGCCGGAGCTAAGTTGTTCATACGCTCTACATGGCCTAGTCATCTTAGACGTTGGATCCGTAGACGCCTGGGTAGACTCATGTCACTGTACAGCCCATACAGTTCGTGGTTGAACCTTCTCCTCCAAATGCCATCAACGCAAACAGGACCAAAGATCGCGCGCAGAACTTTTCTCTCGAAAAGACCAAGACACTGTTCATCCGCTTGGGATATTGTCCATGCCTCTACGCCGTAAAGCAGGACTGGGATGATAAAGGTAGGGCACTCGAAGACCTACAAATCTATAAGGAACTACGATAATATTCAGTATTGGCGCCCTGGGCAAGTAATCGCGCTACATATCTTGTAGTTGGCAGTCAACGTGTTGATTTAATGCGAGGAACCGTCAGAAGGATATGATGCAATTTTTACTCAAGCTTCGTCATTTCAACAGTTAGTGTGACCCCAAGATATTTAGAGTAAGAGATCGTCTGCAGCTGTTGAGGACCTGTCTCAACTAAAATGTGCTTCAATTATAAACAAGTTGCTCAAATCTGGGTAATTTATGGAGGAAGTTCAAGAAGATAGATATGCATGTGTGGAGGCCACTGGCGATCAGTGTCACATGCAGTTAATTAGCCGAGTGCGGTTTTAAGTGTCGCCCGCTGACGACTTGACAGCTAAGCTTCACGGCTTGAAACTCCAACACGCACGAGGTTTCAAGTTTGACAGTTTCAACCAATCTCTCTCTTGTTTCGCCATCCGCTCACAAGTAAGCAGCTGTTAGGAATCTAGTAAGATTGATGAAAGCTTTCCGAGTTTTCTTATTTTCCTACACATGCAACGAAACATACAGCAGTCTGTGAGAAAGTTGTCTCTCCTCTACAGATGTTTGTGGTGGCCATAAGCTCATGAAAGGCCAATGCGTAGATTCTAGAGCAATCACTAGTGTTGAGCGTGCTATTGTCGTCATACGAATGGAGGGACCCATAGTTTAAAGCCAGCTCCGAACCGCTTTGGAATGCCGTGACATTTGCTCGGATAATGACATTATCCGAATATCCGGATAATAATAATAATAATGGCGGCGCTACAGTCCGAGGTGGACCTGGGCCTAGTTTCTAGGCAACCACTCGTGTTGTCCGTGCTATTGTTCTGTCACGAGTGGAGGGGACCTACAGTTTAATGCCGACTCCGAACGGCGAGATTGAGAAGCTTTTTCTAGACAGTTATTAGAGTTGTACCGAATAGTGATTTGGCCGGATACCGGATACCGAATATTCGGCCTGTAGCTGGGCCGGATAGCCGAATATTCGGCGGCCGGATATCTACCCAAATTAAAAGTATAATAATTACTCAAATCATCCCGGTACAAGTAAAACCAACTTAAACATGTTTTTTTCCTTCTCCTCCACAAGATATTCTTACTTTCTGCACAGCAAAGTTTTTGGGACATTTTCGAAGAGGTTGCGGAAGGCAAGTCAGATTTAGTTTTCTACCAAAAAAATACTTTCAACGAGCTTGACTTATATCTCATAGTCAGTAAATGTTTTTTTATTTTGTTGTTTTTTACTGAAAAACGACTATCCGGTATCCGGCCTGATATCAAAAGACTATTCGGCTCCGGCCGGATATTACAAAAGAAGCCGGATAGGCCGGATACCGAATACTTGCCGGATATTCGTCACACCTCTAACAGTTATACTCTTCGAGCATTGTCAGTGACTCGAAAGAGATGGAGCCGTGAAAAAAATGTTTGATGTTTTTTTTTCGAGATTCGAACCGACGACCTCGAGCGTAGGCGTCGACGCACCTACCCACTACGCCACGGCGTCCCGGATATCCGGATAGCCTCGTAAATATGCCAGTACTTAAATCTACTTACATACATGACTTTGAAAACGTGCATATCTTTAAATTGATTTACTAAATACGCACTTACGAATACGTAACCGAAATCATTACGCACCAGAAATCATTATCCGAAAACGAAACTTCTTCAATTGGCGCTACAGTCTGGGGTGGACCTGGTCCTCAGCCAACATCCCTCTCCATCCACGATCTCACGGACTTCTGATAGCTGCTTGCAGCGATGCATGTTCAGCCCTTTTCAGCTGTGTGCCATTCCTGCTGTGCACTTCAGATTCGAAACTATCTCGAATAATTTTTCGGCTATCCGGATACCCGAAATTTGCGGATATGTCTAATCGTTAGTAAGCCGAAAGAGGTGGTGGATGGATGGCTAGGAACCGATCAAGACTGTCTGCACAGGATAGTGTTGATGTGCTTATCCGCTACGCTATGACATCCATATGAGGAAACTCCTTAGATGACAGCTTATTTTACTTAAGGTTATGACATATTCGCAGGTTTGTCTATTTTAGATCGACTCAAGCAATTTTTGCCTCCTCGAAGTAACTAAATCACACCAAATTCAAGAAATTCGTTGAAGATTACATGATTTCTAAGGCCACTTGAAACTTATTAAGTCTATGAAGCAGTAGCAAGTGAAGTCTAAATCTGATTCATCCTTAAGCGCCCCACGAGAATATAAACGCGTACTGTTCTGAGCACAAGCTCCAGCTGAAAGCGGAATTTAACGACGCATTTCGTCCAATTGACAACCACTGACTTGTTGCTTTCGAAGTTCTGCTCAGAGAATCCTTTTCCAAAAAGGACAAGTCGTTGTAGTTTCTCATGAGACACGGAATAGTTCTCTACAGCCCTAAACTTCCTTGGCTTCCTTTCATCAAAATATTTAGACTTAGAAACTAGGAAACAACATTTCAGACGTTTCACCTGATCTTCACTATACAAGCCTCCCAGACATCCTGGGGGGACCAAAAACTTGTTTTCATTCAAAACAGGTGTCGATGACAGGTCAGAGCATCATTGAATATTCAAGAACCCAAATTTCGCAGAATCCCACTTGCCCCTTGACCTCCATCAATCAATACACCCCACCTGCTGAGGGCTCTTAAATTCAGGCAAATATGAATATGGACTCAATCTACGGTCAGACAGTGACTTCAACCCCTTCATTGTTGGCCCAACAAGTGCTGAAGCACATCGAAGTGTGCCTCTCAATACTCATAAGCGCCCTTGTCGCCACATTTAAGTGTCAAGTTTGATTTAGTCCTTCAACTCTATCCATCCGCCCATCCATCATGTCCGACCTCCACTCGTAGATCCACTCGTCTCTGGGCCGAAATCAAACAGGTTCCAGGAATCTAATAATGTCTGTGGAAAGCCCTGAAAAGTTTGCGAACACTCCCCCCCCCCTTCCCCAGTGCACACAAGAGAACTCGGTCGGTTTTTTTTTGGGGGAAATTCATTTACATCTTTGTGCCCTTTGTGCAAATCCTGCCATAAAACCCCCCGCCGCCGCCGCCGAAAAGAAAAGTGTGAATTCCTTTACTTCCTTCGGATGACAAATGGGGTCTGCCATTCGTTTTGGGGGCGCTCTCTCTCTATGCGACGTGTTCGTGAGTGACTGGGTGTGTGTGTGCGTGGCGCCCACGCGTGTTTTGGGAAGAGAAGGCAAGAAAACAAGAATCGAAGAGAAAAGTGGACTCGCAGCATCCCTTCGAAATCGTGCCACGTTCCACCGCCGAGCGTATAGACATCCTGTGAATGCGTGGGCAGAGGACTGTTATTGTTTTTCCATATTTTCCCTTCCATCTCGCAAGTGGAAGAGCTAAAAATAGAACACCCACTGTTTTGCCGTCGTGGTGCAATGCTCACCCACTCACACACACACACTCGCGCAGGGACACATCGCCGTGTCCTTGTCGTGCTGAAGGAGAGAGATAAGGTCACGGGGAGCTTTCCGAAAAGGTGACGTAGATGATGATGACTTACTTCGGAGAGAGTGGGCGTGAAATGAAATCGTTTCGCATTAAAACACACCCCATCAGCGATTCACAATTAAAGATGGACCTCATCCTTGAGGCGTTTCCCTGCTCGCAGTGGCCGCCGGTTTGAACAACCCCACCCGAGGCACCTTGACGGAGGTTCCATTAACGTTTCTGCTTCGTCAGAGTTTGAATATTCATCCAGGCCATCGTCTGCCGGCGGGAATGGGGGATGAAGTAATTTTCCTCGAGGATCTCCTCTCCAGTTAATCCCGCCGGGGCTGTGTATGCATGACCGGTCGGCGACGGCACACAAGTAAGTTTCACTTTATTAACCCATTTCGTGAGGCCATTCCCCGCGGGGGAGCTTTTTAACGTGGAGTTGCCCTTTTCTCCTCTTTGCTTTGCAGCGAGCAGCCGCAGAGGGGGGCTGCATGGTCTGCCAGCCATCCCGGGGGGTGGGCCTGGGCGATGGAAAAACTGTTTTGCGGTTGCAGTTGGATACACCACAGACGATACAAGGATACACTTGTTGCGTCCCGTAGTAAAGTTCGCGCAACATTTTGCAGAGGTAACGAACCGTCGAAAAAAAGAACACCGAACGTGGATGGTGCTTGTATCCTCCCCCCCCCGCACATGAAAAGGGCACCACGCGTCTTTGAGTACACAGTTAATTCAGTGAAATCGAAAAGTTAATTTGTGACATTTCAGCCGTCAAAGGAAACTATCTTCTGGTGGGTGGCCGCCAGTGGGCGCGACTAACGACCGTGTGTGTATGTGTGTGTGTGTGTGTGTGTGGGGGTGTCTAAAAATAGTTCAAATCTGGAACCTGTTGATACGTCACATTGTGGGCCGTCACGGTCGGTGAGCATGAAGGGTGGAAATTTATGATGCCCTCAGCCGGGTGTTGATGATTTGCAAATCTGATTGCTTTTGAATGTGTCTACGGGGCGGGAGTGTGTGGCTGCGTGTGTGTGAGGAGGGGTGCTTTGGTGGCAGGTGACAGTTTTGGGAATTTCATGCGAGGGCGCATTTGATATTCAAGCACGTTAACGAACTGATAGGGATTTTAATTTGTTCTGTCGCCGGAAGTCCTTTTTGCTGATGGATTGGTGAAGGAGCTGCGTCATTCGAAAAGGTGGTTGAACCTTTTAGATAAGAAAACAAAAAAGAGCCTCGAATGTGACGCGTGGTTTTTGTGGGAGTGCAGGAAGTCTTAGGAGGAGTTGCTTATGCACGTAGCACGAGCTGTATTTGGTTGATGGGTACAACAGGAAAAATTATTCTTTTCCCTGCACCAAGTGTGAGAACCTGAGGAGAAGTTCCCGTTGAGCCGGTATTTATTTTTAAGCACTCTCTCAGCCCCAGTGCTGATTTATGCCAGCATCCCCAGGGAAAGAAGACTTTTTCTAAGGCAGCTGTGTGCTCAAAGCCATTTGATCATCTCGAAACGTTTTTCAACGATTTCGTCCTTGAAAGTTGATTTTTATTCACGTCAGGGGGTAAACCCATTAAGGACGGTAGCGACCTGGGGGAGACGTTTACTCTCACGCGCAGTATCCAACTTTGGAAGGAAGGGATCCTATTCTAAAATCCCTGTAAAAAGGTGTCTGAAAAAAGGCCGGTATGCATAGGCTCACCGAGCGCTACCGTTGAATATTAGAAAAAAAGGAATCAGTCATCGCCATCTCTGTTCCAAGATCCCGACCTAATCTTGGAAAATTTTAAAATTGAGATTTGAAATAAATTGCGCCTCTGGGGCAGCGTTCATGTCGAGGAGTAGGACTAGGACATGCTTGTGGTTGCACAGCTTAGCTTGGCGGACGGGGCATTTATAGCTCCCTCACACAGACGCCATATGGGTGCAGCCAAAATCTCTTGGCTTTAGCTAGGTTATAAATTTCAACCATGCAGCCGTCCCTTTGACTTTTACTTATAGGGATTATCAATCTATTAGCATTAATGCTCTCCAAATAGCAATTTGATCTGCGCCCTGGTATCAATGTCATCCCCAGTCTGACCCTAATAAAAAAATTTAGATTTTTCAAGAAATAATCCTCGCGGTTCCTTGTAAAACAGTAAATGTTCGTAATAATTTTTGTCCTCACTGACTGAAGTTTTAAATGTTGTTAAACAACGTAGCAGGCTTTATAGCAGATGGAAAAGAAGGTCTTCTGATAATACTTGGATTGCTTACAAAACTCTATGTAACAGATCAGCTGTCATTATGCGGAATGCCAAAAAGAAACTACGATGCTTCTAAGTTAGATACTAAGCTTCCTGCTAAGAACCTTTGGGATAACTTACGTCAATTCGGGGTCTCTAGTAATGAAAAAGTGAGTAAATGTGATGCTGATCCTGAACAAACTAAATTTTTTTTAAATTTTGCTGATAATATCCCTCAACCCAATTTAAGCACATTTGAAATTGAAGTAGTTACTGAGGTTGAGATTATCAATTCAATTAGAGAAATCAGATCGGATGCTATTGGGGAGGATGGGGTACCCATGAGGTTTATTAAGTTAATACTGCCGTTCACCCATATTTTGAACAGTTGTATTATAACCTCAACATTTCATCTTGCCTGGAAAAGAGCGCGAATAATGCCAGTCCCGAAGTCGAAAAATCGAAAAAAATATTAGCATTCTTCCATGTTTGTCGAAAGTCTTAGAAAAAGTTATTGCCAAACAACTACTTGAACACTTGTCTCGGAACAATCTTCTATACGCAGGGCAATCCGGTTTTAGGGCCGATCACAGCACTTCCACGGCTATGGTAAACATCTTAGATGATATTCGACAAAACTTTGATAAAGGTTATGTCGCTCTACTCTGTCTGTTGGATTTCTCTAAGACCTTTGACATAGTAAACCATAAAGATCTATGCTGGAAGCTAAAAAATCTTTTTTTCGTTTAGTGATAATGCAATCCGTTTCTTCAATAGTTTTTTGTCTAATAGATGTCAAAGAGTTGTCAGTTGCGATTCCTCTTCAGCACTTTTAAGCGTAAAGCAGAGTGTTCCACAAGGTTCTACCCTTGGACCCATCCTCTTTTGTTTATTCAATAACGATTAACCATCCGTGTGTGAACATTCAACAGCCCATTTATACGCAGATCAATCAATTGATCAATTGTCAATTGATCAAAATCAATTGTATTCAGCCAAGCACTCAGGTAATCCTAAAAATCCTAATCTCTGGTGATAAACTTGAGATAGTTGAATCAGTGTGTAGTCTTGGTTTTGTGATCAACTGTAAATTGTCTGGTTATCACCATGTTAATAGAGTGACTGGAAGAATATATGGATGCCTTTGCAAGCTCTGGTCAAGTTCAACTTCACTTGTATTTTACTACTTATAACCTATGCCGAAGTTGTATACAGTAAGTTTGACTCTCTGTCCCATCGAAAATTGGAAGTTGCTTTGAATGATTCTGTCAGATACATTTATGGATTACGTCGATTTGATCATATATCACATTTGACTAGGGGGCTGTTGGGAACTTCTCTCAGGCTATACATAGACGCTAGAAATTGCCAATTCTTACATAAGATTATTACAAATAAGACTCCTGAGTACCTTTACAACAAACTTCACTTTGCTCACTCACTTAGAACACGCGCTCTAATTCCATCACGCCACCATTATACATAAAGTTATGGAACTCTTTACCACTGAACATTTTTTTTTTGTTTTTCGGAGGATTTATTGATACACTACTGGAGCACTCAGACTCAAAACTGGTCCATTGTACTGCCAGGTAGCAACCTACTCCAATGCCGTTAATTTGATCCCAATCGCAAATGGTGACTGGACCAAATTCGATTTCACTGGGATTCGAACCTGGGACCCCTCGAATTTGGGGCAGGTTCTTAACCAACTGCGACATTTAGTCGTATGCCTAAAGCCTTGCTCAATCCTTTAACCAATTCCAGGATGTTCAGGAATGGACGACTTCTCTGAATTTGATCGGTGGTCTAAATTGGCTAAGACTTGTCTGGATCCCGGGCGACCACGTTATCATAAGAAATAAAATCGCCGATTAAGTTGCTAGGCAAGCATCAGAGGAGGTCCTCTCAGAACTTGAACCTGCGCTAGGACTGCCTGTATCCTTGGTTAGGGCTTCCATCGATGGTTCTTTTCGAGAGCACAACCGCAGGCGGCATGACTCCCCCCCCCCCCCAAAGAAAGGACTACAAACATCGAGGACTGCAGCTGTAAATACGAGGTAGTCAAGGATCTCGTCCACTACGCCTCCGCGGTAAACAGCCCGCCGAATATCATTACCGTGATCAAATGCGGAATAACTCTTGCCAATCGATGTTTCCTTGGGCTCAAAAGACACCGCCTCTAAAGAAACTCATCTCAGTCGTTTAGTCGTTCAATGACCTTTCAAAATGATTTACCTTATAACTCACAAAGTTTAAGCTGGAGGACGGATAAAATTAGTACACTCTCTTAAAATGATGTTAACCCAATATCCTTCTCTATGTTCCCTTCCTTCATACCTAAGACTTGCTGAAATGAAAAATTCTCTAACAAGGAAATCCCACGAAAACAGATTATATCCATGTTTTTGTGTGTTTTTTTTGAAATATGAAAGGCAAATGAAGCTAATTGGCGCATCAACCGTAATTAAATTTCTGAGTGAAAGTGATCACAAGTGCTCCGCATGCTAATTGTGGGGGTAATGGGTTTTAATTACATTTCGCCGATAAGTTTCGCTGCCGGAAGTGAAAGGGAAATTGAGTATTTAAGCTGATGATGGGGTTCGTTAAAGAGACGAAATACTTTTTTTTCTATAATTGACAGAAGATCATTTTCAAATTGAATATTTTACTGTCTTATTGGGAAAATAATTTCTTTCGTTCTTCTCTTTTTTCTGAAAGAATTTGTAAAATTTGACTCAGAATTTTTATGCGAATTTTGAGTTTAATTAGGAGAACGATTTTGAAAATAAATTTCACGAGCCTTTGTGTGTTGCTTCTTGAAGGAAGAGGCTCTTAGCCAAGGCATGATCTCGTTGGCCAATTGATGAACCTTCGCCGTGATATGGCTCCGTCGTTAAATTTCTCTTTTACAACTTCATTCGTTGCGTCACTTGTCTGGTATGTAGCGCCGACTTGTAGAAACCACAGCTTGGATATATCGACGTTGTCGTACTCTGGCCACAAAAAGTCGGTTAACTTCGATCTATACCAGAGAGTAACCCTGTCTCCATCCTCATTTCAAAAGAAATAAGGCCCAATGATGCTACCATGTCATAAACCGCTTCAAACAGTCAATCTCTGTGGATGATGGACACTTGCGGATTGTGTTCGCTCCGATAACGGCAATTTTGCTTGTTGACATAGCCGCTGAGCCAGAGATGAACATCGTTGACAAAGATCCGAATATCCGGCCAATATTTCCTGCGCGTAAAAAAACTCACGGCGTTGTCTATGGTTGTTCGGCTTCAATTATTGCATCAGCGTAATCCTATGCGGATGCATGCCCAAATCCAACCGCAAGTAAAGCCGGGTGGGCTCTGCCGAAGCCCGATTCGGGTGATCGGCTCAGTATCGACATTTCTGGATCTTTTTCGATACTGGCCGATACGGCGAGTATGTTGTTTTTTGTTTTGTCTGTTTAGTGGCATAAGGTTCAAAGGAGTGTACTCATGTTCAAATTTCTCCACGGTGCGAGGAATTGACTGTAAACTGAAGCCATGAAGCCGACCTCATGACGAAACTTACTTAGCCAATATATGATACAAATGAACCAACATTTGGATAATATTTTTTAATAATTTCCACGCGTCTGGCAAGTGCAAAACGATGCATAATGGAATGGCAAACCTTAAGGAATATTTTGACGGCTGGATTCTATTGGTAGCTTTGGGATCTGCTGAAACATTACAATTGGAAAAACTACCATTGTTATCTGGTCACACTTTAGCAAGATCACATCTTGTTCATTAATTGTCAGTACCCGATGAGTCAAAACTAAGACGTTGTGCGTAGTCTGCTGGATTCAATTCTTGTAGTAACTGGTCCTTATAAGAATGTAGATCAAGATCATGGGGTGGAAATTTGGTTGAGGATGGGTCCAATTCCTGTGATCGTCTTATCATATCTATTTTCGGTCTCAACTAGTCAATCGGCCTTTTAGCTTTAAATCCTTTCTCTCCTTAGGGGCCAACCAAAATGGCCATACGAAAACTTAAGCTTATGTCGAAAGCTAACGAAAAGTAACCAGATCCATCGTCCAATTTCAAGGTCGCCATAATTGCTTATAGAAACTTAAGGAGAATTCAGCTGTCAACTGACATTTTCATACGTAGAGAGCGTTTTATTTCGCTCCCGCTTAAGGAGAAAAGACGAACGAAACTTAACGAAACTTAACGAACTTATCGAAACTAATCGAAGCGTTTACTACAGTCGCATAGTATCATTTTTGTGTATCCGCTTGATAGCTTCCGTTCACTTAAGTTTCGGTACGGCTATTATGGTTGGCTCTTTAGTCCTAACCTTTTTTCTAAATAGCTTGTCTGAAGAAAAGAGGCTCGATTTACAGTCTTTTCCATCGTTAAGCTAGCACCCTTTTTTTGGGAGTATTTTTTGAAATACTACACTGGAGCACTCAGACTCAAAACTGTTCCATTGTACTGCCAGGTAGCAACCTGCCCCAGTGCCGTTAATTTGATCCCAACAGCAAATGGTGACTGGACCACATTCGATTTCATTGGGATTCGAACCTGGGACCTCACTAATTTGGGGCAGGCACCGAATCAACTGCGTCATCCAGTCGTCTGGGTTCTTAGACACACTCTTCGCTACGATATTTTCAGCTAACGTTGCCGAACAAACATGAGTTGGAGTCTTCACATCACTAACATGTCCGAGATGTTCAAATTTATCGATAAAGTTTACTTAAGATGTGCCAAATACCCTTCTCTCCTATGCATCGGTCGTTTGGTGGAATAAGCTTTCGCGTAAATACGTAACTGCTGCTCTCACCAAGCTTCAAAGAACGGTCTGTCTCGGCTGCATGGGGGCCTTCCCTAGCACGCCTGGCTCTGCTCTTGATGCCCTGCTGAATCTCCCCCCCTAGATGTCCATATCATAGGGTATACTCTTAAGGCTATCTTCCGTTTAATAAGAAGTGGTTATTGGTACAACTCGCACTGGAGTTTCGATGACCTTGCGCACCGCATCTCCTTTGACCCCAGTCTTATGGATATGCCGTCTGACGCACGGAAACCAGTACTCCAGCTGCGACGAACATACAAAGTCGACTTTCCGTGTACTCAGGACTGGCTCTGGCCAGAATCTGAGCCAGGAAAGTAATGTAGTCGAATTTTCATGGACGGCTCCAAGACCAGTGAAGGATTTGGTGCTGGTGCCTTCGTGGAGAGCGACAACTTTAGACTGCACACCTCGTTAGGCAAATTTGCGTCGGTTCTCCAAGCGGAAACCTATGCGATCCTAATGGCTACGAGCTATATTGTGAAGAATAGGTGGAAGGGGCGAAGTATTTGTGTCTGTAGCGACAGCCAAGCTGTGCTTAAGGCCTTGCTCAACCCTTTAACCACTTCCAGAATAGTTCAGGAATGCAAGTCTTCTCTGAATTTGATCGGCAGATTGAATTCGGTAAGACTTGTCTGGGTTCCCGGGCACCACGGGATCACGGGAAATGAGATCGCTGATGAACTTGCTAGGCGAGGATCAGATGAGGCTTTCTCAGGACCTGAACCTATGCAGGGACTGCCCGCGTCCTTGGTTGGTTGGATGGACGATCGATGGTTGGACTTTTCGAGAGCACAACCGCATGTGGCATGACTCTCCAGGATGTAGACAGACCAAGCGCATGCTCCCCAACGTCTGTAAGAAATCCGCGGCTTTCTTGTTATCTCTTAACAGAAAAGACTGCAGACAACTTATTGGCGTACTAACGGGGCACTACACCTTCGCCAAACACCTAAGTGTGCTTGGCCTAAGTGACGAAACCCTGCAGAGCACTTCCTCTGCCATTGTCCCGCCTTTGCTCGAATCAGGTGGCAGTTATTCGGCGCTGATGAGGTGAGAGCTGATGATGTAGGCACCTCATCACAGAAGCGCCTGCTTCAGTAAAAGTAGGTTGCTGCCTGGTAGTACAATGGACCAGTCTTGAGTCTGAGTGCTCCAGTGTAGTGTGACGAAAACCTACGACAAAAAAAAAAAAAAAAAAGATGTGCCAAGAGGCGTTTGATGATGAACTCTCGCATCTCATCTCATCTCATTTTCAATGACCTGCATGTTCCACTAAAGAGGTCGCGGGGGCAATGTATTCACGAGAGATCTCCAGGCCGCTCGATCCTCCGCCATCGACTCTAACTCATCAGGAGCTATGCCTAAGCGCAACCAGGCGAGTGTTTGGACTTGGTCCAACCATCTCGTCCTAGGTCTGACAAGTGGTCGCCTACCTGATGGAATCGCATGAACTTTACGTAACACAATATGTTCACTGTTTTTGCTGTGAGTCGAAACTCACACTTTCTGCGAGTGTGTATCGAAGTACATCTCATAACCTCAAAGTTGTTTGCTTGTCAAAAGTCATCGCAATGATGGTTGAATGTTGACATTTGAATTTTGAAATGGCACCTCTTGTTGGATAATCCCATACTTCTCTTGCTGAAACGATTTTCTTAAATGCAGGCAACATTCTCCATGGTTCTTCTCGTGCTTTGTGGTCTGACCTTGTGTTTATCTTCTATTCAGTATCTTCCTTCAATTTTATCAACAAAATTACGCTTCTTTCTGAGGGTTTTTGAAGTGCTACTGGAGCACTCAGACTTAAAACGGGTCCATTGTACTGCCAGGTAGCAACCTACTCCAGTGCCGTTAATTTGATTCCAACGGCAAATGGTGACTGGACGAGATTCGATTTCACTGGGATTCGAACCTGGGACTCCACTTACTTGGGGCAGGCACTTAACCAACTGCGCCATCCAGTCGTACAAAAAAATTACGGTTACTTAGTTTTAAAGTCACATTTTTTCTATTTCTGGCTTCTCAAAATAACTGCTGAATCATTTTGAAAACAAAAATTGTGACGATTTTAACACGTTTGTTTATCGAATATTTTCTCCATCATGCACTTGACATATCTATTGAGTGCTGTCAAAATTCTTGTTTACCAGAATGGCGCCCAATCAAAAACGTACACATTCCCCACGAATGGTGCTCATTCGATTGTTTCTAAAAAAAAAGTAGCCACGTCAAGTTTTGACAGTTCACACCAATCCCGTTGGTCAATTCAATTTCAACAAGTCCCTCCCCTTTCCCCACTCAATCGCTGATTAAATTATTCCGCCTCTAATCACAACTCATCCCGTTGTCGCCTCTCTCTCTCGTTTCAGGAGTCCCATCTCTAATTGGAAAATAGCTCACAAAATGCTTACACAGATCCGATAACTGCGATCTTGAGACAAGCGAAATCGATACATCAAGTAATTTGCGATAAAACACAAGCGAAAAGGGGGAAACAAACACAAAACCCATTGCGACAGTCATCCGGCGAAATCCGATTTGCGAGAAATAAAATCGATAACAGCGACACTCAGCCAGAGGCCAAATAAAAGGGAAACGATAACACCGACGAGTGGCAGAGGCGAACTGGAGCAAGGAGGCAAAGAGACGCGAGCGAAACAATAAACGACACAAGCAAAAATAATCGATCTAATTAACTCATATCAATGGTGAAAGCACCAATAGTTCTGACACCAACAGCACATCCCTTATCGAGCGCCACGCTATCAACGGACGTGGCAGTTGAGGCGGATGTGGACGTGAGTGCTGCGGGGTTGAGGAACAATAATTTACTAATTGCCGATAACACATCAGGTGGGGTGGCTAACAATGCCGCAGCCGCAGCCGTCGCTACTGCTGCCAACAACGATAACAGTAACAAAGTCCACAACGAGGCGCGTTCCGTGACAACAACAGCGGCAGCAACAAACACAGAGATGGGCGACGGCGAGGTGGACTGCACGAACAGCCTGAGCGCTTCCACTTCAGAGCCTGCCGGTAGGGGCACCACCATCAAATTGAACGGCAACGACTCTGGCATTCAGAATGCCTCCAGTCCGACCAACGAGCAGAGCACACAAACCGACGACGATGACAATTCATCGATTTGCTCGTCGACCAACAGCATAAGATACTTCCCCGGGGGGGAGGGTGAAGCAGCCGAAGAAGAAGGCGAAAACGAAGCTGAAGACGGTATGGAGAGACGCGACGATTGCGAGGGCGTAGACGCGGGTATTGCGTACTTCGAGCCAAACACGCGCGATGACGGTGAGAATCAATCGGACCAGTACGACGGTAACGCGAACGACAAGGCCCTCGAACAGATCGACGAGCAGGAAGAGCTGGCAGAGGTCGATGGCGGTGGCGACGTTGGTGGCGTCGTCGATGGCGACGACGATGACGAGGACCAAAACACGTACTGCGTTGGCCATTTCTACGGCCAAGAGGAGGACGACCTAGTTCCGGAGAAGCCGCCAGACGATGCTGCCGTGGAAGTGTACGCCGATGACGGTGAGAGGGACCAGCAGCCGCCATCAGACACAGAGAAGGGTGCGCAGCGTGTAAACGGCGGCCTGGCGTCGGTTCCCGAAGTAAACGAGCCCACTGAGCTCAACGAAACCGCTGCAGTCGACAGCAAATCAAACGAACAACTCCCAGCACTTCAACCAGCCACCACCGTATCGACTCACATGCCAGTTGCCACGAAGTCCTACACCCTCCCCGTTCCGATTCCGCAGATAATCGGCATCACCGGGATGATGGCGCAGCAGCAGCAGCAGCAGTCCTTGGCAGCAGCGCCACCGCATCATCATCACGCCCATCATCATCAGCACCAGCAGCAGCAACATCAGCCGCAGCAGTCGGGAGGGGGTCTGCTGCAGCCCCTTCAATTGGCAACCCTCAGTACGCATTCAGGTGGAGCAGTTAATCAACAGATCTCGCCCACCGCCGCCGCCGCCGCGACACAGCCAGGCACATCCACCCCCATACACCATCACCATCACTGTGTGCATCATCCGCACGTGCACCTCCACTCGCCGGGTCATCAGTCATCGGGCACAGGTGCGGCGGGAACATCGGCGGCCACCGGTGGTGCGGGCCACCCCCACACCCACATATTTCCGCTGCAAGTGATTTCGCTGACACAGCCGCCCGGAACAGCAGCAGCAGCCGGCGCAGCGACCCCATGGCCCCTCGTCGAGGCACCGATTTATGTCGACGCTAATGGCGAGTACCGAACTTATTGTCCAGCCCATCCCCAGGGACCTCCACCGCGTGAGCATCGAGTCCTCCTGCAGCTGGATGCCGGAGTCTCCCTGCCGCTGCAGATCGCCGGGAAGCGAAAGGTATTTCGAGGTAAGTCACCATCCCTCCATTTGTTCCGCTTTCCGGTTCTCTCACTGACATGTGCCGGTTTTTATTGATCCGACGTAATGTGCGCCACTCGACGCCTTTCCTCCTTTGATGACTGAATTATCCTTTTTTTCAATAAGCATGGATTTGGGGCGTGAGCGGGATGAGCTCCACAATTGCGTGGTGACGCTCTGCTTGGGAAATGGACCGGAAGCGAATTGATAGGGTCTCCTCGCATTTATGAGTGCGAAGTGGTTTTTCGGTTTCTTGGGAAGTGTTTCGAATTGGAAATGCGAGTGTGCCGAGATTTGTTGGGTGTGGGGATGGGAGAGAGGCAGAAAGCAACCGATTGTTAAGTTGCGAATCGGATAAAGGGTTCGGCGTGGCAATTGGGTGCTCATGGCGTGGTGACTGTAAAACGATTTCCTTTTGGAACTGGAACAGCCGTTGGCTTTTTTGGTGATTTGGTCGTACGAAAGGGATTTTTTTTGCAGAATCAGTTCGTGTCGACTTTCGATTGTCAACGACTATCAAGGAATTAATAGAGGAATTTACTTTAAACACCACAGTTTGAGGTCTGGGAATGATGTGTTTTTGATTAAAGCTCAATAACGGTATTCTCCTTGAATAGATTGTTGACTAGGTTTCCTGGTCAGAGATTTGTTACATTTGGAGACCCCTTTAGTTGAACTAAGTAGTCCATTCGTGCAATTTAAAGTCCTCACGTTTCGTGACTTGCCTCACGGTTGTGGTCTTAGTCCTCAGCTTTGGCCTCCAGACTCCGTCGGGCGCCATTCTGATGGTGTAGGAAAGTGTCAGGTTCGATTGTGTACCAAATGGAAATGGAAAAATACAATGACTGCCTCTGATTAAAACAGTGAACTCAGAGTTGGCGAAGAGACAATTTATTGGACTTGGAGCGATAGAGACTGATGTTTTTTAAGAACATTATCCTGGATCGTGAAATGCCGAAGATGGGAATAGATTGATTTGTCTATCACAAAACAGTGTCTTTTTGGATTCCAAGAATCCATGGTCTGAGGCATGCTGGCATACACTTTGCTTTTCAAATAACCCCACAAAAAGAATCCCGGAGGGCTCAAATCTAGAGATCTGAATTGAATTCACACAACACGTCCAGTCTTGTTGAAATCGATAACCGTCCAGACGTTTTTCACAGTTTTGTGGACAGAAATAACGAGCCAACATCCATCGATCCCATCGCCTGTTTCGTCTTCTCTGAAGAAAAATGACCCAAGGATTGTTTTGGCGCGAACGCCGGTTTAAACAGCCACTTTTTTAAGAGCCGTGTGTCATGTCCTTATTCTTGTCGCTATCAAAGCTTAGTAACAACATTATCCATGTTTATCCAAGTTTTCACGACATCCGCTAAATTTAATTCCTTTAGGGATTTGTCCCTTCCTTAAGTTCACCAGTCTTACCGATGTCGTCGTTCCTGACGGAGATTGCTTACGAATTCAGTATACAAGGATATCTCTACACTATCGAATCTAATTTATGAAGCATGCCTAGGAGTCTCGTCAATAAAACCAAATTCTTATTCATGGACACAAAAATTTGCTCATACCTCCAACGGATTCATTATCATCATTTTTCTCGAGAAGCACTTTAGGCTCAGAATATTTTGCGAAGTCAAATTGACATTTCAGTAATTGGCGCAGTTTTTTTTTGTGAATCGGGCAAACGACACCGAGATGCCCTTTATCGGGCATGCTTTTCTCCAACCATATCTTCTAGATGAGTTAGCATATACTCTCAACCAGATCATCTTCATCTGCTTTAAAGAACAACAAGCAACGTCCATTCGATTTCTAATATCAAATTGGATCACTGCTGGGTTCTTTTCGACGTTGATAGTCAGTTGCCAAAAAGCTCCAAATTCAGGAACCCTCGTTTGGCAAACTAGGAGACTTTCTGTAAAGCGATCAGCTAATCGGCTAACATCGACCACCTCAGAAATCGATAAAGCAGTGGATGTCCTCACCAACTTGGTAAGAACGTTTGGAGAAGGATGCATAGCATGAAGCTTAAGCACGAAAAAAACGCCCATCTTGGTGGAAAGTAAAAATTGCGGAACTTAGGCGCAGCTCTAGATCAAATAGAACCTCGCGAAGGAAGGAGTCATCGACTTATGAAGAGAGCGTCAAATTCCTGAAAAAGGAAATATGATTCGCAAAAAAGAACTGAAACATCACGGCTGACGAGGATCCTAACTACTACATAGACCCTAATATCTTCAATAAGAAGTTGGACCGAATCATTCGAAAAAACGTTGAACATTCGCCCGGGCTGTGTGGAAGCTTCGATAGAAAACACTGACATAAACGAGACATCTTGACCATGTCTAGGGGGTGAAATTCTCCTCCCCGAATGGAGTGGAACATTCTGCCCCACAGTGGTATTTGTGTCCTCGTCTCCAATTTACAGTTTGAACAAATGATTTTTTCAAATTCTCAGTTGAAAGTACTTTCCTTTCGTATTTGAGGAACGAATATGTCTTCAATAACGGATCTTAGTGCTACTTTATTGACTGCAATATTCTCACGGCACCAATAATGACATCTATCCCTTAGGCACCCCAAAAAGTGACTAGTGTCTTTTAAATTTTGTTCACTTGAAGTGCGATAGTTTCGCTTATTGTCATAGCCCTTTCCACAAAGGAAAATCGAAGACAATCTTGACCAAGGGACTCACAAATACCAAATCACAAAGTTTGATGACCACAAATCAGCAGTCAGCTGTCAGTTGGGTGGTGTTTAGAAAATTCAAAATTCTAAAAACAAAAGGCCCGCAATTCCTTGGCTGATGTTAATTTTCAAAGGGTGCCCATTGGACAATGCAGGTTGAAGCCGTGTGTTACAGTCTTCGTCTTGCGATGCTTGAGTTGTGTTGAAAAAAGGTGTAATAGCCTTAATTGAACATTTCATTGTCTATCCAGAGCAGAATCATCTCCTCTTTTAAAAATTTACAAAAGAACTTTGCAGACTCCTACCCTTGGCATCAAACCGCATGAATTCGCTGACTTGAGGCTGATGCGGGCAATTATCAAATTTTCCGAAAAGAACCATTGGAAAGTTTAGTTTCTTTTTTCTACGAGAATGTGACTTTGTTACAGAGGATATCTGTGTCTAAAGTTAGAAACTCAACCAACTTAGTATGTGCAAGTGGATACGGTTAGATCTACGGCGTGCTAAGGAGACACAGAAAGAAGTCATCGGTAAACCCAGCCTACACAACATCACGTCCGAAAACGGACTCAGGGAGGTGGACTTCGTTAAAAGTCCAAAGCTCTCTCTAGCTAGCACGCGGTTCCCACTCCTTAACATCCGTAGAGAGACCTGGCGGTTCCGTGATCATTCAACCATCAACCATATTGATCACGTTGCGTTCGTTCGTTTGCAGGAGCCAACAGTAGATCCGTTGCTATGTGAGACTGTTAATCGTTTCTAAAGTTAGAGTGTTTTACGAGGTGAGGTCGTTAACTCACGCACAACTCTCAACTGAAAGACCAGATCCATTGCTTTTGCCCCTGGATATTGGGGCCCCTGAGTATCCGGTGTCAGTAGTCTCTTTCAAGCTGTGAGCGCCGCCGTTGGCCTTAAAAAAAAGAGTTCATCCGCCGCCGTCTATATTCCTGCATCCAGATCAAACCATGGAAAATCGTTTTAGACCTAGGCTCCGAAATATTTGGAGTAGTTCTAAAAGGATTGTGAAGCAGTTAGCACCTGCTGACTGGAGCTCTGTTGTCCCATCATTTGATTAGCTCTTTCTTTTTTTTTTTGTTGGAGGATTTTTGAAGCACTACTGGAACACTCAGACTCAAAACTGGTCCATTGTACTGCCAGGTAGCAACCTACTCCAGTGCCATTAATTTGATCCCAGATTTGGGACCAGGACCAGATTTGATTTCACTGGGATTCGAACTTGGGACCCCTCGATCTTGGGGCAGGCACTTAAAAAAATGCGCCATCCAGTCGTTTAAGAAGCTCTTACGCCGCCATCCTAAACGAAAGATGAGCCGTACAGATATACTCCATGAATTGGAACCCTTAAAAAATATCGCAAAAACCAGAACTGCCACAAATTCAGATTAGACTTATGTAGAGTCCCAATTTCTACGTCAATTTTGTTGACGCACAGTCAAGAAATTACTCTTGACCCTCTTTCACAGACTCGAACCCTAATCTCGCCCTTCTTTCACAGTCTCAGACTCCACCCTGACTCCAAGCCCTCAAAGCGATGTAAAGCATGGTCTTCGGGCACAGGTCTCCAACACCCTCCCCGAGTTAAAAGCCGGCTCGTCCAAATTCCCAGAAGCGTCGCACTCTCACTTCAGGGCGCACAAGTACTTCACCCTTCAGCCACTTCAAGTCCCTCAACCAACCAACTGTCCCCGAAAAGAAAAACGTCAAGCCGCCCATCAAGAAGCAAGTTAGCAAAGGCGAAAACCCATTTTTGATTGCAAGCACCCAAGCAACTGCCAGTAGCATCCCGAAACAACTCTTCACCTTCTCCAGCATAAACTTCCAAGTGAGTGACCTTTCTCAAGAACACTTGTCAGCATCGTTCCTCCTGACAGCCCCCCCCCCCCCAACCCCTCCAGGCCGAGTTAAACTTTCCACATCATCAATTAGTGATTCCATCGCTTTGAAGTTCCACATCCAACTTGAATAGGCCACTCGTCCTGCCCTTGACCTTTTGCCTGTATTAAATATTTTGAATAATTAAACTGCAACAACTGCACGGTGATGACATTAAACAACCCTATGCCAGTGTCATTGTAACAACGTAAACATCCTTCAAGAAAAAAAAAATGGGGAACCGAAGAACTGCTCCCGTTCCCCAGGAGTGGAGTGGATGGGCGGCGGACGACGGCGCTGAAGACGGAGACGAGGCGGGGAAAAGGATACACATTCAAGTACTGCACTCAGTTTAAGTACCCGTGGCAGTCGTTGTCGTAGTCCTAGCGAACGAGTACAACGAGCTGAACGAGAGCGAAAGAGGCAGACCCGGGGTGCGAGGGAGACAGACTGAGTGCGAATGTGTACGTGGCGTGTGTACGGCGAGAGGACGAAATGGCCTGCAAAACGGGTGAAATGGCTCAACTTGTCGTAAAATCCTTTGTGAAAATGCACTTTTTATGTCCCTCGTGTCATGTCCTGCCATATGTGTGCGGTGGCAATAAATTTCGTTCGAAACTTTTTGACTTTCGGTTCGGAGAGGGTTCTCTCTCGGATCTGCTTCCCTTCGTCTTCGCTTTACTCCTTTTTTTTCTGTTCTTTTGTTGCCCCCACTCCTGTCCGTCGTCGGTCTCATCGCTTGTATTTATTTTGTGCGAGGACAGTATGCTTTCGTTTTCTTAGTCCACCAAGGAGCCACGCCCTTTTTGTTTTCCTCTGCCGTAGCGGTTCAAGGCGACCGATGAGGAGGAGGAGTGGCAGCTGGACGTGTGTTTGAAGTTTATTTTGTTACATTTGTCGGGGATGTCCGATGCAGAGTTCAAACGAACATGTGACAGCCGAGCACTTCGTAAATGCAATGAACATGGCGTTTCGTTGGAAAACGTTTTTGCCTTGGGAAATCTCAAGACTCGCCCGTTGTCCTAAATAAGGAGGCACCTTTCAAGACCAGCGGTCACAAATCATGCCGAGTTCTTGAACGGGCGCTGTGGGGTCACCGAATTCATCAGAGTCACGTGTGTTTGATAAGGTTCTTCTAAGAATAGAAGCGGAGTGGGCACTTTAGACGGGGGGTTTCTTTTATTAGCCGGTTAGCTAACAGGCTAGAGAGCAGATGGTTCGACCACACCACGTGCTGAATGACTTGTCAGTTTTATCTAGACCGGAAATAGGTTTATTGCTCTGTTACCTTTGGTGCAGATTAGATTAGATATCGACGTCCTGTCCTGATTGCGAATAAGTACCTACTGCTGGATGCACATAGAAACAGATGGAATGAAGAAGCCCTTGTAGGGCACTGGGCATGGATTTTTAGACAGGAAATACAGTGCCTCATAAAAATATTCGGAATTATGTTTTTTCCTGGATCCTAGTTTGTTGCATTTTGTTGTTGTTGCACACAGAAATCATTTATTATTTTTTTCTGATTTTTGTTAACAGAGAATAAATGTTGAATCGAAACCGTTTTTTTTTTTTATTATAATTATAATAATTGTTTGTTGCTTAACAATACTAAAATCCAGGAAAAAAACATAATTCCGAATACTTTTGTGAGGCACTGTATGTACATAATGGGTGTCCCAAAAATGTGCGCAAGGTTTTAAGCCAACAAAAAAGAAATGACAGCTTGACATCTGCCAGATGAGGGTTATGACAAATCAAGCACTATACGAAAGGACAACGTATCAAATATTTTCAAAATTACAAAGGTTTGAGAGCCGCAGTTTGTAAATTAAGTACGTAATATGGTATTGAATTGTGGAACAACAATAAAAGATTTTTCAAACAAAATCATCAAAGTCATTTTGGCGATCGAATCGCTAATAGTTGGCAAATCAGCCGGTGTGGATGAAATCTGGCCGGATATGCTCAAGGCTATGGGTAAAGAGTGAGTTTTGTGGCTCTCTCGTGTCATTAAGGTGGCTTGGGAACGCGTTGAGACACCTGGCGATTGGTAGACTGGGGTGATTGTCCCTCTCTTCAAAACGGGGACAAAAAGGAGTGCTCCAACTACAGGGGCATATCTCTTTTAAGTCTCCCGGGTAAAGTCTACGCTAAGATGTTGGAGGCGCGTTCTAGAGCTATGGTCGAATCCAGGATGGGAGATGAACAGTGCGGCTTTCGTCCCGGCAGAAGTACAACCGACCAGCTTTTCACTCTAAGAATGGTACTTGAGAAGGCTTGGGAGTACGTCAAACCGATCTGCGGTTGTTTTGTAGATTTCGAAAAGGGATACGACCGAGTTCCTCGAGGTAAACTCTGGAGTGTTCTGCAGGAGTATGGGATTGATGGTTCTTTGTTGAGGGCTCTTCAGTCTCTATACACAAACTGTAGCAGCTGCGTTCGGATTAACGGTAGTAAATCAACACCTTTCACCGTGGGCGTTGGACTTCGTCAAGGGTGCGTTTTGTCACCTCTCCTTTTCATTATATATATGGACTGGATGTTACAGCGCAGTCGAGGCGAGGAATGTTTCACATTGGGAGAGTTGAGGGTAAGTCATCTTCTTTTTGCAGATGACTTAGTCATCCTCACATCCTCCCAGATGGAACTCCAGCGCGCGCTAGATAGGTTTGTGGCCGTATGTGCTGATGCTGGGATGAGGGTTAACGTGGAGAAATCCGAGGTTATGGTAATTTCCAGAACCCCTGTTCAATGCACTCTACATGTTAGTGGAGTCCCATTGAAACAGGTGGAGAAGTTCAAGTATCTCGGGGTCTTCTTCACGAGTGATGGGAGGAATAATGCTGAGCTTTCCTGTAGGATTGGTCAAGCTGGGTCAATTTTGAAACAGCTTGGTCGATCTGTAATCAGGAAGGCCGAGCTTGGTGTCAAAGCCAAGTTAGCGGTTTTTAACGCAGTATTTGTTCCAACTCTCACCTATGGTCATGAAATTTGGGTAATGACCGAAAGAATAAGATCGCGAATACAAGCTGCCGAGATTTCTCCGTGCTGTTGTGGGAATTACTCGCCGGGATAGGGTGAGAAACACGACAGTGCGCGGGGAACTCAATGTTGGGCAGCTGCTTCTTCGAACGGAAAGGGCTGTACTTCGTTGGTTTGGTCACGTGGCACGAATGTCCCCATCATCACGACTTCCGAGGCGTGCCTTGAATGCGATTCCACCAGGTAGGCGACCGCTTGGCAGACCCAGGACGAGATGGTTGGACAAAGTTCAAACACTCGCCTGGTTGCGCTTGGGCATAGCTCCTGATGAGTTAGAGTCGATGGCGGAGGATCGAGTGGCCTGGAGATCTCTCGTGCATGCATTGCCCCCGCGACCCCTTTAGTGGAACATGCGGGTCATTGAAAATGAGATGAGATGAGATGAGCATTAGCCAGGCGTAAAATTCTGGACATAGGCGAATTCAAACATCAGTTCGATGTTGTTGAATATGGAAGAGGGAGATGGACCTTAGGTAATGGGGATTGGCGTTGTTGAAAAAGCGCGGGACAGTCAATCTCGCCAGAAATGAGTTGGTGGAGGAAAATAACATCGGCGAACTAGCGACGGTTTTCCAGGGACAGCAGACGAATAAGTTGCAGACGTTCTGAATATGGGGGCAAATTGTACCTGTCAGTCCAGGCAAAATTGCGAAGGCCGAAACGTAAAAACCTCCGCTGGATAGCTTCGAGACGTCGAATATGAACAGTGTAGTGAGGGGACAAGATCAGGCTAGTATATTCAAGAATGAGTCTAACGTAAGTGGTGTCGCCACTTAGTCGCATAGGGGTTTGAAAATTCTTTAGACCATCGCTCGATGAAACCGAGAGCAGAGTTGGCTTTGCTGATTATATAGTCCATGTGGGAGCGAAAGTTGAGTTCCCGATCACAGATTATGCCTAAATCACGCACGGACGAGGTTTAGGGGACATTCATTTGATTACTTGAGTTAGGTCGATTTGAGACCCTTTACCGCCAAGTTCATCAACTACCTCATAGTTGGTCTCTGTTTCTGTGACCAGGGATCTAGGATATATCGAGTGCATTGAAGCAAGAGCCTTAAGTTCTTCGGGACAGCATGCGACTATCTTTTACTTAACCTCCGTAGCTTCCATTGCCACTTGAATATCAAAAAAATGGTGGCCGATGGTGTTGCCACATTCTGGTCGTTTCTTTGACTACCAGGATCTCCGCTTGGAAGCACTGCCGAGCTCAGGAACTGTGATTGAGCAGTGAATGTTTTGAGCTTTGGGGAATATGCCAGCGCCTGTTCCTGTGACCATGTTTGACCGTTTTTTTGACGGGTTCTTATGCTACACATTCATTCACATTCTTGTGGAAAATTAGCAATTCAAGGGTTTTGTGGAAGGAAAATAGGGAATTGGACAACCGCTTTCCAGTTTCTCCGCTGATTCAAGCTGCTTGAGGGGCTGATAAAGGCACATTTTTCAACCGATACCCGCATGAAAAGGGCAATGAGGGGCAGTCTGTATAGCAGAGTTTCCAACGAAGATAGGTCTGATCGCACCTGTCACTCCTTGACATGCAAGTCTTAGCCTCCTTACCAACATCTTTAAGTTTAGGGTTTTCATTGCAGACTGCGACCAGAATACGCTGCCGTACGAAACGATGAGTCTTACAAAAGCCGCACACTTTCACAGGAATACTAAGAAGAGTTTGATCTCCATTTCCTGCCGAAGATTCTTGCGCACATGTATGGAAACAGCACAAGTAGCACACAGGCATTAAGCTTCAGTTGAGTTTCCTCTCAAGAATGGTTCCTAGCCCTGTCAGTTATTGTTGGGGTGATGTCCTCAAAAAGAGCGTGCTTGAATTTAAGAATGACTCTTAATGAACAGAGTCAATTCGTTCTTTAACTCGAGTTAAGCCTTAGGCCCAATGCACACGGAGCAACTGGAAAAAAACTGAACCGGTTGGCAACTCGGGTTACAGACCCGTTACGGACTCAGTGGTAACTTGACTCCACACATGAGGAAACTCATCTCATCTCATCTCATTTTCAGTGACCCGCATGTTCCACTAAAGGGGTCGCGGGGGCAATGTATGCACGAGGGATCTCCAGGCCACTCGATCCTCCGCCATCGACTCTAACTCATCAGGAGCTATGCCCAAGCACAACCAGGCGAGTGTTTGGACTTGGGCCAACCATCTCGTCCTGGGTCTTCCAAGCGGCCGCCTGCCTGATGGAATCGGATTCAAGGCATGCCTCGGAAGTCGTGATGCTGGGGACATTCGTGCCACATGACCAAACCATCGAAGTACAGCCCTTTCCGTTCGAAGAAGCAGCTGCCCAACATTGAGTTGAAACTCATCACCAATCAAAGTCTCTAGTTCATTCAGTTTCGTCATGGATACCAGCAACAGGTTGGCTCATCTTCGACAAACTAGAAACTGGAATCAATCGGCAACCCGACACGCAAATCAACAGCCGACTGGTTACAAACTGATTTTTGTGAGTCGCAAACGAGCTTGCAACCAGTAGCGTCATGTGCGGCGTCCCATTTGATTACACAGGGTATGACTGAAAGCAAACTAGTTGGCAATTCGCATCGCTGATCAGTTTTTTTCCAGTTGCTCCGTGTGCATTGGGCCTTAGTCCGCTTCTTTTTGTTCACCTGCCTATATTTTTTATGACTTTCTCAAGTAGCACGTAAAATGGGCGTGCTCCGTCATCACCATTCGATGGCTTCGTCTTCTCTTACCGCACCAAATCTCCGGCGTTCTCCCTCAAAGTCAATCAACCAAGAAAACGGACTCATCCCCATCCATCCGTCCAGCCATCGTCCTGGACACATTCCATGCTTCAAGCTATAAACTGCAGAACTTCTTGGTTTCGCATGAAAATTGGCTTCCCCAAAACGCTCCCGTTGTCCAATTCACTTCACAGGACGACTGTCCACCCGATGGTCGAAGGACTTTACGATGAGCTCACTCTATAAACATGAAAACTTGGCTGCTCTCTGTTCATAAACCAATCGTTCTGGCAAGGAATTCACTCCGCTCCGAGCTTGCAACAGCAATTCTTTTAATTCCAACGTTTATCCAGTAGTGTTACTGGGCGCAGTAACGACCAGTTACACAGCCAGTTACGGGACGTTACAAAACCCCAACGCATGGCGATTGTAAATTTTACGCGCGAATAACGACGAGCTCCCGCAGGGCCTCCATTCGAGGGAAGTGTTGTCTATTGGTAATGGAATCCCTTGCCGCCTCTTGGACGGCGTCCAAAACGACTCGGATTACAGCACCCAATTTGTTTGGTGGCCGGGCACTGATTTCCGCCCGTCCCCACGTCACGACATGCAGGACGGGGCGTTGGAATGCGATGCATGTTGTAACTCCAGTCAGGGCGGCCGGAGCAGCTGATATCTATTTGTATCTTATGACGATTTATGTCCGTGCCCGTAGGCATTCATCAGTGTGGCCAACGGCGCGGCGTATGCTGCACGTAGCCCTTCGCCCCCGGGGCTGAGCGAATAAATCCCCGGAAAGCATCCTACCATCCAGGCGAGCAGGCCGGCATGCAAGGCGGGCAAGGCAATACCCATCGGCGGTCTCCGCCGCTGGGAAGCGTGTAATAAATTTGTAAGTAACTACGGAAGAGTGAATCAACTTCCGACTTTCTCCGCGAAGCATGACTGACTTTGCTTGCGAATTTCGTTTCGCCCTCCCTCCCCCCGAGTGGCAAACCCTTCATGGAAAAATGCAAAGCAGATGGAGGCAGGCGTCTCGTGGTTATGGCTTCGAACAGACATTCACACTCACACGGGAAGACAGAGGTTCGTCCAAGTCGAACGGGATGTCTGAGGCAGTGGTTCCTTGGTGCTTCATGGTCCGCGGATTACACATGCCAACGTGTGCTTAGACAAAGCAGCGATGAGTCAAAGGTCGACGCGGGCACACAGGTGAGGAGAAGGATGTAGTAATTCCCGCGTGCATCATCTGGGATCACGGTTCGCGGTGCTAGCGCGACGGCATGTGTCTTCGTTACGAGTGCGAGGTGAGTCTGGTGCCAGCGGAGCACGCGTCGAAAGGTTAACAAGGGCTACGAGTCATATGCTGTCGAGAGTGGGTTAATTCAGACAAATTGTCTAACGCCGTGGTTATGGGAACGTAACTGCGCGCTGCCGGGGACTTGGGTGCCTCGGCCTCTGCCATCTGAACATGTTAAGTATCTTGACCTCCTTCGAAGAGGTTGCTGTGCAGTGCACACGTACGTGGGGTGAACCGGAGAAAATCACTCCTCCTGCAAGACAGCCGCTGATGTGATGAGGACAAATTATCGCGAATGCGTTTTTGACTTTTCATCCTGAAGGCAGCTTATTGCCTCCATCAGTCAGTGAGGAGGGGAAGGTATGGAATGGGGCATAATTCAACTTTGAGAACTCTTTTTCCGTTGCCTCTGGAGTTGATAGATGAGAAAGGGTGTTGGGAGCAAGGGTGCTGGCTTAATGCGACTGGATGGCGCAGTTAGTTAAGTGCCTGCCCCAAGTTAGAGGGGTACCAGGTTCGAATCCCAGTGAAATCGAATCTGGTCCAGTCACCATTTGCCTTTTGGATCAAATTAACGGCACCGGAGTAGGTTGCTACCTAACAGTACGATGGACCAGTTGTGAGTCTGAGTGCTCCAGTGTAGTGTTTCAAAAAATCCTCCCAAAAAAAAGAGCGTGCTAGCTTAACGGTGGAAAAGACTGGAAATCGAGCCTCTTTTCTTCTGATAAGCTAGGGATTTCGCCATTTGAAAAAAAGGTTAAAACTAAAGGGCAACCCTTACTGGCCGTATCGAAACTTATGAGAACGGAAGCTGTCGCGAAATTTCGGACAATGGTGGTCCCAGAAGACCTCCCAAAACGACCGACTCAGCTGGGGTGGGTCCCAGTCAATCACGAAAAAAAAATCAAGCGAACACACAAAAATGATACAATGCGACTGTAGTAACCGCTTCGATCAGTTTCGATAAGTTCGTTAAGTTTCGTTAAGTTTCGTTAAGTTTCGTTTATCTTTTCTACTTACGCGGGAACGAAATGAAATGCTCTCTACGTATGGAAATGTCAGTTGACAGCTTAATTCTCCTTAAGTTTTCGACATAAGCATAAGTTTTCGTATGGCCAAGTTTAAGTTCGGTTCGGCCTTAAGGAGGAAGAGGAGTTAAGCTTAAAAGACCGACTATAGTTGAGACTTCAGTTTGCGGCAGATCCTGGAGAAGACCCAAAAAATGCAAATCAACACACACCATCTATTTGTCGATTTCAAGGCCGCATATGACAGCGTGCATAGAGACGAGCTATACAGCGCCATGTCTAGTTTTGACATTCCTGCCAAACTCGGCAGACTGAGCAGGATGACGATGGAGAACTCTCGCTGCTCCATCAAGGTCGGTAACGAACTCACCGAGACCTTCAATGTCAAAAAAGGTTTTAGACAAGGCGACGCGCTGTCATGTGACTTCTTTAACATCGTTCTTGAGAAGATCGTGCCAAACTCACTGGCCAACACAAGAGGCACGATCTTCCAAAAGTCTGTTCAACTGCTAGCTTACGCGGATGACATTGACGTGATTAGGCGAACACAGCGAGCGTTTGCTGGCATTGAAACGGAAGCGGCTAAAATGGGTCTGGCGGTAAACGAGCGCAAAACCAAATATATGCTGTCATCGAGAAAGGACGCACAACATCGACGACTTGGCCAGAACGTCACGATAGGCAGCTATAACTTTGAGGTAGTTAAGGACTTCGTCTACCTTGGCTCCGCGGTAAACAGTACAAACGACATCAGTACCGAGATCAAACGCAGAATAACTCTTGCCAACCGTTGTTTTTATGGGCTTAAAAGGCAATTGAGTAGTAGACCCCTTTCTCGGAAGACCAAGCTGACTCTGTATAACACCTGGATCATCCCAATCCTGCTTTACGGCGCAGAAGGACGGACAATATCCCAAGCGGATGAAGAGTCTCTTGGTCGTTTTGCGAAAAAAGTTCTGCTTTCGATCTTTGGTGCTGTTGGCTTCTTCTCTTAAAAGAGAAGAACGTTCAATCACGGACAGAGACATGTGTCTGGCCAGGTATCTACAGATCCAGCGCCTAAGACGACTAGGCCATGCGCTCTATGCATGGACAACTCTGTTCCGACCCAGAGAATTGTCGACTCTGAACCAATGGGACAATGCAACAGAGGACGTTCTCTTCTAAAATGATGCACCCAAGTGGAGACGGGCCAACTTGGCGTGCGTAATTGGCTGCGGCTGGCAAAAGATCGTGCTGGCTGGCGAGGCTTGTTGATTTAGGCCTGGCTATCACAAAACGTGTGATACTATTTGAAAACTCCGTCCATTCTCCTTTGACTTTTATAATCAACTTTGCAAAAAAATCCAGCAGTCGTACAGAAGTTAATCCCACCGTTTCGAGGACGTGTACAAGGTAAATGCTAGCATTCGCCCGAACCACGGCCTGGAGAATAGCGTCCTTGTGCACAACTCCTGCCTTCGAAGTGACATCGAGCACTGGCGATCTGAGAACACGGGTTTCACCCAAATCAATGATGAAAATCTGGCACACCACGCCATCGCCAGTGAAGGGACCCATCTCCCGTACATATCGAAGGTAGAACTTCAAAAGATTTTCGAATCACTGAAAAAGAAGAAATCAGTGGGAATTGATGGAATATCGAACATTGTGCTTCGACATCTCCCTCCAGCAGCAGTTGAAATCTACGCCATCCTGTTCAACAACGCTCTGAATAACGCACATTATCCAGAGCATTGGAAAACAGCAATAGTGCAACCGATCCCCAAAAGGGGAAAGGACACCTCCAATCCGGCAAATCTCCGGTCTATAAGTCTCCTTCCGAATATCAGTAAGGTATTCGTAAAAGTGATCAATAGAGCCTTGCTCAAGTGGGTTGAGAACAATCATATAGTGCCGGATAATCAGTTCGGTTTCAAGGCGGGACATGATACAATACATGCCGCGTCGAAACTGGTATCCGATATACAATGGAACAAAAACAAAAAACAATGCACGGGTGCTCTGCTGGTTGATTTGGAAAAAGCCTTCGACACCGTTTGGTTAGAAGGACTTTTTTACAAGTTAAACAGATGGGGCATTAATAAACCACTCCTGTATATGTTGCTCAATATGCTCACCGGCAGAAAGTTCGTTGTCAAAAACGGCAACTTGTCTTCTGCTGGCACTTTCATGATCAAAAACGGTCTGCAACAAGGTGCGGTCAATTCGCCGATACTATTCAATATTTACACGGCTGATCTAATAGGATCCTCTCAGCACGCGATAGCGTACGCAGACGATTTGATCGCGTACAGATCAGGGATCAAAATTAAAGAAATTGTTAAACGCCTGCAGTGTGACTACGATGAGATCCAGCGTTTTTGCGATGACTGGAAGTTGAACATCAACTTAGATAAATCGGAAACCATTCTTTTCAGAACACCGTTGAGTAGGGCTTCAGCGGATACTAAAAAGAATTGGCGAAAGTTCTTAGTTGTTGGACAAAACGGACAGCCACTGGCGAATCGAAGTGTAGTCAGATACCTGGGGATCTGGCTAGATCAGTATCTATATTTTAACAAACATGTAGATGCTGCTCTTGCCAGAGCTCGAGGTGCTTTTGCTCTTACAAAGAGACTGTTTCACAACAGCCAACTCGATGTGAGGGTGAAGGTTATCTGCTACATGGCCCTTATCCGGCCAATGCTTGCCTATGGGTGCCCCGTGTGGTTCAACGTGGGAGCAAGCTTTATGGAAAAGATGAGGGTGTTCGAGAGGGCTTGTCTTAGGACTTGCCTTCGCCTCTATCGAACGCCAGAGTCCCAGTACAAAAAATTCTACTCCAATGCGGTCCTATACAATAGGGCGAACATGATAAGAGTGGACAATTTTCTGATTAAATTAATCCGTAGGCACATTGCAAGAGCAATGACTTCGACGAATAACCTGATCTTCGGGGCTTACTACCCCAATTATAGATACCACGAGATGGTTCGCCTAAACGGCTTCGTCCCCCCAGAGTCATTCCTACATCTCGATCAGGCAGGTCTGATTCAGGATAGATCAGCAGTAACGTTAATCTTCCACGTAGCCCGTACATCTGTGGATAGGCGACTTAACTACGACCGAGACGTCGCACAGAGCACTGAGGAGCTTCTCAGGTTCAGTAGGTCGGTATCTACCCGCGATATTAAAGATGTAGGCTAGCAGCGCACCAAATTTTGGTGGCTAACAGAAAGAGCTCCCTCCTCGATCCCTTATAATCCGGGGTAATACCAATAGGTCCCAGAGTCGGCCAATGCACTTATCGCCATGGCCGGCATACACAGTTTAATCTGTGTCCTAGTTATAAGTTAGCCTAAGTCCAAAAAAAAAAAAAAATGACTTAGATTTAAGGTATTCTTAAGACAGGAAAATTTCAAGATAACTAAGTTTTTCTTTCTTATTTTCTTAGTTGCAAGGCATGATTTTTTTTTAGTAGAACTAAAATATATATATATAAATTAAAAAGTCGAAAGACATTAATAATTCATTTGGTGTAGCTTAGAGAGCCCGTATAGGGCCAGTAAGTTAGAATAAGATTATGTTAGTTAAGATAGTTTTAAGCGTTTTTTGTCTAGCATATAAGCCTAGTGAAGTAAATAATAAAAAAAATGCATTAAAATAAAAAAAAGTTAATCCCATCGATGATGACCTTCCTTAATAATCCCGATGATTACATCATTTCCGATTTTTGGCCGACCGAGAATCATCCGCATACTACGTGTGTACGTCGCAATTCTTAATATTGCTCAAGAGGTCATTAAACATATAGAATGAAAAGTAAAGGACTTTATGTGGACCCTTGTGGCAGGCCTGAGTTGGTACTTGTAATGAAATACCATTATTTGCTCTAAGGAGTTTCAATAAGTCTGAGATTTAGTCAATTTCTAAGAAGATATATTCAAGTAGGCATTTAGGATATTTTAATGCTTCCTTAGCGTAAATAGCGACTCCTCCTTCGGATCCTTCGACTCTGTCTGACAAAAATAGCGCCTTTTACCCATTAGTTAGCTAAACGCACTGGATTTTGTATGAAAACGAGTGACAAGAACCGTTCCATCTGGTGAGCTAAGTCGTGCAACCACAAGCGAACCGTGAATTTACTCACTGACATTGGAGCTGTCATCAGCAACTTCTTCTGTAGGAATTCGCCAAACGTTTCTTGTTTAGAAAAAAATCTCTTTCAATCTTTCTCTTTCAATGATCTGCTTCCCAGCACAAAGATTCATGCGTCGCCTTGAAAGCCTCAACACTCAACCTCTCACGCAATCTTAAGACCCACTCTGTGAAACCTCTAAAACCGCCTTAACAAATTATTCCCATTCAAAGTTATTAAGCCGAAGAGACAATCAAGACCCGCCGCCATATAAATTATTCTCAATGACCTGGAAGTCGCTTCTGCTCTGCTCGCAGATTAATTCAAATTTACACGCCAAGAGGAAGCTCCACGCTTCACCGGCCGCTGTGATGCCGAACCACCAGTACCAGCACCAGCACCAGCAGCAGCGCCGGCGAAGCGTTAACCGAATTATGCATAAGTAGATGAAATAAAAAAACATTTGCCAAAACATTTCGCCGCCGCGCCAGTGAACCAGTCAGCCAGCCCACGTATTTGGGTTCAATTTGTCGGAACCACTTCTCCACTAACCCAGATCGAAGAAGAGAAACTCGCACAGTTTTTTCCTTTTCATCCCGCCCCCACGCAAACCTGAGCCGGAGCCGGAGCCCACGAGAAAAAAGAGCAAAATAGCAAATTCGGAGGCCTTTCCAGTGAATAACTGAAAAGGTTGCCAGACTACGCCGATGACGGCCATAACTACAGCCTCCCCGCTCCCGCCGCCGGCGACGCCGCTGTGCTGAGTCGTACCATGTCGAAGTAATGGCCATTTACGGGGCATTTACGGTGGAATAGGTATTATTCCGGCCTCACCGGGGGGAGGCAAATATTTAATTCCCATTTCCGACTCAGGCGGGATGGGGGCGGGGGCAGGTTGCGGGGGCGAGGGCTCCGGAGGAGCAACAGATCCCCTTGATTGTGTTTTATTTTTATGCGAGCCATTTATCAAAACGCCGGCTCTTCATTGTCAATTCATTGGCTGTACATGACGACGTACTTTCCAAGGATATCGAACAACATAAAGAGGATATCGAGCGAGCGAGCGGGGTTTGGGTTGTGAATAATCAAGAGGGTCCGTGCGGCTGGCGAGTGTCGCGACAGCAAAGATGTCGCAACAAGTTGTGAGTGGTTGCTAGGGTTGAAACCGCTGTGCAGGGGTTGGATGGCAGAATGATTGAATTTTGGTTAACCGCTACATACTTCAGGGGTTGGTATGCGTCTTGGGGGATGAGACTCAAGAGAGACGGGGATGACTAAGAGACTGAAACTGAGACTGAGACTGAGACTGAGACTGAGACTGAGACTGAGACTGAGACTGAGACTGAGTCCGAGACTGAGACTGAGACTGAGACTGAGACTGAGACTGAGACTGAGACTGAGACTGAGACTGAGACTGAGACTGAGACTGAGACTGAGACTGAGACTGAGACTGAGACTGAGTCCGAGACTGAGACTGAGACTGAGACTGAGACTGAGACTGAGACCGAGACTGAGACTGAGACTGAGTCCGAGACTGAGACCAAGACTGAGACTGAGACTGAGTCTGAGACTGAGACTGAGACTGAGACTGAGACTGAGACTGAGACTGAGACTGAGACTGAGACTGAGACTGAGACTGAGACTGAGACTGAGACTGAGACTGAGACTGAGACTGAGACTGAGACTGAGACTGAGACTGAGACTGAGACTGAGACTGAGACTGAGACTGAGACTGAGACTGAGACTGAGACTGAGCCTGAGACTGAGACTGAGACTGAGACTGAGACTGAGACTGAGACTGAGACTGAGACTGAGACTGAGACTGAGACTGAGACTGAGACCGAGACTGAGACCAAGACTGAGACTGAGACTGAGTCCGAGACTGAGACTGAGACTGAGTCCGAGACTGAGACTGAGACTGAGACTGAGACTGAGACTGAGACTGAGACTGAGACTGAGACTGAGACTGAGACTGAGACTGAGACTGAGACTGAGACTGAGACTGAGACTGAGACTGAGACTGAGACTGAGACTGAGACTGAGACTGAGACTGAGACTGAGACTGAGACTGAGACTGAGACTGAGACTGAGACTGAGACTGAGACTGAGACTGAGACTGAGACTGAGACTGAGACTGAGACTGAGACTGAGACTGAGACTGAGACTGAGACTGAGACTGAGACTGAGACTGAGACTGAGACTGCTCGCGCTTATTGCCAAACTTCTTTGAAGTGTGTGATTGGTTCCATTTCACTGGAGAGGTCAGATTAATTGCTTGGGTCGTGTGTATTTTAAAGGAATTTCAATTAAATAGCTTTGTTCTAGTTCATCGGCAAATGAGATTGGGGATGACGAAATGTTGATGAAATTGCTTACTAAGCGAAAATTAATAAAAGTCCAAAGAGCAGTTCTAGGAAAAATTGTCTGTGTAATCTGAATTGATTTGCTTCATCAGGCCGATGACCCCTGGACCCAATGACCACGACAGATGTCGATTTTGGCAAAACATTCGTACGCGGTCGGTGGCTTTGATGAATCAATGGATGACGACTACTCAATGTTATCCCACCACACGGGGCTGTCACTTGTCATGTTGTAAACGTCTTGACGTCAAGTGTGACATCTGGCAACTCATTAAAATCGGATTCAAAACGCTGGTGATACTTTCTGAAACCGATGGAAAGAGAGAAGGGTAGAGACCATCAAGCTTCTCTGAGGGATTCATTTGAAGTATGCCGTTTCTACAGATGCAAGCATGTGTCTGAACTCTTGCCAAAGCGTTTAAATGCCAAAGCGTGTCCAGTTTAGTCTTCAACAGAATAGCAAAATTCTCCTACGTCTTCTTTTAGACCCGCCGCTTGGCTGTTGAGTGCTTTTATGTTTCAGGTCGATTTTGTTTGGACGCCATTTTGGTTTGGATGACAGATGTTTTTTTTTTTTTTTTATTTTCGAAACACTACTGGAGCACTCAGACTCGAAACTGGTGCCATAATCCAGTGCCATTAATTTGATCCCAACGGCAAATGGTGACTGGACCAGATTCGATTTCACTGGGATTCGAACCCGGAACCCCTCTAACTTGGGCAGGTACTTAACCAACTGCGCCATCCAGTCGTTGGTGTTGATGCACATCATCTTTGTTATCGCGACGTTGACTTTTAGGGGTTCGCTTGTGCTGCAAAGCGACTACCTGCTTCTGCAGTCGGCATATGACTGTTGCAGACGAAACTAGGTTCGAGTCCACCCTGACGTTCCATAGAAAGTCACACAATGCGACTTTGTATCGACCTCTTAACTTCGATTCCTTATCGCCATCCACAGACTGTCGTGTTCAGTAGAAATACTGAAACAAGTTACGTAGAGCTCATACCGCGTGCGGCCTTGAAATCGACAGAGCTTACATGCATCCATGTAATAACATCCATCCCATCACACAGACCAAGTGGCTCTGCTAACCAGCGACCACTGTCCACCACCCTGAAGAGCGACTCCTAAGAAAACAAAAAACAAGCGCATCCCTTCTCCATAAGCCGAACTAACTTTACGTGAGTCCGCCACGAGCGAAATTCCATGACGTCCACTCGTGGAGCATGTTTCTCCCCAAAAGAACCCCGAGTGGCAGGAAGCGGCACCACACTCTTTGATGGTTCGCTTCGATTCGGACGCCCTTAGCCATGTGAATTCCAAGGTCCACACGAACATGCCATCCTCCGCAGCGGTACTAAACTCCCATCCCCCATCCACCCACAGCCCACCGGAGACCAAGCGAACACACAGATTATGTCGTACCAGAGAACCCCCGACCCTTCATCCGGTTACATAAAACCAGAGCAACACAAAAAACACACAAAACCCAGAGAATACCTCGTTACAATCAAACAGTGCTGGGTGCCATAAAAATAACCATAACCCTTGTGCAGATACGTATCATCATCACCGTCGTGTGTGCCCGAGTCGTCCGACATAAACCAGAGACAAGAGGAGAAGCCATCTCCTCCGAAACGACCTCCGCACAAGACTATTCTGTGCTCTGTGCGGAGCGCATTAATAATGCCAAAGCGTATTACGAAACCCCCTGCGGATACAATTGAGAATTCCATAATTTCAAAATGCAACTGGGGCCTGTTACTCGGCGGCGCGGCGGCGTGGCAGTGGCTGCGTGGATGGATCTGAGACTAAGTACCTGGTTGAGATGGTAACCGCAGGGAAATTGGGGGAAATCCGAAAGCCCATCGATGGGGAAAAACCACTGCAACTCTTCTGTGCTGTGGTCCGCACAACCGTCTGCCTTCGAGTGAACGGTCTACGCGTCTAACTGCCATCACTTTGACGCTCAACATTCCTCACGATATGTTGCAATGAGATTTTTTTTGCGCTTTGCTTTGTGCGGCTGAAGAGGGTAGGGTGTGCTGGGATTGTTTGGCACTTCGCAACGAATTGATGCTTTGAGTGACATGTCAGAGATGCAGGTCGTTGTAGATGAAGTGTTGAGCGCACCCAATTTGTTGGGGACTGCTCTTTGACATGTGACAGAAATGCTAAATTGATACGCAACGGTGGTCGACATCGTGTTCTTGTAAAGGTATTTCATTAAGCGCTTCCTATCTTTAAATTTAAATAAAACAAAGTGAGTACAAGATATCGTCGAAATTTTTGATTCGTTTGAAAGGCCTATCAATGCCATTATGTATGGAATATAAAATCGTTCAATAGTTGGCCGCAGCTTCTCTGGGTGGCGTGCATCTGAAATGTTAAATTTTCTATGACTGGTGCATAAATCAGGCTGAATTTGACCGATGGCATGGGTTATGTTGGCTTTGAGGGCCGCTGTGGTTTGTGGTTTTTTTTTGCATAAACCTGTGACTTCAGAAAACCCCACAAGAAAAAGTCGAGGGGGGTCAAATCGCAGGATCTCGGTGGCCAGTTCACATCACCTCCACGTGAGATGACCATGCCCTCTAATCGCTCATGCAGAATTTCCAATGTGGCGTGAGCTATGTGGCCCGTAGCGCCACGCGTCCTGTTGAAACCACATGTCGTTGGTGTCCATATCATCCAATTCAGGGCAAAAGAAGTTGGCGCTTGCCATTGGCTATGATGACCTGGCCAACGGTTTTTTTTTTTACCCTAAAGAGTCAACTACCCTGTCATTGCTCTTGAGAAGCAAGCTGCGTCGATTCTGGTGCAACCATCAATAGAAATGCCGTTCTATGGCAGACTCTGCTCTATCGGGGGCAAAAATCGATCTACTGAACCGAAGAAGATCCTCGTGGCTGCGAGCGCCTTCCGCCTGTCCACTGTTCGGCGTGCGACATGAAAGGTGATAGAACATCCTTCTGTATCCTGTATCAGGCCTTTGTCGTCGAAATAGAGGAATGTTTCAGGCGGAATAAAGCCGTTAAGGCACACCTTCTCATGGTACAATATGTTGGTCTAGTAAGCTCCAAAGATCAGACTGTTGGTGGAAGTCATAACTCGTGCAATGTGACCTCGAATCAACTTAACAATAGAATTATTTATCCTGATCAGGTTTGCCTCGTTGTACAAGACCTCGTTGGGATAGAATTTCTTGTACTCGGATTCGGGTGTGCGATACAACCGGAGGCAGGTCCGAAGGCACTGCCTCTCGAACACCCTCATCGTTTCCATCTGGGAAGGACTCAAGTTGAACCACACTGGACAATCGTACGCCATGACTGGCCGGATGAGGGCCATGTGGCAGATTACCTTCACCCTGGTATCAAGTTGGCTGATATAAAACAACCGTCTTGTCACAGCAAAGGCCTTCCTGGCTTTCGTCGGAGCAATAGCTATATGTCTGTCGAAATATAGATACTGATCCAGCCAAATGCCTAGGTACCTTACTACACTTTTTACTGCTAACGGTTCCCACTGCGGGTCAACTATGCCGAACTTGCGTCAGTTTTTTTTTCGTGTCCCTTGAGGCCTTGTATAACGCAGTTCGGAAAAGGATTCAGTCTCGGTTTCAGGCTCAGTCTGAGTCAAAGGAGGTGAATTCTGACAATTCCCCCCTCCTCCTTGTCAAGCTCGGTCTTTAAGCCGCTCTCCGGACCTCAGAAGGATGCATTCTATAAGGAGTTCCATCTTCGGACTCTAAGAACGAGGAGAAGGGCTGGCCGCTTAAAAGGTCGAGTCTAAGGGGAAATGTCTCCGCCTTCTCGTTGGGGTACCATCATTCTGCCGCCAAGAACTGTCTTTAAGCCGCTCTCGAGGCCTCAGTGACCTCAAGAGGATGTCGTCTCTGAGGAGTTCCATCTTAGGACCCAACGAACGAAGGGAACGCCTGAAAACGGCCGCTAAAGAAGTCGATTCTAAGGAGAAATTTCCCCTCCTTCTCGTTGGGATATCATTATTCTGCCGCCAAAAACTCTCTTTAAGCCGAGAGGATGCCGTCTGTGAGGAGTTTCATCTTTGGACCCAACGAACCAGAGGAAGGGCTGAAATCGGCCGCCAAGGAGGAGTTGATTTTCAACTTCCAGCAGTCGCAAAATCGCTGAATTTCCTTCCTTGTGGGAGGATGTTGATGACCTCAACCTTCGACCTCACCAAGTCTTCGGCGTATGCAATCAAGTGCTGCATGGAGCCAATCAGTTCGCCGGTGAAAATAGCGAAGAGGATTGGTGAGTTAACTGCACCCTGCTGGAGCCCATTTCTTATGTGGAAAACTTTGGTAGAAGTTACGAGTATGTTGCCACTTTTAACAACAAAACTTCTACCTGTTATTATGTCATAAATCGTGTAAAGCAGTGACTTGCTTATACCCATCCTCGTCAACTTGAGGAAGAGGCCTTCTAACCATACGGTGTCGAATGAGTTTTCCAAGTCAACGAGGCAGGCCCCGGTGCACTGGGTTTTTGCTTTGTTCCATTGAATGTCCGACACCAATTTTGACGCGGCATGGACAGTATCATGCCCCGCCCTAAATCCAAATTGGTTATTCGGTGTTATTTTTCTGTCCTCAGCCCACTGTATCAGAACTCTATTGACAAACTTTTCGAAAACTTTGCTTATGCATGGAAGGAGGCTAATCGACCGAAGATTTTTCGGAAGAGAGGAATCTTTGTCCCTTTTGGGGAGGGGTTGCACTACCGCCGTCTTCCAATGCGCTGGACAATATGCATTACTCAGTGCATTGTTGAATAGGATTGTGTATATCTCTACTGCCCCATCGGGGAGATGACGCAGCACAATATTCGGTATCCCATCTATTCCCGTCGACTTTTTGTTCTTAAGACTGTTGAAGATGCCCTTGAGATTCTCCCTCGAAATGAGGATGGAATCGAATGAGGATGGAATTATTTGCCATATTTTCGTCATTGAACCTGATGAAACCAGGATTCTCAGAACGCCATTATTGTATTTCATTTCGAAGATAGAAATGGTTAAGCAAGGCTCTGTTCTCCAAGTCGTGGTTAGGACAACGAGACTCGTTGACCGTCTACACTTCTTGAAAAACTGCTCCTATTGCTTCAATCTTCTCTTGAGGATCCTCAACAATCAGGAAGCCATTGTCTAGCACGGCCCCATCTGGATCTATGCCAACTGACGTCAGTAGGTTCGCGTTGTCCGTCGTTCTGTCCGAATAGCCTCCAAGTCATTGTGATCCCTCCTTCGGAAAATTCGGTTGATTTGGGGAAACATACCAGGACCGTTGGAACGAACAGCCCGAATCCTGTCTCCCCAATACGAATTGACTGCAATTCGGTAGTTCATCCGAATTAACTTCTGGAGGTTTTTGATCTGCGACTTGAGCGACCTTAGTTCCTGGTCGGCTCTGTCCGTAAAACGTCTGTAAAGTGTCTTAAGTCTTAAGTCTTAAGACTGCGACAGCAGTCTGCTTTTGTTCATGTGCAGTGCGTCGATAGTAGCGTTCCGATAGATGTCGCCATCTGTGGTCGGTGTAACTTTTGGAAGCGTCGTGTTCATGGTGCGTTTTATTGTATTGTTCACTTGTATGAGGTACCTGTCAACCTCTTCGTTCGTCAGGTTTCTGTTTGCGGGTGGAGTGATGTCACTCGAACGTAGTTCTCTGGATAAGGCCCTAGAGAAACGCGGCCAACGAGCCTTACGATAATTGTAAAAGTACGTCTCCACGAATTGCTCCAGTTCGACCAGCTCATTCGGGAACTGAATAACCGTGGGAGCGAATCGCTCTCTAAGTATCAGTTGACAGCTGCATTCTCCTTAAGTTTCTATAAGCAATTCTGGACACTTTGAAATTTGACGATGCTTCTGGTTACTTTTCGTTTGCTTTGAAAATAAACGTACGTTTTCGTACGGCTTTTCTAGTTCACCCTTTAGCCTCCACTCGAAAATCATTTCGAAACAAAAACTTCAAAAACCGATTTAACCTCATTTTCAACCTCTTTCCGTGGAATCTTCAATACCAGCCTTTTCCATAAAAGGATTAATGCCGTTGATGACATGAAATCCCTCAAAACAACTCAGGATTTAACTCCGCATTCAATTCCTACCGATAACCTCAATACCCACAAAGAAAAATGGTCCTTCGAGCCGGATCCCACTTGCATTTAATTTCCTTTCAGTTGAAATTTCGATTTTAACCCATTTCTCCTTTCATCCGCACTCACACACGCACATGCACACCGTCTGAATGTAATCATGTCAATTTGAATAACAAGGTCGTGTTGTAGCTCACCTTAACCCACATTCTGGCCGCACTCTGCACCTGTCGCGCGCATAGTGCACGGTTGGAACTGCAGATTTCCATTTTTAATGACACGCACTCATCGCGCTCCTGCCTGAAATGTCAAATGTGCATGCATCACATTCCCCGAGTGCATGCCACTGTTCTAGTCTGCCGTTCCGTTTATAAATCAGAACCGCCGCCATTTCTATTTTTAGACGCGTTCGCAAGCGCCACACCCTTCATCCAAATCCTTGGGGGGGCGCACTGCACAGTCACAGCGATTGCCATGAATTATGAAATATCCTGAAGCCTAATTTAAAATTGATGCAACCACCCCACCGCCGGCCCAGCCCACCTTGCCACGAACAGCACCGACACAGTCGATTACGATGGCGATGGCGATGATGAGGATGGTGAGGGCGCTGGCGATGATGATGTTCTCTCCGAACTCCCACGCAACCCCGCTCCGAGTGGCGTGTGTCCGTGTGTTCCTGGGAGCATTTAGGAGTTCAACCTGTTGTACGGCTGTCAGGAAAATTAAAAAGGACTTAACGGCTCCAAATTGTGGTTTGATTTGTGGCATCGCACTCCGGCTGTCGGCTGTCGGCTGCCAGTGCATGCGCTTGTGTTTGTCCACGTGAAAGGAGCGGAACACGGAAGTGGATGGCGGCCGTGTCGAGTGTCATCCGTGCTGATGGTAGTGCCAACAAAGTTCACACCCTGATTGGCATTGTTCTCGACGCCGAGGATAATCCTGGTTAAAGATTTATTATTGACTTACCCCCGACGGCAGGCGGTGCGGGGGTGGATGTCTTTGTGCTCCATGTTGATGGAGATGCCGAATGGGATGTGATGTGGACAGATAATGAAGTGGCTATTGTCATGGGCACGTCGAGGATGTGTGGAATAACATTTATTGGAAAAGTTTCCTCCTTTCCTGCTCCATCCGGTGGCAAGTGATGCTGATGAAGTACACACTTCACATGAGGATACCGCATGAATAATTACACGACATACGCTTTCTAATCAACAATCAGAATGTTTGTGAATACAGTCGGGGGGATGGATGTTGTTGCGGCACGGGGGGTCGGCTATCTGTTGAATGTTCTCATGGCAATCTCTGGCATGTCGGCATTGTTCATTTATTTGAGGAATGTGCGTTGATTGGGGGGAGGGAGGCGGGTGGTTTATGCTGACGGATGATGACTTGATTAAGTCCGGATCATGTCTTACTCGAGCATTCACATGATATCTTGTGAATAGCTGTTCCATTTCTCATGAAGGAAAATATTGCATTTGGTTCTGGGTTTTTTTTTCTAAAATTGAACCTGGTTTTGGAGAGAGTACAAAAAAGTGTTTCTTAACCAAACGCACCTCCGACTTTACTGGATTGTAAAAGGGAATTAAGCGGTTTTTACGAACTTGTCTTAAAGCCGTCTTCATGTCTTCATCGTATGAGGACTTCTGAAGGGATTGGATCAAGTGATCTTCCAGACCATGGGTGGATCAACAATTCTCCAAAAAGCTCTCGTTCTTTCTGAAAATGTCATGATCGAAGATACCTTTCTTTTCCCTCAATTGCTTGGCTTAATTTCACGGATTGTTCGTATTCGAAGTTTGAGTAAAAGCTCCTTAAGTCAGCACTCTTAAATTAGGTTGCCTCTGGAGTATCCTGCTCCTTCTTTGCAGCAGTTGTTGCTTGTTGCTTGTCACTCGATTCTGAAAAGGACGGCCAATGTACAGGGTGTGACATCTTTTGACTTAAAAAAAAAGAATCGATTTCCATTTACTCGGTCCTTTACAATTTATTTGAACTTGAATACTTGAGTGCAACATCAATCAAGTGGCCGCCTCTCTTAACCAAAGCAAAATACGCCCTTTTTGCTGCAGTTTCCATCACTTTTTCGAGCGTTTCTGGCGGTATGGCAATGATTTCGGCACGAAATGTTGCCTTGAGCTCGTCCATGGTCTGAGACTTGCTGGCGTACACCTACACCTACAGCAAGCTTGCTTTTCAAATAACCCAAAAAAAGAAGGATATCTGAATGGCTAGTCAGAGTCGCCATTTTTTCGATGTACAGCGTCACTATTTCGCAGCATCATTCCGCTATGAATCGATCCATGGTTAAAATTGTACTAAATTGACGTTTCACTTCGCGACTATAGATCTGCGAAAATGTGCTCTGGCAAACTATTCGTCGGCTCAGAGAAAAGAAATTCAACAGCATCGAAGAAGTCAAATCCAAAAATGGTGTGTTTCTTTTCAATGAGGTGGATATTTTGCGCAGATGGAGTGAGCACTTTTTGGAGCTGCTCAATCCCGAACAGGACACAGAGGGTGACAGACCTGTAGTCCTGAGTAGGACGGAGCATAGTCCAACGGTGGAGGAAGTAAAGAATCGCTAAAAGTTAATAACCGCCGGTGTGGATGAAATCACACCGGAAATACTAATGCTGAGCTTTCCTGTAGGATTCGTCAGGCTAGGTTAATTTTGAAACAGCTTGGTCGATCTGTAATCAGGAAGGCCGAGCTTGGTGTCAAAGCCAAGCTATCGGTTTTTAATTCAGTATTTGTTCCAACTTGATTGCACCATTTAACCCGAATGAGAGGGACAATGTAGATCAACAATCCCGTCCTCCCGACCTGGATGAAGTGAAGATAGCCATATCTAAACTAAAGTCCAACAAAGCTGCTGGAGCCGACGGCATAGCGGCTGAGCTTTTCAAAGCAACAGGCGATGACTTGGTAAGGAACATGCACCAACTCATCTGTAAAATATGGTCGGAAGATAGCATGCCCGATGAATGGAGCCTAAGCATTGTGTGCCGATCCACAAAAAAGAAGACCCTCTGAAATGCGTCAACTATAGAGGCATCAGTCTTCTGAACATTGCATGTAAGATCTTATCTGCCATGTTGTATGAACGCCATTCGTCAACAACATGGTCGGTCCATACCAGTGTGGCTTTAGGTCAGGAAAATCCACCATCGACCAAATATTCGCTCTGCGGCAGATCTTGGAAGAAACCCAGGAACAGCAAATCGATACCCTTTCATCGATTTAAAGGCCGCGTATGACAGCATCTATAGAGACGAGCTATACAGAGCAATGTCTAGTTTTGGCATCCCTACCAAACTCGTCCGTTTGTGTAGGATGACGATGGAGAATGCACGCTGCTCCATCAAGGTCGGTAAAGACCTAACCGAGACCTTTGATGTCAAAAAAGGATTCAGACAAGGCGACGCGCTGTCATGCGACTTCTTCAACATCATACTTGAAAGAATTGTGCAAAACTCGCACGCCAACACCAGAGGCACAATCTTTCAGAAGTCCGTCCAATTACTCGCATATGCCGACGATATTGACATAATCGGAAGAACACAGCGTGATGTCAATGGCACTTTTGTGAGTATTGCGACGGAGGCCGCGAAGATGGGTTTAACGGTAAATGAGGGCAAGACCAAGTATATGCTGTCAACCAGAAAGAATCGATGCCTCGGACAGAACGCCACAGCAGACAGATATAGCCTTGAGGTAGTCAAAGACTGTCTACCGCTATCAACTCAGACAATGACACCAGCGCTGAAATCAAACGAAGAACAACTCTTGCTAATCGCTGCTTCTTTGGGCTAAGAAAGCAATTGATAAACAAAGCCCTCTCTCGAACAACCAAAGTAACCCTGTACAAGACCCTAATCGTCCCAGTCCTGCTATATGGCGCAGAAGCATGGACTTTGTCAAAAGCGGATGAGGTTGCTCTTGGCTGCTTTGAGAGGAAAATTCTTCGGGTGGTTCTCGGTCCCGTCTGCATAGAGGGTGAGTGGAGGAGAAGATACAACAACGAATTGTACGAGCTGTTCAGCGACATTGACTCAGCCAGAAGGATGAAGATCCAACGATTGAGATGGCTAGGTCATGTAGAGCGAATGGAAACCAATGCTCCGGCCCGGAAAGTCTTCGAATCCACCCCCGAGGGACGGCGCAGTAGAGGAAGACCGCGACTCAGGTGGCGCACGCAAGTGGAAAGGGACCTCAACCAACTGTGCGTGCGAAACTGGAGGCAGCTAGCTAAAGATCGAGCTGGCTGGATACGCTTGTTGGTTGAGGCCCAGGTCTACTCCGGACTATAGCGCCATCTTAAGTAAGTAAGTAAATGTGTTCCAACTCTCATCTATGATCATGAAATTTGAGTAATGACCGAAAGAATAAAATCGCGAATACAAGCTGCCGAGATGAGATTTCTTCGTGCTGTTGTGGGAACTACTCGCCGGGATAAGGTGAGAGACACGGCTGTGCGCGAGGAACTCAACGTTGGGCAGCTGCTGCTTCGACCAAAAGCTTCGATGTTTTGGTCACGTGGCACGAATGTCCCCAGCATCAAGACTTCCGAGGCGTGCCTTGAATGCGATTCCATTAGACAGGCGACACGGCTGGGCAGACCCAATACGAGATGGTTAGACCAAGTCCAAACACTCGCCTGGTTGCGCATGGGCATAGCTCCTGATGAATTAGAGTTGATGGCGGAGGATCGAGTGGTCTGGAGATCTTTCGTGTGTGCATTACCCCCGCGACTCCTTTAGTGCAACATGCTCAGTGAAAATGATAATGATGATGATGACTTATCGCCCATTTTTCGACTCCATATAGCAAAGACTGACAGGATTAAAGTTTTGTAGAGCAAGATTTTGTGCCTTCGAGTAAGCAGTTTGGACAAATTCACGTTTGATTTCCACTAAGATGCTGTTTCCGAAGCTCAGGTTTGGCTCGAGGGCGGTGGATAAATTTTTTTCTCCTCGTTTACCCTAAAACCAGCTATTGTCGCTCATTCTTTAGTCGCGGTGAATGCTTCTACAGCGGCCCGCTGCGAACGGGCGTTAGTGTCGATGCCATAGGCATAATCGAGCAGCTGTTTACACTTGCCCGCCACATTATCTTCCCCAGGACTACATTGAAGAAGTCACACGACAGCGCATCTCAATGCTGAAATCTGTTGCAGGTTTCAATTCTCCCGCGATCCCGAATGCAGGCGTTGGGTCGAGCAGTTCCTTCCGTCCGTCATATGCGAACTTAAAATCGATGAAAAGGAAAGGGATCCTGTCCAAAATTTGAGAAAGTATGAATGTTTGGTATACAGTGGATTTGCTTAACTGAAAGTTGCACTAGTATATGCCACATCTGGCACAAGCCGGAACACAATGGACCCTAGGAGTCTAAGTGAATCCAATGTGCATACGTTGGAAGCCACCCTACCTACCTACCATGTGCCAGTTAGTGCGATGCAAACAGTTCTTAGACGTTCACACAATACACTCTGGACAGGATCTTATAGGCAACATTGGAGGAGGGGGGGCTCGATAGTTGTTGCATGAGGTAGGATCGCCCTTTTTGTGGAAGGGGCCTATGGAGCTGGTATTCCAGTCTTCGGGCATGTTTTCGTCTCCCCAAGGTAGGTAGGTAGTGTGCCCTTGCGACTGGCTCACTGAGACCAACAGTTGAGTCAATTGTGCCCTGGGTGTGGGGAAGGTGTACCCTGTGAGACCTACACTTTTACTGCTGATTGGAACCACCCAGATTGATGTATATATCTCAAGAGGTGCTTCAGCTCAATTTTATTCAGATCGTCGAAGAAGTTACTGCCTGGTGTTAGCAGTCTCCTTCCCCGTAGGGCTGGACAATCGCATAGCAGGTGGCGGACGGACTCAATTTCCTCCTCGTCCCTGCAAACTCTACAGTGGGGAATATGGGGAATACCTAACCTACTGCCATGGGTGCCTATCGGACAATGTCCGGAGAGAATCCCCAGCACCGTCCGTATATCCTTGCGACTTATGCTGATCATTGATAATGATTTCTTCCTGTTCAACACCGGCCATAGGGCTCTCGACGTTGACCCAATATCCAGATTCAGCCATCGCTCATTTGCTTTCTTTAAGGCTTCGTCCTCTATTTTTTTCCTTAGGAAACTTAACGGCATGTAGACATAAGGTAGTGCTAGAGATTTATCCAACTCTGAGCCCCCCTTCGCACGTCCGCTCTCTCGTTTCCTTGAACTCCTGCTTCCCGGTGCCCGACAGAGAGTCACCATGTTTACACTGGAGATTTCGTTGACGTTCTGTCTGCATAGCTTGACTAGTTTCGACTAGTTCGATGATCTGGTACATGTTCTCTACCAGAATATGGCAACCAGCCTCAAAGAGCTCCAATGGCAAATTCAAATCCCGGTCGTTTCAGCAAAGAATACAACACATCGGCTACACTCTATAATCTCATTGGAAAGTGGGTTATTTTAAACTTGTTCTTTGCCAAAAGTTCACGTCGTTTATGTCGAACAATGTCCAAAATAATTCCTTATTTCTAACGTCAATGTGCTTAATTTTAATGATTTCCTTTTCTTTTTCTATTTTCAGGTAAGTCGCCAACAATTTCAATCAAATTGTCTGTCCCGAGGCGGTAAGTTTGCCCCAAAATACGTCTGTCCACACAAAATATAAAAAAAAAATTGTATTGCATCGGCCGGGAATCGAACCCGGGCCGCCCGCGTGGCAGGCGAGCATTCTACCACTGAACCACCGATGCTTGTGAAAATCCTAACGAATTCTGATGACAGATGCCTTGGACAAGACGAATTCCAGTTTAACTAGTTTTGATGCATCCACCAGATAGTCTTGTGTTATCTCATGCGAGTAAAATGATTCAGTGTGGATTGGTGACTTAACCTGTTCGTCTGCTCGTCTGTATGAGAGAGACTGGGTATCTCTCAGTCACTGGAAGGGAATCTTTTTCCGTCTTGCTGTTGGTAATCACTGACGAGAGCAGTTTCGTCTGGATGCCTTCTTTGTTTAGTCTAGTTTTGGACGAAAGTGGTCCAGCTTCCATGGACTTTTTGGAAGACAGAGAGCATAGCTTGGGTCAAGTTTTGGCTGAAAATGGTTTAGCTTCCATGGACTTTTCTGAGGAGAGAGGGCATAGCTTGGGCCTCTTCTTTTTCGTACCCCAAACCAAAGATCTTTAGCTAAACCATGCGAAAGCAACGAACTCTCCGCACTGCCCATACCAACTGAAAGGCAATAAATTGCCCCCCCCCCACTCGCAACATGATTCCCGACCACAGGTGGCCACCGTCAATCCACTCTCAAGTGCAACGCCATCGCCGCAAGGTCAACAAGGTTGCACAATCGTCGAGAGAGAGACGAAACAGCGATTTCCCAGAGCGATTACCTTGAGTCCAGATATGAAATCATTTCACATGCCCTCCCAACAAGGTGCTCCCAATTTCCTTACCCAGACAATTCCTGCTCCCATTAACCAGCTCTGAGCTGATTGCCATCCAGTACTCCTGCGCTACGCGCGTTGCAGTGTATAATTGCGGCCGCTGTGGCAGCTCCACTCATAATTGCTGCTTAATCTGCAATCTGCTTTGCGCGCCTGCATCCATGGCGTGGCGTGGCGTGCATTCGAAAGGTTAATTAATTGCGGCCCCATCGAAGGCATCCACTTAGACATTCATAGTGTGTCGCCAATTAATTGGAGTAGCCTACGTAGGAGGCAAAGGTAAAGTTAAACAGTGCTGTTGCTCTGGATTCACACAATCACGAGGGTGGCACTGCTGCTGCTTCTACTGTTGCTGCTGTTGGTGATGAACGTGTCGGTGGTGGTGGTGGCGACGGTGTTGATGGTGGGCTACAGACAAATAGGGTTGGGGGCTAGGTTGCGAGCTAATTTGTAAACCAGTCGCGGATACTGGAAGAGAAAGTATTGACAATGCAAGACTCGGAGTGGGGACGGATTTGAAATTTGTCTTTCTTTCCTTTTCAATTGGAAAATGTAATTGATTCTCAGCTTCAATTTGGCAGTCACTCATTTCAATCACTCCTCAAATGACTTGAGAAAATGCTACGGCGAATAAGAGAAGGAAAAGGTTGTTCATCATCTACTCACTTGTCCTGCCGCAGTAGCGCCTTATAATAACAATAATAATGGCGGCGCTACAGTCGGAGGTGAACTTGGACCTAGCTCCTCAGCAACCACTCGTGTTGTACGTGCTATTGTTCTCTCACGAGTGTAGGGGACCTACAGTTTAATGCCGACTCTGAACGGCGAGATTGAGAAGCTTTTTCTAGACAGTTATACTCTTTGAGCATTGTCAGTGACTCGAAAGAGGTGGAGCCGTGAAAAAATTGTAGGCGTTTTTTCGGGAATCGTACCGAGAACATCTAGCGTAGGTGTTGACGCACCTTCCCACTACGCCAATATGCACCCAGTAGCGTCTTCTGTCACCTCAATTTTCCAAGACCTTGTTGATGGTTTCGGCCTGTAGCTCACCGATTGCTTGGATCATATTGATCCTAAGTGTTTGAATCGTTTCCGGATTGTTTGCATAACTTCGGTCCTTAACGGTTCCCCACAAAAAAAAAGCCCAAAAGGTTCAAATCGCAGGTCGGAGGCGGCCAATTGACATCGCCAAGACGGCTGATAACAGGATTTGGGAATTTGATGTGCAAAAGATCGATTGTGGCATGGACTGTGTGGCATGGCGCGCCATCCAGCATGAACCAGAGGTCGTCCAAATCCATGCCTTCAATTCCAGTAAAAAAAAGTCGGTTAACGTGGCTCTGTAACGCTCACCGTTGATCGAAACGTTGTTCCCAGCCTCATTTTCGAAGAAGGACCACTTGATGCCACCACTCCATAATCTGTACCAAACTGTCACTCTCTGTGGATGCATTGGCTTCTCGACAATTAAGTGCGGGTTTTCCGAGCGGCACTTCCGCTGGCGCCGAGATGAAAATGCGCCTCGTCAGTGTCAGAAAAGATGATTTTTCGCCCAAAATCGTTAGCCAATTCAAGGCCCAAACTGCAGAGCGATAACGAAGCGGATGGTCGCGCACCTTCTGTTGCTGAGTCAATTGGACCTTGTAAGCGAATAATCCGAGATCTTTGTGCAGTATTCTCCTCAGGCTAGTGCGTGATATGTTGAGCTGCTGAGATCGATGGTGGGTTGATGTTCGTGAACTCTCGGCCACAGCAGCCACATTCTCATCTGTGCGCACCGTACGGTGACGAAGACCATGAGTGTTGACCACTAGCATACCAGTCTCACTAACTTTTTGCACAAACTTGCGTACGGAAGTCGCGGTGGGCCATTTCGGCCATACTTACTTATTATTATTATTATTATGGTTGAGGGTATATTGCACCGCGATCTTTAAGATCTATTGTGCCCTACTTACTTACTTAGCACGCCTACGACCCATGAAGGGTCTGACCTTGAGCTATCGCTGCCCCCCCCCCCCCCCCCCCCCCCCGCGTTGGCGGTCCTGGGCACGCTGCTTCCAGTCATCAAGACCAAGCTATTTTACATCCGCGATGACTTGGTCTTTGTACCGGAGGTTTGGTCTTCCTCTCCTTCTCGAATCAAGAGACTCGCATCCGAAGACCCTCTTAGTTGGAGCGTTGTTCTCCATGCGCTCGATGTAGCCGTGCAGTCGACGAGCTCATAGAGTTCACGGTTGTGTCTTCTCCTCCATTCGCCTTCCTCGCAGACGGGACCATATATCCGACGTAGAATTTTTCTTTCGAAGGCACCAAGAATCAGCTCCGCAGTTCTGCTTAGTGTCCAGCTGTCGGCTCCGTATAGCAGGACTGGCAGAATAAGAATTTTGTAGAGCATGATTTTGGTCCTTCGAGTCAGGAGTTTTGAGCCCAATTTTTTTTGACAAACCGAAGTAGCATCCGTTGCCAAGGGCGATTCTACGTCGGATCTCCACTGTGATGTCGTTCGTGGAGTTCACGTTTGCCCCGAGGTAGACAAACTCCTTCACTACCTCAAAATTGTAGCTGTCGATTATAATGTTTTGCCCTAGGTGATGTGCGGCGGGTAGTTTTAGCATATATTTTGTCTTACCCTCATTGACCTTAAGACCAGCTCGTTTCGCCTGTTCTTCAATCGCTGTGAAAGTTTCCACTACGGCTCGTTGGGAATACGTCGATGTAATCTGCGTATCCCAACAGTTGGACTGACTTGAAGAAGATAGTGCCTTCCGTGTTTACAGCAGCCCGACGCACTATCTTCCCCAGTACCAAATTGAAGAAATCACAAATTTCGGCCACAACTTCTTTTTAAAAAACCCACTGTTTGAGCTACAAGCACTTATTTTTGAAATAAGTTTTCAATATTTCCCAACGTTGTTCAGCCGTAAAGCGACTCATTTCTTTCCGCGGGCATACTGACTTTCTTTCAAGATTTCGAGTGGGAAACAGCTGTCAAAATACCCTATGATTTAAAAAAAAAAACACTAGATGGCCCACCCTGTATGTGTTAAATTGATAGATCTTTGATATCTCAAAATTTGCACATAAATCGATATTTTTGATATTTATCATTTCTTAATGTTAACGCCTCGGCGTCTTCAAAACTGCGTTTTCAGATCTTCAAAAATCACATGTCTATGATTGACCGTTTTTGGGCAATATCTCTGAAACTATTTGGGCCAGATTGCTCGAAATTTTTTAAATAAAAGTAGTCATTGAAGCAAAGTTTCAGTGATTTTTTTCAGAATTTTAAACACTCTGGTTTAGAAATGGCAGAGGAGGACCCATTCAAAAATATTTTGGAGCTCCATATTTTTCAAACGGTACTTTGGATCAAAAAGTGTTGGACCAAATCTCAACCAACAACATTTCGTAAATCGATTGATACGTCACTCGAGGGGATGCATCAATGTTTCAAAATCCATGGCAGCTGTTTACAAACCGACCTAAGAGATGACGAACCCTCTCATAAATCAGAAAAAAAGTTTCAATTGCGTTAAGAACAACTGAGATGTCAAAAGATAACCTCATTCGCAGTTTCATTGGCTTAAGTTGTTTTAGCGCGAGTTCAGACAGATCCAAATGGACCTAAAAATGCAGAAAATCAACCTCATCCAATTCGGTTCACTTAACAGATTTCGTAATCGCATCAAAAACAGTAAAATTTTCGAACGGTCAAGATATGGTGCCTTCGTTGGGGTCTTAATTCTGTCTAACTATCCCTGTTAATCACCGTCCTAATATTCTTGACAAAATAAAAGATCTGTTAACCACGAACTGAATCAGCCGTATAAGGGGTGTTTTCGAATGAAAAAGTAAACTGGATAATTACATAAAACGCTTTAAAACCGTACTCAAGACTTTTCGTTTGATTCCTGGCAAAGGTGGAAAAGTTCTCTTTCATCTGTCGAAATTGATTGTCTCTAGAAAAAGGGGTTTTCAAAAAACAAAAGCTTAAAAAAACACCCTGTGTTTTTGGCTTTTCTTGTGATATTCCGTCTGGTCTATGATTTTGAATACTCCTGTCGCACTATTTCATTGCTGACCCATCTTCCGTCGGTCGTCCGATCGATGGTAACACCTGGCCCTTCCCTTCTTCTTCTTGCCAAGATCACCCAAGGCATTCATAAAGATGTTTGCTTGTGTCTCCCCAAAGGCTTACATCTCCCAGTCAAGGGACGGCCGGAAAATGCCTAACGGCATCTTGTAATCATAAACATCCTACTGTTCGAGTGCATCATAAATTCTGTTCCCAAATGAGTTTCTGACTTTAAGCACCCCCCGCGCCCACACGGTGCGCGGAACATGGCAAATCTCCTCTTAAAGACGTCTGCTCGAACATTAAAAAAACATAAAAATGTACATCACATCGGCAGAGCACTTCCACGCACCCCCACGCAGGACACTCTGCACAAAAGTCACCCTGGGCGACGGTGGCTCGGTCGAAGGAATCCATTACTCCCGAGAGAATCCATCCACACCTTCGACTGCAAACACATGTCGCTGCGCTGCATCCATCGCATTCCAGAGCCCGTTCATCTCTTTTCCAGCCCACATACACACACGCTGGGCTGGTTTGCATAACACCTGCCGGCGCATTGCACTGGCAATCAATCCGCAAGCCCTCACCCCCGCCCCGCCGCCCCCTGCGCACCGTTGGCAAAGTCGAATTCCGACAATTGCGCTCATCTAACCCTTTAGCCTTAAGCCTATCACACATCGACGGGATCCGCACCCCCATCGCTGCCGCCGGAGAGCATCGGCATCGGCATGGCATGGCACGGCACCTCGTCGGAGGAGTGCATGAAGCCTCCATTGTGAATGAGTGATTGTTGTTGACTTTTACACGAGCAGAGTTATGAGTGTCATTATGCAATCAATCTCTAAGGCGCCCCCCTTCGCGTCCTCATCCACTTCGACGGTTTCGAGAATTTGCATACAAAAGATACCCGAGACGAGAGATCTTTCTATGGATTTAGCTTTTTTTCCGCTTTGCCTCCACCGTCGCGCATCTGGCGGCGCGGCGCGGCGTGGCGGCATGCCTCCTAGTGTAGCAACGGCCTGGACCTAATGTCAACGACTTGGCGGCGGCAGTGGTGGCTGGCTGGTGGATGTAGATGCAGTGTACTCGCTTGTTATCCAGTGATCTACTTTCGAAAATGGTGCGATGACAGGCGGGTGGACGGGCACTGCTGGCGCACTGGTGGGATGCGATGACTTTCATTGTGCCTGCAACAACCGTGGTCCGCTGGGGGCTGCTGAAGCGTTGGTTTTTTTTTCTGTTTCCCTTCATTCACTGTCTGTGGAGCGAAGATTCCGTTGAAGGAAAGAATGGATGGGGACTTACAAGGCTGACGGCGTTGATGCTGAAATGCATGCAGAAACTGAAGCGAATTGGGCCAGCGTCGGTCTGCGGAAGCAATCCGGAGTTCCTCGATTGAAATGAGACGAGAAGGTGATAATTTATTGGAGTTCCATTGTCTGCGTTGGTTTGAAGGGAGATTTGCTACGTTGAGATGGGGAGGGATTTGAATTTCAGCAAGAAAAGATGTGCATCTTATTTTCCTCCTTGCTAGGTGCAGAGTAAAGACTGTGAAGAGATTTTGTGACTTATTTCGACATCTAGACAACATTCAAGGCTTGGTTATGTCACGCTGTTCTTTCTCTGTCAGCATTCTCATGCGCAACGACTTTGGTCCTCCAAGGTCTTTTTACGAAGGAGATCTTGAAATTCTTAGACCTAACCAAGAAATCTTCATTTTTCCGGTCAAAATGCAGTTCTTTTGAACACTCTTTCTTTTAAGTTGACACACTTTTCCAAGCGATGCTCAACCCTGCCAAAGAATCATTGGCATGCTTGCCAGAGAGGCGCTTAGGTAAGTGATGGGCTTCTCGTTCGATTAAATTCCATATCCTTCAAGCGAAAGATTAACCTCTGTAAGTAACGAAACCTCGATATGGTTCTCATAAAGTTAATTCGGGTGGTCGAAGATGAATTTTTGAATCAGGGCCATGGAAAAAGTCGAAGTTGGAACAGCATTTTTGATGGAACTAGGCATTTTCTTCTTGAAAAGTGGTCTTTTTTGGGACTTCAGCCTTCATTTCGTCGAGTAATGACGTTCAGCTTTATGTTTTCCGACGAAGACGGCCATAATTTCGAGATTGTCCCAAAAAATGAAGTCGCCGTAACCTTCTTGGGCAGGAAGGAACTTTCTTTGCATCTTCGGAGCAGTTTCAATCTTTGTAGTGGACTATTTTCAGTGTTCTTTCGTCTCTGGAGTGAAACTGAAACTTCCTCCACAGCAATGGAGTGATGATTGAAACACTACCACAGTGTTTTGGAAATGTTTGTTTGAATACATTTTTGCTCATCGTCAAACATAAGGAACAAATATGACCTAAATATGACTGCACGGAGGCTAAGAGAACTAAAGCGATTTTTAAGGTTCCGTCTACAAAAACGGAACCTTTATAATTTCGGTGTGTCCGTCCGTCCGTCCGTCGTGTCTGTCACACTTTTTTATCTCCGAAGTTTATAAAGATAACGGCATGAAATTTCGGAATTAGGTTCTTCAGACCTAGATGTCATTGCCTATGCAGCGATTTTAAAAAGTGGGGCCATTTGGGGGTGGCTCCAGTACAGGTGAAGTTGCAATCAATTTCGAAAAATTGTCGCAGCCCATCGAAATCGACCCATATCAATCGACAGATCTTTTGAAATGAGGTGGAGGTTTCTTTTAACACTTTTTTATCCAAAATACCGTTTGGAAAATATGGAGCTAGAAAGTTTTTTTAAATGCGTCCCCCCTGCCATTTCTAGCATTCTGGCCTTTATAGTTTTGGAGATATTGGCCAAAAACGGTCAACCATCGACATGCGAATTTTGAAGATCTGAAAATATATAGGTATATGTAGGGATGAATGTTTGTTTGTTTGGATGTAAGAATGTATGAATGAATAGTTGATTTGGGTTGAAGTTAGAAGAAAATTCAACTGAAATATCTTGGAAACGTTGTTTGATATTCAGAAATCATTCATCAATATTATGCGACGGAACCTTACCCGTGCGAGTTCAACTCGCACTTGCTCAGTTTTTATTTACGTTGTGTAAACAAACTGTTTGTATGCAAATGTCAGTTGCTTCCAAATTCTCCTTTAGCTTCTATAAGCAATTATGGTTACTTTTTGTATGGTTTTGATATGAGGTTAAGTTTTCGTACGGCTACTATATTGTAGTTTGTTCTTTAGAATCAAACGGAATCATTTGTCAAAGTTGTACATAGACGATCGTCATCAAATTTAAACGATCGACACAGACTTAATCACCTACCCAAGAGTGAAACCCCAAGAGTCTAGTTTGGTACACAGATGGATCAAAAATGGATTCTGGAGTCGGAGCTGGTGTCTGTGGATCCAACACTGGAATCTCTGTACCTATGGGCTCTAGTCCTACTGTGTTTCAAGCCGAAATCCATGCCATTGACATAATCTTGGTAAAGGTATCAAGGGCGCAATTGTACAAATCTTTTCAGATAGCCAGGCAGCACTTAAGGCCTTATCGTCCAGTCAAATAGACTCCAAAGCCGTCAAATGTTGCCACGATGCTCTGCAATCCCTAGCCAAACACAACAAAGTGAAACTTGGCTGGGTTCCTGGACACAAGGGGATTGCAGGTAACCAATCCGCAGACTGCGCTCATAGGTCCTGAACCGTACTGCAGTGTCAATTGGACAACGGCTGCAGCGCTGATTAACGAATGGGAGAACAAACTTCGCCTAGATCATTGGACCAATGGGCCAGGTCTCAGGCACTCTAAGCGATTAATCAGACCCTATAAGGAAATCCTTAGCTTAGATAAGGAGAGCATAAGAAATCTAACGGGCTTTCTTACTGGCCACTGCGGCATGAATTACCACCTTAACAAAATGAACTTGTGTCAAAACAAGGAATGTAGGTTTTTTCTTGAAGAAGACGAAACATCCCAGCACATTTTATGTGAATGTCCGGCACTACATTGGTTAAGGAAACGTATTCTCCACAGGGAAATACTGACTTCAGTGGAATTGAAAAACTCCACTACAAAAGATATACTGTCTTTCATAAGGAAAGTGGTAAATCTTTTGGATTAACTCCAGCCCGTCGATACAAAAGATCTTTTTAGGTCGCAGTGTCGCTACCAGCAGCAGCAGGTCACCTACCATGACTTAGCTGTAGTCCAGTACCATTGGCTATGAATATCTTCAATATTGACAGTCGCAAGATTTGGTCATAGAAAATGTAGAACGCCAAGTATGACTACGTTTAAACTTATTAAGAGAAAGATGACTATTTAACCAGAATCCATTACTACCGTCTAAATCGATCTGTCCCAAGCGTGCTGTCTTTGAAGGCATGCCGATGAATGGAGTATCGTTGGCTACAACTTTGAAGTGGTCAAGGACTTCGTCTACCTCGTATTAGCGATAAACAGCACTAGCGGCATAAGTATCGAGATAAGACGCGGAATAACTCTTGCCGATCACTGTTTCTGTGCTTCTGAGGCAATTGAGTATTGGAGCCCTCTACTGAAAGACAAAGCGACTATTAGAGTGATTGCAAACAGTAGGAAATAATGGGGCTAGCTAGAGAGTCTTGTTGGTTGAGGCTCAGGTCCAACTCGCAATGCCTGGTTTCCCCGCTATGACTATGTTTCGGACCACTTTGCCTTATCCGGTCAAGAACTCTGATTGATGATTGTGTTCCATCAGGATTTCTTCAACTCAAAATCATTCTGCGAGTTTTTTTCTTTTCGCCAGTATTCAAGGGACGTATAGAAATTTCGCACCTGATACTTCAAAGAAGAGGATGTATTTTTTCTTAGCAAAAGTCAAGGGTGTAGTACCGTACCGTAAAAGTAAGACGTTTTCGGTCTTCAACTTTATCGAACAATTTTTGACACGGCTTAAGGGATCAAAGCCGGGCTCTGTAACGAAACGTTATTCCCAGCCTCAATTTCGAAGAAAAGTGGTCCAATTATACCATCACTCCACAATCAGCACCAAACTGTTACTCTCTGTGGGTGCATTGCCTTCTCGATTCTTCTCGGTTTTCCGAGCCCCAGATGCGGCAATTTTGTTTGTCAACGTAGCCGCTAAGATGAAACTACGCCTCGTCAGAAAAGATGATTTTTCGCCCAAAATCGTTGTTCAATTCAAGCTGCTCTAAGGCCCAAACTGCACTGCGAAGCGATAACGAAGCGGATGGTAGAACGCCTTCAATTGCTGAGTCAATTGGACCTTGTCAGCGAAGAATCCGAGATCTTTGTGCAGAATTCTCCTCAGGCTAGCAATCAGGCGTGAAATGTTGAGCTTTTGGGATCGATGGCGAGTTGATGTTCGTGAATTGAGTCTTACACTCTCGGCCACAGCAGCCACATTCTCATCTGTGCGCACCGTACGACGACGGGGACCATGAGTGTTGTTCACTAGTATACAAGTCTCACGAACTTTTTGCAAAAACTTGTGTACAACAGTCGCGGTGGGTGCTTCATTTCGGCCAGAACTTCTTTTATAAAAAACGCAATGTTTGGGGTACACAGAACTCACTTTGGAAATAAGTTTTCAATATATCCCAACGTTATTCAAGCGTAAAACGACTCATTTCGTTCCGCGGAGGTATGATACTGACTTTCTCTCAAAATTTCGAGCGGGAAACAGCTGTCAGTGTAAAAATAACGTATGATTTGAAAAAAAAAACACTAGATGGCCCAACCTGTATCTGTGAAAATGAAAATATTAATTTTTTTTTAAAATCTGTATCTGTATGTATAACTGTAACTCCAAGGTCAAGAGTTTTTCGTCTTCTTCGCTGTTCTTGGCCAACATCTTGTCTTCTCCGTCACAAATGAACCAGCTGACGGCAAGCGCCTGCCAATCTGTCGTATCTTCCATCATTCACTTCAACTGCCTGTGAAAGCACTGAACCCCTTCTATTCCTCTCCACAACAAAGTTCGCAGGTTAAACGAGTTAAGTTCTCAATTTCAGTTTGAAACCTTAACAAAAACCTCTCACAATTGCAGCCAGTTCCCACGTTACCCACACCCAATCTCAATTATCTGCCGTCGCGTCATGCAAAAGCGCAGAATCCAAACAAGAACCGCAAACAATTAGTTTCACAGTTTTATCAGAGTCCATTCATCAATCGAACCGGTATCGGCATTGTTTGTCTAGATTCTGGAATACTCATTCGCCCGCCGCTGTCGTCACGTCCTCCCTCGGTCGCGTATCACACGCAGACAATCAGCGGCACCTGTTGGTAAGTGATGTTAATTTTAGAACGAAATTGAAAGTAAACACTCTCTGGTCCGCCATCTGGGCAGAGTTCAGCGCAAATATGCTAATCGCGGTGTTTTTTGTGGGATCCGTCACCCAATGCCCTTGAGGGGGTGCTCATCCGGACGGGATTCCTTGACGAACTGCCGTTGGAGGTCACTGCTTGAGTGGTGGCTTGTGGGTTGTTGTCACACGGTTGATTCGATTTCGAGTGTTTGTCGTCGAAGAGTTGAGTTCATGTCTATTGTTGGCGTTTGGTTATCGCCTTCAAGTGGAGTGATAGCAGCTATGGCCAGAGAGTTGAAGAAAAATAAGAGAGAGATGAAAAAAAAAACAAAAAATTGTATTGCATCGGCCGGGAATCGAACCCGGGCCGCCCGCGTGGCAGGCGAGCATTCTACCACTGAACCACCGATGCTTGTGAAGATCTACTGTCAAACCGACTAGTCCAGAGGCGGGCCGATAGAGAGGAGTTTGACCAGTTATGCAAGAGACCATCTATACCTTTTTAGACAAAATTAAATAAAAATCTTTTCATATCGCATTTTGCTTCCAGATTAGCCGAACATTTAAGGCGATGTGAAGAAGTACACCGCGGCCTGATGTTGACTTTAAATTCAAGGAAGGCTTGTAGGAGACTGGCGGCTGCTCGTGATTTTTTTTGGGTGGATTCATTCGTGCCCCTTCTCGATGATGATGCTCTGAGAGTTCCCGTTTTTGCTAAAAGTTGCAGCATTGGTTGCTGACGTCGTTCAGAAGTAGCTCCATAGCTTAAGGTTATCCACAAATTTTCAGACAGATCCATCATCTACTTGAAGACGATCCATCAGTCATATGTTCTGTTTTCTTCGGCGATGCTCTAGGGCTTTGGTGTCTGTAATTATGATGGTTTGCAATTTGTTGATTGAAACGTTTGTCACTGGGGACAATCGCTTGTTACAGGTTTTCAGTTTTTGTCACGGAATATACTGAAGAAAGGAGGGGGTGATATGAGCGTATTTAAGCATGTGTTATGAATCTTCGACTCGGCACCATGTGGACAACGCAACAGAGGACGTCCGCGTTTAAGGTGGCGCACACATGTATAGAGAGTCCTCAACCAACTAAGTGTGCGCAATTGGCGACAGCCAGCGAAAGATCGTGCTAGGTGGAGAGTCTTCAGGTTCACCCCGGACTCTAACGCCACAAGAAGAACATTTCTTCTTCTTCTTCTTAGGGCGCTACAGTCCGAGGTGGACCTGGGCCTCACTCAACATGCCCCTCCAGCCAGCACGATCTTTCGCCAGCTGTCTCCAGTTTCGCACACCAAGCCGGCCGAGGTCCCCCTCGACTTGTGTGCGCCACCTTGTTCGTGGACGTCCTCTTTTGCGTTGTCCCACAGGCTCAGAGTCGAAGACTCTTCGGGCCGGAGCTAAGTTGCCCATACACTCTACATGACCTAGCCATCTTAGGCGTTGGATCCGTAGACGCCTGGGTAGACTCATGTCACTGTACAGCCCATACAGTGGTTGAATCTTCTCCTCCAACGCAAACAGGACCAAAGATCGCGCGCAGAACTTTTCTCTCGAAAAGACCAAGAGACTGCTCATCCGCTTGGGATATTGTCCATGCCTCTGCACCGTAAAGCAGGACTGGGATGATCAAGTTCTTATGCAAAGTCAACTTGGTCTTCCGAGAGAGGGCTCTACTACTCAATTGCCTTTTGAGCCCATAAAAACAGCGGTTGGCAAGAGTAATTCTGCGTTTGATCTCGGTACAGATGTTGTTTGTTCTGTTTACCGCGGAGCCAAGGTAGACGAAGTCCTTTACTACCTCAAAGTTATAGCTGCCTATGGTGACGTTCTGGCCAAGTCGTCGATGTTGTGCGTCCTTTCTCGATGACAGCATATACTTTGTTTTGCCCTCGCTTTGTTATATACTTTGTTTTGACCGCCAGGCCCATTTTGGCCGCTTCCGTTTCAATGCCAGCAAACGCATCATTGACGGCTCGCTGTATTCGCCCAATTATGTCAATGTCATCCGGGTAAGCTAGCAGTTGAACGGACTTTCGGAAGATCGTGCCTCTTGTGTTGGCCAGTGAGTTTTGCACGATCTTCTCAAGAAGGATGTTTTAAAGAAATCACATGACAGCGTGTCGCCTTGTCTAAAATCTTTTTTGACATTGAAGGTCTCGGTGAGTTCGTTACCGACCTTGATGGAGCAGCGAGAGTTCTCCATCGTCATCCTGCTCAGTCTGACGAGTTTAGCAGGAATGTCAAAACTAGACATGGCGCTGTATAGCTCGTCTCTATGCACGCTGTCGTATGCGGCCTTGAAATCGACAAATAGATGGTGTGTGTCGATCTGCATTTCCTGGGTCTTCTCCAGGATCTGCCGCAGTGTGAAGATTTGATCGATGGTGGACTTCCCTGGCCTGGAACCACACTGGTAAGGACCTATCAGTTTGGTGACGAAAGGTTTCAGGCGTTCACACAAAACGGCAGAGAAGATTTTGTAGGCGATGTTCAGGAGACTTATCCTTCGATAGTTGGTGCAGTCAGAGGGGTCTTCTTTCTTGTGGATCGGGCAAACGATACTGAGATTCCACTCATCGGGCATGCTTTCCGACCACATCTTACAGATGAGCTGGTGCATGCGCCCAACCAGGTCATCTCCAGCTACTTTAAACATTTCGGCTGGCAGACTATCTGCACCAGCAGCTTTATTAGACTTCACTCTCGATATCGCTAACTTGACTTCTTCTAGATCGGGGGACGGTATTCTCTTCTATCATCGTCCGTTGTGTTGAGTGGAACATTCTGCCTGACAGCGGTATTTGTGTCCTCATCGCCGTTCAACAGTCTGCAGAAATGATTTTTCCAAATTCTCAGTATCGATGGAAACACGTCACAGCCCAGATATTAACCTGATCGAACATTTATAGGAGTATCTGGACAAACAAATTAGTTCGAATTACCAAACACGTACCAAAAGCCAATTACAGCAAGCAATTTCAGAAGAGTAGGCCAAAATTCCGTCAGAGATTACTAAAAAATTGACTTACAGCCTTTAGTAGAAAGTGAGGGCAATCCAACAAAATATTGAAGATTTTGTTAACTTGTTTATTTACTTGTTTTTTCTATTTCTTTGTTGTATGAAATTTTTGTTCTTTCTATCTTATTTTGTTTTATTTTATTGTAATTATGCATTTTTTTTTATTTTTTTTCTTTATTTAGTATCTAAATATTTCAGGAACTAATTAAAAAATTTTAAAATTTGTTTGACTTCCAAGGCCTTCATTTAAATCAAGTTTATTATTCAAAATTGCAATCGTATGAAACTGAATGTTCCTGACTGTAACTGTCTAGAAAAGCTTCTCAACCTCGCCGTTCAGAGTTGGCATAAAACTGTAGGTCCCATCCACTCGTGAGAGAACAATAGCACGCACAACACGGTCTGTAGCACCTCCATAATTGTTATTATTAAGATGATTAATAATAATGATACAATAATCGTGAGTCTGTTACAACGCCCTTGCACACCAGAGAGTAATATTTTTTGCGTTATGTTAAAGAGTCTTATCTCTCCACAGTTGTTATAGTTAAACGATTCTCTTCTCTTGCCTTCAATTGAGCTTCTTCTTAGACACCAGACCAGTAAGAGGCATTTTGAATATCTTAGCAATTTGGCAACCCGCATGAGCAGTTTTCTTTGACTTCAGTCTTGGTTTTGGCTGCCCTCACTTCATATTAGGCGAGATTGAAGAAAACATTCCATCAGATATGCAAATTTTCTTCTTGATCTTGATTGCCATTTAACAATGTACAAGAACAGCGTTCTGAATGATCACTGATTAGGACTCTACATTCGTCAAAGAATCATTCAATTTGACATCTTTCAATCTGACAGTTAAATCAACATAATCCTAAGAACCGCGTAGGGGAGACAGATGGGAGACAGATTTAATCTTTGGATGGAATGATGGAAACCGTCTCTAGTTGATAAGCATAAAACACACTACGCGGAGGATAGTTTATCGCTTTCTTTTTTATAAGGAGAGAGAAAAAGCCACGACCGATTTCAGAACACGATGTTTTTTTAAAGAATTGCATGAGAATGTAGTGTCTATTGTACATAAAATAATAATAATGGCGCCGCTACATATTTTACATCCGTTGGACAAAAAACCCCTCTTGAGAATGATCTACTCGAAGCAATGTTGGCAATCAATCTCCCAAAATACACCAGTCCAGTCTATTGTTCACCTAACTGCGAGCTCCATGAATTTAGCCAAGAATTCCAACCCGTGTCTAGATCAAAGAAAAGGAAAAAAATCTTAATTTAAATATCCACCAAAAGTCATTAAAAACTTAATTTAAACTTCCAAGCTATCTCCAGCATCAAAACAATCTATCATTTGTTGGGGTCTAGTTTGACATAATTGCAGAATAAAAGACACCGCTAATTGAATCCGCTTATGGTAAATTTTTTGAGAAAAAACAGACGGTATTTTCGGGAATAGAATGCTTCGCAGAAGCGCCTTCTGTCAACCTAATTTTATTAAAGAAGACCCCGGAGCTTGATTCAATCCAAGAAAATCGCATTCTGTCCCATTTTTCGACTTCATCAAGAATGTTAAAGAGTCTCGTCTAAAAATACATTTTCTAGGCGAAGGCAGTCTTCCCGAAAAGGGACCAAGACCTTGTGGATGGTTTCGGGCTCTAGCTCACGGATTGCTTGGATGATATTGGCCTTAAGTGCTTGAATCGTTTCCGGATTGTTGGCATAACTTCGGTCCTTAAAGGTTCCCCACAAAAAAAGTCCAAAGGTTCATATCGCAAGTCCGAGGCGGCCAATTGACATCGCCAAGACGGCTGATAACACGAATTGGGAATTTGGTGCGCAAAAAATCGATTGTGGCATGGCGCGCCATCCTGCATGAACCAAGTCGTCTAAATCCATGTCTTCAATTTCAGTAAAAAAAAAAGGCGGTTAACACGGCTCTGTAACGCCCGCATTTGACCGAAACCTTTCTAGTCACATTTTCGAAGAAAAATGTTCCAATGCTGTCACCACTCCACAATCCGCACCAAAATGTCACTCTCGGTGGATGCATTAGATTTTCGACAATAATGTTCGGGTTTTTCGAGGCCCAGATGCAGCTATTTTGTTTTTAACGTAGACGCAGAGATGAAAATGCGCCTCGTCAGCAGAAAAAATGATTTTTCGCCCAAAATCGTTGTCCAATTCAAGCTGCTCTAAGGCCCAAATTGCGCTGCGAAGCGATAACGAAGCGGATGGTCGCGTGCCTTCAATTGCTGAGTCAACTGGACCAACTGGAACTGCAGAATTCTCCTCAGGCTAGTGCGTGAAGTGTTGAGCTGTTGAGATCGATGGCGAGTTGATGTTCGTGAATTGAGTTTCACACTCTCGGCCACAGCAGCCACATTCTCATCTGTGTGCACCGTACGACGACGGGGACCATGTGTGTTGTCCACTAGCATACCAGTTTCACGAACTTTTTGCACAAACTTGCGTACAGTAGTCGCGGCGGGTGCTTCATTTCTTTACGCGGATGTATGGTACTGACTTTCTGTCAAGATTTCGTGCGGGAAACAGTGTCAAAATAACCTCTGATTTAAAAAGAAACCACTAAGTGGCCCACTCTGTATATGCCCTCAGCAAATGGAAAGAGCATTGAAAGTATTGAGTATTGTACCTCCAGATGGCGCTTCATTCGCGGTCGGTACATGCCAGAAATCATTTTCAAAATGAACGGTATAGAATTAACTTTTGATCAAACCCAATACCGTCGTGATTTTGATGTATTTGCTTTCATCTTAAAGTTGTACCCTCTTAAAGGAACACGTTTCTCCTGCTAAGTGATCTTGCCAACTCTGTTACAGTCGTCGCGACCGTTTCAAATGTCACCGCATAAATCTTTCTCCAGAGTTACTCAGAACACAGGCCAGTTTTCCCAGTTTTCAAATACCCGCCACATCCTTCATTTTTATGCCCCAAATGAATCATTAACTCGCAACAATGTTGCGCGTTAACGAGTCCCAATTCACTGCGATCATTGCTAGCAAACTTGCCGCAAATTATCTTCCACTTGACAGAAACCAGATCGCCAACACCTCCACCGGCTGTCGATGTGCATTTCTGAACAACTCCGCACGATAGCTCTTCTCAATTGCGTTCGCTTTCAGCCGCACACACACGCGTGCATGCACAAAACTGGCATTTAATTGCCACTTGCGCGCCAACGCCGCCCAATCGATTTTTAATAATTCCCATTTGTAAGCCAAAAACAGATAAAACAGCGTCCGGCCGCAAATTGCGCACAACTGCGCTCGCAGATTCTTGAATTATGCATCTGGGCCACTGAACTGATCGCCGCACTAAATTGGGCGTGCAACCGCCTCGATCGGTTCGCATGCCTCCCAGCGAACAGGAGTGACTTGCCGTTGGATTGCATAAATCAATCTCTGACCGGAGCGGAGTCATTTGATCTTTTCAAGTTGCGCCGCCAAGCGGAGTGTAGCAAAAACTAGTCGAATATGATCAGCAACGACACGGTTTAGGGAATAACCTTTCATTCGTGGGATACCAGAGCGGCGGAATTGACTGCAAAATTTATGAGTCGGCAGCTATGGGCTTCTCGAGAATTCCGCTCGCAGTCAGAGTGGACGTTTCTGTCCAATCGCCCGACAAGTGGTTGGTATTTTTGTGTTAATTTTGTGCCGATTGTCATGCCAGATTTGGAAGCTGACAGATTGATGGTGGCAATCGAACGTTTTGGGAATAAACGTCAGCTGGGATTTGACAGAAAATGGTGTGCTGACCTGGTGGACAATGTCAATGTTTGAGCAGAAAATGTCGATCTTTTGCATTGACTTTTGGTGTGCCTGCTGCCATTGAACATGGATCACAATCTGTCTAATCGAATCGTGAACTGTCGTGTGAGGTGTCACGTAGTCAGGGGATTAGGTGACAGATGAACTTTAACTGACATTTCAAATGTCACTTGTCAACTTTCATTTTCAGCAATCCCTTATGGCTCATGGGGACTGATTGGAAAGGGGAATTCGACGGTTCAGTGCCCTCAAGGAATTTGTGAAATTTGACACGCAGCTGTCAGCTGTCAAAAACCACGTAACTGATTAGTTGTCTTGTCAGAAACTCGTATGAAAACATCATAATTCTATTCTAAAGAAGAATAATTGGCGCTGACGGCACACCGACTTATCGTGACAGGCTTTATCGATGAGGGAGAGTTGATGGCAGTTAACACCTCAGGCTTTTAAGATTTACTGCGTCAATCACGAGCGGAGATAATGAGTGCTTAGATCTCCGGCGAAAAGGCGGGAACTAGTAATGTCATCGTGGTTCAAGGTTTTTGCGGGGAAATTTCATACGAGTTTGTGAGGAAAGATCATCGCAAAAAGTGGGAGGAAGACTGCAAATGGAGAGAGTAGCTGACGAGGGCAGAGGCGTGAGTTAGTACGGAGGTGAGGCATTCAGAAGGAGGAAATATTGGTACAAAAAATGATTTTCAGCAATCTAAGGTCCACTTTTTTCCCACTTCTCCAGTACTATAGCTGAGGCATATTGGCAATAATGCTGTCAGTACTGGCCACAAAATGCTCCAAATCCTCTGGTATGACGGTGTCATATGTGAACGCCAAAAATTTTTTTCTGCATCTTCAGTTTGGTTCCCAAGATCGGCCTGCTTAAGAGTCACGGGTGCTCTAAGAACAACGCCGACAGCAGCGTTCGAGGTCCTACTCTATCTTACTCCTCTTGGCATCTTCTGTAAGAGCAGAGCGGCTAAAACCGCGATGAGACTCAGGGAAGTAAAGATGTGGGTAGACCAGCAGCCATATTGGCGAATGTTGTGAAGTCGAAAATAGTCAAGCTCTCCAGACAGAACTTTATTGAAATCTTCAGTGTAAACGCTGACTCTTTGCTGGGTACCGGGACACCCAGGAATTTAAGGAAACGAGAGAGCGGACAGGCTGGCAAAGGAAGGGTCACAATTGGATAAATCTCTTGCACTGCCTTATGTCAACAGGCCGTTGAGTTTCCTAAGAAACAAAAAATAGAGAAAAAGCAAATGATCGATGGCATGATCTGGACATTGGGTCAACGACGAGAGCCCTATGGCCGGTGCTGAATAAGACGAAATCATTATCAGTGGTTAGCATCAGTCGAGAGGATATTCGAATAGTGATGGGAGTCCTCCTCAGTCTCCTGACTCGAAGGACCAAAATCATGCTCTACAAAATTCTTATTCTGCCAGTCCTGCTATATGGAGCCGACAGCTGGACACTAAGCAGAACTGCAGAGCTGATTCTTGGTGCCTTCGAAAGAAAAATTCTACCTCGGATATATGGTCCCGTCTGCGAGGAAGGCGAATGGAGAAGACGTCTTCTGCAACCGCGAACTCTATAAGCTTTACCATTATGTGGATGTAGTCCAGAAGGCAAAAATCCATCGACGGCATGCCCACATCGAGCGCATGGACAACAACGCTCCAACTAAGAGAGTCTTCGAATGTGAGCCTCCTGGTTCGAGAAGGAGAGGAAGACCGAACCTCCGGTACAAAGACCGAGTCATCGCGGACGTAAGACAGCTTGGTCTTGATGACTGGAAGCAGCGTGCTCAGGACCATCAACGATGGAAGGCAGCGATAACTCAGGCTCAGACCCTCCATGGGTAGTAGGCCTGTTAAGTAAGTAAGATGGGAGTCCTCACCGGACATTGTCCGATAGGCACCCATGCCAGGAGGCTCGGTATCCCCCATAGCGACTATTATAGAAGTTGCAGGGCGAGGACTAAATAGAGCCCGTCTGCCGCCTGCTCTGCAATTGTCCAGCTCCAGAAGCTTCCTGAGATATCATCTCACCCTTTATGATTCATTAAGCGCTACTAATTTTCAAATTTTAATAAAACAAAGTGTGTGTGAGATGTCATCGATATTTTTCATTCTTTTGAAAGGTCTATCAATGCCATTATGTCTGAAATATAACATCGTTCAAATGTCCCCCGCGATTTCTCTGGGTGGCACCTATACGAAATGTCCAATTTCCCATGACTCTGTCGCAAAAATCAGACTGAATAGGACCGATGGGATGGGTTATGTTGACTTTGGGGGCCGCGGTGGTTTGTGGCTCATTCGGATAAACCTGCGACTTTAGAAAACCCCACAAGAAAAAGTCTAACGGGGTCAAATCGAACGATCTCGGTGGCTAACCCACATCACCTCCACGTGAGCTGACGATGCCTTCGAATCACTCGTGCAGAATTTCCGATGTGGCGTGAGCTGTGTGGCACGTACTGCCGTCCTTCTGAAATCACATGTCGTTGGTGTCCATATCATCCAATTCGGGCCAAAAGGAGTTGATAATGACCGACCTAAAGCGCTCGCCGTTGACGGTGATGGGTTGGCCAACGGCGTTCTCAAAGAAATATGGACCGATGACGCTGCCAGCCCAAAATCCACACCAAACAGTGATTTTTTCGGGATGCATTGGACGCCCTTGGATCTCATATAGATTGGTATCGTGACAAATTCGACAAACAACAAAATTCAACTGGCTCCGGAGCTGAAGGGAGACGACCATAGACAACGACGTAAAACTCGCTAAGTTGGGGTCTGCGAAAGGCCGAGTTCTTGTGAGCGACGCGAAATCTTCTGCCACGGTATCTCGTGCACACTCTCACGGTCAGCGGCGACGTGGTTTATATTGACAGATGTAACTTTCATCAATATGGCCGCAACTGTCAACTGTCCAAGTTCGAAAGATCCTATAGGAAGACCCTTTCTTAAATTTGACTTTTTTGTCAGAATTTCGAACAGAAACGATTGAAGATACTTATTAGCCTTCAACGTAGACCCCTGACTCGAAGGAAATCAACACAGAAACTCGCTTGCAACACTCTTGAAAACGGGCTTAAAACTAAGCGTGTGTATTCCTCCGCCATCTAACAGTCAACTAGCGAAAGCAGAAATTAAGAACAACAAAGAAGTTGTTCCAAGATGAGACCCTCGATATTTCAGTTGACCTTGCGTAACCAAAAAAAGGCCAAAAAAGCACTTCGCGACCAAGAACATCGAGCCTTTCGCCAGCTTTCGACGATGCATCTGCTCTTCAGTCGCTTTGTCACGACCCACATGCACTCGCTCACACCACGTCGCCCTGTTCTTCTCCATCCACTTGGACTTTCCTTAGAAAAGCACAATTATGGCCGCCAGTTTCACCTTCACTTCTGGTGAAATCGCGATTCTCTTTCAAACTTCGGCGACCTTGCATCGCTTGCATGCGCCCAAGTCATAATTCAGCACATACCGTCTCCCGATTGGGATGAAAGTCTGGTGTCGTAACTCTCAGATGATTCTCCGAAGCCTTTCTATTTCATCCATCCGCCTTCGCTCTGAGTGCGCTCCTCGATTCGAAACCAAGAAATCCATATCACTCGTGACAAAGTGCAGCAAATTTGGATTGGGAACCAGCAGCTGGTGGCAATCGATGCGACGGCATGCAGAGTGACACGATTTTCGATTGCGAAACCAATTGAATGAGCGGAGGAGCACCAGATCTTCTTCTCATGCCACTCGAGGATGTTCCCCCGTCGATGGTGTGATAACACCAACATTGACGTGGTATCTGATCTCGCAGAGTGCGCATATTTAATTACCGCGCCATGATGTCTTCCTTGATGCGGTCGGCCCTCCCCCCAGCTCGCAGCCGCTGTCTGGGATCCGCCTCTTTCAGCGCGGCTGCTGTTAGGCAGCGGGCTATTATGTAATTATATTATTTCCCTTTCAAGCAATTTTCTCTGAGACACAAAAGGTTTGCGCTCTCAAGTAATTAAGTGACAGCGCCTTGGGCGTGCACCCCCTCTAGTCGGCTTTGGGTTTTTTCTGTTTCCCCGTCTCATCGTGCCACCACCCCACGAATGTTTGCAGACAATTTCACACTTGACACTATCACATCTTCACGTCTTCAAGTTTTCCTTCTCCTCCTCCCTGTTCCTCTTCCTGTTCCCGGGAGTCGTCCACTCTCTTCCTGCTTCACACTCGAGGCTGTGCCACTGGCGTCATGGCCTACCCGATGGGAGGGAGCAACCGACCTAAGTGCACTGCCCTATGACAACATATCTCTCGAAGAAATTATATAAGATGAATGGAGGTACGATGGAACAGATACATTCACTGCGGGTGGGCGGAGGGGAGGGGGAGGGGAGGGTTTCTTTCTTCTCTTCGGGTTCAGTTTTCCACGACTGCATTCATTTCGTTCGATGTCGTGCTTTGGCTCCGGCTCACTGTAAGCTGAGCTTATAAAGAGATAATCGGTGGAGGAAGATGATGATTGCGACAACAGAAGAGTGGCCGGGAGCTCAGACAAATTTGAGATTGAGAGGACTGCTGCAAGCAACGGGGAGCAAAATGATAGCAGTCTCGGATTGACGAGATGTTAATTTGAACTTCCTAATTCCTCAAGGAATTAACCGCCGTGGCGTAGTGGGTAAGTGTGTCGACTCCTACGCTCGAGGTCGTCGGTTCGAATCTCGAAAAAAACATCAAACATTCTTTCACGGCTCCACTTCTTTCGAGTCACTGACAATGCTCAAAGAGTACAACTGTCTAGAAAAAGCTTCTCAATCTCGCCGTTCGGAGTCGGCATTAAACTGTAGGTCCCTTCCGCTCGTGACAGAACAATAGCACGTACAACACGAGTGGTTGCTGAGAAGCTAGGCCCAGGTCCACTTCGGACTGTAGCGCCGCCATTATTATTATTATAATTCCTCAAGGAAGTATTCGTCCAGAACTCGCTGTCTTAAGTCATCCAAGATGAGGCCGACCAACGATTTATCGCCAAAGCGGAGCGCTATAGATCGATGCTCAGTGATTTTTTTCGTTCAGTGACTGGCCTTAGACGACTGGATGGTGCAGCTGGTTAGGTGCCCGCCCTAAGTTAGAGGGGTCCCAGGTTCGAATCCCAGTGAAAGCAAAGTTAATACCTTTTTATACGGTTTTTCAAATCTGGTCCAGTCACCATTTGCCGTTGGGATCAAATTAACGGCACTATCACTGGAGCGGTCGATCAGTGGTAGAAGTTTGACTGTGGGTATCACAATGGACCAGCATGGTCTAGGTGTGCAGGTGAATTCACTAGCAGCCTCCTAACCTAGCTTAACCTGACTGGCCTTAACGTGGAAGAGCTATGATTTCAATAAGACGCGTTACATGCCACAGAATGCTAGACACATTCAATTTATTGAAGGATACTTTGATGTTCGTATCATTTGGCGAAATGGATCAGTGAATTGAATGAATGAATCTCAGGACTATGTTCCGGGCGGGTGACCAGATGGCAATGATAGCTTTTCCAATTGTTATGTCTCAGCCCCTGTCAAAGTTACCAGTGACATCTGGACATCAAAATATTCAGTAAAGTTTGCCATTTCGTAATGCATCTTTTCGCTCTAGTCGAACGTGTGGAAATTATTAAAAACTTTTTTCGAAAACCGGCTCAGTTGTACAATATCTACAATCATCTAATGGTTGTTTTTTTAAATCAAAGGTTATTTTGAAACTGACAGCTGTTTCCCGTTCGAAAACTTGACAGAAAGCTGGCATCATACCTCCGCGGAACGATATGAGTCGTTTTACGCTTGGACACCGTTGAGAAATATTGAAAACTTTTTTGCAAAGTGAGTGCTGTGTGGCCCAAACAGTGCGTTTTTTGAAAAGAAGTTTTGGCCGAAATGAAGCACCAACCGTGGCAAATTTGTGCAAAAAGTTCGTGAGACTGGTGTACTAGTGGTCAATACTCATGGTCCCCGTCGTCATCAGATGAGAATGTGGCTGCTGTGGCCAAGAGTGTAAGACTCAATTCACGAACATCAACTCGCCATCGATCTCAACAGCTCAACACTTCACGCACTAGCCTGAGGAGAATTCTGCAGTTCCAGTTGGGCCAAGTTGACTCAGCAATTGAAGGCACGCGACCATCCGCTTCGTTATCGCTTCGCAGCGCAATTTGGCCCCTAGAGCAGCTTGAATTGGACAACGATTTTGGGCGAAAAATCATTTTTTCTGCTGACGAGGCGCATTTTCATCTCTGCGTCTACGTTAAAAACAAAATAGCTGCATCTGGGGCTCGAAAAACCCGCACATTATTGTCGAAAATCGAATGCATCCACCGAGAGTGACATTTTGGTGCGGATTGTGGAGTGGTGGCAGCATTGGAACATTTTTCTTCGAAAATGTGACTAGAAAGGTTTCGGTCAAATGCGGGCGTTACAGAGCCATGTTAGCCGACTTTTTTTTTACTGAAAGTGAAGAGATTGATTTGGACGACCTCTGCTTCATGCAGGATGGCGCGCCATGCCACAAAGCCCCTGACGCAATCGATTTTTTGTGCACCAAATTCCCAAATCGTGTTATCAGCCGTCTTGGCGATGTCAACTGGCAGCCTCAGAGCTGCGATTTGACCCCTTTGGGCTGTTTTCTGTGGAGAACCGTGAAAGACCGATGTTATGCCAACAATCCGGAAAAGATTCAAGCACAATTCTGTTTGTTGTCATCCAGAAATGGGCCTCATCGGTGAAGATGAATTTTCGATGAAAATTAGGGTCAGTTCCCAACTGCTCCAGAGCCCATTCAGCGAACACACGTTGTTGTCTGTGGTCGTTTACCTTCAGCTCCTGGGTCAGTTGAATTTTGTACGGGTGCAGGCGCAAGTCACTAAGCAAAATTCGAGCAGTTGCGGTCTGCGAAATGCCGAGTTCTTATGAGCGACGCGAAATCGACTGCCACGGAATCTCGTGCACACTCTCACGATCAGCGTCGATGTTGTCGGCAGATCTTGCATTTCGTCGTCGTACGGTTGTTGGTTTATCGTTTACTGAACGAGTGGACTCAAATTTATTCACCACATAGCGAATATTCCTCTCGGTAGGACGATTATGGCGACCGTAAAATGAACGAAGCACGCGGAACGTTGGCCGAAGAGAACACCAATTTTCAAAAATCAATTTTATCATTTGCACGTATTGTTGAATGCTAAGTCCATCCATGGTGATTTGGCAAAACAGGCTGAACTAATACCTGCCAATTTGACATATATAGCTTCAACAATATGGCCGCTATCAACTGTCAAAGTTCGGAAGTCCCTATTGGAAGACCCTTTATAAAGGGTGTTGTCTTAGGTTAGGTTAGGTTTTGGAAGGGGAGTGTGATGGTTAAAGCATTAGGGTATTGAGTCTTGATTTGAACTGGCTCTTCGGCTATCGTGTGCATGTTCGATTCGTCATGGACTTCCTTGGCCTTAATTCACACTAGACTGTCAAGGCCTGTTATCGTCTACAGTCATTCCCACAAAACAGCCGCGAGATTACATCAGCTCATGTGATTCGTCATTTGCCAGTGAATCCTTGTTTACACATTACCGTTGACCTTGAAGCTCTCAACATTCACTTTCCTCCATCCATCTCTTCGTTATCGTAGGCGAAATCTGAAATCCTCGTTAGTGCCAAGCACCAAATCTGTTGCGACCTAAACAACAGATCACCTCCTCCTTGATAGATTTTGTCGCCGAAGCAATTAATTCTCGACTGAAATTCAACAGTAGGGCCTCCCGACAACCGTTCAGCCGGCTTTCAAGCTGTTAAAAGCCTCTGCTAATCTGAGAGCAATAAACTTATCAGATAAACGGTGACAAATGATTCCTAGGCCCCGTCGTCGTCGTTTTTTTTGGGGCGAGAGGGCGAGAAGGATATATGAGCGAATGCGTTGTGCCCCCCACTTAATGAATCACGGGAAGCAATCGGGCCCAGCATCTCGTTCCCCCACGTCAACTGGCCATTATCAAGCAAATGAATTTCTCCTCTTCCTGCCATCCGCTGTCATCTTATCAGCGAAGCATCTTCCTTAAGTCAACCTCTGAGGCAATCAACTTAAAAGCTTTCACATGCTTTCGTCTGGTTACCTGGCATCCCGCAAACCAATGCGGGGGATGGAAGACCCACCAACGAATCTTCCTCCCCTCCCTCCCTCGATGCCATTGAAATTCTTTAAGAATTATTAAGCACATTCCGTTGACATTGGGACGTGTATTCTATTCCATTTCACATCCCTGAGTGGCTGGAGACATGTCACGCACGTTCCTGAAAATTGGAACACACACACACACCCATGGTCATGGAGCACAAAAGGACTAGGGATTGTCCTTTTCGCTGAGCAAAAAAAAAACACAGAAAATAAAAGATTAATCCACCCGAATGGCAGACGTCTTCTGATCCGATCGCACGTCCTTTGGGGCGGCGGCGGACCGCGTGATGATATCCCCCTGCACAGGCAAGCACCCGCCCAAGAGGCAACCATGACGACGACTGTTGAAAACAAAGCAAAGGAGGGAAAAAAAAAACAATCCAAACCAGACTTGAAGTTGAAATGGGCAACACGAGCAGCTCCAAGCACCGAAGACAAAGCAACAACGACGAGAGGACATCGCAGCGCACACAGTCGCCCTCGGAGGTGGAGACCCCGTAACCTCCACGTCGTCGCTGTGATGAGCAACCTGAGGATTGTAATTTGTAAAATGTCTCTTTTGAGGCTCATATTACACGAGATGTGTGCGGGCGGGCGGACAGACAGACGGACGGAGAGACCGAGAGACAGACAGCGCGCTGGTGGATAGAAACTATTTTCCAGATAACACCTCCCGCCCTCCCCCAGGCAGATGAGTGTCTAACCTCCAAGTTGTCATTGGGACTCCTCCACGGCGGGCGGCAGCATCGCCTGTCCCCAGTCACGGAGGCTGCGCACTGTCGCCTCCCGCCCTCCCGACGACGTCAGGATTTTCGGAGAACCCATTACATTGTCTTCCGCCGAGAGTCAGGAAAAAAGCAAAAAATAGGTAAAAGGGTTGCCAACAGGTTGCTCATCACTCAAAGGGCGAGCAGGGCGGGGTCTGACAGCGCCACCGCCGAGGAATAGATGAATAAACTCAATTACAGCTAAGAAGGACAAAAGGGATTAAACGATGTTGGAAAGACGTTTACGTACGAGATTATGAACTTTCTCATTAAATGTTTACGTAGGAAAAGTTCGCCCTGAATAGGCAAACTGTTTGCGTTGTGTGCTGGCGGAGGGGCGGGCGACGGAGTCGGCACTGTGTGGCGGTGGGCCATACGACAAAGTCGACACTGTGCGGGCGGTGTGTCTGTTTTACAATTAAAAACTTTCTTCATCGCACATCATCGTCGTTTGGTGTTGCTGCAGTTGTTGATATTGACGGCGGCGGCGGTGGCGGTAGGCTAGGAGTTAACTGAGATCTGGCACACAATGGGAGTCCTTGTTATTGTCGCCGACAACGCAGATACAATCGAGAATCGGAAAGGAACGAAGGCACAAATTAAGAAACTTCCCAAACGAGGTGAATGATGTGTAATGAAAGGCAGTAACAAAGTTTCCTGCTTCCACTCTGATTCTTTGCGAAGAAAGATGACGTTTTGAGGCACAGAGCTCGGTGAAGGAGTCGTTATCGTCGTGTCCTGAGTGATGAGGTGGTCCATTCAAGTGATTCCCTTGAAGGTCAAGATGTGGGGGAGGGTTGCTTTGTTTGGTAGGCGAATCCGAGCGTGACATCATTAATGTTCCAGTTGGACATGCGTCCATCGCCTTTTTAAAGAAAATTACCTGAATTTGTTGGGCCTTTGTGCTCGACTGTTCAAAATGATGGCCTGTTACATAAAGCGTGCGCCTCGGTGTCAGTTGCCAGTAGATCACAAAAATTTGAAGTGCAATGTGAATTTGGGTAAAAACGAGGCTGAAATGTGAGCCCTTGCGTTGTCTTGATCAAAATCCACTTTGATCCTCTTCAAATGGGACCAGTTCTTAGTAAAAATCCAATATTTCGAAAAGCAACATTCATTCCCTAGCATGTGTGGTCCTTGATTTTTGAAACACTACTGGAGCACTCAGACTCAAACCTGAACCATTGTACTGTCACGTAGCAACCTACTCCAGTGTCGTTAATTTGATCCCAACGGCAAATGATGACTGGACCATATTCAATTTCACTGGGATTCGAACCTAGAACCCCTCGAACTTGGGGCAGAAATTTTTTTTTTTTTTTTTTGTTTGTTTTTTATTATTTAAAAAAAAAATAAAAACTTATATGCTAGGCCAAGAAAATTGAAAAAAAACTTGACATCACTAATTCATTTTTTTTCTTAAAACTACCTAACCTAACTTAAAATAACTTAACCTAACATAGAAACAACCTTAAAAAACTATCTTACCTATGTCTGTAACAACATACGGACGCGTGCACCAGGGCGTAAGTACAATGTATGCATTTCATACATTTAATACGCCGTGGTGCACCTTTTTTTGTGTTTTGTATGCTTTTTGATTTTTTTATCTTTATTTTCGTATTTTTGTATTTTTTTTTGGGTTTTCTATTTTATATTTTTTTTTGTAGATTCGTATTTTTTTTTTCTTAATCTACCTTACACTACGACCTAAACTATGTGAGTTGGCCACCAAAGCTCAACGAAAAAAGTCCTGCTCTACGAAGTTAGCGGCGGCGAAGGCTGATTTTGGTGCAACCACCAATAAAAATGCCGTTCTTGGCAGACTCTGTCCTGTCCCGGGCAGAAATCGCCCTGCTGAACCGAAGAAGATCTCCGTGGCTGCGAGCGACGTCCGGCTCGTATTGGGGTCGCCTGTCCACTGTCCGGCGTACGACATGGAAGATAATAGGACATCCTTCCATATCCTGGATCAGGCCTTTCTCATTTAAATAGAGGAATGCTTCGGGAGGAATAAAGCCGTTCAGGCGCACCTTCTCATTGTACATTGTATTGGGGTAGTAAGCCCCAAAGATCAGACCATTGGCTGAAGTCATAGCTCGTGCAATATGCCTTCGAATCAGCTTAATAATAAAATTATCTATCCTGATCAGGTTTGCCTCGTTGTACAAGACCTCATTGGGATAGAATTTCTTGTACTCGGATTCGGGTGTGCGATACAAACGGAGGCAGGCCCGAAGACACTGCCTCTCGAACACCCTCATCTTTTCCATCTGGGAAGGGCTCACGTTGAACCACACTGGACAACCGTATGCCATGACTGGCCGGATGAGGGCCATGTAGCAGATTACCTTCACCCTGGTATCAAGTTGGCTGCTATAAAACAACCTTCTTGCCACGGCAAAGGCTTTCTTGGCTTTCGTCAGAGCAGCAGCTATATGTCTGTCGAAATATAGATACTGATCCAATCAAATGCCTAAGTACCTGACTACACTTTTCACTGCTAACGGCTCCCCCTGCGGGTCAACTATGCCGAACTTGCGCCAGTTTCTTTTCGTATCCCCCGAGGCCTTGGACAGCGGGGTTCTGAACAGAATAGTTTCACACTTCCGGAAGTTGATTTTCAACTTCCAGTCGTCGCAAAATCGCTGAATCTTATCGAAGTCACACTGCAACAAGTTATTTATTACTTCGACCTTAGGACCTGATCTGTACGCTATCAGATCATCGGCATACGCTATTAAGTTTGGCATTGAACCTATAAGATCGCTAGTGAATATAGCGAACAGAATCGGCGAACCAACTGCCCCCTGTTGCAACCCATTTTTTATGTGGAATATTGTGGTAGAAGTTACGTTGCCATTTTTCACAACGAACCTCCTTCCTGTGATCATATCATAGATCATATATAGCAATAGTTTACTGATACCCAGCCTGACCAACTTGAGGAAAAGGCCTTCTAGCCATACGGTGTCGAACGCCTTCTCCATGTCTATCAGGCAGGCACCCGTGCATTCGGTCTTGTTATTATTCCATTGAATGTCGGATACCAATTTGGACGCGGCATGTGTGGTATCATGCGGGGGCAGACACTTAACCAACTGCGCCATCCAGTCGCTATGTGTGGGTCTTACATGAGCAATGAAGACCTGCCCTACAGTGGCAATGGAAACTATGCTCAATATTCATCCATTCCACCTTTCCATGCTTAAAGCCTAAACTAACCATCTATGGGTCCACCTAGAGACTATAAGTCTTTTTGTAAGCAGATCTGATGTTAAGGAGAACTTGTTTCTTTGAAAACTTCAGTATTGTCAGTAGTGACAGAAATGTCTGTTGCTAAATTGGGTAAAGAGGACATCTTTGCTAGTGTCATCGGTAAATATAGCCTGCACGACACCACATACGAAAACGGACTCAGGCTGGTGGACTTTTGTCACAGAGCGGAACCTCTCTGTAGCTAGCACATCTCTTCATCCATAAATGGATATGGCGGTCCCCTGCTCTTTTTTTGTTCGAACTTTGCCTTGATGCCGATCGATTGTTATGTAAGCAAGCATACTCAAAGCCTCAGACTTTTTGCCTAGTACTGCCTCGAACCATAAATTCACATTCGATTAAGCGCTGTATTCGCTGTCTGAAGCAACCGTTGGAATAGATGTCCCAGTTTTTTATACTCTTTTAGCCCGAACCATCTCATTGCACTTCCTTTGTAGGGGAAATGTCTATTTTATAGGAGTCCAAGGTGGGGGCCGTGGCGTAGTGAGTAGGTGCGTCGACTCCTACGCTCGATGTTGTCGGTTCGATTCCCGAAAAAACACCAAACATTTTTTCACGGCTCCACCTCTTTCGAGTGACTGACAATGCTCAACTGTCTAGAAAAAGCTTCTCAATCTAGCCGTTCGGAGTCGGCATTAAACTGTGAGTCCCCTCCACTCGTGAGAGAACAATAGAACGCACAACACGAGTGGTTGTTGAGAAGCTGGGCCCAGGTCCACCTCGGACTGCAGCGCCGCCATTACTATTATTATTTATTATCGCGAGCCCATCGGTTAAGGGAGCCCACATTTCACGTGCAGAACCGAAAGTCGTTGTCCTTTTTACCTTTGAATCCATACGTATCCAAGGCATGTTGTTGTCTCTGTTTTTCACGTGCTCAGAAAGTTAACCCCGCGGACAACCCCCAGCTAGAAAGCCGAGCCTATGCTTTTAGCTCCTTGAAAAATTGGTCTGGAAGCATGCCATGTCGGTAGCCTCTTGTAGAGTGGGAGCGCCTACGTTGACCCCAACAAAAAAGGTTCATCCGCCTCTGTTTCCGTTCCAGGATCTCGACATTACTTACTTACTTGTCAGGCGTCCAATGGAGGGACTGGGTCTGAGCAATAGATCTCTTCCATCCTTTATGGTCCCGGGGACGCTGCTTCCAGTCATCAAAACCAAGCTGTCTTACTTCCGCGATGATATGGTCTTTAAACCGGAAATTCGGTCCCCCTCTCCTTCTTGAACTAGGGGGCTCAAATTAGAAGACCCTCTTGATTGGAGCATTGTTGTCCATACGCTCGATGTGGCCGAGCCAATGTAGTCGATGGATTTTTGCCTTCCGGACTACATCTTGGTGCCGCCTATAGAGTTCGCGGTTCTGCCTTCTCCTCCATTCACCTTCCTCGCAGGTAGGATGATTTTTTCCAAATGTTATGAAGGTGCAACTCTCGACATAACCATGGAAATGGGCTCCGAAATATGTAGTAGAGTATCTCAAAAATCGGAAGTATTGTAAATTAGGCAGCTCCTACTGGTCGTGGATGTCGATTAGTTAATCACCTCTTCCGCCTAAAACAGTCTTTTCCTCCTCACCACAACTCCTGCACAGATCGCTGGACTCCGCATTCCATTTTCGAAGCATAGTTCCAATCATCCAACGTCCTGTGAATTCACCGACGAGCACGCGGGTCCAGTTTCGTTCCAACGATTCTTTGTTTTGCCGTTATTAATCTTTGGTCACCTTGATCCCACGCCACGTCGTGTGACAATCATTTCTTACAAGCCAAGACAATCAACTGGATGGCGCAGTTGGTTAAGTGTCTGCCCTAAATTAGAGGGGTCCCAGGTTCGAAATAATAGAGGTGACAGTATGCACCCTTGAGGAACTCCACTTTAGACCTCAAACTCCTCTGATAACTAGCCAATGTGTAAGACGTGACTCTTACCACCTTCATATGTAGCCTTGAGTCGCTATGAGTTTTCCGGAATGTCTTTCCTTCTATCTACCGGATTGTATGTCGCTTCATTCAAGTTATCGAAAGGCTTCTCAAATTCAATAGGTAACAGATGTAGCGGATGTACTTAATGCATTGCTCAATTAAGGTGCTTATGCGGTCGATGCAGGAGGATCCAGAGCGATGTTCGAGTATGTATCAATCCACATTTAGGAATGCTCTTGTTTTCAAAATGACTGTTGAATGTTGACAGTTGACCAATGAACCTCTTGTCAGGTGGTTTAGGGGAAATTCCGCACAAGACATTAAGAATTTCAATCAACCCCCCTGGATGATTATCTCTTCAAAACAACCAGAAGATACGAAGCTTTTGAGCGAATCTTCGAACTTGAGAAATAATTTTCGTCGAAATCATCTCCCCCGTCAATCCTTCATCCTACATCCCCTCAAATCATGCCAATCAATCTCCGTATCTACCTCCAAAACCCACTTGAATTTAATTCATTTCATTAGACTCGCATGCAATTGATCACTTGGTCCATAATCAAGCGCCTTATCTGCGACGCAGTACCGCGTGTCTGATGACACACATAAATCTCGCCCGTAATGGATTCTCACACTTCACGCAATCCGTAGACGAGTATGTGATTCCCTTCGGATCAGTGTATTTCTATGCTAATCCATGTCCCCCATGGGCAATTATGCTCTGACCCCCGTCCAATCGTAACCGTGACTGTATGCGTACTGGAATTGGAAAGAAAAAATCGTCACGATAACCCAGCATGACCCGTCGCCTCGGAATTCGAAGAAATTCCTAACTAGACCTGATAATGGCCGACTTATCTGCACTGCCTCGGCTCTGAGAAACTCAAGTGTTTACGACGGGATTTTTTCACTTTTTTTTTTGATTAAGACAGTCGATCTACGTCGCAGGCTTTTGTACTTTGAATTGCACTCTGGGGCAAGTGGACACTGGAGCAGATGTTGGGGGTGGGTGTAGGTGCAAGTGATTGTTTCTAAACCAGTTGGTGGAGTGGTGCTGATCACAAGTGGGACGCAGGAACATTGGATCTTCGTCTGGCTTTGTGTTTATGGCCTTTGGCGCCACCTGCCACCAGAATGTGCTGCCAATCGCTGGAGTGAGTCGTGTGCAGCCACGGGATTTCCTTCTGCTTGAGTTGGCTGCAAGGGAGCGTAGCCAGTTCCAAGACCATGCCTCTCTTCACACGATCCGACCTACATTACCGACTTCACAAAGTCCTTCAATCTCGATGAACTCTTCAAACGTCTATCTCCAAGTAGCTCAGAGTGATTCACACCTCCCCCCTTGAGTGCATCACATGCTCGTCACGATGAACCAAAAAGCAATTAAGCTCACGCCCATCCATCGTCCTAAGTGGTCGCGAATCGGCCATCCCCAGCAGAATCGCACTCTCATCGTTTAAACACAAACCGGACGTGAAAGTGGAGCAAATCCAAAAGATTACCCATTCAATTAAATTGACACCCCCCTTCCCCCCACCCCAACTGACTCACAAACCGATAGAAGTCCCACAGGGTGTCCTAGATTCCGAACTCGAAATCTCTCTTCAAAAGCGACCGCTGCTCGTGTCTGCTTTCGCTAACATCAAGTGGCCTCTGCGAATTCCCGATTCGCAGCCCATCTTTCTGGCAAACTCACAAATTAGTCGGTCAATTGTGCAGCGATGCAACGGGCCGTGTCGATGAGCTCATCCCCATGATTCCCTGAAATCACACGGAATGCCCCGGAGAGCTGCCTTTCGCACGTTTGACTTCGCCTCGGCACTTCAGCCGCTGCGGCAAAGCGATAGCGCATCCAAGTGTTTACTCAGGAATTTCACATTCCAAACCGCACGGAGGAGCGCGCGCTATCTTGTGCGTGTCCAGATTCAGAGGTGTTCCCCGCTCGTGGGGCGACTTCCCGTCGCCTGTCCACCGAAATCGCTTGTTGCCTCAACATTTTGCATTCGCACGCCGCCTGTGCAGCATGTTGCACTCGCGGACGCGATTCCATCTAGGGGATGAATCATGCGAGTGGCATTCGGAGGCCAGCCTCTGTTCGCGGGCTGGAGTGCCTCAGCGCTGGAGGAGTGGCAATTGGAATTTTCAGCTCGCGCTTCGCCTCAAATAAATTCTTGCCGCGCGGCGCGCACAGATGGCATGTGGAACGCTGCTGAGGATGATTGTGGTGGCGCGCTGGTGCGGGGGGGGGGGGGGGGGTAGGAAAACGGGCGCTTTTATCGCGTTAAAAGTGATGCCAGGGGGCAATTAGGTTTGGAATGCAATTTTATTGTGCGGAATGAATCCGAATGTGACGACGGAAATTGGCGTGCTGCCGCGATGGTGGCGATGATGTTAATGACGGCGGTGGCTTTGTGACGCTCGGCGATAGATGCGATGGCCTTGGGTAATCGGAAAGTTCTACACAGCAATTTGGTGACATTCTATCCCAGAGATGGATGTCAATTGAGCGGGAATGTCGACTGACAGCTCGATGGCTTGTGCGCACCTGATGCGACAGTCGAAGCATTAAACCCCCCAAGGGTGACGATCCTTAAAGGCACAGAGAGTCGTGCCAGAGTGTCATGAACTCCCCCAGGTGGGAGAAGCTCTGACAATCCGCTGACACGATGACTAACCGCAATCGGCCCCCAAGGACTTCGGAGCGACACGTCTGCCGATTGACTCACTCCCAGCGCACCAGCTGCCACGCGAAATAGGTGCCCAACGACCAAGACGCGTGCAACCACACGCGAATGTGTGTCACAACAGCTTTGTGGCAATTAAATAATTATGACGCAGATGTTTGCGAGGGGTTGAGGGGGGGGGAAGAAAAACCTGCTTTACATTCCCCAGCGAGTATGAAATGGGAATTTTTGTCCCCACTCGCGCTGACCTCCATCGGGCACATTTCTATTCCGTCCTTGACACCACTCTGCACAGAGGATGACGCCGGCGGCGGGGGTGACCACAGTCCGTGTGTGACATTGAGTCCTGGGCAAAGTGGAAAAATGGAAAAATGGAAAAATGAAAAGAAAAGAAACAACAAGCAGACAATTTAGACGTCCCCTGTGTCCTGTGTAGGTCGTCGTTATATGGGCGACACACGTTGCCGCTCGATGGGGGTCGATGTTGTTGTCGATGCCGTGAGGGTGAATGGACTGGAGGGGGAGGGCACTGAATAAATCTAAATTTCTGGCAGTCGACATGAGTCTCGATTGGCTCACCACATGTGTGGCGACGTCGAGTGTGTTGACACACGATTGGAAATTGTTAAGCGTGCGACGAGGACCCTCGAAGTGGTTCAATCACCTTCGATTGTCAAAGAACATCGTGGGATAAGCGACTTTTTCAAGTGAATCGATCTTAAGATCTTTAATTCCCAGACGGGGACGCATTTGATGCCTCATTTTGTTGAGGAATTTAGTGTCCCGATGGTGTTTTAGTTGAGATTTTGAGAGGAACTGAAGTTTTCTTTTTCCTGTGCGTCTGTATATCTTCCTGAGAAGTCCTTCTTTGTTTCATTAGGATGCCTGTATATGTTTTCTATTTAGGTGGGAGTACACATTGCCCACCGATTAGCAGTCCTAAGGGATTTTCGACAGAGGAGAGTTGTGAAAGTGGACGGTGATTCAATTAGAGGTTGCAATTTAAAAATGTGACAGAAGCGATTCTGTTGGGAATATATTACTGATCTGTATCACATGCGAATACTTTTTGACTAACATTTATGATTAATTGAAGAAGAATGTGTCCAAACGCCTTTCCTCGAGAGCCGAATGAAAGTTAAAGTGAGTTGACAATGTTGTGGGGTCATCCAACTCGTGGTTTGGATTTAACATCCCTGTTTCAATCACATACGTCAAACCGAACTATCATTCGAGACTGTGAATGTTTAGTTCAAGGTTTGCCATTTAGCAATATGAATCGCTTAATTCTCGCTGAACGTGTAAAAATCGTGAAATCTTACCACGAAAATGAGTAATAGTGATAGCGCCATGAGAAGAGTGATAGGGCCCTCTCATTATCAGCTGGTTCTGGTCAACATAATCGTCCGAGTGTACTGTAGACAAAATCGCAGAGACAAGCTCTGTTATAGACATCTTTAGACCTACCCTTTGAAATGCACACTTTGCAAAAAATATGGCTACCGTCAGTGTAAGCCTTAATGGAAGATCCAAATCTATCGATTTCAAGGCGAGTGCAGCATTTAGGCTTGTCTTATGGCACATTATGGCATATTTTTCATTTGGGTTTACATCAACCGCCTTATAAGGATCAACTCAATGAAAAATTAAAGCCAGTTAACCGCGGTATGCGTAGAACATACGCCAATAGTGTGCTGGAACATCAGCGTTTGGATGACCAAATTTCACACAACATTTCGTCCAGCGATGAGGCTGATTCTTCGCTCGACAATCTCTCGTGAACAAAGAAAATTGCATATGAGAAAATGAAAATCCACGTGTAACTGTCGAAAATCCATTGCATCCTCAAAAAGTCATTGACTGATGTGCAATTTGGTCTGGTGGTATCATTTATCCCCACTTCTCTAAAAATGAGGATGGTGTAACAGGGTGCCGTGACATTGTGCCAAATGGAAAAATTTGGCATAATGACGCTTTTGAAAGTGTATTTGCGTTAGTCGAATTTTTGTATGTGCTGTTTTTTGTATTTTTTCGTTAGAAACCGAGCTTGCCGTTTCTGATTTTACACAAGGATCTTAGTCTAAAACTTTACAAAATACAACTCGTACAAGAACTGAAACCAAACGACTAGCCACAGCGTTAAATTTTTGGTGAGTTGGTCCTACAAAAGAAATAGCAAGGTCCGCTTTATTATCGAAAAGTTGTCTTCAGCCACGAAGCTCATATCTGGTTGAAAGGATATACGGACGCTGGTGGGAGTTCTTACCGGACATTGTCCGATAGGCACCCATGCCAGGAGGCTCGGTATCCCCCATAGCGACTACTGTAGAAGTTGCAGGGACGAGGAGAAAATAGAGTCCGTCCGCCAGCTGATATGCGATTGTCCAGCCCTACGGGGAAGGAGACTGCTAACACAAGGCAGTAACTTCTTCCACGAGCTGGAGAATCTGGAAAAATAGAGCTGAAGCACCTCCTGAGATATATACAACAATCTGCGTGGTTCTAATCTGCAGCAAAAGTGTAGGTCTCACGGGGTAAACCCCCCCCCCCACACATAGGGTACAATGGACCCAACTGTTGGTCTCAGTAAGCCGCAACCCGGTCGCAAAGGCACTCTATCACCTACCTACTTACCTACCTTGGTACGGCTTATGGTTCGGTGGAATCTTTGGCCCGTATTTTCAGAGATGAATGTGAAAACTACGTTACCGTCAATGGCGCCCGCTAGCGTTTAATGATTTCGAACTTTTTTTACCCAAAATGCACGAGCATAACCTGTTGGGCATATGATTCCAGCAGGACGGCGCAACATGCCACACAGCTAGCAAGTCGATAGACCAATTGAGAAATGAGGTTCGTGACCAATTTATCTCTCGTTTTCGACCGATGAATTGGCCGGCTAGATAGTGTAATTTGGGGCCTTTGGGGTATTTTTTTTGGCGATACTTCAAATCACTTGCCTATGCCGATAAAATAACCCCAAATGCCGACTTGAAAGACAACATCACACGTGTTATTAGCAACACAGCACCCACCCGAAAAAGTGTCTCAAAATTGTACTCTCCGTATGGACCAATTAAAACGTGGTCCAGTGTGATTTGACAAAGAAAACCAAATTCGACATGTAGAGCAGATAAGTAGCAGCTAGCACATCGGTTAGACATAAGAAACTCCGGAGACTTGCTGAATTTGAGTTCCTTTCTCAAGACACCGACCTACAGCTCCCTCAATCTCTCTCAAAGAAAAACTCCTTACCAACCAATTTCTCCTATATGCGACTGGAAGTCGGACTTTCGGATGGTCCTCTGCGAGTCTTCACATATCGACTTCTGAGGGATGAGGGCATGGATCCATATATCCCTTTAAACATTGTCTAAAGCTCGATACGATAAAATTCACTAATCGGTCTTTTTGCAACAGGCACAATCGAAAGTATTACAAATCGAAAGTAAAAACTCAATAAACTGGGCAAGTGCGAGTTGTACTCGCACGGGTAAGGTTCCGTCGCATAATATTGATGGATGATTTCTGAAGATCAAACGACGTTTCCAAACTATTTCAGTTGAATTCTCTTCTAACTTCAACCCCAATCAACCATTTATTCATAAATTCATACATCCAAACAAACAAATATTCATCCCTACATATGCATATATCTCTATCCAAGTTTATCCAACACAGAAAATCCCTTCCATCATACACATACCCAATCACTGCTCATGTTTTGTTTGTTTTGTTTTTCATGTATTTTTATTGTTTAATTCATAATCCTTACTATCTAGACAAAAATACTTAAATCTAGCTTAACTATCTTAACTTTTGTTCTTAAATCTAACTTACTGACCCAACACGAGTACTCTAAGCTAATCAAAGATAAATGAATTTGCCTTTCGGCCTACGCTATATCTATTTTATAATAATGCAATATTTTTCTTTTCTCGTCCAAGAAAATTTTAAAAACTTGGACTTTTTGTTTTTATTTTATTCTTATCCTAACTAAACCTAAACTTAACTTAGATTAACTAAAACTTACATCTACTTAATCTACTTAAAACAACTTAAACTATGTCCGTAACAAAATACGGACGCGTGCACCAGGGAGCATATGGTATTTATATGCTTAACATATATATTTTAAGCGCCGTGATGCACATTTTTTTTTTTTTTTTTTATTTTATTCCTTATGCTACCTAAAACTAACTTAATCTATGCAAGTTGGCCACATGAGGTCAACTACCTAGTCAATGTTATTTAAAGTTAACGGCGGCGAAGGCTGATTGTGGTGTAACCACCAATAAAAATGCCATTCTTTGGCAGACTCTGCTCTGTCTCGGGCAGGGATGGCCACACTGAACCGAAGAAGATCTTCGTGGCTGCGAGCGACGTCCGGCTCGTATTGGAGTCGCCCATCCACTGTTCGGCGTGCGACATGGAAGATGATAGGATTTCCTTCCGTATCCTGTATCAGGCCTTTTTCGTCCAAATAAAGGAAAGCTTCGGGCGGAATAAAGCCGTTAAGGCGCACCTTCTCATGGTACATTATGTTAGGGTAGTAAGCCCCAAAGATCAGACTGTTAGTGGAAGTCATAGCTCGTGCAATGTGACCCCGAATCAACTTAATAATAAAATTATCTATCCTAATCAGATTTGCCCCGTTGTACAAGGCCTCGTTGGGATAGAATTTCTTGTACTCGGATTCGGGTGTGCGATACAACCGGAGGCAGGCCCGAAGGCACTGCCTCTCGAACACCCTCATCTGTTCCATCTGGGAAGGACTCACGTTGAACCACACTGGACAACCATATACCATGATTGGCCGGATAAGGGCCATGTAGCAGATTACCTTCACTCTGGTATCAAGCTGGCTGCTGTAAAACAACCTACTTGCCACAGCAAAGGCTTTCTTAGCTTTCGTCAGAGCAGTAGCTGCGTGCTTATCACAATACAGATACTGATCCAACCAAATGCCAAGATATCGCACTACATTTTTCACAGCTAACAGCTGTCCCTTGCGGGTCAACTATGCCGAACTTGTGCCAGTTTTCTTTCGTGTCCCTTGAGGCCTTGGACAGCGGGGTTCTGAAGAGGATAGTTTCACACTTCTGGTAGTTGATCTTCAACTTCCAGTCGTCGCAAAATCGCTGAATTTTGTCGAAGTCATGCTGCAACAAGATATTAATCACTTCCACCTTCGGACCTGATCTGTACGCTATGATATCATCGGTATACGCTATTATGTGCGGCATAGAACCTATAAGATCGCTAGTGAATATCGCGAACAGGATCGGCGAGCCAACTGCCCCCTGAATCACTGCTCATGCCTGCGATGTGTGTGTGTTCATTTCTGTTGGGCATTTAGGGGTGAGATCGAAAAGATAACGCTCAGCAACGAATAGAGTGGCCGAACGCAGCATGAAATTATGTGTGAAAATGAAAATTGTTTTCATTTTAAATCTTAGATATCTCAAAATTTCAACAAAAGTCGATATTTTGAAATTTATCATTTCTTAATGCTTACATTGATGTCTTCAAAACTGCGTTTTCAGATCTTCAAAATTCGCATGTCGATGATTGACCGTTTTTGGCCAATATCTCCAAAACCATTGGGGCCAGAATGCTCACAATTGTTTTAAATGAAAGTACTCAATGAAGCCAAGTTTTTGTGATTTTTTTCAAATTTTTAAACACTTTGGCTTAGAAATGGCAGGGGGGGACGCATTTAAAAAAAACTTTGGAGCCCCATATTTTCCAAACGGTATTTTGTATAAAAAAGTGTTGAAAGAAACCTCCACCTCATTTCGAAAGATCTGTCGATTGATATATATTTCGAAGGGGTGCGACAATTTTTCAAAATTAATGTCATCTTCACCTGTACTGGAGCCACCCCCAAATGGCCCCACTTTTTAAAATCGCTGCATAGGCAATGACATCTAGGTCTGAAGTACCTAATTCCAAAATTTCATGCCGATATCTTCATAAACTTCGGAGATAAAAAAGTGTGACAGACACGACGGACGGACGGACGGACGGACGGACACACCGAAATTATAAAGGTTCCGTTTTTGTAGACGGAACCTTAAAAATAGCACTCCCTCGTAACTCTCTTTCTGATGAAGCACTTCAATTGCTTCAATTCTTTCTAATGAAACACTTCAATTTGTTCGCTTTTGCCCTGAAGTTGAGGAGTGCTCGCCCTCTATTGTATTCAGTGTCCAACGATAATTTTAGGTCAATGACAGACGTTTCGCAAGAACCCTCTCGTCTTATGTTGCGCTCAACGTTGCCAAACTTCATTCTCCTTGGGCCCACCTCCGGTGGTCGATCCGTCTGACTAATCAAACTTTTCTGTCTGAGATCTTAGAGATCAACTCCAATTGCTTGCGTCCAACCGGCAAACGCCTCGTTAAGACGTGACGGATATTCTTAGCCCCCAGAGGTGGACTAAAATGATTCCTAGATGAAATCTCAAGTCTGAGTCACAACTAAACTATTTCACCATCTGTCTCCGCTCTCAGAGGAGCCACAAATAATCTGATAATCGCCGGTCACCTGAGGATCAGCCATCTGTCTCAAGGGCTGACCCACATTCCACGCCAAACCGTTGCAGCCGACTCGAGTCACAGGCCCGCACCATTGAGTCATTAAGCAACAGCCCAGCGAATGCAAACACGAGACGCCTTCCCATGCTCTCTGGCGTATCTGTTGCCCAAATCCAAACCCAGATACCACCGAAATGATTAACTGTTTCAATAACTTCTCCCATAATCCGGATCTCCTCCGCCGAGTCAGACTGCAGCCCGTCAAAGCCGTTCGCGCTCGTCTGAAAGACAAAAGGCCTCGCAGCGCTCAAAGGTTTCCTCATTATCGTACGAACCATGCCTCTCTCGCGCATCTGATGGATGTATCTCAATTAGTTTAAGCCGTCAAAACGCTGCAAACGGAGAGAGGGAACGAAACACGATTTCTTGCACACAAGTAACTAATTAACCTCATTCCGAGCAGCGGCAGAAGCGGGGTCACCGATAGGTCATGTGCACTTTTCGCGAACTTTCTGCCAAAAGATTCCCACAAACTTCGAGATCTCACCGCCCCACAAGCGGGCCCCTCTTGCGTCATCCGCCACTCAAACGGATGCACATTTAGGAGCCATCCAACGGCTCTGGTGTGCATCTTTGGAGCGAAACTACACACGGGTAAGTACCCCTAGCCCGCCGTCGCAGAATGCACTCTAGAGGAAAACCCAGTCATCAGCGGTGGTGGTGATGGCGACGGTTGCCTCAAGGAGTAAATCTGAGAGCCGCATGAACGCACACAGCCAGACTCGGATCGGTTTTCTATGCCCCCCCTCGTATCCATGCCAAGGTTCCAGACCTCTCCAGTCGCACGGAGAGTGTGAGTGCGACTTTGATGCCATTACAGTTGCCCACTTAACCATTAGGGTCCCCCGTCTGGGGGTGGAAAAATCAATAAAAGCCACCACTCACCTGGAAGGCGGACGAGAGATAAGGCGGCAGGACGTGACGCTGACGGGGTGAAGGTGGAGAATATTAAATTATTCGCAATGCAACCCGGTCACAAAGGAGGGTGAGGGTTCTTGATTGCGAGCTCCTTCAGACGGGCCAACCGAGTGACGCAATGAGTCTGTGGGCTGTCGCCGTTGCAGGCGGCAAATTTACAACAACGCGTCTGGTCATTGTCAGTGCCACACCTTTGCCATGCAATCGGGAGCAGCTTTCGCTGGGCTGGTCGCGTCGTGAGTTATGATCCGCGGGCTGTGAGCGTTCGACGCATGCGTCACGCTGAATTTTGAATAAATCAACTCCGCTTGGACGTTGACGCATGCGCGCCGGGTTTCTGGGGACCGGCGGTGGCTGGTCGTGGGACAATTTGAATCTAGACGGGGAAAAGATGCCGTTTTGAGAGTGGCTAGTGAGGGAGTTGGTGATTTTAGCGTGGGTTTTGTGGAATTTTGTGCGTCAGAATCGCGACTGTATCATTCTCCGGACAGGGGCGGGATGTGGGGTCCTGTCAATCATTTCTGAAGGGGAATGGTTTATGTTTGTTTCTTTCTATTTCCGCAGGCACTAGGTTCTTTTGCCGCTCGTTTGACTGCCACTTCGACGGATGAAGTGACATCTTGAGAAGTAGGCTTGGGTCAGCTCTGGACACGCATAATGCGGATGTATTCGTTATTTTGAGTCCGCTTTCATCCGCGATGATTTCCTCTCCTTACCAGCGATTCTGTCTCCTTTTTTATCTGGTACTTCAGGCCTGGGTTTCTCGGGATGTCTTGGTAAGGGCGAGAGGGTAGAGATAGAGATGGAGATGAAGATGAAGATGGAGATGGAGATGGAGATGGAGATGGAGATGGAGATGGAGATGGAGATGGAGATGGAGATGGAGATGGAGATGGAGATGGAGATGGAGATGGAGATGGAGATGGAGATGGAGATGGAGATGGAGATGGAGATGGAGATGGAGATGGAGATGGAGATGGAGATGGAGATGGAGATGGAGATGGAGATGGAGATGGAGATGGAGATGGAGATGGAGATGGAGATGGAGATGGAGATGGAGATGGAGATGGAGATGGAGATGGAGATGGAGATGGAGATGGAGATGGAGATGGAGATGGAGATGGAGATGGAGATGGAGATGGAGATGGAGATGGAGATGGAGATGGAGATGGAGATGGAGATGGAGATGGAGATGGAGATGGAGATGGAGATGGAGATGGAGATGGAGATGGAGATGGAGATGGAGATGGAGATGGAGATGGAGATGGAGATGGAGATGGAGATGGAGATGGAGATGGAGATGGAGATGGAGATGGAGATGGAGATGGAGATGGAGATGGAGATGGAGATGGAGATGGAGATGGAGATGGAGATGGAGATGGAGATGGAGATGGAGATGGAGATGGAGATGGAGATGGAGATGGAGATGGAGATGGAGATGGAGATGGAGATGGAGATGGAGATGGAGATGGAGATGGAGATGGAGATGGAGATGGAGATGGAGATGGAGATGGAGATGGAGATGGAGATGGAGATGGAGATGGAGATGGAGATGGAGATGGAGATGGAGATGGAGATGGAGATGGAGATGGAGATGGAGATGGAGATGGAGATGGAGATGGAGATGGAGATGGAGATGGAGATGGAGATGGAGATGGAGATGGAGATGGAGATAGCGATAGAGACAGAGACAGACAGAGGCAGAGACAGAGATAGCGTGAAAGAGAGAGATCGGCCGGACGAATCCCAATTCCTCGTGGAAGTTAGCTGAAGACTTCTTGAAGTTTCGATGTTTTCATATCTAAACAACACTCAAGTCCACTTATTGGAATCGGTATCCAGACGATTTTCGCATGAATTTGGTCTTACAAAGGATACGAGGGCGTGTTGGCATCTATGAATTCTCATGAATTGTTCAGCCACAGATTCTCGTCGAATTCTGTCTAGAGAAGGGATGAGCTACGATTTACATAATTCCCCTCAAGCGATGGCAGAGACGATGGTCTTCCTTTAAAATATTTTCAGACGACGACTTAATTCTGTTTCCCATGGAGACAGCACTCCTCTTTTCCTTCATCTCTCCCCGTTTCGCCATCACAGCGGGCCATTGTCCACCTTCTACAGCAGCTCCTCTCTCAATCAAATCAAATGAAGCACGGCCAGTGTCCTTGCAAACCAAAAGAGACGTCTGAATATTCCCCAATCATTACATCTCTTGTGTGGACATTGTCAATCGACCAAACTTGGCCCTAAGTGACTCTCTCGCAGTCCGTCCCCGCACATCTAACTCAACGTCTCGCATAATTCAATTTGCGTCACATCCATCCAAGTCAGCCACGCACACAGTCAAACGGCGGCTGCCACGTACGAGATTCGAACGAAATTCACAATCATTCTGTCTGGCATTTGAATTCGTCATTAACGATTCCAGATACAACATCTGCGATGAGAGGTGCGGTCAATTATTCACGGAATACATTGGCCGTCCGTAGACGCCCTAAAGTCTGTGGCCGACGACAACCGGCCGACGTGCGTTGCTCTTGTTCACGCGAAAACACTGATGTAACACGCACTCCGAATGTTTACGCTGCCGAAGTGGTGATAAGGCCTTCGAGTATCTGTATCTGTGAGAATTTGCCTCGCCAAGTGAAGGACTCACTCGACGGCGACAGTGGATTGAGATGGTGATTAAAATGCGAAGACTCTTTGCACGTGACTGGGGACGCGGGCGGACGCGGACGCAAAATGCCAAAGATAATCGATTCTTTCAGTAGATTGTTGCATAAGGGCAGCCAGCGGTGGCAGCAGCAGCAGCTGCTGTAAGTGATTCAAGTGTGAAAAGCTTTGATCGTGAGTCAGATGGAAGGGAAGTCGATAACAGGCCGGGGATGAAGTGAGCACAACTCGGCGACGAGTTGAACGAGTTATTATCTGAGTCACAGTGTGCCCTTTGTTTGCTGTGCATGCAAGGTCTTGCCAGGGTCACCGAAGGCGACGAAGGCGGGGAGAGATACGAGAAAAGACTTCATATTTATCGTATCCGATGGAATCAGTTGTGTACTTCAAGTAAATCCGGGGCGACAAGAAGACAGCCAGTAGGCCAGTGATTGCAGATTGGAATGAGGGTAAATACGAGGAGATTGGCTTAATCTGTCAGCGATCGAAAGATAGAACAGAGAGAAGGCTTTGAGTGAGTTTCTAAAGATTGTAATGCAGCCTCGTTGGCGTGTCATGTGTTGCACATGCGGCAAAACCAGTGAGCAACAGCTGCAGCTAGATTTGAAGCCATAATTGATGACCTAAATTGTTACTTACTGAGAACAAGCTATCCCCGTTCTCGAAAGGTCGCTCTTATAGCTCCCACAAGCAAAATAGAAGAGAAGGTGGAGACCCGCATGAATAAGATAGGAGCTTGAGAAGCGCGCTATCGAGAAAATTGAGAGGTATTCTGACAGAAACGATGTTCGAAAACCCTAGCTACAGGTAAGGAGAACATGTCAGACACATACGGCTACACAGAAGTCTGTTAGGATAAGAATGGGGACTCAGTATTGAAACAGTAGCTTGTGCTAAAAATATTAAAAGACAGCATAACAGCAGTGACGACCAAAATTCCCTATAAAGTCGGCGACGATAGACAAGCTGTAGTAATCGTACAGTCAGCAGAGACCGATGTACATTTCAATGCAGTTGGAGATGAGATGGTAACGCGCATAAACCAACTCCCCGACAAACGACTGGATGACACAGTTGGTGAAGTGCCTGCCCCAAGTTCAAGGAGCCCCAAGTTCGAATCCCAGTGAAATCGAATCTGGTCCAGTCACCATTTGCCGTTGAGATTAAATTAAACGGCACTGGAGTAGGTTGCTACCTGGCAGTACAATGGACCAGTTTTGAGTCTGAGTGCTCCAGTAGGGTTTCAAAAATCCTCCGAAAACAAAAAAAAACTCCCCTGTAAGATCTGATCGAATGAAAGTATGCCGATCGAATAGAACCTCATCATCATCTGCCAGATCTCGAGGGGAGTAGATCCTTCCAATTTCGTCAACTACAAAAATCGTTTGTTTCTCACTTTATGTGTGCTTCAGAAACACCTTGCGAATATCAGTGTGGCTTCAGACCAGCAAAGTCCTTTATCGTGTCGATCTGCCACTGTGCAACCACGAGTTTCAGATCGATACCCACTACCTATGCATCAATCAGAAGATCGCACATAACAATCTCGGTAGAGCTCACTTCTCGCATTTTTTACTTTCAAACTCATCTGTCTTCGCAAGGCTACTCCGTCAAGGTCGACAATATTACCACGACGGACTTCAATGGAGGTTTTGTGAGATGGGTCTTACTGTTATCCAAAGGGAAAAATTAAGTACAGGGTGCGCTATCTTTTATGTCGGTATGCAAACGTTGAATAACTTTGACAGTTATCGATCGATTGACTTGAGTAACGTTAATTCTTTTAACCTAAAATCGCTCTACAGCGAAACAACGTACCGAAATAGTGTCGCGGTACATTGAATATAGTTGTTCAGTTGTGGTAACTTAACGTGCATATCGTTGAATATATCGTGGCCAGCAAGCACTGTCTGACAAGACTATTCGTCGTTTGGGAGTAGGGGACAGTGGGAGATCGTTGACATGTCGTTCATCAACGCCCAAGATGTTCCAAGGAACTGGTTGAATCAATAAGACAAAGTGTTACCGGGTACCTACATGTGCGGTATCGTCAATATTTTGACGTCAGTAGAACCACATTGCGGCGCATTTTGAAAGATGATTAGCATTTGTATTTCTGTAGAGTGCAAATGACTCAAAGAATATTGCCGACAGACTGTCCACGTCACTTGGAATACTGCAAATATTCGCTCGTCGATATTGAGCCTGATTTTTGGAAGCAAATTTTGATGATCGACGAGGTCCACTTCAAGACTTTCTGGCGCCGTAAACAAGCAAAATTGCCACATTTGGGAATCCACACGAGATCCATGAAACACCATTGCATGGCCAAAAAGTGATTGTTTGGGCTGGCGTTTGCGCCAAAACCATCATTGGTTTTCTTCCCAATTTTTCTTCAGAGAAAGCGAAACAGTTGATGGGATTCGATACCGGTGGATGTTGGCTCAAGAGGACTGGACGGTAACTAGTTTCAGTCAGACGGTGCGCTATGTCACACTGCAAATGTACCAATGCAGTTTCTGCAATGAAAATTCCCCGGACGTTTGCTCTCAAAGAATGGAGACATTGACTAGCCAATCAGGTCCTCAGATTTGATCTCTTCGGACTTCTGTTTGTGGGGCTATTTGAAAATCCAGCAAGTCTGTCTCAGACCTTTGACGAGCTAAAGGCAAACGTTCGTGTCAAAATCATCGTTATACCTTCCGAGATGTTCGAAAAAGTGATGGAAAACGCACCAAAAAAAGCCACATTATGCTTTGGCCAATAGAGACACTTGGCTGATATTGTATTCAAAATGGAAATGGAAAATAAAAATCGGATTTTTTTCAAAGTTATTCAAAATTCACAAAGCGACATAAAAGATGGTGCACCCTGTGTATACTGTCTGCGAAAAAGGAAAAGCAACACAATGGACATACATCACCGCTATAGACCGGTACAACTTTTAGGTAGTAAGAAGGCTAGGCAGCCCAAAGGACTCTGTCTAGGCTTCGCAGTCTTTGGTGGATCAACCTTAACTTTGTTTATTGATCTCACGATCTTGTCGGGAAGTTGTTCTTTGAGGACGCATTCTACCAATTTTGCGAAGGAAATCTCCCTGTTCCAGAAATCGGGACACGACACACGAAATTGTGGATGTTACAACTTCAAACTCCAAAGCAACATTCCGCATCATATACGAGTATGTACCTAGTCAAAAAAGATTTTGCTTAATCGCATTTGAACCCAGAAATTCCTGATGAAGTCTTAAAAGACGGGATCTGACAATCTTGTTGGCCAAGAATTCTTGGTTTCCTTCAAACATTTACCACCTTCAACGCTTTGATACCACAAAAACAGTCCTAAAAGGCCAACTATAATGGTTGTATGGAAACTTAATATACCTGAAGCAACCGAGCGGATGCACAAGAATTAAGCACTGTGTCCGTAGTAACCGCTTCGTTCAGTTTTGATAAGTTCGTTCACTTTTCCCTTTTTATGTGAGAACGAAATTAATCACACTCTACGCCAATTTCTGCTGAATTCTTCTTAAATTTTTAAAAGAAATTATTGATACTCTAAAATTTGACGACACTTCTTTCGTTTTGGTTTTGATATGAGCTTATGTTTTTTTTTTACGGGTATTATAGTCGGCCCTTAAGGCAAATGTTCTGTGAATAGATTTAGACGTCGTTTTTTACTTACTTTCATGTGTCCATTCCCGCTTTTTCAGATGATTAAAAATCCATGCTAAAAAGTGATTTGGATCTTCGATGAAATTAGTTCTAATTACGAGCCGACCTTCTTGCTTTGATTCTTGAAGCAGCGTGATACAAAGTTCTCAAAGCAAATTTATAAATTCAAAAAAACTGTGCTAGAAAATGACATCGGTCGGGACAGTTCAGATTTTCGCTCGTAATCTGACATAAAAATGACTCAAATCTCGCCGTTTGCTGAGCGTATCAACTTGCACAACTTTATACTCATCTACAATTGACCCAAGTCTTTTAAATTTTCCAGCAAATGAAGCCGCTAGATCCCGTTAACCATAGAAATTTTTGAAATTCACAAAACGATTCGGAGGATTTTTGAAACACTACTGGAGCACTCAGACTCAAAACTGGTCCATTGTACCACACAAAACGATTCAAGAAAAGGTCTGATGGCTGGTTTTTATACGTTAAGGTAATTTGTCACAAAATCCTGAGCACAACTGTACAATTTTGACTGCAAACTTTCATTCAGTGTTGCCACTTTTTGATTTTAAACTTAAAACGACGTTTTCGGTAAACCAATTCAGAAACCCTTTTCAAGATTAGGATCCACAAGGATGTCCTCCACGTAAGTGACCCACTCCCTTCATCTGCTCTGCGATATTCAATTTTCTGTCTCATTGGATGTTGAGTCTGCAGAAGATCCCTTTGATGAATGCGATTTCCTGATGACGTATCCCCACATTTCGTCTTAATCACTGTCATTGCTTCGTCTTCTGTCCACAGTCTCCTCTGCCAGCGGAGAATCAGCCAGTATCCCTTTCAGTTTCCACCCACGAGAGACATGCCTCAAAATGTATCCCTTTGACCGGAAAGTCGAAGATTTTAAAACAATTATCGCACCCCCCTGCAAATGGCCTGCCTCCGCTCGGAATGTAACCACAGCTCTCTGCTTCCGTTCGACATTCATAAACGGAATCATTTGAATTTTAATGGCTCATCTGAAATTGATTGAACATGGCCCTACATTAGCCCATGTCAGGAGTGAGATGGCATCCTGTTCAGGAAAATATATCTTCGCCTCAAAGCTGGTCCACGTCCCATACTCTCCCTCTATCTCTCTCCCTCTCTCTCTCTCTCTTTCGAATGCCTTTTGTAGGGAACGGTGGTCAATGTGATTATTTCAAATCGATGCCACCGAGCTGGGCAGTGTGCGCTACGACGATCGATTCCAGATGACTTCACATGGCCCCCACACCCCCAGGCCCCGGTGCCCGGACAATCTGCATTCCCATCCAGCATATGCAGCAGACATCCAACGAATGTCAGTGACTCATCGTTCCCCTTTCAGAGAGCTGCACACATAAACGGATTGTCGTTTGTCCTCAGAAAAACGGGAGGAATGCACGAGAGAGAGAGGGAGCGGGTGACCACCATCAAAGTGTCTGCGCGCCACTCCCGCCGAATGCGAATGTTCCCAATCCTCGGGGCGAATCTTGGAGATTCGAGTATTTGTTAAACATCTTGGAAGACAACTTTGATATGTTCGCAACCCATTGCCTCGGGCAGACAAAACGAGCAAACGCACGGATGGATGTCTGGGCAGACAGGAGAGGGGCGTGCGAGGCGTGCGAGGCGTCGGGAGAAATGTGTCCCCTCACTGGAGCGAGATGCGGACAGAAATCGAGCATCATCCTGCAAATGATGGGACAACGTATCCTTCGCTCGGAGACCCTTTTTCGTTGCCCGCTAAAGCGACTCGCCTCTCTCCTCGTCCGCCACTTCCTCGTCGTGGAATTCCAAGTTGGCTGCATGCCACGAATTTTTGTCTATCCGAGAGAGAGAGGGGAGGGGGGCTTAAAAATGTATTTTTATTCACTAGATACATAACTTCGGAGATTCCCGTTCGTCTTTTTTGCCCGGTTAGCCCACCCCGCAGTCCCCCACCCACTTTCGAGGGAAATTAGGTTGTGTGGTGGAGAAAATATTGTCCCGGGATGTGAATCTACGGTGGCATTCAGAGGGATCTATGCATCCTTCTCGTGAAGTAAATTATGACCGTGAATAAACAGTTTTCAATTTGGCTTGGAAAAGTTTTTATTCTCCCCTCGACACGGGAATGGGCGCATCCCAGTCGACATTTGTGGCATGAAATGGGGAGGGGGAGGGGGAGGGGGAATGGGATAAATGATAGGATTGGCGTGCCAATAAACCGGGTGGCGGCGCGTGACGGTCCAGTTGCAGTGGTCTTCATGTCCCTTGCGGTGGTTCATAAACTCACACGTGATTGGTCTAATCGAAGTTTGGTGCATGCACTCCTGAGTGGTTGCTGTCTATGATTGCTGGCAGGTGGGTGGTAAATTAGCCTACATATTAAACTTGTCCGTGGTATAGGGTGGTTCTTTTTGGAGGTTTTCGACTTGGCAGCACTGTTCGTAGTGGCGGCCAATTTGAGGGTTGATTTGGTGTCAGCATTCTGCGTCCATTCACCACGAATAGACTGACGACGGGAGATAAGCTTGCACATTGCGCGAATTCTGAAGACGAGGCTGACTTCTGGTTGAAGGGCCACATCAGGAAACAAAATCAGTCGATTTTGAGTGAAGACAATCCACAATCCACAGAGATGAAGACGCCGTTCTTTCATTTCTTCGAAAGCGCTTCTATCAGAGACGGACTTGGGTCTAGCTTCTCCAGCTACCACTTTACTGCCCTCTCACGGTTGGAGGGAGCCTACAGTTTTATACCGACTCCAAATAGCGACGTTAACCAACCTCGTGGTACGTCTGGGCGGCTGCCAACGAGAGAGGGGGGAGTGTGAGTCTACCAGGGCTCATCACTCTTTTTAGGATGGCGGCGGAGGAGCTGGTCAACTGATTGGCCAACGGCGGCATGGTATGGTCGGGACCTTGGAATAGAGATGGCGTCGGATGAGCCCTTCTTTTAGGGCCAACGGCGGCGCTCACAGCCTGCAAGAGGCTACCGACACCGGATCCCTCCGGACCCCTTTGTCCGGGGGCTAAACAAATGGACCTGTCCTCCCAGTTGGAGGTTGTGCGTGGGGTTAACTTCCTCACCACGTAAAAATGAACGAGTTCAGAAAACACAAACTGCCTCGGATATGGACGGATTTACTGTTGACGACCCCAACAAACGGAATAAGGACAATGACTTTCGGTTCTGCACGTGGAATGTGAGGTCCCTGAACAGACAGCCGATGAACTCGCGGAGGCCCTAGACTGCTATAAAGCAGACGTTACCGCAATCCAGGAAGTGCGATGGGATGGGCCGGGCAAAAAGAGGATGAAAAGCTGCGATATCTACTACGGCGATTGTTACAGAGAGCGAAGGCAGCGATTATTTGGATGTGGATTTGTTGTTCGAGGCAGACTTAGGCAAAAAGTCTTACGCTTTAAGTACATAAGCGAGCGCCTCATAACAATCCGCATCAAGGCTAAATTCGGCAACATCAGCCTAATCTGCGCCCACGCCCCAACGGAGGACAAAGATGACGATAGCAAGGATGACTTCTATGATCTCCTAGAAAGAACGTACGATCAATGCCCCAGCTACGACACCAAGATCGTTCTAGGAGATTTTAACGCTAATCTGGGTAAAGAGGACATCTTTGCTAGAGTCATCGGTAAACACAGCCTGCACGACACCACGTCCGAAAACGGACTTAGGCTGGTGGACTTTGTTACGGGGCGAAACCGCTCTGTAGCTAGCACGCGGTTCAAACACCTCAACATCCATAAAGGGACCTGGCGGTCCCCTGATCATTCAACCGTCAACCAGATTGATCACGTTGCGATCGACGTCAGACACTCCTCCAGTATTCTTGATGTCCGAACGTTCCGAGGCGCCAACATCGACTCGGACCATTTGCTTGTTGTAGCCAAGGCAAGGACACGGATATCGAGAGAAGAACGGAGTCGAGGAAGACAACCACGGTTTGACGCAACAGACTGCCAGGAACTTTGCCGATCGAGTCTCCCTGAAACTCTCCGAAAGTTCTACGTCGCCTGCACTAACAATAGATGAAGAATGGAAACGTTGTCAAAAGCCATCAGAGAAGCCGCTACTGATGTGCTGGGTTTTAAAACACCACCTAGGAAAAACCCCTGGTTTGACAACGAGTGCAGGCAGGCACATGCAGCAAAGCAAGAAGCCTACAAGGCGACGCTGCATCGAACCACGAGAGCTGTTCATGAGCTCTATGAACAGAAACGAAGGGAAGAGAACCGGCTTCTCAGGAAGAAAAAGAAAGAGCACGAGAAGCGCGCGATCGAGGAGATGGAGAGGTGTTATGACAGGAATGATGTCCGAAAGTTTTACCAAAGGGTAAAACTCTTATCGAATGGATATAAAGTTCGGACAGAAGCCTGCCGGGACAACTAATAGTACATTCGCAGTCGATACTGAGAATTTGGAAAAATCATTTCTGCAGACTGTTGAATGGCGATGAGGACACAAATACCGCTGTCAGGCAGAATGTTCCACTCAACACAACGGACGATGATAGAAGAGAATACCGTCCACCCGACCTAGACGAAGTCAAGTTAGCGATATCGAGAGTGAAGTCTAATAAAGCTGCTGGTGCAGATAGTCTGCCAGCCGAAATGTTTAAAGCAGCTGGAGATGACCTGGTTGGGCGCATGCACCAGCTCATCTGTAAGATATGGTCGAAGGAAAGCATGCCCGATGAATGGGATCTCAGTATCGTTTGCCCGATCCACAAGAAAGGAGACCCCTTTGACTGCGCCAACTATCGAGGGATAAGTCTCCTTAACATCGCCTATAAGATCTTCTCTGCCGTTTTGTGTGAACGCCTGAAACCTTTCGTCACCAAACTGATAGGTCCCTCTCAGTGTGGTTCCAGGCCCGGGAAGTCCACCGTCGATCAAATCTTCACACTGCGGCAGATCCTGGAGAAGACCCAAGAAATGCAAGTCGACACCACCACCTATTTGTAGACTTCAAGGCCTCATATGACAGCGTGCATGGAGACGAGCTATACAGCGCCATGTCTAGTTTTGACATTCCTGTCAAACTCGTCAGACTGAGCAGGATGACGATGGAGAACCCTCGCTGCTCCATCAAGGTCGGTAACGAACTCACCGAGACCTTCAAGGTCAAAAAAGGTTTTAGACAAGGCGACTCGCTGTCATGCGATTTCTTTAACATCGTTCTTGAGAAGATCGTGCCAAACTCACTGGCCAACACAAGAGGCACGATCTTCCAAAAGTCTGTTCAACTGCTAGCTTAAGCGGATGGCATTGACGTGATTGGGTGAACACAGCGAGCGTTTGCTGGCATTGAAACGGAAGCGGCTAAAATGGGTCTGGCGGTAAACGAGGGCAAAACCAAGTAACGCACAACATCGATGACTTGGCCAGAACGTCACCATAGGCAGCTATAAGTTTGAGGTAGTTAAGGACTTCGTCTACCTTGGCTCCGCGGTAAACAGAACAAACAACATCAGTACCGAGATCAAACGCAGAATAACTCTTGCCAACCGCTGTTTTTATGGACTCAAAAGGCAATTGATTTGTATTGTCAATGAAACACTTCTTTTCTTTTTACAAATTCTTTATTCGTAGTCTTTATACGTCCGCAGTCACAATACAACTGCTCTCTTACTTAACACTTGAGAAGCAGGAGACCAGCAAGTCCTCCACGGTGTTGCCAGCATCTATACATCAGTAGAGCCCTCTCTCGGAAGACCAAGCTGACTCTATACAAGACCTTGATCATCCCAGTCCTGCTTTACGGCGCAGAGGCATGGACAATATCCCAAGCGGATGAACAGTCTCTTGGTCTTTTCGAGAGAAAAGTTCTGCGCGCGATCTTTGGTCCTGTTTGCGTTGATGGCATTTGGAGGAGAAGATTCAACCACGAACTGTATGGGCTGTACAGCGACATGAGTCTAGCCAGGCGTCTACGGATCCAACGCCTAAGATGGCTAGGCCATGTAGAGCGTATGGACAACTTAGCTCCGGCCCGAAGAGTCTTCGACTCTGAGCCTGTGGGACAACGCAACAGAGGACGTCCACGAACAAGGTGGCGCACACAAGTCGAGGGGGACCTCGGCCGGCTTGGCGTGCGAAACTGGAGACAGCTGGCGAAAGATCGTGCTGGCTGGAGAGGCATGTTGCGTGAGGCCCAGGTCCACCTCGGACTGTAGCGCCCTAAGAAGAAGAACAAGTTACAAGTTACAAGTTTACAAATTTATTGTTCAGATAATAAGTTTACAAAGGTTACGCGAAGGTAACACTTGACGTGAAAAATGCATTTAAATCGGCGAACTTTTCACGTATCTTGCAACATCTCGAACGATTGAATGTACCGAAGTACATATTAAGATTAATTAGGAACTACTTTACCGATAGGGTGCTCCTCTATGATTCTGACGACGGAATGGAGTTCCATAAAATCACAGGGGGCGTGCTTCAGGGTTCAGTGCTAAGTCCTTTACTGTAGAATGTGATGTATGACGACATTCTACGACTCCCGGTTCCAAGAGAAGCCTCTATCATAGGTTTCGCGGATGATATTGCGGTGGTTGTAGTAGCGAAACGACTAGAAGAAATCGAGTTATATTGCAACGAAGCAATAGCTTTGATAAAGAACTGGCTTTGTCACATGAGTTTAGATCATAAAACGGAATCCGTGCTAAGAAAGGTACGGGAGACGATAACGATAAAAGTCGGAGAGCACAACATTACTTCCAGCCCCGTTATTAAGTACCTGGGAGTGATGATTGATGCTCGCCTTAATTATAAGCATCACCTCGCGTACGTTTGTGAGAAATCGTCGAAAGCGATAAGCGCTCTTTCGAGACTCATGTCAACTGTCGGCGGACCGAGGCAAAGTAAACGGTTAATGCTGGGGAGAGTTGTAGCGTTCGTACAGCTGTACGGGGCACAAATATGGTCTGATGTCGCGAATAAATGGTCGCACATGAAAGACGCCAAATCTGTCTACAGATTGTGTGCACTGAGAGTTAGCAGTGCATTTCGGACGGTATCCCACGACGCGATATTGGTACTATCCTCCATGGTACCCAATCGATGTTTTATTCCATACATAATGGCATTGATAGGCCTTTCAAACGAAATAAAAAATGTCGATGATATCTCACACTCACTCTGTTTTATTTAAATTTAAAGATGGGAAGCGCTTAATGAATGATCATTTATGTACACCCTTCTCCGGCACTATTAAATCAACGTCTCTCATTTTTTACTTAAAACTTAAAATCGATACATTTTTCCTACCCACACTGTAACCTACAATTCGACGCTGGCAACACTGTCCCTACTCGACTCATTCCACTTCGACTCACAGCAGTCCGTTCCACAAGTGCCGTCACTCGATCGACACCTTCCACACTCCGAACGGCAGCAGCGCAAGTTTGACTCCGAAAGCGACGACGATCGCCACTCGGAATCATTGGAATTCGGAATCAAAGTGCGCCCGTGTGTGTGTGCGGTGTAGCCCGTGAACAAAGAAACCACTACGCCGACGGATGGTTGTTGTCCATGTCGTTTCGTCACGAGGACGTACATTCACGTCTAGGCAGCTCGGTTCGGCTAATTGGAAAGTGTAACTGAATCTCGGAGAACCTGCACTGCACACTGGTTGCCAACTGCCGAGGTCGCCGTTACTCGTGCAGGTATCTATGATCTTGTGGAATGTCTCCGGCAGTCGCACGCGTGTGTTGGTGCAAAGAAGCGAGTGGCAGAAGTTTGCATCCACCGTGTGCTGGGAAAACTGGGTTGAGCAAAATTCAAATTGAAAAAGCAGTTAACACCATTCCACCCGCCTGCAAACGCACACAGGCAGACGCGTGCTTAGACACTCCGTCACACGCACACACCGCCGCGTGCGTAGCACAGAGCTTGTGCGCTGGTGGCGACGGCTGTGGTGGTGGAGTGGATGCCTTTTGGCATCAACCACTTAATTCCACCGAACGCTGCTGTCATTGAACCCTCTGGACTCCAAGGCATGCGATGTTGGCGATAATGACGACGACGACGATGATGATGATGATGATGATGATGATGATGTCGTTGCTGGTGGTGATGGTGAAGCTGCGTTTCAAAGATAAAAAGATACACACCACGATGGAGGCGACGACGACGATGACGATGATGATGATGACGGTGGCGATGTCGATGGCGATGTAATACACTCGTGTGCACTTTCTCCCAGCGACAAAGGCGCAGAAGACAGAAAGGAAAAAATGAAACTAATGAAATCGGTTAACCGAAGGACGTTGGGGAGCGTCCAGGACAACGGTGTGTGTGGTGCAACGCATATTTATCGGAGTCAACGCTCCGGTGCCCAGATCGCCCTGGCCGTCGATGCCCCGCTCGGGCAGTAGGTAATTGAAACATTAAATCAAAGTCTCCATCGAGGCGGAGCCAGGGAGAGGCTGGATGTGCGATGCTACTCAATTCCGAGCTGACAATGGCCGACTTTGATGAATTCTCCGTGCAGGATGCAGGACGATATGGAGATTTCGATTTGCGCGTGGAGATGGGCATGCAGATGCACAGAGCCGCAAGGAGAAATTAGACTTCTGTGGGAATGCTGCTGGGGGCAAGTTTGGAAGGGGTTTGGAAGGTTACAGTATCTGGGGACCCTTGGGGGAGACTTGCCTAAACCGCGTCCATTGTGCTGATTTTCCAATGGGAAGCAGGGTTTCAAATCAAAGCATTTAATAGTTTTTTGACAGATCAGGGAGGATTTTATATGAGATGTGGACTATTAAGGCAACTTGAGCCCGTCCTAGTCAAAATCGGAGTCCTATTGAGATGGGCAACAGACTTGAGGAGTTTTCGAGAACGCTTGCAAGGCCGTTCTGATCTGGATCCACGTTGCTGCCTGAGTCCATAAATGAGAGTTCATATAATGGCCTACTGCCGAATCAGCTGAGGCAATCATTTGAATGAAATAGTAGTCCAAAGCCCTCTCTCGGAAGACCAAGCTGACTCTATAAAAGACCTTGATCATCCCAGTCCTGCTGTACGGCGCAGAGGCATGGACAATATCCCAAGCGGATGAACAGTCTCTTGGTCTTTTCGAGAGAAAAGTTCTGCGCGCGATCTTTGGTCCTGTTTGCGTTGATGGCATTTGGAGGAGAAGGTTCAACCACGAACTGTATGGGCTGTACAGCGGCATGAGTCTAGCCAGGCGTCTACGGATCCAACGCCTAAGATGGCTAGGCCATGTAGAGCGTATGGACAACTTAGCTCCGGCCCGAAGAGTCTTCGACTCTGAGACTGTGAGACAACGCAACAGAGGACGTCCACGGCGCGCACAAGTCGAGGGGGACCTCGGCCGGCTTGGAGGAAACTGGAGACAGCTGGCGAAAGATCGGGCTGGCTGGAGAGGCATGTTGAGTGAGGCCTAGGTCCACCTCTGACTGTAGCGCCCTAAGAAGAAGAAGAAGTAGTCCAGAATTATTTGGATGACTTCCCCTTTTCAATAACGGTGTAGAAGGGCAATTGGGGAAACTTGAGGACTTTCATTCATATTTCAATCAAGATGTACGACAGAAGGACCTTCTTGTCATTTGTTTAGGATCATTTGAGTCTCATACCTTTCACAGTAGAAGGCTGAACTTGGGGAACCATCTTGGATTGCTTTTGTCCGCACACTAGCTGTGGATTAGCTTTTGCAGTCTTACAACTTTTGTCCCTTGGGTCGTGTCGATATCTTAACTGTCATCACAGACTTCGTCGTTTTCCTTCTTACAAAGCCGCACATTCGCTGATAGAGCTTGGACCTTCATCGGCTATCTTCCTACCCGTCAATCAATCAATTACATGGAGAAAATTTTGCAGTTTTACTACTGCTACTGCCTTCTCGTGGGCGCCGTGGCCGTGTGGGTTCGTGCGTCGACCCATGCGCATTAGACTTTTACAGTCTAGGTTCGAATCCCAGTTCAGACAAACAATTTTTCAAACAAAAATTGTTCGCGGCTCCACCTCTTTCGAGTCCCTGACAATGCTAAAAGAGTGTAACTGTCTAAAAAAAAGCTTCTCAATCTCGCCGTTCGGAGTCGGCATTAAACTGTAGGTCCCCTCCACTCGAGAGAGAACGCACAACACGAGTGGTTGCTGAGAAGCTAGGCCCAGGTCCACCTCGGACTATTGCTCCCTTCTCGAAATTGAGAGGCCTTGAAATTTTCCTGTGTTGGGCAATATTTCATCGGATCTTTGCAAGCAGATTCTGGCCCTGAGGTCGCTATTTTTTGTTCAAAATGTCACGCTATGTTTGCTTTTATTTCTTATAGAGGATATTACAGCAAGTGGTATCATTTTAACTTTTACGTCATTGTTGAATCGTTAACGTTCAACTATCTTTGTGACGACAACTGTTGAGTAAAAACATGGAGGTTATTGAGTGTTGATCGATAGATGCTCGCACAGGGCTTTGGAATAGTGAAAACTCACTCCACAAATGGTAAAAATGTCATGAAAACGTTTGATAAAGTCTCCACAACATTTAGGCTTAGGAAGGCTAAAGTGGCTAGGAGGTGCACTTAGAGCAGAGTTGATCTGCTGTGCCGCCACATAGATTAATTGGGATCAATCCACTTGTCCATTTGGATCTCTCAATGAAGCTTAGTAGGCTGCTAATTGTTGCCTTACTGAGGTCAGACATGTTTTCAAAGAAGTAGGCCCCCAAAATGTGTCGTCCAAGTGGGCGGCAGTCGCCTGCCCACGCACAGAGAAAATATGGTATGTTATTCCCTTCTCCTTCATCTAAGCAGCTTTTGCAGGAATCGTTTGCCAGATGCAAGCATGTTCGCCTATGAGGCAGTGTCCAGCGATGACACCGACGATAATACTGATTTTTCTTTTGTCGAGGGAGATTAAATACTTCGATCATTTGGGATCTATCTTTAGCCAGATCATCCTGGAGATGTGACACGTTGTGCCTCTCATCCATCTATAATAATAATAATATAATAATGGCGGCGCTACAGTCCGAGGTGGACCTGGGCCTAGCTTCTCTGCAACCACTCGTGTTGTGCGTGCTATTGTTCTCTCACGAGCGCAGGGAACCTACAGTTTAATGCCGACTCTGAACGGCGCGATTGAGAAGCTTTTTTGTAGACAGTTATACTCTTTGAGCATTGTCAGTGACTCGAAAGAGGTGGAGCCGTGAAAAAATGTTTGATGTTTATTTTTCGGGATTCGAACCGACGACCTCGAGTGTAGGAGTCGACGCACCTACCCACTACGCCACGGCGCCCACTCTCTCCATCTACTATTTATTTTTCATTTGCGTCTTCTCGTAGCTGTAACTTGCATGCAGCAAGAGAAATACCAATGTTGCTATATTTCGTAGTAAGACGTAGGGTAAAGCGACTGGATGGCGTAGTTAGTTAGAGGGGTCCCAGGTTCGAATCCCACTGAAATCGAATTTGGTCCAGTCACCATTTGCCGTTGGAATCAAATTAACGGCACGATCACTGGGGCGGTCGATCAATGGTAGTAGTCTAACAGTGGGTATCGCAATGGACCAACGTGGTCTAAGTCTGCTGGTGAATTCACTAGCAGCCCCCTAACCTAACCTAACCTTAGACAACTTAAACAACTTGGCGTGTGGGTCTAGCAAATGGCCGAACTGGCTAAAGACGCTTCTTGATCGTGGCTCAGCTTCTATCCGGCCTTAAACGCCAAACGGAGAAGAAGACAGATTCAGTCATGAGACAGAGTTCTTTTACCCTAAAGGGGTCAAGGCTTAACTGAAGACCGAAAGTGTATATATTCATTTCGAGGGATGCCGAACTAGACTGCCTTGTCGGGTCCCTTTTCGATCCTCGACTACAAAGTTAGACTACTTTGAGCACATTTTTCAGAGTTTCAGGGTTTTTCTCAGAGATGTGGTGCTGTGAAAATGGAAGCTGATGTGTTGACTTGGATTCGAACCAAGGACCATCCCAATGTACTCATCCACTAGGCCACGGCGGCCACGGCGGCCACAAGTAGGGTACCAAACGTCTTCAATTGGCAATTTTTAACCGTCTTGTAGTCTCGTCAAAAACCACTTCTCCGCCTTATGTCTCATGTCATTTTTGTGTCATAGAGTGGGTGTCCTGTCTCCCGTCAAGATCCACTCTCTGTCTGTGAACAAACACGACGCAGAGACCATTCGCCCGATCTGATCAAACCGGGCGCGTCCTTAATGCGACGTTAAGCGCACGTCGAAACGACGAAACGACTTTCGGCTTTGCCCGTAATTAATCCACTGCAGCGAACGACGTGCAACAGCCGAAGAGTCTGAAGAGTCTCGGACCCAAAAGCGAGGCCGCCAGCAGCACATCATCCAGTTTAATAGCAACGCCGACACCAGATTACAAGTGACAGGCGAACCGTGTGCTATTCCGCAATAAATATCCCCTTCCCCCAGCCGTCGCCACCGCCACCGCCACCGGCACCGCCGTGCGCGGCACTATTTCTGGAATCTTTTTGCGATCGCTAATACCTTCACTCCGAGTGTCGGCTGTTGGCTGTTGTGAATGCTGCCGCCGCGGATGGTTTAATGCGGCTGAAATAGTAGTTCCAGGCGCTTGATTGCATTTTATGGCCGGCAATTTAGTGTATCCAAGCCCGATCGGCTTTGCCAGTGCGGAGGGAGGGGCGGATGAAGAACCTTTCGTGTCCTAAAAATTAAATCTCGCCAAACCAGAGCGGCCGCGACCACCCTGCAGCATTTAATCCCTTCAAACATGCACTCGCACAGAGAGAGAGAGAGGGTGAGACTGACGGAGGGGGTGTCGTGAGGCAAAGGCAAAGTTGGTGAAGGAAAAGCGAAAACGCAGAGGAGGAGGAGAATAATAACAATTATTGCTGCCACAAGTACGGTTGCCGCTGTTGCAAGTGCTCGGCTGCAGATACACACGGGTACCTTATATTGATCTGGTCTGTGGCCTCCCTTCCGTGCCGGCGCCCCTTGTAGCGGCAGGCAGGCAGCGGGTATGAAGCAACAAGTCAGGTTGCTCCTCTTGCCGTTTTGCGCTCGACGCTCGCTCCTTGGCATCTGGTTGGCGTACCCTCCTGTCCTCGTCGGCCTCCAAGTGTCATAGCTCATTTTTACGACTTACACCGTGAGAGGGGGTTGTAAGAGTTGCAAGAGCCGCCCGCTCCCCCGCCCCCTGGCCACCGACTAGATGTAACGTACAATTATCGTTGGAGATACTAAATCTCGCATCTTCATGGCAGTGGCTGTGCCGTGGCATGGGATGGCAGGCGCTGAAGAAGAAGAAGTGGGCTGCGCAGCCGAGTGCATCTTGTCTCGAACTCGAAAGTATCTCAGAGGCACAGACGACAGCCACCAGCAGCAGCAGCGGCACACGATGGACGACGGGAACGTGAACGTGGACGTGGACGTGGATGTAACGTGTAAATGCCGCTCCGCTCTCTTTTGTTGCTGTTGCTGCCTGTCGTCCCATTATTTTCCTTCCATCCCTCCCCCGCCATCGTCGGTCGTCGTTTTCCCTTTATTTGGCTTGGCTCTGCCTTTTCCCTTTTCGTCTGTGTGAAGTGAGGTTTGTTCGTTTCGCTCATTTGTCTCTTTTGCGGATACTCTTGGCGAAGTACTCGCCGCCGCTTCCTCGTGAATGTGAGCGTATGCGCGAGGGTTTGTGCATCAATTGTGCATTCTTTGGGGAAACACACAACTCACACACACGCGCACACACACCCACACACACACTCTGGCACGGATAAACAGTCACTGGGATAGATCGATATTGTGGCAGGTTGTGGACAAGACGGGAAAAAACCTGCGGGGCTGGGCGGGTGGTGGTGGGGTGGGACTGGCACCAACCATCACAACCGATACACACCGACCGACGAGAGCTCAATGGCGATGTCGTCGGTTGCGGCGAATGAGGACATGAGAAGAAGCAAACGAAACGAACGTAACTTCCTCGCATTCCATTCGGGAAAAGTCAATAGATGGTGATGGTGCGGTGGCTGAGTGGCCGTGCGGATGGTGGATGGGGGGGGGGGGGGGATCCGACAAGAATTCGGTAGAGATGACACTGATGGCTGAGCGAAAAGAAGAAAAGCGGAGCGGGGCTGAGCCCGTTGTGAGCTAGGGATTATTTTAACGTCTGCATGTGTAAGTACGTTTCGTAATTGAAATTGTGTATCTCTTCATCGCTAAGGCGAAAGATACACATGTCAATTCGCGAAATTCTGAAGCTTTGCTGGTGACTGACGAACGGGGGGGAGTGGAGTTGACAACTCAATTTCGGAACGAATGCGCGATGGGCGGTTGTGCTAGTCGTCGGTGTGATCGATTATTTGGGGCCACCTGGCGACTTGGGGATTCCTTCGTGGAGTTGTCCTTGTTTCTTCCTGTTTTTTTTTGGGTTGACTAACAACAGCTTGACCTTGAGGTGTACTCGGAAGTGGGTTAATACCTGCCGTCATGCAATGTCTTAACTCAACAGCAGCTCAAGAGGATTTTAACTCGCGAATAGGTGTTTTTTTGGTCTTCCTCTTTGAGTTAAGACGGAGGCAAGAGAGGTGGCCTGTGGTTATGCAAGCTTCGAGTAGGGTTTGCTGGGTGAAGTGGGGACTTTGTGCCTCTCTATTGGCTCTCCTAGTAGCTTTGGTGAGGTTTGGAAACGATTGGAAGATTTTTTTGATGACTTACAGCTTATTCAAGACAAAACGCATGGCTAGCTCTAGACAGATATGGAAAGAATGCTCTAAGACATGTGGCGATACAAGAGCGGATTCCAACGAATCACATGTCTGTGACTCCAAAGTCTGCTTAAATGCCGTTTTTCAATACGTCAACTCAACGTGATTCTTTCTTCAGACAAAGTTAAAAAACTGGCGCCCGGTAGTTGTTAATTTTTCTGTCTCAAGCTGCTTAGACTCCAAAATTTCAAGTTTTTTTTCGTTTCAAGAAACTTTGCCGTCAATAGGGGAATGGACGACAATTGGTCCCTCTGTCACTAGTTGGAAGTAAAAGCATTTCCCTGCTGCTCGACTTATTATTAGGGTTTGTTGTTCACCGAACGCTGAAGGTCCACCGTTGCTCTAAAAGGCCTTTTGACAAAAATCCACCACGACGACTGGATCGAGCAGTTGGTTAAGTGCCTGCCCTAAGTTAGAGGGGTCCCAGGTTCGAGTCCCAGTGAAATCGAATCTGGTCCAGTCACCATTTGCCGTTGGGATCAAATTAACAAATTACAATGGACCAGTTTTGAGTCTGAGTGCTTAAGTTGTGTTCCAAAAAATTCTTCGCGTGACGAGATCTGAAGCAATTGTAGTGGTATCTGTCCAAGATGCTGCCTTACCAGGTAGACTGAATGGCGCAGTTGGTGAAATGGATGCCCTAAGGTCTCAGGTTCGAATCCCAGGGAAATCAAAGCTAATAGGCCTTTATCCGGTTTTCAAATCTGGTCCAGTCATCATTTGCCGTTGGGATCAAATTGACGGCACTAGAATAGGTTGCCAACTGGCAGTACAATCGACGAGTTTTGAGTCTGAGTGCTCCAGTAGTGTTTCAAAACCTCCGAAAAAAAAGAAAAAAATCACTGGAGCAATCGATCAGTGGTAGTAGTCTGACTGTGGGTATCACAATGGACCAACATGGTCTAAGTGTGCTGGTGAATTCACTAGCAGCCCCCTAACCTAACCTAAATCCACCAAATTTTGGGAAATTTTAGTAGGTAGGTAGGTATGTGGGTAGACGGGCTTTAAGCCACGTCTCACTTAGGTCCTTAGGGACCCATTGTGATGCCCAATTGAAGGATAGTGTCCCCTTTTTTTTAACCCTTGTCGCACTCATGGTCCTTCGTTGCGCCGGAGCCATCCCGATTTCCTTATAAACCTGTAAAGAGATCTAAGAGGTATACTTGAGATTTCATGTAAGTCTTGGAAGAAGAATTCTCCCAGTGTTCTATGACGCAACTGACAAAGACTAGGGCAGTGACAGAGGTAGTGAGGAGTATCCTCATGTTCCTCCTCGTTACCACAACCTCTACAAATGTTGTCGTTGGAGAGTCCCATTGAGAGCCAGTGAGAGCTCCAACCACCATCGTTAGCAACTCTTTGTCGCACTGAAGGATCTTGTCGGTTTTTGCTCGATCGTATCTGGGCCATAATGCTTTAGTAGTCACACATGTAGACAGACCGCGCCATCTACTGTTTGCCATTTCAATGATCATAGTATCCACCTTATTCCTCAGCCCTGAGAGTGGCGGTTTAATACCCTGAATTACTTGTGACGCGTCGGTCACTGACACTGTTCTGGCAAGTTCATCAGCTATCTCATTGCCGGCAATGTCCCTATGTCCTGGGAGCCAGCACAGATTAATCGAGTGCTGTGAGCCAAGAGCCTTTAGATCTTCGCGACAGCTTGCGACTAGCTTGGACTTGACTTCTATTGCGGATATAGCTTTCCTGGCCGCCTGACTGTCAATGAAAATGGTAATATCAGCTGGTGGTATCGCCATCATTGCTATCGTTTTGGCCGCTTCTTTGACCGCCAGAACCTCTGCTTGAAACACACTGCCATAATCAGGTAGTCTGATTGAGCAGTGCAAGTTTAGCTCGTTGGAGAAAATGCCCGCGCCTGTGCCTGCTTCCATCTTTGACCCGTCGGTATATACCTTTATTGACGAGTTGTTGATGGGTTCATTGGACGCCCACTCCTCTCTGGTGGGGTATTGGCATTTGAAGGGTCTCTCGAAGTCGAGGAATGGGAGCCTGTAGTCGCTCTCGACTTCCGATACTACAAGTTTGTTAAGAATACTTGCATGTCCAGTGGTACCTGAGCGCCAGTTGCAAGATTGACTGATTCTCAGAGCACTTTTAGCGGCGATTGCCTGCATATGAAGGTCAAGCGGTAGCATGTGTAGGATCGTTTCCAGTCCAGCTGTTGGGGTAGAGCTGATTGCGCCAGTAACCCCCATACACGCAAGTCTCTGTATTTTCGTCAATGCCTTAAGATTAATGGCTTTCAATGCTGCCTGCCACCAGACTACGCTGTCATACGTAAGGATGGGTCTGACAATAGCGGTATACATCCATAGGATGGTCTTGGGGCTTGGTCCCCATTTTTTACCGACAATTTTTGCGCAGATATAAAAAGCGCATGTTGCCTTTTTGACCCTTTCAGAGACATTAAGCTTCCAATTTAGTTTCCTGTCAAGAATGATACCTAGGTATCTAGCACTGTCGGATAGCGTCAGTGTGGATCTCTCGATAGATGGTAGCCTAAATTGCGGTATGACTCTTTTGTTGGAGAAGAGAACCAATTCGGTCTTACCTGGGTTAACACCCAGTCCGCAGTTTTTAGCCCATCTAGCTAGTGTGCTTATAGCGCTCTCAAGTACTTCACTTATGGTTGGGAGGAATTTTAGTTAAGACCAGTTCTAGTTCACGTCTATAACAAATATCCCCGCTGCAATCTCTCTGCATTTAAGAACGGACGCGACGCTTGGGACTCAACGTTCTTTAAAAATGACATCGGATGGTACACCGACTTTAAGGACCGTCGCAAATCACTTGCATTTACATCACGAATGCATCATGATTTGTTCCCTGGAACGCAACTGCCAATTTTTTACATTCAATGAAGGCCTCAAATGCGCCTCCAACAAGACCTTGTATGCCGTCTGATTGTTCCTTAAAATGGGACCTCATAAAAGGTCCAATCAATAGGGAAGGTTAGGTTTGTCTAAGGTGGCCAAAATGGATGTCTACTACCCAGTCAACCATTCGGTTTTTGCTATGAAGCGTTTGAGTTAACTGATGCCGACGTTTTTCAGCTCATTTAAGTCATCGAAGAAGTAGGCTCGCTGGTAAGTTCTCTTACGGGTGGAGATGGCGCTGCATGTGTAGAGGAGATGAGTAAGCGTCTCCTCTTCCTCCTTATCCTTGCAGCTTCTGCAGAAGTCGCTGTGAAGGAGCTGTGACCTTGAGTTGCGTGTACCGATGACACTGTATCCTATAATGACACCGAAGAAAGTTCTGAGAGATGACTTGCCCATTCTGATCAGAAAGAGTGAACCCGTAGGATTGAGTTTAGAGCAGATTTGTTCTGTGATGAGGCACGGGGTGTCTACTGTCCATCTACGGTTAGTGGTTCATTTTAGGAGATGTTTACCCGTAGAGAACGGCATGGGCAGTGATTCTCCGACAGATAAGAGTGATAAGACCGTTCCACGACTGGTGAGTTCACCAGTTTGGCAGTTCTTTGTCTTGACATTCTTTGGAATGTCACTGTGTCCTGGCACCCACACAAGGTACTCATTCATCTCTGACCAAAAAGTGACCGAATTCAGTGATTTGATCGCGGACTAGCTTTCCGAACATGTGATGAACATCATCTCTTGGATATCACCCTGTTTTTAAGCCAAGGCAGTGCTCTTTTATTAACATGGTCTCAGCCGGATAAAATGTCTCGGCAGATGGAGGGAAACAAGCTTCTCCAACAAGCACTTTCTAGTGGGATTAAGATCTTACATCTATTTGATATGCTTTCCCCAAAACTACCTCGTTTCCTGATTCGTTCTCTGGCCTGCGAGCTGGTCTAACTATCTTCAGCACTGAAGCCCTTGAAGTCCTTTCTTCAATCGTTCTTGGGCCAAGAATCCCTCAATCTTCGTAATTTTGCCCCATAAGGCCAGGACTGACTTGATCAGGGTCAAATATGCAAGTTTTGTGTTAAGGGAATACTTTCCTTCTAGTCACTTGTTTTCTGTTTACTGACTCACTTACTCATTAGGTCAACTACTCATGGGGGGCTTGAGCCTGAGTAATTGCTGTCTTTCCAGGCACGCGACCGAGTTGTTTTGTATCCGCGGTATTTTTTTTAAATTGGCGCTACAGTCCGGGTTGGACCTGGGCCTCAACCAACAAGCGTCTCCAGCCAGCTCGATCTTTAGCTAGCTGCCTCCAGTTTCGCATGCACAGTTGGTTGAGGTCCCTTTCCACTTGCGTGCGCCACCTGAGTCGCGGTCTACCTCTACTGCGCCGTTCTTTGGGAGTGGATTCGAAGACTTTCCGGGCCGGAGCATTCGTTTCCATTCGCTTTACATGACCTAGACATCTCAATCGTTGGATCTTCATCCTTCTGGCTAAGTCGATGTCGCTGAATAGCTCGTATAGTTCTTTGTTATATCTTCTCCTCCACTCACCCTCTATGCAGACGGGACCGAAAATCACCCGAAGAATTTTCCTCTCAAAGCAGCCAAGAGCAACCTCATCCGCTTTTGACAAAGTCCATGCTTCTGCGCCATATAGCAGGACTGGGACGATTAGGGTCTTGTACAGGGTTACTTTGGTTGTTCGAGAGAGGGCTTTGTTTATCAATTGCTTTCTTAGCCCAAAGAAGCAGCGATTAGCAAGACTTATCCTTCGTTTGACTCCAGCGCTGGTGTCATTGCCTGAGTTGATAGCGGTAGACAGTCTTTGACTACCTCAAGGCTATATCTGTCTGCTGTGGCGTTCTGTCCGAGGCATCGATTCTTTCTGGTTGACAGCATATACTTGGTCTTGCCCTCATTTACCGTTAAACCCATCTTCGCGGCCTCCGTCGCAATACTCACAAAAGCGCCATTGACATCACGCTGTGTTCTTCCGATTATGTCAATATCGTCGGCATATGCGAGTAGTTGGACGGACTTTTGAAAGATTGTGCCTCTGGTGTTGGCGTGCGAGTTTTGCACAATTCTTTCAAGTATGATGTTGAAGAAGTCGCATGACAGCGCGTCGCCTTGTCTGAATCCTTTTTTGACATCAAAGGTCTCGGTTAGGTCTTTACCGACCTTGATGGAGCAGCGTGCATTCTCCATCGTCATCCTACACAAACGGACAAGTTTGGTAGGGATGCCAAAACTAGACATTGCTCTGTATAGCTCGTCTCAATAGATGCTGTCATACGCGGTCTTAAAATCGATGAAAAGGTGGTGGGTATCGATTTACTGTTCCTGGGTTTCCGCGGTATTACTTGGTCTTTATACCGGATGTAAGGCTTTTCTTCCCTTTTCGAACGAAGAATTCAACACCCTCTGAGTTGGAGCATTAGTGTTCATTCGCTCTATGCAGCCGAGCCAGTTTAGTCAACGGATTTTTGCCTTCCGGACTATATTTACATTTTTGTGAAGCTCATAGAGTTAGCGGTGTTTTCTCCTCCATTCGTCCTCCTCGCGGAGTACTTAACGCAGAATTTTTCTTTCGAAGGCACCAAACTCTGCTTTCAACTGAACTATGATTCGTTACTTGTTGTACTCTAGATACATAAGATCCCTCGGGTGGTGTTGTCTTTGAAATTTATTGCGCGAGGCCGATAGAGATGACTCAGTCGACTATAACAATGCAGCCGTCTTTGATGGGCGCTCTTCTTGTGTAACCATCGCACCGATTTATGCGCCTTCTATTAAAAACAGCCAAACCAAGTTTCAGACAGTCTTTCTGCGACAGCTTTGCTTGGCTCAAGTTCCCTAACTTCTGTTGGCCTTATCTGTAACAAACTTTTCATCGATCATCGACTACAAGGAATGCATGAGAGATAGAAATTTTGGACCTCAACGCCCGCACAGTGACGATTAAGAATTCACTACCATCTTTGGAAATACCCCCAAATAATGTCCCAAAAATGCATTAATTACATTCGACTCCCCCTATGTCGAATTTCCCTCTAACTCGAATTTTTTCGCCATATTTATTTTGGCATTCCACTCATTTTCTATACAAAAACCATCCTCTAAGTCGAACTAATTTTGATATCCCATGAAAATTCGACTTACAGAGAGTCGACTGTATGTGAAATTCCCCAGAAGAAGGCTATGATGATTTTTTTCTAACTTTGAGTCTCATTTTATGGACAAATATCTAATCGATCACTTTTCTTCCTTTCAGGTAAGAGATCAAAGAAGTTACCACATCTTTACAATCACAGTAAGTATCAACCTTCATAATTTACTAAGCAATTTACTACGCAAATTCAGGTCAAAAGTGTTGAATTTTGGTACTAGTTTTTTTGCAAAATTATTTAGACCAACATTTTTTCTTAATTTTGCGACATTTTGTCCCTATTTTTGCAACAGTTTTAATCAAAATTTAATGTTCGGTAAATATTTAGCTCAAAGTTGAACTGAAACTCAAAATCTTGCAGCACAGAAAAATCAGTTTCAATTATATTTTGAGAATTCGGTCCGAATAATTCAATCATAGACGCAATTCAAAGGGAAGGACAAAAAATCGTACTTCTTTAAGAAATGCTCACATCGTTTTAAGGGATTTTGGAAAAACCTCTCGACACACAACCACAAGGTTTGATAAGTGCAGTCCGAAAACAAGAAAGAGTTTCATAATCATGGATCGAAAACAGCACAAACGCAAGATGTACCCCAAGGAGGTGAACAAAGTCCCTAACTTTTTATTCTTTTCTTTGAATACCTACTGAAGGAAGAGCGACAGACAGAAGAGTCATCAGGAAGAGGATAAGGCATTGGACTTTTTGGAGTCTCATACAGAAATTTACCCGTTTCAGTCCGACCAATTCAATGGGGTTCCACTGCTACTGCTCAAGTCCAGAAGGCTAAAATGTCTGAAATTTACGATCGATAACAAACCAACCCTTCTTCTTCGGGTGTATTGGAATTCCACTGACATCTTAGGACGCGAAATTTGGATTTGTCGTTTGTAGCTTTACCCGGAATCCCCCCACGCAAAATAAACCCTCTGTTCACTCTATCGAACGCCTTCTTACCAAAACCACTCATGGTAAGCTACATTTACAGACGTCCTAGGTCCAATTAAAGTGCATTCGGACAAGTGTTTTAGACCCCCGTCCGAGTTTATTGAATATGTGAAGCATCTCTCCCAGCACGGGATATTTTCCACCTTGAGTTACCAACATTTCGAGACGTTTCTAGACCAAATCAGCCAGCGACCTACAACAGCCTTCATCTCAAAAAGTTGTTCATGTCTTAGATGACCCCAAAGAAATACCTTCGGCCACACGCACCGCTCCAGACCAAGTCCTCATATTTTTTCAAAAAACCTCAAATCAACAACTCATCAGATTTGACCCACCAGCAAAACAAAATGAAAAAAAAAAAATCCCCAAACAAATTGCCACGGTGTACTGCACCCATTGGATTCACAACCAGAAACATTCCACTTGCCCATTGGAATATCACTGGGAACTGGAATCGAAGGAATTTTGTGGGTATTCCCCTGTACCATTACCGACAAGTCTAGCGCTGCTCGCTCTCTCTTTCCCTCCCACACACGCACACACTGTGGTCCTCTCCCTCTTTGTGGAAACTATTTCTTCTTGTTTGCCAATGCGCAAACAAACCACACACACACCCGCACGCACACTCAACACCGACTCGGTGAGTACAGATACGCCCGCATAGGTACATCCGTTTCGAATGCCTGAAAACTCTCATCGCCGGAATAACTCACTCGAAATTATCACACCCATATTCATGCAGGACGGTTTGAGTCGCAACCATGCGAGGGATACACTTTAGTGGACTGCGTTGGGAGTTGTCGCGCTTCTGCCCCTCATCGGATCCGCTCAAACCTGACACAGATGCACTGCTCGGTCGGTCGGGGGATTTGGTTTTGTATGCTTCCAGAGCATTCGAGTGAAATGGGAATTTGTGTGCGAGAGGGTTTGCGGGAAGTTTCTACGTGGCTCTCGAATGTTGTTCGAACAATGTTCAGAAGGGGAAATTTGTGTTGAGAGGAGATTTGATCAGGATTGCCATGTCATCGAGAGTTGGATGTTCGGGGAATTTAAAATATTTGCTTCAACTTTTCAAGAGACTATTGAGGTAGGTTAGGGTCTGTTAAATCACTTGAACTAGATATTTCTGGTCTTCCGAACAACGGATGCAATTAGACTATGAAGCGCTCATTGTGCTTGAGTTAGGGAGCTACTAGTGAATTCACCACCACACTTAGACCATGTTGGTCCATTGTGATACCCACAGTCAGTCTACTACCACTGATCGACCGCTTTAGTGATAGTGCCGTTAATTTGATGGCGACTGGACCAGATTTGAAAAACCGGTTAAAAACATATTAATTTTGCTTTCACTGGGATTCGAACCTGGCACACCTCTTAGGGCAGGCACTTAACCAACTGCGCCATCCAGTCGTTGTGCTTTGATTACCAAAATTTTGTTTTACTTAGAAACAAAAGAGAACATTGATGACAACCAAACAGCTGTCAGTCGACTTCAAAAATAAAGTAAATTGTTCAAAAAGGCCAAAAGTGACAAAGATGAACCTGATGTCCCACCGTCCCTCTTTGAATGCCTGGAGCTACCGACATTGCTTTTAGAGTATCATCCTTGGTTTTTTTCTTGGTCGTCCAGTTTAGTCTTTAGATGTCGTTCCTTTGCTGCTCCTCGACATCTCGTTACTCGTCTGTGATGCCAGACACTCGAACGATTTTTTGCCGCGATCGATCTTGAACTCCGACTGCAACTACTGCTTTCAGTTCTTATAAATTTATGTCGTCATTGGAAGGGATTCAGGTTCATAGACGCTTACCTGGATAGCTGTCCTTGCACAGCACATACAGTTCGTGGTTGAATCTTCTTCAAAGTCAATTAATAAAAAACAGGCTAAAAGATCCCACGCAGAACTTTTCTCTCAAAAAGATCAAGAGCTTCTTCAGACGCTTTGGTTTTTGTCTATGCCTCTGTGCTGTGGAACAGGATTGAAGTGGGATGATTAAGGTTGTGTATACAGTCAGCTACGCTTTTCGGGAGAACCTTTCAATCGCCTCTTGAGTTCAAAGAAACAGCAGTCGGTAAGAATAATACTGCGCTTGATCTTAGTATTGATGTTGTTTGTATATTTTATCGCGAAGCCAAGGTAAACGAATCTTTCACTACCTTGAGGTTATTCCTGCCATTGCAACGTTCTGGCCAAGTCTTCGATGCTGTGCGTCTTTTCTCGATGACAGCATATATTTCGTTTTGCCCTCATTCTCCGCTAGACCCATTTTAGCCGCTTTCGTTTCAATGCCGGCAAATATATCATTGACAGTTTGTCGAGTTTTATTAATCACGACAATATTATCTGCCTAAGCTAGCATTTATATATATTTTTGGAAGCACGATCTTCCAGTGCCAGTGATTTTTTGTCATCTTCTCAAAAAGTTTCGCTCAATTTTGAACCCAATTATTTTTGCTTTTAATCAAAGATCACTTGACAATTAACAATCGACGTTTTTGAGTTATTTTTCTTCTTTGTCATGGTGCACATAGATGCTCGTCTATTCTCTTCAATTCAAAAACTTCATTTTTCTGTCATTTTTCTCAGAGGTCTTAGGCCCGTACCAAACTGTATCGGTTCATGGAAGTTTGCATAGCCCTTGTTGCATTCTTTTGACACGAAAGCAACCAACCAAGCCAACCAAAAGAACAGTTTGAGTATTACTATTTTTGAATCATTTTCATTTCGGATGTTTTTGATATTTTTGAGACGCCATTTTCGAGTACTTTGCTATATTAATTTCATGTTGTTTTTTTATCCTGAACTAAGCGTGGGTTACTCTCATAGGCCAGAGATTTGGGATTCCTTCAACGGGAATGTCAAGAGATATGGTATTTTCTCGAAAAGATTTCCTGCTGTGTGAGTCCTTTTCTTTTTAAAATAACTTTCTTTTTTTATGGTTTGCTCCAATTAATGTGGAGTTTTTGAAAGACACTAGTAACCCGTGCTTGCATGCATGCAGAATTCGCGGGATATCATTTTCTTGTTTCTCACGCATACGTACTGTTCTACACCGCTGCACTCATCAACAACTCTCTTCCCGGGGCTGCCGTTTGTTATTATTCTGCGGCTGGTTAGCAATGATCCTCTATCTAGGGAGTTGGACTCGTGAACGCTTCTGTATGTGTCTGCTCTCCGTAGTTTTACTTGTACTTGCAAGCAATTTACATTTCAAAGCTGTCACGAAATAAATCAGGTTTTCTGGACATGGTAGATTTACTGTCTGCCTATCTTCAGCAAAACGACTGCAGTATAAGACTATAATAATAATAATAGCGGCGCTACAGTCCGAAGTGGACCTGGGCCTAGCTTCTTAGCAACCACTCGTGTTGTGCGTGCTATTGTTCTGTCACGAGCGGAGGGGACCTACAGTTTAATGCCGACTCCGAACGGCGAGATTGAGAAGCTTTTTCTAGACAGTTATACTCTTTGAGCATTGTCACTGACTCGAAGGAGGTGGAGCCGTGAACAATTTTTTTTGTGAAAAATTGTTTGTCTGAAGTTGGATTCGAACATAGACTGTGAAAGTCTAATGCGCATGGGTCGACGCACAAACCCACACGGCCACGGCGCAGTATAAGGCTGCAAGTTCAAAATTTTCTTCTACATATTTGGACATTCCGGATAAAAGGTCGAAGTGTTGTGTCAGCATTTGTGTAGATACAAATGTCATGACATGACCGGACAGGAACTACGTGAGTTGATAGTTAAAGTTTCCCATCGCCTTCAATGTTTAAGGCTTGATATCAGAAAATTGCTTATGTGTCTATCTTCCTCTTGTGGAATTGTTCCACCTAGCCTAGGCACAGGGTTATTGATGTTGCTTCTTCTTCTTCTTTCATTTGTTTGGTCTGTTGCTGACGTGAGATTCACCTGCAGAACACTCTTTTCATTTGGTCTACCAGGATATCGATGTGCAGCATTTTATCTTCACATTCTTGGAACTAACCATGTACTTTGCGAATAGAAGGACGAAAATGCTAGGACATCTGACTAATATAGATGCGCGGAGAATCAGGAGATTCTTCAAAAAATCACTTGGTTATAAGTCATATTTTGCCTTAGAAGTCTCTGGATTTGGCTACTTTCGGAGCAGTTTTATCGTTTTCAGATACGAGATATCACAATAGACGTCGCATTGGTCTAAGTGGATCACGAATTTACTTCGTGTCACTGAAACTAGTCTGGCCGAAGCTCAGATATAGTTTCTTCTACTTCTGATGTTGTAGAGTTCTGGGTGGTCCTGGTCCTCAACAGACAAGCCTCTTTAGCTGGCATGATCTTTAGCCAGCTGCCTCCAATTACGTACACCCAATTGGCTGAGGTCATTGCCCAACTCGGTTTTGGTTTTGTGGGCGTCCTCTATTGCATTGTCGCTGCTAGATTGTATAGTGCGTCGAAGGCTGTTTACACGGTCCCAATCTCAGTTTTTAGGTAAGAAAAATATTCATTCATTGTGGCACATCCTGATCCTGAATCACTGATAATCCTTCAGGAGTTCAATTCCTGTCTTTATCAATCTTGAGGACATCGGCTTAAAGTTTTCTTCTGCAAAATCTACACGAAGACAATGCATAGGTAAATAAGCGTCCCCGGATATAAATTTGAGCTCAGTCATAAATCTTCTACTCACATCTGAATATACCGATACGTCTTCCGTTCATTACTGTGTTTCGCGCCTTCTTTAGAAACTTGAAACTAGATTACGGTGCAACTGGTTGGCGTGGCGTAGTGGGGAAGGGTGAAGACTCCTGCACTGAGGGTCCGTGGTTCGACCCCGGAAGCAAAATCAACCTCTCTCGAGTAACTGACAATCCTTCGTTCGAGTGTGATTGTCGTGTAAATCTTTGCATATTTCGTCGTTTGGAGTCGACATAAAATTTCCAGAAGTTAAAGACTAATGGAACAATGAAGAATGGATCAATGGAATGTGGACGCTAGTTCCAACTCCACCCCAGACGAAAAGAAGTAGAAGGTTGCAACTGAATGAACGTTCAGAGAAACAAGTCTCTTATGAACAGAGACTTGCCGTGACACAATATTTAAGCCTGGAAATAACTTACAGAGCCATCGAAGAATCATTTCAGGCCGTAAAATGTGAGTACAGTAGAATCCGTTTAGTTCGACTTAGCTTGTAACGACCAACCGCTTATTGCGACGTAGACACAACAACCTGTTAGGTTTGCATACAAATTGCTATGAATGCGTTTCAGTTCGTTTTGTGCGTCGTTTGGTTAGTATGCCAGTCCCTTGACCGTCGCAATATCTGGAGTCGACTGTACGCCCAAAAGATGGCGTCAGTTGGATAAGCTCTCAAGTCATTTTCAGTATTTCAATCGAATGGCAACCCTGTCTCAGACGATATCCAATCCCGACCAACACAGCAGTCCCCAATCAAACCACAGGCAACCGAGTCGCTCATTCCATTCAGTCGTTCATCGTCTCTGCAACACAGCGCAACATTCTCGCATCTTCACTCCACTCCGACCGAATCCACTTCATTTTACTCCGCCAGCAGTCGTGCCGAGTGACGAGCGAGAGAGAGTATCTCTGTATCCGAGTATCTCGAGTGGGAAGTAGTCCGATTCTAACATTCAAACTGAATGGTTAATCGACAATTTGTATGCGCGGTTCTCATTTCGTTTTGTGTTTTCCATTATTTGTTTTGTTTTTTGATTTTTTCTGTGTTTCCAAAAATCTCCGACGACACCACTGTCTAATTTGAATTAGATAGATTCTGTCTCTTCGCATCCTGCCCCCCGACACACTCACACTCACTCACAGCGCCCCCCAGCAAAACCGTTTGTATCAATTCAGTGTTCATAGTGTTTTTCTGTTTTTCTGCTTTTTTTTTTGTTTTTTTGTATCCCCGGTACACATCAGAAGTATCTGTGAGTGCAACTCACTGTTGTTGTTCGTTCCTCGTCGAAACAAAACACAAGAAATCAAAAATCAGTTCAAAATCCAAGAGAAGTGTGTGCGTGTATCTTTGTATCGAAAGTCTAATCGTATCTCGTGCGGGTATCTGACCAGAGTATCTCTCCGACATCAACCGGAGAATAAAAAAAAAGTGCAAGAAATTCCTTAAAAGAATCTTCTGTTTTTTTGTGTGTTTTTTTTTTTTGTATCTCCAATTTCTAATTTCTTCCTCCGCTGCACGTCCGCCCCCGACACAGCACTCAGTTCCGATAGATTCAGTCCACAGTGTTGTATCTCCGTTCTCATACATTCTTCCCCCTGTTCTTTCGCTTCGTTTGACGGTGGAAATTGGGAGAGAAAAAAAAAGTATATATCTCTAAGAAAATGAAAGAAGTGATGATGTGGTGGAAATAAATAAATACAACCGACGACACAACACGAGGAGGACGTTGAATTCAAAGGAGAAGTTCAAAAAAAAAGTCGTATCTTCGTATCTACTAGTAGTATCTTGTATCTTGTATCTTCCTTGTTCGGTTTTGCTGTAATATTTAATTGGAAACAGAAATAAAGTACACATCCACGAACGAAAGTGCGAAAGAAAGAGAGAGAGATACAGAGTGGGAGAGAGAGTATCTATGCACAGAAGCCGGGGACGAAAGCAAATCAAAAATAATTCTCCGGATACACTAGATATTTGTTAATTCCATCTGAAGCGCGCTGCCTTGTAGTTAAATTTGTTCATCTTCTTACATCTCATCTCGCCCGTTTCAATTGCTAAATCTACAACTTGTGCAAAGAACGAACGAACACACAGGGAATACTAGTTAAAAGTCCAACAACAAGTTGAAGAAATCAACGTCGACAACGACGACGAATAAGAAGAAGAAGAAGAAGAAGAAGTGATTCATAATTCCAAGAATTGAAAATTAATTAAGTTCGAGATACAAATGTGGGATATGATTTTTTGTATCTTTGTGAATGTGAAATACATGTGTTGCAAGTGAAAGAGGAAAAAACGAATTTAAACAAGAAAAATCAACCGAGAGGAACTAAAAGATATCATTTTTGTATTTCACTCCGAAGCGGCGATCGAATTTGTTTTGCTTTTTGTTTCAAAACTCGTTTGTGGATACATTTTACTGTCGAAACCGGATTGCATTGCATTTATGTAAGTATCTTGGGGAACAAAATTCCTCAAAAAAATTGTATAAGTTTCAAGAAGTTCATTCAGACCAGTACGTGCTGCGATTTAGGCTATCCACATGAGTCACAGATGGAATTCTTGGTGATATTCCATTCAAAATCCATTCACAGTTCGATTGGATTCAGTTTGTCAACATATCCGGCTCGAAGGACCAAAAAATTCTTTAATTTCCGATCAATTTTGTACCAAACTTCTGCTAAAACTCGACTGGGGTTTGCCTCATTTTGATCCGCAGTTCTTCGCGGAATTGAGCTAGTTTTGTGTTATTTTTCTTTTCTCGATTTGCTTTGTGTTGAGATGGTTGCTGTCAAGGCCGTTTGGCAGTTCAAACGATTAGAGACTTAGAAAGTAAGCAAAGCAACGACCTTGGGATATTTAAAGAAACTGAAAGTTGATCGTAAGATACTCACGTTGAGGGTTGGTTGAGACAATGAAGTTGATTTAGAGATTATCTTGAGGGAATCAGGTTAAGCGGCGTGAATTGTTAGAAAACCTTGCTCGTGTGGTCAGAATTGTGGTTTTTAACGTGAAGGAGATCATCGAGCTTCAAAGTCAATTTAATGCATTTTGCCGCGGGCCCTCAAGGACCTACGTGGGACGTGACATCCGCCTGTCTACCCACCTTACCTACCTACCTTACGTCGAGGCTTAGGTCTATCCCAGGACGACAGGATGACGCAGATGGTTAAATGCCTGCCCTAAGTCGGGAGGGTCCCAGATTTTAATTCTGGTGAAAGCAAAGTTTATCCGGTTTTTCAAATCTGGTCCAGTCACCAGTTGCCGTTGGAATCAAATTAAGGGCACTATCGCTGGAGCGGTCGATCAGTGGTAGTAGTCTGACTGAGGGTATCACAATTGACCAACATGGTCTAAGTGTGCTGGTGAATTCACTAGCAGGCCCTTAACCTAATCTAATCTAGGTCTATCCCGGACTTTTTTTCTTTAAAATGTCGACCAGACCTTGTCTGTAGCCAGTCCAGCCAGTTGCGCGTTTCATCCTTGCCCAGGGGAGGGCTAACTTGATCTCCCTTCAAACAATACAACTGTGGCGCCATCAGAAGACGGAGAAGTCTTAACGTCAAAAATATCATAAAAAATAGCCGATATTTGGATTTTTTTGCTCGTTGGGCCCTATTGTACAATTTTCAACCACGCTTACTTCCTCAGAGTGTCTCTAAAATGACTGTTAAAATTCTAGAATCATTTTCAGATGTTCAAAGAAACCCCCAGGTGGGCATATATCCTCGCACTGATGAACCGATTTGTGCTCTACCGTGGAGCCCTTTCTGGCTCTTTCGTGAATCTTCTTCGTGCTCTACCGTGGAACTCTTTCGGGTTCCAGCGTGGACCTCTTTCGGGCTCCACCGTAGACTATTTTCGGGCTCTATCGTGGACCACTTTCAGGCTCTTTCGTGGACCTCCTTCGTGCTCCACTGTGGACCTCCTTTGTGCTCTACCGAACTCTTCGCTTTCCACCGCGGACCTCTCTCGTGCTCTACCATGGACCTCTTTTGTCCTTCACCGTGCACCTCCTTCGTGCTTCGTACAGTGGTCCCTTTTCGGGCTTTTTCCTGAACCTCCTTCGAGCTCTTCCATGGAACTCCTTCGTGCTCTGCTGTGGACATTTTTCGTTCTCCACCGTGGGCCTCCTTCGAGCTCCACCGTGGTCCTTCTTGCTCCTCCATGGACCTCTCTTGTCCTCTACCGCGGACCTCCTTCGTTCTCCACCGTGGGCCTCCTTCGTGCTCCACCGTGGGCCTCCTTCGAGCTCCATCGTGGTCCTTCTTGCTCCTCCATGGACCTCTCTTGTCCTCTACCGCGGACCTCCTTCGTTCTCCACCGTGGACCTCCTTCGTGCTCCACCGTGGGCCTCCTTCGAGCTCCACCGTGGTCCTTCTTGCTCCTCCATGGACCTCTCTTGTCCTCTACCGCGGACCTCCTTCGTTCTCCACAGTGGACCTCCTTCGTTCTCTACTGTGAACCTCCTTTGTGCTCTACCGCGAATCCCTTTCGGGCTCTTTCGAAAACCTCCTTCGTGCTCCACCGTGGGCCTCCTTCGAGCTCCACCGTGGGCCTCCTTCGAGCTCCACCGTGGTCCTTCTTGCTCCTCCATGGACCTCTCTTGTCCTCTACCGCGGACCTCCTTCGTTCTCCACCGTGGACCTCCTTCGTACTCCACCGTGGGCCTCCTTCGTGCTCCACCGTGGGCCTCCTTCGAGCTCCACCGTGGGCCTCCTTCGAGCTCCACCGTGGTCCTTCTTGCTCCTCCATGGACCTCTCTTGTCCTCTACCGCGGACCTCCTTCGTTCTCTACTGTGAACCTCCTTTGTGCTCTACCGCGAATCCCTTTCGGGCTCTTTCGAAAACCTCCTTCGTGGTCTACCGTGGACCTCTGTTGAACTTCGTTCCAAAACCCATCGAACAATGCTCAAATGAATACGTGCCTAAATCTTGCAAAGGACCTCAACTCAAATCGAAGTCATCTATTTTTGAGTGCGATTTCAAGTCTTCCCTTCAAGTCTTCAAGTCTTCCAAAGATTCCAACAAAAGCATCTGCTAACAGAAGCAAATTCGGGGTTTAATCAGGAGGAAATACCGCGTGTATTTTTGGTCCGCCAATAACTCTTATCGACCAGATAAAGAGTCTCAGTTATTCGTTCCGCATTCACGACACATGCACTGCCGCTCTGAAAAGTCTGGTATCTGGTGAAGTTCGTTGCACTTTTATGTCGAATGAAGTGTCGACAGCTAATCGATGCGAAAACGAAGGAAATGCATTAACCAACCGAAAATCAGCATTTCCTTTAAATTGTTCAAGAATTTCCTGGAAGTTTTTGTTCACTCGGCCCAGGTTTTGGTGTACTTTCTTACTTATCAGGCCTACGTCCCACAGAGAAACTCTGCCTGAGCGATAGCTGTCTTCCATATCTGGCCGGTCCCGGGCACGCTGCTTCCAGTTGTCTAGACCAAGCTATCTTGCGTCCCCTATAACCTGGTCTTAAAACCTGAGGTTCGGTCTCTTTCTCCTCGAACCAGGAGGCTCGGACTCGAAGACCCGGAGCACTGCTGTCCATACGCAGATTTTTGTGGATTTGACTAGGTCCACATCTTGGTACATCGCGGTTATGCCTTCTCTTCTCTCTTCGACCTTCCTAGCAGATGGGACCATATATCTGACTCGGTCCAGAATGTGCGGCGTAATTCTGGCAATAGCGTGTCGAATGTCGGCCCCGAGCTCGTTCAAAAGTGATTGGCTTGTTAGTTTGGACTTGATGTAGGCCGCAAAGAATCGAGAAAATAATCAAGTGGTGTCAAGTCGTATGATCGCGGCGCCCAATTGATGAACGCTCGCCGTGAGATGACCCAGTCGCCAAATATCTCCTTCACAAAAGACCAAAAATGGGTCTCGTCGGAGAAGATGATTTTTAGGCCAAAAGAAGAACTCCGACCAACATTTCCAGCGTCCAATTAGTAAACACTGACTCTGAGCCTGTGACACAATCCAACAGAGGACGTCAACGTAGAAAGTGGCGCACACAAATCGCCCAAACCTCAGCCGGTTTGGTGTGCGAATCTGGAAATAGCTGGCGAGAGATCGTGCCGCGGCATGTTTGGTCAATCTCGGTCTGTATCGCCCTAAGAAGAAGACGATTTAGCGAACTCACGGCGTTGTTTATGGTCGTCCGCAATTCTTGCGCCAGCACAATCGTCTACGGATATGGACCTAAATTCAACCGCAAAATAAGCCGGGTTGACTCTTTGGCGAGTCCCAATTCAGCTGATCGCCATCGAACTGAAATTTCTTTGCCTTTTTCGACACTGGCCATGTTTTCTCAATCTCTGTCTGGTTGGTGGCTTAAGATACAAAAGAGAGAACCCATGCTCAAACTTTTCCACGGTGCAACGAATTCGCCGCACACTGAAGGCATGATCACGACCGAACTCATGACGAAATTCACGTTTTAGATTTGAAAATGTGCCGGAATTTCAATAATACTCGTATTTTTCGCACGTTCGGCAAGCGTAAATCAATGCACGATGAAATGGTAAACCTGACTGAATATTTTGACAGCTAGATGTCGTTGGTAGCTTGAACAGCTGCTGAAACATACGAATTGGAAAAACTGTCATGGCTATCTGGTCACCCATCCTGAACAAGCCAATACTTGCTTTGGAGACAAAAACGATAACAATAATGGCGGCCCTACAGTCCGAGGTGAACTTGGGCCTAGCTTCTCAGCAACCAACTCTCAGCGTGCTACTGTTACCTCACGATTGGAGGGGACCTACAGTTGAATGCCGACTCCGAACGGCGAGATTGAGAAGTTTTTTCTAGACAATTATGCACTTTGGGCATTGTGAGTGACTCGAAAGAGGTGGAGCTGCGAACAATTTTTTTTTTAGAAAAATTGTTGCTTTTTCTTGGGTTTGAATCTAGACTTGAAAGGCCAGTGGTCGATACACGATACCCACAACGCCACGGTGCCTACAGGAGCAAAATCTAGCAAAATAGATGAACATTTCCTCCCCCTTAACGATCACTTGACATAATTATTTTTGAACACTTGAAAATATCACTCTCCCTCCACGTTTTTGCAGAGGCGACAAAACTACTCGTAGATAACAGATTTCCCTATAATTTCGACTCGTCAAACGTCAATTGACATCTCTGTTTGTTTGCCTTCCTTTTGCATTGCGATTATTTTAAGTGTGCTCTTATCTCAAAATTCCAAACGTACTGAAAATTGCAACATTCTAGGAATTGTTTTCATTCAAAAGACACCCACCCAGTCTACTTGTTTGTTCGCGTTATCTAAATTGATTCAGAAAATCATTGCAAATAAGGAAATTGGGGTATGATTTTAATTTTCTGAAAACAAAGGTGAACCAAGAGAGGACCATAAATTGAATCTTGTGGTACTTCTTTTTGAAATTCAAAGTCAGACGTCAGACAATCTAGACTAATTGAGTACAAAAGATAGACAAAAGATAAACGAATTGACAACAAGGGATAGAAAGTTGTTTAATCTCATGGCCTACGATCAATAAAGCGGAATGAAGTCAAGTGCTTTCAAGACTTTGGACTGGATATCTTCGGTGGAACTGCACGAATAATGCGTAGATTGTAAAAATAAGTCTTGACGACGTGAATATAGCGCAGATCTACAACATTTGAGATTCAAAAAATCCAAAGACCAAAGACCACACAAATTTCTTAAGTAAAGTTTTTCGAAAAACCCCATCCCATGAAATTTTGAAAATCCTGTAAAAAAAAATCAAAAAGAAACCAAGGACCACAAGAATTTCTTAACAAAAACCCCATCTCATCAAAATTTTGAAAATCTTTTAAAAGAAATCAAGAAGAAATTGATTCATAGAATTATCCATCACCGTTGACCTTAAGAACTAAAGCACAATGTTCTCGTAAACTGTTCTCCTCGTCCCCTTGCTTATTTCCTGGAAAAGCTGATTCGAAATTGCTTAATTCCCCATACTCATCAAAAAGAGAGAATCCCTGAGGATGAATGACTCGTTAGAGTGTCTTTGAATCCATTCATTCAATTCCACGAATTTGCGAGTGATTTGGACGCATTTTAGTTCACACTTAAATTCACTTGAATGTATTGTAAAAATATTTTAAAGGACTTTTGTCGAAGGTGCTTGTTTACAGAATGTGTTGGGAATTCTGGCAGGATAAGCATTTTCTTTTGGAAATTTAGAGAAGATTTGATGCTAATCGGTCACACGGGCACAAATCGGAGAACAAAGTATCCTCCACTAGAATGTGAGATGTGCTGGGGATGGGCTTCCGCGTGGCAAGAAGCTCATGAGACACGTGGAGATCATGCAATGCTCCGTTGAGCTCTCCATAAGGTCGCTTTAAAGACTCAACTTTGGACCCAATGGGAGTAGACCACATTTAGTTCATAATTCGTTGATGTTTGAATCTTATTTTTCGAGAGGCGCTACAGTGCGGGGCCTCAACCAACAAACCTCACCAGCAACCACAAGCTGTTGCCAATTGTGCACACCAAGTGGGATCACTCTCGACTTGGGTGCGCCACCTTAGACGTGGACGTCCTCTGTTTCGTTGTCCCACTGGTTCAGAGTCGAAGACTCTTCGTGCTGCAGCATTGGTAATGTTCATTGATGTCTGAATCACAAGGTGGTAAATTATACAAGGACTAGTATGAGGTCCGGGACATTTTTTTGAGGCATTCTTAGGTTAGGTTAGGGGGCTGCTAGTGAATTCATCACCATGTTGGTCCATTGTGATGTGTGTCAGACCACTGATAGACCGCTCCAGTGATAATGCCGTTAATTTGATCCTAACTGCAAATGGTGAATGGACCAGATTTGAAAAACCGGATAATGGCGTATTTACTCCGTTTTCACTTGGATTCGAACCTGGGACCCCTCTAACTTAGGGCAGGCGCTTAACCAACTGCGCCATTCAGTCGCTTTTAAGTCACTCTTGGGAAGTGTTCTGAAAAAAGTTGTTTTAGAGCCCAAACCATGAAATTTCTTTTTCGTTTGACAACAATTTCTCCTCCACCAAAATCTGGCTGAAATGACCCACAGTTCGTTTGTTCTGTGGACCTTGTGAAGCACAAGGTTCGACTCCGTCCTCACAAAATTTTAGCTTATTAACGCCGTAACGCCGGCACTGAAAGCAAAAATCTCTCGAGCGAAATTGGCTGGGTTCCCCAGTCAATTGCACAAGTTTCGTCTCTATCCTCGCTTAAGTTGAGCTTCTAAACCAAGTCGTAGACAAAGAAGACAAAAATGTGCGAATTTTGACCCGAAAAGAAGACACAATTGTTCGAAAATTGCTCCAAAATGCCCCGTTTTCCGCAATCGTCTGTCGCACTTGCATTTGACTTCACTGTCAAGTTGCCGCATGAGTTCAACCCTCACCTCTGATCATACTCTCCATAGAGCTCTTTGCATCCTCGAAAAAGACTGAAAAGTCGAATGAAAACTTTAAAGAGAGTCAGTCAAATTTAGAGTTCTGTACGTCTTCTTCTTCCTCTTCGGGTGCTGCAACGATAGGCCCTATTTCGTTTGACCAGCTCGATGTCACTGCACTACCGGCAAAGTTCGTCGTTCAGTCTCCTTCTCCACTTCTATTGCATTTCCTTTGGCTGAAGCTAGAGTGTGGGGCCGACTTGGGTCTTGTGCTAGATTCCTCTAGTTATCCAGACGATCGAGACTCGAACTCATTTGAGCAGCTCGCTGTACGGCCTGTCGTTCAGTCTCCTTCTCTACTTCTGTTCTCCACTTCAATTGCATCTCCTTCGGCTGACGCTAGAGTGTTTGTCTAGACTTGTGTCTTGTGCTAGATTCCTCTAGTTATCCAGACGATCGAGACTCGAACTCATTTGAGCAGCTCGCTGTACGGCCTGTCGTTCAGTCTCCTTCTCTACTTCTGTTCTCCACTTCAATTGCATCTCCTTCGGCTGACGCTAGAGTGTGGGTCTAGTGCTAGATTCCTCTAGTTATCCAGACGATCGAGTCTCGAACTCATTTGAGCAACTCGCTGTACGGCCTGTCGTTCAGTCTCCTTCTCTACTTCTGTTCTCCACTTCAATTGCATCTCCTTCGGCTGACGCTAGAGTGTGGGTCTAGTGCTAGATTCCTCTAGTTATCCAGACGATCGAGTCTCGAACTCATTTGAGCAACTCGCTGTACGGCCTGTCGTTCAGTCTCCTTCTCTACTTCTGTTCTCCACTTCAATTGCATCTCCTTCGGCTGACGCTAGAGTGTTTGTCTAGACTTGTGTCTTGTGCTAGATTCCTCTAGTTATCCAGACTATCGAGACTCGAACTCATTTGAGCAGCTCGCTGTACAGCATGTCGTTCAGTCTCCTTCTCTACTTCTGTTCTCCACTTCAATTGCATCTCCTTCGGCTGACGCTAGAGTGTTTGTCTAGACTTGTGTCTTGTGCTAGATTCCTCTAGTTATCCAGACTATCGAGACTCGAACTCATTTGAGCAGCTCGCTGTACAGCCTGTCGTTCAGTCTCCTTCTCTGCATCTTATAAAAGGACTAAAAAGAACTTAGAAAAGTTTAGAGCTCTCTACTTCTGTTGCATCTCCTTCTCCTGACGCTACAGTGCGGGGCCTACTTGCTGGCTTTAGCAACATGCCTCTTCAACTTGCACGGTCTTGTGTTTCCATGTTCCTCCAGCTCTGTTTGTACGTTCAGCTGACTGAAGTCCCTTTCCAGTTGTGTACGCCAGTAGAGGCTTGGTTTTCCTTTACCGCGTTGTCCCTCTGGGCTGGCGGCAAAGGTTTTCTGGGGTGAAGCATTGGTGTCCGCTCTACATTATCGAGCCATCTGACACGACAGACTCGAATTCGCTTAACCAACACGATGTCACTGTACAGCCCGTAGAGTTCGTCGGTCACTCTCCTTCTCTGAGTCTTCTAAAAGGTTGCCTCTCTGAGCTGGCGTCAAAGATTTTCGCGGGTCGTAGCATTGGGGTCGCTCTCCATTGTCCAGGCATCTGAGACGACAGACTCGAATTCGTTTGGCCAGATCGATGTCGCTATACAGCCCGTAAATTTTGTCGTTCAGTGTCGTTCTCAGAGTCTCCTAAAAGGGCTAAAGGAGTAGATAACATAAAGGAGTTCACTAAAGTTTAGAGCCCTCCGCAGATGACAAAATGACCAGAAACGCGAGCGAATACATTAAGGGAAGTCAGCCAAACTTTCAGCTCTCTAGGTCGACTAAAAAAAGCGGGGAAATGCATTGAAGAAAGTCAGTAAACCACTCCTACGACGTCCACGTCTAGTGTGGCGCACCCAAGTGGAAAGGGGCATCATTCAATTTGGCGTCAGCACTTGGCGATAGCTAGCAAAAGATCGTTCTAGCTGCAGAGGTTTGCTGGTTGAGACCCTGGGCTACCCAAAACTGCCCCAAAATTTATCAGAAGTCTAGGTAGACCTTAAATCAGAAGGAATATATAAAGTCCTTCACCAAATTGCCAACACAAGGCTCTGAATGGCTCTGAATGTCATTCAAAATTGATGTTCAGCTAAAAAAATCGCAAAACATTAGCTCTCCATGCCCTCAATTCGCAGGGGATTCCTCTTCCAAGGATGCACCGATTTCAATGAACTCAACACACTTTGGAAGCACATACCTCGGCCTATTTGCGAGAAGTTACAAAACAAGAATACATCTCAGATATCCGAGCACATAAAATCTCTTAGATACGACACGCTCATTTTACAAGGGACAACATGACCCCGTTTTGTCTACTCCACGCTGTGATTCCTCAATAAATCCGTCGACGTCGAACACACTGAATTGAATTGACAACAAGCAAAAAAATAAGTTCGCTCAACTCTAGACCCAATTCTCAAGGCAGTCCCGCAAAAAAAGAAGTAGAAAAAACTCAATAAAAATGACGAAGGTCGACAGTAAACTTTTGAATTCACGTGATTAGAATGGCTGAGAATAAAATTAATGGATAATCAACGAGCATTGAATATTGGGGCCTGTCTACCATCGACTGTTTTGTTTTTATCGATTTTAAATTGAAAAATAAACTATTCGCTACGGTTTTGGTTCATTCGCAAGCTAGTCCCCGGTCGGGAATGCGAAAAATTCCACAAAACAAGTGCGAATTGAAAGTGTACACCAGAAATGATTTGAATAGAATGACAAATGACATCGTCGCTCTCAAACAAATGAGAAATTAACGACCATAACTAATCAGGGATTAACACCAACCGCATGTTCGGCGCTAATTTTGTTCAGAAATCATTCAGATTTCCCTGTGCACTGGGTCGGGAGGTAATTATCAATTTTCGCACACATTCTAAACTTGAAACTTCATTAATCACCCGGTTTTTTTTTTTTTTGCTCAACATCCACTATCTAATTGAGAATGTTTTGCAAAAGGAATTAAATTATACGAGTCTATATGCAAAAAAATGAGAAAAAAAAAACTCCCCGCCTTGCTTGGGAGTTCATTTTGGTTCTAAAAATAGATTTGCGTCTCGCCCTCGCTCCTCGCCCCGCGCCAGACTCCAGTGAGTGAATATTTTTATGGAATTTTGTGTATAAAAATGTTTATGCGCACAGAGCGCCATTATGCATTTAAAACAAAATTAGCACTAAGCGCGATAAAAACGAGCCAACAAAACAGCAGCGCAAAAATACACCCGATCTGAACTGCTGGGTATGATGCAATACCGCTTCGAATCGGATTATCCCCGTGTGCGAGCGTTTCTTGTCTAATGTATCTTTTATGATTTTTTCAGGTTGCACTATCCTATCGGTTAATTTGTTGCGAGACTCTTTGCTCAAGTGGCTTTTGTTTTAAAATTTTACACACATCGCCTGTGCCTGTGGTCATTAAAGCGTCTAGATACGTCATCACGTACTTTGAATGAACTTCTTTTATTAATTTCTTTTTTTTTTTGAGAAGAAAATCAAATTTTTATTCAGTTGTTAACAAATTTTTTTATGCTTTCTTACGATATCTGGTGAATTTAGTAACGAGTTAGGAAAGCGAAGCTTATGTAGATCGAGAGGATTGATGTATTGTGAAATGCAAATATGTGCTTCAGATACGCGTATCGTTGTTTTTTTTGAAAATTTGATTATCTGCCGATGGTTACGTAGATTGTGTTAATAAATAATTCCGCTTGCTGCTGGTTGGTCTATTAATTAGGTTGTCTTCAGGTGTTTGTTTGAATTAATTGCAAAGCACAATGGGATACAATGGAGTCAGGGTAACTGTTTTTTTTGTTTTTTCAAATTCCGCTGCCCGGTGAAATGATGGCATTTCGGAAGTGACTTGATATGTGACACATTTTTGACAGCGATTTGAAGTGTATGATGTGTTTTTGTTGGAATGTCGACTTGGGTGCGGACTTTCATTTGAATAGAAAGCCGATTGGAGTCATGAATGGCTGCCGAACAGAGCGTTCATTACATCAGCGAAAATTCTTACGCGACGTGGGAAACTATTTCGGAAATTTGCTTTAGAGCAAAGCAAAAATCGAACAATTCTTCTTCTTCCTCTTCTTCTTAGGGCGCTACAGTCCGAGGTGGACCTGGGCCTCACTCAACATGCCTCTCCAGCCAGCACGATCTTTCGCCAGCTGTCTCCAGTTTCGCACGCCAAGCCGGCCGAGGTCCCCCTCGACTTGTGTGCGCCACCTTGGACGTGGACGTCCTCTGTTGCGTTGTCCCACAGGCTCAGAGTCGAAGACTCTTCGGGCCGGAGCTAAGTTGTCCATACGCTCTACATGGCCTAGCCATCTTAGGCGTTGGATCCGTAGACGCCTGGCTAGACTCATGTCGCTGTACAGCCCATACAGTTCGTGGTTGAACCTTCTCCTCAAAGTGCCATCAACGCAAGCAGGACCAAAGATCGCGCGCAGGACTTTTCTCTCGAAAAGACCAAGAGACTGTTCATCCGCTTGGGATATTGTCCATGCCTCTGCGACGTACAGCAGGACTGGGATGATCAAGGTCTTATACAAAGTTAACTTGGTCTTCCGAGAGAGGGCTCTACTACTCAATTGCCTTTTGAGCCCATAAAAACAGCGGTTGGCAAGAGTTATTCTGCGTTTGATCTCGGTACTGATGTTGTTTGTTCTGTTGACCGCGGAGCCAAGGTAGACGAAGTCCTTAACTACCTCAAACTTATAGCTGCCTATGGTGACGTTCTGGCCAAGTCGTCGATGTTGTGCGTTACTTGGTTTTGCCCTCGTTTACCGCCAGACCCATTTTAGCCGCTTCCGTTTCAATGCCAGCAAACGCATCATTGACGGCTCGCTGTGTTCGCCCAATCACGTCAATGTCATCCGCGTAAGCTAGCAGTTGAACGGACTTTTGGAAGATCGTGCCTCTTGTGTTGGCCAGTGAGTTTTGCACGATCTCAAGAACGATGTTAAAGAAGTCACATGACAGCGCGTAGCCTTGTCGAAAACCCTTTTTTGACATTGAAGGTCTCGGTGAGTTCGTTACCGACCTTGATGGAGCAGCGAGGGTTCTCCATCGTCATCCTGCTCAGTCTGACGAGTTTGGCAGGAATGTCAAAACTAGACATGGCGCTGTATAGCTCGTCTCTATGCACGCTGTCATATGCGGCCTTGAAATCGACAAATAGATGGTGTGTTTCGATCTGCATTTCCTGGGTCTTCTCCAGGATCTGCCGCAGTGTGAAAATTTGATCGATGGTGGACTTCCCGGGCCTGAAACCACACTGATAAGAACCTATCAGTTTGTTCACGAATGGTTTCAGGCGTTCACACAAAACGGCAGAGAAGACCTTATAGGCGATGTTAAGGAGACTTATCCCTCGATAGTTGGCGCAGTCAAAGGGGTCTCCTTTCTTGTGGATCGGATGTGTTTTATCAGAGAGGCGCATTTCATAGCTCTGATGTACTTATTGAATCCTTGAGGTACCCTTTGGGGGATATCTTTCACATCATTCTCTGCTGAATCTTCGATCTATGGAGTGTCTGAGCAATGACTTCAGCCTTGATAGTTCTGGATCAAACTTTTCTTAGGACTGGCCTTAAAGACTTTCCGAGCCTGAGCATTGGTGTCTATTCGTTTTGCATATCCTAGCCAAATGAGGCGAAAGACAGTTTATTTGTCTGACTACGTCAGTTTCGCGCTATATCCCATATAATTCGTCGTTGAATCTTCTCCTCCAAAGCACAAGTGGAACCGAATTTAATTCAGACAACCAAGAACCTCTTCGCTCGCTTTTGATATCGTCAATGCTTGTGCTCCATAGAGCAGGTCTAGGACGATAAATGCCTTGTATAATGATCTTATTTTCCAATTGTCTTTCAAGTCCAAGGACACAGGGATTTTCATTCACCAATCATTTCTCGAAGGCAATAAATGATCGAAATGCTTTCAAATATGCCCCGTCCGATGGTTCGATGGAAGTGGCAATACTTTGAGGACAAGTTTAAATCATTTTTAGGGCCTATGTTGCTTACCATAATGACCGAAAGAATAAGATTGCGAATACAAGCTGCCGAGATGAGATTTCTTCGTGCTGTTGTGGGAATTACTCGCCGGGATAGGGTGAGAACACGACAGTGCGCGAGGAACTCAACGTTGGGCAGCAGGTTCTTCGAACGGAAAGGGCTGTACTTCGTTGGTTTGGTCACGTGGCACGAATGTCCCTATCATCACGACTTCCGAGGCGTGCCTTGAATGCGATTCCATCAGGTAGGCGACCGCTTGGCAGACCTTGGACGAGATGGTTGGACCAAGTTCAAACACTCGCCTGGTTGCGCTTGGGCATAGCTCCTGATGAGTTAGAGTCGATGGCGGAGGATCGAGTGGCCTGGAGATCTCTCGTGCACGCATTGCTCCCGCGACCCCTTTAGTGGAACATGCGGATCATTGAAAATGAGATGAGGTGAGATGAGATGTTGTTTACCATGTGATCGAGCATTATCAGACAAAAGAATAGAGTCATTCTGGTTGAAAAATCTCGAGGACAGACTTGACTGGTGATTTGTTTACTGACTTTGGCTGGATTAATTTGCCAGGATTCACAAATTGGAAAGTGACTAGAAGATAAACAAACTTCGGGTGATCATTTAATCTTCTTGATGTGGCATCACAGACGGAGGTCGACCTAAGACTCTATCAACAAACCTCTGCTTGGTGTCTCTAGTGTGTCTATCTGCATTTCTTGGGTCTTTGCAACGATCTATTGTGGATTTTCATGACAGGAAACTACACCGATATGGAGCTATCAGGTTGTTTATGTAGAAGATCTTCTCGTACGCGATGATCCCTCGACAATTGATGCAGTCAAAGGGGTCTCCTCTCTTGTGAATCAGGCAAACTACAGTGCCTCACAAAAATATTCGGAATTATGTTTTCTCCTGGATCCTAATTTGTTGCATTTTGTTGTTGTTGCAGACAGAAAACTTGCATTATTTTTTCTGACTTTTTGTTAACAGACAATAAATGTTAAATTGAAACTGTTTTTTTTATTATAATTATAATAATTATTTGTTGATTAACAATACTAAAATCCAGGAAAAAAAACATAATTCCGAATACTTTTGTGAGGCACTGTATACCACTCACCGATCATGTCTTCCTACGACCATATCTTACAGATGACCTGGTGATCATTCACTTTTCGATTTGGTCCAGAAATTGTAAAAGTCGATCGAAGAATGACTAATTTTTATTCAGCTTTACAAAGTGATCTTGTCGTTGTCGTGCTGTCGTGCCCACGAAACTTATGGCGCACACAAGTAGGGAAGGATTTTGAGCAAAATTTGTGTACGCAATTGGAGGCAGCTGGCTAAAGATGGTGGCAGTTGGAGAGACTTGTTGGTTGAGGCCCAGGTCCACCCCGGACTGTAGAGCCATCAGAAGAAGAAAAAGTGATTTTTACGACAATTTTTACTCATGTAACACTCATATGAGGGTGTTGCCTGCTTCTCTTCGTCGATCAAGGCAATGATTTGCTTACACCAAGACAGCGCGCAAGCACCTTGACCGTTGTGAGTAAATCAGCTTCATGCTTCATACTTCAACTGGTCGTCGTAAATGACTTTCAGTCGCTTTTCATCTTCAAGACTGTAAATGTACCAGCATTCTACTGGGCACTCAGAAGTTGTCTTTGAAGCAAATGTGACTGATTCTGAATCACCTAGACCTTAAGCAGCAGAAGAAATCCTCTTAATTTTTAAGAGTCCAAGAGCCTCGTTTTTATATTCATTTCATCACATCTAGAGACTGCCTTTAAACTTCTCTCCGATCATAGAAAAAATGAGTTCGAAGGCCCATTTCCCAGTCGCAAATGACTCAAGGGAACAGGCAACGTCCTGGCAAGCGCTCCTGTCTGTCTCATTTTTTTTATAATTTTGGGCCACGCTTTGTCCTCCAATCTCTTACAAGCTGGCTACAGAGTTTTGAAGGGTTCCCTTTGACTGTTGTGCACCAACTTCGGTGATCTCGACTTCTGGTCGGGCTCCAAAGACGATGTTGTCATCTTCGTCTTGGTCAAACTGAAGAGTTAAGCCATGGAACTCAAAATATTGAGATATTTCCACTTCAAGTTTGCCACTCCTCCACCAGCGTTATCCACTACTGTGGTTGCCAGCTGCATTCAGATGCTCCTTGTTTCCGGAATCCTCCACCTAGACAACTCCACCCAACGGAGATTACGTCCACAGATCCATCAGAGCGGCGTAGAAGTGTTTCCTTAGCCGGCAGCAGTCGCATTCAAAGCTCCCACCTCACCCCCCGCCCGCCATCCATCGCAATTGAATCATTAAAAATCTATGCATCGGTGTGCATGGGACTCCCATAGAATCCACTTCGAATGAATTGCCATCCTTCAATGTAATCTCGACGTCTCTCCGGCTATCGTGTGCGTTAATCTTGTATCCACACAGTCGTGTCTGCAGTTGTCCTTGGCTGCGGCATCCGTCCGTACGCGTTTCTATGCGTGCATCCTCGTTCGTCGTGTCGTCTTTTGTCTTCGGTCTCGATTACATTGCATCTGCAGGTTTCATTTCAATCAAAGATACAGATTTTTTTTTGCCTTGAGACACATGCATGCACACAAGGGAGACCTTCAACTCATCCACCCCACCCCACCCCACCCCACCCCCTTCAGCCTGCTTTGGGCGGATTTTCTTTCTCCTCGCTGTTGGTGGGCTTACATCGAGATACACACCACAGCCACCATCACCAGCACCACCTCCACCACCACCTCCACCACCACCTCCACCACCAGCAACAGCAACAGCAACAACAACAACAAGAAGAAGAAGAAAAAAGTGCTGATTTCGTTAAAGCAACTTTGTTGTTGTTGGGGTTTACGTTGTTTTTGTTTTTCTATTTCTCCTGCGGTTGCTGTTTTTCTTTCGTGTGCTTTTTTTTTTGTTTTTTTGTGTTACTCGCTTTCGGCGCTTGTTGTTCGTTTTCCATTCGTTCTTCCACTCTCAACACTCGAGTGTCTGCCAAACAAACATCCAACTACCTACTTCCATGGAGCGTGTAACACACTTAATGAGGTCTTGAGGGCAATGACACACCACTCCGCCGCACACACACCGGCCGTCACATCGCCACATCGCCACATCGCCACATCGCCACATCGGCACATCGGCATATCGGAGCCGCTCCACCGCCACCACCTATCCCACCTTAAAGTCGAAACTATGTGGAATACCCTATCACCGCCATTTCATTTGCATTTAATCGGCAAAAAAAAAGCGAAAAACAAGAAAACAACCTCAAAGATACAAAGGCACATACCGTGCAGATAGCAGTCTTTTCGTCGAAGGAAGGGGGCGTGGGGGGAGGCTGAGGAAAATTCGCAATGCATGCAGAAGTGTGTGTGCGGCTGTGCGATGGGGGAGCGATACACAATTGTATCTAATGGATTAATTAACATTAGGAATTGAGTGTTTCACGTTTGTTTTGTTTACCTGTTACTGAATGTATCTTTTCTATTTAGATCACAGTCTCGTTGCCTTGCTGAGACTGCAAAGAAAATAGATACACGCAGGCTGCTCGCTGCTGTAGACCGTTCGACTATGTATCTTGAACTCATTCCAGCGGATTAGCAAGACAGAAGTGAAAGTGGACGTGGACTACGTCGTTGCGGTGTGCGTGTGCTTTTGTGTATCTGTTTTGCTTCGACTTCTCACAGCCTCACTGCGAAATATTTCGCAAATGACGAATGGCACTTTGGCGGGCTTGTAGATACATACTTTTGTAGTTTCTTCTTCTCCTCTCTCCTCCGCCCTCTGACGCTCGCTCCTTTTCAGTTTTGAAATGATTTATTGAAGCACGGGGGGATGAAAGAGATTTTCTTCAGATATTTTGTTAATTTTTCTTCTTTTTTTTTTCGACTCTGCCGTTCATCTCGAATAAATTAAAACAAACATCTTCGAAACGGGGCCAGACGTTAGATACATTTTTGCCGTTTCTTCTGTTTGGTCCAAGTTGAGGTTTGCTGTTGTTGTTGCGATGAATTGGGCGTGAATTTCGAATCAAAAGCGTACTCGAGCAGTCGTCAACCTTGTTTTTTGGTTTTTTTCGTCGTCGCGGTTGGTGGGTATCTGTTCGCTTGTTTTTTTTTTTTTTTTGCACATTTTTTTAAGGGGTTCTTGGAAAAGTGTCGAATTTTTGTTTCGGAATTGGTTTATGCGAGAGAGGGTGGGGGTGGGGGAGGCTGGGGATCAGCGGGTTCTGTGAAATCATCGTCAGCAGCCGGAGTGGGATTAATTAGTGAAGGATTACGAGAAAAGTTTACTCAGCAAAACTCACCCGTGCCTCTACCTTGGGTGCGTCCGCGACGCGTCGATGGGGGTGATTCACTTGTGCTGAGATGTCTGGGATTTTCACTCGCTGAAACCAAATGCCCGGCTTGGCTTAGGGATTCCTATCGCCACGCCACCGTCTGGTGTTCATCTCTCGAAATGGGCAAAGCTATCCTTCGAATCGCTTCTATCCTTTGAATGGGTCGAGGCTGTTCTGTGAGATTTTGGATTGTGAGCTTTTGGATGACTCTTCGTCTGAAGACGTTTGGGTTATTTTAACCTTGTTCTGCAGACCGAGAGGGTCTGTCTGTGAATCAGTCAAGGAGCGAGAAAAAAAAATGGGGTTTGAAGGGGTTAAGGACTTAGGGCAGAGTCAAAACGTGGAAATGGTTGAGACTGTGGTTTATCAGGTGTGATTAAGAGATTAGGCCTTTAAGTTGAACAAGTGTTTAAAGCATTCAGCCGTCTCATCTTGGGACTGTTGATGAAAACTCTCAGGTGAACCGTCTCATTATAAGACTGTTGATGGAAATTTCACGTGAACGGTCTCATCCTCATAGATTTGGAAAAGGCATACGACCGAGTTCCTCGAGGTAAACTCTGGAGTGTTCTGCAGGAGTATGGGATTGATGGTTCTTTGTTGAGGGCCATTCAGTCTCTATACACAAACTGTAGTAGCTGTGTTCGGGTTAACGGTAGTAAATCAACACCTTTCACCGTGGGCGTTGGACTTCGCCAAGGGTGCGTTTTGTCACCTCTCCTTTTCATTATATATATGGACTGGATGTTACAGCGCAGTCGAGGCGAGGAATGTTTCACATTGGGAGAGTTGAGGGTAAGTCATCTTCTTTTTGCAGATGACTTAGTCATCCTCACATCCTCCCAGATAGAACTCCAGCGCGCTAGATAGGTTTGTGGTCGTATGTGCTGATGCTGGGATGAGGGTTAACGTGGACAAATCCGAGGTTATGGTTATTTCCAGAACCCCTGTTCAATGCACTCTACATGTTAGTGGAGTCCCATTGAAACAGGTGGAGAAGTTCAAGTATCTCGGGGTCTTCTTCACGAGTGATGGGAGGAATAATGCTGAGCTTTCCTGTAGGATTGGTCAAGCTGGGTCAATTTTGAAACAGCTTGGTCGATCTGTAATCAGGAAGGCCGAGCTTGGTGTCAAAGCCAAGTAAGCGGTTTTCAACGCAGTATTTGTTCCAACTCTCACCTATGGTCATGAAATTTGGGTAATGACCGAAAGAATAAGATCGCGAATACAAGCTGCCGAGATGAGATTTCTCCGTGCTGTTGTGGGAATTACTCGCCGGGATAGGGTGAGAAACACGACAGTGCGCGGGGAACTCATGGTTGGTCAGCTGCTTCTTCGAACGGAAAGGGCTGTACTTCGTTGGTTTGGTCACGTGGCACGAATGTCCCCATCATCACGACTTCCGAGGCGTGCCTTGAATGCGATTCCAACAGGCAGGCGGCCGCTTGGCAGACCTAGGACGAGATGGTTGGACCAACTCCAAACACTCGCTTGGTTGCGCTTGGGCATAGCTCCTGATGAGTTAGAGTCGATGGCGGAGGATCGAGTGGCCTGGAGATCTCTCGTGCATGCATTGCCCCCGCGACCCCTTTAGTGGAACATGCGGGTCATTGAAAATGAGATGAGATGAGATGAGATGAGACGGTCTCATCCTGAGACTGCTGATGAAAACTTTCGTGTGACTTGTCTGTCGCCGAATTTGATTCCCTTTCCCACCGAGTATTCAACAGTCTGACTGATTTCCATCGTCTGTTCCGTTGAAATATCTCCTCCTTCGTCGTTTTGAAGACAATTTTCTGGAAAAAGGGGATAAGAGCTAATTTTAAAGTGACTCAACCTGGAGAACTTCCCTTCTCCCTTCCATCCCTCATTCCATTTAGAGACTGACATCAGACGTTTTTGCTGTGGAATCACACTTGAGGTGGCCCTTTTCATTCAGCTTTTCCTTCTTATTTTTGTCTTCCCCTGAATTGCCAACTTTCCCAGAAGGGATGACCGACCAGCTAACATAATTTTTGTCAAGTGAGTAAGACCAGGTCCACCCAGGAATGTAACACCACAAGAAGAGGAAGAGTTGTTGAGTGCTTGCTCTGGGTACAGGGTGTTTGCTACGAACTTCATTTTTACAGAACCTTGGAGAAAATGGGAACAAAACAGAATATTTGACTGAATGCTTGGAGAAACGACAGTTTCACCTAAATGTCTGCTTCTGGCAGGTCGTGAGTTCTCTTTAAGTTAACCAAAAACTCAGTACTGTTTTGCCACTAGACACTAGACTGCTCTTGAAAGATTGTTTCAAACTGCACTGAAAAGGAGTAGAAGTTTGGAGGTTGGACGGATCAGCGGAGTATACAGTATGCTCTATCTGCCGCTTGGCAGAACCAGGACGAGATCCCTTTCGTGGAACATGCAGGCCAGGAAAATGGATGTTGATGATGGTAGCATTTTTAGAAAGCTTGACGATTATTCCCTTCTTCCATTCAGCAGGCTTTTAGCATCCCAGGCCCTCCTTATAAGCGGATGTAGTAGCTTAGCCGAAATTGTTGGCTCTGCTCGTATTAGCTCAGCCAGGATGCCGTCAAGACCTACCGCCTTGTTTGCCTTACAATGCCTTGGGGAGTAGGTCCAATTCGGGCCATTCTTACATCGGATAACTCAGTCAGGTTGAAGTGCATTATGCTGGCGAATACGCAGTTCAGAACGGTGCTAGAATGTTCTTTCCACCTTTTTAGCTGATCCTCATCCGAAGTATGCACAGTACCATTTAGACTTTTCACTGGGTGATGATTAGAGCTCCAGCTCTTTAGGGATCCTGTATACGGTTCTACTACTTGCACTACTTGCAGCTTCCTCCGCAACAACGGCCAGTGCGTTGATGTTGTCACGCTTGCAACACTACGCTGATCCTCCCTCAACTTCTTGCGATGTAGGAATTTTAGTTCACTTCTGTCCGATAAACCTGCGGCGAGTTTTTAGATGTTTTCTTTCGCTAATCAGCCGCTAGATGGCATCGGAAATCCACGCTCGGTGTCTTCCCTGAGCTCCACCGACAATGTTCTCAGCATACAATGTGAAAACATTTTTCACCAACGATTGTTGGTAATGAACTGCTGACTGTTTTCACAGCTTGCGCGAGACGATTCTTTAAGTGTCGACACACTCACGGGTCACTTAACCCTTCAACGTTAAGCCTGCGGGGTCTAAAATTTTCGGTGGATGTTTGGACTTCTGCTGTCCGGACTCGGAAAGTAACTACCATAAGATGGTGATCTCGGACTATCCCCACATCGACATAACGACTGGATGGTGCAGTTGGTTAAGTGCCTGCCCCAAGTTCGAGGGGTCCCAGGTTCGAATCCCAGTGAAATCGAATCTGGTCCAGTCACCATTTGCCGTTGGGATCAAATTAACGACACTGGAGTAGGTTGCTACCTAGCAGTAGAAACAGTTTTGAGTCAGTAGTGTTTCAAAAATACCCCGAAAACAAAAAAAAAAATCCCTACATCAGCTCCTCGTTTGTTTCGGACGTCAAGGAGACTACTTTTGAAGTGGCGGCTGATAGCAAAATGGTCAATTTGGTTGTAGGTTGCTTGCCGGTCATTGGCCGATCACCGGTCACCGGCAACCCAACTGACTTCGTGGCAATTCTTGCGCCCCTTGGTTGACAGGATATTCTTCGCCTTGCCTTCATTTAACATCGGATCCATTGCAGCAGCTTCAATTTTTCTACAAGCCACAGTTTTTTTTTTTGACCGCTGCATTTATTCCGTCATCCTTATCTGCTTTTGTTTTAAGTTAAAAAACCGAATGATGTCTTGTCTGAAGAATTTTTGAAAAATAGAAAAATTGGAAGTTTGTTTGCTGCCAAACATGCTGAAGCAGAGTGCGTCATCTTGCAGAATATAACAAGTCTGACAGGAATGCTAGAACTAGCGTGTGTGACTTGGAGGCGACAAAGCTGATAAAGAAATAATTTGACTTTTGTGTCTAAAGTTGTGAATAGTTGCTGGGAGAATCTGAAGGTCAAGCAAGATTTGGCTTACACGATGTGACTGTTATCTTCGAGTGTAAAATACGGGAAATCCATGGAGCGGTTAGATTGCGAAATTAGTCAAAGTCGTCATGATGAATTGGGCGTGCTGTTACTATGCCGAATTTATTCACAAAATGGATGAACAGAAATAAGGTCAAATGATATACATACGATCCACAAGAAAGGAGACCCCTTTGACTGCGCCAACTATCGAGGGATAAGTCTCCTTAACATCGCCTACAAAATCTTCTCTGCCGTTTTGTGTGAACGCCTGAAACCATTCGTGAACAAACTGATAGGTCCTTATCAGTGTGGTTTCAGGCCCGGGAAGTCCACCATCGATCAAATTTTCACACTGCGGCAGATCCTGGAGAAGACCCAAGAAATGCAGATCGACACACACCACCTATTTGTCGATTTCAAGGACGCATATGACAGCGTGCATAGAGACGAGCTATACAGCGCCATGTCTAGTTTTGACATTCCTGCCAAACTCGTCAGACTGAGCAGGATGACGATGGAGAACTCTCGCTGCTCCATCAAGGTCGGTAACGAACTCATCGAGACCTTCAATGTCAAAAAAGGTTTTAGACAAGGCGACGCGCTGTCATGTGATTTCTTTAACATCGTTCTTGCGAAGATCGTGCAAAACTCACTGGCCAACACAAGAGGCACGATCTTCCAAAAGTCCGTTCAACTGCTAGCTTACGCGGATGACATTGACGTGATTGGGCGAACACAGCGAGCGTTTGCTGGCATTGAAACGGAAGCGGCTAAAATGGGTCTGGCGGTAAACGAGGGCAAAACCAAGTACATTAGATTCCGCTTTATTGGGACATCGCTTTGTCGGCACAACCGCTTAACTGAGACAAAGAAATGTTGCCCGATGTGTCCCAATTAAGCGGAATCCACTTGCTGTCATCGAGAAAGGACGCACAACATCGACGACTTGGCCAGAACGTCACCATAGGCAGCTATAAGTTTGAGGTAGTTAAGGACTTCGTCTACCTTGGCTCCGCGGTCAACAGAACAAACAACATCAGTACCGAGATCAAACGCAGAATAACTCTTGCCAACCGCTGTTTTTATGGGCTCAAAAGGCAATTGTATTGTCAATGAAACACTTCTTTTCTTTTTACAAATTCTTTATTCGTAGTCTTTATACGTCCGCAGTCACAATACAACTGCTCTCTTACTTAACACTTGAGAAGCAGGAGACCAGCAAGTCCTCCACGGTGTTGCCAGCATCTATACATCAGTAGAGCCCTCTCTCGGAAGACCAAGTTGACTTTGTATAAGAACTTGATCATCCCAGTCCTGCTTTACGGTGCAGAGGCATGGACAATATCCCAAGCGGATGAACAGTCTCTTGGTCTTTTCGAGAGAAAAGTTCTGCGCGCGATCTTTGGTCCTGTTTGCGTTGATGGCATTTGGAGGAGAAGATTCAACCACGAACTGTATGGGCTGTACAGCGACATGAGTCTAGCCAGGCGTCTACGGATCCAACGCCTAAGATGGCTAGGCCATGTAGAGCGTATGGACAACTTAGCTCCGGCCCGAAGAGTCTTCGACTCTGAGCCTGTGGGACAACGCAACAGAGGACGTCCACGTCCAAGGTGGCGCACACAAGTCGAGGGAGACCTCGGCCGACTTGGTGTGCGAAACTGGAGACAGCTGGCGAAAGATCGTGCTGGCTGGAGAGGCATGTTGAGTGAGGCCCAGGTCCACCTCGGACTGTAGCGCCCTAAGAAGAAGACATACATACGACCAAAATTAAACAAATTTGGTCTTATTTCGTTTTGCAAAGCGAATTAAGCCCAAATTCCCATTTCGGCTTCATTTTCCACAGAAAAAGAAATAAAGACAATTTGGAATTATTTGGAATTGTGGACGTGATAGAACTAGAGTCTGACCGAAGGCCAGTTTTTCAGCCGAAGCCAAACTTCGGCTTTTTCACCACCTTCGGCCGAAGCCGAAGCCGAAGCCAAATGTTTAGTAGGACTCTATTTGGAACATATTTTGCAAGTTGCTTTCGTATCATTTTTACGAAATAATCCCAAATTGGCATTCTAGCTACCATTTTTGATGTTACTTCTACCCGAAACCAGTACAAATAAATTGAATGTTTTTATACAGACCTCTTAATAGTTGCAAACCAACTTGCAAATGCAAAATCTTTTGATTTTAAAGCTGTAAAGTATCGCACTTTCAAAATACACAATATCCGACAATAACAAAACAAAAAAACACACCGTTCCTTGCAACTTCTATTTTTACAGAAAACAGAAATATCAACATTCGGCTTCGGCAAAATCTTCGGCCTCATTTGGCCGAAGCCGAATGTTTTGCCGAAGGTGATATTTACAGCCGAAGCCGAAGCCGAATGTTCGGTCGGACTCTAGATAGAACCCTCATTAAAATTTGGTCTTATTTCCGATTTGAAACTGAAATAACACAAAATTGGGAAGTAAAGGGAATAATGCAATTAATCGTGTTGTCCGCGTTCCATTTACTCCAAACATTAATTTTGGAACAAAATATGTATAAAACCATGGATTTGGAGGATGTGGAAATGTGACCTTATTTCATTTGGCCTTATTAAACTATTGGGTCTATAACTTAATTCGTGCGGTTTGCTAAGAGATGGCGTAACTTGTATTATTCCATTGGAACATGCGTTGGAAAGCTACTGTCATTGTACGTCATTTCAGTATATGTCATTCATTTGAAGCGTAAAAAACAAACATTTTTTTTTTTCACACAAATATGTCGAACTTTGTGCCTGAAAAAGTGTTTTTGCGGGAAGTTCTTCTTCATTACTTTAATATGAAGAAAACTGCTGCCGAAAGTCATCGTATTTTGGTGGAAGTTTATGAAGAACATGCGCTAGCTGAGCGAACGTGTCAAAAGTGGTTTGCACGATTGCACGATCTAAAAGTGGTGATTTTGGCTTGGAAGACGATGAACGTCCTGGGCAGCCAAAAAAGTTTGAAGATGAAGAACTGGAAGCATTACTCTTTGAAGATTGTTACCAAACACAAGAAGAGCTCGCAGAATATTTGGGTGTCACTCAATCAGCCGTTTCAAAACGTTTAAAAGCAGCTGGATATATTCAAAAGCAAGCAAATTGGGTTCCACATGAACTCAAGCCGAGAGACGTCGAAAGGCGAAAAAAAAAGGAAAAAACCATAGCTTCAGATGGGCAATACTTTGAATAATACTATTTTACATATTTTTCTTAAATAAACGTTCAAATTTTGAAAAAAAAACCGCACGAATTAAGTTATATACCCAATAGAAAATGCAGCAATATGTTAACAATCTGAGATCATCATCATCATCGGCGCGACAACTAGGATCCGGTCCTGGCCTCCATCAACAACTCTCTTCAACCATCCCTATTGCCCGCCCACGCCATTCAGCGCCGCTTTAAGCGTCCTGGTCCACGCCATCTGTCCAGCGTAAGCATGGACTAGCACGCTGTCGTCTACAAAGGACTTTCGGAGTCGGGTTCTTTTCGCTTATGCGAGCTTAGTGTCATGTCCCCCGGAGTCTACCGAGCTTCATTTTTGTCACTATATCAGCTTCGGGTTAGATAGCATACAGCTGATTGTGAATCATCTAATCGGAGCCAACAATTCTCCATAAAACTTTTCTCTCGAACGCGGCTAAGAGATCGTGGTGCCTTAAACTAAGCACCCAAGTTTCGGATCCATATGTGAGTAGTGGTAGGTCCTGTATAGCAGCAGATTAGGGGTTATGGTTAGATCTCTGGATTTGAAAAGCCTTGACAGACTATAGTTCGGTCTGTTGGATTTAAGTTGCCGTCCGCGTATTTCTTCTTCCATATTATTTTCGGCTCTTACTATGGACCCAAGATAGCTGAAGGATTGCACCACTTCAAACTCATGCTCAATTACCCTGATCGTTTGACAAACTGTTCTCGCAGACGACGCCACCATGTAATTTGTCTTTCCTTCAGCCCCAGATTTTTTACCGCCCGCTCGATTTCAGACTATCGAATTTCTTGACCGCCTTCGGAAACAGTTTCGTTTTCCTCTGTTGCTCGTGGCAACGATGACCTTAGAGCAACAATGTCTTTTAAATTTTGCTGAATAACTCCTCGTTTTTGGAAAAGATTTGCTTCTGATCCAAGGTCAAGTTATTTTTGTATCAATGCATCAGATGATGAGAAATGGTCGTTAGGTACAACTGCTTAACTTGATCATGCTCTCAAAGGTCTGCCTGTTCAGTTGGAGCATCGACTTTAAGAGCAGCTTAGAAATAAAGGCGACTTGAGTCGAACCAGGCGTCTGAGGATCCCTAAGATGACTGGGATCTGCGGGTCCCTAAGAAGGCTAGGCCATGTATAGAGCGCGGTCATCGGCTCGAAGAATCTTCGACTCTGAGCCTGTTGGACGACGCAACAGAGGATGTCCTCGATTGAAGTGGCGCACATAACTGGAGGAGGGCCTCAACCAACTTGGTTCGCGCAATTGGCAACAACTAGGGGAGGATTGTGGGGACTGAAGTCGGCTGGAGTGGCTTGTTAGTTGAGGCAAAGGTGCACCGTGATGCCAAAAGTAGTAAAAGACGAAGAAGAAGAGGAAAAAAACGAAAAAGAAGAAGAAACGACGACGAAGAAAAAAAGACGAAGAAGAAGAAAAGATGAAGAAGAAGAAGAAAATACCAAGAAGAAGAAGAAAAAGTCGAAGAAGAAGACGAAGAAAAAGACGAAGAAGAGAAGAATAAGACGAAGAAGAAGAAGAAAAAGACGGAGAAGAAGAGGAAAAACACGAAAAAGAAGAAGAAACGACGACGAAGAAAAAAAGACGAAGAAGAAGAAAAGATGAAGAAGAGGAAGAAAATATCAAGAAGAAGAAGAAAAAGTCGAAGAAAAAGACGAAGAAGAGAAGAATAAGACGAAGAAGAAGAAGAAAAAGACGGAGAAGAAGAGGAAAAACACGAAAAAGAAGAAGAAACGACGACGAAGAAAAAAAGGCGAAGAAGAAGAAGAAAAGATGAAGAAGAAGAAGAAAATACCAAGAAGAAGAAGAAAAAGTCGAAGAAGAGGACGAAGAAGAGAAGAATAAGACGAAGAAGAAGATGAAAAAACGAAGAAGAAGAAGAAAAAACGAAGAAGAAAAAGACGACGACGAAGAAGAAAAAGAAGACGACGACGAAGAAGAATAAGAAGAAAAAGAAGAATAAATGAAAGCCTCATCAGGATCAGAATCACATTTGCGACACCGGCAGTTGGTGCTCAAACAGAAATCATAGACATTTCAGCTCTTCTTTGCCCGATTTGTCATCATCCGGAGTTTGCCAAGGGAAACTCTTACTTCCTGTGAATTTTTTTTATCGATCCCGACTTGAAGACAAAGTCCCCGAGAGGAATGTGCCGGTGGACGTAACCTACATTCCTGGTGACATCCTCTTTTTTTTCATCTCGTTCAATGGATGTGAAAAATTCAAAAGTTCCTTGTCTCCCCTGGATCCTCCCACCTCTTTATCCAAATGTCAAGCACCCACCCTCATCACTCAACTCCCCTGCGTGTCGGACGAGTGAACGGATTTTTTTTTGTTCTGTGCTCACATCACATTCACCGCCTGTCCAATGCCGAATCAATTAAAAAGCCAGTTGGGAGAGAGAGAGAGAGAACGAATGAAAAAAAAAAATGGAATTTCTTTAAAAAGTTCAGAGTTGAAGTCCCCACGACTAGTCACGTTAAATCCACGTCTCCACTCCACTCGCCACGGGTACTGGTGCTGGTCATAAACTGCGAAGCTGCTCGCTGTCGCCGTCGCCGTCGCCCCCGTCCTAAGCAGACACATTTATTACTTTCCACACCATTCTCTGTGTCGTCGTCGTTGTCGTCTTTTTTATTCTCATTTCAGCTTAACTGCTTTATCTCGAAGATGTTACACCAGAGGGAGAGCAGGACAGACGAGGTCCGAGAAGAATACTTGTAGCATCGGTTCGTTTCTCTTGCTGCATCTCGAATGCACCACGTTCTGCTGCAAAAAAAAAAGAAACTCACCAGACGGTGGACGGAGAGTGAGAGAGAGAGAGAGGGTGGATGGGAGAGAGAGGGAAAGGGTGAAAGGCGAGGGTAAAGCAGATGAGCCAAGAGTGTACACTAAACAGGAAAACTGGACTTTGGCAAGTATTTTTATTCAAACCGGAAAGTCGAGTTAAGTGACACCACCATATCTTCCCGGAGGTCGGACAGGAGGATACACACCAACTGCACATCTTGAGTGAGAGAGAGAGAGAGAGAGAGAGAGGCAGCGCGATGGGGAGACCGTAAAACTTGCGGATGCAATCACGGTTCCTGCACCGGGAAAACCGGCTTCGTGGGGTAGGTTTTGTGTGTGTCTTACTGCACGAGGCCACGGGACGGATATTGGAATTTCATCCGTTCTTCGGTCCCCGCTCATCGTCCGAGGGGGGCCAAGTTTCTCTCAGTGGAAGCAAGATAACAGCTCAAGTTTTGGTATGCGCCCATGAGCTGAGTTATCTTATCGCCGGGAAGGGTCATGTTGAACGTAATAGTTTTGACGGTTCGCCTTGGCACAACACAATGCTTCTGGAATCCTGCGATAAGCGCACGGGGGATAGTGGCTGGGGATGAATATGTATGAAATCAATTAGAGTGTTGTTGCGAGCGCAAAACTGCACAGAACATCGCTGTTATCTGGATAAGTTTTCATGCAAGCCCGCTCGGGTATCGTGTTTTCTGTTTTGATTGACGATAGATACTTGACTCAGTCGGGGAGATACGGATGTATAGTTGTACTTGCGCATGTTTTAGACGGAAACAGATGCGATACCAGCGGGGAATGCTTAATTTAGCACGTATTCTGGCAGAAATGCGATACAGGTTGTGTGCAGTGCGCTGCCGCGGAGGCATGCTTCTGTCTTCGCTTGTCGAGGCGAGTGATAGAGGAAAGAATGATTTCCTTGTATGCAATGACAACACATCTGAATCTGAATGCTTGCCAGAGTTGTCGCAGAAGTGCCGCGCTTCTGAGGCAGCGATTTGGATCAAAGAAATTCTTGTTAGGGGAAATCTGAAGTAAATGTTTGCTTTTGCATTCGTCTTATGTATTGGGCCTAAAATTTGAACTTATGGTGATCTTTTTTCTAAAAAATCTAAAGAAAAAGTGCGTCAAAACCCCCAATGACACTGAAATGATCATAAAACGAACCAAACAAAGCGAAGATCGAACAGATATCTGGCCAAGATCACTTTATCAAGCCTCGCAGATGGCCCTATAATCGAATGATCAAGTTCTGAGGGTTTTTTCCACAAGATTTTGAACGCTACTGCGTAAGTCTAGATCCACCCCGGACTGTAAAGCCACTTGAAGAAGAAAGATCTGCGTAAGATCGTCTAAACATTTCGATTGACTCCTTTTTTGGTGTCGAGATCATCGTTATTTTAGACTTTGACTTCGCGCGATCCCAGCCTTGTATTCTCTTTTCATGTTACAGTCAGAGTAATCCATGCAGTTGGAGCGTCTTTTTTAAATACGATGTCTTTGTACGATCGCTGCTCATAGTCTCTGTCTTGGTTTCAGGGAGCCCCTTTTACGGGCCAACAAACTCTCCCTCGACCACTGTCATAGATGATCCTGCAGAAACTGTAACACCGTTCCCAACACAAACATTCGGTGCCTTAAATCTAGACTAAAAGTTTGACAAGATCGTCTGAGTCTTCAAGTTCAAGTTTTTGCATGATCGGTTCACTTATTCAGTCTCAAGTGACCTAAATATTACAGTCTGTATAGGGCTTCTCTTTGACAAAGAAACCTTCACAAGATCGCAAGATCAGTGGTCTTATCACGATCGGAAGATGCCTATTCGTCCACAATCGACATCTTTTTCTGTGCCAAGCTTATCATCATTTGCAACATCGACTCCGCAAGACCACTGTCTTGTATTCCTTATTCCATGTCAGATTAATTCAGCTTCTCCCCCGCATTTGGGCCGTCTCTTTAAATCAAGATGTCTCTACATCAGTTCCAGGATCCACCTTTAAGGAGCTGTCCTCTGTACCAACAAACTCCCGTTCGATCACTGCCTTATGTGATCGTCCAGAAAACTTAACACCGCCCCCAGCACACAGGATCGCTGCTTAAACCTATACCAACATTTTGGCAAGATCATATGAGTCCCCTTCATAGGGCGTGTGATCGGGTTTTGGGATGATCAGGTTTTGGCATGATCGGTTTTTGGCGCGATCAGGTTTTTTAACGATCGGAATTGCCTAATTGTCTCCATATTTTGATTAGCTATTTTTTCACTGTCACTATCATCACCATTTTAAACATCTGCACCGCATGATCACTCCATGTGAAAACAATGGAGGATTGTCCACGAAATTGGACCGTCTCCTTGGATTAAGATGTCTTTATACGATCGCTGCGCTAAGTCCCTACGTCAGTCTCAGGAGTGTTTTCTTTCTTCAAACTCCGACTTGATCACTGCCATATGTCCTTTTCTCATCTTCAGAAACCTTAACACCGCCCCCAACATACAAACATTGGCACGATCGCTGAATTAGGTCTAGATAAAAACTTTGGCAAGATCGTTTGAGTTCCCTTTTTATGAACCCTATCTGAGTAAAGTAAACTTGTGGCGCACACAAGTCGAGGGGGACCTCGGCCGGCTTGGTGTGCGAAACTGGAGACAGCTGGCGAAAGATCGTGCTGGCTGGAGAGGCATGTTAAGTGAGGCCCAGGTCCACCTCGGACTGTAGCGCCCTAAGAAGAAGAAGAAGAAGATCTGAGTAAAGTGATCTCGGCACGATCGTTACTTCTATTCAGTGGCAAGTGGTCTAAATATTACAGTCTCTGTAGGATCGTTTGTTGGCGAAAATCACACGATCGCGGTGTCTATACTTAAACGGCCTGACCTTTTAACAAGATCCCCCGAGTTACCTTTTCATGGGCCCTATGATCCACATTCTGTACGAAGTGGTATTGGCACGATCATTTCTCTCAGTAGCAAGTGCCCTTAATATTATAGTCTGTATCTGACTCTGCTTTTTGTCTAAGAAATCTTAACACGATCGCTGTCATAAATCCAACATAAATGAGCCTTATCTTCCCAGTAGCCTTTGAATCTCCTTTTGCACGATAGCAGCCTTAAATTGCGACAACCTAAACATCTCTAGGACTCTTCTTGTGTGTCAAAAAGGCTTCGCAAGATCGCTGCCTCAGACTCAGACTTTATTTCAACTCTACGATGTCTTAGCATTATTGTTGACTTTGTTCATTTCTCTTGGGCCTCAGCATAATTGTTGCTGTACGATCCATTTTGTGGACTAAAGATACTCGCACGATCGCTGACTTAAGTCTACATTCAAACTTTGGCAAGATCGTTCGAACCCGTTTTTTACGGGCTCTTTGATCCACTGCCTGTATAAAGCGGTCTTAGAACGATTCGTTTCACTCATTCAGTGTTAAGCAGCAGTCGCAGTCGCAGTCAAGACTACATGACAATTCTTTGAAGGGCCCGAAGAAACCTTCAAATGATCACAGCCTTAAGTCGCTATTCCATCATAATAATAATAATAATGGCGGAAAGAGGTGAAGCCGTGAAAAAATGTTTGATGTTTCGAGTCGACGCACCTACCCACTACGCCACGGCGCCACATTTCCAAATTTCATTTCTACATTCCATCATCAAGGAAAGTTATCTTCACAGTCGCTTCGAATCTCCCTTTTAAAATCAGGGACCTTTCACATGATGACAGCCTTATTTTGCGAAAACTTCTAGGACTCTTCTGTGGGCGCCATGGCGTAGTGGGTAGGTGCGTCGACTCCTACGCTCGAGGTCGTCAGTTCGAATCTCGAAAAAAACATCAAACATTTTTTCACTGCTCCACCTCTTTCGAGTCACTGACAATGCTCAAAGAGTATAACTGTCTAGAAAAAAGCTTCTCAATCTCGCCGTTCGGAGTCGGCATTAAACTGTAGGTCCTCTCCGCTCGTGTCAAAAAACCTTCACAAGATCGTTGCCTCAGACTCAAACTCAAACTTTAATTCAACTCCACGATGTTTTAATTTGATCTTTGACTTTTTCTATTACTTTGAAGCCTCAATACAATTGTTTTTCTACGACCCACTTTCTGTACTAAGCGATCCTCGTACGATCGCTGCCTTGGGTGTTTACGAACGATAGCAGCATCGAAGGTCTATGTCCCCCTTTTAATATGCTTTCAATGTCGAACGCTGATTTGGATCATGCCTTCAGCGCCCCGATTTATTGACAAGATCGTTGACTAAGATTTCCATCATGGTGCCTTAACGTAATCATTCTTCTGCATCCAATTTTTGTACAAAGAGACTTTTGCTGCACGATCCTTGCCCTCAATTCTGCCTACATCCAATATTTTTTGGTTAATTTTTGTCTTCGGTCGAAATTTAAGCACCAAAAAAACCTTGTTTTTGAAACGCTTCTAATTCAAATAGAGTCCGTTTTACTTTCCGACTGAAGCTTTCACACGATCTCCGAACTGATCACTTTGTGGATCATTCTGCAGTTCCGAAGGTTTTTGATTATCATTTTTGCTTTGGAATCAAAGTTCCATGAGAAGAAGACTGGGCACGATCACTGTTTTTTGGCCAAACTCCTCCGGTACTAAAAAGATGTTGCGTAATCGTTGAATTGGAGGATCAGAAATTTGTTGGGTGATCATTGATTTTAAGGATCACAACGTTTTTGCATGATCGTTGAATGTGACGATCAGAACATCGTATGATCGTTGAATTTGAAGGTCGGAGCGTCATATTCAAAAGCTCTTGATCTTCTTAATTCAAAGTCTAAGGCATCACTTATTATAATAATAATGGCGGCGCTACAGTCCGAGGTGGACCTGGGCCTAGCTTCTCAGCAACCACTCGTGTTGTACGTGCTATTGTTCTCTCACGAGTGGGGGTCCGGAAACTGGTTCCAGTTTAATGCCGACTCTGAACGGCGATTTTGAGAAGCTTTTTCTAGACAGTTATACTCTTTACGTTACTCGAAAGAGGAGAAGAGCCACGAACAATTTTGTTTTTGAAAAATTGTTTGTCTTTACTTGGATTCGAACCTAGACTGTGAAAGTCGAATGCGCATGGGTCGAAGCACGAACCCACACGGCCACAGCGCCCACAGGCACGGATTTTTCGGCCTAAAATTGCGAATTTCATTGATTAAGGTGAGGCCAACATTTTCATACGTTTCTTGACAGTTCGAAAATGTCTCCAAGTTCAAAAACATTTCATTTACCGAGAAACTGCCTTAGCACGTGGAAATCCCTGTTGTTTTTTCGCCGAAATTCCCCCAAAACAACTGTCATTTGGTCCACAAATGTTGGCCCCTTTCGATCACTTGGAACTAGTGACTTATACGAAAGTCACAAGATCGTCTAACTAAGTTCGAAACAGTCTTTTTCTACCGACTAAACACAGCTGACTTCACAATTTTCCCGGAATCTGACAAGTGGCCGTCGTCGGTCACGAGAAACCCATAACCACGTCAAGCTCCGTTCGTCTAGAGAAACGATGAATTATGGCCGACAACGTCATGCGAATGACGGATGAAGTTTTGTTTGTCTTTCCCGTTCGGGCTTCCTATCGGGTCAGAATTTTGACATTCGCCACACTGTTAGACGTATCAAATCTGATCATTTGTCTGCGTCAAAATGTTTATTCATCTTTTTGTTCTTTTGTGTCATCCTGTGTCTCGAGAGAGAGAGAGAGGAAGGGAGAGGAAAAACCCAAACGATCCAAAACAAATCCGTCTCTTTGATCGAAACGTGACTGACCATAATTAAACGCGATTAAAAATTTTCTCCGGAATCGAACAAAAAAAAAAATAAAACCGTTTAGCCGTTGTTGTTGGGTTCCTTAATGAGTTTCAGTTGAAACCCCGATTAAAAACTCATTCAGCTGTCGTCGTCGAGACCACCGTCTCCCTCTCTCTCTCGCGCTTGTTTGAATCAGAAATTCCGAGATGGCGTCGGTGTCGGTTGGTGCGTGCGAAATGTGTCGTCCAGCGCATTTGGGAACGCACTCGACGCGGGTTAATTACCCTCGCAGCCATCGATTGACCCGCATTCCTCGAATTCGTCATCATGAATGAACCACAAGCGATCGACAGATACGGGGATACATTGCCCAGATACAGTGCGCGCCGCCGGCATGAGGTGAGCGTAATCGTTTTCGGCTCTTCGATTTTTGGGCAGCGGCGGCCTGGCTGCACACACGGTCAATCACCCGGATGTGTGCGTTAGAATGAGTTTCGATTTGCTCGCCGGCTATAATCGGCGTGCCGGAGTGATGGCGTGGCGGTGTGGCCGCAATGGAGTGAGTAATTTAATGAACTTGTACCCTACATGTCAGTCATCAGCAATCCGCCCCTACCCCAATGCGGGAGGGTTTGCTGTGTATACGCGACACAGCCGGGAGCGTTTATGACGCGACAATCTATGGCTTTTCAAGATTGTGGTCGATAATGGATTTCGAAACCATTCGGCTCGTGGTCGCCAAAAGTTTACGTTTTATGTGCGTCCACTCTAGTTGTTCGTGTGTATCTTTGTGTTGTTTTATGTTATCGAGGGCGTATTTGTGCGGGGAAATGAAGCACACTTGGGAATTGATGTGTGTTTGCTGCGCGGAGCCTGAGTGTTTGCGTTTGAGTTTGAGTCGGAGGAGCGGGCGGAAGTTTTAGGTGAGAAGTTGACGTTGACATTTGTGTGACGGTGTGCGCGGTGGTGGTGAGGGTTAATGATACATTTTCGCTGGTGTCAGCCTGCCAACATGTACAGGAAGTCATATCAATGTCACGCGACATGGTGACGACTTGATTAAGGACGACGAGAGGATGAAATGAGTTTCGTGAGGCTCGATGGAATGTGAAGCACTTTCGTTTCTTTTATTGACGCTACTTGCGTTTATAAGGTCATAACATAAAATTGTTGCAATACCAATTTGGACCGAAGAATTGTGTCCTTGTACACGGTTTAACGAGGTCTGAGCTGCGCTGGTTGGCGGTTTTTACACCTTGTCTTCTTTTATTCTGTAACCAATTTTTTCAAAGTGATTGTTTGCGCGATGGGATTCAATAAAACGGCGAGGGATTTCTTCTTTCGTTTTGATTGATCGAGGAGCCACAAGGTGTCTCAATCCTTTCGCCTGGGAATACAGATACAACCGCGCACGGATTGATTGAATTTGCTCGCTGAAAGGCTTAATGTCTTTCGTGCTTGAGACGTTTATTTGACATTTACTTGTCTATCGAATTCAATCACTTTCCGACGCTCCTTCTTCTACTTCGGATGGCACTACAGTCCGGATGGACTTAGGCCTAGCTTCCACAGCAACCAGTCGTTTTGTGCGTTCTTTTACGAGTGGCGGGAATCAACAGTTAAATGCCGAACGGCAAAGTTTGAGCAACTTGTGTATTGTTTTTCAGAATTTTTGAGACTCTCCTGAAGCACAAGATCAACAGTTAAATGGCGAATGGCAATAATTTGAGCACCTTGTTTTTTTTTTGAGAATTTTTGAAACCCTGCTGAAGCACTCAGACTCCAAACTGATCCATTGCACTGCCAGGTAACAACCTACTCCACTCCACTCCACCTACTCCAGTGTCGTTAATTTGATCCCAACGACAAATGGTGTCTGGACCAGATTCGATTTCACTGTGATTCGAACCTGGGACCCCTCCAACTTGGGGCAGGCACCTAACCAACTGCACCATCCAGTCGTTGGGCGAATCTCCTTAATGAGCTAAGATCTTGCTTGTTCCAAAACGACGTTTATTTGACGTTTATTTTGCTATCGATTGGAGTTATATTTCGACGCATCATCTTCTTCGGATGGCGCAACAATCCATCCAATCAAAAGTGTGGAGTCGGCCGAGTTTCTCTAGCAACCACTGGTGTTGTGGCTGCTATTGATCTTTCACGAATGATGAGGGTCAGCTACAGTTTTATGCCAACTTTGAACGGCGATGTTCGGTGACAGTTACACTCTCTGACTCGAGGGAGGTTGGTGCCATGAAAACGAAAGTTGCTGTGTCCGGCATAGAACCATGGTCGACGCATTTACCCACTTCACCACGTCGCAACGTCCGACGCTTCGGACGCAATTTTATGACTTAGTCCTCCTCTGATCGCCTTTTACACGGAATAAAACGTTGGTGGGCGCCGTGGCCGTGTGGGTTCGTGCGTCGACCTATGTGCATTAGGCTTTCACAGTCTAGGTTCGAATCCAAGTTCAGACAAACGATTTTAAAAAAGAAAATTGTTCACGGCTCGACCTCTTTCGAGTCACTGACAATGCTCAAAGAGTATAACTGTCTAGAAAAAGCTTTTCAAAATCGCCGTTCGGAGTCGGCATTAAACTATAGGTCCCCTCCACTCGTGACAGAACAATAGCACGCACAAGACGAGTGGTTGCTGAAAAGCTAGGCCCAGGTCCTCCTCGGACTGTAGCGCCGCCATTATTATTATTATTAAAACGTTGTTTTTGAAAAGATTTAAAAAGTAGGTATACCAAAAATGGCGTTAGAACTTTCATAAATGCCACAGTGACGACATTGTTTAAAATATGAGTCATGATTTTACAGACTTAGACGGCGTTTACATCAGTGGACGAAGGTAGAAATGTCGGAAAGAAAGCGTATGATTTGTTGATTTTTCGACAATCCATTCCGTCTCTTTCCAACCTCTTGCAAAATCATACGATCTCTCTCCATCATTTCTGCCTTTTTCCACTCATGTAAACGCCGTCTTACTCCCTCCATGACCGATTACTGATAACCTAATCGATTCAAAACCGCTTACAGAAGACGAAGTTTCCTAAGTTGAACTCAACATCATACCGAATTTTCTTCCTTTTGTCTTTTTGAATGTTTTGAAATAACCTGCACAGTTGCGTATTGATTGTGGAGTTTCTCTGAAGTTATTCCTGCTATGTGCCGAATTTTGACAAAAATTATCCGGATTCTGTACTCCTCGCTGCTCAGAAGAACTTTGTCTTTTTCGGCTGACTACATGTGGTATTCTGTATCTAAGGAAATGCACATCGTTGGCGTCGAAATTTTATTCTAAGGAAACTACTGCTGTTCTATGAAAATTTGATGGATTTTGAAAAAAATATCAGGATTCTATGTTTTATGTTGTAGTGAAGAACTTGGTCTTGGGTGTGATATGTTGTATATCTGGAGTAATGCTCCTCGTTTGGGCCGAAATTTTGATCCAAAGAAGCTGTACGCCGAGTTTTGATAAATTATCCGGATAGTGTACTCCACGCAGTTCTGACGAACTTGGCTTTTTCGGGTGACTACGTTTGGTATTTTGTACAATATCTGAACAAATGCATATTGTTGTCGTCGAAATTTTTATATATGCCGGATTTTGAGAAAATATCCGGTTTATGTGTTCTGGGTATTTCTAAAGAACTTGGTATTTTTGGTGTGACTACGTGTGGTATTTTGTGTATGTAAAGAAATGTCCATTGTTGTCGTCGAAATTTTGATCTAAAGAATCTATTTTTGATATATGCCGAATTTTGAGAAAATATCCGGATTCTCTTGTCCAGGTATTTCTGAAGAACTGGGTATTTGTCAGGTGATAACGCAGGGTATTCTGTACCTGATGAAATCCACATCATTTGCGTTGAAATTTTGTTCGAATTAAGCTGCTACGTGCGGAATTTTTGGGAAAATGTCCGGATTCTGTCGCTTTTCCTCTGTAGAAGCGTGAGCACAGATCAGGCTGATGATCTCGAACGTAGCCTTGACCCAGATTGTTGTGAGGCACTGGCTGATAAGATGCTTGCAGCTCAAGACTTTATGTCTAAGTCGGCGCACAACAAAAAATCTGCATCCGAATAAGCGCCACCTTTGCTCTCTGTAACAATTGTCGTTTAAGACGTCGCAGTTTTTCATATTCTTTTTGCCCAGCAGGCACTCCCTGAATTGCATAAATGTCTGCTTTATAGCTTTAAATCAGACCGAGATCTTCAGAATCACGTGGAACGCAGAATCTGAATATTTTCTCAAAATTCGGTATATAGCAGTAAAAGCTTCCTTAGATCAAGTATTTGACGCCAACGATGTGCATTTCTTTAGACAGAGAGTACCACACGTAGTCACCCGAAAAAGACAAAGTTTTTCAGAGCGACGTGGAACATAGAATCCGGATATTCGGCGTATAGCAGCAAAAGCTTTCTCAAATCAAAATTTCAACAACGTGACGTGCATTTCTTTAGATTTTCAAAATATCACACATTCACCCGAAAAAGACCATGTTCTTTTGAGCAGAATTCGGATTTTTTTTTAATTCGGCATGTAGCAATAAAATTTTCCTTAGATCAAATATTTGACGCCAACAATGTGCATTTCTTTAGATACAGAATACCACATGTAGTCAGCCGAAAAAGACGACGTGGAACACAGAATCCGGATATTTTCACAAAATTCGGCGTTAGCAGCAAAAGCTTTCTCAAATCAAAATTTCAACAACGTGACGTGTATTTCTTTAGATTTTCAAATTATTACACGTAGTCACCCGAAATAGGCCTAGTTCTTCTGAGCCACGTGGAGTACATAATCCGGACGGAGTACATAATCCAGCGACAGCTTCCTTTGAACAGAATTTCGACGTCAACAACTAGCACTTCTTTAGATTTAGAAAATATCAACGCAGTCACACAAGAAAAAAGACCGAGCTCTTCAGAACAACGGAACACAGAATCCGGACCTTTTTTTTCCAAATTTCGGCATATTGCAGCAGAAACTGCAGCAGTTTTTGGTGAAAAGGTCCGAATTTCGGATAAAATGTTTGCCCGTCTCATCCCAACGCACTTCCTGGACTGCGGTAACGTCTGCTTTATATGAGTGTTCACCCTCGGCGAGTTGATCGGCTGCAGTGTGCTACTGCAGTAAAAACTGACTCATCTTAATCAAGGGCTCGGCAATTGGCTTTCGAAGAGGTTTGCCACTTGGACGTTGAAGACTACTGTACTCTTCTGCCTGAAAGATGAATCGGAAGGTAGTGAGACGCAGAAACTCCCTGACTCGAAGTTCCAGCAGAAGCTAGACATTTGAAGACTGTTGGGTGACGCACTGTCTACTGAACTGGGTTGTATGAATCTTATCCACATCGCAACAAGAGCGCGCTGAATGGCAAAAGACTTTAGTCACATCTCCATCTAATCCATGGGAGAAATCAAACAAAACCATTCACAGAACCCCACAGGAGGTCTTTCTAAATGAAATGCCTTCGCTCCACTTCGGGCGCAGCACTCAATTTCAACGACAATTTATCGTTTCCTTTCATCCTCAAGCATTCTTCCTGATTCACTACAATTCCATGGAACCGCATTTATTCAATGGATTTACAACCGTCTAGAGCATAAAACACCTTATTCATCGCACACGGAGGCGAGGAGCGGGCGCTGGTGCTTCTCAGAACCGAGAGACCACCGCCAATCCCCTGACGGCATTAGTCGTTAATCGATCTAACCACCGGCAAATATTCCCAAACGCCCATGACTCACAACGGCAGCAGAGGCAAAAATAAAAAAAAGCAGCACACACTCGAAAGTGAAGAAGAAAAACCTCAAAATTGAAATGTAGCCACACGAACGTGCGAAATGAAGTCCACCGGGGACGGCGGAGAAAACACCGAAAAAAGGCAGCAAAGAAGTGACAAAAAAACCTGGAATTTCCGATGCCCAAATTGAGGAACGTCGCATTCTTGTCCATTTTGTCGTCTCTGCCTCCGGCCGGCTTCTTGTGGGACGCGGCGTAATAATGGTCTTCCGCCTCTTTGAGTGCGCACTGCAAAAGTGAACAGGAGGTCATCAGCATGGGCCGACCGAAACCACAGAATGCCTCGTCCCGCCGCAGATTCGTGAGATAAATCAGGGAGTTGATTTATAGATACGCAGCACGAAGTGGGTCATCTTCCCGGCGAGTGTGTTGCTGTGTATTTGTGGAGGCCTGTGCTGCGGCATCTGACGTACCTGTTTAGCAGGCGCGCATAAATGTCGCGTAGCTCCATTGTCAAGCGGCCAGACAAAATTTGGCACACATTTGAATACAGCCGTCGACTGTACGGATGCCAAGTCGGTTTCTTGACGTGCTTTTGTGTGCGCCGACTTAATTACCACACGGCTGGAGGTGGGTTGGAAGAGCTCCACAAGATGGACATAAAATTTTACGACTTCCTTTGAAAGTTCTCCAAACCGTATCGAGCTCGCAGAAAGCCAACAAAAATGAGAAATAATAAAAAAAAAAAAGTCGAAATATATCGCCTCTCCGAGTCTGACGTTGATATTCCGACTGAAGATAGTGCCAATCAAACGCGGCGCTGTGTGCTGCGTGCGTGTGTTCCCTGACAGACGAAGATGTATCTGCCGCGGGGCACAGCACCGACTGATTGGAGTAACAAATTTTAACAAGTATCTCGAAGTCTGCAGCCGAAGGTGATCTTCATAGGAATCCAAATAAATTATTAGTTGCGCCTCGGTGGTTATGTGTGCTGAGAATGCACCAGCAGCGAATGGCCTTTTGTGCAGCAGTCGGTGTAGAGGTTTTCCGCTTGGCTCGCCATTTGTTTGCCGATTTTAGAGCGGAAACTTGTTTGCTGCAAAATGATCGTTTTGTTATATAACTCTGGGAATTCAACGGGGGGAATTCTTTTTTCAAACCGCTTGACTCTGCGGAATGTTGCAAGTCGGGTGAGAATCGCGATCACTGATCGTGCTCTTTTCTACGTTTGTTAATCGTGGAGTTGTACGGGTAGTTTCTGGAAAGTTATTTATAGGGACACGAGTTGTTCTTCTTCACGATAGCTTACTTTCTGATAAAGGGGTTTTTCTGTGGTTTGGGAACGCGAATAGTTGCAGTCTGTCGTAGACTACTGACTAAGAGCCCTTTTTTTGTCGTGGTTTAAGGTTAATTCAGTCTCTCAGTGGTTTTCCCGAAACTCCGTATAAATTTTTAGATTGAACTGAATTCATGCTTGTTGCAACAGATCCCGAAAGACAAGTGCAGGAAATTCAGTCAATTTCCAATTTGAACTTTTGCAAAACAACAAGATTTTGATTGTTCTTAGGGATCATCCGGACTACAAATGTCTCAAGCCACCATAATCCGGATTAAAAATACATTATTCTTCGATTGAGTAAACCAACGTTTCAACGTTTCAAGACAAACTTTGCTGAAAAACTTGTTAAAAAACAAGGGAATCCCCACCTTCACGGCTAAAATAATAAATTGTCTTCTTCGGCGATCAATCAAAACTTGTTGTCTTGAAGTTGCCTCTTGATGAAGAAGCTCTTGAGACAATCGTCTGCACTTGTGGATTGACTCACATTTAGCCATTCAAACATTTCACAGATTTGTTTGATTAGGAAACCCTTTACAGCCTTTTTTCTCAAAATCCGGCAGATTGCCCCGAAAGCTTAAAAAATCAAAAAGTCGACGACAACTGTATGCATTCTTTCAGACATACAAACAACCACACGTAATTCTTCGAAAAAGACCCAGAATTTCAAAATAATGTGGAATACAAAATCCGGATATTTTCTCAAAAATCGGCCAATAGGAACATCAACTTTCTCAGATCAAAAACTTCGCGACAACGATGTGCACTTCTTCAGATATACAAAGTACTGCACGTAGTCACACGAAAAAGACTAACTTCTGTAGAACATCGTGGAACACAAAATCCGGATATGTTCTCAAAATTCGGCTTAGAGCAGCAATATCCTTTTTATACCAAAATTTCGACCTCAACGATTAGCATTTCGCCAGATGAACAAAATGCCACACCCAGGACTAAGTTCTTCAGAACAACGCGGAACACATAATCCGGATGTTTTCACACAATTCGGCATACAGCACTTAAAGCTTCCTTAGATCAAAAATTCGGCGCCAAAAATGCACATAATTTCAGATACCACACGCAATTACTCGAAACAGACTAAGATTTTCAGGACAAGGAATACAAAATCCGGAAATTTTCTCAAAACTCGGCATATAGGAGCAATAGATTACTTAGATTAAAAATTCAACGCTAATGAACGCTAATTCCTCCCTGTCTCACGTAGTTCCTCCAAACCAAGTTCTGTACAACGTGTAATTTAAAATCCGGGTTTTTTTTCTCCCAAATTCGGCATATACCGGAAATAGCTTTCTTAGAGCAAGATTTCCACGTCAACAATGAGCACTTCTCAGGATATACAAAATACAACGCGAAAAAGACCGAGTTCTTCACATCAACGTGGAAGTCAGTCAGAATCCGGATATTTTCTCAAAATCCGGCAGCAATGACTTCCTTAAATCAAAGCTTTACCAAGAGCAATGTGCATTACTTTAGATTTACAGAATGCCACACGTAGTTACCCGAAAAAGATCAATTTCTTTAGAAAAACCTCACACACATAATCCGGATATTCTCTCAAAATTCAACATTAGTTTCCTTAGATCAAAATTTCGATGCCAGGCTGAGTGAACACTCACTGCCTCACACAGTGACTCACTCACTCACAGCTGGTGGTGTTCCCTTCTACTTAGGGCCACTTGGGAAAAGCATTCCAAAGTGACGATGGGAGGATCGTATCCTGGTTCAAGAAGGAGAAGCAGATCGAACCTTAGCTGTAAGGACCAAGTGATCGCGGACATAAGACAACTTTGGGTTGATGACTGGAAGCAGGGTGCCAGGGATATTGAAGACAGCATTAGCTTGGGGTTATAACCCCCTTGGATCGCTGGTCTGAGAAGTAAATTGCTGAGGGTGTCCCGCAACTAGTGACGGCTAGACTTGTCCCTTGTCGCTTGTGAAAGAAATTTCAAGCTGACAACGGGAGGATTCTGTCAAAATAGACATTCGAGAGCTCCACAAGAGGAGGTATGACTGGGGGGGGGGAAATGCATGAAATTGAGACAATTTTGAGTTGATCACGAACGAGGTCTAAGCCTTCGATGTGCGAATCAGACGAAGAGCAAAATCGTTCATGTTGTCAGACTTTGTTTCTTTCGAATTCTCTGATGATCTTGTGCCAGTCCAACTGTCATAGGAAGGCCTCTGTCTGTTTTTGAACTGAATTTTACACGGGGAGCCTTTGAGGATAGGAGGATCGATGCTGACTCAGAAGGAGAATATTCAGGATTCTCAACAACTTCCCCATGATCCCTGAATATCCTCCTTCTGAGTCAGCATCAATCCTTCGATCCTCAAAGTCTCAAGTACAAATGAAACAAGGTTCAGGATCCTCAACAACTCCCCCGTGTAAATTTCAGCTCAGAAACAGACAGAGGCCTTCCTATGACAGTTGGACTGGCACAAGATCGTCAGTGAACTTGAAAGAAACAGTCTGAGCTCATCCACGACCAGTAAGCCTCCTTTATGCAACCACTCTGATGGAGTATCAATTGTGATCTTGTTGCTGCTAGAAATTTCTTTTCCCTCAAAAGCAATAAAATAAAAGCGCCTCCGTGATGATCTCATTTGATCACCAAAGACCCAGTTGTCATTAAAATTTGAACTAATCAGCATCTGCGTCAAAGGCAAAACCATCCTCAGGATGATCTCATCGCTGGGTCGATGACGTTATTTGCCAATAAATCGATCGTGACAAATTGATCGCATACGAAAAGATCGAATTATGTTGCGAGGTCACGGTGGGAGAGGAGAGAAATCGAAACAAAAGGATTGCAAAAGATGAATTGAATTTTGCATGAAAAATGTGAATTAATGAAACGAATTTTCATTGAATGAATGGCGTTCGAACCAGCAGCTGAAGGGTGCACAACCAGGCATCGGAATGAGATCATTGACGGGCCTTGACAAATTCAATTGTGATTTATGCGATCTGGCAACGGAGTGGAAATGATTAAAAAGTGATCTGCAGTCATTCTTCCAGTTTTCGTGAGTGGTCGTCAGTTGTGGGGCTTTTGGACAGTTGGACGTCATTTTAACACCGCTGCCGTTCAGTTCTAATCTCAGTCTGTGAAGTACGCAACCGCTAAGATGCCAGAATTTATCCACGCGAAACGCTTGTAGGACCTTGAGACTCTAAAATAGCTCTTAATTCGAATTGACAATTGAAGGGCATGATCGCGAGATAGGGATGATCAAGCAAGTGAGACTTTTGAGTTCACAGAATTGAAGAAATTGAAACTTGACCCATACTTTTTAAGCGTCTTGATCTGACAATCTTCGCAACTTCCAGTTAATCTGTCAAACAAGATTTTGACGCGACACGGCTCTTAAAAACTAAAAATCTAAGAAATTAATCGTTTTCCAAGATGGATAGCGTCCAGGAACTACGATGACAAGGTGACACAAGTGACTCCCCAGTTGTCACTGTCAAAAGTGTCAATCTATGCAAACTGCCCTGTCCAAGGATTGCCTGTCATTCTGAATACAACTCAAATTAATGCCATCAAACGTCAAATATTCATTCATTCCACTTGATGAAAGACAAACAGAGACCTTTCTTTCCTTGAATGATCTGTCAAATTTAAGTAAACGTCAACCAAGGTTTTGGCAGTCTCTGCTCGAAATTCCAACTTTATCTGTCAAATCGAAACATTTTTGACACTGTACGGCTTTTAAAGACTGAAGGCTTAAGAAATATGAAGTTTCCAAAGATTAAAAGCGCACAGAAACTACAAGATCAACAAGTGACTCTTCAGCTGTCACTGTCAATTGTGTCAAGCAGTGCAAACTGTTACTTTGAGTTTCACTTTCCGAGGCTTAGTTATTTTGAATGCATCAGAACACTTTATTTTCATTTTTCAAAAATATATACAAAAACTTGTAGCATACCCTTCCGACGAACATCCTTTTTTTAAATCACAATTTCGACTAATTCGTATTCAATTTCTTGCGTGAAGCGAGATCTTCCGAATCCCTCGAACAAGTGAACCTAATCCGATTTGACCCTAACTTGGTTGTCCAACCAAAGGTCGTTACAGTCTAACAATTTCTGACAGTTCTCCCCGTCTCGTCATCCAGCGGCTATGTTTGTAAATAATTCCCCCTTAACTAATTACATTTCATCAAGTTACACTTTTGACCTGTCATCACGTCTGCCGGGATTCATATACGGCGCCGACTAGCTAATGACATTTTGATTGATCACACTTTTTATTGGTTTGACAGATAATGCCCGGCTGTGTTCGCAAGGACTGTAATTAGGAAAGCAAAAACCCTCCAACAAAACAAACATAAATTACGTTTCTTCCATAGAAAGTGGAATTGTGCGATAAGACGAATCAAATGAAATTACAGAAAAAAAAATTAGAAAGCGAAGCGCAACAGATTTTTACGAAAACAAAACGGGAAAGAAATTGTACACATTAATTGCGAATTTATTGGTGTTTGATAAAGCACACCCCTGTCAACAATTAGATAGCAGCTACACGAGGCGGGGTACGTTCTCTCTTGTTGTTTGGATTGATGATGTTTATCGGGATGTCAATTTTTGTTCTTTGCAATTATTTCGTTGTGTCGTATTTGATTTGGGATTCAATTGTTGGGAGTCTCCTTTTTTTTGGGGTTGAAGAGGGAGACGTTTTTCCTTGAATTATCTGTCAATTTGAAGTGACACTAAACTAACCTCAACCAACGTCTAACTTCAGGCGCAGATGGACAATTTTCAGCAGGCTCTGTTCGTAGTTCCCACTTCATCTGTCAAATCGAACAAAGTTTTGACGCAGCATGGCTTCTAAAAATTGACAGCCTAAGAACTATGACGTTTCCAAAGATTGAAAGCGTTCAAAAACTTCAACGACCAGTCCAACGAGTTCCATATGAGAACTGTCACTTTCAATCTTCCGAAGCGTACCTGTCATTTTGAATGCATCTCAAACTGCAAATGTATTCCATTAAACGTCAAATATTCACTCATTCGGCTTGACGAAAAGACAAAGGGAGAGCTTTTTTCCTTGAATGATCTGTCAAATTCTAAAGAAACGTCAACCAACGTCTGACTCCAGGCGCGGATGGACTATTTTCGGCAGACTCTGTTCATACCTACCACTCCACCTGTCAAATAGACTCTGCACAGAATGTAGAAACCGAAAACCTAAGAAATAAGGCGTTTCTGGATGCCATTAAACGTCAAAATATTCACTCATTCCACTTGATGAAAGACAAACATAGACCTTTCCTTGAATGATTTGTCAAAATTTAAATTAACGTCTAACTTTAGGCGCATGTCAAATCGAACAAGTTCTTGGCGCTGCACGGGTCTTAAAAACCAACATCCTAAGAAATTATCCGTTTCCAAAGATTGTAAGCGTTCAAAAACTTCAACGAGTCCAACGAGTTCCACTTTCAGTCTTCCGATGCGTACCTGTCATTTTGAATGCATCTCAAACTTCAAATGGATTCCATTAAACGTCAAATATTCACTCATTCCACTTTATCTGTCAAATTTAAGTAAACGTCAGCCAAAGTTTGGCTTCCGGCGCGGATTGACAGTTTTCGGCAGGCTATGTTCGTAGCTCCCACCTCATCTGTCAAATCCAAACATTTTTTGATGAAAACTTAAGAATGTTTGGGTGAAATACAAACAAAGACCCCTTTTTCCTTGGATAATCTGGCAAATTTAAATTACCTGCAATGAAAAGGCTAACTTCAGGCACATGGACCATTTTCATCTGACAATCTTCGCAACTCCCACTTAATCTGTCAAATCGAACAAGATTTTGACGCGGCACGGCTCTTAAAAACTGAATATCAAAGAAATTAAGCGTTTTCCAAGATGGATAGCGTCCAGGGACTACGATGACAAGGCCAACAAGTGACTCTTCAGCTGTCACTGTCAAAAGTGTCAATCTGTGCAAACTGTCACTTTCAGTTTTACTTCCCGAGGATCACCTGTCATTTTGACTACATCTTAAAATTAACGCCACCAAGTGTCAAGTATTCACTGATTCCATTTGATGAAATCTTAGGCCTCGAATGATCTGTCAGAATTCAAATTAACATTAGCCGAAGTCTATCTTCAGGCGCAAATGGACCATTTTCATCAGACAGTGTTCGCATCATCAACTTTATCTGCCAAATCGAACAATTTTTTGACGATGCACGTCTCTTATATGCTGAAAACCTGAGAAATAAGTCGTTTCAAAAGATTGAAAGCGTCCAGAAACTGCGATAACAAGGCCAACTAGTGACACCAACTGTCGCTGTCAAAAGTGCAAGCCTTCACTTTCAGTCTCACTTCGCGAGAATTGCCTGTCATTTTGAATGCATCTCAGACGTCAAATAAATGCCAGAAAACGTCAAGTATTCACTCATTGCAGCCCAACGAGTTCCATGTGAGTCCCCAACTGTCACTGTCAAAAGTATTACCGAGTATTACCTGTCGTTCTGAATACATCTCAAATTGATGCCAAACGTCAAATATTTTTTCATTCCACTTGACAATTGGAGACGTTTTCCCTTGAATGATCTGTCAATTTAGAGTTACATTTAAGGTAACGCTAAACGAAGTCTAACTTAAGGCGCAGATGGGCAATTTTCATCTGACAGTGGTCGCAATTTCCACTTCAGCTTTCAAATCGAACAAGTTTTTGACGATGCACGGCTCTTAAAAGACGAAAACCAAAAAATTAGGCGTTTCCAATTTTCGACGATGCACGGCTCTTAAGAGCCGAAAACCTAAAAAATTAAGCGTTTCCAAAGATTGAAAGCGCCCATGAGTTACAATGACAAGTGACTCTCCAGCTGTCACTGTCAAAAGTGTCAATCAGTGCATACTGTCACTTTCAGTTTTACTTCCCTAGGATCACCTGTTATTTTGACTACATCTCAAAATTAATGCCACCAAGCGTCAAGTATTCACTGATGAAAGGCAATCAGAAGATTTTTTTCCTCGAATGATCTGTCAGAATTTAAATTAACGTCAGCCGAAGTCTATATTCAGGCGCAAATGATCCATTTTTATCAGACAGTGTTTGCATCTTCAACTTTATCTGTCAAATCGAACAATTTTTTGAGGATGCACGGCTCTTAAAAGCCAAAAACCTAAGAAATTAGGCGTTTCTCAATATTGAAAGCGTCCAGAAGCTACGATGTCAAGTGACTCTCCAGCTGTCACTGTCAAAAGTGTCATTCAATGCAAACTGTCACTTTCAGTCTCATTTCCCGAGGGATTACCTGTCATTTTGAATGCATCACAAAATTAACGCCGTCAAATATTCACTCATTCCACTTGTCACGACTTACAAAAGCGCCTCCCCACCCATTAAATCGAAAGCCCTTCGAATGCATGACGACATCCTGAACCTCGTTCCTAATTAGCTTCACCTTCGGTATTCCCTCGGTTGACAAGAGAGGCAATAAAATGAAATGAAAAATCAGGAAACGACCACATCACTCCACGGGGACGGCGCATAACCTGCGCTCCATAATGTCGGGGCGCATTGCAAACTTTTAATTTATGACAACCGAGGAGACATTGTTTCGCATAAAGCACTGAGCGGCAATAAAAAATCGATAAAACGACAGACGACAGAAGTGAGAAAAGACCAATAGAAGACCGGGTGGGGGGAGGAGAAGAAGAGGGGCCCGAATGTGAAGAGGATACTCCGGTAATTGGCAATTGTGTCTGCCTTCTGTGGCATAGTCTCGATGATGACATGGCACAGAGTGTTAACGTCGTCGTCTATGACGTCTAACTACACGCAAAGTGTGTCGATGTTCGTTGCTGCTGGTGCGTTCGATGTCAAGATGCCGCCTTTGATGGCGTGACAATAGCGCGACGAGAGACGACAAAGATGTCGGCTGCTGCTGCTGCGGATGATGCCCATGCCGATGCCGATGACGACGTGTCATATGCATGATTTGCTTAACATAGGCAGCATCACTCACTCGTGCTTTTTTTCGAATTTTCAATAAAATTATGACAGGTAACTGACAGCTTGACGTTTATATGAATTTAAATTCATCACTGCGCCCCGTTCGGCACGCCTGGTCGCGGCTGCTTTGGGGCGAAATTTATTTTCGCTGAAAATCATTCGTTTCGTGCAACTCAAGTCCCGAGCTTGTTGTTCGAGGCACATTCGGCTGGAAGGTCGGTCAGTGGCTGAGTTTTTGGGCGAGGAACTTGCGTTTAATGGGCACCAAGCGAGCAGACAGCCAGGAGCTGTCAGCCCAGGCGGCAGGCAGCAGGCGGATGGTGGATGATTTAAAAATGAATCAAGCCACCCGAACCCAGACCCGAGAGGGAGAATGGAGAATTAATTGACTGTCTTGTTGGAATTTTGACCTTTTTTCGATAGTCTCCCTCCCCATCTCCAGCGCACAGAGAGGAGTGTCTGCAGCCCAGAGAGAGGGAGTCTTTGTTTTCGTCGGTAATGAAATGTGTATCTGAGAGATATTGTTTCTCGCTTCAGGGACTCTTCACACATCGTTCTATGTGCGAAATTCATTACTTGATTGTGTAAACAAAATTCTGAGTGCGTACGATGTGTGCCGCTTAGGATGTGTGCGCTTGAAGGAGGCGAAGGACCTCTTTATTGGTGCCGTCGACAGTTGACGAGGAGACGGGTTGAAGGTTAACTCTTATGGATGATGACGGTGATGGAGGAGAGTGCTCTGCTCGCTTGTGCTTAATCTTAATTGAACGGACGTAAATGGCTGTTGAGAAGATAGTCGGATGATATTGCATTCACGTCGATAGTTTGAAGTGTGTGAAATTCGATTTTGTGGTGTTGATCGAGTGTGCGAGAGACTCTTATGGATTTTGTGTCACTGACAGTTGGCAGGTTGTCATCGTTGTTGACTATCAAGTGGGGGTTGTCAAAGGTTGCTGTGAATCATCCCAGAAATTTAAGCTGAACTTTCAGGGACTTTTTAGGCAATTTTTTGACACATCGAAACAGACATTGTCACGGTTTTTCTGACAGATGTCAGAAGTTGGTAGAAATTTGAGCATTGAGACATACAGTGGCGAGCAAAATTGGATACATAATTTAAGTTTTCGTGGTTTTTCGTCACGGATTTTGTAGCAATCATTTTCTGTAAGGAGCTCTCTGGTCTACTGGCGTTTTTTTGTCAAAATTTCGAACAGAATAACAGCAACGTGACCAGAAATTAGTCAGAAATGTGGTCCCCATTATCGGCTGGTAAGTCTAGACTTGACGAAAAACAGTCAATTCAGAGCTTTCAAAAATGCAAACTCGAAGCGGATCTAAACTCCTCCGGTGACTTTTTGGAACCATATTATTTTGACCAAAATTCTTAAAGTCAAAATTTGCCCGAATGTTTTCCATTCTGAAAAATGTTCTTCTTTTCTTCTTTAGGTGGCGCTATAATCTGACTTGATTTGGGCTAAGTTTGAGCAGCAAAAATCGCACTATTTTCAAAAGTCAGTCCAGCAAGGAACAGACCTGCATGTCACAGAGTTGCACTGTCATATAGCGTATGAACTTCTTCTTGTGGCGCTACAGTCCGGGGTGGACCTATGACTTAACCAACAAACCTCGTCAGCTAGCACGATGTTTTCTAGCTGTCGTCCATTGCGTTCACCAAGTTTTTTGAGGTGCCTCTCCATGTCCTCTGTTGCGTTCTCCCATTGGTTCTAAGACGCTGCTGGGCAAAAAATGTGGCTCGTCTGAAAAGATGATTTTGTGCCCTAAACCCGGATCAGCGGCCAACATTTTCAGCACCCAATTAGCGATTAGCGAACTTACGGCGTTGTCTATGTGTCGCCCGGGCTCAATTTTTACGTCAGCACAATTTTAGGCTCAAATTTAACAGCAAAATAAACCGTGATGGGTCTCTGACCTGATCGGAGCTGAATAGGAATTTTTTGATCTCTTCGATGCTGGCCGCTACGATGGCTATGATCTATTTATTTCGCACTGATCTCTGCCTGGCTGGTGGCTTCCGATCCAAAAGAGTGTACTCACGCTCAAACTTTTCCACGGTGCGACGAATTGCCTGGACACTGCCGCCATGATGACGACCGACCTCAGGACGAAATTCACGGTGGATATTTTTAACTGAGCTGAATTTGGGAATACATTTTTTTTCAATAATTTTCACACTTTCAGCAAGCGTGGAACGAAACATGATGAAATGGCAAATCTTACTGAATATTTTGACAGCTGGATGTCATTAGGTGCTTTGACAACTGCTGAAACATAAAATTGGAAAAACTATCATCGCTATCTGGTCACCGTTCGCTGTAAACAAGGTCTTGTTCTTGTCAGTAAGGCGCTACTGTCCGGGGTGGACCTGGCTCTCACCCAACAAGCCTCTCCAGCTTGCAGGTTCTTTCATCAGTTGTCACCAGGTTTGCACACCAAGTTGGCTCAGGTCCTTCTTATTTTTCAAGGCTTCGAAAGGGATTTCTCCTCTTCTTTTAGAGTTATCCCAAAAGCCCAAAAGTGTATTAAGCTATTACAGTCCTTGTCGTCTCATTTAGTGCCACGCACCAATTGATCGGAGAGTTCTCGGTTTTCAGCCTTGTCCCCTTGATTGCAAACATTGATTCTCTTTCCAGGCTTGTTACGTTGTGTCAAACTCGAGGAATCTTTGGTTGGGACCTCTGCACAATGGACCCTTTTTGATCAATGTACATCCTCGTTACGTGGGTGATCGCTTCTAATACCATGCCTCGGTTTGAACCTTTTCCTATTCACACGTTTTATATAAACTTGCTTGAAGTTGGATGCGTGCTTCCTCGAGGCTTGCCAGTGTTCCAAGGATGGCGACGTGGTGGTTGTTTGACTGGTCTTCTTTTTTCGAAATCCGACAAATTTATCCACGGCGATCAATGATTTGCGAATGATCCAGTTGGGTGACGTGGATTCTCAACCGAAGTGTGGTTCCTCTGGATGCGAGGATTTCCAAGATCATAACCTTGGCCCAGGCTATGATGGCAGGCATTCCGTAGATTTTCACGAAGGGCTCTTTTTGAGATCTGCCACTTACGTTCGAGTAACGTGGCCACTCAACTACTAGATGGCGCAGTTGGTTAAGTGCCTGCCCCAAGTTAGAGGAGTCCCAGGTTCGAATCCCAGTGAAATCGAATCTGGTCCAGACACCATTCGCCGTTGGGATCAAATTATCGGCACTGGAGTAGGTTGCTACTTGGCAGTACAATGGACCAGTTTTGTGTCTGAGTGCTCTAGTAGCGTTTGAAAAATCATTAAAAAAAATAATAAACTCCCGGTAGGTCACCTCCACTCGTGAGAGACAATGGGACGCACAATACGAGTGGTTGTTGAGAAGCCAAGTCCACTTTGGACTGCAGCGACGAGTTTATTATTATTATTGTAATGAGACGAAAAACCGAACAAAATGGAACCGGACCCACGACCATTGGTAAAAAATAGCCGACCAAGTTGGAACAGAAAAGCACAATGTACCGCTGGCTCTCAAAAATTCATCACCAATCATCAAACCGTGGGCGCCGTGGCGTAGTGGGTAAGTGCGTCGACTCCTACGCTCAATGTTGTCGGATCGATTCCCGAAAAAATACCCAATATTTTTTCACGGCTCCACCTCTTTCGAGTCACTGACAATGCTCAAAGAGTATAACTGTCTAGAAAAAGCTTCTCAATCTCACCGTTCGGAGTCGGCATTAAACTATAAGTCGCAGTACAATGGACAAGTTTTTCAGTCTGAGTGCTCCAGTATAGCGTTTCAAAAACCTCCGACAAAAAAAGAATATAGGTCCCCTCCACTCGTGAGAGAACAATAGAACGCACAATACGAGTTGGTCTTGAGAATCTAGGCCCAGGTCGACCTCCGACTGTAGCGCCGCCATTATTACAATTATTAATCATCAACCCGACTTAATTTTTGCTTCACACTTCTCAGAAATCTGTTGCACGTCAAGCGAATATACAGAAAATTGGTCAGTTTTCGAAACAGACTTCCCACCGAACTCACTGAAACAGACTCAATGAACAAAGCCCATCTCACTCGCCCTCCAAAACTGACATTTGATGGTTCGAATCACCGCTCATCAACCACCCGGATCCATCCAAAGATGGCTCTGTCACAAACCGAACGCGAATAACGAAACGTCATTCATCTGTCAATCACACGCGGCGATTCCCTTCACACATCACTCATGATGCAATGCCGCCGTAAAACCCAGCCAACAATTGAGGACAAACAATTGGAAATCCAAAAAACGTCGGGAAAAAATCCATAAAACATGTCGACATCATAAAATGGACGTTTTTCTTCTCCGCTTTTCCATAATTATAAGGTTCGCGGCTGAAAATTGAAAAAAAGAACCGACGGAAAAAAAAGAATTACTACATGGGCGTGACACATCCCCCTTGCCACTGTCGCGCAGTGGCGGCGATGATTGCACAAAACCCGTGATTACCTAGATACTCTGCGCAACCTGCAGGTACTGCTCCCCCGACCGTTTGTTCATCACCACCAGCCAACCATTTCGCATCCGAGAGCGCATCTGACTTCTTTTTTTTTTGAATTGGAAAATTTGCAATCAATCGTGACCCGGAGAAGAGGCGCGCACACCAACCAGCTGACTGACAGAAAGACAGGGTGTCAGGGTATCCGACGACGTGCACAGGCCCGCATTCGATTAGATCGGTCCTCGGGCTCGTTGCTCGCTGCACGAAGCTCGCCCGCATGCAACGCACACGGACCGTGTTAGACGAGGGGGGGGGGAGGGGGAGGGAGAGAAAATCGATTTCACAATGCCCAATTAAAAATAATACGGTAAATGCCATCGATAACTGCTTTCGAATGCACCCCACACGCACACAAACGCGCGTGGCCATAATTTGCACGCATTCGGTTGCGATTGCGGCCGCGAGTGCGGCTGCGAGTGCGGCTGCGAATGTGGCTGCGTATGCGGCTGTTGTTTGCTCTCGCATCGAAGCGGAAAATCCATTTTTGCCGGTTCGCTTCGGTCGCTCTATGGGCATTTAAATATCAATAATAACGGATGTTTTGGGTTTTACACTAAAAGACACGCCGACCAACCCCCGATATGCGCAAGATACCGTGCGTTGCATAGATGCAGGGCATGCAAAATGGAGAAGGAAACCGAATCCGAAAGAGTGGCACATCGCTCGAGAGCGACGGGCACGACGGGGCCCCCACACGTTCGCGAGAGTGGCGCGCACACACAGTGGCTGTGTGCAAAGTGAACGGCCTACAGCCGGTGGGGACGACGGACGCGCTGGGCGCGGGGGAGACCGGCCACAAGTGGGAAAAGAAGCAATAAGTGGACGTAACTGTATAATCAGTCATAATAATGTTATAAATAATGATCGCCGTTATGTTTTTCTTTTGCGTTGTTGATATCTTAGCCGCTCTCGCGCCGGACTGCCCGACCGACACTTGGTCGTGGTCGATGGGGGGTTGAAGTGGGGAGGGGGGGGAATATGATTCTCTTTCTACTCGTCTTCTATTTTGAATGTAATTTGTTTTGTGTTTTCCTCTTCGACTTGGGCTGATCCATTCGATGCTCTCGAGGGGGGGTGGCCGGAGGGTGGGATGAGTGGAGATTTAATGGATATCACGTCACGTAGTGTAGCAAATGGCTCGATGATTTGAAGAAACACACAAGTGGAAACAAGCGTGCACAGAGAGCGCAGAGATGTGGACGGACGGGGAGAGTGTGTGGAACGATGGCGATGATATGGCGGAGGAATAACTGAGTTTTCCAGAGAAATGCAGTCAGCGGCTGAAGTGTGTCAAGATTCCGTTTGGAATTGCACATGAAAACTTCTATTTTCAGTGATGATGTATTCCATATCATCGGATCTGGCTTCTGTTGAACTCAAATGCTGCGGAAGATTTTGCGGCGCACACACGCCCCAATCTGATGGGCATTTGTATGCAATTTAACGCATGCCTTACGTGGACTTTCTGAATGATTCTTTGGAAATGGTTTCGTGAGGGAAATGGTTTCAATGAAACTGGCAGTGCAAGGCAGTGCTCTCTGAGGGCGTGGAAAATTGGAATGCGAGCTTCTGTGGAGGACATCGATTTGGTTGAGGTTAAGGCTTGGGAGAGGTTGAGTGGCAACTGCAACTGTTTTCCTTTGCAAGCTCTTCTAAGAAAAAAACGGCTGAGGTATTCCTCGGTGCAGTGCCGGATAATTTGTTACGGGGCATGAACTAGATTTGCTTTCTAGATCTTGTGTGCTCGAGACTTTTAGGGATACAATGCCCTCCTATGCTTCGCAAGCTCCCCGTAGGTAAAGGAATTTAGGGTGTCTGCTGGCAGTTGTTATTTTAAGTTTCCCCCGTCTTCCACGATCAAGAGATACATTCTGATGTATAGACCCGGCGAGATTCCTTTCGTCTACTCCAATCTAGATATACCCAGGCTTGTAAGGACGCCAAATAATTTCATCGTAGTCCGAGTGAATTCTCAGCCTGAAACTTTCGGCCAACCAATTTGTCCGAATGGATTCCCAGCCTGAAACTTTCGGCCAACCAATTTGTCGACAGAAAAAATGTGAGGCCCAGGTCCACCCCGGATTGTAGCGCCACAAGAAGAAGTTCTGCTTTCTCGACGCTGTTGCAAATACAGTCGACTCCCTCTAGGTCGAATTTTCACGGGATATCAAAATTAGTTCGAGTAAGAGGACGGTCGACTTAGAGGGAGTCGATTGTATGTCTACCTAGGAACTCTTGACATTTAGTTTGCTATTCAACGACTCTGACAACTTGAAAGTTATATCCTCGTAGTCCAAGACATCACCACAAAATTTAATCTGGCAAAACTCTGCCACCGTATCGGACGCAGAGTGCCAGCGACCATTAGAGCTAGAAGGCAGTTAGTCATCTTCATGTGATATTGGCCTTATTAGACAATTTGGATAGAGCTTGACCAGAATACCGATGGAGATCAGTTCTTTTTCACTGATTTTGTGACACTCTCTAATCTTTCTGAAATTTAACAAAACCTTGAAGAATCCGTGTCTACCTAAATGTTGTTCTCCCAAAAGTTGAAGGTTCCATTATAATGTCGGCCTAGTAACTTAGGGGAATTACTTCATGCAAAATAGTGGTGCTTAAGCTCGGGAGTGGGCGCCGTGGCGTAGTGGGTAGGTGCGTCGACTCCTACGCTCGAGGTCGTCAGTTCGAATCTCGAAAAAAACATCAAACATTTTTTCACGGCTCCACCTCTTTCGAGTCATTGACAATGCTCAAAGAGTATAACTGTTTAGAAAAAAGCTTCTTAATCTCGCCGTTAGGAGTCGGCATTAAATTGTAGGTCCCCTCCTCTCGTGACGGAACAATAGCACGCACAACACGAGTGGTTGCTGAGAAGCTAGGCCCAGGTCCATCTCGGACTGTAGCGCCGCCATTATTATTTATTATTATAAGCTCGGGATCTGTTTCTGGCTCGAGCTGTGGCTCTGGCTCTGGCTCCGACTCGGATTCTGGCTCTGGCTCTAATTCTGGCTATGGCTTTGGTTTTGGCTCTGGCTCTGTCTCTGTCTTCAATTCTGGCTCTGGCTCTGGCTTTGGCTCCGGCTCTGGCTCTGGCTCTGGCTCCGACTCGGGTTCTGGCTCTGGCTCTGATTCTGGCTATGGCTTTGGTTTTGGCTCTGGCTTTGGCTCCGGCTCTGGCTCTGGCTCTGGCTCCGACTCGGGTTCTGGCTCTGGCTCTAATTCTGGCTATGGCTTTGGTTTTGGCTCTGGCTCTGTCTCTGTCTTCAATTCTGGCTCTGGCTCTGGCTTTGGCTCCGGCTCTGGCTCTGGCTCTGGCTCCGACTCGGGTTCTGGCTCTGGCTCTGATTCTGGCTATGGCTTTGGCTTTTGCTCTAGCTCCGGCTCCGGCTCTGCCTCTGTCTTTGGCTCTGGCTCTGGCTCTGGTAACGGCTCTGGCTCTGGCTCCGACTCGGGTTCTGGCTCTGGCTCTAATTCTGGCTATGGCTTTGGTTTTGGCTCTGGCTCTGTCTCTGTCTTCAATTCTGGCTCTGGCTATGGCTTTGGCTTTGGCTCTGGCTCCGGTTAACAAGGACCAAGATATTGATGGCTCCGGCTCTGGCTCTGGCTCTGGCTCCGGCTCTGGCTCTGGCTCTGGCTCCGACTCGGGTTCTGGCTCTGGCTCTAATTCTGGCTATGGCTTTGGTTTTGGCTCTGGCTCTGTCTCTGTCTTCAATTCTGGCTCTGGCTCTGGCTTTGGCTCCGGCTCTGGCTCTGGCTCTGGCTCCGACTCGGGTTCTGGCTCTGGCTCTGATTCTGGCTATGGCTTTGGTTTTGGCTCTGGCTTTGGCTCCGGCTCTGGCTCTGGCTCTGGCTCCGACTCGGGTTCTGGCTCTGGCTCTGATTCTGGCAGGGCACCTACGGAGTCCATCAGCGCTGATGTCAAAAAGGACATCACAGAAATTAAAGAAACGCTGAAAGAGTATTTAAGATCTGTAGATTTCTTGTCCAAGGGATATGATGACGTAAAAGAGACAATACGGAAAAATAATGAGCTCTTACATGCACTGACGGGACAGATCAACGATCTAAAAACACAATGTCAACAGAAAGACACGATTATCACAGGCATGCAAAAACAAATAAACAAATTGGAACAAGAAACAATCAAGAACAACATAGAAATTTCAAACGTTCCTTTCAATAAAGATGAAAACTTGCTGGACGTGGTGAAGGATATTGCTGCTGCGGTAGGCTCTGAAATCAAAGAAACTGACGTTGAAAGCGTATATCGCATTAACTCACGACAAACCTCAGAAGCACCGAAGTTAGTGATATCTTTTACTAATTCCATCTGCAAGCAAAAGATCTTGAAATCGGCCAAATCACGAGGTCCGTTGAAAGCTATGAATGTTGTAAAAAGTATTAATATGCCCAAAATTACAGAAAGTAGGAAAACTGAATTATTAAACAGCAAAATATATATTAACAGCCAACTAACGGCGACAAACAGAAAACTTTTATGGCAAACGAAAACAAAGGCCAGAACTGCCGGTTGGAAATATATATGGGTTACTGACTGTAAAATACTGGCACGCAAAGACGAAGGAGCAACAGTACTACGAATTACTGATATTGAAGACATAAACAAAATAATATAAAATACATTTCTTTCACATGTCAAACACAGTAAACAAACATCAGAATGTCAAAATGTTTGACAACAATAAAAATGACAGCAATGAAAGTGAAAATGAGTGTGTTCAAATGTCAAGTGTGAATTATAGGGTATATGATATGTTTACCGACATAAATATAAGTAAATTGGAAACTTTGGATTGTCTTTGTGTGTACATGAACATAAGGTCGTTAAGAAAACATTGGAATAATTTTGTGTGTAGCATACATAATATAATTAAATGTATTAAAATAATCATACTGGTGGAAACAAACATCTACGATGAAGAAAATTGCCTATATAAACTAGACGGTTTTAACTCTGAATTTCTAAATAGACCAGATAGAAGTGGTGGTGGAATTGCTATGTTTGTGAGGAAAGACATTCGTTATAAAAGAACCGTATACAGAACAGTGAACTATGAAAACCTACAGATACAAGCAAAGGTAAACAATAAAGAATTTACTTTTCTGGCGATTTACAGACCTCCACGATTGTCGGCATATAATTTTATAGAAGAATTAGAAAACCATCTAAATTCGGGTATCAATAACCAAAATCTGGTATTAATGGGAGACATGAATATAGATGTTAACAAGGACCAAGATATTGATGCGGCAAGATACCTTGAAATGATAAGTGGTAAAGGCCTGCAGAATATTGTTGAATCAAACACCAGAGTGGACTTAAACAGAGGCTCCAGTACAACAATCGATCATTGCTTGGTACGTTGTGAGCTTAAAACAATATATGCAGCTACTGTAGAATCCAATGTATCGGATCATTACACGCTAATGTTTGGAATACCCAAAGACTCAAAAACACAGAGCAAAGCAACGACAAAATCAGTTCTAAGCGAGAGCAAAGTACGTGAACAATTGTCGAAAGTTAACTGGAGCCTGCTGAATAATGAAACTAATGTTGATGATATGTATGATAAGTTAGCTGATATATTCAATGGTGTGTACGAAAAGTCCTATGTAAATATTAAAGTAAAGGAAAGAGAAAAACCAAATCCATGGATAACAGCGGAAATCCTAGATCTGTGTAAGACAAGAGATAAGCTGTACAATAAATGGAAAAGTAACAGACAGTGCCAGAGTTACGAAAATCATTACAAATATTTCCGAAATTATGTAAATAAAAGGATTAAAACTATAAAATCGGAATATTACAAAAACAAATTTGCAGAGTATAGAAAGGATGCAAAGAGTACCTGGCGACTAATAAACAATTTACTAGGAAAAACCACCAATAACATCGATGAAACTATCAGCAGAAATTTCGCCTCGGCTTGCAATGCAACAGACATAGCCAACAAATTTGCTACACAATTCACTGATGAAATAAAGTCGATTATTCACAAATGCAACATAAAAACACACAATGGTAGAGAGACGAGTACAATTCAGTCAATGTTCTTTGGTCACGTATCGCAAACCGAGATAACGAACATTATGAACAAGATGAACGCAAATAAGGCTCCCGGCGTAGACAATATCAGGGCTAAGGACTTGAAACACTACTCGAGTGTCTTAGCACCCACAGTCACGCAATTGGTGACTAAGTCTTTGGAGGAAAGTCAATTTCCAAAGAAACTTAAAACAGCCATTGTCCGACCTATCTATAAGTCCGGGAAAAAATCCGATGTCTCGAACTACCGTCCTATCTCAATACTACCAGCGATTGACAAAGTGTTGGAAGAAGTAATGGCGAGAAGATTGCAAGACTATTTTGCCAAATACCAAATTATAAATAAGAACCAGTATGGTTTCCTGAGAAACCGAAATGTAAATCAATTACTGAGTGAATTTGCTAATAATATAAACAGCAATCTCAATAAGAACTTCCACTCGCTGGTGATCTTTCTAGATTTCAAGAAAGCTTTTGATACACTTTGCCACGCGAACATCATTAAAATGCTGGAGAAGATAGGTATTCGTGGTCGAACATTGGATTGGTTTGCGAGTTATCTTCGGGATAGAGATTTCAAAGTTAAAATATCGAACAGCTATAGCAATTTGCGAAATGTTGAATTTGGTGTACCTCAAGGGTCGATTCTAGGACCTCTCCTATTCATCATATATGTAAACGATATGCTGTCTGTGTTGAAAAAGAGCGTCGGTTTTCAATATGCTGATGATACGGCCATAATTGTGAGCCACAAAGATATTAACATTGCCACTCAAACAATGCAATCAGAGTTCGATAATATTCTGCGATGGTGTCACGATAATGGTCTTGTTATAAACTCGAAGAAAACCAAGGTCATGCATATTCGTCCATATCACGTAATAAGAACACCAATAGAAATAAAGTTCCACAGTTTCGAATGCCTGCACAGGTCTCGTCAAACACCTGAGATAGATGACTGCGCAGAATATATTGATGCAGTTAGCGTGTATCGATATCTCGGATTGGAAGTAGACTGCAACTTTAAGTGGGACTACCACATAAAGTACTTATGCAGGAGACTTCGGCAGTCGACATATGCTCTTTACCACCTGAGCAACCACACGTCGTTTGAAGTACTGAAGCAAGTATACTACTCTCTGGTGGAGTCGATACTTCAGTACGGAATAACGGCGTGGGGTAATGCAGCGCAATATAGAATAATGGAACTTCAAAGGATTCAAAATAGAATATTCAAGATTCTCTGGCGAGCAAAGAATCGTACTTGTTATGTCGAAAATATGTGTAATCTAAGCGAAAACTTAAATACATTAAATGTAAAAAAACTTTTTCTTTTTAATGTAATCAACGAGACGTACAACGACACGCGATTCAAACATCCGATCGACCATTGTGTCAACACCAGACAAAGGGCAAATGGACTCTTGAAGATCCCGAGGATCCACAACTCATATGGAAGACGACAACTTTCCTTTGTGGTTCCAACTATATTTAATCAACTTCCACGCTCTCTATGGAATATCCAGCCGATACACACACGAAAACGACAAATAAAAAATTATGTCTTATTAAATAATGTAAATCTGTAAAAATATACAATGAATTAATTTGTGTTCTAAAACTAACAAGAATTACTCAGAACTAGATGTGAATTCCTTTTGAATAATCTTCTGCAGAAAAGCCTCTAGGCTTCGCAGATTTCATATTGTCATATTATGTAATTTTAGTTTAAAAGTTTTAAATAATAATCTTATACGGCTAACCGATATCTTACATGGACTCTCCTCTACCGCTTCAAGGTTCCGTCCAGCATAGAAGAGATAACTCCATGGAGACGTTGGGAGGCATATAAGATATTGAATTGTGTTTTATAAATTGTAAATCTCTTTATGAAGACAATAAACTCAAACTCAAACTCAAACTCAAACTCAAGCTTTGGTTTTGGCTCTGGCTTCGGCTCTGTCTTCAATTCTGGCTCTGGCTATGGCTTTGGCTTTTGCTCTAGCTCCGGCTCTGGCTCTGGCTCTGGTAACGGCTCTGGCTCTGGCTCCGACTCGGGTTCTGGCTCTGGCTCTAATTCTGGCTATGGCTTTGGTTTTGGCTCTGGCTCCGGCTCTGTCTTCAATTCTGGCTCTGGCTATGGCTTTGGCTTTGGCTCTGGCTCCGGTTAACAAGGACCAAGATATTGATGGCTCCGGCTCTGGCTCTGGCTCTGGCTCCGGCTCTGGCTCTGGCTCTGGCTCCGACTCGGGTTCTGGCTCTGGCTCTAATTCTGGCTATGGCTTTGGTTTTGGCTCTGGCTCTGTCTCTGTCTTCAATTCTGGCTCTGGCTCCGGTTCTGGCTCTGGCTCTGGCTCTGTTTCTGTCTCTGTCTCTGTCTCTGTCTCTGTCTCTGTCTCTGTCTCTGTGTCTGTCTTTGACTCTGGCTCTGGCTCCGGCTCCGGTTCTGGCTCTGGCTCTGGCTCTGTTTCTGGCTCTGGCTCTGGCTCCGACTCGGGTTTTGGCTCTGGCTCTGATTCTGGCTATGGCTTTGGTTTTGGCTCTGGCTCTGTCTCTGTCTTCAACTCTGGCTCTGGCTCTGGCTCTGGCTTTGGCTCCGGCTCTGCCTCTGTCTCTGTCTCTGTCTCTGTCTCTGTCTCTGTCTCTGTCTCTGTCTCTGTCTTTGACTCTGGCTCTGGCTCTGGCTCCGGCTCCGGCTCCGGCTCTGGCTCTGGCTTTGGCTCCGGCTCTGGCTCTGCCTCTGTCTTTGACTCTGTCTCTGTCTCTGTCTTTGGCTCTGACTCCGGTTCTTGCTCTGGCTCTGGCTCTGTTTCTGGCTCCGGTTCTGGCCTTAAGTCAAGGAGTAGTCAACGTACAAAGTCCGACTCAATTCCACATAATTCGTACTTAATTGTCCATGTCTTACTGAGACTGCAAACTGGGGACAAAATCTTCTTCCGTTTTATTGAGTTCAAGTTTTTTGTGTTATTTTGGACGTAAGTTCTCCATGCGCTCTACATGACTTAGGCGTTCGATCCATAGACGCTTGTCTAAGTAGACTCACCTCACTGCGTGGCTCTCACAGTTTATAGATAAATCTCCTCTTTCAATAACTACCAAGGACCTCTTAATTCACTTTCGATGTTGTTCATGTCTCCGCGCCTGTAATTGGATGATCCTGGTTTTGTCGGAACCCAACTTGGTCTTTCAAAAGGAGGCCTCTCTAATGGGCTCTGGAGACTGATCTTTATTTTCGTTTATAACTTCGTATGGAACAAAAAATGAATACAGCAATGTTTCGTGAGTGAAAGCTAAGCCTTAACGAAGTAAGACAAAAAATAGCTCCTACTCAACCATCTGTGCAGATTCTGCAAAACTCACTAAACACCAAGCCTGACTACTGGCTTACTAAATAGTCGTCGGTAGCGACGCTAGCAATAAGACAAAGTTTTTCGGATCGTCTTTAAAAAATGTTGAAGATCAAGCTTAGTTGAATTATTTTTAATAGCTTGACGCATTAAAGCACTTAACCAGTCACGAACTTTAAATGTTTCCTAGGATTTGGCCGCCAAATGATCAAAATATTTTGCCGGAAATCTTGCCGAGTATGTTTGTAAAAGCTTTTCTAAAAGCTTTCAAACAAGAAACTGCTTCTCTCAAAATATAGAGAGTTTTGGATGTTTTTTTTGGAAAAGAAGCGAGGAAAATCTTTTGTAAATGTAGACCAACAATAAGTTTAGAAGTTTTACCTAAAAAAAAAAGCTGTTCTATGGTAGACTGTCGCGCGGAAGAAAGGTGTGAAAAAATCGTTCATCTTTCTGAACTGTTCATGTTTTCGAGATTCTACTGTAGTTCAAAGTCACATCATTGGATGTTAAGATACTCCTGATAGAGCACAAACGTCTTACCAAAGCGAGAGTGACTATCAAGATTGCGATGTCCCTGCCAACATTGAATAAGTCATGACTCAAAACGAGTACGTCCATCCAGGTGTTTTCTGCACTCTAAAAAATTGTGAAATATCCATCTAAACGACGTGACCAAATTCCTAAGGCAAAGAATTGGAAGAAGTGCTTGACCCCCAGAAGCCAATTGAACCTATAAACCCTCAGTTTCGCCACTAAGCACTTTTCAAAAAGCCCTTCTCCGACCATGACGGCAAGAGTCTTAAGTGTGAACCTTCAAGCTTAATCAAGTGAGATTCTCAATCGTCAATAAATCAGGCTCCTTCTCAAATGTCAGGATGTTCACGAAGCCCCCGTGTGTGTGTGCTCCACACACGCACACGCATCCTCTCCAATCATGGCATGAAAACAAAACGAAGCGTTGCTTTGAAAATACACGAGCAAACGCAAAAATAAAAGCAGAACAAAAGTGAAAGGGGTCACCACTTCATGGCACTTTGTCACGTCACCTCCAAATCGCATTAGTTGCGGACAACATCCTGAGAATCACCAACTGCGCACTTTTAATGTGCGCCCGGCCCGCTCAACCGCTCACCCGATCACCCTCTCGCGCGTTCTCGTCGTCGTCGTCGTCGTCGTCGTTGTTGTTGTTTTTGATTGAAAACGAACCCATGTCAAGCCGCTTACACACACACGACCCCCATATTGTGTACTCCCGCCGTATATCACGTTACCTCTCACTTGCTGCGCTGTCATCCATTCATGAAAAGACTATAGCCACACAACCACCGGGAGACCACTTCACGAGCAACAACAACGGAATTCTTCTGTTTTCGTATCTTTTGTGCAGTCAGCGGACGGCGTCAGCGGCCGCCATACTATCCGCCCGCCATTTGTTAAGCCATTATTATATTAATCATTTGTTATTGTTATTTTGTTTACTCTCCGATTGGGGGGTGAGGGAGGGTGGTGGTGTTGGTTTCTTTCTTTTGGGCCCAGCGAGGGGGCGAATTATCATCCAGCGACATGGTGGTGCGCCCATTTACAATCGTAACAACGACTGACTACTTTCAAATCTCTCTCTCTCGGCTCTCACCACCCCCCGTCCCTGCACGCCATTTATCGCCTAACGGGCGGTATTATCGCGAACACAAAAAACAGAAGGAAACTTCTAACACACAATTGTTGGCGTTGTGCAGTTTTGTCGAACGGAAAATTATCCGCTGCGACTAGATGCGTTCGTATAAGTGGCTTGTGACATAGACGCTCTTGACGCCGCGATAAGATACGCCGAAGTGCTGATCGCGATTTGCATCTTTCTGCGAAGGGGGATGGTAATTAACCGAGTTCTAGAACGACAATGGGGCGGGGGTGAGAGACTGTTTGTAATTAACTCACATGCGAAAGGTAATTATCGTCTGGACACGACGGCTATGTGATGACCCAGTTTTTCATAGGAAAGCCCAGACGGTGTGACGCAAATGATGTCACGGTCTATCCATCTGAACAGGGGGTTGCTCATTGACTGGAATTATGCACACGACTCGACGACTCTGTTTGGTTTATCAGAGACGTTCATGAAATCAGACTTATTTTTGTTGCGCTGGAAAAGATTTGGTTTAAGATTCGCTTTATCTTAAGAGTACAGGGTGTTTTTTGCTCGAATTGGCAACAGATTGTGCTTAGCCTGGTTCATTTAACCAATTGAGTGCTTGACCCTTGGATCGAAAGCGATTGATCCTTCAATGCTCATAGATGGGGAATATGCTTCATTGAATGGCTACGACGCTTTTGGAGTAAAGAAAATGCACACTTCCTTACTCAGACACCGTTACATGCACAGAAAGTCAAATTTTGATCCACTTTAGAAGTCACTGCTCCAAAATTCTTTAAAAATGCGAGGCTGGATAGTGGGTTAAAGTGAAGAGGGAACGACGGAAAGAAAGGTTTCAGAAATCAAGTCTTTTTCTGAAGGGTGCTTCATTAAGCGCTTCCTATTTTTAAATTCAAATAAAATAAAGTGTGTATAAGCTATCATCGACATTTTCTATTCGTTTGAAAGGCCTATCCATGCCATTGTGTGTGGAATCTAGCATCGTTAAAATGTCCACCGCGGCTTTTCTGGGTGGCGTGCATAAAAAATGACAAATTTTCCATGACTAGCGCATAAATCTGGCTGAATTTGACCGATTCCATGGCTCATGTTGCTTTAAGGGCCGCTGTGGTTTGTGGCTTATTCGCACAAAACTGCGACTTCAGAAAACCTCACAAGAAAAAGTCTAACGGGGTCAAATCGCACGTGACCAGTCCACACCACCTCCACGTAAGATGACCATGTCCTCGAATCTCTCGTGCAGAATTTGCAGCGTGGCGTGAGTTTTGTGGCACGTAGCGCCATCCTGTGGAAACCACATGTCGTTGGTGTCCATATCATACAATTCAGGCCAAAAGAAGTTTGTAATCGTCGCTCTTGATGATGATGGCGTGGCCAACGTCGTTCTCAAAGAAGTAGGGACTGATGACGCCGCCAGCACAAAATCCACACCAAACAGTGATTTTTTCGGGTTTCATTGGATGCTCTTAGATCTCATGTAGAGTGGGGATTGGTATCGTCCCAAATTCGACAATTTTGTTTGTTGACGTACCCATTCATGCCGATTTGGGCCTCATCGTTGAAGATGATTTTTCGAAGAAAATTAGGGTGAGTTTCTAACTCTTCCAGAGCCCATTCAGCGAACACATGTCGTTGTCTGTGGTCCATTACCTTCGGATCCTGAATCAGTTGAATTTTGTACGGGTGCAGCCTCAAGTCAGGATGCAAAATTCGCCAAGTTGTGGTCTGCGAAAGGCCGAGTTCTTGTGAGCGACGCGAAATCGACTGCGTCTCGGATTCTTCCGCACACTCTCACAAACTGCGGCGATGTTTTCGGCAGATCTTGCGTTTCGTCAACATGCGGGTGCTGTTTTATTGTTTACTGAACCAATGGACTCAAATTTATCCACTACGCTGGGAATAGTCCTCTCGGTAGGACGATTATGATGACCGTAAAATGGGCGAAGCGCACGAAACGTTTCCCGAACAGAAGACCAATTTTGATAAAACAAGTTTATCATTTGCACGTGTTGTTGAATGCAATGTCCATGGTCAATAGTGATTTGGCAAAAAAGACTGAATAAATGACAGCCAGTTTGACAGATGTAGCTTCAAGAATATCCACAAGAAAGGAGACCCCTTTGACTACGCCAACTATCGAGGGATAAGTCTCCTTAACATCGCCTACAAAATCTTCTCTGCCGTTTTGTGTGAACGCCTGAAACCATTCGTGGACAAACTGATAGGTCTATATCAGTGTTGTTTCAGGCCCAGGAAGTCCACCATCGATCAAATCTTCACACTACGGCAGATCCTGGAGAAGACCCAAGAAATGCAGATCGACACACACCACCTATTTGTCGATTTCAAGGACGCATATGACAGCGTGCATAGAGACGAGCTATACAGCGCCATGTCTAGTTTTGACATTCCTGTCAAACTCGTCAGACTGAGCAGGATGACGATGGAGAACTCTCGCTGCTCCATCAAGGTCGGTAACGAACTCACCGAGACCTTCAAGGTCAAAAAAGGTTTTAGACAAGGCGACGCGCTGTCATGTGATTTCTTTAACATCGTTCTTGAGAAGATCGTGCCAAAATCACTGGCCAACACAAGAGGCACGATCTTCCAAAAGTCTGTTCAACTGCTAGCTTACGCGGATGACATTGACGTAATTGGGCGAACACAGCGAGCCGTCAATGATGCGTTTGCTGGCATTGAAACGGAAGCGGCTAAAATGGGTCTGGCGGTAAACGAGGGCAAAACAAAGTATATGCTGTCATCGAGAAAGGACGCACAATATCGACGACTTGGCCAGAACGTCATCATAGGCAGCTATAACTTTGAGGTAGTTAAGGACTTCATCTACCTTGGCTCCGCGGTAAACAGTACAAACAACATCAGTACCGAGACCAAACGCAGAATAACTCTTGCCAACCGCTGTAGGCAATTGAGTAGTAGAGCCCTCTCTCGGAAGACCAAGCTGATTCTGTATAAGACCTTGATCATCCCAGACCTGCTTTACGGCGCAGAGGCATGGACAATATCCCAAGCGGATGAACAGTGTCTTGGCCTTTTCAGGAGAAAAGTTCTGCGCGCGGTCTTTGGTCCTGTTTGCTTTGATGGCATTTGGAGGAGAAGATTCAACCACGAACTATATGGGCTGTACAGCGACATGAGTCTAGCCAGGCGTCTCCAACGCCTAAGATGGCTAGGTCATGTAGAGCGTATGGACAACTTAGCTCCGGCCCGAAGAGTCTTCGACTCTGAGCCTGTGGGACAACGCAACAGAGAACGTCCACGTCCAAGGTGGCGCACACAAGTCGAGGGGGACCTCGGCCGGCTTGGTGTGCGAAACTGGAGACAGCTGGCGAAAGATCGTGCTGGCTGGAGAGGTATGTTGAGTGAGGCCCAGGTTCACCTCGGACTGTAGCGCCCTAATAAGAAGAAGAAGAAACAATAGAGTGGAATTTAATGCTTCCGAAACGCTGTCTACTGTCACTAAAGCGATTCCAAAATAATCAGCAATTATCCGTGAATGACACTTGCAGCGAAGAAATCCGAAAACTTTCCATACTCGGTATGTGTATCACTATGTGAAGGATCACATATTCGAGGTCGCCAAAAATGCTACGAAATGTCTGGGTTTCCTAAAACGATGCAAGAAATACTTCACCCCCTCTGATTTGGCTTCAATTTATAAGGCGTTCATTCACCCTAAGCTTGAGCTGGTCCGGTGCTCCCAAGACCTCTCTGCACCCGCTAGATAGAATACAACAGCGAGCGATACAATTTATAGGAGACTGTTATATCGTGAAATCAAAAGACTCACTCGAACATCGCCGTAATGTCTCATCCTCGTCATTGTTTTATCGCTATTTTAACAAACGATGCGCAAGTGAGCTTGCCAATTGCATTCCTCCCCTCCATGAATTCACCCGCAATACAAGTCTCGCCAGTAATGCTCATCGGTTCACCCTTAAACCTGTTTTCGGACGTGCAGTTAAGCTTAGAGACTAGTTTTTTAGCCGCACCACACGAATATGGAATGCTCTTCCCAGCCCAATACTTCCCACTCACTACAATCCGGGGACATTTAAGACCAATATACACATGGACCTCCTCTCCCTTGCTCCCTCTATACCTTCGGTCCGTGCTGTGTCTATCAGAGTGAATAAATGACAGCCAATTTGACAGATGCAGCTTCAACAATGTGGCCGCTATTAACTGTCAAAGTTCAGAAGTCCCTATTGGAAAATTTGTCTTCAGTTCAGGAAGTTTGCTTTAGATATCTCCGTGTTAAGGACTTCCAAGCCTAGAAGCCAATCATGGTTTAGGCTAGGTCTTCCTTTGTGTCATCGGCCCAATAAAGTACCACAAGTGCCAATTGTTTGAAGGAAGAGGCAACTCTGTCTCTCTACTCTCGATCCAGTTGTGCAGAAGCTGTTCAAAAATTCGATGCAATGACCTGCAGTTCGGAGTTCGTTTCGCACTCATAGCAAGGTTGTATATCATTAAATTTTACGCACTGCGTATGGAGGGATGAAACCGGTCGTTTCAAAGAGACTTAAGTCCAAACGTTGCTCTCTTCCCTTCACATAGAATCCGAAGGAGCTCTTTTGGTTGTCTGGCAATAAAATAGAGCGCCAATGTGGGAAAAGGCATCTTTTTTGACATCACCTGTCAACGCTTGTCACCTCAAGGTAGATTAACGTGTTTCCTTTTAAAATCCTCCATCCGAATCGTAGGAAATTTGAAATGTCCTTAAACACTCACGTCGATTTCCCTTCATCGGATTCACTTTTCCCCCACTTCCGATCGGCAATTGAAGTCACTCCTTGATTTCCCTGTCACAGCAGAGCGATTGAAAAACCCTCATCGTCTAGCCTACATTCAAGTCATCGCCTCAGTGAAAGCCCACCATCCGCGATAAAGCGGTTCGCCCGAACGCATTGACACACATTTTCAGTCATTTGCAAAAGACACATGTCACCTGAGTGAGGTAAATTCATCCAATCCACCGCGGAAGATGAATTCGCTTTAAATAGCTTTTATCTCCCCTCCGCTGACATCTCTTTTGAAGTGCAAACAACGCTCGCGAAAGAATACATGTTCGTATGCAAAATTTCGTTGTTTTTGGATCGCTCCGAACTGCTCGTGCCTTCCATCAGCAAACTCCTAGTGCTTCACTTTGGAATTCGATTACGTGGCGCGTTCGCAAATATTTGAAGTGTCATCGTGCTGGACGTGCGGAGACGTGCATGTGTGCGTGTGTGTGTGGATAGAACATGGAGAACGGGTTGTTTATAACTTTTGCACGTCAAAATGACAGACATGTGCTTACGTTCGTTTATTGTTTCCTGTATTTCCTGTGTTTTCTCTTTTGTTGTTTACCCCTGTTTACTGTTTTGTTCTTTTCCTCATTCTCCGCGGCCTACAATGTTGCCAGATAGCAGAGGAGAAGACTTTGAAGTGTTCGTTGCCTTTCAGGCGGACAAACAGACGATAGAGTGAGACACATTAGCTTAGTTGCGCTAATTTTCTCCCTTTCATGCGGTTCTGTTCCGCAAATTGACGAATACAGTGAACGGGTGTGTCCGTGAAGAATTGATTTTCCAAGGAAATCCGACTCAATTGAGATTGGCTGCGTGGAGCCGTGTATTTTGACACAGCGACACTGGTGGCGTTAATTGATGATTCATCGGTTGCAGACGCTGAGTTAGATTGACAGTTGGTCTCTTTTTGCCTCTCGCTCTGTGTTAATTTGACACATTTATGAAGTCCTCGTTTGACATGTGTCAATTCTTGCAGAACTTTGATTGAATCTCGTCCAATGATGCGATTTTTATGATTTTCACTTGTTGCGCTGACAGTTCTTAAGTGTCGCTGACGTTTGATAGTGTGATTGGTTCAAGTGTGACAGATGAGCGGCAGACAGTTTATTGTCGGGTCGAGCAATTAATTTGAAGTTCTGTGAAGAAGCCGAAATAAATGAAATTCTGTTTGGGTGGATGTTTTTGAAAACAGCGTTTGTGACAAAAGGTGAATGCATTGACACAAGAACAACTGCCTGTCACCAAATTTTAAGCTGCATTCACACTTCAAAAACGTACGTTTTTGAAAAATTCTAGTTGTTTTAAAAACTAACGTTTTTTAAAAACTCACCTTTTTAAAGAACTCACGCTTTTCTCACGTTTTTTTAAAAACTCACATTTTTGAAAAACTCACATTTTTGAAAAACTCACGTTTTTGAAAAATTCACGTTTTTAAAAAACTCACATTTTTGAAAAACTCACGTTTTTGACGTATGAATCCAGCTTCAAAGTTGTTGACAGGAAGTTCTTTTTGTGTCAATCCATTCATCTTTTTCCACAAACGCCATCTCCAACCCCTGTCCCTTCCAAACTCGGGAAGATATGAAAATTTGCAGCATCTGTCACAGTCACAATGAGCTGAAGAGCGTCTGAAATTTCATCATTTGTCATACATTCATGAATTGATAGACTAGCTCTCTCTCTCTTATCTGTCATAAGTCACCCGTCAATCTTCGTTTGAGTCCAATTTCTGTGTGTAAAAATTTGCTTTACAAAAATGGTTATCTGTTGACAGATGCTCTTTTAATCAATTTCACCGACAAAGACTGTCCAGAGCAATTTGGGAGGGGAAAGTCCAAAAGATGAGTTATCAGTGAATAGCGCTAAAAATATCTGTCAAGGGGTGAAATGAAAGGTCAAGTTTCGAAAGCGGAAATCTCGTATCAACGGAGAAAGAGTTCTGTGGCTGGGACATAGATGAGATGTCTGTTTTAAAAGAGACCCTGTGAGAGGAGGAAGACCTAGAATTTGCCGCGCGGTTATTGTTCGATTTTTGGGGGTTGGTGAAAAGGAATTGAATGCGTCTTGGATTCCTCAGAAGGTCCCTACGACTGTGTCTTTTCATGCCTTTATTTCCTTTATCATATCCTCCTCGAGGACAGAGATCTTCTTCTGGTGGACCTGGGCTTCAACCAACTTATTGAGGGCAAAGTTGGTTACTTTCAAGTCAAGTCAAGTGCTTATCAGAACTTGTTCAAAATTTCGGTTCAAAGAATTTTGTAGTTCAGAGTTCCTTTTAAGTGTCGTTGCCTACGTCACGAGTGCATTTATAGCTAGGTCATGAAAGCGGTCTTTCTAAAGCTAGTTAAGTCCGCAAGGTCAAATTAAAGTTGCCAAAGGTTGCTTTGTCCCTTCCACATCTAAGCCGGAGGAACTACTTTGTTCAATAGGCGTCTAGATTTGAAAGTATTCTTTTGACATTAGCTGTCAACACTTGTCTCCTTAGGCATATGTGGAGCATTAGTGTCGAAGTGAAGGAGACTTGTTTATCTTTGCCTGGATATCATGTATTTGATCGCAATATGCTGATTCGATCTGTTTATTTAATAATAATAATAATGGCGGCGCTACAGTCCGAGGTGGACCTGGGCCTAGCTTCTCAGCAAGGCTTAAAGGCTGTTAAAAGCAGTGACCTAAAATTGTGGAGCCCACCGAAGAGGCTTTCTAGAAGGGAACTTGTTTCCAAAATTGACTACTTGAATCCTGAATTGAATTTCAATTTGCTGCTTAGTCATGTTTCTTTAAGATTGCATACAAATTTCTGATCAAAAATATTAGTTCATTTTTAACTTTAAATTAACTTAAAATGGATCGTGGATTCTTAATTCATCCAAAGTCAGAAAGTTGATTCAGATGCTCGTTGGGCTTATCAGACAAAGATCCATTTAAACAGTTCGACTTTGATCAGAATTTTGCCTCAGGCCTAAATTGTGTCTTCTGTTTCAAAAATCTGCAACCATGAGGAAATAGGTTGTTTGTAGCCTAAAAATATTCGAGAGAAGACTCATGTTGTCCAAATCGTTGCAAAAGTGTGACCGTTGGAGCTAATTTCATAAGCTCTCTTGAGAAAATTTTAAAAGATTCCGATTAAGATCGTGGTTCACTAATCATTGGGCAGCAACTGTCTAAGATGAACTAACGACTCATTGACGCTTATCAAAAATTCAGTCAAGACTTTTATCGATCAACCATCTCAATTTGACGACTTCAGATCAAATCAGATCAAAACTGATTTTTAGCTCCTCCGAAAACTTTAAGGGATCTCTACAAAAATTTGAAGCAAATCTAAATTTTATTCGATCACAAAGTGTGACTCTTAAGAGAGAAACGCATTTGATATGCCACAAGCCTTAAAATGCTCTCCATTTCGAAATCCTTCCTAAAAAGTGTCTGATCAGTTTGATCGGTGATCATGATGCTCGCCGAGCACCAAAAGTTTTCATTGTTGAAGGGCTGTGTTCAAGAATTTTATGGAAAACTTAAAGAATGCCGAACAATTCTTGGTGTTGCGGTCTTGGTCATGGTATCGAGATCAGTCAAAATTAATTGATTTCTTTAAGAACCAAGTTTTGATAGACGATCACCACACATCCTCGAATTAAGGAGGTACAAATATCAGTGTTGGATGAGGCCCATGTACGTCTCAGACGGTAAAGGCATCAGAAGAAGAGAAGAGGAAAAAAACAATTGAACATTCTAATTAGTGCTTACTGTGCATAATCTCAGGTACCCTCACTCGAATATCCAAACAATGCCTCTAGCAAAAAAAATTTGCTCGACGATCAATATGCTCATCGAGCACCATCTCTTTGGTAAACGGTCACAACGCTCCGGGCTTTCAGAGTCAAACAGCCTCAAGTAAGAGGGGTCATAGCAAAAGTACATCCTCAGCGTCCAACTATAATTTTTGTATACAAAAATGTACGACCCTTTTTACAACTGGCTTCAAATAGACAACAGTTTGCTCGGTGATCACAGTGCTCGCCGAACGTTAGACGTTTTCAGGGTTGTGTTCATGAATTCTATGAGAAACCTTAAGAATACCGAGCAATTCTTATCTTCTACAATAACGATCTTTTGATCGACGATCACCACACATCACCGAATTTGGGAACTATGAAAAAAGAGTAGAGCACTAAAGTTAGGTTCGTTCTATGCATACTCTCAGGTATGTTTACGGGAACATCCAAAGAATGCTTCTTTCAGAGTCAAAACAGTTTGCTCGACGATCAAAATGCTCATCGAGCACCGGAAGTTGTAATATGTAGAGAGATGAATTCCAGAACGTCTCCAAATGTTTGCAAGCAATATACGCTAACGATGCTTAAGACTTTTAGACCTGCAGAGTGTCAAGTAACGAAGGTCATTGTGGGAGTACATATGAGCAGCGAGAACAGTTTGCTCGGTGATCACAATTCTCATCGAGCCCCAGACGTTTTCTCTCGTTTCGAGTTCTCTTCTATCACTTTGGCATACTTCCGTTGTAACAAAATCCTGCTGTCTTTCAAAAGTGTCAGCGTGTCACTTAATCTCCCGAAATCATGAGTCGCTTTGCTTGGTCTTCTCGTTCACGTGATAAATCCATGCTCAGCCCTATAGACTATCTCAAGTTGACACAGATTTCTACAAAACAAAACACGATTTCCTTCGCAAACACGATCAACAGACTTTGTTTGCTTGCTCGCATGCCGCTGCCAGAGCGGAGCTAATCTGCCAACCCAAACAGACGCAGAAGCCGCACAGCCTCGCACAGAGGCACAGTGACAACAGAAATTATTTCATTCATAATTATCACATCCGATTCATGAATTAAAAATACGCGCGAGCGCGCGTTTCATCCGTGTACCCAAAAGCCGTCGTCGTCGTCGCTGTCGTCGCCCCACTGCATCTCGTCCGAGGCAGTATCTCATTCTGGTAATCCAATGGAACGCCACACACACACCGCACTGTTGACAAATCTAATTTAGCACATTGCGCAGCACGTCGCAGAGGCTGTCATCTAAATATTTGCCTTGAATCGCGAACAGCTGTCACAAGGTCCCAGCGCGCGTTGTGTGCGTGTGTGTGTGCGTGTGTGTGCTCTGCGCGCTGGCCGATGGGAACGTGCGTCCATTTGTGAACTTGACAAGTGCGTCCCGGCAGCGGCCTATTTCGTATCCAAACCGTGTCGCGAATATCGGAGGTTCGACCTAAAACCGATCCACACCGATAGAGAGAGAGAGAGAGAGAGAGAGAGAGCGTGTGTGGGAGAGAAACAAACACAGGAAGAGGAGGAAGTAGATTCGTTTGTTGCACGCTCTGCTGCTGGCGAAAGATAAGCCCATGTGATGGAGCCGTAGTCGGCTTATCAGTGCCTCCCTCCCCCGTCTGGGACGGAGGCGGATGTTGACGTCCAGGCCGAGCGCGTACGGGGAGAGTGTGTAACACAGGCGGCCCGGCAAGGCGTGTGTGGAACTTAATTACGGAATATGATGTAACATCTCGATGAGAGATTTGGGGCCAGCAGCGGTGGTGGACCGCTGCGTCTCCGTCACCGCCACCGTCTCACCGCTTATCGCACAGGGTCAGCCCCGAAAAAATGGTGCCGGAGGAGGAATGTGTCTCCGTCCAGCTTGGGCCGTTTCTAATTGATTGCGCCAAACGTGGGGCGACGGTAATCCGGGCCAGATTATTAATACTTAGTTATCGGGGACGTTGGCAACGTTGTGGCATGGCATGGGACCCCTCTCGCACTGGGACGTGACTAAGGCGACAGCTTGCCCTGGACACTCGAGTGTCACATTTCTTCTCATGCATGTCGGTACATCTGTGTTGTTGTTTTTGTTCTCGTTTCGACGCCCCTAATCTTTCGCCGAAGGAGACCGAGAAGGATGACACGATGAGTGCGGAGGGAAGGCGCGGGGAAAGGTCGTCAAAAATTGATTATGTCCAGCAGAGTAACGAAATTAATCACTGATGGTTGGGAAATGGACGATGTCCATCAACATGCCGCACGGGGCGTCGGGTTCAAGGAGAGTGATTGTTTAAAAACAAACACCGACCAGAGGGGACGAGAGTTTCGGAGTTTGAGGCGTTATCTCATGAGTGAGTGTTTTTTTTTTTTCATCGGGGGGAGTATCTCGATCAGAGTGCCTTTGAGAAAATCCCCTAAGACGACTTGTATAAAGTTAATTGCTTTCCAGGGGAGTGGTGTAGGCTTTTTGGGACTTTTTTTGGGAGGCAGGCGATGGGATTAATGAAAGTTCGTGCTTCAAAGGGACCTTCGATTGATTGTCGGGAATATGGTCGGCAAGTTGTGTGAAGTTTGCGAGAGGGCCGTGGGTAGGGTGTGAAGATTGGGGCACGTTGCTTTTGGAATGTCTTTCGATTCAAGTTCAATGTGAGGAACAACTTTGACGGGTGGATTTGGTTGTTCCTCGTTTCTGCTTGTATCCGGGCAAGGCGAGTGTTGTTCCTAAGCTTAACTTTGTCAGGGGAATTGGTTGGAGTCAACAAAGAGGACATTTTCAGTACTCCGACTGTAAACAGTTTCTAAACCGTTTTCTCTAATCGTATCCCGACTGCAGACAGTTTAAGTCTTGCTGTCCGTTCAGAAAGAGTAGAAATGTGAGATGCGTCGCTATCGTCATCGTCCCTAGAGGCAGCGAAAAGCATCAGACCCAAACAGACTGAAAAGAAGTCTAAAATCCTTCAAAAATCTTAAGGAATCTGCACCAAATTTCCGGCAAATCTAAACTGTATTCGATCATAACAATTATAAAGTATATCCCTTAAGAGGCTTAGGCCGCAAGCCTTGAAATGCACATCTCCTGGTTGAAGATGTCGCATGCAATTGAAAAGAGACCTCAATCAACTGAATGTCTGCAAAATAAAACAGCGTTGGTTGAGGCTCAAGTCCACCTCGTACCTCTTTATAAAAAAAGACTAGGACGACGATGACTCTCAAAAATGGTTGATTCACCACCGAATGCTTAGTTGGTTGGAGTAACTCCCCAGATCATCAGAGTGACTGAGTTTTGATCGGTGATCGTGATGCTCGCCGAGCACCAGGCGATTTGCATTGGTGAAGGGCTGTGTTCAAGGATTTTATGGGAAACCTAAGGAATGCTGAACAGTTCTTAATTTGCAACATCTGTTGTTAAGAGTATCTGAAACTTGCAGTGTTAGTCATGGTTTCAAGATCAGTCAAAATAAATGTACTTCTCTACGAACCAACTTTTGATCGACGATCACCATACGTCCTCGAATTTATGAGCTATAAAAAACAGCCGAGCACAGTAGTTAGTGTCGTTATATGCACACTCTTGGAAGTGCTCACTGCAGTATTGAACATCCAAACAATGTTTCAAGCAATAAAAGTTTGCTCGAAGATCATGATGCTCTTCGAGTACCGTCAGTTTGGATTCTGACGCTCTTCGAGTACCGTCAGTTTCGATTCTCTATTTGTGCGGACGCTCCACTTGTCCGGACACTCTATTTGTTCGGACGTTCTACGCTCTACTTGCCCGGACACTTAACTTGTCCGGACGCTCTATTTGTCCCGACGCTCTACTTGTCCGGACGCTCTACTTGTCCGGATGCTTTATTTGTCCGGACTTTCTACGCTCTACTTGTCCGGGCGCTCTATTTGTCCCGACGCTCTATTTGTCCGGACTTTCTACCCTCTACTTGTCCGGACGCTCTACTTGTCCGGAAGCTCTACTTGTCCGAAAGCTCTTCTTGTCCAGACGCTCTACTTGTCCGGATGCTCTATTTGTCCGGACTTTCTACGCTCTACTTGTCCGGACGCTCTACTTGTCCGGACGCTCTACTTGCCCGGACACTTAACTTGTCCGGACGCTCTATTTGTCCGGACTTTCTACGCTCTACTTGTCCGGACTTTCTACGCTCTACTTGTCCGGACGCTCTATTTGTCCCGACGCTCTATTTGTCCGGACTTTCTACCCTCTACTTGTCCGGACGCTCTACTTGTCCGGAAGCTCTACTTGTCCGAAAGCTCTTCTTGTCCAGACGCTCTACTTGTCCGGATGCTCTATTTGTCCGGACTTTCTACGCTCTACTTGTCCGGACGCTCTACTTGTCCGCACACTCTACTTGCCCGGACGCTTTACTTGTCAGGATGCTTTACTTCTACGGGCACTCTGCTTGTACACACGCTCTACATGAACTAGTGCATTACACCCCAGTGCTGCCAGTTCTACAATTCAGACATACGCATGGGCCCCGAAAATGTGTTGACTTTCCAGGTCCTTCCTTCGATTTCCCTAGATTGCATTCTGCAGCAACAAGCAGAACGATGCGAATTGAATTTGAAGTCGACATAGCCTCTGTGTCCTCAGTGTCCAGAAATGCTTATGGAAACTTAAGGAGAATTAAGCTGTCAATTGACATTTGCATACGTAGAGAGCCATTCATTTCCCTACTGCTTAACACGTTGAGTGCCACATGATACCACTTTAATCTCACACGAATTTGGCCTTGCTGTGCCGCGCGAGACCGGAGTGTAATCGAAGTGTCAATGAAAAAAAAAATCCCTGGCCTGTGGGGACAGTTTTTCGGATTGTATGGTGACACTCAACGTGTTAAGTAGGCAAAAGTAAACGAACTTAACGAAACTTAACGAATCGCTTATAATTTCTTTTTTTCGGATGTTTTTTGAAACTATACTGGAGCACTCAGACTCAAAACTGGTCCACTGTACTGCCAGGTAGCAACCTACTCCAGTGTCGTTAGATTGATCCCAACGGCAAATGGTGACTGGACCAGATTCGATTTCACTGGGATTCGAACCTGGGACCCGTTTAACTTGGGGCAGGCACTTGACCAACTGCGCCATCCAGTCGCTAATCGCTTATAATAGTCAGTCAGTGTGTCGTTTTGTTGTATTTGCTTGGTTGTTTCATTTTTCTTACGTGTAAGATTCCGTACGGCCATTATAGTTGGCGATATCGCCCTCTTCCCGTTGTTCAAATCGAGGAAACGAAAGTAAATGAAATATCGTTGCCATTTTCGATTTTTGTGTTTGAATTATGAACATCGACAGTGCGCTACTTCTGGGGCATCATTTATGTACTCTTTGATAGGCATCACTTCTCTCATTTTGACCGTCACAAGTTTTTGACTGGACATCTTGCCACTTAAAGTAGATTTCCGTGCGATTTGGAAAACCATGTGTTTTTATCCTGTTCTTCTTACTAGTTGTCGGTTAAATTATTATCATAAATGATGATTTTGACATTGTTGACAATTTTTTGGACACAAATCCCTGATTCGAGTTCAAAACGAAGCCGGATTTTGACAGGAGTTTCAAAATGTCGTTCAAAATTGTGTGGCTTTTTTTTAAATTTTTGACATTCAGAGTCAAAACTATCAAATTTAGAACACAATACAATCAGTCTCTATTGCAATTTAGTTTTATCTAATGTTCAAATTTTCAGTGATGCCAAATCGCAGCAGCAGATATCGTAAAAAAGCATATATTTCAGAAAACCAAAGATCAAGTATCACTCAAAAATTTTCAAATTTACTTATTTCAGATTCTAAAAACCAAACGAATAACAGAATAATATCTAACTGCCGTAATCTACTCGCCACGTAACTGCAACTAAAACCCCCCAGAACATAGAAAATCTAAAGTAACTACTCACTCGATTGAAATCAAATCCCAAGCGATGACACTTGTCAAATAATCAAAACCGAAGTTCTCTGCTCGACTCGATGAGAAGGAGACGTGAAACTGTGTAATCTAACGTGTCTTCAAACCCAACGTCTTACGCGCGGCAAACAGACAGACAGAAACACTTGAACTCGGGCGTGAATCGTCGTGTGTCGTTAACAAAAAGTATGGTACGCATGAATGTAGCCACAGGACCGGAACAAAAAACACACAATCATTCGAATATCAATAATGCGGTAGCACACAACAACAACAATAATAACAACAATAACAACAACAATACGAACAGCAACAAATCGAATATAAAAACCAATTTTCAAAGCGGCAACAAGCAAATCACACAAGTAGGGATGGTTGTGGGCGTGCAGCAACAACTCCCTCAACAGCAGCAACATCAGCAACATCAACAGCAACAACAACAGCAGCAGCAACAGCACTATCCACGACATCACCAGCAATCCTCACCAGATGGTTCGTCATCGTTGCCGGCGTCACCGCCACTTATCCAACAGACGGCAACACCACCTCAAGGCGCTACCTTAGTGCCGCCGTGTGCGTTGCATCATCCCCAACAACACCAGCAGCATCAGCAGCAACAGTTGGCAGTCATTGCTGCAATGCATCATTTGGCCGCTGCCAGTGCCGGTGGAGTCCCAATGAACCACCATCAACTGCATCATGCTGGGCCGCCACCACCCCCACACCATCATCCCATTCATCCGCATCATCATCCGCCACCACAGCAGCCGGGCGGTGGGCAGCAGCAGCAACAACAGCAGCCACCACAGCAGCCCCACGAGAATGGACACGGCCCGAATGGTGGCAATGTCAATGGGAATGTGAACGGTGGCGGCATGAACGGCGTCGTGGCAACCACTGCTCAGCCACCGCCAAACGCCGGACCACCGCAGCCACCGCCCCCGACACCGGTCTACATACAATATCCGGGAGAGTTCTTTCCTGCCACTGAGTACTACATACCGCATCATCATGATAACATGTGCCCTGCGCACCACCAGCCCATGTGCACTATGCCTTCAGAATATGGTAAGACTTTTGTTGTTCCAAAAAAATGGGGTTATTCCCGCTAGTTTTTTGTCTGTTTACGTCATGGGAAGGGGTTTTTCGGTCAGAAATTCAAGTCAATGACAACGTTAGGTCGGTCGTTGTTAGAATGACAAAGAGGTTGGTTAAGAATTTTGTCATGGAGTTGAAAGATCTCACTCTCTTTTGATAAATCCTGACATATTCTAGTACAAATTCGTCGAAATTTGACTTCATCTCATGACTTTTTTGGCAAATGACACTCGTCCTTAAATGTCACTTCTGCCAAAGTTGGACTAAATTCAAGCAGAAAATTTTGAAATGAAAATTTTTTTTAGAAAGGCTAAGATTTTTGACCAGGTTTCGAATTTTTGACACACCTAAAATTTTGAAATTTTTGACACGCCTAAAATTTTGAAATTTTTGACTCACCCACAATTTTGAAATTTGAGGTGAGTCAAAAATTCGAAAATTGATCAAAAATCTTAGTCTTTCTCAAAGTTTTCGAAATTTGATCAAAAATTTTGGTCTTTCTTCAAAACTTGTCACACTTTCTTAACGGGACAGCAGTCGATTTGAACTTTTTCGGTTCCATTTGTTCCAAATTGTTGAAACCATCAAATTGACAAGATAAAGAAAATGCCAAACATTTTTGAACAATTTGGAGCCACTGTCTACATTGGACTCGATTCATAGAATGATCATAATTTCGGTATATCTTTTGGCTTACTTCAGATGACAGCTTCACAAGTTTCCAAGAAAAATCAAGAAAGGCCCAAAATTTGATCGAAATTTTTTGGACGAATTTTACGTTTCCTTAATTTTTTGACACTTCATCACTTTTTTGACTTCTTCCTCGTTTCTTAGCAAAGATTTTCAAAAAATGTTTGCTTTAAGATGTAGGTCCTTTACTGTTCTTGTAACCTTGTGCTTATAAGGTTTTTATTGAGGTGAGCCTAGAACTCAAGCTTCTCTAGGTAGCTTCCAAGGTCCTCTGCATCGATTTTGGGCTCGATCTTGTTCTAAAATGTTGGGTCAAGCTGCAGACTTTGACACAAGATTTTTTCGTACCACGTTGCTTTATGTCCTCAGCCATTAAAGACGTTGTTATCGTAGTCCTTTGACTAGATTCGTTTCAATTTATGCAGGATGACCAGGTAGGTAAGTGATGCCCTTGCGACTGGTGTCGCGGCTCACCTAGACCAACAGCTAGATCAATCGTGCCCTGGGTATGGGTGGTACCCCGTGAGACCTACATTTCCACCGAAGATTAGAACCACTCAGATTGTTATGTACATCTCTGGAGGCGTTTATTCAGATCCTCCAACTCGTCGAAGACATACGGTCTAGTGTTAACAGTCTCCTTCCTCGTAAATCTGAACAATTGCAGAGCGGGTGGCGGACGGACTCTATATCCTCCTCGTCCTTGTAACTTGTACAAACGTCGCTACGGCATGGGTGCCTCCTGGCATTGGTGTCTATCAGACAATGTCCGGTGAGGACTCCCACTATCATTCAAATACCCTTGTGACTGATGTTAATCATTGAAAATGGTTTATTCCTGTTCAGCACCGCCCATGGGACTCTCGTAGTTGAACCAATGTCCAGATTCAGTCATCGCTCAATTACCGTTTAGAATTATAAAATAGTCAAGTTGACAAAACGTCAACAAAATCTCCCGCGTAAACACGGTGACACTCTGTCTGGTACTGGAACAAGAAATAGAAGACGAAACCGTCGGTTTCGGTGGCTTTGGCTGTCGGAATATATGGTGATCGTTTTTCCCGTCAAATTAAGTTCTTCTTTAAGTGCTGCCACCTCCGCTTTGAAAACTCTACATTTATCGCTTAGGTTCAGGGATCTTTCGAAGAGCTCACAGAAGACCCCTGCTCCTGTTCCTGCACCTGCTTTTGAGCCATCAATGTATAGGGAGATCTCTTTGCCGACCACCGCTGATAGCTCTTTCCAAACTCTCCTGCCCGGGATTCGGGTGGAAAACTTCCTTGTGGTGGTCAGGGTTTGTGACAGGAGATCCGACGTTATGCACCTCTGTCCATTTTGAGGGGATGGACACGTGCTCATATGATCTCCCTGCCCACAATCTTTACTTCCCTGAGTCTCATCGCAGTTGAAGGCGCTCTTCTACTGCAGAAGATGTCAAGAAGCGTAACATACAGTAGCAGCTCGAGCGGACTTGCAGACATAGCTCAATTGAAAGTTTGACACTTATGATCTGGTACATACTCTTTTTCTTCTTCTTCTTCTTTTTCTTCTTCTTTGTGTAGCGCTACAGTTCAGGATGGACCTGGGCCTGAACCGACAAACCTCTCCAGCTAGCACGGTCTCTCGCTAGCGGCCTCCAATTCCGCACACCAAGTTGACTGAGGTCCTTTTCCCCTTGTGTGCGCCATCTACAAAGCGGACGTCCTCAGTTGCGTTGTCCCAATGACTAGGATTCGAAGCTGTGTTGTCCATCCGCTCCACATGGACTAGCCATCTTAAGTGTGTTATCCCTAGACGCTTGACTAGGCTCATGCTGCCGTACAGCTCGTATAGTTCGTTGTTGAATCTGTTTCTTCAGATGCCATCAACGCAAACAGGGCCAAAAATTGCACACAGAACTGGTCCATACTCAGAAGACTTTATTTACTTAATGTACTCGTACTTCAAAAGTGACAAAAAATGGTATTCGTCTGACTGTTAACTTCATCACTTTGGTCCAAGACTATCAATTGGAAGGTTCTTCATGATGTTTTCGTTTCAACGGATGTTCTATTTGTCCGGACACTTTATTTTCCCGACGCTCTACTTGTCCGGACTCTCTATTTGTCCCGACGCTCTATTTGTCCGGACTTTCTACGCTCTTCTTGTCCGGACACTTAACTTGTCCGGAGAAAAATGGTATTTGTTTAACTATTAACTTCATCACGTAGATCCAAGACGATCAATTGGAAGGGTCCTCATTAAGGTTTGTTTTCAAGGAAAGTTGGCACCATCTTCAAAGGTCCAGCAATGATTTTCGCTGTCCACGAATTATAAGAATAGTTCTTATAATTTCAAGTTCAGCATTTTCGAAATACTTTCTTAATTTTTTCGAAATTTCCTACGACACCTACAAACTATCTGCCCTCCCTTTAACCCCATTGAACACAAACATAAGATGGCCTAGAAGTCGTTAGAAAAAAGCAAACCTGTCTTTATTTTTTGATCCCTCACTGTATGAAATTGAACTCACACTTGAAACTGACGTCCATTTGACAGCCACAGTCGATGTCCTTCTTTGATAAATACATAAAAGGGGAAATGAAATCGATTCCTTTTCGATTCAGAAACGAATTCGTCACAAATCCTAGCTTATAGCCCCCAAAACTTTGCATTGAATGTGAATGGCTTCCTTCCGGCTGTATGCAACGACTGTCCTCATAATCCCCGCTAGGTGTTGGTTCATTTTAATCCTTTATTGCCTGAATTATCAATTACCCTTGAACAGAATGGGAGACTCTGCCGAAAAAACGAATAAGAATTTGCAGTTTTGCGAGGAGCGGAAATGTGTGTGTGTGTCTTAATGTCAAAAAGTCTTGACTGAAATGAATGGTGACACTGAAGAGAACGTCTCAAATTTCCATTCAAAGTCAACTCTGTCAGTTGGTTCCCCTTGAACGAGGGACTCGGACATCGAACGTCAGCTCAACCGGTGTTAATGCAATTACAACCGCTTGCTGGGGGTCAGGTGATAGGGCTAAATTGAAAATTTAAACAGGGCGAGTGGGGAAACACGTCGAAAGATGGCGTCCCTTAGATTTTGACAGATGAGGGAAGAGAAACTGAAAAACTGAGCAAATGTGACAGCTGTCAAAAAATCGTGCGTCAAAAACAACAGTCACAGAAAAAAACTAATTTTCCAGTATTCCAGTGCCAAAATTTGTCTGCGAAAATTTTTTTTTTTGCGGAGGATTTTTGAACCCCTGCTGGAGTAATCAGACTCAGAACTGATAAATTGTTCTGACAGGTAACAACCTACTCCAGTGCCAAATGGCAAATGGTGACTGGACCATATTCGATTTCACTTGGATTCGAACCTGGGACCCCTCTAACTTGGGGCAGGCACTTAACCAACTGCGCCATCCAGTCGTACGTCAAAATGATTAGTGACAGAAAATGTTGGCCCGAATGACATTAATTTTCCAGTATTCTAGTGTCAAAATTCGCCTGCAATCATGAGACGAATTTAAAATCGGTGACAACCAACGGCGAGCCTGTGGGAGAACGGAACAGAGGACGCCCTTGATTAAAGGGCCAACCATTATGGTCGTACAAAAAATTAAGCTTATGTCATAATTCTGCTTTTTTTTCTTGCTTACTTTTCGTTTGGTTATGACATTTTTTGTACGACCATTATGGTTGGCCCTTTAATAAAGGTTGTCCTGTATTCCGTTGTCTATCGTTCAATTTCAAAGTGCCCATAATTGCTTATAGAAACTTAAGCGGAATTCAGTTCTCAACTGATGTTTGCATACGTATTCATTTCGCTCCTTCTTAAACAGGCAAAAGTGAACGAACTTGACGAAACTGAGCGAAGTGGTTAATATGGTCACATTGCATAATTTTTGTGTATTCGCTTGATTGCTTCAGTTCTCTTGTTTCTGTACGGGCATTATGATTGGCCCTTTAATTGGCGTCCGAAAGTAGTGAAGAACCTCAACCAACTTGGTGTGCGTAGCTGGAGGCAGCAAGCGAAATATCGTGCTAGCTAGAGAGTTGGTTCAGGCATTGGCAGCATTTTATTACTTTAGTGCTGCCTAAGTTTTTCTAAGTAGTAAATGTCAAATGTGACAGCTGCTGTCACAGCTGCAAACACATAAAATCATATGGAGGTGGCCACGTAAGCACTGAGCGGTTGCGATTTTTTTAAGTGACAGCGATGTCGCTCTGCAACCAAATCTTTCGATCGTTAAGCGACGAAATAAGAACATAGAGAAACTATATGTAGAATTTTCTTGATCGGTTCAGTTCTCTTGGTTCTGTACGACCATTATGGCTAGCCCTGTAGTTGCCGTCCACAAGTAGAAAGGAACTTCAACCAACTTGGTGTGCGCAGCTGGAGGCAGCAAGCGAAAGATCTTGTTGGCTGGAGAGGCTTGTGGTTCAGGCCCAAATCTACCCCGGCCGTAAGAAGATGACATTGGCAGCATTTTTCTACTTTGGTGCTGTCAAAGTGTTTCTTAGTAACAAATGTCAAATGTGACAGCTGCTGTCATATTCAAAAGCAGCTGATCGCCATTTGCACACTCGTTGCCTCTTCAAAAGTGGATCACTTTCATGTGCACATTCTCGTGTCATTACTCTTGGTAGCTGTCATTGAATTTATTCCAAATATTTAATTATTGACGAACTGTCAATGTCAAAAATTGATGCGATCAAGTTAACGTGAATAAGACGGACGTCTGATTCCCCGCACGACACGAAAACTTCTACGAAATCAACGTTCCATCATCCTCCACCCTCATCGAATCACAAACAGACGTCAAATACCCAGGAATTTCTCAGATGAAGGACATCTTTCGAATTCCTTTCTGAACAAAAACAAACTCTGACGTGCTCACTGTCAACCGCCTCCGTGCTTCATCTTCACTCTCAAAACTGAAAGACTGATTATATCTCAATCCGTGGGTGCATCTTTATTTTTCCAAGCACCCTGCCGCCATAAACCCTCCACCTACTGAACACACCCCCGCATTCGAGCACAGTTTTCTGACAGTCAACATTGTGGTCCCATAATTAAATGCTAATTGATGATAATTAAAAGATTAATTAAATGTTTATTATCGCCCGAATGCGAGCGGGATGGCCGGCTGGCTAGTGCCCGAACATACCCCACGCATGCATGCTCGAGTGTGTTCAAGAAGAGCTATCGATTTATCGTTGAGGGTTTTCCTTTCTTTTCCTTCATTTCGTTTTCCTTTTTGTTGTTGCTCATCCGATTGAGGGGATAAAATGCAATTAACGATAAAGAATGGCCGGGAAAATGAGTTTATTTTGTTTGCAAAACAAAAGCAAAAAGACCAAACGGGAGGAGCGCACAAACCACAGACGCGGCGGCAAAAGAAGTTCTGTTTAAACACTCAGTCAACCCCGTTTTCATTGTCCTCTCAGTTGTTACGCACGGCGAACGAGGCCAGCGCGCTGAGCTGAGCAGACGATGATGACATAGACCAGACGGCGAATTCAGAAATTCACTAAATAAAATTCGCAACAGACACACACACAAACGGCGAAAGACTGACAGCAGTTGTACTTGAATGTATTTATGAACTCGTCGTATCTTCGGATCTGACATCGACAGTGCAGCCAGACGACAGCCGAAAACATTAAAAACATAAAAAAGCGAAGAAGAAAAAAAACTGTCGACTATTTTGGGGGGCATGTCAAGTGGGATAGCGAAGACGCGATGTGTCGTTGTTGTAGTCGAGTCGTAGTCGTCTGTGTTGTCGCAATTTAATGCAAGTCTTGAGCGGGCGAGGGTGGTGTTCTTTTATTTTTTTTTCGGTAATCGTCGTACGTTCGGAAATGGGCACGACTAGTAGTCACAGTCACGATGACAGATTGAAGTGGTTGCGGTCGGGCGGGGGAGGAGGATTGGGGATTGCGCCTTTTGTTCGAGTCATTTCGAGAATAAGTGTGTGCTCTTCGTGACATTTTTGCAAACCAAACAAGTTGATTGAATATCATTTGATTGACGAAAAATTGAATTGTAAGTCAATTTGATTTGAGTCCCGGTTGCACACAAAGGACTCCATCTGGGGAGGGAGGGGACGTTTGGATGGCAGTCTCCCTCATCCGCTGTTGTCTGTGCGAAGGACTCAATGGGAACCACTTAAGCGCTCTATTGCAGCTTATTTGCCATGTTATTGGACGATTTCAAAGTTGAATGACACTTGAAGTTGTTTGCGCCGAGAAGTTCATAATCTTTGCATTAAGTTGACATTTGAAGTGTGTTTGTCATTTGAGCTGAGGTCGAATGACTTGGAATGTTCTCGAGCGACGAAAATATTCAGCATTTTTTTGACGGGGAATTTCCACGGGATTTTGAAGTTAATTGAAATGTTTACTGCTCGGATTATTGCTGTCGGTGGGCAGAAATTCGAGAGAGACGTACCAAAAATTCCTCTTCAAGTCCCATCATCAACGAAGAAGAGTTTTGTAGAAATTTAGGACATTTAGTAAGGTGTTCAAAAATTTGACAGGCGCAACAAGATGCTCAAAAATTTGACAGACGTCACTCAGAGGGAATCAGACGTGTTGCTTCCGAAAAAGGCAGAGTGTACACAGTCAGCTTGTTCTTTCGAGAGAAGGCTCTTTTACTCAATTGCATCTTAAGCCCAAAGAAACAGCGGTCGGCAAGAGTTATTCTGCGTTTGATCTCGGTACAGATGATGTTTGTACAATTTACCGCGGGACCGAGGTAGACGAAGTCCTCCATTACTTCTAAGTTATAGCTGCCTATGCTGGCGTTCTGGACAAGTCATCGATGTTGTGCGTCCTTTCTCGATGACAGCCTATTCTCGGTTTTGCCCTCGTTTACCGCCAGACCCATTTTAGCCGCTTCGTTTCAATGCCAGCAAACGCTCGCTGTGTTCGCCCAATCACGTCAATGTCATCCGCGTAAGCTAGCAGTTGAACAGACTTTCGGAAGATCGTGCCTCTTGTGTTGGCCAGTGAGTTTGGCACGATCTTCTCAAGTACGATGTTAAAGAAATCACATGACAGCGCGTCGCCTTGTCTAAAACCCTTTTTGACATTGAAGGTCTCGGTGAGTTTGTTACCGACCTTGATGGAGCAGCGAGAGTTCTCCATCGTCATCCTGCTCAGTCTGACGAGTTTGACAGGAATGTCAAAACTAGACATGGCGCTGTATAGCTCGTCTCCATGCACGCTGTCATATGCGTCCTTGAAATCGACAAATAGGTGGTGTGTGTCGATCTGCATTTCTTGGGTCTTCTCCAGGATCTGCCGCAGTGTGAATATTTGATCGATGGCGCACTTCCCGGGCCTGAAACCACACTGATAGGGACCTATCAGTTTGTTCACGAATGGTTTCAGGGGTTCACACAAAACGGCAGAGAAGATCTTATAGGCAATGTTAAGGAGACTTATCCCTCGATAGTTGGCGCAGTCAAAGGGGTCTCCTTTCTTGTGGATATTCTTGAAGCTACATCTGTCAAACTGGCTGTCATTTATTCAGTCTTTTTGGCCAAATCACTATGCACCATGGACATTGCATTCAACAACACGTGCAAATGATAAACTTGTTTTATCAAAATTGGTCTTCTGTTCGGGCAATGTTTCGTGCGCTTCGCCCATTTTACGGTCATCATCATCGTCCTACCGAGAGGACTATTCCCAGCGTAGTGGATAAATTTGAGTCCATTGGTTCAGTGAACAATAAAACAGCACCCGCATGTTGACGAAACGCAAGATCTGCCGAAAACATCGCCGCAGTTTGTGAGAGTGTGCGGAAGAATCCGAGATGCAGTCGATTTCGCGTCACTCACAAGAACTCGGCCTTTCGCAGACCACAATTTGGCGAATTTTGCATCCTGACTTGGGCCTGCACCCGTACAAAATTCAACTGATTCAGGATCCGAAGGTAATGGACCATGGACAACGACATGTGTTCGCTGAATGGGCTCTGGAAGAGTTAGAAACTCACCCTAATTTTCTTCGAAAAATCATCTTCAACGATGAGGCCCAAATCGGCATGAATGGGTACGTCAACAAACAAAATTGTCGAATTTGGGACGATACCAATCCCCACTCTACATGAGATCTAAGAGCATCCAATGAAACCCGAAAAAATCACTGTTTGGTGTGGATTTTGTGCTGGCGGCGTCATCAGTCCCTACTTCTTTGAGAACGACGTTGGCCACGCCATCATCATCAAGAGCGACGATTACGAACTTCTTTTGGCCTGAATTGTATGATATGGACACCAACGACATGTGGTTTCCACAGGATGGCGCTACGTGCCACAAAACTCACGCCACGCTGCAAATTCTGCACGAGAGATTCGAGGACATGGTCATCTTACGTGGAGGTGGTGTGGACTGGTCACCTACATCGTGCGATTTGACCCCGTTAGACTTTTTCTTGTGGGGTTTTCTGAAGTCGCAGTTCTGTGCGAATAAGCTGCAAACCACAGCGGCCCTTAAAGCAACATGAGCCATGGAATCGGTCAAATTCAGCCTGATTTATGCGCTAATCATGGAAAATTTGTCATTTTTTATGCACGCCACCCAGAAAAGCCGCGGTGGACATTTTAACGATGCTAGATTCCACACACAATGGCATGGATAGGCCTTTCAAACGAATAGAAAATGTCGATGATAGCTCACACACACTTCATTTTATTTGAATTTCAAAATAGGAAGCGCTTAATGAAGCACCCTTCAGAAAAAGACCTATCAGTTTGGTGACGAAAGGTTTCAGGCGTTCACACAAAACGGCAGAGAAGACCTTATAGGCGATGTTCAGGAGACTTATCCTTCGATAGTTGGCGCAGTCAGAGGGGTCTCCTTTCTTGTGGATCGGGGAAACGATACTGAGATTCCACTCATCGGGCATGCTTTCCTCCGACCATATCTTACAGATGAGCTGGTGCATGCGCCCTACCAGATCACCTCCAGCTGCTTTAAACATTTCGGCGGGCAGACTATCTGCACCAGCAGCTTTATTAGACTTCAGTCTCGATATCGCTATCTTGACTTCGTCTAGGTCTGGGGGACGGTATTCTCTTCTATCATCGTCCGTTGTGTTGAGTGGAACATTCTACCTGACAGCTGTATTTGTGTCCTCATCGCCGTTCAACAGTCTGCAGAAATGATTTTTCCAAATTCTCAGTATCGACTGCGAATCTACTATTAGTTGTCCATTTTTGTCCCGGCAAGCTTCTGTCCGAACTTTATATCCATTCGATAAAAGTTTTACCCTTTGGTAAAACTTTCGGACATCATTCCTGCCATAACACCTCTCCATTTCCTCGATCGCGCGTTTCTCGTGCTCTTTCTTTTTCTTCCTGAGAAGCCGGTTCTCTTCCCTTCTTCTCTGTTTGTAGAGCTCACGAACAGCTCTCGTGGTTCGATGCAGCGTTGCCCGGTAGGCTTTTTGCTTTGCTGCATGTGCCTGCCTGCACTTGTTGTCGAACCGGGGGTTTTTCCTAGGTGGTGTTTTAAAACCCAGCACATCAGAAGCGGCTTCTCTGATGGCTCTTTGACAACGTTTTCATTCTTCGTCTATTGTTAGTGTAGGCGACGTCGAACTTTTGGAGAGTTTCAGGGAGACTCAGTCGGCAAAGTTCCTGGGAGTCTGTTGCGATTGTAGCTTTTCGATGTCAAGCCGTGGTTGTCTTCCTCGACTCCGTTGTTCTCTCGATATCCGCGTCTTTACCTTGGCTACAACAAGGAAATGGTCCGAGTCGATGTTGGCGCCTCGGAACGTTCGGACATCAAGAATACTGGAGGAGTGTCTGACGTCGATCGCAACGTGATCAATCTGGTTGACGGTTGAATGATCAGGGGACCGCCAGGTCCCTTTATGGATGTTGAGGTGTGGGAACCGCGTGCTAATTACAGAGAGGTTTCGCCCCGTAACAAAGTCCACCAGCCTAAGTCCGTTTTCGGACGTGGTGTCGTGCAGGCTGTGTTTACCGATGACTCTAGCAAAGATGTCCTCTTTACCCAGCTTAGCGTTAAAATCTCCTAGAACAATCTTGGTGTCGTAGCTGGGGCATTGATCGTACGTTCTTTCTAGGAGATCATAGAAATCATCCTTGCTATTGTCCTCCGTTGGAGCGTGGGCGTAGATTAGGCTGATGTTGCCGAAAGACTGGAAAGACTTACTTATTTAAATTACAGTCCTTTTGATTTGGACACGCCCTCTTGCTTCTTCCATCATGAACTTACAGGGTACGGAACTCACACTCAAGATTAGAACCAGTGCTTGTATCATTCTGCGCCTCATCTCAGCAATTAAGAGGGATCTGAACATATCGAGATGGTGTGCTTTCAGAGCTCCTTAAGATTATCTGTAGAATCTGGGACGACAAAAGCATGTCAAAAGACAGTTCCATATGTCCCGTCCCGTCTCTGTACCTCATGCAACAACTACAGAAGTATATCCCTAGTAAATGTTGGCCATAAGATCCTGTTCGATTTACTGTGCGAACATCGTAAGCCTTTTTGCATCGCACTAATCCACACGATCCAGTGCGATTTCTGGCCTAGACTACACATGTGCCAAATCTTCACACTTTGCCAAAACCTAGCGAGTTTCAAATCGAAACGCACCATATTTTCTTCGATTTCAAAGTCCCAAGGCCGTCAGCGATGGAGGGCGACAATTGCCTGAGCTCAGACCCTCCATGGGTTGGTGGCCTGATAAGTAAGGCCAAACATATCGATGAGTTAGCCATCTATCGACAGCATTGCTAAGGCTGTGGCGCTTGATGGCAGATGAATTATGGACACTTGCGGTGATTTCACGTCAAAATTGCTAAAAAAAATTGTCTAGAGTTTAGTAGAAATCTGCTTCTCTGTTTGTCATTCTGCTCTGGCTCTGTCCTCGGAAAAAAAGTTCTAGATGATTTGGACTTGTAACTATGCAGGCTTCCAAGTAGTGTGTGGACGTCTATGCCTCAAGTGACGTCGTTTACTTCTTACGAGTCTCTCAGAGAACCAGAAAAATACTCATGGATGGGTCGAAGACATTCAGTTTTACAACAGCATCGCGGTAAAATCGTTTTCAAATCTCAATTTAATAGGGAATGTGGTCTTTCTTAGGGAGGAGATGTACAGCCTTGGCCAAATGTATTAGGCACACTTATATTGTTGTCATTGCTGCCAAATCGCTTATCGGAAGTAATTGTAATCAATTTTATGGCTTTAGGCGACACTGTCTGAGGTTGTAAGCAATTTTTATTTTCTCTTCTCATTTCATTAATTTGTTTGCTTTGTAAATCTTAGAGGGTGCCTAATACATTTGGCCAAGGCTGTACTTCGCTGGTTTGGTCACGTGGCACAAATGTCCCCAGCCTCAAGACTTCCGAGGCGTGCAATTCCATCAGGTAGGCGACCGCTTGGCAGACCAAGGACGAGATGGTTGGACAAAGTCCAAAAACTCGCCTGGGCATAGCTCCTGATGAGTTAGAGTCGATGGCGGAGGATCGAGTGGCCTGGAGGCCGGGGTCCCCTTTAGCCTTTAATGGAAAATTTTTTTATTTTTCCTCTTGCACACTGCGACCTAAAAATATCTATTGTATCGACGAGTTGGAGTTAATCCAAAAGATCTACCACTTCCCTTATGAAAGATAGTATATCTTTTGTAGTGGAGTTTTTCAATTCCACTGAAGTCAGTATTTCCCTATGGAGAATAGAATGTGCTGGTATGTTTCGTCTTCTTCAAGACAAAACCTACATTCCTTGTTTTGACACAAGTTCATTTTGTTGTGGTCAGTAAGAAAGCTTGTTAGCTTTCTTATGCTCTCGTTATCTAAGTTAAGGATTTCCTTATAGGAATAGGGTCTGATTAATCGCTTGGATTGCCTGAGACCTGACCCATTGGTCCAATGATCTAGGCGAAGTTTGTATTCCCATTCATTAATCAGCGCTGCAGTCGTTGTCCAATTAACAGTGCAGTACGGTTCAGGATCTATGAACGCAGTACCTGAACCCGCTCTAGCGAGTTCGTCTGCGGATTCGTTACCTGCAATCCCCTTGTGTCCAGGGACCTAGCCAAGTTTCACTTTGTTGTGTTTGGCTAGGGATTGCAGAGCATCGTGGCAACATTTGACGGCTTTGGAGTCTATTTGACTGGACGATAAGGCCTTAAGTGCTGCCTGGCTATCTGAAAAGATTTGTATAATTGCGACCTTGATACCTTTACCGAAATTTTTTTTAGCGCAGATCTCAATGGCGTGGATTTCGGCTTGAAACACTGTGGGACTAGACCCCATAGATCCATAGACACCAGCTCCGACTCCAGAATCCATTTTTGATCCATCTGTGTACCAAACTAGACTTCTGGGGTCTAGTGTTGGAACACCAGTCTTCCTGGTCCAATAATTCAACATCAACGAAACAATTCTTAGTGCAACATGCGGTTCACTGAAGATGATGATGAGGAGCCTCGTTAAGCTCAGTGGTTTGAGATCGGTTTAGACTCCTCTGTATTCAGAGACTTTGCGCTGAACCATTGAGGGAGGATTCAGCCGTGTTGCGTCTTGAATTTATACCTACATCTCAAGCCAGCGACTCATGAAGAGTTTAAAACAGAGGGAGTGCTGCTTCTCATTTTTTGACGGTCCCGGGAAGCTGCTTCCAGTCACAAACTTGATCTTTATTCTTCGTTCTTCCCTGAACTTTGCTCTGAATGCTATCGTATGCGATTGTCAAATCGATGCCTACACGGCCTATGTCCACGCGAACATTCCAAATTTCCTTGAGAATGATTTTTTTTTTTTCGGAGGATTTTTGAATCTCTACTGGAGCACTCAGACTCAAAACTGGTCCATTGTACTGCCAGGTAGCAACCATCTCCAGTCCGGTTAATTTGATCCCAACGGCAAATGGTGACTGGACCAGATTCGATTTCACTGGGATTCGAACCTGGGACCCCTCGAACTGGGGGCAGGCACTTAACCAACTGCGCCATCCAGTCGTGTTGAGAATGATTACTTCTCAAAAAAATAACATTTATAAAAATCAGGTTAGGTTCCACTTCTTGCTCAGCGCGTCCTAGACGGTGCAATGCAACTTTACCCATTTCTACGTGTCCACCTATCTGTCTTCATGACACAACCGTCCTTCGTTCATTTCCTATTAAATTCGCTTGAATATCCCTCCCCCCACCGCTCTTTTCCTGTCATCCGACCTACATTTGTCGCTCTCCTTCAGCAAACTCCCAAATTCTTCCCTCTCTCATGTCACACAGCGACAATGATTGCAAATTCCTGACAGATTATGTAGAAAGCGAGAAAGTTTTGCTCCTGCCCCAGATTCCCTCTCGGGAAATTCGTCTCATCCTCCGACTGAAACATCTTGTCCGAACTGTTGTCCATCTGCACCCTCACTCCACCCCGTCGACTGATCAAAGAACATTTTCTTCGGGCGAGCCTCGCCTCGGTTTTCCCAAGGACAAGCAGAGTCCCCACCCCGCCAAAGAAAACACGAAAAAATATGTTTACTCAATTAGGCGGGGTCCGCTGGCACCGCTCGCCACCGGCAGCTGTCATAAATGTGCCGCCTCCACTCACATGAACGGCGGCGGCGTCGTGTAGAGACATTCACAATCCGTCAATCTATTGATTCTCCAGTTTCAGAGACGCCCGCCCGAGACAAACAAGCAGATCCACTCAGAGGCTATTTTATGGCCGAGGCCATAAAGCGAATTGTAATTGTTCTAGCAGATCATTTCTCGAAACTAAACTCATTATCCCAACAAAGTATCTGTCATCTGCTGCTGCACTGGTGTGGGTGCTCACAGATGGTTTCTTTCGCCTCACGCCCAAGACAGAGAATGAGTGCTGTGTGGAGCTGTGGGGAGGGAGAGAGAGAGAGAGAGGGGAGAAATCAAATCAAATTTGATATCACACCCTATGATGACACATTAGTTCAACAACCGGATGCACTGGATCCAGTGCTTGGACGGCTCCCCTTTGCCGTATCGGCTCCCTCACAGCTGGCGCCCGACCAAGGGTGGGCCCGATGAGACGCGGCACTCGGCAGCCGGCAGTCGTGGCGGGCTGGAGTTGGGAGTTGCGTTCCAGTTTCTTGAAGCCCCCAGAGCAGGCATAATTAAATTATTTAAAGAAGAACAAATAAAAACAAAATTAAATTATTTATGTACTTCTCCGTCCGCACACACTCACCACTCGTACAGGGACGCGCACACCACTCCATCCGCAGTCGTTGTCGGTGGTTCTCCTTTGAATGGGGGCGCCCCACCGCCACCGATTGAGGAGGGTGGGGGCGTAGTGCCGGAGGCAAGAGTTTAATTTAATTGCTCGAAGGGGCGCTGCTGTGCGCTGAGTGCTACTGCTGCTGTTGTCGGTGCTGATGGGGGGTGGGTACATCTTGTTAGAACGCCATCTAACGAATGTACGTGCACAACAGAGAATGGCATCTACAAAGTGGAACATGATTATTACGGGCATGTTTTTGGCCTTTGATCATCGTCCGCCTCCCGTCGACACAGCCGCCGACGAGCGGGAAACGGGAAGTGTCTTCGTGCAGTCGCATGCGGGCCGAAGGGCACCCTCCATCGATGCACGCCTCCCGAACGAATGCACAAGAAATTCGAAGTCACATTTGCTTTTCATTTATTAACCCACCGCGCCTCAGAAGGGTAGAATGACCTTTTGACTGATTTCACAAACAATGGCTTCCCCTCCTCTCTGCCCGTCCGCTCACCCACTCTGTACTCAAGATTAATGAATGAGATATCTATTATGGCTAAATGATGAAATGAGATATGGCGAGCTCAGTGGAGCTGCGCTGAGAGTAATGAGAATGGAAATGAAAATAAAATTTATTTTTAACGACGGAGGGGGGGACGCGCTGGCTGGCGATTGAGTGGAGCTGTGTGAAATTCGAGACTCTTCCCGTATGAATAATGCAAAGCGAAACAACGCACACCAGCCACACCAGGGCTTGTGTGGAATGGACTAAGACAATCTATCTTGTTGCCTCCCCCTTGTCAGAAGGGAGGGGAGGGCGAGTTGAGTTGACAAATGAAGAAATGGAATGTTTGTGTATCACTGCAAGTGCTGCAACGATTTATTCTCATCAAATTCGATTTAAAATGAACGAGGGATTGGCGGAGGAGCGAAGTCCTCTGATGATGCGAAAGATTGTTTCGCTTCAAGTCTCCGCCTGCACCCACCAGCTGAAGCTGAAAAGTGGGAAGATCGAAATAACGATTCAATTAAAAGACACTCTGCGACCAAACAAATTTGTCGGGCATTAATCTTTGATTTGAAAGATGGGAGGCAATTGAAACAGGATCAATAACTTGCGCTTGGGCATAGCTCCTGATGAGTTAGAGTCGATGGCGGAGGATCGAGTGGCCTGGAGATCTCTCGTGCATGCATTGCCCCCGCGACCCCTTTAGTGGAACATGCGGGTCACTGAATATGAGATGAGGTGAGATGAGATCAATAACCGTGATTTGCAGATGAATACTATGAAGGGTTTTTGCGGAAAGATGCAAGTCAACAATCTAAAGAACCTTCGTTAAGTTCGTTAAAAAAGGGTTCCATCTGTTGTGGTGAGTCATCCATCGTTGACATGTCAAGGAAGTTGGTTTTGCTGTTAGAGAGGCAGTTAGTTAGGTTAATTCAGCCATCTGACTGACATATTCATACGTAGACAGCGATTCATTTCGCTCCTGCGTAAGTAGGTAAAAGTGAACGAACTTAACGAAACTGAATGATTCGGTTATTAAAGTCACGGTATATCATTTTTATGTATTCGTTGGATTATTTCAGTTCTCTTAAGTTTCCGTACGAAGTTTGAAGGACTGACAAAAACAGGAAATGGCATTTCGATCGTTGTGTTGAAGATTTTGCGGTTAGTGGCAATGGATTCAGAATGATAACTTTTTTACATCAAAGTACAAAACCGAGGGGTTTTTCAAAAGGATTTGAAGTCTAAACCATTCCTTCCATCATCAAACTGAAAGTAGTGAGGAGTGTGAAGTGAATCTCCAATTTTGATGTCGACCATGTTCACAACTTGATTTCGTCGAATAATTTCAGTGGAAAGTTGAGAAGTGAAGACCTGAAAACATGCCCAATTGTGCACGGAAATGACCAAAGCTCGTTGATAAAAGTTAAAAAATTTAAAATACATTGGATTAAGAACTTATCCAAAAAGGAAATGACGCTCCTGACGGGCTATCCAACAAGCAAATTACGCTTCTTGTTGGATAAGTGCTCCTTAACGTGACATTAAGTCTAAACAGCCAGCTACTACTTAGCAGGCCTACCACCCATATAGGGTCTGAGCCTGATATATCGCTGCCTTCCATCTTGGGCGGTCCTCGGCACGCTGCTCCCAGGCATCAAGACCAAGCTGTCTTACGTCCGCGGTGACTTGGTCTTTATACCGGAGGTTCAGTCTCTCTCCTCTCCTTCTCGAACCAGGATCCTCAGATTCGAAGACTCTCTTAGCTGAAGCGTTGTTGTCCATGCGCTCGATGTGCAGTCGACGGATTTTTGCCTTCCGAACTACATCCACATCCTGGTACAGCTCATAGAGTTTGCGGTTGTGCCTTCTCCTCCTTTCACCTCTTCCTCGCAGGACGGACCATATATCCGACGTAGAATTTTTCTTTCAAAGTCACCAAGAATCAGCTCCGCAGTTCTGCTTAGTGTCCAGCTTTCGGCTCTATATAGCAGGACTGGATGAATAAGAGTTTTGTGGAGCATGATTTCGGTCCTTCGAGTCAGGAGTTTTGAGCCCAGTTGTCTTGACAAACCGAAGTAGCATCGGTTGTCAAGGTCGAGTTTACGTCGGATCTCCACTGTGATGTCGTTCGTGGAGTTCACGTTTGCCCCGAGGCCCTTCGAGTCAGGAGTTTTAAAAACAGACAACAGCCTTTCGAAAACTTGAGCTTATATCACAATCAAATGAAGATCGTCAAATTTAAAAGTGTTACAATGCTTGAAACTTAAGGTGAATTCAGCCATCAATTGACATTTACATACGTAGACAGCGATTCATTTCGCTCCTGCGTAAGTAGGTAAAAGTGAACGAACTTAACGAAACTTAACGAAACTGAATGATTCGGTTATTAAAGTCACGGTATATCATTTTATGTATTCGCTGGATTATTTCAGTTCTCTTAAGTTTCCGTACGACCATTATAGTTGGCCTTTTAAGCATGTGTCAAAATCAAACGAAAGGGACCAGCAGCATCGTCAAATTTCAAAATGTCCACAATTGCTTATAGAAACTCAAGGAAAATTGAGGTATTAACTGACATTTGCATACGCAGCGATTCATTTCGTTTCCGCGTAAGCACACAAAAGTAAGCGAACTTAACGAAACTGAACGAATCGGTTTTTATAGTCACAGCACAGGGTGGACGCCGTGGCCGTGTGGGTTCGTGTGTCGACCCATGCGTCTTTGACTTTCACAGTCTAGGTTCAAATCCAAGTCCAGATTGTCAGTTTTTTTTTGAAAAATTGTTCACGGCCCCACCTCTTGCGAGTCACTGACAATGCTCAAAGAGTATAACTCTCTAGAAAAAGCTTCTCAATCTAGCAATCTTGCCGTTTCTCAATCTCGCCGTTTGGAGTCGGCATTAAACTGTAGATCCCTTTCACTCGTGAGAGAACAATAGCACGCACAACACGAATGGTTGCTGAGAAGCTAGTCTCAGGTCCACCTCGGAATGTAGCGCCGCCATTATTATTATTATTATTACAGGGTGGGCCAAATACTAGTTTCTTTTTAAAAATGCAATAAAATTAACCAAATTAAATTTTTTTTCATGTATTATAGCTTTATTAGTAAGAACAAACATTCCCATGAATTATGAAATACAACTTCGTTCAAGTGGCTGCCTCGGCTGGCTTCGCAGCAGCGCCTTCTGTCACCCCAATTCTGCAAGACCTTGATAACAAGACGGCTGATAACAGGATTTGGGAATTTGGTGCGCAAAAGATCGATTGTGGCATGGGCTGCGTGGCATGGCGTGCCATTCTGCATGAACCAGAGGTCGTCCAAATCCAGGTCTTCAATTTCAGTAAAAAAAAAGTCGGTTAACATGGCTCTGTAACGACCACCGTTGACCGAAACGTTGTTCTCAGCCTCATTTTCAAAGAAAAATGCTCCAATAATGCCACCCCTCCACAAACCGAACCAAAACGTCACTCTCCGTGGATGCATTGGCTTTTCGACAATAACGTGCGGGTTTTGCCAGCCCTAGATGTGGCAATTTTGTTTGTTAACATAGCTCCCGAGATGAAAATGCGCCGCGTCAGAAAAGACGATTTTTCGCCAAAAATCGTTGTCTAATTCAAGGCCCAAACTGCGAGGCGATAACAAAGCGGACGGTTGCGCGCCTTCAATTGCTGAGTCAATTGGAACTTGTAAGCGAAAACGACTGGATGGCGCAGTTGGTAAAGTGCCTGTCCTAAGTTAGAAGGGTCCCAGGTTCGAATCCCAGTGAAAGCAAAGTTAAAGCGCTTTTATCCGGTTTTTCAAATCTGGTCCAGTCACCATTTGCCGTCGGGATCAAATTAACGGCACTGTCACAGGAGCGGTCGATCAGTGGTAGTAGTCTGGCTGTGGGTATCACAATGGACCAACATGGTCTAAGTGTGCTGGTGAATTCACTAGCAGCCCCCTAACCTAACCTGTTTTAAATGGTGCCGTGAAATAATGCCGGGTGAAATACCGCCGAATTTTGGAATTCGCTCGGCTAACGCCGAATTTTGGAATTCGGCTTTATTTCGCTTATCGTTATTTCACGGCACCACTTTAAATACACAGGAGAGTGACTAACAATTTTAGACTTTTGCTCTTTGAACTAATCTGAGCAGCGTGCACGGTCTTCATCAGGTTTCTTGGTCTCTTCACCTGGCTTTGCGTGACTTAAGGCCTAGAAATACTTCTGAAAACTAATTTAGTCCGAATCTTAGTCCCGAGAGAATATTATGCGGAAAGTTTTCAAAAGAATCGTTCCACTGACAGTTCCAAATGACTAACAGAGCAGTTACACGCTAACAAGAATTATCTTGAGCGAGATTTTGTACCATTTTTGACGACAAAAAAAAAACGTTTTCGAACTAAAAAAAATTTAAACCAATTATCGACCATTTTTGACCCGCGTTCAAAATGACTGTAACGAAAGTTAAGGGGGGTTACTTTGAACGAGATTTTGTAACATTTTTAACAAACATTTTAATTTTGATTATCGCGCTCAAAAATGTTTGAATAAGTTTTGAATCGTTTTTGACTTATGTTTGTTCGGAGACTCTGCAAATGCTCCTAAACGTACATCTTTCAGCTGACAGGAGACGATAGAATTTGTAGATTTGTCAAAATTGATAGATCTGTCAAACTGTATAGCTCCAAAATGTTTTCAAAACAACCGAACCATTTTCTCGGCCTTTGTTCAAAAAAAGGCAATCAAAACCGTCCACTATTTGACTCCCTTAACTTAACTCAAAATGAAATCCCCCTTAAACGTGTCCTTTTCGAGCATCATCCACACCCCCACCGCATCAAAAAATCAAAGCAAACACTCATTCAGCCGAAACCTCTTGCACGGCTAAGCCCCCAATTCTCAAGGACCCTTCCGCAGATCTTCAGGGACACACCATCGAGTTGCTGGGCAAGGCCCAAAGGGAGTCGAATTCTTTTGTCTATTTCCACCCAAAAATCCGCTCCGAACAAAGGCCAATTTGCGTCAAACAGCGAGCTGCGAGTCGGGTTGTTCTGTTTTGCTCCTTCGCCGTGAAGGGCAATCACATGCCTCGCTCAAGAGGCCACCATAAGGCATGCCATCGCCTCTTGACATCGCCTAGTCCTCGTGGAGCGCGCAGGCATGCCACAGTCATCATCGCGTTGTTGTTGTCGTCTTTTGAGCACTCGGCAAAACGGCCTAGAGCCAATGGAAGATTTGGATTCTGTTTGAGGTTCCTCCCTGAGAAGTCCTCCCCCCCACTTGCCATTTTTATTGTTACGAGTATTTTCTTGTTTTTTAATTGAACGTCGTCGTCGTCTCGATCGAGGTCACCATTGGAATGGGCTTCGCTTTCTGCCCCGCTCCTCCGCTGCCACTCGCACCCCTTTCATCTGGTCTAAGCCTAGGGTTCATCGTGGAGTGCCATAGAACGAGGAAAACAGCGAGCAGAAAAAGAAAACCGAACGCCACAGCAACAGTAGCAATAAACAGTCTGTGCAACTGAAGGCAGCGGAGACCAGGCAACAACAGGCCTTCTTAAGGACACACAACGAGATGCTGGATGCTGCTGGATGTTGGGTGAATAGCAACGCCACCGGGGGAGGGCTGAAGCTGCTGCTCTGATGATGATAATGACGATGAAGGGGATAAAGATGATGCTGCTGGCTGGCGATGGTGGGAATGGGAAAACCAGTCCCAGCAACATGTAACCAAAGATGGAGAGAAACCCCACACAGAATTGAATACCCATCATCGGGTCGGTCTCTTTTCCAGCGCAACGGCAACGGCAGCATCAGTAGCTGACTGGTTGGCTGGCTACCAGAATGGGAGGGGAGGGCGCACACGACCGACCGGCACGGGGGGACGTGGAGCACTCTGTGGTGGTTTTTCATGTTTCATGCTTCGAACTGTCATTGAACCCTCCTTGTTGAGCAATAAACAATCTCAACTAGCTCTTAAAGAACCTTGAAGATGTTTACTCTTCTTTTTTGTGCTCCTTCGTGCATTGTGTGCTCGGTTCGCCTCGGACGGGGACTGTGCGCGGTCAGGATGGGTGACTGGCTGCCAGGGCCAGGAGGGCAAAAGGGGAGCTGCGATAGAACTTGCGTATGGCGCCTTTATTTCAATTGAGATTAATTTATGGTTACTTTCGCCTCGCCACCACCTCGCCGCCACTGCCCAGCAGAGCGAACCAGCTCTCAGTGGTCACACCGAGATTTTCGGATTTTCTCCTACTCCCTCCCAGTCAGCCCTTTGTTCTGTGGCCTTTTCACGCGTTCGTTTAGCACTTTTCCATTGGCTGGGTCTGACCAGAGGGCGGGAATGGTTGAAGGACATCGCAGAAGAATTTTATTCGTTTCTAGGATAATCATCGTTGAGCGGGTGAGGTGATGGATAGGGTTGGTAACTAAAGCCGTGGAATGTGGAAGAGTGAGGGAGGACATGATAAAATGATTCGCTTCCACAAGGTCTTGAGGTAGTTATAACCTCGAGGTAAACGTGAACTCTACAAACGACATCTTAGGTTAGGCTAGGTTAGGGCTGCTAGTGAATTCAGCGACACACTTAGACCATGTTGGTCCATTGTGATACCCACAGTCAGACTGCTACCAGTGTTCGGCCGCTCTAGTGATAGTGCCGTTAATTTGATCCCAATGGCAAATGGTGACTGGACCAGATTTGAAAAACCGGATATTATCTCACTGGGATTCGAACCTGGGACCCCTCTTACTTAGGGCAGGCACTTAACCATCCAGTCGTCTCGTATTTAAAGTAACAAACTTTGAATTTAAACAGTTTTCCAAAATGTTAACAAATTGGGCAGATTTTCACTGTAACTCAAAGTTCTTTCTCCGAATCAGGAATGAGTTTAGCCACCGTTTTTAAACGTTGAATATCTGCTTTACGTGAGCGTTACTAATGTTTGGTCCACTTGATTGTTGTTCATCTTGTCGTTTCAAATAAGTTCAGAAATGTTAATAAGCCTAAATATGCCCAGGAATGCTACGTTGCCTCTCAAAAACTTCGACTCTCTGCATGAAGACAAATAACCTTGTCGTGGACAAATACCAACTGATCAAACTTACTTACTTACTTAACAGGCCTACGACCTATGGATGGTCTGAGCCTGAGCTATCGCTACCTTCCATCGTGGACGGTCCTGGGCACGCTGCTTCCAGTCATCAAGATCAAGCTGTCTTACGTCCCCGATGACTTGGTTTTTGTACCGGAGCTTCGGTCTTCTTCTCCTTCTCGAACCAGGAGTCCATTGGCAGGTAACAACCTACTCCAGTGCCGTTAATTTGATCCCAACGGCAAATGGTAACTGGACCAGATTCGACTTCACTGGGATTCGAACCTGGGACCCCTCGAATTTGGGGCAGACCTGTTCGTCTTAAGCTCCTTGACGCAACCAACATTTTGAATGAAACACCCTTCAGAAAGATCTACATATGTCGGACCATAGAATTATACGGTTCGATCTGGACGATACGGGCATAGCAAGTAAAACTGTAAGAAATCCGAGGAAAACTGACTGGGATCTCTTTGGAAGTAATCTGGAGCACGTGGATATCAGGAGAGCTCCAGCGGACTTCTTAGAATGAGAACATGTTGTAGAGAGCACAACAGAAGCTATCACAACAACATTCGAAGCAAGGTGCCCCATAAGCAGGGATTTCAGGTGGAAGAGAGTGCCATTGTGGAGCAATAAGCTATCCAGCCTCCGGTCCAAAGCACGCAAGCTGTACAATGCAGCCAAGCGTACAGGAGACTGGCAAAGCTACAAACAGGCACTCACCTCCTACAACAAAGAAATAAGAAGCCCAAAAATAGAAAGCTTTAGGAAATTCTGTGTGACAATCACGGTCCTACAATGGCCCTACAAGTACCCCAGAGTGGTCCAAAAAAGTGACTTAGGGAATGGTCCAAAAACTAACTTCAAAGAGTGGCCCAAAAAAGTGTCTTCTAAGAGTGGCCCTACAAGTGCTCCAGAGTGGTGCAAAAGGTTACTTGAAAGAGTGGCACAAAAAGTGCTTTAAAAGAGTGGTCCAAAAGGTGACATAAAAGACTTCAAAAGGTGACTCAAAATTGTGGCCCAAATAGTAACTCAAAAGAGTGTCAAAAAAGTGACTTAAAAGAGTGGCCCAAAAAGTTACTTAAAAGAGTCCAAAAGGTGACCCAAAAGAATGGCCCAACAAGTACTTAAGAGAGTGGCTAAACAGTACTCCAGGGTGGTAATAAAAGTGACTTAAAAGAGTGGTCCAAAAACTGTCTTAGATGAGTGGCCCAACAATTTAAAAAAGTGGCCTTTAATGTGACTTCAAAGAGTGGCCCTATAAGTACTGCAGAGTGGCCCAAAAGGTTACTTAAAAGAGTGGTCAGAAAGTTGACTTAAAAAAGTGGCCCAATAAGTGCTTCAGAGTGGCCCAAATATTGACTTAAAAGAGTGGCCCAAAAAGTTACTTAAAGGAGTCCAAAAAGTGACTTAAATGAATGGCCCAAAAAGGTACTTAAAAGAGTGGCTCAACAGTGCTCCAGAGTGGACCATAAAGTGACTTAAAAGAGTGATCCAAAAATTGACTTTGAAGAGGGGCGCAACAAGATAAAAGAGTGGCCCAAAAAGTGCCTTAAAAAAGTGCTCCAAAAGAATTCAAAAGGTGTCTCAAAATTGTGGCCCAAATAGTAACTCAAAAGGGTGTCAAAAAAGTGACTTAGAGAGTGGCCCAACAAGAGCTTCACAGCTGTCCAAAAAGTAACTTAAAGGAGTGGCCCAACAAGTGCCCCAGAGTGGTGCAAAAAGTGACTTAAAAGATTGCCTCAATAAGTGCTTCAGAGTGGCCCAAAAAGTTACTTAAAGGAGTTCAAAAGGTGACCCAAATGAATGGCCCAAAAAGTACTTAAAAGACTGGCTCAACAGTGCTCCAGAGTGGACCATAAAGTGACTTAAAAAAGTGGTCCAACAAGTGCTCCAGACTGGCCCCAAAAAGTTACTTAAAGGAGTGGTCCAACAAGTGTCCCAGGGTTGTCCAAAATGTGACTTGAAATCATACCCCTGCTGCGGTCAGGCTCCACAAAAAAAGACTTGATTTCTGAAATCTTTCTTTCCTTTGCGAGTCTAAACCAACCCTTAGTAGCGTCAGAGACAGATTTTTAAGTGAATTATTTTTCAACCAACTTTTTCTGACGTGTCCCAAAATTCTTTCAAACTTTCTTCTGCCATCAGTCGGGAATGGATCTCAGCCGAAAAACTGTCTGCCAACTGTCTCCAATTACGCACCACAAGTTGCCTGAGGTCCCTTTAGTTTGCGATCGATTTCGTGGGCGTCCTCTGTTGCATTTCCTACGGGGTCGCAGTCAAACGGCAAAAAAGCATCACACCTCTGCTCTCAGATAATATTTCCATTCATTGTCCCTAATTGATCATTGATTTTGTCCGCTTTTAACAGAAACAGGGGCCCGTCTTTCTGGGCTAAACGTCGACTCCAAAAGCGATTCCCCTCAACCCGCAAGATCACATTCCAGTCCCAATCCCACTCGATCTTCCTCTAAAAATAACCTCAATCCACACGCCGATCCAATCGAGAGCTTGCTCGTGTTGGGCACATGTCACGTCTTCGCATTCTTCTCATCTCCGGATGTCACAAGCCGTGCCTTCTTCACCTGGAGGCAGTGAAGTGTCTCGTCCTAAATTTCACCGCCGACTCGTTGGGATGTCTTACTCATCCGAGGTCAAGAAACTCTCGCACACCAGCGCCGCCGCCACCGCAAAAGATCATGGTCAACGGTCTAAAAAATAGAAACAAACAGCAAAAAATAACTCAAGTCCGCCAAGTGTGTTGCTAATCTGTGCTGCGATCTATTTTTACAAGATCCAACTTTGCGGACGTTCGTATCTAGGTTGCGTGCGTGCCAGTGGACAGATTCCTCATTTTGGCTATCAACCCGTCGGGGCTGTTGTTGCTTCAGCGTTCGTTTTGTTTACGAAGTCTCTTGGATGTTTCTCTTGGTTTTCCCTTTGGCTTATCTCCTCGTTCCGGTCGGCTCTTGATTCCGACACAAATGGACCACGTGTTGGCCACCAGGCGAACATGTGTGCGAGGTTGTTCCTTTTGATATAGACTCACCCTCTTCCCCCTCCCCCCACTCTCTGTGCACACAAATTGACCATTGATATGGATTTTTGGCGGAAGATTAAACAAATAATTTGTAGCTTCTGGTGTGTTGGCGGAAATAAACTGGCGGCAAGGGGTTATTTTTAGAGAATGACCGAGAGGCCTTGAATTTTGTGTGGAAATCGGTGGCAGGCTGGAGCAAGTGATTCATCAAACTCAGCCGAGGCCCACGTCAACCGCAGGAGCGATGTGTTCATCTCCTCAGACCGCGGGGCTTGTCGACAAAGCGAGGACATCGTCAATCACAGCCGAGGTAGTTTATTACACATCACCCCCGAAGGGATCCCATCTCGTGGCAAAGCTCTCAATCCCGTGTCCGGGCAGCTTCGTTCAAAAATTGATCACTTCAGTCAGTTTAAGTGGTTTCCCAGGACAAAAGAAATAAAAATATGAGACCACCAGACCAGCCCTCGGGCAGAGCTGAAGCCAATTTATTTACTCATCCTTAGCCGTTCCCCCACCAGGACTGTGCATGAGTTCCTTCCCCACAAAGGGCCACTCCTGCCATAATCCATTTGTGCCAACGACCAATAACAAACGAAATATTCTCCTCCCCTCCCCTCCCTCTCTCCTGCAGCGTGGTCTATCTTTGGGTTGTTGAACTTGGGGTAGTCACTCTCGGGAGAAGCTCCATTTTAATGCTGCCCTCTATTCGAGTCCATGCATCCCTCGCCCGTGATGAATGTATCATTTGAGGGCGAAAACAGGAGCCGAACCCCACGATGGAACGGGGACGCCACCGCCGCCCGGAATGCATTGTGCCGTCGTTTTTTTTTTCGCCCTCTGTGTGCCAAATCATTGCCTATGCCTGCCGCCCCACCGAGCAGGAGCAATGCGCCACGATACGATCCAGGAGAGCGCCCGATACACATGCAGTCACACACCCAAAGTCAAAGGCACGGATGGGGTGTGAAAACCGAAAGGATCCCCTGGATTTTTCGACGGTCGAGGAGGCAGTCCACCAGTCCACCACGGCAGGCAGAGGAGCAGCCACCGTAATCAGAGCTCCTCCTGACACCATCCATCCGAGTGATGGATGATGAATTCTGGGAAATTGAAAGCGGACATCCAACGGGGGGTGGGAGGTGGTCATGTGGGCGGCGAATCGACAGGGAGGGACAGGACCCACCGATGGGAAACTGGCATATGATGCATTACGGCAGGCAGTGTTCTGATTTGCAAACAAAAACATCCGGCCGCCCCGGGGGTGCTTGGGTCCTTCCTTAACTTGAAATCCTTTCATTTGAATGGAGAATAAGTCCAACCTCATCGGGGACGTGCCCGATATGTGGGTCAGATGTCAGAGCTCATTTGTAAGTGATTTCTCATCGTGTCCCGTGTATCCATTGACTTTTGATTGAAGGGAAAATTGCATTAGGAAAATTCAGCGCACACACCCAGCACACATCCCCGCCGCCCTTCCTTCTCGCGGACGTCGAAACCCCGCTTGGGTATTGTGCAACACTTTCTGCGAATGCAACGCGAATAAGGACTTTTTTTATGCAAATTACCCTCACATACAAGCACAAAATGGTGTACAATGAACGAAGGAAAACATTGTGTCAACGCGCACGAACAACAGAGGACAGCACAGCAGCGAGCAAAGAGCAAGAACTCCCTCGTTAGATCTTCACAAGATGGCATTCGGTGCGGGACCGGAATTCCAATTAGGAGCTAAGTACGTTCTGAACATCACTCACGAGCACTGGCGCGATGAGGAGGACGCAGAGGAGGAGGAGGTTGTGTAATGACAGGGCGTGCAATGGGTGAAATTATTTTTGCAAGTATCTCACGGCGGCCTTGTGAGAATGAACTGTCATCGACGATCGATGGATTCGCGAGAGAGGACGTACGGGGAATTTTTTATTCTCGAGAATTCGAGTGCAGGCGGTAACCTTTTGTGAGGAAAAGTGATGAAGTCATTCACTGAAATCCGGCTCGAAGGACCAGAAAGAGGGAAGGAAAGCGTTTAAATTATGCGGTTGGGAGTGGAGGTGAAGGAAGAGACTCTACCTAAAGACCGTGATGAGAGGATGAAGAATGAAACTTAGAGTTGCAAGTACGTGGAATCGACAAGATTGTAAAACGCGTTGTTCTGTCTTGTAGCGCTACATTCTTTCAATTTTGAACTAACAGCTATCACGTCTGTTTCGTCTGAAAACACTTCACCACAAAAGCGGCGCAGGATACTTGCTAAACAGAATGTCGGAGAGTAGAGGTTGCCGATAAGTGGTGTTCCAGATAAAGGAGTATCAACTGTAGATGACGCACCTTTGAAAATTAGAGTGAAAATTAGAGTGAAAAGTTGGTGACAAAACGATTGCCGACCTCAAGCAGAACTCTCCGATCAACGGAGATTTATCACGCGATGTCTGTGAAAAAAATTCTCTTCAACCTGGTCTCAAGAAATCGTTTAAATGACTTAATGAATTAATGTGTATGGTTGCACATAAAAATAAAAAAAAAATAATTAAATTTAAATTTAAGTTTAAAATAAATGAAACACATTTTTTATTTTCTTTGATGATTTTATGTTTCCCATAAAATGTTCGTTGAAAAGTTGATATTAACTTTAATTTCATTTTCTTTCGTTGCAGGTAAGAAATCAGAGATGTATCCACATCCGTATATTTACTGTAAGTGTTCATTTTAAATTGTTTTCTTCTTTGTTTCTGTCTAGAAATAAGGTCTTTTGTAAGAATTTGGAATTATTTTGTGAGAAAGTTGTTAGTTGAAAATGGAAGATGTTGAAATTTTTTAAAATTTGTGTTTTGATACAGGGTGTTTCATCTCATCTCATTTTCAATGACCTGCATGTTCCACTAAAGGGGTCGCGGGGGCAATGCATGCACGAGAGATCTCCAGGCCACTCCATCATCCGTCATCGACTCTAACTCATCAGGAGCTATGCCCAAGCGCAACCAGGCGAGTTTTTGAACTTGGTCCAACCATCTCGTCCTAGGTCTGCCAAGCGGTCGCCTACCCGATGGAATCGCATTCAAGGCACGCCTCGGAAGTCGTGATGATGCGGCCATTCGTGACATGTGACCAAACCAACGAAGTACAGCCCTTTCCGTTCGAAGAAGTAGCTGCCCAACATTGAGTTCCTCGCGCACAGGCGTGTTTCTCACCCTATCCCGGCGAGTAATTCCCACAACAGCACGAAGAAATCTCATCTCGGCAGCTTGTATTCGCGCTCTTATTCTTTCGGTCATTACCCAAATTTCATGACCATAGGTGAGAGTTGGAACAAATACTGCGTTAAAAACCGCTAACTTGGCTTTGACACCAAGCTCGGCCTTCCTGATTGCAGATCGACCAAGCTGTTTCAAAATTGACCCAGCTTGACCAATCCTACAGGAAAGCTCAGCATTATTCCTCCCATCACTCGCGAAGAAGACCCCGAGATACTTGAACTTCTCCACCTGTTTCAATGGGACTCCACTAACATGTAGAGTGCATTGAACAGGGGTTCTGGAAACTACCATAACCTCGGATTTGTCCACGTTAACCTTCATCCCAGCATCAGCACATACGGCCACAAACCTATCTAGCGCGCGCTGGAGTTCCATCTGGGAGGATGTGAGGATGACTAAGTCATCTGCAAAAAGCAAATGGCTTACCCTCAACTCACCCAATGTGAAACATTCCTCGCCTCGGCTGCGCTGTAACATCCAGTCCATATATAAAATGAAAAGGAGAGGTGACAAAACGCACCCTTGGCGAAGTCCAACGCCCACGGTGAAAGGTGTTGATTTACTACCGTTAACCCGAACACAGCTACTACAGTTTGTGTATAGAGACTGAATGGCCCTCAACAAAGAACCATCAATCCCATACTCCTGCAGAACACTCCAGAGTTTACCTCGAGGAACTCGGTCGTATGCCTTTTTCAAATCTACAAAACAACTGTAGATCAGTTTGGCGTACTCCCAAGCCTTCTCAAGTGCCATTCTTAGAGTGAAAAGCTGGTCGGTTGTACTTCTGCCGGGACGAAAACCGCACTGCTCATCTCCCATCCTGAATTCGACCATAGCTCTAGAAAGCGCCTCCAACACCTTAGCGTAGACTCTACCTGGGAGACATAAAAGAGATGCAACTTCTATTTTTACAGAAAACAGAAATCTCAACATTAGGCTTCGGCAAAATCTTAGGCCTCATTTGACTGAAACCGAATGTTGTACCGAAGATGATATTTATAGCCGAAGGTGGCCGAAGCCGAAGCTGAATCCAAATGTTCGGTCAAACTCTAGATGTCATAAATGTCTTCCCAATAGTGGGACTGGTATGATCAAGGTCTTTTACAAAGTCTTTCGAGAAGGGACTCAATTTTCTCTTGTCTCAAACAAGAAACAGCGGTTGGTAAGGGTTGTTCTGTTTTTGATCTCGGTACAGATGTTGTTCGTACTGTTTACCGCGAAGATAGACGAAGTCCCTGACTACGTCAAAGTTATAGTTGACCATTGTGACATTCTGGCCAATTCGTCGATGTTGTGCGTTGTTTCTCGATGACAGCGCATTCTTCGTTTTGCCCGCGTTTACCGTCGGACCCATTTATAATAATAATAATAATGGCGGCGCTACAATCCGAAGTGGACCTGGGCCTAGCTTCTCAGCAACCAATCGTGTTGTGCATGCTATTGTTCTCTCACGAGTGGAGGGGACCTACAGGTTAATGCCGACTCCGAACGGCGAGATTGAGAAGCATTTTCTAGAGAGTTATACTCTTTGAGCATTGTCAGTGACTCGAACGAGTTGGAGCCGAGAACAATTTTTTTTTTGAAAAATTGTTTGTCTTAACTTGGATTCGAACCTAGACTGTGAAAGTCTAATGCTCACGGGTCGACGCACGAACCCACACGGCCGCGGCGCCCATTTAGACCCATCTAAGACGCCAATAAACGCCTCATTAACGGCTTGCTGATTTCGACCAATCACGTCAACGTCGTCCGTGTATGGCAGCAGTTGTATGGACTTTTAGAAGATCATGCCTGATCATGAGCAACTCATTCTTTCCAGCGACTATGTTGAAAAAGTTAAATGACAGCGCGTCCGCCAGCCCTTTCGAGTTTCATAAACCTTTTGAAGACTTTCTTCGCTCCCTAAACGCTTGCTTAGCTTCTGGACAAACCCACTGAAACTTGTCATTTGACACGATTTTTTGATTTAAAAATAAGGCTTCAGACTGCTGAAGAACTTTGTTCAGAAATTGCCGCCACAACGTCCAATTTATGGCTGAGTACAGCAGAAAATGGATCCTCTACAATCTTTTAACTTTAAACTGCACTAAATGGGCAACCTCAGATCTCCCGCCACACTTTCACCCGCACCAACTGCAGTTTCTCACACGACATTAACGCCCTACTAGCCTTGCGTCATGCAGAATGTGCGAAATCAATCCACACCACCACCGTCCACCGTCTCCCTTCACAAATTCTGCTTGTAATCCTTCACGGTGTCTGCCTCCGACAGTCAAAGACCCCACTCTCAAAGCCAGTCCCAAGCTCCCGTTCCTGCGACAGGTTGGCTCCTTTCAAATTGATGTCCTTGTCAAACAAATAAAATCCACCAATCGAGTCAAATGTCAAATCGTTTCGCATTTCCACCACATCAACGTCACTTTCGATTGCATTTGGCACAAACTGTCAAAACTCAGTCTCCGCCGAGGACGACGCCACGGATCTCCTCAGACGCACACAGACCGTGCGCAGTCCATCAAAGAAGGAGGACATGCGAAGTATGCTGATTTCTTTTTCCCTCGATTTGGTGGAATGTTTCCAATGTAATTTCAATAAATTGCAATCATCGGCTGGGGAGGGAGGGGATCCATGCAGATACTCTCAACCCAGTCCGAACATTCACCTCAATTTCGAATTGATCTTGCGTCAGTGTGCGACTGGAGAGATCGTAAAACATCGGCAAACGTGTTTTGTCCCCTCCACCGGCCGGGAGGTGGCGGCGGCGGCGGCGGGGACCGCGTCCAAGAAGTGCACTTAACAGCGTGTGTAATCCCCCAGCATAAGGCAATTTATTTTTATTCAGCAGAAAACGATCGAAGACGGTGTCCCATGGGGAGGGAGACGGCGAATGCATAACACGATCCAATCACGTTGTGCTGCTGGTGCTGGTGCCGCAATGATTCCTCGGCAAGGTCACCAGCAGTCGAAGCCATTACACCCGTTGCTGCGCCGCGAATGTGATTGTACAGTGGTCAGTCGGTGTGATGCTGGTGGGAACCGTGCGGGGGGAGACCGCCGAGAGTTATGTCCAGAATCTGAAGAGACGATCTTGCATACGTACGTAGTCTTGTCTGACATATCACTACCATGGTCACCTTGTTTTCTGCCGCCCCTGCCCCCGGGTTGCCCGCCTGCCATCGGATGTCAGATGAGATGAAGGGAATGGATACGAGTGTTTCTAGGTGAAGGTACACACTGAGGCATGCGATGCATGGGCTTTGTTCTAGGACAGAGGCGACTTGGAGAAGTGGCAGCTTTGGCGGAAGGGAGGAGTGCCTGCTCGACATTCAACTGGGCTGTGGCATGAATGCCGAACGAACCACTTCAGCTGGTGCCACTCTCCCTTTTTCCGTTTCTGATGCTCAACAGCCTTGGTGAGAGGGGCCAGGAGGTGGAGAAGGAACTGGGACATTCGACTCACAAAGTTGCAGAACGCATTCAATCGGTTGACTTGTGGAGTCTTGTTTAGACGATGAGCTCAGAGATTAGAGAGAGAGAGAGAGATTTGGATTTTGAAAGGAGCGTTGAGTGTTTTTCTTCGTTCCCCGGTTAAGCTACTTCTTGAAGGTCCAATTCTTAAGACGGCTCTCCCGTTGATGACTGACTTGCCATCTGAGCTCTCAAATTGATGGAGTCACACAATCAGGAACGTGGCACTTTGGTCTGTAGGAAGCCACCATCCTTCCAGGCCCTCTCAAGTCCAGATGTCTTAAGAACCAAGTCTTAGCCAGGCCTCAAATCTTTTTGGTCAAAATTGAACCTGTTCGAGACTTACTTAGTCCCCGTCAAGGTCTAACCTTGTCTCCAAGAAGGACTCAATTGGTTTCCATCAGGGACTTATCTATTTCCCAACTCAAACCCATGAGAAGCCTGGATCAAACCCACTCCCATTCCTTGGCAGAACCAGTCTCGCCACATTCAGCGCCCTGTCAAACTGTCAATCTGTCAAAATACAGGGTGACCAGATAAGAACGATAGGAAAAGAAGTTAAAATAAAACAACAACGGCGTGAGATATAAATTTGATTCGGACTTTATTTGGAAGCTACATTTATGCCATTATTTCTGAAACTTTCTTTTATGGAGAAAGGCGAAGACACAACCGCGAACTCTGTGAGCTGTACCAGGATGTGGATGTAGTCCGGAAGCAAAAATCCGTCGACTGCACTGGCTCGGCCACATCGAGCGCATGGACAACAACGCTCCAGCTAAGAGGGTCTTCGAATCCGAGCCTCCTGGTTCGAGAAGGAGAGGAAGACCGAACCTCCGGTACAAAGACCAAGTCATCGCGGACGTAAGACTGCTTGGTCTTGATGACTGGAAACAGCGTGCCCAGGACCGTCAACGATGGAAGGCAGCGATTCATCAGGCTCAGACCCTACATGGGTCGTAGGCCTTCTAAGAAGAAGAAGAATTTCTGGAACTGGATCACTCATATGCCTGCCAGGACTTTGCTGGAAGTGCTAAAAGCCGACCGCTTTTGTATGATTTGTATGTCCAATTTTGTATGACTCGGTTCAATATGTGCGACGTCACTCCCGCAATAGCGTCTCGAATGTAGGCCTCGAGCTCGTCCAAAGTGTTTAGCTTGTTAGCGTAGACTAAGGACTTGACGTAGCCCCAGAAAAATAGTCTAGAGGTGTCAAGTCGCATGATCGTGGCGGGCAATTGATGAACGCTCGCCGTGAGATGACCCAGTCCCCAAACGTCTCCTTCACAACTTCAAGCGTTGCGTGCATAGAGACGGCCAAACCCGTCAGGGTGAGCAGGTTTACGATGGAGAACTCTCTCCATCAAGGTTCACGAACTCACCGAGACCTTGAATATCAAAAAAGGGCAGGCGGACGCGCGTCGTTGGCGGACGCGCGTCGTTGGCGGACGTGCGTCGTTGGCGGACGTGTGTCGTTGGCGGACGCGTGTCGTTGGTGGACGCGTCATTTGACTTTTTCAACATCCTTGTTGGGAAGATTGAAAAAAAAAATGGGGCACAATCTTCTAAAAGTCCATACAACTGCTGCCATACACGGACGACGTTGACGCCATTGGTCGAAATCAACGAGCCGGCAATGAGGCGTTTATAATAATAATAATAATAATAATGGCGGCGCTACAGTCCGAGGTGGACTTGGCCTAGCTTCTCAGCAACCACTCGTGTTGTGCGTGCTATTGTTCTCTGACGAGTGGAGGGGACCTACAGTTTAATGCCGACTCCGAACGGCGGGGTTGAGATGCTTTTTCTAGACAGTTATACTCCTTGACCATTGTCAGTGACTCGAAAGAGGTGGAGCCGTGAAAAAAATGTTTGATGTTTTTTTTCGAGATTCGAACCGACGACGTAGGAGTCGACGCACCTACCCAGTACGCCACGGCGCCCGATGAGGCGTTTATTGGCGTCTAAAATGGGTCTGGCGGTAAACGAGGGCAAAACGAAGGATGCGCTGTCATCGAGAAAGAACGCACAACATCGACGAATTGGCCAGAATGTCACAATGGTCAGCTATAACTTCGGCGTCGTCAGGGACTTTGTCTACCTCGGCTCTGCGGTAATCAGCACGATCTGTACCGAGATCAAACGCAGAATAACTCTTGCTAACCGCTGTTTCTTTGAGCTCAAGAGTCAATTGAGTAATAGAACCCTATCTCGAAGGACCAAGCTGACTTTGTCCTATTCTACTACGCAGAGGCATTTGAATTGAATTGAAGAGAATGGGGAGTGACTGTATAGTCGCATAGCACTGCGACCTTTCTCTAGGACTTCAGAGCTACCTTGAGAAATTGTATGATCTCTTTGGATGGAATGTCCTGGTAGTCTGTTCCTGTTAGTGTGAATCTGCTTGTTATTTTACATCTGCGCTTGGTGTCAGATTTGGACACTCGACTAATGGGTGTTCCACGGTCTCCTTTGATTCTCCACAGTGTCTACAGTTTTCTGTGCTGCTGTGCTCCATTTTGTGTAGGTGATAGTTACATAGGAACTGGCCAGTAAGTGCACCACATAGTCAGGCTTGTGAAGATTTAGAGCCTCTTTGATTCTTCTGGGATCATCCCTCATGAATTTTTTGGAATTCGTAAGTCTCTCCTGCTGCTGTTCCAGAGTTGGATACGGCATTTGTGTGTCCAGTTGTTTATATGTTGTTGTATGTCGGCAACGACAACGCCGATTCATGGAATCAACAAGACGCTGGCACCTTTCAGCTGGAATTGATTTCCAAGCCTGCTCAACTGTCATCCACAACTCATTATTATTTCTTGGCTTTTTATTGGAAACATCTTTTTTTATATCCGCCCATAGATTCTCAATAGGATTGAGATCGGGGGATTGAGCAGGCCACTACATGACCTCAATTCTATTGTCCTGAAACCACCGCTTAGCTTTTCGGCTGGTATGTTTCGGGTCGTTGTCCTGTTGAAAGACCCATTTTAACGGCATTTCCTCCTCGGCATATGGTAGCATGATGTTCTGAAGGATATCTACATATGAGTGCTGGTCCATCATACTTTTGATCCAATATATTGGACCAACACCATAGTAGGAGAAGCATCCCCAAATCATGATACTTGATCCACCATGTTTAATGGTTTTTGTGGTGAACCTTGGATCATACTCTGAATTGGGTCCGACGCCTTACATATTGCCGAGATCCTTTTCCGCCATAAAGAACAATTTTGCTCTCGTCAGTCCACATTATATTTCTCCACTTTTCCGGTGACCACGCCAAATGCTCTTTTGCAAACCTCAACCTTTTTGCTATGTGCATTTTTTTTGAGAAGTGGGACCTTGCGTGGACTTCGAGCATTGAGGTTATGTTCCCTCAAGCGTCTTCTGATCGTGTGAACACCACATGACAAGTCCAGCTCATCCAAAATCTGGGTAGCTGCTGAAGAGGGATGCGCCTTCGAATATCTCACAACCCGCCTCACCATTCTTGGTTGCAAAATGTTCTTCCGGCCGCGTGTTTCTACCTTTTCCTGGTATTTTATTGCATTTCTTATCATTTTCGAGGAACATCCCAAGAGTTCTTCAATTTCCTGGTAAGTTTTACCGCCTCTTCTAAGCGATTTTATCAACTCGCGCTTCTCTGGTGTGCAGTGTATTTTTCGAACCACTTTTTATAGGAACAAATTAATCAGTCTTACTACAAATTGGTTAAAAACATAAAATATACCATGCAACTTACTTTTCTATAATTCAAATGAAAAATTTAAGGAAATACCGAATATTTATCGACGGAACTAAGACACACTGCTATTATTTTGCTCTCACCAAAAAGCACCAGATGTCCTATCGATGTGGATTTCTCGAGAGTTTGAGGATTTACCGTTACAAAATGACATCACATAACTGAGTTTGTTGTTGATGAACAAAATATTACAGTAGAAGCCAGAAAAAAAATTAGGTTATGAAAATATTAAGGAAAATATTTCTTACAAAGCGGCACTGCTATTATTTTGCTCGCCACTGTATATGACATCGAAAGTGAATGAAGAAGATCGTGGCGTATTCGAGAGAAAAGTTCTGCCTTGCGATCTTTGGTCCTGATTGCATTGATGGCGATTGGAAGATGTAGATTTAGCCGCGAACTAAATGGGCAGTACAGCGAAACGAGTCTAGCCAGCCGTCTACGAATTCAAAGTCGAAGATTGCTAGCCCATGTAGAGCGCATAGACAAAATTGCTTCAGCCCGAAGAATCTTCAACTCTGAGCCGGTGGGACAACACAATGGAGGACCCTCATGATACCGATGGCGCACACAAGTGAAGAAGAACCCCAGCCAACTTGGAGTGTCTAATTGAAGGCAGCTGGATAAATATCGTATGAGCTAGAGAGGCTTATTGGTTGAGGCCCAGGTCCATCTCGGAATGTAGCGCCATCAGAAGAAGAAGAGGATCTTCAAAGAAACCAATTTTTCAAAAAAGAATGGGATCAAAGAAGTCAGCTGATGCCTTGAAAGGCCTACAAAGAGATGTCCCTCACTGCTCTTTCTATAAGTTTCCCCGGGATTGTCAAAAGACTGAAAGAACATGGCGGTTGTCTGACAGTTTGAGGAATTTTTGCACCGACTGCTTGTCTTACAAGCAAAATCTGTCTTAAAAGTTAGTGAGAGCCGCCTCGTTGTTGAATTTGAAGAGATCTTACTTGACGTAAGCAAGAAGAATAAACGTCATGTTTCAGTGCGGAAAGTTGTAACGCAATGTTATATGAAACGGATCATCATTTATCCACCACTTCAATGGAAAGGATTCCTATGAAATCTATGAAAGCCTTTGCAGGTCCTGTCAGTCCGACATTTGAATTGGGACAAGGTCCCTCAAGATTTTGTCACAGACTTCTGACCCTCTTCAAAGGACAAATTTAAAAGACGAACTCTTCTCTTTAAGGCAACCCTCGTTCAGCAATCAGGAGTTGGATCGTTAAACCGTCAACGGATACCAAAAAAGGTTCCAACTCAACCGCCTTTTCAGTCGGTCGTGAAAAAAACTCAAGGCCCACAGATAAGAAGCCCACTCAACTTCACCTCCTATCTGTCCGTTCGGTCGCATAATGAACTCGACTCTCGGATGCTGTCCAACTCGCAGGAAACTTAAGAGCCCAGCAATCAGCATATTGTGCCGAAAGACTTCCCCCATAAACCTAACGACCAACATAAACGGGTGTTTTTTGTAAAAAGAAATAAGCACCTCTCCGTGTGCCCTGAATCTGGACGCCTCCCCCGTCGAGATAACTTCTGTAATTTAATTACTACTCTCAAACCGCGACTCACCGAACCGTCCCGCTGCAGAGGACACCATAAAGCAGCGGAAAAAAAGGAACCAGTCGTAAAGTTGTTTTCATTACCGTTTCGACCTCCAGACGGGAGCGGTGGCGTAGACCAACTGATTGGCGCTTCCCACAAGCGCCCTCCCTTCCGTCACATTCTCGTTTACGGCCATCTCCGGAATGCGGAGTTTTATTTTGTAATTAACAATCTCCAGCCAGTGGCAGAGTTTTCGGTTTCACTCAACGCATCTTGCAGATAAAGACTCGAATAGTCGGGGAGGAAGAGTCGTAAATTGTGGCTCTCGTTCGGCGGCCAGCCGCGGCAGGACACGGGCGCACGCATTTCAACGGAAAGGCTGTAAAAAGCTGAACAATTCTATGTTTTTGTATCTGTGGTGTGCTTGGTCTATTTTTTGTTTTGTTTTTCTTGCGTTTCCTTGACTTTTATGCCCCGAGGTCTGTAAACAAAGTTTTTACGATTCGTGGTTCGTGGACTGGCTATGCACACGTGTGTGCGTGTGCATGTTATTGCTTTTATTTGATGTCGACTGCGGCATTGAGATTCGTTAGAATAATTTATCGGGTGGTTCCGAGTCATGACATTTCACCGCTGAATCGCTCACCCGTGATCGCATTGCCAAACGGCGATGACGACGACCACGACGGCGATGACAGATGCAATTGTTTCATGGTGGCATGAGGTGACGCATTGCGGTCGAATTCAGAGCATTGCTGACGTTTGACGATGTCAATTGATGATTTTTGAGATTGGAAACTATTTCAAATGATGAATCAAATTTGATGACCATTTCATGGAATGAGGGATGTGTTCATCGAGTAAAGAGGTTTTTTGATTATTTTGACAGTTTGACGGAGCGCTGAATGCGCCGTGATTGGGACCGGCAAGGATTGAAAACTGTTCTGGCCTAGACTACTCCAAGATTGCTGGTCTTGAGAAAAAAAGTTAGTCCTTGATGCAGAACGACTGGATGGTTAAGTGCCTGCCCTAAGTTAGAGGGGTCCCAGGTTCGAATCCCAGTGAAAGCAAACTTAATACGCTTTTATCTGATTTTTCAAATCTGGTCCAGCCACCATTTGCCGTTGAGATCAGATTAATCACTGGAGCAATCAATTAGTGGTAGTGGTCTGAGTGTGGGTATCACAATGGACCGACATGGTCTAATTGTGCTGGTGAATTCTCTAGCAGCCCCCTAACCTAACTTAATCTAACCTAGTCCTTGATGAAGACTAGGCAAGTCTCATTGAATAAATATTTGAAACCGGGTCAAGACTTGGTTTTGAAGACACACGGACTCGGGACGTCCTGATAAGATGACCCTACAATGATTTTCCAAACACAAGTGTATCAAATTTTGGTTGAAAACCGTGACCAGATAGTAATGACAGTTTTTCCAATTGTCAAGTTTCAGCGGTTGTCAAGGTTACCAATGATTGCCTGCTGTCAAAATATTCACTAAGGTTTGCCATTTCATCATGCATCGTTCCACACTTGCAGAACCAGCAGAAACTAAAAAAAAAATTATTATTATCAAAATTCCGGTTCAGTTGGAAATACGCAACAAAATAATAATAATGGCGGCGCTACAGTCCGAGGTGGACCTGGGCCTAGCTTCTCAGCAACCACTCGTGTTGTGCGTGCTATTGTTCTCTGACGAGTGGAGGGGACCTACAGATTAATGCCGACTCCGAACGGCGGGATTGAGAAGCTTTTTCTAGACAGTTATACTCTTTGAGCATTGTCAGTGACTCGAAAGAGGTGGAGCCGTGAAAAAATGTTTGATGTTTTTTTCGAGATTCGAACCGACGACCTCGAGCGCAGAAGTCGAGGCACCTACCCACTACGCCACGGCGCCCACAAATACGCAACGTGAACGTGAATTTTGTCGCGAAATCCGTTGTCATCATGTCTTCGGTGTCGCATCGCAGTTCGTCTCATCGTTAAGAATTTTGAGCATGAGTACACTCTTTTGGACCTTAAGCCACCAACCAGGCAGAGATTTGTGCCAAATGAAGAAAACATAGCCGCCGTAGTGGCCTCTATCGAAGTGAATAAATTAGTCCTTTATGCAGAAAGACTGGATGGCACAGTTAGTTAAGTGCCTGCCCGAAGTTGGAGGGATCCCAGGTTCGAATCCCAGTGAAAGCAAATTTAATACGCTTTTATCCGGTTTTTCAAATCTGGTCCAGCCGCCATTTACCATCGGGATCAAATTACACTGGAGTGGGCGATCAGTGGTAGCAGTCTGACTGTGGCTATCACATGGTCTAAGTGTGCTGGTGAATTCACTGGCAGCCCCCTACCCTAGCCTAACCTAAGGAGACTCGATCAGTAAAGTTCTCAGCGATTTATTGCGATTGTAGCTTTACGATGTCAAATCCCGGTGTTCTTCCTCGACTCAGCAGTTCTCTCAATATTCTTCTTCTTCTTCTTCTTCCTTCTACTTCTACTTAAAGCCTAAGACTTTTTGCCTAAGTCTGCCTCGAACAACAAATCCACATCCAAATAATCGCTGCCTTCGCTCTCTGTAACAATCGCCGTAGTAGATATCGCAGTTTTTCATCCTCTTTTTGCCCGGCCCATCCCATCGCACTTCCTGGATTGCGGTAACGTCTGCTTTATAGCAGTCTAGGGCCTCCGCGAGTTCATCGGCTGCACGTGGTCTGTTCAGGGACCTCACATTCCACGTGCAGAACCGAAAATCATTGTCCTTTTTTCGTTTGCTAGGGTCGTCAACAGTAAATCCGTCCATATCCGAGGCAGTTTGTGCTTTCTGAACTCGTTCATTTTTACGTGGTGAGGAAGTTAACCCCACGCACAACCTCCAACTGGGAGGACAGGTCCATTTGTTTAGCCCCCGGACAAAGGGGTCCGGAGGGATCCGGTGTCGGTAGCCTCTTGCAGGCTGTGAGCGCCGCCGTTGGCCCTAAAAGAAGGGCTCATCCGCCGCCATCTCTATTCCAGGGTCCCGACCTTACCATGGAAACCAGGTAGCTCCTGCTGACTGGAGTTGTGGATGCCGCCGTTGGCCAATCATTTGACCAGCTCCTCCGCCGCCATCCTAACAAGAGTGATGAGCCCTGGTAGACTCACACTCCCCCCTCTCTCGTTTGCAGCCGCCCAGACGTCCCACGAGGGTTGGTTACCCCATCTTCTGTCGAGGGTACTCGGCTCCCGGATTTCACCACGGGGAGGTGAGAGTAGGAGTTCGTTAATAGAGGCTAGGTGCAGACGCTTGTGCCTGCATGGTTCGCATATTAACGCTTCGAAATCCTGTGTCCATTTTCGGACGTGGTGTCGTGCAGGCTGTACTTACCTGACGAAGATGTCCTGCTTACCAACTTAAGCATGAAAATCTCCAGAACAATGTGTGCGTCGCAGCTAGGGCACTGATCCCATGTTCTTTTTAGAAGATCGTAGAAGTCATCCTTGTCCTCTTGTTCCCGAATTTACCCTTGGTGCGGATTTTTAGGAGACGCTCTCTTCTTCTTCTTCTTCTTCTTAGGGCGCTACAGTCCAAGGTGGACCTGGGCCTCACTCAAGATGCCTCTCCAGATAGCACGATCTTTCGCCAGCTGTCTCCAGTTTCCCACACCAAGCCGGCCGAGGTCCCCCTCGACTTGCGTGCGCCGCCTTGTACGTGGACGTCCTCTGTTGCGTTGTCCCACAGGCTCAGAGTCGAAGACTTCGGGCCGGAGCTAAGTTGTTCATACGCTCTACATGGTCTAGCCATCTTAGGCGTTGGATCCGTAGACGCCTGGCTGGACTCATGTCGCTGTACAGCCCATACTTTTTTTTTGTAGAATTTTTCAAACACTGCTGAAGCACTTAGACTCAAATCTGGTCCATTATAGTGCCAGGTAGCAACCTAATCCAGTGTCGTTAATTTGATCCCAACGACGAATCACTGGGATTCGAACCTGGGACCCCTCTAACTTGGGGCAGGCACTTAACCAACTGCGTCATCCAGTCGTCCACGAAGCAACCTTACTTCACAAGCAACTTACAGAATTGAATCCCTTCACCGCAAATTTCTTCCTTAACTTGATGCTGAAGTCATAATTTGAAGTCACATGCGAAAGATAAGGCGAAGCCCCAGACCGATGATGGACGAGATTCATATTTTGAATTCAAATGAAGTATAAACCTTCTGCATGAGAGCTCATAGATTGTTTTTGGATGAGATGCAGCTGTCTGATGGATGACTACAGAACCATCCCTTTGTTTTCATTGCAATTTTCGTGCTTTCGCCAGCATGAATTCCAAATTTGTACGAATTGGCAGCTCCCTTAAATGCATGCGTTTAAATTCGGCACGTGCCGTTGAAGGATTGTTGATTTTTTCAAAATAAATTTATGCCGAAGCCTTTCGGACGAATTTCCGCTTAAATACCAGCCAGCAGTTGATTTATGAGTCCGTTTCTGATCAGAAAACAATGATTTTCTTCGAAAGAAAGCCACTCAAACAATGGCTCGCCTCGCACATCGCTTTGAAGCAATCATCACTCCATGAGACCCTCATCAGTGTCCCACTTGCAGTCCCTGCCTCCCTCCTATTGTCGAGAAATTTGCAAAGAAATCACATCGCATTACCATACTTCCCCTCGGCCTGGCCTCATCCTTCAGGGAATCGCCCCCACCCGTCCTCGACTGCTAATTAAAACCTCCCCGATGCATATTAGGGCAATAAATTTGAAATTTTACAATCTCGCCCCTCGAAGGCCCGACACGAGGACGGACGAGGGATCGCACAAGGCCCTGCATTAATTCCAGCAACAACAGCGCGGTGATGATGAAGATGATGATAAAGCCGGTCGCGGCGGCAGAGAGTTCCACGGGGACGCCTTCTCTATCTAGACAAATCCCAGCACCCGGCTCCATTATTTATTTCACCTGTTTCTTTGAATTTCATTATCCGCTGCCACCGCCGCTGTCCCCACGCGTGTGCATGCGCCTGCCCTCCGCGGGCGTGAGGGGTGCTTTCCTCCTTTCGCGTTTCATTTATCGTATGCCGCCGTTGTCGTCGTCGTCGTCGCTCGGTCGTTTTTTGGCTCGAAATTCTCTCTCTCTCCGCGGCATGGCAACTGGGTGTGTTCCACATTCTCGTGCACCTTCGTTTTTTCTGAAAGTTGTCGGTCGGTTCGAGTCCAAATGCACACCGAGCCCCGTCACCGGTCTCTGGGTCTGTGGGTTGGGCCACTTTACCGATGGCTGGCTGCTTGACTTCGCCGACATTCCTGCCCCCGGGCTGGTGGCTGTTAGATAAGACCGAGCCTGGGAGAAATTTCAGGCGGTGTCTATGCAACAAGCGAATGTCAAAAGGGGCGCAAAAAGAGCGAACTAGATCACCGACAGACAGGCAGTGCGTCGGAGTTCGGTAACAGCTTGCGGAACACCCTCGCGGGCGCTACCATCGAGACCATGCGTGATGTGAAGCTGAAAGCAGTCATTTCACGTTAGACAGCTGCTGCAGGTGCTCTGCAGACGAGAGTGGTGGTTGCCGTGGTGAAGTCGACTTGACAGGAGCCGGAGGAGACGTGGAGCGACATCCGCAGACCTTTGCGAACGGCTTTCGGTTTCGGCTTTTCATTTGGTTGGGCTTTTGCCGGCGGCGGTGTGACGGTCGAGTGGCAACTGGGAACTGACTAATTGGATTATGAATTTGCACGCTTTGGGAGAGTTCGTACGCCAAAGTGACAGCCTGAGTGGTGCCAAAGTGATGTCGGGTTGGAAGGAGATTTTACTTTCTAAACTGCCACGACGCACTGGTGCTGAAATCAGTGGTTTCCCTGCTGAAATCCACAGAAGAAGTTACTACAGTTTTCGATGGGCTTTAACGATCAGATGACGGTTTCATGTGTGCGAGGACATTCCGAATGACATGGCGACTAATTGGTCACCTCTTTCCACGGAAATTTTGCTGGAAATCGAACGGAGTTTTGGAGTTCCAGGAGTACTCGTAAATGGATTTTGATGGTTGATTGGGGTGTGTTCAACAAGAAACGATGGAGTTTTCAAAAGTGTCCCTGGCCTTTGACGAATCCACTTGTCAGACGCCTTTTCGAATGATACGCTTCAGTTTGGAAGTGATGTGTTAAAATGTGATGTGATGTGATAAAAGAACAATTCACTCTATTCTGCATACAGGGTGGTCCATCTACTGGGTTTTTTTTTAAATCATATGTTATTTTGACTCTGACAGCTGTTTCCCGCTCGAAATCTTGACAAAAAGTCAATATTATACCTCCGCGAAACGAAATAAGTCCCTCTACGCTTGAACATCGTTGGGGAATATATCATCTCATCTCATCTTCAGTGACCCGCATGCTCCACTAAGGGGGTCACGGGGGTAACGCATGCACGAGAGATCTGCAGGCCACTTGATCCTCCGCCCTCAATTCTGACTCATTAGGAGCTATGCCCAAGAGCTACCAGGCGAGTGTTTGGACTTGGTCCTGGGTCTGCCAAGCGATCACCTACCTGCTGAAATCGCATTCAGGGCACGCCTCGGAAGTCTTGAAAACTTATTTCCAAAGTGAATGCTGTGTACCGCAAACAGTGCGTTTTTTGAAAAGAAGGTTTGGCCGAAATGAAGCACCCATCGCGACGCAAGTTTGTGCAAAAAGTTCGTGAGACTGGTGTGCTAGTGTTCAACACTCATGGTCTCCGTCGTCGTACGGTGCGCACAGAGGAGAATGTAGCTGCTGTGGCCGCGAGTGTGAGACTCAATTCACGAACATCAACTCGCCATCGATCTCAACAGCTCAACATTTCATGCACTAGCCTGAGGAGAATTCTGCACAAAGATCTCGAATTCTTCGCTTAGGTTAGGTTAGATTAGGGGCCTGCTGGTGAATTCAGCAGCATACTTAGACCATGTTGGTCTATTGTGATACCCACAGTCAAACTGCTACCACTGATCGCCCGCTCCAATGATAGCGCTGTTAATTTGATCCCAACGGTAAATGGTAACTGGACCAGATTTGAAAAACCGGATAAAGGCGTATTAACTTTCCTTTCACTGGGACTCGAACCTGGGACCCCTCTAACTTAGGGCAGGCACTTAGGTACCAACTGCGCCATCTAGTCGTTTTCGCTTACAAGGTCAAATTGACTCAGAAATTGAAGGCGCACGACCAACTGATTCGTTATCGCTTCGCAGCGGAGTTTGGACCTTAGAGCAGCTTGAATTGGACAACGATTTTGGGCCAAAAATCAACTTTTCTGACGAGCCGCATTTTTATCTCGGCGGCTACGTTAACAAACAAAATTGCCGCATCTGCCCGGTAACACGTTATTGCCGAAAAGCCAATGCATCCACAGAGAGTGACAGTTTGGTGAAGATTGTGGAGTGGTGGCATCACTGAACCATTTTTCCTCGAAAATGAGGCTGGGAACGACGTATCGGTCAACGGTGGGCGTTACAGAGCCATGTTTGCAGACTTTTTTTTACGGAAATTGAAGACATGGTTTTGGACGACCTCTGGTTCATGCAGGATGGCGCATCATGCCACACAAACCATGTCACAATCGATCTTTTGCGCACCAAATTCCCAAATCGTGTTATCAATCGTCTTAGCGATGTCTATTGTCCGCCTCGGAGCTGCGAATTGACTCCTTTGAACTTTTTTTTGTGGGGAACCGTGCAGGATCGATGTTATGCCAACAATCCAGAAGCGATTCAAGCACTTAAGGCCAATATCACGCAAGCAATTCCTGAGCTACAGCGCAAAACCATCAACAAGGTCTGGAAAATTGGGGTGACAGAATGTGCTACTGCGAAGCTACCCGAGGCAGTCACTTGAACAACGTTGTATTTCATACTTATTGGGAATGTTTGTTCTTACTAAGAAAGCCATAATACATGGAAATACATGGAATTTTCTTCATTTTATTGCATTTTTAAAAAGAAACTTGTATTTGGCCCACCGTAAACAGATTCAAGCAATTTGTGACATGGTTGATTTTAAGCATATTTCTTTTTTGTCGGAGGTTTTTGTAACACCACACTGGAGCACTCACACTCAAAAAACTGGTCCATTGTACTGCCAGGTAGCAACCTACTTTTGCTGGAATTTCTTCATCAGCAGGCGCTTCTGTGATAAGGAGCCTACATCATCAGATCTCAGCTCATCAGCACACCTGATCCGAGCAAAGGGGGGACTATGGCAGAGGAAGTGCTCTGCAGTGTCATTGTCTTCTCCACAGGCGTCGCAGGGGGTTTCATCGCTTAGGCCAAGCACACTTAAGTGTTTGGCGAAGTTGTAGTGCCCCGTTAGTACGCCAGTAAGTTGTCTGCAGTCTTTTAAGAGATAACAAGAAAGCCGAGGATTTTTTACAGACGCTTGGTCTGTCTACATCCTGGAGAGGCATGCCACCTGCGGTTGTGCTCTCGAGAAGTCCAACCATCAATGGAAGCCCTAACCAAAAACACAGGCAGTTCCAGCGTAGGTTCAGGTCCTGAGAATACCTCATCTGATCATCGCCTAGCAAGTTCATCGGCGATCTCATTTCCTGTGATCCCGTGGTGTCCCGGGACCCAGGCAAATCTTAGCGAATTTAAGCTACCGATCAAATTCAGAGAAGACTTGCATTCCTGAACTATCCTGGAAGTGGTCAAAGGGTTGAGCAAGGCCTTAAGCACAGCTTGTCTGTCGCTACAGACGCAATTACTTCGCCCCTTCCACCTGTTCTTCGCAATAAAATTCGAAGCCATTAGGATCGCATAGGGCGCCGTGGCGTAGTGGGTAGGTGCGTCGACTCCTACGCTCGAGGTCGTCAGTTCGAATCTCGAAAAAAACATCAAACATTTTTTCACGGCTCCACCTCTTTCGATTCACTGACAATGTTCAAAGAGTATAACTGTCTAGGAAAGCTTCTCAATCTCGCCGTTCGGAGTCGGCATTAAACTGTAGGTCCCCTCCACTCGTGAGAGAACAATAGCACGCACAACACGAGTGGTTGCTGAGAAGCCAGGCCTAGGTCCACCCCGGACTGTAGCGCCGCCGTTATTATTATTTATAGGATCGCATAGGTTTCCGCTTGGAAAACCGACGCAAAATTTACCTAGCGAGGTGTGTAGTCTAAAGTTGTCGCTCTCCACGAAGGCACCAGTACCAGATCCTTCATTGGTCTTGGAGCCGTCCGTGAAGATTCGACTACATTGCTTTCCTGGCTCAGATTCTGGCCAGACCCAGTCCTGAGTGTAGGACAAGTCGACTTTGTATGTTCGTCACAGCTGGAGAATAGGTGTCCGTGAGTCAGACGGCATATCCATAAGACTGGGGTCTGAGAAAATGCGGTGCGTAAGGTCATCGAAACTCCAGTGCAAGTTGTACCAAAGACCACATATTTAAGAGGAAGGAAAATCAAGTTTAGCCTAAAAGTAAATTCAGACTTTTGATCGTTCCAAAGATTTGTGGGTCGATTGAATACCTTTCAAGGCGTTTCATCTTCAAGCGTGGTATTTTCGGTTCAGACTTTGTCGCATCAGCGTTGTATAAGACGTAAAACCAATTCACTTTCACAACATTTTCTGATTAAGACTTTGGTCTTCCAATACTTCCAGTCCATTTCCAGTCTCACCACTTACATCACATGAATTCATAAAAGTCACTCTTAAATGCATTAATTTAGTAAAAATTTACTTTGCTGTCAAAATTGCGTGTCGTGGGCTGCGACAGGCCTATGAGTTATCATATTTCCAACACAGAAGGAGAAGTCAAAATTTAGTTCAAGACTCTAAAACTGGCAATCGAGTGTCAAATGCGCGTCATCGGATTTTGGAAGATCCCATAAATTGCCCGCGGAGTGGCTTTTGTTTTTGTCTAAGCCCCCAAAATAAACCTCGGCTATTTTTAAACACCGTGATGTACTTTGCACTTTGTGGTTTCAGGCCCGGGAAGTCCACCATCGATCAAATCTTTACACTGCGGCAGATCCTGGAGAAGACCCAAGAAATGCAGATCGACACACACCATCTATTTGTCGATTTCAAGGCCGCATATGACAGCGTGCATAGAGACGAGCTATACAGCGCCATGTCTAGTTTTGACATTTCTTTAACATCGTTCTTGAGATCGTGCAAAACTCACTGGCCAACACAAGAGGCACGATCTTCCAAAAGTCCGTTCAACTGCTAGCCTACGCGGATGACATTGACGTGATTGGGCGAACACAGCGAGCCGTCAATGATGCGTTTGCTGGCATTGAAACGGAAGCGGATAAAATGGGTCTGGCGGTAAACGAGGGCAAAACCAAATATAGGCTGTCATCGAGAAAGGACGCACAACATCGACGACTTGGCCAGACCGTCACCATAGGCAGCTATAACTTTGAGGTAGTGAAGGACTTCGTCTACCTTGGCTCCGCGGTAAACAGTACAAACAACATCAGTACCGAGACCAAACGCAGAATAACTCTTGCCAACCGCTGTTTTTTTGGGCTCAAAAGGCAATTGAGTAGTAGAGCCCTCTCTCGGAAGACCAAGTTGACTTGTATACGACCTTGATCATCCCAGTCCTGCTGTACGGCGCAGAGGCATGGACAATATCCCAGGCGGATGAACAGTCTCTTGGTCTTTTCGAGAGAAAAGTTCTGCGCGCGATCTTTGGTCCTGTTTGCGTTGATGGCATTTGGAGGAGAAGATTCAACCACGAACTGTACGGGCTGTACAGCGACATGAGTCTAGCCAGGCGTCTACGGATCCAACGCCTGAGATGGCTAGGCCATGTAGAGCGTATGGACAACTTAGCTCCGGCCCGAAAAGTCTTCGACTCTGAGCCTGTGGGACAATGCAACAGAGGACGTCCACGAACAAGGTGGCCCACACAAGTCGAGGGGGACCTCAGCCGGCTTGGTGTGCGAAACTGGAGACAGCTGGCGAAAGATCGTGCTGGCTGGAGAGGCATGTTAAGTGAGGCCCAGGTCCACCTCGGACTGTAGCGCCCTAAGAAGAAGAAGAAGAAGATGTACTTTGCATCTGTCAAGAAGTGTGTGCAAACCAAAGTTTGAATCAGGATGTCCTCCCATCCTCAACTGTCCAAAAGTTTCAATTCTTCGATTTCGCGTCAACCAAGTTCATTGTGGCTGCTCGAGAACGACGCTGTCAACAACGACAATCTGTTTCACCAGAATCATCCCGGTAACGGCCCTAATTGCCACTCTTCCTCCAGTTTGAGATCATGAATCAAGGAACTGGAGGCACTATCAACTCAAAAGTTGTTAAGCGCAAAAAGTTTCCCCATCGATCTCGTCTTCATCAGAGTTTCTTCGAATTTCATTTGCCCTCCCCCCCATCGATGTGGACCGTTGACAGCTGAAGAGATCCATCAAGCAGAACTTCCAACAGGTTTCCCGAAATGGATTAAGTGCCGACCGAGAGTGGGTGGCGGCACCCATCGACAGTTTGTCATGACGATGGTTTATTGGAAAACTTTTCGCCGCCACTGTTCAGCTGGAATGTGGCTTTGTGAACTCGCAACTTCAACACAAACGACTCGACGTCTTCGTATGAGTCGTTGCGTTCCATCGAGACGTAAGTGCGCCAAGTAATCCATCCATCTACTCATTGACTTCGTTGCTGTCGCCGCCGCCGCCGCAGAGTCGGTGGATATGTTTTTCACTTCAAGAATTTTTGTGCTTCTCGGGTTCAGGTTTCATGCGGCACAGTGCGCTCCGTCGCCGCCGCCCCTCGGTGGCCCCTTTCCCCGCCCGTTCAAGGGAACCAGCAGCGGCACGGTGTGCAGAGGTTCGCTTCATGGGCACATGCACGCCGGGCAATCACCGCGCCAGCGTTCTATGTGTGAATGCCTCCTCAATGGCTACTGACCCAAATATTTGTGCATCGTAAGTGGGCAAACGAACGGTATATCTCACGACTGTATGGGTATCAGATTTGTGCATGCTCCACCGCCAGAGCGTGCGCCTGTGTGCGCGGGTCCGATGTCTGCTCGGATTCTTGAACTGCGCTCATTCGGAATTCTTTTGGCAATGAAATCGAAATTAATATCGTTAACAATGAACGTGAATGGAAAACCCCTGTCGGGACATAAAAGGAGGTGACTTCACGTTCGAGCATTTGCCGATTGTCATCTGCTTTCCAAGGGACAGCCGCTGCATGCTAATGCCTCCGTCCGGCTGCAAGCAACAATTACTGCGGCTATCTCTGGCGTCATCAGCCACTGCTCTCTATACCCGCACTCATTGTGAATTTAATTCGAAAAGCGTCGAGGTATTTGTCATCGGAAAAGAGAACATTTTATGGGCTCAAGTTTTACAAGACTCATTGTTCGTTAGCCTCTGCCCCGGCTGTTCGGCTGTCGCACGCTCCCTTTTGCGCGGTGATTCATGCGGCGACAATGCAGGCATGCAAACACTCGCTGAATTAGACTGTTGATTGCCCCCGTGAGTCATAGGAAGCAGCGCTGCCGCAGCTAGGGCCAAATATGGCTGAACGCAGCCATTTCAAGTGGCAGTGCTTGGCATCACCTACTTACGGTGACATGCCCGGAATGGTGTGAAGTGCTACCAAGTTGACTGCGGCTACAGCAACAGGTTCCCCTGCTTGAGAGTGCTGCTTTTTAATAAATTCTCCGACTGGGTGTGTGGGCAGAGATGAATGGAATTTTTGAAATTGCCCACGGCAACAATGTTTTGTAATGAGATTACTAAATACGTGTCAGATTATCTAATTGATCTATTCGCACCGAGCGACTGGAGAGGGGGCTGGAGACTTTCTGCGATGACAGCTGAAGTGACAGATGATGAGAGCTTGGATTGAATTCCAAATTCTGGGAAGAACTTGGTGTGATGGTGAGGTTGCCCCAACCTTTGTGCTTTTTGTGGCTTGGAACTCGTCGCCTTGAGGTGTTTCTCAGTTTGACAGATGGTCTTGGAGATGACAGTTGGTTCTTGGACGACAATTGACTTTGTAGATGTCAGTGAGTTCAGTCCCGGACGGATAGCAGAGAAGTGATGGAACAGGGTAGACCAAGAATGACCAAGATGACAGCTGTCATTGGAGATGACAGTTGGTCTTTTAGACGACAGTTGGTTCTTGGACGACAATTGACCTGGTAGATGTCATTGAGTTCAGCCGCGGACGGATAGCAGAGAAGCGATGGAACAAGTGAGACCAAGAATTGTCATTAACTGTAAATTTGTCTTCTGTTGAACTGTCAAACAATGGATCTCTACACAGTTGGTTTTGTAGACAACAGTTGCCATTGTAGCTGACAGTTGTCATCGTAGTCTTGTGGACGACAGTTGGTTTTGTAGACGTCAATCCAGTGAGTTCAGTCGGGGACGGATAGTAAAGAAGAATATTTAAAAAAGCGTCGGAGACGGATAGTAGAGCAGCGCCGAGAACGGATAGCAGTGAAGCGTTGAGGATGGATATTAGACCGAACTGCTGAGCCCAAGAATTGTCATTTATTGACATTTCCTCTGCAGAAATTCGGCAATTTTGCTTGTTAACGGCGCCAGAGATTGTTAAATGGACCTCGTCGGTCACCAAAATTTGCACACAAAAATCAGGTTCAGTGCCAATCATTTGAGCGACTCTCTTGTTGACGTTTGGCCGTATTCCAAGGGATGTGGACAATGTCCTTTGAGTCAAATGCATTTTTTTTTTCGAAGGATTTTTGAAGCTCTGCACTGGAGCACTCAGACTCAAAACTGGTCCTGGATTTTGAACTGCCAGGTAGTAACCTGCTCCAGTGCCGTTAATGTCATCCCAACGGTAAATGGTGACTGGACCAGATTAGATTTCACTGGGATTCGAACCTGGGACCCCTCTAAATTGCGGCAGGCACTTAACTGACTGCGCCATCCAGTCGTTCCAACTGCACTTTATCTGCAAAAAAGTGCAAATCATCCTTCAAAATGCGCCGCAAGGTGGCTCCACTGACGCAAACAAACTCAGAGGGGTAACGACACGACAGATGTTGGGGTTCTCGGCAACACTCTCTCTCTTACCGCTCCAATCAATTCATTGGAACGTCTTGGGCGTTGATGAACGGGGTGTCAAAAAAATCGATTTCAACATCAATGACGTGTCTCCAGAAATCTTGTGGAGAAACTTCAAAATCGTGTCTGCCTGTAACTGGCGTGCGATATGAGTCGCTGATCGACTGACAGATACGGTCTAATAAAAAAAAAATTCCTAGATATCAGCTGGATTCAAGTTAAAAAAATTATGCGTCATGACGTATCGTCTTGCCGAGCACGTCTGATGTGTGAAGTCATTACTCACGTCGGTTTGGGAAAACCCGACGCTTGATGCTTCATCAGAATTTATCAAATTGGGCCTGTGGAATATACGGTGAGGAACTCAGTGCTCAAATGACCATGAGTGCGGTGCGTTACGCAGGCGTGAGAAAAATTATAATTGCGCGCTCATCACTGGCACTAGAGACATCAAGTCTGGTGAGTAATTAAGGCCATGAAAACAAAGTCGAGGCAGTGTTCGAGTAGTGGTCTGACAAAGTCTTCAAGAATTTGTGTGCTTTCGACGAACACGACGAAAGGGACCGAGTTCAATTAAGATTCATGGAGTCAAGAGGTGACTTTGACTTAGGGGCGCTGGTGACTACCTCTGTCTAGCCTGAGTCATTTGAGAAATAGAGCGCTTGGAAGTCACGTCCTTCATGACCTTCAGGAAAAAACTAAATCCGAAAGGCAAACAATAACACGACGCTGCGGTATGGAAGGTATGGGTTCCCATTCCCCATCAGGTCATCACCACAAGTCCTCAAGTGTTCACATTTCATTCAGAAGAGCTGATCGAAGACATTTTGGGGGAAAGAGAGAATCAGAGCAGTTTCTCTTAAAGGAAATGTTTGATTGGAAAAGAGACATATTTATATGGTGGTGAATTGGTGTACAAAGCTAAGGAAAATGTTTGCCCACAGACACTTCGCCGATCTTGTTAAAAGGCGTACACGCATGTAACTCGTAGTTCGCTATACAGAGCCATCTTTTATATCAGTAACCGACTTTTTGGCCGTATTCCAAGCGACGTGGATGGTTTGTCTTTGAGTCAATTGCACTTTGTACGGAAAGAAATGCAAAGCATCCTTCAAAATCTGCCACAAGGTGGTTCCACTGACGCCAAAATGTTGAGCGCGGTGTCAATATGACACATGTGGGTTCTCGGTAACATTCTCTCTTACCTCTTGAACGTGTTCATTGGAACTTCTTGGGCGTTCATGAACGACCTGTCGACGGCCTCCCGCTGTCCCATCTTCAACAAAATTTGAAACCAAACGATGAATAGTGTGAACGATGCCTATTGGCGACGATATTTTCGACGGCAACTGAACTACTATTTTTAATGTGTAAGGCAATTCATGGTTGATTCGGTTCGTAACTGTCAAAGTTATTCAATGTTTAGATCGTAATCGGTCGTGTTGTGCGTGCATTGTTCTCTCACGAGAGGAGAGGACATACAGTCCGATTTTCGGACGATTTTTGAAACTCTACTGGAGTACTCAGACTCAAAACTAGTCCATTGTACTGCCAGGTAGCAACCTACTCCAGTGCCGTTAATTTGATCCCAACGGCAAATGGTGACTGGACCAGATTCGATTTCACTGGGATTCTAACCTGGGCCCCTCTAACTTGAGGAGGCACTTATCCAACTGCGCCATCCAGTCGTTTTTGGACTTACAGTTTAATGCCGACTCCAAACGGCGAGATGTTTGTTTTAGACAGTTATACTCTTTGAGCATTGTCAGTGACTCGAAAGAGGTGGGGCCGTGAACAGTTTTTTTTTTTTGAAAAATTGTCTGTTTAAACTGTGATTCGGGCCTAGACTTGAAAGTCTAATGCGGATGGATCGACCCACAAACCCACACGGCCACGGCGCCACTCAACGATTACATACCGACATCAATTTTGGTGTACACTGTTTTTATTGCGAACTGAATGAAATTCTAATTCCAAATAAGGCGAAGTTCTTTAGCGATAACAGGGGATCGAATCATGACCACATCTGTTTAGATCGACGTCAAAATTGACGCCCACTTGAGAGTGAGTCACTCCTTTTATGAACCTTTAGCAAAGGGGAGTGCATTCATTGTCACTCTCTCTCTCGATACATTGGCTTCTCGACAATAGCGTGCGGGTTTTCCGAGCCCCAGATGCGACAATTTTGTTTGTTTTGCATAGCCGCCAAGATGAAAATGCGTCTCGTCAGAAAAGATGATTTTTCGCCCAAAATTGTCGTCCAATTCAAGCTGCTCTAAGGCCCAAACCCCAAACTGCGGAGCGATAACGAAGTGGATGTTTGCGCGCCTTCAATTGCTGAGTCAATTGGACCTTGTAAGTGAAGAATCCGAGATCTTTGTACAGAATTCTCCTCAGGCTAGCAATCAGCCGTGAAATGTTCAGCTGTTGAGATCAATGCCGAGTTGATGTTCGTGAATTGAGTCTCACACTCTAGGCCACAGCAACCACATTTTCAGATGTGCGTTAATTACCGTGCGTCAAATTCCAAAATTGTGCCAAATTGTTCGAATTTTTACCATCTTGCTGATCTACTACGTATTGGATTGTATAAAAATTAGGAGTAAAAGACAAATTGCATCGATGCGTGTGCGTGCAGCAAACAAACTGTGTCCATTTTCATATAAAGTTTTGTTCTTTTTTTTTTACTGCACGCATTTTAATGCAATGCACGTCTGTTTCAAACTAGAATACTGCATGCAGCAGAATTCGTTTGTGAATCCCGCACCTCGTGTCAAAACACAGAATTTCTAAACAACCGGTGGTACAAATTTGTCCCGTTTAGATTTATTTTCTCCCAGGTCATCCAACAAAACAGCAATTCATGCGTGAAAATGTAGCACAAATCTCTTCGGCGTACCTATTTTAAGCCTAAACCACAAAACCATCCCACACGGAGCTTATCTCAAATCCGGGTGTAATCGCATTCACGCCTCCGTTCTGCAGACTCCGTTCGCTGACTCACCGCAGCGCTACCAACCGACACCAATCACAGAGAAACCATCAGCATTAGCATATCTGGCCCAACTACAGCAGCCTTTTGCGGATTTTCTAATCTTTCAAATTTGCATTTTAAACAAACTTCACTTCCATTCGACTAGCCCTCAGACAAACACTACCCGAGACGCTGAAAAAGGGGGAGGGGGAGGTCAGGCGACCGTGCAACAATGTTGTGCCACCACGATGTTCATCCACATCCCACAATAAAATTCTGAACAATTTATGTGCCATAACAAGTGTGTACTCGATGGTGCCGTACGCTCGAAAGTCGGCACACTCATCCACGCAGCCGAGCCGAGATACTCGTTCATACATCACGCCAAACGCCTTCGTCAACAAGCACGAGTACTTATCGTCGCCCATTGACTACGAGCAGATATGACGTGCCAAGTGGACTGTAACAAAGTTGTTAATAATAGCGCTCCGTCGGGCAAATACAAAAAGTCACTTTGACAGTGTTTGCCAACAGGTGCACAAACACAACCGAAACGATGAAGGAATTCACTAACTTACCCGGATGGCGGACGGTGGGAAAGGGAAAGCCTCCTGTTGACATTTTGCGGACACAGCCCATGTGTCACACTTGACATTTGTCAAATGAATGAACAAACGGGTGAATGGGTAAAACCAAAGGAGATATGTCTGTCTTAGATTTAGCGTTTGTGTCTGCCGGGCATTTGTTCGGTATTGACAGACGCATTTGTTCTTGTCAATACCCGTGAGATATGACACCAGACACGAACGTCATGTCCTTACCATTAATTACCCGGTCCCCAGTCGCCCCAGAACTAATCGCGACAACAAAACAGAAAGAGACTACGTCTCAAATTGCATTTCGACATGTCACCAAAAAGGTACAACGGCTTCGTCATGCAATGACACCGCATTAACGCCGAAAAATTGAAAGAGAAACACGATGGCGTTTGTGGTGCCAAATGAATATCTGTCACATCACTTTCATTCCGTGACTCTTTGCCAGTCATTGCTGCAAACAATTTATTCGAATGCACAGAGAGGCGACCCGTCTCTCCTCTCTCTCTCTCGCACCAACTGACAGATGAGTACTAAATGTCCTCACGAAATCGTGGGAACGACTGTGGCTGACTGTGATTGCAAGTGATTGCTCTTAGCCGCGCTGTGACCTTTCAAATAAACAAATTTGATTAAAAAAAGACGAAGCGTCTCTCTCTCTGTCAAGCGTCCATAAATCAAGTTTTTGTTTGTTTGTCAAATTAAAGTGACAATTAATGGGTTTCTTTTCTCTCCCTCTCTCCCTCTCTCTCTCTCTATCTCTCTATCCACTCTCATCATTGCACTCGCTGTCAAATTGTAATTATTCGCTTAACTAACAATTTGTTATTGTTCTTGTTGTTGTTGTTGCGGCAGTCTGACAGCAGAGAGAGAGGGAGCGACAACAATGTCTCCAACATAAACATTCGCTTGTTTTTTTTGAAATTTTTTCTGTTTGTCTTCGGTTTTGTTTACGTTTTTGTTTTTGTGTTTATGCCTGTCAACGACACAACGCATGAACGACGCAAAAAATGATTTCCGGTGTCAATGACATTTGATGCGACACGACACTTGTGTCGTACTTTCTATACACTTCTGCAGACGACGGGGGATTGGTTCAATGCACCGTAATCGATTCTCAAGGCTGTTCAGGAAAGTTTTTGACGTTTTTTTTTTTGTTGACAAATTCACTGACAAGCCAGAGATGTGATCTTTTGGCACAAATTAATGACTTTGCATTTGACAGGACATCTGTCATACCGACTACATCATAAATTTGACAGTTCAAATGTCATGGCAATTTGCGACAAGACAAATGATTGCAACATGTCATTCAACTCCCCGGGGGATGACGTTTCTTTATGTCACTTCCTATTGGTAAACAACATTTCATTGTATCGCCATTCGAAGCGAGCTCCTCCGTATCGATAGCATTTGATTTATGCTATAACATCGCCTCACTCACCTCACTCACCTCGCTCACCTCGCACACTCTCCGGTGTCATTTCTCAGTTACGTTCATTCGCCTTAGTTTTCTCACATGTCAGACGAGTACGTGTGCGTGTCTATGGTTTGCGAACACTCCCCGCAACTGAAACTCGATTTATGAACGCACAGTGCAATGACACGCACGCACCACAAGACCACGGCGTGTTTAGAGATTTATAACATCCCAACCAAGGGAGATCACACTCACTCTCTCTTTTCTCTCTCCTTCTCCCTCTCTCTATCTCCCTCTTGTGTCGGGTTCTGTTGATGGCAAACATCATCATCATCGTCGCGGTCGTTGGAATTTATCTCGCTACTCTCCTGAGAAAGTCACCAGAAGATGTGAAATCGAATGCCAGATTGTGTAAATAGTGCAACCACCTTAAAGCCACGCAAGCTACAGAAGCAGCAGCCTCTTCTCCTCAGCCTCACTGGCAGCGGTGCGTGATGATGCTTCAAATGGTGGTTCGGTTTGGTTTGGTTTGGTGTTTCGTTGTGTGGTACTTCTTGAGAATACAACACAAACAACAGGTTGCTTGTTTAGTTGTTGTCGTCTTAGTCGTGACGGGGGGAAGCAAGCGACTCCTCTCGACAGACGTCTGTGCGAGCGAACGCGAACACGAACAGGGAGCGAGCGACTATTTTTGTACGCGATGTTATAACGTGTTAATCATTTTTAACTGTCGCCTTAATGGGCTTTCGAAAATGGTTATGAGTTAGTTTTGCCAGGGAGGAGAGAGAGCGCCTGTGTATGTGGGTAAACATGATTATTTGGGATACGTGCCAGGCGCCAAAGTGACGTTTGCTGATGATGGGTGACTTCTATGCCAAATTGTTTTCGTTTCTTTTTTTTTCAAATGTAAATATATACGAACGAGAAAGTGAGTGATTGTTTGTTGAGGTCAGTGACTTTTGAAGGAAAAGTTTCGAGGTGAGACTGAAAAATGACAGATGTCAGTTCATACGTGACAGATAACAGAAAAGTGACACTTGAAGGAACAGAACTTGATTTATATAACTTTATTGACAACATTTTATAATTAAACGTCAAAAAATGCCAGAACAAATGTCATTTTGATGCTACGACGTTTGTTATTCGGTTGACGTCTGTCAAGCTGTCACTTCATGTTGAGATATCTTAGGTTTTTAAACGTAAATGACAAAATGCGCACTTCGTACACATTTTGCATGAAATACGGCTTAAAGTTTATTGTCAAGAAGTTTGACAGTCCTGCTGACAGTTTTTTAACAGCAATGCCAAAAATATTAACAGTTCCGCCAGCACTTTATGTAAATTTTGCATGGAATACGTCTTTTCTTCTTCATCTTCGAAAGTCAAAAAGTTCACAGTCAAGAACCGACAGTTTTTTGACGGAAGTGTCAAAAATATTGACAATTCCACAGCACTTTGTACACATTTTGCATGAAATACGCCGTTAAGTTTATAGTCAAGAACTTTGACAGTCCTGCTGACAGTTTTTTGACGTAAATGTCAAAAATATTGACAGTTCCGCCAGCACATTGCGTAAATTTTGCAAAAAAGTCAAAAAGTTCACAGTCAAGAAACGACAGTTTTTTGACGGAAGTGTCAAAAATATGGACAGTTCGACAAAATTTTCATGAAAAACATCCCATCTTCCCCATCTTCGAATCTTAAAGAATGTCAAACAAGTTTATATGGAACTCTCAACAACTTTGACAGTTCCGATGACAGTTTTTTTTAAATTAAATCAAAAAATGTGTGTAATTTTATTTTAAAACAAGATAGCCGCACGCTGCTGAGAAACTAGACCCAGGTCCACCTCGGACTGTAGCGCCGCCATTATTATTATTATATAGCCGCACGCTGCAATCATCTGTCAATGATTAGCGACAGCGAACGTTTCACTGACAGTTCTTAACTTCCTCTTTGTGACAGCAAATTTCACTAACTTCAATCAGTCCCCAAAGAGCATCATACAACATCCTTTAACGCCTGCCGCCTTATTTCATAAAAACAGTCCAGTGTTTTATAAAGTGACGCCTTCAGTTAACGGGACAACCAACTTCACGTCAAAGTTGTCACTGACAATCAAGCTGACGTTGCCCAAAATGTCTTCTCCACCAACATTGCATCACAAACGTCACACACAAGTCCCTCTGTGATTCCTGCCAGACAATCAGTGTAACATGTTAAACGTCAGAAAATGTCTCCAAATTAAATGTCATCTGTCACCGCTGACAACTGTCTCGCCACTGATGGCTCAATATAATCCAATCGGCTCTCACCTGAGCAACACTACACCTCCTACATACGCATCGAAGTAAATCCTTAATTAGAGACTTAACGAACTGCGGCAAAACTAATCTCCTCCCATGCGATGGCAGCTGTCATTAGCAATGACAGCTCACACACGTATTGCGCATTCTTGATGAAATTAATTGCAATTGGCGCTAGCATAAATGTAATCGCTTACCGTTCTCATCTGTCAAAGCCGCAGACACACACCTAGAGATTTTCCGCTCTGGCTGACGCACTTTTACACTTTCATAATTCTCGCAACCATTTGAACGCACCCCAAAAGAGCAGCGAGAACAAAAAACAAACGCTAAACGTTATTTGATTACTGCCACATCAATGGCTTCACACCGTTGTTGGTGGTGCACAAGTTAATCGAATCTGTCGGCAGGACCAAGGAGACGACAACGACGACGACGCGCATATCGAAGGTGCATGTCGGGTCTAGCCGGTGTTTGGAAGACTGCGGTGGGATGTGTTCGTCGACACCCTGCGCCGCACTAATTTGCATGCGTGAGTGGTAACACTTTCAAGTGCTGGCAGGGCTTAGAGGGCTTATGGAGATTAAAAATGAGACAGAATACACTCAGTGGTTCGGATGCGCTTTTATGCGTCAAATCATTTCGCTTGATTGCACGCTGAAGACGTCAAAGACCGCACACGATTCAATGCCTTTGAGTGTGCACAGACATACTTGAAATCCCGCTTTAATTAGGTAAATTGACTTCTAATTGGCATTGAGCCTTTCGGTTCTAGGGTTTCGCAGTGCGAGCACCCGTCAATGAACACACATGCATGCAGCGCCCTCTTAGTCGAGGAAATTCGAAAGAAAATGCTGAAAATGTTCCCAGGAGTACGAGGGATGCGCCCTCGTCAAGAGGATCTTTGATGACAAAGGAGGCTGCAACGCAGTCATGGGTCGGAGTGGAGGGTGGGGAAGGGGGTATCTGGCATCTCGAGAATTTCAAGAACGCACTGAGAGAGTATGTGATTGTTGATGCTGCCCCAACTCGGGATGAGAGAAATTTCGAAATAAAATAACGAGACGTTCTCGGTTTTTTTTTCCCCGGCGAGGAGGAAATCTCCGATGGAAGAGTTCAGGGCTGAAGAGTTTGGCTGGATTCTCCTGGTCGTGATGTGTGCGAGAGTTCTTTGTAAAGTGTTTGGCTTTTGAACTCTCACCAGAATGTGGGAAATTCCCTGGGGGCGAGAAGGGGGAATGCGACGAAGACGCCAGAGAGAAAAGCGATTTTTCAAACGCTGCCTTGGCTTGACATAATGGATGTCATTGTTAGGGAATGGATGGCCGAAACGGATGTGTATGCTTGGCACTTGGTCAACACGTATGAGAACCGAAGCAGATGTGTGCGGTGGCTGGCTGATAAACTGTGTCCACTGTGTGCGCCTGAAATGATTCAGCGTCTGACGGTTGTGTCGTCTGTGCTCTGTCAGTTCTGACGTTTCGCATTGAATTCAATGAGATAAGTGTATTGTCACCAGAATGGAACTGCAGTGTGGAGCTTTAGTTCAGGTCAGTGACTAAAAGGATTTCATGTTACACAACTTATATGTGTCGGGACGTATGGGATTTTGCAGGCATTGACTGAAGGAGGACTTGAGTCGTTCGGTCGGTTGATTGAAAGCAATTTAAATGCAGTTGACAGGGACTGGTGTTGGTTTTTTGGTAGAAGTTAACAAGCGGAAACCACTCCTCTTCTTAAGGAGTCGCTTCTGTGAATCCCTCCGGGGTTTTTGTCCTGCCTTTGCAGTCGTGGAGGTTATGCGGTTCGATTGTTGGTTTTTGTGAAGTTCATAAGTCTTTCCGGTGCAGAGAATGTGTAACGATGAGTTGGGTCCAATGCGTCCCGCGATAAACTCTAGAAGATCTCTAGTGCTGTTCACCCACATTGTGCACAGTTTATTCTTTGGATGGTGTTAAATCGATAAAAGAGCTCTAAAGACTCGAAACGTACGATTCGAAAGCTCAAGTGATGCCAAATTCAGTCAAAATTACTTTTTAAATATTTTTTTGTTGCTCCATCCTCTTAGTAAGGATATTTCCAATAAGGACATAACAATTTTATAATAATAGCGAAAATATTCAGAACTTTAAAACTCCAGTGATGCCAAATTCAGCCAAAGTTACAATACTTTTCTAGATATTTTTGTTGTTGTTTCATCGACTTGCAAAGAATTTTTACAATAAGGACACAATTTTGTTGTTTAAGACAAATGCACTCTTTAGCCATTTCCATGATCTGTCACTGTCAGTGTCAAAACGTCAGTCAAGGTTTCTACTTTTGTCAGGGTGAAGGTCACAAAGGAGCAACGTGTGGAATTTATTGAAAATGACTACCGAAATTATGAATCGATGGTTGCAACTTTGAGACCGCTTTTTTTTCGGAGTATTTTTGAAACGCACTTAGACTCAAAACTGGTCCATTGTACTGCCAGGTAGCAACCTACTCCAATGCCGTTAATTGCGTATGTACAACTGAACCGAAAGTTCGATAATATTTTCTAATGGTTTCCACACGTTTAGCAAGCGTGGAACGATGCCTGATGAAAGGGCAAAACTTATTGAATATTTTGACAGCTGGGTGTCATTGGTAACTTTGACAGCTGCTGAAGCATGACAATTGAAAAAGCAGTCATTGCTATCTGGCCATGCTTTGAGTAGATTCCCGCTTGATGTCATGCACTAGACTATGTATGACACCTTTGACTCCTTTGAACTAAAATTTGTGGTGTAAATTGTCAGCAAAATTCAAAGCAGAAGCGGTTGCGAAGGTTGATGTTCTCAAAATTCCCCTCTGAGCGAAAAAAAACCCTTACATCATATCCGCCTTTGATAGAAAAACTGTCAGAATCGGTAAATTTTTCTTTATTTTTGGTTTCCCGGTTGCCGGCAAGTCATCCGAAAATTGCCCCAATTAAACTCTCGTAAACAAGGTTTTCCCTTCCAATCGCGCACCCAATTTCACGTTTTCAGCCGCAGTCATCACATCCGTTCGCATTGTTTCGAACTGCATCGACGACCCCAATCCAAAGTGCACAGTGTTTGTGTGTATTTTTAAGTCAATGACTCGTCGAACTCGAGGAACACTCGGAAAGAGTTCTCTGCAAATCCAATTCGATCCAAAAATAACCCGGCCACATGGTCAACGTTTGGGCGAAACAAATAATTTTCGGATTTCACTGCACGAGAACACATCAAATATCGGATTTGCGGATGTGCCTCCTCCCCGACTGCGGCAATCCGATTCGAAAAATGTCGATTCCGAGATCGGCAGCCCGACAAATGCCATCCGCACCGTGCCGGATGTTGCATGCGCATCACTTTCCCACTTTTGCTTACCGGAAATCATACACACGTCAGAGATCTTGACCAATTTGATGGAACCAAGTGTTTCGGGGCGTGTTCCCCAAGCACCTCCCGCCCCCCAAATCGCATCGCTCACCCCACTCGGCAGCTGTAGTCGAACATATTCCCGGCCCGAGTCGAACAAAGGCGGGGGAGAGTTTCGAGTCGAGTCGAGTCAATGACAATGGAGAATCCTGTTCTGAGGGCTTCACTCCTCGAACGGAAGAACACATGGCTCCCCGGTGTCGCCAGCAATTTTGCCGCTTGTACGCCGCTCGCCTCACCGACTGCCGGAGTCGGGGGAAATTGAGAAAATCAGAAAATCAACAAAAACAATCCGAAAATCGCCGTTTGGCTGTTACTGGCAGCACTGGCACTGATGTCTAGGCGAGATACGAGCACACACGGTGGAGCGGAAAGTTCCAAATAATTTCCACAAGATTACCAGCGAACAGCGGCGGCCATTCAATTGAATGGGTCGATGGAAGCAATGATTCCTGCCACTGGCCAGGCCAGGCCAGGCCGTCGCTTCGATCCGAGGGTGGTTCGACTCGAGTGTGTGAAGAAATCCCATAAATGACTTCCAGAGGAGACGTCTCGCGGAGTGAATGGTTCCTCGGCAGCAGCACACGCTCTCACTCCTCACATCTGCTGGGAACTGGAAGTGTTGATATTTGTTTCCTTTTAGTTTCTTTCGATTCGCCTTCTTTTCACGGAAAACCAATTACGCCGAAGCGCCCGTCTCCGTCGGAGGGCTGCGGTTCGAAATGATGGTCCACAGCGTAGAGGGTTCCGTTTGCGCTGAGAAAATTATGGAATTCGTTGCAGTGAATTACTTTGAAGTGGATTCTGCTGGGTTGTGTGGTCACAGATTGTGTTCAAGTACCCAGCGCGGAGGGAACTTAGGGAGGGCCGCAAGCGAAATTGTCGGTCTTTAACAGATGCGCTTTGGAACAAAGGCACGTGCAGCGACTGTGGCGGAATTGCAAAGATTTCCATCTGACACCTTCAATTTGCTTAACGATTTATGGAAGTTTCTAGCTGTCAGTGGAGTCTTTAAGTTAAGTGTGAGGTTAAGTCGAGGAGGTCCGCGAATTTCGTATGCATAGCCCGCACTGGCGCTGATGATTTACTGTGGATTTCCCTCGAGACGCGGATTTTAAAGATTTTCTTGTGGCGTCTTGCGTTGATTTAGTGAAATTTTAAGTGGAATTTCACTTCACTTCTGATGGAAAGTGGATTTCCTTTGGCTTTCTTAGAGTAGACGAAACTATTGGAAGGCGTTAATTTTCCCTCGAAAGTGTGGTTTCAACGGGTGCAAGTGAGAGTTGCACACAACTCCACTTTTTTTTCGAAGGCCTGCACTTCTCGTTGTTTACAAACAAAAATATTTGCAGCGGATTTGAATAAGAGAAAGATAAAGGGTCGAGTTGGATCCCCTGTGGATCTCCAAAACTCGAGTACTTTACGACAAAATTTAAAAGGTGAAGCATCATTTATCATCCAGGGTTGTCAAATGGACAGATTAGAAGGCATTGACATTCAACTGACAGCTGGTTAAGGCATTATCTTTGTCCCCGACTATATGACTTATTCGAGCTTCCTTAAACAGCGTCATACGAAACTAATTCTCTAGCTTCAGGTCGCGATTTTATTTCATGTAACCCAACCCGGAGTCCTGATGAAAGCTCCAGTCTGAGCTGTGGCTGCCAATTAACCCTGATAATGTTCGCATAATTCTTCCAGTTATCTAAATAGTTACCAGATAGCAATGATAGTTTTTCCAATAGTTATGTTTCAGCAGCTGTCAAGGTTACCAATGACATCTAGCTGTCAAAATATTCGGTAAGGTTTCCCATTTGAAAATGTCTCGTTTCGCACATGCCGAATGTGCGGAAATTATTAAAAACTATTTTCGAGATCCCGGCTCAGTTGGAAAGACTCAAAGTGAATTTCGTCGGGCGGTCGACTGGCATTATGGCCTCAGTGTGCAGGCAATTCGTCGCACCGTGGAAAAGTTTGAGCGTGAGTCAGTCTTTTGGACCTTTAGCCACCTGGTGGCCATGAAAGCTATATCCGCAACAGAAATCAAGTCCAAGCTAGTCGCAAGCTGTCGCGAAATCTAAAGGCTCTTGGCTCACAGCACTCGATCAATCTGTGCTGGATCCCAGGACATAGGGACATAGCCCGCAAAGAGATAGCTGATGAACTTGCCAGAACAGGGTCAGTGACCGACGCGTCACAAGCAATTCATGGAATCAAACCAACCTCAGAGCTGAGGAAAAAGGTGGATATAAAGATCATTGAAATGGCCCAGATACAATCGAGCAAAAACTGACAAAATCCTTCAATGCGACACAGAGTTGCTAACGATGGTGGTTGGAGCTCTCACTGGCCATAATCATTTTAGAAACCACGCCATGAAAATGGGACTCTCCAACGACAACATTTGTAGAGGCTGCTGTGATGAGGAGGAACGGGAGGACACTCCTCACTACCTCTGTCACTGCCCTAGTCTTTGTCAGTTGCGTCATAGAACACTGGGAGAATTTTTCTTCCAAGACTTCATGAATTTTCAAATAAACCTTTAAGATTTTTAAGGAAATCGGGATGGCTTCGGCACAACGAGGAACCATGAGTGCGACAAGGATTATAAGGGGACACTAATCCCCAATTGGGCATCACAATGGATCCTCAAGGACCTATGTGAGGCGTGGCTTACGCCCGTCTACTCACTTATCTACCTACCTTCCTAAGCCACCAGACAGGGAATTGATGCGAAATGATGAAAAACATAGCCTCCGTAGCGGCCAGTTTTGAAGAAGGCCCAGAAATTTCGATTCTGTGCCAATTAGCTGAATTGGACATCGCCAGAGAGTCAACGCTGCTTATTTTGTGCTTGGATTTGGGCCTACATCCGTGTAAGATTGTGCAGACGCAAGAATTGAAGACGGACAACCATAGACAACGCCGTGAGTCCGCTAAAAGAACACTGGAAATGTTGGCCGGAGATTTTGGCTAAAAAATTATTTTCTCGGACGAGGCCCATTTTTGGCTCAGCGACTATGTCAAAAAGCAAATTTTGTCGTTATTGGAGCGAACACAATCCACAAGTGTTCGACCAAGCATCAATGCAAATATTCATTCATTCATTCCACAAATATTTACTGTTTTGTGCGGTTTATGCCAAGACAGCATCATCGGACCTTATTTCTTTCGAAATGACGAAGGAGACACCGTAACCCTCAATGGTCTCAGGTTTAGAGCGGTGTAACTAACTGTAACTGACTTTCTGTGGCCAGAGGTCAACAATAACGATATATCCGAGCTGCGGATCCAACAAGACTGCGCTACATGCTGTACAAGCAACGCAATGCTCGAAGTTGTGAAGTAGAAATTTGACGACTGGTTCATGTCACGAAGAGGGTTGATGAATTGGCGCTGGGATCATGAGACTTGACACCACTCGATTATTTTCCCTGCCTGAGCCACGTCAAGTCCTTAGTCTTCGCTAACAAGCCAACCACTTTGAACGAGTTTAAGGCCAACATTCGAGACGCTATTGCCGGAATAACGTGGTACATATTGGACCAAGTCATACAAAATTTGACCAAGCCGACTGCTTGAAGTTCTGCCAGCAAAGTTGAGGCGGCCATTTGAATGATGTGCTATTCCAGAAATAATGGCATGAATGTAGCTTCAAAAGAAAGCTAGAATAATTTTTATATCTCACACTGTTGTTATTTTATTTAAATTTCTTTTCCTATCGTTCTTATCTGGTCACCGTGTACAACGATTTGGAAAATAGCGCCCTAACACCAAAGGAAGTTTTACCAAAGGGTAAAGTCAACCTGTCAGGGTTATAAAGCCCGAACCGAAGCCTGCAAGGACGATCAAGGGAACATCGTAGTAGAATCACAGTCGATGCTGAGGATATGGAAGAACCACTTCTGCAGACTGTATAACGGCGATGAAGAACCGAATTCCGCTGTCAGGCAGATTGAACCATTCAACCCGAATGAAAGGGACGACGTAGATCAACAATTCCGTCCCCCCGATCTGAACGAAGTGAAGATAGCCATATCTAAACTAAAGTCCAACAAAGCTGCTGGAGCTGACGGCCTAGCGGCTGAGCTCTTCAAAGCAGCAGGCGATGACTTGGTAAGGAGCATGCACCAACTCATCTGTAAAATATGGTCGGAAGAAAGCATGCCCAATGAATGGAACCTCAGCATTGTTTGCCCGATCCACAAAAAAGGAGACCCTCTAAAATGCGCTAACTATAGAGGCATCAGTCTTCTGAACAGATCTTATCTGCAGTGTTGTGTGAACGCCTAAAGCCATTCGTCAACAACCTGGTCGGTCCATCCCAGTGTGGCTTTAGGCCAGGAAAATCCACCATCGACCAAATATTCACGCTGTGGCAGATCTTGGAAAAAACCCAGGAACAACAAATCGATACCCACCACCTTTTCATCGATTTTAAGGCCGCGTATGACAGCATCTATAGAGACGAGCTATACAGAGCAATGTCTAGTTTTGGCATCCCTACCAAACTCGTCCGTTTGTGTAGAATGACGATGGAGAATGCACGCTGCTCCATCAAGGTCGGTGAAGACCTAACCGAGACCTTTGATGTCAAAAAAGGATTCAGACAAGGCGACGCGCTGTCATGCGACTTCTTCAACATCATACTTGAAAGAATTGTGCAAAACTCGAACGCCAACACCAGAGGCACAATCTTTCAGAAGTCCGTCCAACTACTCGCATAGGCCGACGATATTGACATAATCGGAAGAACACAGCGTGAGGTAAATGGCGCTTTTGTGAGTATTGCGACGGATGCCGCGAAGATGAGTTTACCGGTAAATGACGGCAAGACCAAGTATATGCTGTCAACTAGAAAGGACACCCAACACCGACGTCTCGGACAGAACGTCACAGCAGACAGATTTAACTCTGAGGTAGTCAAAGACTTTGTCTACCTAGGAGTTGCTATAAACTCAGACAATGACACCAGCGCTGAAATCAGACGAAGAATAACTCTTGTCAATCGCTGCTTCTTTGGGCTAAGAAAGCAATTAATAAACAAAGCCCTCTCTCGAACAACCAAAGTAACCCTGTACAAGACCCTAATCGTCCCAGTCCTGCTATATGGCACAGAAGCATGGACTTTGTCAAAAGCGGATGATGGCTTGGCTGCTTCGAGAGGAAAATTCTTCGGGTGATTTTCGGTCCCGTCTGCATAGAGGGTGAGTGGAGGAGAAGATACAACAACGAACTGTACGAGCTGTTCAGCGACATTGACTTAGCCAGAAGGATGAAGATACAACGATTGAGATGGCTAGGTCATATAGAGCGAATGGATACCAATGCTCCGGCCCGGAAAGTCTTCGAATCCACCCCCGAGGGACGGCGCAGTAGAGGAAGACCGCGACTCAGGTGGCGCACGCAAGTGGAAAGGGACCTCAACCAACTGTGCGTGCGAAACTGGAGGCAGCTAGCTAAAGATCGAGCTGGCTGGAGACGCTTGTTGGTTGAGGCCCAGGTCCACCCCGGACTGTAGCGCCACCTTAAGATAAGAACACCACAATCTGCTCTCGGTTTGAATGAACAAGATCAGCAACGAGTCTGTAGAATTTGAAGTCAATTTTGATCTGCCGCCAATTTTATTGAAGTACGTACCCAAGGAAGACAGTCATCATGGAAGTCTATCTTCTCTATAATGACTCGCGAACAACTAGACAGTAAAGGCTGTCATGCGCCGAATTGACACTCTCTGCTTTCTCTAAGAAATTGTCACCCTCTCAAGCTTCTCCTTGTCAAAGTGAAGCTGTCATCCAAAAAAAGAGAGTTGCTCCATAGTCCACCTCTCTCATGACACTAATTACCCGCAGATATCTCTTGCAGCACCAATGCTCAGCCAGATGTTACCAACACAAAAACAAAAAATTCGAACAAAAAAAAAAAAACATTTAAAACGACCAACCAAATCAAACACTGCTCCGACAATTACCCTTAATTACAGGTAAGCACGCCAACATCGCGCTTTATCACCGTCATTGTCGATTCGCCATTAAAAATTCACGAGGAAAAGACAAAAAAAAAACGAACCGAAACCATCATAATGTCTGTTTACCAATCGAACGTGCAAACATGAGATTCCTCGGCGGAGTTCAATGATTCCATCACACCTCAGTGATTTGGCAGCACTGGCGGTGCAGAGCCGCTCCAGCCGCGCGGGGGACAGAGTTGGGGCAACAATTTACATCCTTTTTTTTCGCTCTCTCTCAACTGACGAACGCCAAACCATTCATTATGTCATTTCGCCCAGAAAAGGGTTAAAAATAAATTACACATCCCATCCCCATGGTCACACACAAGCGCGCTGTAATTTTTCAGACTTAATTGTGAAACCATCCGAGACTCGACTTGGCACAGCTCACCTCGCCGCTCGTTGTCGTTGTCGTCGTCGTATTGCCGCCGCTGATTAATGATCATCTCTCGCCCGCCGCACTCGTTCTCGGGCGCTCGGAGAACCGTCTCGGATTCAGCACACTTTTACGCCTTGACCCAAATCGATGGGATTTAACATTTCAGCTGATGCGCGCCACCATCACGGTCGTTCTTTGACAAATTACACCGCGCGCCGACGACGGTTGCGAAAAGAACAGAACACAAAAAATTCAATAAACCCAAACCAGAACCAAGAGGCGGAGAAAGGGCAAGCGAGTGAAACCCAAGACCATTTAATTAATGCTCCATAAAGGCAACAAAGAAGCGACATTAAAGTTCATGGGATACGCCGCTTAAGCCAGCTCCTGCTGCTGCTGCTGCTGGTGCTGGTGCTGATTTACCGGACGTCAAAGTCTTTGACCTCCAAAATCTCGTTTCGGTATTTTTTTCGGTGCTGAGCGCTGGCGGCTTTATGCGGAGTGACCTTGATTACCTCTCGCGCCGGCGAAGTCGCAAAGCAGACAACGAAAACTTCACCCAACCGGAGGAACGCCGCGCAGTGGAACACTGTCAGCGGCGAGACAGAGGACGGGTGCTAAAGAGCAGCTGTCATGGCTGAAATCACGTAGTGTCAACGCGTAGAAGCTAGTCGCCGCTTTCTAGATCGCATGACGTTTTAATTACTCGATGGGGAGCTGAAAAACCGATTGTTCTGTGTCTGTCAAGTTTTTGCCGTCTACGAGGTCGATAAGAAACGCCAGACTTGACAGCCGGCAGGCGATCGTAGAGGAGAACGAAAAAAAATCAAAAAAATGGTGGACAATAAAAATCAGTGAACCCGTTCTCGACGGTTATTTGGTTGCGAGTCATAAACTCGTAAAGTAGTCGCTCGTAGCCGAGGTTGTGTGACTGTGAGGCTGTTGGTGGCCAAGACACGCTGCCGTGTTCTAGTTGTTTGTTGTTTTTTTTTTTGCGCAAAAAGTTATGAAGTTTTGCCATCGATTGAATAATGAGGGGAAATGCCGTGATTACGGTGGGGGTTTAATGGCCGACGGAAGTCGGTAATGGATGCAATTTGTGAATTGGAAACTAATTCGAAGTGGAAACCGTTGGCATTGGGTCTTTTTCGTTCTGTTTGGTCTTTTGACGCCATTGAAACGGCGGAGGCAGGTGGCGTGGCAAGTCAGTTCTCTCCAATTAAGGTGATGGAATGGAGTGAAATTTCAAGTTAAAATGATTCAAACAAGCGCCTCGAAGTGAAGGGAAACGAAAGTGTGTCTGTGCATGCGTGTGTGAGTGTGACCAACTTAAAAAAGGTCAGAATTTTGTTTAAATTCCGACTTGAGTTGCTCTTTCACTTCACGATTTATTGGTTTCAATTTTTAAGTGAGTGTTTAGGGGTACAAATTTTAGGTCATTGACGTTTGGAACTTTTTTTTTTGTTTTCACAGTTCCCATGAGAAGTTGTTAGATGCTGAATTTAGTACAGTCGTAGAAGAGATGGATTCTGAATGCTGTTGAAATATTAGAGCAAATTTGGTACATTCTTCTTCATTTTGTTGGAAGGAGTATGATATGACAGTGGTCTGTCAGAAACCAGACATGGTCAAGGTTTCTTCTTCTACGACTGTATTAAATTCAGCATCGTACAACTTCACATGGGAACTGTGATAATTTTGAACAATTTAAAATTTAGACCAAAATAATGCAGAACCCCGGCAGTGGCCTCGTGAGCCACTACGGGGGTGGGAGGGGGATCACGCCATGCACTAACCAGTGCGTGCGAGGGTTAAAAGGCAACGGACAACGGCATCGGCTTAGGATAGGCACATGGAACGTCTCATCGCTCACAGGAAAGGATCTCGAGCTGGTTGGGGAAGCTGCCAGATATCGGTTAGATATCGTAGGCATTTCTTCGACCAAGCAAAGAGGATCTAGAACAGTGGATCTTTCGGACGGGTGGAAACTCTTCCTGTCAGGAGTGGCACCTCAAATGTCTGCACAGGCGGGAGTGGGGATACTCACAAGTCCCAGGCTGGCAGACAGGGTATTGGAGTGGATACCGTTAGGAGGGAGAGTCGGGATCTTAAAGCTCAAGCTTGAAAGATCAACTTTGGCTCTAGTGCAGGTGTATGCACCGAATCTAGAGTCAGAGTATGCGGCTTTCCTGGATGAAGTTGATGCTGCCCTTGACAGGGTGGCTGAGATGGATTCCTTTATTCTGATGGGTGACTTCAATGCTCACGTGGGTGTGGATGTAACGACATGGGGGAGTGTGATTGGGAGGAACGGTGATCCTCATCAAAACATGAACGGAGAGAAGATGTTGGATTTTTGCTGTGCAAATGGCATGTCCATTATGAACACCTTCTTTCCACACAAAGACATCCATAAATACACATGGTACCGTCGGAGTCTTCAACAGAAATCGTTGATAGATTTCTTTGTGGTACCATCGTGTGTGAAACGGATGGTTTGTGACGTTCGTGTGTTGAGAGGGGCTGAACTGTCAACTGATCATCACCTGGTGTTGTGTACGCTGTATCTTTCTGATAAAGTACCTCTTCTGCCAAGGCGGAAACCAAGAGTGGTTACACGCATACGGTGGGAGAAACTACAGAACAGTGAGGTGCAGCAACATTTTGCACGGCGCATATCCGAAGGGTTTGAGCAAATTCCAACTGTTCCATCGCATGTAGAGGACGAATGGCGACTGTTTTCAACAGCTGTCATTGCTTCTGCACGTGATGTTTGTGGGGTGAAGCGGCTTGGTGTGGCGGCTGGTGGTGAGAAAAGAACTGCGTGGTTTAAAACACCCGGAGTTCAAGAAGCCATCAGAGAGAAGAAGAAGACCTACAGAGACTGGATTCTCTTGGGGAACTCTGATTCTCGTGACCGGTACACTGAGGCGCGAAGAACTTGCAAATTGGCTGTGCGAGCAGCTAAAGAGCAGACTTGGAAGGAGTTCGGCGAGAAGTTGGAAAGCGACCATAGATCTGCGAAAAAAGGTGTTCTGGCAAACCATTCGCCGGCTCAGAGGGAGGAAATACAACACCATCGAAGGAGTCAAATCCAAAGATGGCGTGTTGCTTTCCAATGAGGTGGACATCTTGCGCAGATGGAGCGAGCACTTTTCGGAGCTGCTCAATCCCGAACAGGGCACTGAGGGTGACAGACCTGTAGTCTTGAGTAGGGCGGAGAATAGTCCAACGGTGGAGGAAGTCATTTTGGCGATTGAATCGCTAAAAGTTGGCAAATCCGCCGGTGTGGATGAAATCCGGCCAGAAATGCTTAAGGCTATGGGTAAAGAGGGAGTTTTATGGCTCTCTCGTGTCATTAAGGTGGCTTGGGAACGCGGTGAAACACCTGGTGATTGGCAGACTGGGGTGATTGTCCCTCTCTTTAAAAAGGGGGACAAGAAAGAGTGCTCCAACTACAGGGGCATATCTCTTTTAAGTCTCCCAGGTAAAGTCTACGCTAAGGTGTTGGAGGCGCGTTCTAGAGCTATGGTCGAATCCAGGATGGGGGATGAACAGTGCGGTTTTCGTCCCGGCAGAAGTACAACCGACCAGCTTTTCACTCTAAGAATGGTACTTGAGAAGGCTTGGGAGTACGCCAAACCGATCTACAGTTGTTTTGTAGATTTGGAAAAGGCATACGACCGAGTTCCTCGAGGTAAACTCTGGAGTGTTCTGCAGGAGTACGGGATTGATGGTTCTTTATTGAGGGCCATTCAGTCTCTATACACAAACTGTAGTAGCTGTGTTCGGGTTAACGGTAGTAAATCAACACCTTTCACCGTGGGCGTTGGACTTCGCCAAGGGTGCGTTTTGTCACCTCTCCTTTTCATTATATATATGGACTGGATGTTACAGCGCAGCCGAGGCGAGGAATGTTTCACATTGGGAGAGTTGAGGGTAAGTCATCTTCTTTTTGCAGATGACTTAGTCATCCTCACATCCTCCCAGATGGAACTCCAGCGCGCGCTAGATAGGTTTGTGGCCGTATGTGCTGATGCTGGGATGAGAGTTAACGTGGACAAATCCGAGGTTATGGTAGTTTCCAGAACCCCTGTTCAATGCACTCTACATGTTAGTGGAGTCCCATTGAAACAGGTGGAGAAGTTCAAGTATCACGGGGTCTTCTTCACGAGTGATGGGAGGAATGATGCTGAGCTTTCCTGTAGGATTGGTCAAGCTGGGTCAATTTTGAAACAGCAGTTGTGCCTTAAAAAAAGTGCACTGTTCAATTATAACACAATAATTTGGTACATTCTTCTGTAGTGTTCTTTCAGAAACAACAGCCAAGGATACTTACTTTTGAACGTCTTGCATAATTTCGAACAAATTAAAATTTTGACCATTCAATATCGAAAATATTGAACTTTCTCTTTCCTTAAATCTCGATGTTTGCAACCGACTGTAGACCGGTTTTTATATCTGTCTTTACTCTAAGATGTTTCCTAATCTGTAAAAAATGTGGATCAAATAAGTGTGTACATTGAGGAACCCCGCAAGGTGGTGTACTCTCTCCTCTTCTATGGCATGTTGTGGTCAATGAACTGCTACTGAACTTAGAGGAGGCAGGATGCAAGGTGATTGCCTATGCGGATGATGTTGCTATTGCAGTTTCCGGAAAATTTGTCTCGACACTTAGGGACATCATGCAGCACGCCTTCCAAAGACTAATCTCATGGACCAGTGCATGCGGGCTTAGAGTTAATCCGCAAAAAACGGAACTAGTACTCTTCACGAGGAAATATAAAATTCCCCCCTTTGACCCTCCCTTATTCTGTGGCGTAAAACTTACGCTTACAGATAAGGCCAAATTTCTGGGTCTCATCATAGATCGAAAACTAAGCTGGAAGTCGAACATCATGGAGCGTATTAAGAAAGCTACCACTGCGCAAAAAAGCAATCGGATGTAAATGGGGCCTTCAGCCTAGAATAGCATACTGGCTGTACACAGCCGTAGTCAGACCAATCCTACTCTATGGAGTTTCAGTATGGTGGACAGCTCTTGGCACAGCCGTCAACCGCAATCTTCTCAACCGCGTGCAAAGAACTGCAAGCATATGCATCAGTGGGGTACTAAGGACGACGCCATCCGAAGCATTAAATATTTTATTGTATCTCCCTCCACTTGACTTGTTTGCCAGACAAGTAGCAGCTTGCACAGCGGTAAGACTCAGCACCTGTGGAATAACCACCATTCAGGTCATTCTACCATTCTAGATAACCTCGAGTTTCTACCGCACGACACCGACCTCATACTGCCTCATCTTGTCTTTGAGAAAAACTTCTCGACCAGCATACCCTCCAGGTCGGACTGGAAGTCTGATACTCAGACGCTGGACGGTCCTCTGCGTATTTTCACAGAGGGATCCAAGACGGACGTGGGAGTAGGAATAGGTGTCTACTCTAAGGATCTCAATTTTAGTATATCCCTCCACCTTCCAGAACATTGTAGCGTATTCCAGGCTGAGACGATGGCAACAAAAGAAGCTCTGGCTTGGGTCAAGAACAACGTGATGTCCAAGAAGGACATCACCATCTGTTCAGACAGCCAGGCATCAATCAAATCCCTGAACTCGGTCACTTTTCTCTCTAAGACCTCCCTAAATTGCCGCCTATCTCTTAACGAGATGGCTGAGCATTTAAACATTCACCTCATGTGGGTGCCGGGACATAGTGACATTCCAGGGAATTGTGAAGCTGATTATCTCGCCAGGAGCGGTACGATCTCCACAAACCTCCCTAGTGGAGATCCTCCGCCTATGCCATTCGCTACAGCTAAACTTCTTTTAAAGAATCATACTTTTAAAAACACCAACTCAAGATGGTCAGATGGCACTACGTGCCTCATTACAAAGCAAATCTGGCCTAAACTTGATCTAAAACGTTCACTCTATCTTCTCAGAACGAACAGGTCATCCCTAAGGACTCTCATTGGCGTTATCACAGGACACTGTGCCATTGGCACTCACGCCTCAAGAATGGGACTCCCTCAGAATGATTTCTGCAGAAGCTGCAGAGACGAAGAAAAAGAGGAAAGCATAACGCATCTTCTCTGCACTTGTAGCGCTCTCTCCTCTCGCAGGATGAAACACCTTGGAGCCGACTTCTTCAACGACTTGAGCGAATTGCACAACGTCGGCATTAATCAACTAAAGAGAAAATGATTTTTCGGAAAGGTAACATCAAATCCGCGTGGTATCACAATGGGCCTAAATTGGCCTAAGTTTGACTGCTATCTACAGTCAGCCACTTCAACCTAACCTAACCTTAGTGTGTACATTGGGACTGATTTTGAGATGTTGTAGGATCAACATCGATGAACAAATGATACATGCGCAGATTTTTGCAGTTTAGATCACAAAATTTAGTACAAAATTATCCAGTTTTCCCGTTTCAGGCAAGGAAACGAGGAAACCCTCTCAACCTCTCAAAAATCATGATCACTACCAAATACACAAAAACAACATTTAAATCAAACCAAAAAAAATAACATTTTTGACCAGTTCGAAATTTAGGCTGCCGTTTAGTTTTGTGTTCGGAAAAGTGTTCGAAAAATCTACCTCTACCTCTCCGCCCCTTAGCACGATGCTTACAATTGCTTGGAACCATTTTCAAATTAAAAGTTTGAACTGCCCTAAAATGATCTAAAATATACGAAAAGTGCAAAAATTCTGACCGTAGGATAGCCTTAACAAAAAAAAATTGCTACTGACTTCATCTAGATGGCAACCAAACCATCACTACCAAACTATTCCTACATTTGACTCGTGTCTTTAAACTCAAGTTGCCCTGCTGAAATTTAGTACAAACAACAACTTGTTCAGAAATTTAGTACAAACTTAAGATTGCTCAAAAATACAGTCAGTCAGGTGCCTACAGCCTACAGTCACCCACCAGTCTGAAGCTTAACACGTTGAGTGCCACCATACAATCCAAAAAACTGTCCCCACAGGCCACGGATTTCTTTTTTTTTTTATTGACACTTCATACACTCTGGTCTCTCGCGGCACAGCAAGCCCAAATTCGTGTGAGACCAAAGTGGTATCATGTGGCACTCAACGTGTTAAGTGTTGTCTGATCAGAATCTGTGCTCTGAATATTTTAGTTAAGGGTATGAAGACTTAGTTACTTTTTGGTGTCAGCTACGAGAAATGTCAGAAAGGTCATGCCAGGGAACATGGACGTAGTAGAAGTAGGGCCCGATTACCCATTATATAGACTATGATACAATGTGACCAGATAAGAACGATAGGAAAAGAAATTTGAATAAATCAAGAACTGTGTGAGCTATAAAACTGACTCTGGCTTTATTTTGAAGCTATATTCATCCCATCTGTGGGCGTAGTGGGTGGGTGCGTCGACTCCTACGCTCGATGTTGTCGTTTCGATTCCAGAAAAAAAACATTTTTCACGGCTCCACCTCTTTCGAGTCACTGACAATGCTCAAAGAGTATAACTGTCTAGAAAAAGCTTCTCAATCTCGCCGTTCGGAGTTGGCATTAAACTATAGGTCCCCTCCACTCGTCCACTCTTCAGCCCGGAGCTGAATCAAGTTTTGGTCTTGGTCCTTCGGGAGAAGGTGTTGTTCCTCATTCGCCTTCTAAACCCAAAGACACAGCGATTGGCAAGGATAGTCCTCCGTATTATCTGTGCGGTAGTCTCATTGTTCGGGCTTACTTCGGAGCCTAGGTAGACACTTCAAAATTACAGCTGTCAATAGTGACGATTTGTCCAAGACGTTCGGTACTCTTCTCTTCTTGTGGCCGGGGTGGACATGTACTTCAAAATTATCAACAAACCTCACCAGCCAGCATGATTAGCCAATTGCGCCCACTAAGTTTGTTAAGGACCCTCTCCACTTTGTTGTGCCACCTTAGACGTGGACGTCCTCTGACGCTTTGTCCCACTGGTTCAGATGTCGGGTGTTGATGGACCTTTTTTTTAGACGAGAAGGACAACGAGAAGGAAGCGGTTTAATTGGGTGTTGCCGTGAATAGGGTAAGACGACGCTATTCACGGCAACACCCAATTAAACCGCTTCCTTCTCGGTGCTCACAAAAGTCCAACTGACAGCCCGCTGATTCCTTCCGATGATGTTAATGTCACGCATTCAAATTCACACTCGTTCATCACATTTCCCTTGGAACTTTATCGCTTGGAACGACTAGAAGGCGCAGTTGGTTAAGTGCCTGCCCTAAGTTAGAAGGGTTCCAGGTCCGAATCCTAGTAAAAGCAAAGTTAAAGCGCTTTTATCCGGTTTTTCAAATCTGGTCCAGTCACCGTTTGCCGTTGGGACACTATCACTGGACGGAGTTAACGGCACTATCACTGGACCGGTCGATCAGTGGTAGCAGTCTGCCTGTGAGCGTCGCAATGGCCCAACATGCTGCAAGTTTGCTGGTGAATTCACTAGCAGCCCCCTAACCTAACCTAACTTTGTCGCTTGGAAAATTCTTCGAAAAGACTCCTCCCTTTCGCTTGCTTGTCGGAGGTCTATTACATTTTCATGCCAAAGTGATTTACTCCATCAAAGTTGCGCCCAGCATCCCTTGCACTTCCCCAATTGACCACTAAGGCTCATACCAAGTTCCCCCGAAATATTCCTGTCATGGGTAAACACTCGGTTGGTCTGGCCCCAAGCCGGCTTTCCTTGGAAAACAGGAAATCGCATGGAAAACTTCTCGTACGTCGTAATTCCCGCTGAAAGTCTTCGATACACACGACGCAAAGTTTGTCATTTGCCCCGAGTCCTTTGACTGAACACTCTTTCTCACACACACACACACACAGCAGACTCCAGGGCTCGCCCACATCCCTCCGAAGCCCTGCTAAGTTATCCCAAAACAAATTAATATTCTCTCCGTTCACAGGGCTGTCGCCTGGTTCCCCGAAAAAGGTTGCACCATCAGTATTCCGCTTTGCCACCGACGAACTGGGAAATAGGGCCGCACAAAGCAGCCACCCCCTCCCCCTGGGGGTGCCACACAAAGTCAAAGAGAAACTCTCCCTTCTGTCGCCATTAGCACTGCGGCTGAGGACTCACATTTTATTGGATAAAAGTTTTCCTTTAAAATCCATCCAGCGGAGCGTAAACAAACGGGGGAAACCTCCGAAATTTGCAATTTTCACCCCCCTCCCCACTCCCACTCGTTTCCCCGCAGGGCGGTGGATGTGCTTGTGCCCGCCACGCCACGCCACTCGGGCCAGCCTCTGCCTCGGTGTCGGTCTTGTATTTTTAGTTGCATTCTTTTGAAGTGTTCTATTTTGTTTATTAATTTTTTTCGTCTATCTGTTTGTGTTCTATTTCAAGGTCCAACAACGGTACAAATGGTTTCACAGAATCGCCCGCCTCATATGCCGGTACCAGTGCAAGTGCCACAAGGTCAGGTTATGCAACAGTACGTCAGCGAGAACGGCGCCTTGACCCACCTTGTGCTGTCTCCAACCCAGTATCCGCAGCTGCATACAGGCCAAGGAGGCGTCCAGCATATCCATGCGCCATTTGTAAGTACAAACGTCAATATTTACCAAAAATTTCCCCGCTCCATGAGCACTGTTGTGCGTTTATTTACTTTTCTCTTTTGTTTTGGTTTTGGTGGTGGGGGGGAGAAAGAAATTAATTTTGATAAGCCACCATGACAGACAGAGTGTGGACGTAATTTTGACACTAATGACATGCAGCTGAGGGTTCACCATGAACGCACGCTGCACCTGTTAACGTGATGAGGGCGCGGTGTCGATTGTGTATCGCAGCGCCCTTATCACACGTGCCTTGACGTTTGTCAAGACAATCCTCTACTTTATGCTCACGACGTGAAATGCGGCAGGTTATTTATAGGGAATTCCCGCAGCTGCGACGATCACGAGAAATGGGTATCAATGTCTCGTGGGCGGGCGGGAGGTATGCGGGATGATGGCATCAAGATTAATGTGACAGTTTAGTGTTTAGGTGGTGACTGAGCGGAAAGTTTATTGACACAGTTCTCGCTTTGGCTGGGGAACGACGACAAGGTCATGACGGTTTTCGGCGAAGAAATGTGTGACATCCTGAAAATCTAACGGGTTCTGTGTTTTTTTTTTTTTTTTTTGTTTTTCTGCGTCTTTCAGCGAATGTCAAAAGTGACAGCCACTCTGACAGGGGATTAAAATATTTGGCGGTTAATTTTGGACCGGATTTTATTGGAGAATAAATCTTCTGAAAGTTTTGTCACTTTATTTGTAGATGAGGTCAGATTTGGCGATGTACACAATTTCAGTGGAGAGAGTGACCAACGCCACATGGTTGTTTTGCAATTTCATTCTCCCTTGAGACTTCTTGTCAAAGAAATGAATTTGTCGTGGAAAATTAGACCTGAATTCAATTTTTCAAGGTTCCCACACTTAAAATCAATTGTCACAGTGGCGGCAGGCGTATGCGATAAAATGTCAGCAATTTCATGCTCTCTCGTTTCACGTGTGTTGCTGAACGCAGCCTTTGGTTGGTAACTGCTTCTAAGTTCAAGTTTTATGTCACCTCATTCGTGGTAAACATTTTATAAAAATTAGGGAAAATTCAAACTCCAGTTTGGAGCTCTGTTTGTCAAGAAATGAAAAGGGTTTCACATGAAAGCGAATGAAATAATGTGACTAACGTCAGTCAGCGACTCAGTAGAGCTGGGTCTGAGTTTAAAAACAAGTCTTTGTGCAATTTCTTGGTAGTAGCCATTTCTGTTGCAAAAGGCTAGGAAGACCCACTGACAAGGCATGTTTACGATTGCACGGCTTGGTTCGTTGGACGGGACGATTCTTGTCCTCTCACTCGTACACCTACTGTTTGGAAACAAACAAATTCTCTTGCTTTTAGCTATAATAGCTAAAAGAGATAGAAAGATGTGAAAAGACAGAGAGAGTTTAAATCCTTCGGCAGTGTCCATGCATCTGCTCCACAACACAGTACCAAGGACTTAAATTGGGGGGAGAGAAACCTACTTAGTTAGGTCCTAAGCCACAAGCAATCGTTTTTTTTTTTCCTTACGTGGAGTGTGTGTAGCCAAAGCAAAAGAAGATCTTTTATCTAAGATTTCAGAGGAGAAGAATGTCAGTTAGCTCTGGAACAGTTTTGTTTCCGGTCCTATGTTGCTTATATTTGAGATTCCCCGACCCTGTGACTTCGGGAGTATTGAAAGGATGGTTAGGAAGAGCCAACAAACCGGTCTGCTTACCCTTAAGAGTATTTAGGAGAATATTCACCAGACAAAGACTAGCGAACTCAAATGACTGATGATTTGATCAATTTGCAATACGCCCAAGACGATATGTTTACTAAAAGGAAGAAAGGAAAAACCTAGAAAAGACCACAGGAGCAGTTGCTATTGTCACAGGCTATTTGCTTATCAATGCACTCCGTCGTAGCTGCTAGGACGGTAATGAGAGGGAAACTCTTAGTTACTTTCTGTGCAGTTGTCTAGCACTGGGCATCATTCTTCATCAATTTCAAGGATGCTTCCAATTAAAGACATTTTCAAACTGATCCTTTTTAAAAATTGTACTGATTGGTTGTTGGCCTTTCTTCCTTCAGGCATCTTGCGCTAGTCTCCGCATGATTTACCATTCGCCTTAGGTAGAACCTGTGCATCTCTTTGGCGGGAATCTCGATGGGGACCATACCCGCCCCATACCCCATACTGCTTCGTCCGAGATTGATCGGAAGCCGCTGATTGTTCTTATGGCATAGAGCCTGTATTCTGACGAAAGCTTCTTTGTTGTCTCCTTAACCGAAAGAGGACCCGCCCAGACTGGCGCAGCATATAGAAGAATCAAACTTACCACTCTGGAAAGCAAGATTCTTCTTGGGTATCTGGATCCTCCGATGTTCGGCAGCATACCGGAAAGTGCTGTCTGCGTCTTTGACGCTTTTCTGCTGCAGTATTCGACGTGCTTTTTGAAGTTAAGTCAGTTGTCGAGCATCACTCCTAGGTATTTCAGAGAATCCTTGGATCTAATTAGCAGGGAACCAACCCGGAATTTTGGGTATTCCACAATCTTTCGGCTGGTTATTAATACAGTGGCGCCGTGGCGTAGTGGGTAGGTGCGTCGACTCCTACGCTCGAGGTCGTCGGTTCGAATCTCGAAAAAAACATCAAACATTTTTTCACGGCTCCACCTCTTTCGAGTCACTGACAATGCTCAAAGAGTATAACTGTCTAGAAAAAGCTTCTCAATCCCGCCGTTCGGAGTCGGCATTAATCTGTAGGTCCCCTCCACTCGTCAGAGAACAATAGCACGCACAACACGAGTGGTTGCTGAGAAGCTAGGCCCAGGTCCACCTCGGACTGTAGCGCCGCCATTATTATTATTATTATTAATACAGCCTCTGTCTTGTGGTCCGCTAGTTCTAGGTCGGAAGATTCCAGCTAATTTTTGATCCTGGCGATTGCTACGTTTGTGACGGTTTCCGCTTCGTGGATGTGCTTGGCCACCGTCACAACCGCAATGTCGTCTGCAAAGTCGATTATAATGACTCCATGTGGCATAATGACTCCGTCGTACATTAGGAGGCATCCAAGAACTGAACCCTGTTATACGCCTGTCAAGAGACGTCGTAGTATTTAATACCATCTAGTCTGGTATCTGAGTTTTCTATTGGTGCAATAGTTGACGATTATCCTCCTCAGTTACTGCCGTGTGCTCATCCTTTTTAATACTCTCATGATGCAGGATCGAATGCCGAATGAATGACAAGACTCCTCGATCCACACAATTTTTCAAGATCTGCACAAAAAACAGATTTGTAACAATATTGGCATTCCCTGCTCTGGGTTAGACTAAACACATCTTGTCATGACGAAAGCTTCCAAACGTTCGCACAAAACTGCAGTGAAACTCCTAATGCCATATAATTTGTCATAAACCATCGACTTCTGATGATTACACCGTTGAAGTTTTAGAGATTGTTTTAAAAGCAGCCTCCTAAGTCTAATAGAACCGCTTGCCAAAGCAGGAAAGAGGCAAAGAAGGTGAAGAGCAGTTTCCTTCTCCCTAAACAACTAGCCTTCTGGCATATGATCCTTTGAAACAGTGCCCTCTAATCATTTCTTCCATTTCTTAACTTTTAAACTCTTGAGCTCAGTGCTTATGTAGCTTGCTGCAGATCAACCTAGTAATGTGGTACATGGTGCCATCTTAAGTAGCATCTATATCGTTTCTTATTCGTTACGTTTCATTAAAAAGTTGCGTTTTTCTATGGATTTAATATTAAATACCTTGTAAGATGACCCAATAAAATATTTGCTGCAATTCTAAGGATTTCCCGACGTCTTGTGGATCATGCACATCGAGTGGATATCGATCGATTGTTTGAATCCCGAAAAATATGTCTTGGTATCAGCTCAATATGTGGGGCAAACTGTCGTACCTTGTATATCCCAGTTCAGAGCCTGAAGTAAGCAGCTAAGGTGACAGGACCAACAAAAGCAACAGAATATTGGACATCAACAGCAACAAACTAAGCAGTGATGAAAATTACTTGTGTTCAAGGCTGTGTTTTTAGTTTATTTTAGTGGCAGGACAGGGTAGACTTGGGTCTAACTTCTACAGCAACCGATTGTATTGTGGCCGCTTTTGTTCTTTCACGAATGGAGGGGACCTACGATTAATGCCGAATCCGAACTGGGAGATTGAAAAGCTTTTTCTAGACAGTTACACTCTTTAGCATTTTTAGTGACTCGAAAGACGTGGAGCCGTGAATTTCTTTTTGAAAATTTTCAGTATTGAAGATCGAATCTAGATTAAAAGTTTAGATTTGGAGTCGCCATTACCACAATTCCTGTCGTGTTCTTAGTAATTTCTTCCATGCGTAAGTCCATCCATGCGAAAGCAAACACGTTATAATATTCCAGAAGGCTGCGAAGCCAGGCATGTCACTGCCTCTCTAGCTACAATTAAACGTCAACTAAAGATCTATACGAGTAGTTACACCAATCGTAGATAGCTGAACATGCCTCATTATAAAGCCTATCTGGTCCGTATTAAGCCTTAAGCGCTGAATCTGTCTTATCAGACTGAATAAGCCATCACTTAGTACGCTTAATAGATGTGGTAATGGAACAGAAGAACAGATCCACAAGAAAGGAGACCCCTTTGACTGCGCCAACTATCGAGGGATAAGTCTCCTTAACATCGCCTATAAGGTCTTCTCTGCCGTTTTGTGTGAACGCCTGAAACCATTCGTGAACAAACTGATAGGTCCTTACCAGTGTGGTTTCAGGCCCGGGAAGTCCACCATCGATCAAATTTTCACACTGCGGCAGATCCTGGAGAAGACCCAGGAAATGCAGATCGACACGCACCATCTATTTGTCGATTTCAAGGCCGCATATGACAGCGTGCATAGAGACGAGCTATACAGCGCCATGTCTAGTTTTGACATTCCTGCTAAACTCGTCAGACTGAGCAGGATGACGATGGAGAACTCTCGCTGCTCCATCAAGGTCGGTAACGAACTCACCGAGACCTTCAATGTCAAAAAAGGTTTTAGACAAGGCGACGCGCTGTCATGCGATTTCTTTAACATCGTTCTTGAGAAGATCGTGCAAAACTCACTGGCCAATACAAGAGGCGCGATCTTCTAAAAGTCCGTTCAACTGCTAGCCTACGCGGATGACATTGACGTGATTGGGCGAACACAGCGAGCCGTCAATGATGCGTTTGCTGGCATTGAAACGGAAGCGGCTAAAATGGGTCTGGCGGTAAACGAGGGCAAAACCAAGTATATGCTGTCATGGAGAAAGGACGCACAACATCGACGACTTGGCCAGAACGTCACCATAGGCAGCTATAACTTTGAGGTAGTGAAGGACTTCGTCTACCTCGGCTCCGCGGTAAACAGTACAAACAACATCAGTACCGAGATCAAACGCAGAATAACTCTTGCCAACCGCTGTTTTTATGGGCTCAAAAGGCAATTGAGTAGTAGAGCCCTCTCTCGGAAGACCAAGTTGACTTTGTATAAGACCTTGATCATCCCAGTCCTGCTGTACGGTGCAGAGGCATGGACAATATTCCAAGCGGATGAACAGTGTCTTGGCCTTTTCGAGAGAAAAGTTCTGCGCGCGATCTTTGGTCCTGTTTGCGTTGATGGCATTTGGAGGAGAAGATTCAACCACGAACTATATGGGCTGTAAAGCGACATGAGTCTAGCCAGGCGTCTACGGATCCAACGCCTAAGATGGCTAGGCCATGTAGAGCGTATGGACAACTTAGCTCCGGCCCGAAGAGTCTTCGACTCTGAGCCTGTGGGACAACGCAACAGAGGACGTCCACGAACAAGGTGGCGCACACAAGTCGAGGGGGACCTCTGCCGGCTTGGTGTGCGAAACTGGAGACAGCTGGCGAAAGATCGTGCTGGCTGGAGAGGCATGTTGAGTGAGGCCCAGGTCCACCTCGGATTGTAGCGCCCTAAGAAGAAGAAGAAGAATGGAACAGAAGAACAGAGGTAATGGAACGGAGGTTTTTGGAACACTACACTGAAGCACTCAGACTCAAAAACTGGTCCATTGTACTGGCAATATAATGAGTCTCCAATATAATAAATTCTATAAAATGAAACTGTTGCTTACGTTATCTGAGTATCAATGCTTTCTGCACTCAAATGATAACTCGTCGGTTGGCATACTTCTTGGACAACTGGAGTGAGCTGAACACCGCCATCTTCAGTCAATTGAATCGCTCATTGCGAGCTCTGAGTGCTTCAATGGGTGGAAGATATGTAAGTGGGGCTAAATGGCTCTGGAAACTTCAATCTCCCACTTGTTTCTAACCTAACCTTAGTTCATCCAAAGACATTTACTTTGAAAGTCATCGAATGACTTTCGCCATCTGGACCATAAAATGGGAAGTGGTGCACTATCGACAGGTCATGGGAATTTTAGATGGAACATTTTTAGGTTCGTACTTTTTGGCTAAGCCTGGATTAAGGAAAGATTGCGGCTCAAATATTATGCCAGTTGCCGGTATTGACCTGCAGATTTATAGAAATTTTGGGCCATTACTGGATTTTCAGACGATGACCCAGATCTCCCTTAAGCAAACTGGCATTAAATCAAGGAATCAAGTTCAGAGAAGAACTGGGACTCAGTACGACTGTCTACTTGGATATCCCTCCAAATCTTTATTTTTATCTCCGTCTTCGGTATCGCAAAATGCCAAAAGTTGTAGACAAGATATTCTCAGTTGAAGTCGTTTGAATTTGGAAGACTCTCCCTAATCGTCCCTAAAATGGTTTATACCCGACTTTGCAAATTAACGCTTGACTACTCAAGTTTAAGTCTCCTTCAGACAACAGTTACCACAGGTAATCAACGATCGGCCATCACAAAATGATTAAAAACCAAGCAATTATCCACACTTTCGCCTCTTATTCCACTAGGTTATGGTCACTTAATTGCATCCGAACCAAAACTCTGCAGCAAATGGCTGGCCTTGAATAAATTAAAGAAAAATCAATCAGCAGCGAGAATCTCCGGACTAATCTCGATTCTCCTTTGGTTACAAATTATAAACCGCAATCGGATTTGCACATAAGACCCCACGTGTGCACCAACAACTGCTTGCATGCACGCGAGAGGCGTCCTCTGTGTCCTTCCATAAATCGTGATGATTAAGAGAGCTTTGTGTTCGTTACCAACTTCAGGGTAATCCTGAAAAAACGCAATTAAGTCTTAATGCTTTAATCATCTCCCCTCTCTCTCTCTCTCTCTCTCTCTGTGTGTGGGTTTGTTTAAGGTGCATGCACATTAAATTCAGCAGCAAATGTTCCTGGTCCAGTGAATTTTTTACCAATTAGACGGGAACTTCAAGCGGATTTTCTCGAAATTTTATAGTTTTCCTTTCGCCGCACAAAAGGGGAAAACGCAGCGAGGAAAATGGAGGGAAAACAAGCCACGGCGGTTGTGGAAAATCATTTCCAGGGGAAAACTACCAAAAAGGAAATTGGTACTTAACCAAGAAATGAACGAGATATACTTTTTTATTTACATTCTCCCTCTTCCTCACTCCCGGGCTCTGTCTCATCCTGTGGCGCGGCTCACACACACAGTCGCCCTCATCGTTGTGCTCCACCCCGAGGGGATTGTTGTGTGCGATTGTCATTAAATGAGAGAAAATATTACGAATTGAAAATTGCTTATTTATTATATCTCAGCCATGAGTCCTCTTTCGTTCTCATTTCAAAATGGAGTTTCAATGAGTTGCCCCCCCTGGGGGATGTGGGTGCGGATGTGGGTGAGTATTTTCTTCGAATTGAACTTCAAAATTCGATTCGAATTTAATGCATTCCCTTGGTGAGCGGGAGAAGTTTGTTCAGCCCTTGATGTTGTCCCTCCTTCGCCACGCTCTCTCTTCAACAACCATCCTTATTATTCGCCATAATGCATTTATCCTTGCTCTAATTTTGCCTCTTCCACCCGCTCCAAGTCCTTCCTTGCAACTCCCTTGCTGCCAATAAAAAATGTGGGGGGGGGGGAAAAGAGAGAAATGACAAACGACAACGTCGTCGTCAGAAAGTTGTTGCGAGAGAGACCGATTGGAGTGGAGGAGGCACACAAAGTGCCAGAGAAATAGGGTCAAGGATTAAAGTTTTTCATATTCCCTCCCCCCTCTCTCACCCCTCACAAGTCAGGAAGAATCAGAACACCGGCATATTGATCGAATTCTCCTCTCCTTCCGTTAAGGCTGCTGCTGGCAGGCAGAGCGCACTGCCGCCGCCCCCTAATTTGTTTGCTCTCAAGTTGAAGCGAAAAAAATAAAACAGGACAGATCAGAGAAGTTCACAACAAAAAAATAAAGTGGGACACATTATATGGGGCATTGGCTTAATGAAGTGTGAAGTGCTTTCAATTGATTAAATACAAATAAATTAACACCAAATGTCAACTGGATGGCTGAGTGACAAGTGCTTCCAATCAATTTGCTGCAGTGACACTGGTGATGGTCTGTCAGTTTGGAGTTTTGCAAGTGTTTCGAAGATTTGAAGCGAAAAATGAGAAGAGGGAGTGCTGCTAAATGAGTAATTAACGTGACTCGTGTGACGTAAGTCAACATCTGTTCTGACGACAGTTTTATGCTTTATGCTGCACAGGCGCTGGTGCGGAGTGGGCCTTAATGTGCTCAATGATGTGACCATAATCGTTGGACAGTAGGGCAATTGATTGGTGTGGGGTTGGGACATTTTTTTCGTGCAGTTTTTTTTTCTCATTTTTTGTCTCTTTTGCGATGTCACATGGAAGTCGTTCAATAAATTTTCTGGGAAGTGGCAAGACTTTGATCATCGCTTTGTGATGAAGTCATGATGATGTAATGCTTTGATTTGTGAGTATGCCAAATTAGTTGGACTGTTTTTTGTGGTGTCCTTGAATTTTTGCAAATTTTTTGGTTCAGGCTGTGGACTGCTGTCCGATGTCAGACTCTGACAGGACCCTTAAAGAGAAGTGTGTGACTAAGAATTCTTTAAGGTCTTAAGCTAAACCATGAGCACAGTGGCGTTAAAGGTCTCGTTGAAGTTTCTTGGTTCGATTCGAGACACACCAGTTTTCATTTTCGCAGCACCACCTCTCTCGAGTCACTAATAAAGCTCAGAGAATGTAACTGTCACAAATAATCTTAAACTTAGCCGTTTGGAGTCGCACAGTACGAGTCGTTACTGTATAAGGCACAAGTTCTGTGTGACACAGAATTTTTAAAGGTCTAAGCCTAGCTCATGGCTGTCATGACGTGGTGGATGACTCCTACGCTGAAGGAGTTCAATGAAACTCTCATTTTCACAGAACCACCTCTCTTGAGTCACTAATAAAGCTCAGAGAATGTAACTGCCACAAATAATCTTAAACTTAGCCGTTTGGAGTCGCGCAATACCAGTCGTTACTGTAAAAGGCACAAGACAGAGAATTTTTAAAGGTCTAAGCCTAGCTCATGGCTGTCATGACGTGGTGGATGACTCCTACGCTGAAGGAGTTCAATGAAACTCTCGTTTTCACAACACCACCTCTCTTGAGTCAATGGTAATAATCAAAGAGTGTAACTGTCAAAAAGTAATAATAAATGATGATGGTGGCGTTACAATCGCAGTAGAATTGGGCCGAACTTCTTCTGTCAAAAAGAGCTTTTCAAACTTAGACGTAGAGGGAAAAAACACGGTGGTTGATCTATACGATACATGTCCACCACGGTCTGTAGTGCTACTCCCAAAAAGAAGAACAAATCTAACCGTGGAGCAACGATTGCAAATAGCGCGACGTTACTTGGCAAATCATGATTCAGTTTCCGAAACTTACCGTCCACTCCTTGTTCAGCGACGCGGCTCACTTTTGGTTGATTGTCTACTTGATGGAGATCCATAATTCTTAATAGGGAACACCGTTAAGTAAGGCTTTTGGTGGAATCAAACTTCTTCAAAAAAGTCCGTCTAGAGACGTAATGATCAATGGAGTGCGGAGAGTGGAAACGATCAATGGATCGTAGATTTTTACGTTCCCCGATAGAATGACCTTAACGTATAGGAGCTGCAGTTTCGACAAGATGGCGCTACTTGTTCGACAAAATAAATTTACTGAACGACACTTTTGGTGGGCACTTCATTTCGCCAAATGGTCCAATGAATCATGTGGCATCACATGTGTGGGCTATTTTCTGTGGGAGCTTGCGAAGAAGCTATTCTTTAGAGGACCATTTTTCGACCATTTGGGAGAAGCCAACATTCAGCGCGTTATTGCCGACATATGACTTCAGTCAACGGGAGACTTTCGGATTGAGCTTCATTTAAAGCAGCCGAGGCAAGCATATGGCAAAAATCATATTTGTTGCAAAGGTTTGACAACGCTACTGAACTACTGAGCTGGACTACTGAGCAGCTGCGGTAAGACGGTGGCACACGACTGGATGGCGCAGTTGGTAAAGTGCCTGCCCCAAGTTGGAGGGGTCCCAGGTTCGAATTCCATTGAAATCAAATGTGGTCCAGTCACCATTTAATTTTCAAATTAACGGCACTGGAGTAGGTTGCTACCTGGCAGTACAATGGACCAGTTTTGAGTCTCACTGCTCCAGTAGTGTTTCAAAAAATCATCCGAAAAAAAAGACGTTAGCTCGTCGTTTCTTGTTCTCAGACTTGTAAACAAAAAAAGATTTCGTGCCTTTATCTAGCTTAGAGAAAAGAAAAGAGGAGACATGAAGTAGGTGTTCGAGCCGAATCTTCTTCTTCTTCTTAGGGCGCTACAGTCCGAGGTGGACCTGGGCCTCACTCAACATGCCTCTCCAGCCAGCACGATCTTTCGCCAGCTGTCTCCAGTTTCGCACACCAAGCCGGCAGAGGTCCCCCTCGACTTGTGTGCGCCACCTTGTTCGTGGACGTCCTCTGTTGCGTTGTCCCACAGGCTCAGAGTCGAAGACTCTTCGGGCCGGAGCTAAGTTGTCCATACGCTCTACATGGCCTAGCCATCTTAGGCGTTGGATCCGTAGACGCCTGGCTGGACTCATGTCGCTGTACAGCCCATACAGTTCGTGGTTGAATCTTCTCCTCCAAATGCCATCAACGCAAACAGGACCAAAGATCGCGCGCAGAACTTTTCTCTCGAAAAGACCAAGAGACTGTTCATCCGCTTGGGATATTGTCCATGCCTCTGCGCCGTAAAGCAGGTCTGGGATGATCAAGGTCTTATACAAAGTCAACTTGGTCTTCCGAGAGAGGGCTCTACTACTCAATTGCCTTTTGAGCCCATAAAAACAGCGGTTGGCAAGAGTAATTCTGCGTTTGATCTCGGTACTGATGTTGTTTGTACTGTTAACCGCGGAGCCAAGGTAGACGAAGTCCTTTACTACCTCAAAGTTATAGCTGCCTATGGTGACGTTCTGGCCAAGTCGTCGATGTTGTGCGTCCTTTCTCGATGACAGCATATATACTTTGTTTTGCCCTCGTTTACCGCCAGACCCATTTTAGCCGCTTCCGTTTCAATGCCAGCAAACGCATCATTGACGGCTCGCTGTGTTCGCCCAATCACGTCAATGTCATCCGCGTAGGCTAGCAGTTGAACGGACTTTTGGAAGATCGTGCCTCTTGTGTTGGCCAGTGAGTTTTGCACGATCTCAAAAACGATGTTAAAGAAATCACATGACAGCGCGTCGCCTTGTCTAAAACCTTTTTTGACATTGAAGGTCTCGGTGAGTTCGTTACCGACCTTGATGGAGCAGCGAGAGTTCGCCATCGTCATTCTGCTCAGTCTGACGAGTTTGTCAAAACTAGACATGGCTCGTCTCTATACACGCTGTCCTATGCGGCCTTGAAATCGACAAATAGTTGGTGTGTGTCGATCTGCATTTTTTGGGTCTTCTCCAGGATCTGCCGCAGTGTGAAGATTTGCTCGATGGTGGACCTCCCGGGCCTGAAACCACACTGGTAAGGACCTATCAGTTTGTTCACAAATGGTTTCAAAAATCTAGCACCCACAACACGAGTGGTTGCTGAGAAGCTAGGCCCAGGTCCACCCCGGACTCTAACGCCGTCGTTATTATCATATCTCCCTTAACATTCTAAGATTTTCTCTGTCGTTTTGTGTGAACCCTATTTGTTAACAATATGATAGGTCCTTGTTCGTGTGGCTTCAGGCTAGGAAAGTCCACAGTAGAACAGATCTTCTCAGTACGGCTCAAAAGATGATATCAAACTACCACCTATTCGTCGATTTCAAGGCTGCATATGACTGCGAGCATTCAGACGAGCTATACAGCGCCATGTCTAGCTTCGACAAGTGTACCAAACTAGTCAGTTTGTGCAGGATAACTAAAAGGATCATCTTCCAAAAATCCGCATAACTGCTAGCATACGCGGATGACATACGATGTGATTGGTCGCACACGCCAACCGGCATTGAAACGGAAGCAAAACTAAGTATTAGGTTGTACCGCACGAAATGTCAGATTTTTAGGCACTATTAGAGATCATCACATTTCGGCCGAGAATGACTTATTATCGTGGCAGATAATCCCATATTTCCATTGTGTATCACGCCATTATGGAATAAATTAGCACATCACTCAAATGGCTGTCTTAGCTTCGCTGCCAGTTCTTCAAGCGATTCGTACAATTTTGGATGACTCGGCCGAAAATGTACGACTTTACACCGGCAATAGCGTCTGAAATCTTGGCCTCGAGGTTGTCCAAAGTGTTAGCGTTGACTAAGGATTTGATGTAGCCCAAGAGAAAAAAATTGAGTGATGTCAAGTCTCATTATCGCGACGATGAGTCCCTCGTCGTGAGATGACCCAGTCGCCAAATACCTCTTCTTCACTATTTCGGGCGTTGCGTCGCCTGTATGGCATGTAGTGCCGTCTTGTTGGAACCACACCTCGGATATATCGATGTTGTCAAGCTCTGGCCAGATAAAGTTGATTAAAATCGGTCTATACCTGAGATCATTGACTGTAACGGTGTTCTCTTTCCCCAATTTGAAAGAAATAAAGTCCAATAATACCGCCTTATGGCATGATGTTTGGTGGAATACTTGTGGACTGTGTTCGCTTCAATAACGACACTTGTGCTTGTTGACATACTCGTAGCTATAAATGAGCCTCGTCCGATAGCATGATTTTTGGGCAAAATCCAGATCTTCAACAATTGGCCACAATCCGGATTTCTGGTGAATATTTCCAGAGCCCAAGTAACGAACTTAAGGTGCCGTCTATGAGATTCTTGGGTCAACACAAACTTATACGGCTTCGACTGAGAAGATGATTTATTGGCCAAAATTCGGATTCCCGCCCAACATTTGGTTAAAATCCGGATTTCTGGCCAACATTTTCAGTGCCAATTACAGAACTCACGACGATGTCTATGAGGTTCTTGGGTCATCACGATCGTATACGGCCTCGTATACGTCCAAGAAGATGATATTTTAGCCGAAATCCGAATCTTTGGTCAAAATTTTCAGCGCCAATTAGTGAACTCACGCCGTTGGCTATGAGATTCTTGGAAAATATACGTGCTACACCCGAGAATCCGCTTAGAAAGTGGAGTTTTGGTGGAAGAAGGCTAATTTTCGGCGCATCCAACCCATCTCCCTCTGGCTTGTGAAAATCGTATATTGTATCCCTCTCAATCCTGCCTTCTTCCGCTCATGTAAGCAGGCATTTATACGGCTTCGAACGAGAAGATAATTTTTCGGCAAAAATCCGGATCTCCGTCCAACATTTGGCCAAAATTCCGATTTCTGGCCAACATTTTCAGCTCCAATTAGAGAACTCACGACGGTGTCGATGAGTTTCTTGGGTCAACACAATCTTATACGCCCTCGTCCAAAAAGATGATTCGTAAGTCAATATGCGGATCTCCGGCAAACATTCCCAGAGCCCATTTGGCGAATTCACGGCGTTGTCTATGGTCGTCCGGCTCAATTTTTGCATCAGCACAATTTTATCCGGAAGTAGGCCCAAATCCAACCGCAAAATAAGCCGAGTTGAGTCTCTAGCGACGCCCAGTTTAGCTGATGGGCGCCGAATCGGCTTTTCTGGGTTTTCTTCGATACTGAGCGCAGCCGCGGCTATGTTTTCTCCATTTCCCACCAATCTCTGTCTGAATGATAGCTTAAGGTCAAAAAGAGTGTACTCACGCTCAAACGTTTCCACGTTGCGCGGAATTGCCTGCACACTGACGCCATGATGAAGACCGACCTCACGACGAAATTTACGTTGCACATTTCCAATCGACTTGGAGTTTCTATACAGTTTTTAAATAATTTCCGCACATTCAACAAGCTTGAAACGATGTATGCTGAAATGCCAGACCTTGCTGAATATTTTGACAGCTGAGTGTCATTGGTAACTTTGACAGCTGCTAAAACATAACAATTGGAAAAACTATCATTGCAGTCTGGTCACCTTTAACATGATCTGTTCAGTGAGTTTTTGATTTACAACTTGAAGGAAACTAAAATTCTAAGCAAACAGAGCAAAGAAATCCATTCTCACTACGCCATTAAACATCAACCGAATGTGCGTTGCAAGAAAAACAGCGTTTGAATGCCCAAACTCAGCACCAGTTCGCAAGCACTTCATGAAACATGTGCGACGTCACGTTCTAAAACTGACATCTTCCCAGACAGAGAACACAACACGCATCCTTGTAACCAAGCCGATCCTATCTCGAATCAAGAAGATCTTGATTGAGTCAGCCTGCTCCTAGAGAACTGGGAGTGAGGAATGTCCCACTGAAACGCTAACTCAAGTCCGAAGTGTCGCTTCCACGAAACAAGCGACCAACGGACCAGAAAACGAACACACACACACACTGGCGCAACGAACAGTCACATAACTCAAGCAGAATGCCTGCACTCGTAGTTAACCTCCATCTCTTTAGCCAGTCTCTTTTGGATGCGTCCCTTTCCAGCGATCATCGTCCCCCTCCTGGCCTGCCCCGTCGGCGGCGGCAGATAATAAATGACGTGATGACGACAACGAACAGGCACGACAATAACGTTTATTTAACTGCAAATGATTAGATTCTGCACAGTTGGCTGCATTCCACAAACGGTCGGTCGCCCTCTGCAAGAAAAGAGGTCTAACCACTTCAGTCCGATGTTGCTGCTGCAGCTGGTGATGGTGGTGTGAGTTGGATTTGTCGTCGAGGTCTACTTTTTCCCTCGAACACCGATCCCATTCGAAGCGTGTGTCTCAAGTCTCGCTCGCTGCGATAGTTAGCAGTCGCCTCTGTGCACCACGAAGGCTGTTGTCCCTCCTCTTGGAATGGTAACCATGCAACAGTGCCGGATGATTGCATTACGGGTATGCCTTCGGGGGCATTGCGGTGGGACCAGCCAGCGCGAACACGGTTCGGTGTAGCTTCTTTGAGCGATCGCTTGTAATAGTTCATTAGACTTGAGATTTTACTCACGATCTTTGATTTGTGGCACAGCAGCTCGCTTGGTCGTTTCGTTTTGTCTTTTGGGGGGGCTTCTCACATTGTCTTGCCGCGCCATTGTCGTTGGCAGCTGTGGAGTGAAAATGAGACGTGAAACGCGCTGACAGTGTGAGATAGTTTTTTTTTTCTTTTTTTTATTTTGCTGTGTTCCTTTGTCTTTGCCTCTCGCAACTTTCGAAACGAAAGAGTTTCCGGGTTGGCAACGGATTGTTTCTGAGTGTTGATCTCATGTTTAGGTTGATGCAAGTGAAACAATGGCTTAGGGGTTGTGGATTCAGATGGAATGGAGCACTCAACCGTTTAACTGAAAGCGAAATCAGCGCTCTTAATGAGTTAATCGCATTGGGCAAGCATTTTACGTGGAAAAAGGAAATATTTCGAAAACAGCGATTGTCTTGCGAGGTTATTCGATACAAGGATCTGATAGAGAGTGTGAGATGATGCAACTATTTGCACTGAATTATTGGGGTCGTAAGAACTGCATTTTTTGGAAGCAGAACGTAAAATTGGGAGAGCAACATTAAATTCTACGAATTTCTTGCACAAAAAGAGTTGCCATTCCAGTGTTTTCCGTCCCAATGTCTATCTTCAAGGTGTTCTAGGGTTTAGTTGGCTTTTTGGGAAACAGAATAATCATCGATAGAGTCTCCTATAATGTAACGGAACATTAGAAGGATCTTCCATTCCGTAGATATAATAAGAGCCAATCAAAACACGGTAAAAAAGTTCAAAAAATTTACCAAAAAAAAACTAACATTTGGTGGAGGAGTATTGTCTGGCACAAACACCTGTGCATCCCTAAGAATTAATGACAATGTCTGGCCATTAGATTTCTTACAACATCTCTGCAATTTGTTCAAAAAGAATATCTTTCACATTAAATTCAAATTGTAACCTCTTATTGAGTCACCTTGTGAAAAATTTACCAAAAAAGAAGACATTTTTACAAGGACTATTGTCTCACGTAAAAATGTGTGGATTATTTTATATTAAATGCGAATGTCTAAAGATAAAATTCATTCCAAAAAGTTTGAAATTTGTTGCGGAACAATATCTTCTACATCAATTTCAAATTGTAACCTCTATTGAATCATGCTATCAGATGTAATCAGAAACAACACAATTTTTAGGGAACTATCGTATCACACAAAAATGTGTGAATCCCTCTATATTTAATGTCAATATCTGGGCATTAAATTCGTTGTTAAATTGGTGAAATTTGTTACAAAATAATATTTTTTTTATTTAATTCAAATTGTGACCTTCAATTGAATTACCTTGTAACTACAAAAAACACATTTTTTTGAGAAGTATCGACCAACACACCAAAATGTATGTTTTTCTTCGTATTTAATGGCAATGTCTGGGCATTAAATTTGCCCTTAAGAGCCCTTAAGAATATGTTGCAAAGGAATGTCTTTTACATCAAATTCAAATTATAACAACTAATTTAATCAGCAATGGCAATAAGTAGCAATAATTTGACCAAAAACAACACAACTTTTAGGGCACTTTCGTGTCACACAGAATTGTGTGCATCCCTCCATATTAATGCCTATTTCTGTGCATAAAATTCGTGTTTAAAAGTTCGAAGTTTGTTGCAAATTAAGATTTTTTAAATCTAATTCAAATTGTAACCTCCAATTGAATCATCTTGTCTAAAAGAACCATAAATTAAACATAAAAAGAACACAATTTTTGGAGGACTATCGTGCCACACAAAAATGTGTGTATGCGTTTTTATTAAATGCCAGTGTCTGGGCGTTGAATTTGTTGTTAGATATCTGAAATTTATTGGAAAATTATATTTTTTACATTTAATTCAAAATGTAACCTCCAGTTGAATCACCTTGTCTGAAGTAACAATGATTTGACCAAAAACAACACAATTTTAGAGAATTATCCTAGACCACAAAAGTTAATGTATCCTTCCATATTTAATGTCATTGTATGAGCGTTGAATTTGCCGTTAAATTTCTAAAGTTTCTTGCAACCTAAAGTTGTTTAGATTCAACTCAAATTGTAACCTCCTATTGAGTCACCCGCTAAGAGAGAAAATGCTACAGACTCACAAAAACTGTCATAAATGTTCTCTACTGCTTGTGCGGTCTCCAAGAATCAAAAATAGAGCCAGTAATATCAATTATTCACTGAATTCATTCGCTGTTTCCACTTAAAACAGCTTAAAAGCATCATTCATGGCTTCAATGTCATCAAGTTGCCTACGTCCTTATTCAGCATTCATTCCCCAGTCCCCCTCGTTGTTCCGACCCCGAAAATCTAAAGCCTCGCATTCAAGAGAAAACCCCTAAACACTGCACATCTTTTGAAGTCAAATATAAACCCCATTTAAAGAACTCATCTCATTTCACGACTCAGGCACGCTTAATTTCCTTTTCAACAGCCAACGCCGACGCCGACGCCTGTAACTTCACCCATATATAACGGTTAAATGATTTTGCTAATAGATTTCAAAAGTGTGTAGGCGAACGCTAATGAATATTTTCTCTTTAATAGCTCCTCAAACAGTGTCATTAAATGAAAACAGATTTTCCTCCACTCGAGCCCCCGTTGAAGAACTCAAACATCCGCACGATGCTCTCGAAAGCCGCAACAATAACGCCTAACTGATGTTCGGATACACGAGTGCACACAATTTCTATTTTCAACTTTTTTTTCGTTTTCTGTTTTTTTTTTTATAAAATCGTCGCGTTCAATTGTGATTTGCGTGCGCAATAAATTAATTTATCGCAACAGTGTCGGCCAATAAAACTGTACACCGAATAATTGCTTCACATTGATACGGGACACATGCGATTGCAGCGCTTCGCATTCCATTCTGCTGTCTGTGTGTGGCTTTCAACAGCAATCGGAAATGAATAATTAAAGACAGAAACAAATAGAAATTATTATTAATAACTAAAGCAAACAGGGCAAATGTTTGCAGTTAATCAAACAGACATTAAATTATTTCCTCTCCGCCATTTTGTGTGTTTGTTTGTTTGTTTTTTCGGACCCAAATCGATTGCAATCGAACGCACGGAAATTGATGCTTCGGTGGGTATCGCTGTTCGAATGAATGGCTCTGAAGTGCACAACAAAGAAATGCGGTTTTTCAAGTGTCTGTGGGGAGCAATTTTAATCGTTTCTGTTTTAATGTCACGCAAGTGAAGTGTTTATTTATTTGTCGTGGAATTTGAGGCCAACAGAAAGGGAGTTAAAAATCGTTCTCTGGAGTTCTGAAGTGCTCAAACGATAAGAGCATGTCATAATGGGTGCGAAAGGTTTCTTTTTCAGTGTGTCAACACTTAGACAGTTAATCTGACAGATGTCACCATTTTTGTTTCACAAATCATTGTTCAAAAACTTGTTCGGCCGGAAGCAGCGTTCACGAATTGTTGAAATGTATTTTACGGTCCTTAGCCAGCTGCCCAGTGGCAACATTGCCAACATGCCATCAGAAACGCCGCACCTGATGTGATCGGTTTCATCCGACCACCGCCAAGACATCCCTGGTTTGACGAAGAATGCAGGCAAGCAGTTAAGCAAAATGCATATAAACCGACGCTGCAAAGAAGGATGAGAGCTGCTCGTGAGTTCTGCGAGCGAAAGTGACGGGAAGAACATCGGCTTCTCCAAAGAAGAAATAAGAGCACAAGAAGCGCGCGTTCGAAAATATTGAGAGATTATACTCCAGAAATAGTGTACCATGTCTTTGAAAAGGTTAGGTGAGGGGTGGTGGCGTAGGCTAAAATAGGCCAATTTTGGTCCATCCAGTGTTACCGCTTACAGAGTTAACCTAAGTGTTGACCTAATAGCCTTTAGTGAGACAGAAGGAATTTGAGGTTATTGCAAATTTGATGGGAAAATGTGGCTTCACGGAAGCCATATCGTTTAGCGATTTGAAGGAAAGCTGTCCTAACGTTTGTTGTCTAGTTTTGGCCAGAGCAGGGCAAAAACAGAAGAAGTGTTCCAGTCTTTCACTGAGAGCTGAATCTATGCAGTTCCTACACATCTCGGTAGAGACTAGGTCAAGTTTGCAAGCGTGGTAACTCAACAGACAGTGTGACCTGTAACGATACCAACCAGTGTGCTGCAGTGCACTCTGGGTAACGAGATGAAGTGTTTGGTTTTGCGGATGTCGTAGTCTGAACAGAAAATTTTAGTTATACGTCAAGTGTAGCTCCTGTTCCATATACCAATAAATAACCAATAACCCAATAAAGAGAGACTATGTTATTGTAATAATAATAATAATAATGGTGGCGCTACAGTCCGAGGTGGACCTGGGCCTAGCTTCTCAGCAACCACTCGTGTTGTGCGTGCTATTGTTCTCTCACGAGTGGAGGGGACCTACAGTTTAATCCCGACTCCGAACGGCGAGATTGAGAAGCTTTTTCTAGACAGTTATACTCTTTGAGCATTGTCAGTGACTCGAAAGAGGTGGAACGCCCACAGAATGTCTCAAATGGCAGCCTTAATTTTGAGGAAGAGACGAGGCATTTTATGATAGAGAGGCCTAAAAAGAAGAGAAAAAGATCTTGATCAAATTGAGAGGAAACAGACACACTTGCAGGTGTCAAGTGGTCCTTTGAAACCTTTCATTATGGAAAGTACGAGTCAGCTTCCTCTTGGACCCAGTTTTCCAAATTCTTAATGGAGACCTAGAGACCCCCTAAAAAGTTGAAATTGTTGTCCTTCAAATCATTCGACATTCTTCTTCTTCTGATGGCGCTACAGTCCAGAATGGACTTGAGTCTCAACCAACAATCCTTCTCCAGCTAGCAGGATCCTCAACGAACTGCCTCCAATTACGTATGCCAAGTTGGCTGCAATCCTTCTCCGCTTGTGGGCGCCTTCTATGGAGTTGACTCTCGGGCGTGGTATCAAAGGCTCATCGGGCTGGAGCAGTGTTGTTCATGCGCTCTGCATATCCTAACCACCGTAGGCCTTGAATCCGTAGGCGCCTGGCTAGACTCATGTCGCTCGAGAGTCCATACAGTTCATGATTGAGTCTTCTTCTCCAAATGCCATCAACGCAAACAGGACCAAAGATCGCACGCAGAGCGTTTTCCTCGAAAAGGCCAAGAGCTTCCTCTGCTCTTGAAATTGTCCATGTCTCCGTGTCCTTCGAACTTCTCCAATCTTTTAAATTGTTCTTACAACACAATCCTAGCTCCTCTTTTCCTCTCAAGATACTCTTGACCCCGTTAAATCTTATTACCAACCGACTACAATGCCACTTAAGCAAAATAATGCAACCACGACGTGGTTAAATACCTTCCTCAGGTCGTATCTACAAGAGTGAACCAGCGACAAGAGAATAGACAGCGTCCACCGTCAACGAAGACTTCTTGCATTCAAATGTCGTTCCACCACCAAGAGAATTTTCATGCAGGAGCCCCACCCTTCTTCGAACAAAACTTCCCAAGAAAATGTCACGTATACGCCACGCAGTCCCAGTTGTTCGCACATCATCAATTCTCCTTGAATTCATGCACAGCCACGCCCAAATTTCCTCGCAGTTCAATTCATAGTTTCACCGAATCTCTCGCAGTTCAACAGATTCCGTGGAAAAATGACGAATCCATTGCGAGTGTGTCTCCCTGTTGATTTTGGTCGAAAAAAAACCGAAGAGTTCTTCTCTTCTCGTTTTTTCAATGAAATCTCATGCGAATTTCTGTGTTTTTCCCGGTCGCTGTCGTGCCAATTATAAATTGCTGCAAGCGAGTATGGGTTACGCCATCAAAACAGTTCCCGGAGGTCTAGTAATTAGACGCTTTGCTCGTGATTGAAACCACCTTTCATGTAATTTTTTGTTGCAAATTGTAAACTGACTGCTGACTGCTTCTGCTGCTGCTGGTGGTGGGTATATATTCAGCTGCGGAGGCATGCAACAATTTAATTTTTACTGCAAAGAAGAAAACGAGAAAAAATTAAACGAAACGAAACGAAACACTGTTTCAGTCGTAATTGAGACCTGACAGATGGTTAAGTAGTTGCAGCGGCGGGGCCCGTTCATGGACCGATGATTATAGTGCGCCTTGAGTGTTTGCATCTAATTGATGCTCGATTTCGATGTTTTTTGAGGAAATGAGAGGGCAATAGAATACAAGAGCGAGTGAAGTGTGTTGCACTTTTAAGGCTATCAGATCAGGGTGGGTCATTGAAGGGTTTCTTGGACAATCACTTGCGAACTTTTTGAATAGTCGGTGAACGAGGATAACGAAGGCTACATTGGAACTTCATGAAGTTTGCGACAAGAATGGTTTGAGAACAAAAATCGTTTGGTTTTCAGTGAATTCTTGCAAAGAAATGAAAACCAAAAGGAGAGGAACATTGCCTCTTCAGTACAGTCGCAAGCGTACCCTAGCGTACTTTGCCTCTTCAGAGTGTCCCAAAATGTAATGTAAAGATTTTGATAAATGACCGCCCCTCCAGGGCTTGCCGACATAAGCCTTAGACTTCAATAAGCCCCGAACAATCTCACCTGGAGGAACAACCACGGTAGCCCGCATAAATTGAAAGGAAACTCAACGAACAAAGAATGCGCTGCTGGAGACAGCTGACAGAGGATCGCGCTCATATGTTAGTTGAATAAAGGGTCTTCCAACAGGGACTTCTGAACTTTGACAGTTGATAGCGGCCATATTGTTGAAGCTACGTCTGTCAAATTTTCTGATTTTTTCGAGAGCATGGTCATCTCACGTGGAGGTGATGTGAACTGGCCACCGAGATTGTGCGATTTGACCTCGTTGGACTTTTTCTTATGGGGTTTTCTGAAGTCGCAGGTCTGTGCGAATAAGTCACAAACCACAGCGGCCCCTCAAAACCACCATAACCCATGCCATCGGTCAAATCCATCCTGATTTATGCGCGAAATTCATAAATAAAAAAACAAACATTTCCGATGCGAACCACCCAGAGAAGCCGCGACCGTCATTTGAACGATCTTATATTCCATGCATAATGGCATCGATAGGCCTTTCAAACGAATGAAAAATGTTGAAGATATCTCACACACACTGTATTTTATTTAAATTTAAAGATAGGAAGCGCTTAATGAAATTACTTTTAGAATGCGGTGCCGGAGACAGCTGACAGGGGATCGCGCTCGCATGTTAGTTCAATAATGTGCCCACCCCGCAAAGAAGAGGTCACTATGCTATGCCAAAATTCATACCAACGGATAATGGATAGGATTCAGTGCTAGTGAACAGGAAAACACATCTGAAGTGATGCCTGAGGAAAAATGGGACTTGTCGAGTTCCAAGTGAACGTCTTGAAAACCTGATTCGCTGAGAGCCACGACACACTCCAGGCATCACGTAGTCACAATTGACAACCTTTGAGCGATGACTATTTGTTTAATTTTGAATCTAACAGCTGTGCACCGACCGTATAGACAGACCTTGTCTCAGACTGTGAACCGAGGCTTAGTCAACCTCAGCTCTCGACCTACAGATGACTTCGCCAAACAAAACCAGTCGCGCAACCCACGTAATCGATGGGGAAAGCTGTATCGACGTCGTTTCTGAGAACACATCTTCTAGAGAAACTCTTTCCACGAACCATCGGTGATTCCCAACAAACATTGCTCCCCTTGATTCGAAGTTCCTCCCTTTCACTGCCTTCCGTTCACGGCATCGTGTCCAGATCGAGCATCTCATTGGCATCGTGTCAGACACACTCTTCTCGTCAAATGCAAATCATCGGGGATTATGCCGTCATTAAATTAGTTCCACGCCAGCCGGCCGCCTTGACGCCACCAGATGTCCAGATGTCTACGCAAAACACCGGCGACGCCAAACTCTCGAAATAAATTACGCAAATTCCAAGCATCTCAAGTCGCCTTCGAGCAAATTTGCAAATTCTCTGAAGCGGCAAAAGAAAAACCCACCCCCGAGGCGCCATTTAATCAAATTTAAAATCATTCCAATGAAATGCATTGATTCCCGAGCGCCGGCCGCCGACGAAAAATAAATTTTGCACATCCCCGCGCTGCGCCGGACCGGCCTTTGTCCGAAGCGCCCTGCTCGCGAAAAAACAACACACACATACACACCACTCTTGACCTCCACGAAATTCAAAATCGATAGCAGTCAAAAAGTCAAAGCAGAAGGCAAGCGAGGAGGCCAATCGCAAAATCGATACACGGACCATCGCATATTTATGAAAAGAAATGGAAACGACAAGAGATTTTCAATGCCCTGCCCGCCGGGGGGCATACACTCCCCCGCCGGCGGCGGCGTGCCATCGTGTGTAGCGGTCTGCGGTGTTGTGCGAATCAATCTGACGGGCGGTGGATCACTCTGGCGCCGAACAGCTCCGAAGGCAAAACAAAAACAGCGAACAGAAAAGAACTCACCAGTTGGCCGGCACCACCACTTCGCCACTCTGCCACTCTAGCACTCTAGCACTCCGCCAATCCGGCACTCGAACGGTCCAGCACTCCAGCAGTCGAGAGCGGGTGCTTTTGAACAAGACGCGCGCACACACAATCGACGCAATCAGCGACTCCATTCAGTTTGACTTGTGGGAGTCGGACTCAAAAATAATTACATCTGTCCTAAATCTTGAATATTAATTAATCAAGATTGCCACACGGTAATGGATGAATAATGTTTCGAAACGCTTTCGTGTTGCTTTTGTCTTCCACACGGGTGCACAGTCTGAGGAGCGGCGGGTGTGAGCGAGCTGTCTCGGAACGAGAACACTTGGATGCTGGATTAAAGTTTTGACGAATCATTTTGTATCACACGGGGATTCCTTGTGCGGAGAGGGTGGCTCTGTTCGTTTCGTTTGTTCTTTGGTGACAATTGTGGAACACAGCCGTTTCCATTTTTTTTTTGTTTCGTGGGAGAGAACAAAACGTGGCACAGTTTTCTGAGTTTTTGAGGGAAAGAAAAGTGGAACTTTCTGACTGTCACACAAATGCAAAGTGCCACGACAATCTTTAGCGGTTTGGGAAAAGGTAGACCAGATTTTGGGATTGCTCAGAAGGCGCTGGCACAAACGATATCCAAACTTGAGAAGAATTCAGAATTTGAAAGGTTTCATGAGACAAGCTGCAATTTTTGAGGAATGTAGCAAGATTCCATTTCCCATTTGTCAAAGGAAAGCTTCTATTTTTGGGACAAATCCGACGTGTTCAGATTAAATAAACTTCCAAAGTGCAAAGTGCTTTCATGGACTCGAGAGAGATGTTGCCATTTTGTTGATCCAAATTCGAACCACGGACTTTGGGAGAAGGAGACAAAACAATTACCCACTACACTGTGACGATTTTTTTTTTGTCGTAGGTTTTTATTACTCTACACTGGAGCACTCAGACTCAAAAACTGGTCCATTGTACTACCAGGCAGTAAACTTTGCTTTTGCTGAAATTTCCTTCGGAAGACCAGCAGGCGGTTCTGTGATAAGAAGCCTACATCATCAGCACCGAATAACTGCCACCTGATCCGAGCAAAGGCGGGACAATGGCAGAGGAAGTGCTCTGCAGTGTCATCGTCTTCTCCACAGGCGTCGCAGAGGGTTTCATTACGTAGGCCAAGCACACTTAGGTGTTTGGCGAAGGTGTAGTGTCCCGTTTGTACGCCAATAAGTTGTCTGCGGTACACCGTGACGATACTCATCACAAACTGTCACTTTCCTACGAGGTGTCAACTTCCATTCCTACAGGCTATAGCCCTTGCTTGATGACTTTACTTTTTAAACATCTTCCCTGCATTCCAGCTCTAGTATCCCCTTCATCTCATAGCATTGCAGGAACATAGCAAGGACTTTTAAGTAGATACTCACAACCATTTTAGTGATACCATAGGCAAGGAGCAGCTTAGAGCGGTGGCGAAGTCGGTATCCAGGGATAACTGATCCATCTTCAAAAACTCATTGAAAAGTGTGCAACTGGATTCTACGGCTCCTAAAATGTTCGCATTTTCCCACTAGACTTTAGGGGAGACATTCAAAGACAAGCCTGTAGAAACAATTTGTTCCTCACGCGTGACAGAATTCATTCATTCCTTTCCTTAGCTTCAGTTTCCAAGATATGACACATTTTCCAAAAATGAACTGCTGATGCAATTTATTGTCTATAACTCGGATACTACTAGGCCTATTACCTTTGTGGCAATATAATAATAATAATGAGCGCTCAAAATGTTCGTATTGAATGCCTGCACAAAAGTTGTTGCAGTCAAAACTGAAGCCAGACTCACCATTTTCGAGATATAAAATAAAATTCTTCTTTGTCGCTTTAAAAATGCTAAACAAATTGTCCATGCGCGTTTCAAATTCGTCGGCACACTTGAATATTAAACGCAATAAAAGAAGTCTACGATTGAACACGATTGGCGCACGAAAGCGAAGAAGGACCTCAACAAACTTGTTGTGTGAAACTGAAGATGACTGGAAAAGGATCGTGCTGACTGGCCATAGATAGAAGAAGAAAATGTTTAGGTTAGGTTCAGATTACAGTCTCAATTAGGCCAACATATGTATGGCCATTGTGGTGCTCCGCGAAGCGAGTATTTAATAATAATAATTTTCTGGTGCTACAGTCCGGTGTAAGGAGAAACCCCAACGACTGGATGGCACAGTTGGTTAAGTGCCTGCTCCAAGTTAGAGGGGTCCCAGGTTCGAATCCCAGTGAAATCGAATCTGGTCCAGAACACCATTTGCCGTTGGGATCAAATTAACGGCACTGGAGTAGGTGGCTACATGGCAGTACAATGGACCAGTTTTGAGTCTGAGTGCTCCAGGAGTGTTTCAAAAATCATCCGAAAAAAGAAATATATTTTAAAAATAGGACTACTTTTCAAAATGGCTCCTGTTTTAATGAATGAATCCCATCAAGCTCCTATATTTTATCTTATGTAAGTTTCGGACTGAAGCGTAGGGTGGCGTAGTGAGTAGGCGCGTCGACTCCTACGCTCGACGTCTAGGGTTCGAATCTCGAAAAAACACCTAACATTTTTTCACGGCTCCACCTCTTTCGAGTCACTCACAATGCTTAGAGAGTATAACTGTCTAGAAATAGCTTCTCAAAATCGCCGTTTGGAGTCGGCATTAAAGGTCCCCTCAAATTGTGAGAGAACAATAGCACGCACAACACGAGTAGCTGCTGAGAAGCTAGGCCCAAATCCACCTCGGATTGTAGCGCCGCCAATATTATTATTATTAAGTTTCGGACTAGCTCCGAGGAACGGGAAAAAAACGGAAAAACCGTTCTTAAAATACCGTTTTGAAGTCGGCACTTGTTCAGTGCTGCCAAACCGTTCAGAATCCACTTGAACCACCGACTTAGTAAAGAATACTCCTCCTCCTATAAACTTGAAAAAGAAAACAGACCTACTAACCTAAAGTCACTCAGATAAAATAAAACAATTCATACGACACGTCCGTAGTAAGTGAGCCCTCCAGCGCCATAAAGAGGGGGAATTCTCACAACTCGCCGAAAACGGTGTCAGTCACTTCTTCTCCTATTCACGAAAAGAACATAAAATATCCCCGGCTGACTGAGTGTGTAAAAAAAAACGTCGTAAAAAATGCCTTTATCATAAATTAACGCTTCCTAAGAGTTCGTCAAACTGATGTCTCGCACTGATATCGCACCCTTCGTGAAGTTGCCAGTGGTGAACTAGATTCCATCGAAATTCCACACTGGAAAGTAGGTTAAGGTAGGTTAGGTTGCGTTTATGGGGTGAAGTGTGTACTGGTTCTCACGCATTTTTTGGTGTTGGAGGAGTTTTTTTTATGATGCCACAAGAGGGAGTTGGTGACGATTTTTTTTTTTAGTCATTTACCCTTTGTGTGTACCGGGGATCTCTAGTTAACACGGCCAATTTTATCAAGGGCCAAATTATACCTTTTTTGAAATATGTTGACAAATTTTAAAAGACCTGGGGTTTGAAGCTGGCTTGGATTTTGCTCCTCACGTGACATGAGCTAGTGGAGATTTCAAACGAATAAAGACCCAACTGTGGGCGCCGTGGCCGTATGGGTTCGTGCGTCGACCATTAGACTTTCACAGTCTAGGTTCGAAACCAAGTTCAGACAAACAATTTTTCAAAAAAAATTGTTCGCGTCTCCACCTCTTTCAAATCACTGACAATGTTCAAAGAGTATAACTGTTTAGAAAAAGCTTCTCAATCTCGCCGTTCGGAGTCGGCATTAAACTGTAGGTCCCCTCCACTCGTGAGAGAACAATAGCACGCACAACACGAGTGGCTGCTGAGAAGCTAGGCCCAGGTCCACCTCGGACTGTAGCACCGGCATTATTATTATTATTATTAAAGGCCCAACTGTAATAACCGTATTGAGATTAAAGAGTACTTAAGCAACCCAGCGAATACACAAAATTGATCACTGTGACCATAGCGATTCCATCAGGTAGGCGACCGCTTGGCAGACCCACGACGAGATGGTTGTACCAAGTCCAAACACTCGCCTGGTTGCGCTTGGGCATAGCTCCTGATGAGTTAGAGTCGATGGCGGAGGATCGAGTGACATGGAGATCTCTCGTGCGTGCATTGCGCCCGCGATCCCTTAAGTGAAACATGCGGGCCACGAAAATGAATTAATGAATGAAAAAATGTGACCATAGTAAGCTCTTCACTAAGTTTCGTTAAGTTCGTTAACTTTTGCCTACTTGCGCGGAAGCAAAATGAATCACTCCCTACGTATGCAAACGTCAATTGACAACTTAATTCTTCTTAAGTTTGCATATACAATTATGGGGCAGTTTTCAATTTAACGATACTTTTGCGACCCCTTTAGTGGAACAACACTGAAAATGAGGTGAGACACTTTTGCTTACTTTTCGTCTGCTTTGGCATAGTCCTACATTTTCGTACGGTGAGCTCTTGAATCACTTCATCGCTTTTGCATGTACGACTTTCGTTGAATTCAAGATTCGTTGTGTAAAATCTTCGCGGCCAAAGGTGTGGCCGCTTGAACCTCTTCATCATCTTTGCATGTACATATTTCTTTCGTTGAGTTCAAGATTCGTTGCATAAAATCTTCACGGCCAGCCATAGCTGCTTTCTCAATCTTCAGTCAGCTAAATTGACAAAGTGAACACAGTGAAACTGTATGTTTGAACGCTGCTTTCTGTTACGTTAAGTCACTTAAGCTAATTTTCAGTGAACTCGATTTTTGTGATGACGATAATAATAATAATAATAATAACGGCGGCGCTACAGTCCGGGGTGGACCTGGGCCTAGCTTCTCAGCAACCACTCGTGTTGTGCGTGCTATTGTTCTCTCACGAGTGGAGGGGACCTACTGTTTAATACCAACTCCGAACGGCGAGATTGAGAAGCTTTCCTAGACAGTTATACTCTTTGAACATTGTCAGTGAATCGAAAGAGGTGGAGCCGTGAAAAAATGTTTGATGTTTTTTTTCGAGATTCGAACTGACGACCTCGAGCGTAGGAGTCGACGCACCTACCCACTACGCCACGGCGCCCATGGGATGACGATGGGACTCTTTTTTCGGAGGATTCATGAAACTCTACTGGAGCACTCAAACTCAAAACTGGTCCATTGTACTGCCAGGTAGCAACCTACTCCAGTGCCGTTAATTTGATCGCAACGGCAAATGGTGACTGGAGCAGATTCGATTTCACTGTGATTCGAATCTGGGACCCCTCTAAATAAGGGGCAGGCACTTAACCAACTGCGCCATCCAGTCGTACGATGGGACTTTGATTTCAATTGTTGTATCTAAATCAGAAGATTTTAAGAGCAATCCTCGTTTTGACGATATTTCTGTTAATCTTCGTTAAGTTTTGACGTATGCTTTAATTTACCAACGGTATTGGTTAAAATTGCTCTCTGAATGCTTTAAAAACGAATCGTTCCCCTTTTCACAAATATGACCTTTATCAACAAAATGTAGGCCATATTTTGTTAAAAAACCGCGTCCCGAACTTTTTTTTTTTTTTTTTTTTTTATAATTTGCGCGCGCAAAAGGGGTTACGAATACCCTTAAGTGTCCGGAATCAAGACACAGCGCGGGCCGAAGGTATAGAGGGAGAAATGGAAAGGAGGTACCTATGCACATTGGTCTTAAATGTCTGTAGATTGTAGTGAGTGGGAAATATTAGGCTGGGAAGAGCATTCCATATTCGTGTGGTGCGGCTAAAAAACGACTCTCTAAACTTAACTGTACGTCCGAAAACAGGCTTGAGGGTGAACTGATGAGCATTCCTGGCGAGACGAGTATTGCGGGTGAATTCATGGAGGGGAGGAATGCAATTGGCTAACTCACTTGAGCATCGTTTGTTAAAATAGCGATAAAACAATGACAAGGATGAGACATTACGGCGATGTTCGAGCGAGTCTATTGACTTCGCGATATTACTGTCTCCTATAAGTTTTATCGCTCGCTGTTGTATTCTATCAAGTAGGTGCAGGGAGGTCTTAGGAGCACCAGACCAGATATGAGCGTTATACTCAAGCTTGGGGCGAATGAAGGCCTTATAAATTGAAGCCAAATCAGAGGGGGTGAAGTATTTCTTGCATCGTTTAAGGAAACCTAGACATTTCGCAGCATTTTTGGCGACCTCGAATATGTGATCATTCCAACTAAGTGTTGAGTTGATACACATACCGAGGATGGAAAGCTTTTCGGTTTCTTCGATGCAAGTGCCATTCAGGGATAATGGCTGATTGTTTTGGGATCGCTTGAGTGACAGTAGACAGCATTGAGTTTTGGAAGCATTAAATTCCACTCTATTGTTTTTACCCCCAATTAAATATGCTGTCAAGGTCGGAATTTAATGTGCTTAACATACGCTGCCGCTCCAATTCTACGGCCGAAGGATAGGGTCGTGAGTCTTGGAACGAATATGAAAAGCTGAGAGTACTGTCATCAGCGAAGGAGTGGATTGGATTAGAAGTAGCAGACAGGAGATCATTTATAAAAATGAGAAAGAGAGTCGGAGACAAAACAGAGCCTTGGGGAACACCAGCATTAATTTGGAGAATATCAGACTTGAACCCATCCAAAACAACTTGAATTGAACGGTTCGAAAGGTAATTTCTAATCCATTGAAGAAGAGACTCATCGATGCCATAAGCACGCATTTTCGACAAGAGAGCTTGATGCCAAACTCTGTCAAATGCCTTTGAAATATCAAGCGCAACGATCTTGCTTTCTCCAGCATTGTGCAAAGATTGGTTCCACTTTTCGGTGAGATATGCCATCAAATCACCAGTGGACCTGTTGCTGCGGAAACCGTACTGCCGGTCATTAAGAAGCTTCCGCGAATCAAGATATTTCATAAGCTGACGGTTAATCAGCGTTTCCATGACCTTGGAAAGAAGGGACGTTAGTGCTATGGGTCGGTAGGAGGAGGGTGACGAAGATTTGCCCTTTTTAGGGACGGGCTGGACAAATGCTGTTTTCCATCCACTCGGAAAGAGACCAAAAGAGTAGGACAGATGAAAAAGCTTACGCAGAGGTTTTGCCAGCGTAGAAGAACACCTCTTCAGAAGTATGGGGGGTATACCATCCGGGCCAGCGGATTTATGCACGTTGAGATCTTTAAGTACTCTAGCAACTGTACGAGTGCGGAAATGGATTTGTCCCATGGTGCAATTGACGCTCTCAAGTACAGGCGGAGACAAGGTCGAATCTGGCAGCGTTGAGCTGGCCGCGAAATGCGCAGCAAGCAGATTGGCCTTGTCTAAAGAGCTGACAGCTGGAATGTCATTGCAAATGAGCGTGGGAATTGAAGATGAGGCTGAATTCCTTATATTTTTAACAAATGACCAAAAGTTTTTGCTACCCTTGGGACATTGTAGCTGCTGGATAACTTCCTTCCTTTAAAGTAGAAGGTGTTTCCATTAACCCGAAATTTAAGGCTGAATAGTGCCGAAATGCCTCCTGTTGCCATCGCTGCTGTTGCTGTTTGTGTCGCTGTTGGTGTCGCTGTTGCTGTCGCTGTTGCTATCGCTGTCGCTTTCGCTGTTGATGTCACTGTTGCTGTTGCTGTTGCTGTTGCTGTTGCTGTTGCTGTTGCTGTTGCTGTTGCTGTTGCTGTTGCTGTTGCTGTTGCAGTCGCTGTTGTTGTCGGTGCTGCTTTCTCTGTCGCTGTGCCTGTTGCTGTTGCTTTCCCTGTCGCTTTCGCTGTTGGTGTTGCTGTCGCTGTTGCTGTTGCTATTGCTGTTGATATTGCTTTGCTTTTGCTGGTGTTGTTGCTGACGTTGCATGCAAAATAATTATTTTCCTCCCTTTATCAATTACGGAGGCACCTTCTGAACACAGCCCCATTTCCCTGTGCTCATTTTCGCTGTCCAGCTTCGTTTCCCACATATTTCCTCAATCGGCCAACCATCTCCAACTCTGGTTTCCAAATCCCCTAGCCCCAACTATAACTCTTCTAAAAGAAAAAAAAATTGCAAACACGTCAGAAATTTGTTAAGCAAAAATGAAAAATGGTCAAAAGCGAGAGAGAACCTCTTGTTGCCCGTATCTCAATAAAGATTGAATTAGCATATTCTATTCTCGTTCGGGATGGACGCCCACCAAAAATGCGATTACCGACCGAAAAAAAAAGCGGAGAACAGCACTAAGCGGGCAACCCACACAAGGACGTGAAGGTAGGGAGGCGGTAGCATCCACAGAAACCGAAAAAAAAGAAACAGAGAATGCCGAATGCCTGTGGATATTGCGGGTACACACACAAAGCGTTTGAAGTCCAAACAGCAATGTATGTGCGGTTGGGTCACAGCCTTGCCCGCCCCCCTTGTGTCCGCTTTTGTGTGTGATGACGTTAAGTCTTCCGGTGGCGGCGGCGGCGGGAGGTGGCTGTAGATACAGTGTCCTGATGTGTTGTGTTACCAGCATTCACCATGCGGTCGTAATCACGGACACGATGGTTGCGCGCGCTAATATATGCTGTCTGACTAGGGGTTACGTGGTCGTTTGTTAGCAACGAGCGATGTCAGTCGGCTACTGCTAGCGACGACCTGGGTGGGTGACCTTTGCTGTGTGCCAACTGTGGTAGCGAACGCTGTAGTCGCCGTTGGGCGAGGAGAGTCGAGGATATTTGGAGGCGTTTACTGGAAGATTAATGAATGTCTTTAATCGCCTGGGGGGTGTTTATCGTTAATTTTGTTCAAATGTCTTCTTCTTACACCGCCGAGGTGTACTCACTTGACTCTTGGACTCGGGGGAATGGCCGAATGAAAATTTGATAAGCCCAGTTAGATGGATTTAGTGAAGAGATTTCGTGGCTAAATAAGTAATGAGCGTGAAAAACTGCGGGTGAATCTTATGGGAGGGGAGAGAATCAATGAGCATGAGCACACTGGGGGTGTGTTCTTGTGGTTTGCTTTCGTGGTGAGAGAGTGAATACAGAAGGCGGCTTAATTCGATGGTTTCTTTGAACACACGACATTGCCGACAGTCGCATACTGACATGAAAGATGGCGCACCCTGTGTATTTAAGGGTACTTTTATTTCCGCATTACCCGCTCTTCAAAATAACACCACGTACAGGCATTAATCATAAAGGACTCACCCGCCAGCAAAACCTCTGCTCAATAAAACACATCCTTTGCCCGCATGCAGGGCCAAAACCACACGCAAAAATGTGAAACCCTGTCAAATTGAAACTGTAAATTGGTGCTGTGATCTGTCAACGCATCTGGTGCCATCTGGATGAGAAAATATTTTAATCACTTGCCAACCTCAACGCTTGTTACAGGCGAAAAATAATAATTTCACTTGTCACTTATCAAATAACGCCCTCCATGCAGACCCTTAATATTAAACGAAATCAATCATCCAGCCATCCAGCGACATGGTCGTCGTTTCCAGCGCGACATTTAAGCAGTCCCATTCATTGCCTGACATCCTTCAACGAGCCTGTCACTCATCATCCATTAAATTTGTCTGGAGGCCAAGCGAGTGAGTTGGATAAAATGTCCTAACGCCGCGCCACCATCACCGGCCACCGGCCGCCCATTCCAGACATCAAGGTTATAATTAAACCGGCTCCGTCCATGCCACCGTCTATGAATGCCACCGCTGCGGGCTGGCAGGCATTAACGCGCGCAAAGGAACTCCAGCAACAACATAATAAATAGGTTTTCCCCAAGGTTCCCGGCGACTGGTGCTCTCCTCAGGTGGCCACGTCGTCCTCCACAGCTGACCGTGCCCCCACGGGGACTGCCTGGTATCCGGTGCATGTGCTAAAATCTGCATCGCTGGAATCCCAGGTGTCGGAGGGAGCGGGCATTCATGTTTGCATTTCTGTTGGACAAACGAGAATGAACGGATGTGTTCAGCGGCACTTTCTCAAAATCACTGGCAGTGAGTAATTGTGGCCTTAAGGGAGGTCACACCAATTAGATGTGCCCGTGCGATGGGTTGGGCGGAATGGGTGTGTTTCACGAATGATTTCTTATTTTTTACGAGGCTAAGATTTATTAATGTGGAGGCAGTTAGAGGAATTCTAATTGGTTTTGTGACACGCTGTGCTATGGTGGTGCGCTGAGCGTCGTGATGCAAGAGCGGTTATGATGTTTAAATTAATTGCAGCTCGTTGCAGCTAATGGGAGTCGATTTTGCTGGTAATGTTTTCCGTGTTTCTTTGCTTTTCTTTCTTTTCTTTTCTTTTTTTTGACTTTTGAAGTGTGTGAACTGTGCACCGGAAAGGTTTACTACTTTTGGTTGATCGCCATTTTGATGTAAAGGCGTTTTGACAGTTCACACTTGGCAGTGTTGCCAAATGGTTTTTGTTTTCGTCAGGTTGCATAATCGATGTGTTTTTGGCTTAAAATGGAATGGACTGTTCGATTTGTTCAAAAAAGCAGTCAAGTAAAAGTAAAGAGTTAAGAGATTTTTGACAAGATTTTTGTTTACTGTTATTGCGTTTGAAAATGACAAACATCAGATACCGAGCTACTTTCATGCAGCCGCTAACACTATTTGAGGTATGATTTGAGGGCAATTAGCCAATTTTGACAGCAGATCCTGATTGACCGAATGTTGCGCTGTCAGAGGCAATGACTGTGAGCCTATATGTTGGTTCAATAGAGAAAATAAAAACAAAAACTATGTTGTTTAAACTTAATTTATTTATTTAAAAAAAAACATGACAAATGACAAAGTTTTCTTTTCCTGGTGTCGTCGGACCAGCTTCAGCGTCTGTAAGAGAAGAAAGAATCAAAGGAAAGGGACTGGACAATTGAGGATCTGCCCGAAGTTGGCTGCTATCCCCGATAGTCCAGTTCATTTAATTGAGTGAGACACAGAGGGCGCTCACTCGGGTGTGTTCAGCCAGTTAATAATAGCTTACAGTTGTATCCCTATATTCTGCTGTGGCTTGTATAAAACCAAGGACCGCCAGTCTTGGTCTCCACCATAAGAATGCACACCAACGTAATGCCGCACATCCCATGGGTTAAGATCGCAGACTCCGCGTTCGGACTATTGCGCTCTAGATCCGTCAAATTCAGCTGTAGGTTAGGTTAGATAGAAGAAGGGAAGTGTGATGATAATGGCATCACTTCCACTCGGAGGCCCAAAGGCCTTTCCCTTAAATTTTTGTGGTACACAAAATCATAAACCGATCCTATCACATGATGGATAAAACAACCCTGTGCTCTTTATAAATCTCAGAAGATCCAGTATGTCTGGATTTGCTAGGTTAGAGTAAGGGGCTGCTAGTGAATTCACAAGCACACTTAGATCATGCTGGTCCATTGCGATACCCACAGTCAAACTGATACCACTGATCGTCCGCTCCAGTGATAAGTGCCGTGTATTTGATCGCATCGGCATATGGTGACTGGACCAGATTTGAAAAACCGGATAAAAGCGTATTGACTTTGCTTTCACTGTGATTCAAACCTGAGACCCCTCTAACAAAGAGCAGGCACTTCACCAACTGCGCCATCCAGTCGTTCGCTAAGTCCGCAGAAGAATCTTTGGCCCAGGGAAGCTAGGCGCCGATTCTGAAGAGCTGGGCAGTGGCAAAGCAGATGTTGGTTCGTCTCGGTCTCTCCCTCATCACCCCAGCTCTTGCAGAGATCTGTGGACTCCGTATTCAATTTTCGAAGCATAGTTCCAATGGGGCAACGTCCTACAATTACTCCGACAAGCACGCGGATCGAGTTGCGTTCCAAAGCTAAAGCCAGGTTCTTTGTTTGACCAAATTTAAGCTCTGGCCAGATTCCAGCTTTAGGCTGGGAGAAATTTGATAGGATCTAGCTCGTCACCTATGGACGGTCTTGTGTATAATGTTTCCCCGACCTGCTTGTCACTAGGTCTTGATGCTGCTCCGCAGTTTCACCGTCTCCGCTGCCATTCTTAGGTCCCCTAGCGGGATCAAACATCAATAATGTCAGCCAAGAGATCATTAAATTCGACTTGGAATTCTCAGTAAACTCGTGTAAACCTTCTCAATCTGACAGCATTTTATCGCCGATATATGTCATAGATCACAACGCAGCGGCAGAAGGCAAGAAATGAGTTTAAAAACCCCCCCCGTTCACTTCATATTCCACAAAAATGAGTGGTGTCTTCCCTCATTCATAAAATTAAGAAACGAATCATAATTCCTTTTGATCTTCATCAAATTTGCAAAATATTCTGATTTATGATTTCACCAAAAGTGATTTAATTAGTTTTTCTCATGAAAGTAAATTAAATTATGAACGCTTTCATCACTTGCCGTCAGATTTCCGAAATTTGAGGAAACTCAACACACATTTTTCCAAGAAAAGTAAAGTTCGAATACACGTGGAGTGCGGAAATTCGTTTTATTTTGCAAGAATTGTAATAAATTTAGAAAGTAATAGATGAATGACATAAAAATAAAAATAATGGTGTCGCTACAGTTCGAAGTGGACTTGGGCCTAATGGCTGAAAAACAATAGTGTGTCAGCGCTGGCGTTGTCTTTCAACGTAGACAATTCAATGGCCATGCACACAATATTGCGTCGACCTACATAAGTGAAAAATGAGAGAGATGAGAGGATCGTAATAGAACGTAAAACGTAATCCCAACGAACGTCATTATAGAACATGTTGGATATTTTTTGACAGAGGGATGCGATGTGAGAGCGAAATTGAGAAATGTTTCACAAATTGAGAACATTTTGTGGCAACTGACATTTGAGACATGAAAACAGCTGACTAAAATTAACGCACGCAACGCACTCCCTCCGTAACATGAATAACGGATGGCGCACGCACTATTTTGTTTCAGCCATAACTTCTCAGCAACCACTCGTGTTGTGCGCGGTATTGTTCTCTCACGAGTTGAGTGGAGCGGATGACGTAGCTTTTGCTTTCTCATCTCTCTGAATTGAGGGGTCTAATAGAAAGTGCTGGCTCTATACCCTTTAAATAGACAAAAATAAATGGTCTAAATGTAAACGCACAATAGACCAAACTCGTCCTCTTCACAAGGAAATACAGGATTCCTGGGAATGCCTTAGATCCTTTTAAAATTTTGTTTGAGAAGTTAGAACTCAAAAGGAGAAGAATAGTTGATGATTGATCAACCACACTTTCAAAATGATCTAGACAAAATTAACGATTTGAAGTAAAGGGTTTTTCAGACGACTGGATGGCGCAGTTGGTTAAGTGCCTGCCCCAAGTTCGAGGGGTCCCATGTTCGAATCCCAGGGAAAAAAATCAAAAAATCCTCCGAAAAAAAAAAATAATAATAACCGTTTCGTTCAATTTCGGTAAGTTCTTTCACTTTCACCTTCTTACGCGAGAGCGAAATGAGTCGCTGTCTACGTATGCAAATGTCAACTGAATTCTCTCAAGTTTTTGTTAGCAAATATGGATACTTGGAAATTTTGACGTTGCGTTCGTTCAGTTTTCACATAAGCTTAAGTCTTCGTAGGGCTGTTATAAATGTCAATTTCGTTTTGTCTGTTTTATAGGTATTCCAAAGTAATTAAGGCGCTTGACGTCAAAAGAGATAGAAGAAGAAAAGGTGCCGCCTGCCTCTAAGGCGCTTCGTTAAAGCTGTGACAGCTCAAAGAGCAGTGGATGGTTGATCCTTGTCGCCTGCCGAATTCGTCAGTTTGTCAAATTAGGGATATCCGTAACTGACTGCCTAGCGATCCTGCCTAATTCTAGTAGTTTCGATTGATGTTTGACAGTTCAACAATCGCCGAATATGTCAATACTCCAGCCTGTGCCCAAATTTGAGTTTTTTTTTGACGCAGCAATACATTGGCTCCTTCTTAAATTGACTCTGAGTGTAGAGACCTTCAGTTATTCCGAGAACTATTGTCACAGACCGTATCTGCAGATATTCCAGTTAAAAAAGATCCCAGACCCATCAATCCTCTCAAAGTCACTGCAGACTGTCCGTGGGTGCAACAAAAACAACCCACACCACCCGTTCATCAACCTTGTTTTGACTGACAGAATGATCAACACACTCTTGTCAATTACCCGACAATTATTAATTTCACTTTCCTCCTCGCTCCTGTAGATTTGTGTAAATTTTTCGAATTAAAACCGATTCTCTGAAGCAACATGAGCAGCAAACCAATTCAACGAAGCCAACGAAACAAAAAAAAAACACAAGAACACATCGCACAGAACGAGGCAAACAAAACAAGAATCATAGAAACAAATTCAAGGCTCCTCAAGCGTGAATAATGGGCATGGCTCGTATTTTAGTATGATACACATTATATTTCTTTTTTTCGTTCTGTTGTGGTCTTGTTTTATTATCCTCATATTTTGTTGAAGGAAACTACTTTGCCGCGGCCATTGTACACACATGAATGTCTACTTTGTTTGTTCGCTGTCATGATATAACATGGCGACAACAAAGGCACACACCACAGGCACAAACAGCCAACAGCACATCTAGGAGCTGGGAGATAGATAGAGCCACGGTACAGATAATAAGGTAATATATTGCGCATGTGTCAAAAAAGTAAACACCGAAGAAATCCAAGATGGCTGCCGAGTGTGATCAACTTTTGTTTACATATGTAATAATTGCTTCAGTTCGAATTCTTTACGGAGACTTTTATTAATTTATAATAAAAAATATTGTTTAATAGCAATTCTAAAACAACAATTGTCTGCGACTTGGTGTGGTGTATCTGAAAACAAATCCAAAATGTGTGTATATGAGAAAATATAACACAGAAAGACGAATTCCATTCCTTGAACACATATGTATGTAATTTATTAGAACATAAGGTAATATAAAAATGATTCTACGTTTACAAAAAAATATCACAAATTCAAAACGGATTAGCTTAACTCTATTTTACAGTATTGTTTTTATCATTTTTCTTTTTCTTGTTGTTAAATTATCTTCTATTTTATTATTTAAATGCTTAATTCTAAAGTACATACGTGATCGGAAGAAAATTTCTTTTACTTTTCTTTCGGACGGTATGTCTTTCGAGAAATTCAGTAACTGTTTTAAATAGTTACGACAGTAAACTAAATCATCTTTATTAAATCTTTTAAAAATTACTTCCATCTTTTCCATATTCACCATCATTTCATCTTTAGGTTTTTGAAGAAATCCCTCCGTCAGCTGATTTGTCCACGTGAACGATGTCTCTTGCTGCGTATTTTGTTCAGCTAAATCTGGATTATTGATCCTGTGGCAAATATATCCTGCTAAATGCTCCAGTCCATCGTACTGTAGGGATTCCAGCTCATCTGCTGGCTCTTCAGTAGGTATGAAGTCCGGATTGAGCGTCTTCAGTAGAGTGCTACTTAAATAGCCCGTGCCTTCTAAATCAGGTGTACTATCTACTAAAGTATTGCCTGTGGAAGATGTAAATATGAACGTGTTGTATTAAAAGAATATATGGTTATTTACAGAATAAAACATACCATTCACAGATAAACTTCCTTCATTTCGTCCAAGTATGTATGACCGAAGTCGATACATGAATTCCAAACGGTTTGGATGATCATATAGGCCACCTTTGGATCGAATCGTTCCAAAAAAATTCTCTAAAACATCTTGGTTAAGTCTGTATGTCAGTAAATACGAAATACTGTATTCAGTCTTCAAGTCGTTGTACAGAAGTTTTAGAGAATTATTCGTCATGACAATGCCTAAAAGTATTGTAAGATTGTAAAATCAAAAAACTTGGTTAATTCAACATTACCTTTCTGGAAGGGCATCATGGTTCGTTTTCCTTTAACTCTCATATTGAGCATTACGGAAGTCATCTCATCGACAATTCCAAATTGAAGCGATTCTGAAAGTCCAACGCCTTGAACTCGTTCGCGACTATCCTGGTAAGGAACTCTTACGTTCAGGCAGTCGAACCAATCATTCACCTGAAATTGTAAAGATGTACATATTTAACACTTGATTTTTAAGGAAATAAGAATTATTACCTGTTTGAAAAAAACGGAACACTTAAGCCAACCTTCGCAACTTAGTTCCCCTAAACTACCAGCCCGCATAATAGCTTGAGAGACCGTGTGTGAAAAAAGTTTTGTTGCCAGCTTCACTTTTTGACGTTCTGCACCTTTAACATATAAATTGGTTAGTGAAATTTTATATGCAATACTTAAATCAGACTTATCATTGGTTTTTGAAATTAGCTCTTCAATGATTCCTCTGGAAACCAGTTGCCCGTCCAAAATGAAACCACCATTGTCAACGAAGTTGTTCCGGATGAGTTTCATGAGATGAGGCACATCAGCGAACACATAAACATTCCTTGACACATCGGTTGGGTTTTGAAAAAACGATTTTGTAACCGTGATTTCAAGTTCACGCAGCAAACCTTGGTTCGTTCCCCCGAGATCACAGACGATTGCACACACTTTGAAGCCGCACACACTTAATTCCCGAATAATACTAAACAGTATTTTTTTGGTCATCCGTTGGTCAAAATCGTAGAAAATTGGTTGTTTCCAATTGCCAAACAAACCCCTTATCATTGCCACTTGGACGTATTTCGCAGCTTTGAGGGTTTCATCCTTCCGTTTGTCGTAGACAATTTTTTCTTTGACTTTCATTTCGTCAAATGAAAGTACACAAATTTTATCGACTTCTTCCATATCGATGTTCTTCATTATATTCAAAACGGATTGAATTATTCCCGGATATACCTCTAATTTTGAGCACCACTTTTTAAGTGTTATCACAGCTGGAAGAGGGTATTGTTTCCGCAACAACAATCGGTAGGCTCGGGGCCCAGCTGCATGTATTGCGATCGCATTAGCAATATCGTCTGATGACCATTTTGCACGTTTCTGAGGACATTGCAATTTCCTTAATTGGCCCTTGGCAAAAATATGACCAACGGAGTCAATAGTTTTTTGCTGCTTCCAGTTTTCCGCTTTCAGTTTTGCTATTTGCTCCAATAATCTGCAAAATACAAACAATGGTTGAAATTCTCATTACACTAATTGAATAAGTCATTTACTTACTGAGAATATGTAGGGATGTTTTCATCAGTTTGTGTACTACAGTCGACCATCAATGGTTTCACTTGTGTACCGCAGTCTACCTTGGAAGCATCAGTTTGTGTGGAGCAATCACACTGGGTTGGTAGGAATAAATTCTCCGTGGGGACTTCTAATTCCATGTTCTCCTTGTCTTGCACAGTTAGTGCAACACTGAAATAATAAAAACACGATTTAGTGTTATTAGTCTAAATAACGGTTATAATAATCGTTCTTCACATACCTTGGGATCAAAACTCTATTTTGAATCCGTAAATCCCGTGGGCTCGTCACTTCTTCGTCCTTTTGTAATGGTAGCAAAAGTGAAGGAACAGCATCTGCTTTAATTCTAGTTGTTTTTAGAACAATTCCGTATTCTTCGTACAAAGGATTAATGATAAAATCACTTTTTTTGAAATGCTTGCCACAAATTCGCGCCGTTTTTGTATTGAATTTGTCTTTTCGGCGGCACAAAAAAACCCACTGCTTGCACATTTTATTTTGTTTTGGAAACGAGTGATACGATATCTCCTCGTTTCCAATTTTATTTTTGATTTTATCGTTGTTAACACAACACCCGTACATAGCACAACGCATTTTAACACCTTTGAACACTTTTTGAATCAAAAATTTATAACTACCAAACTATTTCCGCCTTTGTCATCACAGAAGTCGGCCATATTGCCAGAATTTGACAGATGCGCAGAACGAGACCAAAATAATTGCGCCAAGTATATTACCTTATTATATGTACCTTGAGATAGAGCGACTAGTGGACCATTTTTGCATAAATTTCTTCTTTTGTCCTAGCACTTGGATTTTTGCCGTTTTTGTTTGCTCTCCCTCTCGCTCTCTTTGCGGGTCTTCTCGTTCTGGTTTTTGACATATGCCAGCCATAATAGTTATTATGATTGTAATAGAACAAGAATTAGGGTAGCGGGGAGACATTAAATATTTTTATAGCAATCATTATGGACATTTAAATTTATTGCGCATTTTTTTGTCTTGACTGTAGGTGGGCGGTAAGGGCGGGGGCGATTTTGTGAATTGCTTGCTCTATTTGTTTCAAGAAATATGGTTTTTTCGAGAATTTGCATTTTAATGGGATCTTTGCATATTCGAACAGTCTGTAGCTGAAGTTTTTTTTTTTTTTATTTGTCTCGTATTATTCGAGTGGGAGTGGGACAGAGAGATGTTTAAAGAGATGGATTTTATGATTTTTTCTGCGAAACCATTCGAGTTTTAATTTAATTTTGAGATGCGAGAAAGGAAATTGAAAAATGATGACGTTAAATCCTTTCGCACGTGGGTGTTTAAATTGAGAATGAACAGACAGTCGTTGAGGGGATACAAAAGATGTCATTGAAAGGAAAGGATTTAAATTTCACGTGCAATAAATCTGAGAACATGAATGGAACTGAATTCTAATTCAATCTTGGGTGTTATTAAGCTTTTGATGCGATGAGGGATGAGGAATAAGATCACTCTTTCTCTTTGAGTTGTGAGTACATCGTTTGAGTTGGGATTAAATTTGGTTAGTGTGAAAACGCGTTTTTCTTTTTTTTTCGGAGGATTTTTGAAACCCTACACTGGAGCACTCAGACTTAAAACTGAACCATTGTACTGCCAGGAAGCAACATATTCCAGTGCCGTTAATTTGATCCCAACGACAAATGGTGACTGGACCAGATTCGATTTCCCTGGGATTCGAACCTGGGACCCCTCAAACTTGGTGCAGGCACTTAACCAACCATCCAGTCGTTACTTATCAAGCCAACGACCCATGGAAGGCCTGAGCTTAAGCTGTTGCCGCCTTCCATACTTGACAGTTTTGGGCAGTCTGCTTCAAGTCATCTTACATCCAAGATCCACGAAGGATTTCGTCTTTCCCTCCTTCTCGAAGAAGACTTACTTAACTGAAGCATAGTTATTCATATAGTGAGCCAGTTAGTCGACGAATCTTTCGCTTCCGTACTACATCCATATGCTTGTACAGTCTATAGAAAACACGGTTATGTCTTCTACTCCCTCCGCCTTCATCAAAGGCAGGACGAAACATCTCACAAAGAATTTTTCTTCCAAATTCACACCAAGAATCAGTTCTGCGTTCTTGCTTATCGTCCAGCTTTCATCATCATCATCATCGTCTTCAGTGACACGCAACTAAAGGGGTCGGGGGCGTAACGTACGCACGAGAGATCTCCAGTCATCTCGATCCTCCGTCATCGACTCTAACTCATCAGGAGTGATGCCCAAGCGAAACAAGGCGAGTTTTTTTTGACTTGGTCCAATCATCTCGTCCTGGGTCTGCCAAGCGGTCGTCTACCTGATAGAATCGCATTCAAGGCACGCCTCGGAAGTCATGATGCTGGGGACATTCAGAAGCAGCTGCACAACGTTGAGTTCCTCGCGCACTGCCGTGCTTCTCACCCTATCCCAACTTTCGGCTCCATAAAACAAGACTGTCCGGATGAGGGTTTTGTATAGTATGATTTCGGTCGTTCGAGTCTGGAATTTTGACCCTTTTTTAGACAGTTCAAAGTCAGGAATTGACATGGGCCTCAGCCAATATGGATCTCCAATTAAAACTTTTCACCTGCTGTCAGTTTGTGTCAAATTTCTTTGAAGTTCCTTTGTCAGTATTAGCAGAGTGAACATAGCGCATGATTTTATTGCGTTTCATATACATAACTGACGAAATATTAGAAAGTGAGGAAAAGGAAGAAAAGATAATTAAACGTTACATTTTTGCAACCGTTCATTGTTTACTCGTCGAAATCAGAAACAAGAGTGAAAAATGCTCTAAAGTCGTCCAACATGCTGAAATAATTTATATGATTTCTGCCTTAGCCCCTCGATTTGTAACCGAATCTATTCAGTGTTGCCTCTAGAGTTTGTGGCTAACTTTTTTTCTACAATCACCGTAAACGGAGAAAGGGACAGCCTTATTTTGCCAGATAGAGTCCTTAATCCGATCTGTACTATTCCTGTGCTTCTGCGAGACGTGAGGCCTTTATTGCGATTATCGATAAGCAATCACATCGACACTCACAAGAGGGGCCATTATAATGAATGCCATTAAGTGTGATGTTCAAGTGCGTCGTCTGGTTCAACAACTTCAACTGAAAGCTGAGGAAGTGAAACCTTAAGCAGATTATATGCTGACATTCGCCCCCACACCGATATATGTAAGTGCGAGGTGTTGTACTTTCGCGACGCTCGATGTTTGCATACCGTTTGTGCTCTCTCAGCACAATACTGCTCTCGTATTGATCGTTCTAAGCATCGGCGTTAGGGGAATATTTGTCTATCAAAAGCTAGACTAATAAATATTATAAAGTAAAGAGTAAAACGTATTTTCTTTTAAAATACATAGATAAAAATACTTAATTTATAGAACGGGGTGAAGACATTGCACAAGGACATTAAACAACTATGTAATAGGCTGATCTATAAAGTTTCTAACGATATTCCTTTAAGGCTCAAGAATGTGTAGTTCATTAAATCTTTAAACCAATCTTCCTACATCAACTTGTGCACGATAACAGGACCCTTAAACAATCTAGTTCATACGCCCTAATAGTTTTAACACAAGTACGTACGTGTGTTGCAATTGTACCGAATACGTACTACGTTCCAACCTCTTCCTTCCGTAAAGAGTCAATCTTCGAACTCAAAGGCTGCCTTCAATCATTTCTAAATTTGGTAATTTCATAAGACTATAGAAATCAAGGCTATCAGTGGCTAAATGAGTTAACTCGTACGCTGAAGGTCCTTGCTTCGATCCCGGATACTCCAACTTTTACGGCACCACCTTTCTCGAGCCATAAAAGTGTAGGTCCCCTTTACTCTTGGGAGAACAATAGCACGCACAACATGTATGGTTGCTTTACAAGCTAGCCCAGAATCCGCAACGGAATTTAGAATCAGCTGCAGAAGAAGAAGAAAAAGCAAAGGTTAGCCTTCATTTGTGCATCTCATCATCACTGCATCTCGTTGGCTAACCACAGTTGTTGCTTGGTTTGATACTCCCGTACAAAAATAACACATCCGTAGACAAAACTCTTTTTCTGAGTGATGACCTTCTCAATTCTGATTTAATTTCATCTCGAATTAAATAAGAAACAAGCTCAACAAGTGATCCAGACCCATTACCAAGCGTGTAGTTCCTTCTTTTACGACCTCTTGCAGTCGCCCATTACTCTTTTATGGACTAACATTCTTTTAATTCCTTTTAAACGGTAAAATTTATTGCAATCAAATAGCCCCAAGAATATTTTTGATTACTCTATAAATGTTGACAAATGTCAATATGACACCTTTTTCGGTTGATGTCATTCAATTGTCATACAATACAAACAAAGCTTGGTTCTCAAAAACGTCAACAACCACCTGCAGCATATTCTCCTCCAATCTACCGCCACATCACGATCGCCAAACAGCACATTATCATATCTCCACTTGTTCAACGTCAAACTCTCCACAAGCAAAAGCTCTACAACAGGTGACGTGTTGGACTTGTGTTGACTTTTCGTCTCTACATCCATTCCATATGTGTGTGCATATGTAAATGCCTTTTGTTTTGTTGTCATTCTTCCATTCCATTCATTCAGAGACCCAGTGCAAAAAAAGAAAACGAAACATATTGAAACAGATAAGAATTAATTGCTGATTGCTGTTCAAACAGAATTCTGAAAGCTATCGAGCTAGTCGCCGGAAAGTTAGTTCAGATTACGTGGCGCATAGAAATTGTGATACGATCAAGAGGAGAGCAGCATGTCAGGCGAGGAGAATCCACAAAAGAAAATTATTTTCAAAGTATATTTATATTTTTTTTGCAAATATCTTTGAAGTCGTCCTCATCACTCATTGCGTGTGTACTTATTTTTTTTTTGATTTTTTTGCAGCTTGCAACAAATGGCACATCACATTTCTACTCGACTCTGCCGACCGGATTCCCACCCGGACCGGGTGGTGGACCAACGCATTTCCATCCCATGACTGGTGGACATTTGCCACCGCAACAGATGTCACATTCGCCACATTCCCCATCGCCGCCAAATAATAACTATCACAAAGACGAACGAACGCAGCGTCAACACACGAAGTTGCTGCGTAAATTAGATCAAAAGCGTGAAATAAGTAAGTACATCACACACTTGTCATTTTGTCGCTGGTGGGTGTTCCTTCAAAAGATCTGAGGTAGTTCATGGATAATTGATTTTGCTTGTTTCCGTCAAATATGACAGAAAGAGATTGCACGCATGCCACATAGCACAGATCAGTGGTGCATATGTCATGCTTCTTCCGTAGCATGACATGACTAGCATGACTACCCCAAGCGTAGTTTTAATTGACTCGTTTTGATGAATGGCATTAATCCAGCCTCATTTTTTAGATTCCGGCATGTCAACACCAGCACACTCACCATCACCACGAAAGAATGATCTGAACGGTCATCATCATCGACGAACATCCCGAAATGGAGCTTCATCTGTTGGTACATCCGAAGATGGCGAAGAATCATCCAGTGTGCCAGAGGATGAGGAGGATACCCAAACAATAATCGAACAGCTATCAGCCATTCAAAAGCCAGAGGTACACACACAATCACTTGAAATCATTCTGTCAAAACGTCACTTATCCCCTTTCGATTTTTAGGTTATTGACATAACATCACGCACTGCAAAAATCATCTGGGAGGCTCCAGCAATCACTGATAATCTTATTAACACACGAGACCTCCGCTACAATGTTCTCCTGAGCGATCGTACCAAGGAATGCAAATACAAAAGTCTGTACAAGGGTGAATCATACAACTGCATCGTGCAGGACTTACAACCGGGCCAGGAGTATGTGGTGCGACTGCAAGTAAGTGCCCCAACACCCAGCCATCTCGCAGATCACTCATTGTGCCCTATTCCATTTCAGGTTCACTACGAGCAATTGCAAGGCTCATTCTCGGAACCGACTGAATTCACAACCCCACCGTGTGAACCTGACCAACCAATGCCACCGAAACTGATCGTTCGCACAAGGAACTCGCTGCATTTGCGTTGGACAGCGCCCTTCGCAAATGGCGCCCACATACAGCAGTACATCCTTGAGTACGACGAGGGAAAGGGCAGTCATTTTGTTGAGGCTGCAAAAACCAAGAGCAAGCAGTACATCCTTACAAAGTTGCTCCCCTCGACGGTGTACAATTTTCGTTTGTCTGCTGTGAACGAATGCGGACCATCGTTGTATTCTGGAGTTGTTGCTTACACCACATCGGGTAACCCTCCGTTGGCTCCAAAACCACCCACCTTGCATTCGGCGACACCGACCTCGCTGCGACTCGCCTGGGAGCGGCGCACACAAGACGGCGAATTCGTCCTTCAAATGCTGGATCGTGAGTCAGGACATGGATACTTGAACATGTACAATGGATCTGAGACGATTTACGAGTGCTGCGACTTGCGACGCTCCACAACGTATCAGTTCCGATTGAAGTCAGACAATGAGGCTGGTTCCTCGCCGTGGTCCTCGGAGGTGGCTTACAAAACTCACCCAGAGCGACCAGGGCGCCCATCAAAGCCGCAGGTTAAGGGGAAAATACACGGAAATTACTTCAAAGCGAAGTGGGATCCGCCCAATGATCGGGGTGGAGCTGATATCACTCGTTACTTCCTTGAAATCAGCTCTGGACCAAAATTCGAACGTGTATACGCCGGACGTGAGCCAGAGACTGTGTGCGATCGTTTGTGTCCCGGTACAACGTATCAGATTCGAGCGTCCTGTGAGGGTCCTGGTGGCATGAGCGGCTACTCAGACGTGTGCACTGTGACGACGGAGGCTATTGTACCTGGAGCTCCAGAGCCGCCACGTTGTGATACCGCACCCGGTCCGTATGCGGCTGTGTTGCGTTTCGAGAAACCAGACTACAATGGCGGAGCGCCCATATTGGAATTTGAAGTGCAATTGAACGGCAGTACAGTGATTTATCGCGGCAAGGAGTCCTATTGCATTGCCAAGGATTTGACACCCGGCGAGGAGTACGAAGCTTGTGTTCGGGCGGTAAATCGTATTGGTGCAGGCGCCTGGTCGTCCCCAATGCGATTCTCAGCTGCAGCAGCACCACCATACGCCCCAGATGCACCCGCTGTTGTGGTGCGCTCACCCACTCACCTGACTGTCTCATGGAAGGAGCCACTTTGCAATGGCGCTGCCATCAGTGAATACCGCCTGGAAAGCTCAACTACCGATAGCGAGGCAAACGATAGCTTTAACATGTGTTACCGTGGAGTGAACACCACGGCGGACATTCGAAACCTATTACCCTTCACTTTGTACTACTTCCGTGTGAATGCATCCAACGTGGCTGGCAGCAGTCAATGGTCACCGGTGGTGTCCACAAAGACCCCGGCTGCCATTCCAACAGCACCACAAATCCAAGACTACGAATTCACTGCGAACGAAGTCTCCCTCGTGTGGACACAGCCCGAATGCAACGGCTCCGAAATTGTTTCCTATACCATTGAAGGCGCCGAGCAATCGATATCAACCGAGGACAGCTCCACGGAGTACACTATCACTGGCCTCGCGCCAGAGACCAATTACAAATTCCGTGTGCAGGCGATAAACGGCATTGGCGCTGGACCCTTCTCAAGTTATGTGAAGATAACAACATTGCCACCACCACCGGAACCCCCACAGCTCGAGTGCACCGGCGTGGGACACAATTTCATCAAGCTGAAGTGGGGCGATGGCAAGAATCTAGACTTTACCAAGTACTACGTGGAGATGTATGTGAATCGAGCTAAAGACTTCCAACAGGTATACAGTGGGACAAACGCTATGTGCAAAGTGAATAAACTACAGGAACAGACATCGTATGTGTTCAGGATATGCGCTGGCAATGATCGTGCCGGTATTGGTGAATATTCGAAGGAGTATACCTTCCAGACGACAGCCACACTTCCGGCACTTATTAAGGCGCCACGTATGGCAATGGACAGCGGTTGTATGTTTGGCATGAGCTCATGCAATAACTCAGCCCCCATAGCGTCGGGAATTTTGCCCGGCAATCAGAGTCCATTCAGCACTCCTTTGACTCTGGAGTGGCAGAACAGCAAGAACTCCTTCAGTGATCCTGTCGAGTATGCCCTGCAGTACTGTGTCGGCAAAGATGGTGATTACAAACAGGTGAGTGGTCTTCAGATACATCAGGTGGCTTATGACATAGTTCTTGTGACTTTTCAGATTTATCGAGGACCAGATACCAAATTCACAATCGAAAATCTTGAACCAGGAGCCATCTACCAGTTTCGCGTGTGTCCCATTCGTGTGTGCGCTTCCAAAGGCAACGAGCTGACCGGCCAATTTACAAGCCCCTTCCGTTATCAGGCACCACTAATCGATGCAATCGATGGCAATCTATTTGCAGCCAGTTCAGCGGCATTAGCAGCTGCAGCAGCAGCAAGTGGTAACGCATTTGCCGCACATCATGCACACCATCTGCATCATCATCATCATGCGCATACGCATTCCCATGCGCATTCGCACATTCACAGTCATCATAGCCGTCATCTGCAGGCGTCAACAATGCTTGTTGGCGGCAATGGCAGTACAAATCACCTGCATCATCGTTCCGTAAGCGCATCGGCAATCGGTTCGAATGCATCAAATGGTGTCGATGGTGGTAGCGCATTCGGTCTAATACCACTCAGTGCCAATGACTTAGCCAATTTCGATAGTAATTGTGATGAACTTCTACTAAAGGGAGCTGCTCTCCATCATCATCATCATCATGGTATCAATCATAGCGGTAGTGGTGGCAGTGTTGGTATCGGTGGTGGTGGTGGTGGTGGTGCTGGCGGTGGCGGTGGTGGTGTTCTTGCTGAAATGGCCAATAACGGTGCTATACGACGTATTACAGGTAAATTGAGTGCACTATACACAAACCGAAAGCGCTTTACCGATCAGGAGAAGGCCGTCTTATTTATGGTTTCATTTTTGTTCTTTGCGATTCTATTTGCCGCTGTAGTGAAAATGCTTATGAGATAAATAAAACAAAAGTATATATATATTTGTGGTATATATGTATGATAGAATGAAATGGAGGGGGGTGAAGTCTAGATAAAATGAGAGACAGATCAAAACGAAGGAATGATAGACAAAAACACAGAGACAGAGAGACACACAGAGAGATAGAGAGAGAGAGTGAGAGGTGTAGGCAGTGAGAATGAAATATATATTTGTTTGTGTTTTTTTTTTTTTACTTTAATTTCGATATTTTCACATTCGCCGTTGACCTCCCCACTAAGATGCATATTTGTTAGGTCTTCTAAAGCCCCTCCTGCTCTCCGCCCTCCCCTCCCACCCCACACACAAACTCATTCCCTCCTCTCGTTGTTCTCCTCCTCCTTCATCGGCGGCGCGACACCGCGTTCGGACATACATCTGTGTGTGCAGGCAGGCTGTTTTCCAATACGCTCGCTGGCTTTATTTGTATCACTTCCATTAGAATATTAAATTTATATAGAAATCTATATATATGTATGTATATACATGGAAATAGAGTGTTAAGAATAAAGGAATTTATTTAATGTGCATTATTAAGGGGTTCGCGGTAAACTTACGTACACACATAGTACACATACGATGATTAGAAGCAGTTGTTTTGTAAAGTTTTTTTTTGTTTACTTTTCTTTTATATATACTTACATATATATACATTTTTATTTCCTCTCTTGCTCAAAAGTGAATCATTAGTTGTACACACACACACGTATAGGTATCCTCTTTTCTCCTTTTGATACATAACCTAGAATGTATGTATGGTTTACGAGTTTACGAGTATAGATCAAATTTTTAAACAGAAATGGAGGAAGAAAATGCTTAGGAAAAATTTAAACTAATTAAACTAAATACACAAAACGTAATGATGTTTAAAAAAAACAAAAAAACAAAAAGAAACAATTGTCCTAAATGTTAAATAGTAATTATTAAAGAAATAATAAATAAATTGATTCAATTATGTATAAATAAAGAAAACATAAACAAACAAAAAAACGGCAAAAAAAATATATGTATAATGTATGAATAGTTGTCGTCTCAATTCTCTCTGAATTGTATTTACTGTTACATGTGCTACAAGTGAAAGTTAAACATAAAAAACAAACAAACAAATTGATGTATAGATACAAATTGAATGTATGGATTTATGTTCTGTCGCTGCTTTCGTTTAATATCCATGACAAAGATTGTTAGATTTTGTTGTTTAAACTTTTGAATACATATATATTTTGCGCAGTAACACAGGCACACAGACACACACACGTGCGCAGCATAAGGATTGTGGTTTTAGTAACTGCAGCATTGATTTATCTTCCTTTTTTTACCTGAATCGCTGTAACGATAGGAATTGAGTTTGTCAATTGAATTAACACAGAAAGATCGTTTTTCAACAAGTTTTCAGTTCACTGTTGGCCCATTTTGAGTTTGATTTGAATTTTTTTTCACTTTTTATAACCGATTTAAGTGAATAAACGCTTGCCTCTCTGCTATAAAGTCTAACTGATGTGTAGCAACATAGAGACTCCTATGATTTCCCTTACTTTCCTACGACATGCTTAAATGTATCCGCATATACACTCATGAGAATAATTTTTCGTACAAATCTTTTTTAATTAAAACAACAGAAGTTTTTTAATAAAAACGGAATCTAATTTCAATGCAATAGCACTAGAAAATAAAAAAGTTAAAAAATGTGCTTAAAATAAATTTATTTCATCTTAAAAGTAAGTGAGAAAAATTTTTCGTACAAAATTCAAGATTTGTATTAAAGTTGTAATATTAATCTGTTAGTACCTAGTATGAAGGCCCTTGTTTTCGATCACAGCTTTTAACCTACGTGGCATTGACCGTACTAGATTTTCTGTAACGCTGGGGTCCATCTTATTCCACTCTTCTCTGATAACTTCTTTTAGCTGCACTTTCATCCGAACTTTATGATTTTCACGTATTTTCCTGTCTAAATGTTCCCACAGATGCTTAATTGGATTGAGATCTGGGCTTTGAGCTGGAGTCTGAAGAACGTGGGGACAGTTATAAAGCAACCAAAGCCTAACGTCATGTGCTGTGCGCTTAGGATCGTTATCTTGGTAAAGATAGCTGCAGAAGCGATCAAATTTTGCTTGAGGATGGTTAAATATTGTTTGTGGTCCATATTTCCATCAACAAATACGAGATTTCCCACTCCATAATAACCCATTGCCACCCAAACCATAACATTCCCACCTCCGTGTTTAACTGTGGCTGTTACATTTTTTGGTTGCAAAGCTTCGTTTTTTTTTCTCCGCACCTTTTCTTGTTTTCTATCACTTCTAAAGAGCTCGAATTTACTCTCATCTAAGAAAATCACTTTTTTCCAAAATTCTACTGTCTCGTTCTTATACTTTTTAGCAAAATCAAGCTTTCGTTTAATATTTTCTTCTCTTAAAAGTGGCTTTCGCCGTGCAACACAACACTTAAACCCTAGGTAATTTAGTTTTTTGCGTATAGCCGAGTCCGAAACAGTTGTTCCACTAAAATCCTAAATTTTTATTCAACTCAACAGCTGTAATTTTTGGTTTGGATTTTATTTCCCTCTTTAAAAACTTTTCATCTGACGGCTTAATCTTCTTTTTCCTTCCTGCACCACTTTTGTGTTCCACTCTCCCTTCTTTGTAATACCGATCACAAATACCTTGAACTGTTGAATGGGTTAAATTTAATAAGGTGCCGATTTCGCGTAATGTTTTTCCCGATTACTTCTGTCAAAACGCAACTTTATAGTCGTTTTCTTCAAGCGGAACTACACACATACACAAATGCTACGTAAGAATTGAACTAACGGTGCGCTATGGCGTTGCCAAATCCTTTAATGTACGAACAATTTTTCTCATCTCATTTTAAGGAAAAAAATATTTGAGTAGTAGATTTTTTTTTACAACAGACTTTTTTTTATTTTTGTGCGTAAATATTCTGCACAATGTATCTTCTATTAAATTACGTACTTAGAATTCAAGATAGCATAAATATATATTTATAAAATGAGAAAGTCTTACTAAAGGTAGGCTTGTACGAAAAATTATTCTCAGCAGTGTAGTTCTATTTAACATCATATGAATCTGTACGTAGAGATTTGAAGTGCTCAACACTTTCCTGACGTAATTCCAGTTTTTTTAGTTAGATCGAGTACTTGGGGCATATCATGAGGGACAACAAATCTGTGGTCACAAGGCATAACCGCTTTAGTCGGTTTTTATACTTTTCCAGGAGAGGCGGTCAAAGTTTCAAATCAGCACTACTACTAGTACTTAGGCTACTAGGTTTTTTTTTGGAATAAGTTCTGTTTAAAAAAAGATACAAACATATAAAATTTAGTGGAAGTAGATTTAAACATGCTGAACATAATGGTACTTATAACTCATTTTTGTCCTAACTCGAGTTAAGCGGTTATGCTTTGTGGCCACAGAAATATCAACTGCCCCAATTGATCATGCAAGGAAAGATCGAAGGTAGAAGAAGTGTCGGAAGACGGCGATCCACATGGTTGTCAAACCTAAGAAAATGGCACAATCTTTTAAAAATTGAAATATTTAAAGAAGTTACAAACAAACAAACAATAGCATCGATGATTTCCAACCTCCGGGCCGGGACAACATTTTAAGAAGAAGTTAGATGCATTCTTCCTATTAGAAGTTGCTGGTGTACCATGCGTCCCGAAAGGGTTAACGTCGCCATAACCTAAGCCATTGTGATGAAAAGCCTTGATCAACTCATTTTCTCCATTTGTCAGTGCAAAACCCACATTAACCATCCAGTGGTTGCGCAGTCTACGTAAACTACCCTTTTTACTTACTACCTACCTTTTTTTGGCCCGTCCTTTTCAATAGCTTCCTAAAATTAACTTTTCTAACCAATTAGTGTGCAAATTGCAGTTGGTGAAGGCAGACATCGGTGTTATAAGATGGCAAACTCGGGTGGTCTACGATCTTAGATGAGAGGACAGTGGTCGTTATAAACGACTGATTGGTGATTCTAAGTGACGTTGTTATAAGTGGTCTTCATTGTACTTAGCTAATCATCATCATTGGCACTACAGTCATGTTTTTAATCAGCTGATTATCGTTTCCGCGCAAAAAAACTACATTTTCGTGTTTTTGAAATCATTTTCCATAAGATTTTTTTCATTAACCCCCTGGATCACATGAGAACTCCTTCTTTCTATGCCAGGCCTGTATAATCAGTATCTTCCAGAATCTTATAAGTTCGGTTAAAACACTCCTCTTAGATCAACATTGATGAACATCGGTAGAGTTTCCTGTTCAACCTTCTCAACTCGTATTTCGTACAAATTTATGTTGAACTCATAATCCTGTCCTGGAATTGACTCGGCTAAAGGTTCCGAATGCTACAATCACTGCAATCGTGCACAAGAACTTGGCTCACCGTTGAATTCGCCTTCGGTGGCCGGATGGATACTCCAACAAATGAACCAATACTTTCGGATTTTAACCAAAGCCATGTTCTAAATATCAATACGTTTTTAGGGCCCTCTCCAATCGGGTTCGCCACCTTACATGTTGACGTCCTTTATTGCGTTGTCCCACTGGTTCAAAGTCGAATATTCTCAAATCCATTCATTCAATATTCGGTAGCTGGTAAGTTCAAAGCTGCTGTCAATGACCTTTCTTAGACCTTCGTTCCTAAATAGCTAACGATAAATTGCACATTAGCTAACCATTTGTCAAAATTACGAATTTGGAGTAGGTATCTCAAAAACAAAATTACTTACCCTCTAAGGTCGACCACAGCGGGACGGACCCTCCACCGGTTACTAAAATGGCGCCCAACAACGATTGTATTGGGTATTGTGACCATAAGTCAACAGTGACCCACCTAGATCCTGATTGGATTTATTGTACTTTCGGTTGTGTAGGTTAAACAATTTGACGAACGTTAGGTTTCTAGAGTTAAATAAATGCGAATCTAGACCAAGAATGATCAATTCTGCTAAAATTACAAATTATACGAATTATTCTTACCGGATGACACTGAAGTCAGTTTCTGCTAGCCTATAAAGGACATATTCTTTTTCTGTTCATCATAAAAAATTTTTGGTTAACTCTAAAGTCGCTCGTATGATACCAGAAATCAAATAGTAAAGAGATATTTTCCTCTCTTACCCCTTAATTTCATTTGACAGCGAATTATGCTATTTTTCGTACCGTTTCTGTGAATACATTTGCGTTGTTGATAGACTTCTCCTTCAAACTAAGTTTAACTACTACTCTTATTTGAACAATTTCCGAACGTTATTTCAAATTTATATTTTTGCAAATGCAACACTGAAACTCAGCGACCAAAATAAAAAAAAGGTTCACTGACTTTAATTTTTCTCTTTATATATGTTCATATTGAACATTTCGGACAGTGTACGATCAGCTTATGGGCGGGCTATGTTGCCGATGACGGCCAAGAGTGTTACATTTTCAACATGAAAAGAAAGTGGAACAAATATGTTCAGATGGTGCATTCATGTGAACTATTGCATATTACTTCTTGATTTCTGTATGCTATTTTAAATGGAACTTAAAGGTTCCTGTTTCATTTAGGTCCTCATTGTTATGAAAAGACCAGTGGGATGTGTCTTTCGCCAACTACCTGCCAAAATCTATTTAAGATTTCCTTATTACCTCAGTTTGCAAGTCAACTCATCATCAATTAATGTTAAACATGATTATCCGCTGATTTGATTTTTTCTACCATAAGCTGGTTTAGTTCCCGGATTGTAGACCCACTCGAAGAAAAAGAAACTGGAACAATTTAAAATATTACATGCTTGTAGGTTTTATGTGGTATCTCAACATTCAACATTGAAGTTTTATCAATCAATATGGGTGAAGATATATATAGAAGATAGCTTTCCACAGCTATCTTCAACGTTGCACACCAAGTTGGGTACAACAGCGTCAACATAAACATTGCCACTAAACTTTGATGTTTTCTTAAGCATAAAGTACAACGGTTTTCCTGCGATCCAATTTTTCGTCGCCCCTCACGGTATATCTGGAGACAGTAGATCTGGAACCGAATGGGATCATTTACATCACTTTTTCACTCTGTAATGTTCTATTTCCGCTTTGATCGTAGATGTGGGTGAAGAATGCACGCTGTTTGATCCATCTTCTTCCCACTTGTGGAAAATCATATAGTCTCCCTCCAACACTTCTGCCTTCTTCCGCCTTTACAAACACAGTTTTAAACTGATTTTTGGGAAAATTTTTTTCTTATCAGCAACAACTTTAATTGCAATGATTCTTCAAACATATTAATGTTCTTCTTGTAAACATAGATGTATTTGAAAAAATGAGAGTAGTACAAGAGGTTTTTTTTGTTCAGAACCGTTAGTTTTGGTTAAGTAACGAATTATACTAAAGTACGAAATACACGATACAATAATTGTACCGACTTGCGTTGTTCGAGATATCGGCTCAACTTTTGTATGCAACAAACACATACAATCTCTGTGAAATTTACCTACAACCGGGCATTTTATATAGTCCATTTCGAGCAGTTAATTTAAAATGACAACCTTAGCCTTAACGCGCCACTAGAACAGCTGAAATACAACTGAAATCGATACAACAATTGTATGTCTGCGAATGCGCACCATACAATCAGTTTTATGCGACAGCGGCTGTACACTCAAGAGCATGCGACCACACCATATCGGTGAAAAGGTCTGTTGTGTGGAAACACACGATACAACTGTGGTACACAACACCAAATCTGTCTAATCGTAAATACGGTGATGTGTTTCTTTTAGTACAAAATCGTTGGTTTTGCTTAAATAATTTAGAAAGTATTGGAAAGAAAATTCGCAGATTTAATTTGGTGTGTCCCTAAGCCACATCTCATTTTAAACTTCTATGTCCCTGTAAACTGTAAACTCAAAATGATCAGCAAACTCGATGACAAACTCAACTCCAAGAGCTTATGCGATTTACATGTATTTCTATGCTAACAAACTGCACCATTCCTTAAATTTATTTCGCAAGAATATGACGTTTTCGTTCTTTGTACATTTGATTTATTATTTTTTTTTTATTTATTTATATATTACATTCTTATATACATAAACGTGCAATATTCTGAATTCATTTATTGCTTCTTGTAGTACCTGAAACAAACGATTAAACAAAACATATTTCCGTTTTTTTTTCTTGTACAATCCGAGTTCTTCGATTGTACATGGACAATCTGCTTAAAAAGAAAACAGCAACAACAAAATAAAACAAAACAAAGAAAAGTATTAAACACAATACATTCCAATGAGGGAAGGAAACAATAATGTAAACATAACAAAATGAAAAGAAAATATGATGAAATGCAACGAATTTTTACTCTACTCTACAGGCTACACACAATAGCTAATTAATTATAAACAACCACAATCCCATATGCTAGAATTAAACATTATTTACAGCCGGAAACGATTAAGTTATCTAAGAATTTGTTGGTTAACTTGTTTATACATATTATGAGTGCAACTTTTTTTTTTTTTTGTAAGAACTGGGGAAAATTATGCAATATGATGAATTTTTGTTTATTTTCAAGTGTGTACACACATACCATGTATTCAAATCAAAAGAAAAATGAAAGATGAACTATATATGTACGTAGAAATATCTTATATTTACTTGTCGTTTGTGTTTACCCACACGGTTTTCATTTACTTTTTGTTTTTCTTCAACTAGAATATATATAGGATATATGTAAACAAAACTCTATATGCATATGAATCAATTAAAGAAAAAAAATCTAAACAAAAATCAATTAACTCTTAATGAATGAATAAAATGCTTTAATACATTTCTATGATAAAACTTTAGATAGTAAGGAAATAAATGAAAAAAAAAACACCGCGTGAAACCAAGCGAAAACAAAAACAACAGATGAACAGAGCAAAGAAGTATTATTCTATGTATATCTTAAAAGAAAAAAAAAATAACAAAACAAACAAAGCTTGAAACAATTTTGACAGAAAATCAAACGCAAATCATAACAATTTCTTTCTCGTTTCTCCATGATGTTCTCTTTTTCTTTTTCCCATTGCTCTCATTGTGAAAGGAACCTTTTTATATAATATTACCTAAACTACACTTAAAAAAAAATTGTTATCATTCCACAAAACTATTAATAAACATATTATAAATAAAAACGAAAAAAAAAAAACATAAAAAACACTTAAAATAAAAACACTATTCCGAATTTCTTTTAAAAATATCTCTTATATATGTATGTACGTATTTTGTTCTTTTTTATTTTGTATATGTTCACCCTATTTTTTGTACTCACTATGTAAACTTACTTTATTTATATTTGTAAAAATAAAAAAAAATCGTATTTGTAAAGGAAGAAAACTTAAATGCTTCGTTAATTTTCTTGCAAATGACTTTATGTAACTGTAACTGAAAATAATGGAAAAAACACATAATAAACTAAACAAAACTAATGTTGACATGAGTGACAACATTAAAAAAGAAATGATAAATAAATCAAAAAAACATTTGCCTGCTGTCTATTTTTTATTAAACAAATAAAAACGAAAATGAATAAACAAACAAAATAAATAAATAATAATTTATAACTGCATAAATCCCTATCATTATGAATGTTACGTTATCGTTTTTTTTTTGTAAATAATTATTAAGGAAAATGGAAAAGTATGAGAATACATAAAAAAAAACTTAGAAAAAAAATATAAAATAAACAAAAAAATCATATATATATTTTTAATAATCATTTATATACAATTAAAAGAAAAAGAAAAGGAAAACAAACAACAAAAAAATTATATATGGACAAGATATATATTATTATTACTATATGAAAACAAAACAAATTTATATATATTATTAAATGAGAAATAAATAAATGTTATATACATATTAAAAATAAATAAAAGGAAAGTATATATTAAAACAAATCATTCGTAGTTCTTACTTTCACTGAAATTTCTTTTCATTTTTATTTTCACATTCCGCATTAAATCGTTCAAATGTCAGTAATGGGAATTGGGATTCAGTGTATTTTTAAATCCGCGTAGATCGAATGTCTTTAGAGGCGGCCTTTATACGTTGCCTGAGTTGCTTGGCTTAACTATAGAAAGGAACACTCAAATGCACAGGCAACTCGGGCACACTTTGTCCCACTTACCTACAAACTGCTGAATCCTGCTTAACCTCTTGCCTCTTGTAAATGCCGCCTTACAAAGCTGAAATTTCAGATCTGACCCCAAAATCGTTGTGGATTCATGTTAAAGTTGGGCGAAGTACACTGGACGGAGAGGAAAGTCATACTACTGGGCCCCTACTTTGTATTGCGATGCGAATACCGCAAATATGCGAAAATAGTTTCCGATTCTACATCCAATCGGTACTCTGTATGTGGGTGTGTCTAAACGAATGGGCAGTCCACCTGGGCCGACAAAATTTTCTGTGTGTGGAACACCCGAATCGGTTCAATTGCATTATGCTATCTACTCTCAGTAATGTTCTACCGAGAATGAAATAATGCTCGCTTTTAAATTCGTATTTTTCACGAATGACGGATAAAAACAATGCTTGCATGTAGTACTAGATGTATGCAGCGAAAAAACGTAAAAATTGCATTTAAATTGTTCCTGTGATTAATTTTTCGAAAATACCACGCAGCATTTTTGAGGTATTACTCGATCAACGATCACCAGAAAATGAAATTGTGCTAAAAATGTGGGAATTGTTAATATAAAAGAATAGGAGGGAGATGGTTGGAAGAATTTTTACGTTACAGGTGGTACATAATGGAGTTGAATGCTGAGACGTAAACAAAAATGTTTGCAACAGTACAAAATCATACCGCGTTTATGTTGATGTTCATCTATAATTTCAGCCAAGTTTATTTAAAGCAGCATTTATGTACGTTTTAAATAGCATAAAACATGAAATGACACTTCATCGTCGAGGAGTTGCAGTACCAGAATACATACATATGATCAAATTGGCTGCTATGTGACCGATTCCATTGGAAATAGTGTTCACATTTGTTTGTAAGCAAAAACCCAGTGCACCGGGGCCTGCCTCGTTGACTTGGAAAAGGCATTCGACACCGTATGGTTAGAAGGTCTCTTCCTTAAGTTGACGAGGATGGGTATAAGCAAATCGCTGCTTTACACGATTTATAACATGGTAACAGGTAGAAGTTTTGTTGTTAAAAGTGGCAACATGACTTCTACCAAAGTTTTCCACATAAAAAATGGGCTCCAGCAGGGAGCAGTTAACTCACCAATACTCTTCACTATTTACACCAGTGAACTGATTGGCTCCATGCAGAACTTGATTGCATACGCCGATGACTTGGTGACGTACAGGACAGCGCAGAAGGTTTAGATTATTAACATCCTCCTGCAACGTGACTTCGACAAAATTCAGCGATTTTGCGACGACTGGAAGTTGAAAATCAACTACCAGAAGTGTGAAACCATTCCTTTTCCGAACTCCGTTATACAAGGCCTCAAGGGACACGAAAAGGAACTGGCGCAAGTTCGGCATAGTTGACCCGCAGGGGGAACCGTTAGCTGTGAAAAGTGTAGTCAGGTATCTAGGCATTTGGCTGGACCAGTATCTATATTTCGACAGACATATAGCTATTGCTCTGACGAAAGCCAGGAAGGCCTTTGCTGTGGCAAGAGGGTTGTTTTATAGCAGCCAACTTGATACCAGAGTGAAGGTAATCTGCTACATGGCCCTCATCCGGCCAGTCATGGCGTACGGTTGTCCAGTGTGGTTCAACGTGAGTCCTTCCCAGATGGAAAAGATGAGGATGTTCGAGAGGCAGTGTCTCCGGGCATGTCTCAAGAAGTACAGAACCCCAGAATCTGAGTACAAGAAATTCTATTCCAACGAGTTCTTGTATAACGAAGCAAACGTGAACAGGGTGGATAATTTTATTATTAAGCTGATTCGAAGGCACGTTGCACGAGCTATGACCGCGGAAAATGAGCTGATATTTGGAGCCTACTACCCCAATGAAGCATATCATGAGAACGCTCGCCGAAGTGGATTCATTCCACCGGAAGCGTTCTTGTACCTTTACCGGATTGGCTTAATCCAGAATGCAGAGGGATGTCCATTGATCTACCACGTGGTGCGAAGGACGGTGAATAGGCGACTCCTCTACGAGAGCGATGTCGCAAGCGTTAGTCCGGATGATCTCCGGTTCAGCAGATCTATCTCTTTTCGCGACAGAACGGAGTGTGACAAAGTTCCTGGATTCTACTGGTGGTTGCAGCCCCATCAAACGTCCCAGCTGTTGCCAGCTTAATCAGCTAACTGTTGGTCCCTTACGGCCAACTTACATTTAGGTTAGGGAATTAGACTATGGTAAATGTAAGAAAAAAAAATATAAAAAATCCAAAAAAAGTACAAAAAAAAACAAAAAAAAAAAAGTGTTAGATAGTTTAGTTTAGTTTAGGTTAGTTTAGGTTAGGTAAGCTAATTTTAAGTTAGGTGTAAATAAAAAATTGTTTACGAGTAGATTACTAAGTTTTTATTTAAGTTTTTCTTAGTATAAGTATTCTTTTAGTATTATTAAAATAAAATATGTAAAATTACAAAAGAAGCCGAAATTCAAAATAAATTAAAAATTCCTAGATTAACTTAGAGTGCCCGCATAGGGCCAGTAAGATAGTATAAGAAACCGTTTGTTATATCTAGTTTAAGTATTTTTTTCCTAGAACATAAGATTTTTAAAGATAAAAATAAAAAAAATGCATTTAAAACAAAAACTAAAACATGTTTGTATGTCTTTTTTCTACAAAAATACTTGCACTTTTAAACAAAGCGGATTTATTCTGCCCACCAATCGACAACCAACCCATAATCGAACAAAGCTATGCGAATTCGAGTGGCAATAGAAAGTATCATATTGGGGAAAACAAACGGATCATTGAAGTTGGCAACGCAACACTACTCGATTTTCGAAAATAGTACTTTCCTATTAGTTGATGTTTACAAATTCCTGGGCAATCCGCCTAAGGCAAGATTTTCTGCGTGTGGAACATCCAAATCGGATCAATTGCAAAATATTGAGAAACGCTCTCTCTCTTAAAATCGAATTTTTCATAAACGAAGGATAAAATCAGTTTTTTTTGAAAGTGCACGTGTGCAGTTTACAAATTTAAATTGTCTCGGTGATCAATTTTCCTTAAATGCCTCGCAGCAAGCGCAAGCATGCGTGAGATGTTGCTTCACCCGAGAATCCAGTTTCGAAGTGGTGCATACAATCCGTCTCCTTGTCGCTTGTGAAAATCATATATTCTGTATCCGATACTTAAGCGCGTGGGCTATTGTTTTGTATTTACTTTTTACACTAAAGGCACGCCAACATACGAGGATGACAAGGATTAGATTGATCGAACATAGAAAACTACCTTTAAGGAGTTTACTGGCAATAAAGCGAATTTTGCTTAAATTAATCTAACGGTGAATAACAATACAGACCGAGGTAGATTTGGGCCTAGCTTCTAAAACTCGCGCAAAACTTGTGTGCTATTGTTCTGTCACGAGTGGAGAGAACCTACAGTTTAATGAACGCCAAGTTATACTCTTTGAATATTGGTAGTAACTGGAAAGAGGAGTCGCAAAATCTAAAACTTACCCACTAGGCCATGACGGTCACAGGCTATGTGTTATCTTAAAAAAATGACGTTCAGCTCCGACGACTTGGTCAAAATTTCAGAATGAGAAGGAAAGAAAGAACTTATTTATCTTCTTCTTCTTAGGGCGCTACAGTCCGAGGTGGACCTGGGCCTCACTCAACATGCCTCTCCAGCCAGCACGATCTTTCGCCAGCTGTCTCCAGTTTAGCACACCAAGTCGGCCGAGGTCCCCCTCGACTTGTGTGCGCCACCTTGGACGTGGACGTCCCCTGTTGCGTTATCTCACAGGCTCAGAGTCGAAGACTCTTCGGGCCGGAGCTAAGTTGTCCATACGCTCTACATGGCCTAGCCATCTTAGGCGTTGGATCCGTAGACGCCTGGCTAGACTCATGTCGCTGTACAGCCCATACAGTTCGTGGTTGAATCTTCTTCTCCAAATGCCATCAACGCAAACAGGACCAAAGATCGCGCGCAGAACTTTTCTCTCGAAAAGACCAAGAGACTGTTCATCCGCTTGGGATATTGTCCATGCCTCTGCACCGTAAAGCAGGACTGGGATGATCAAGGTCTTATATAAAGTCAGCTTGGTCTTCCGAGAGAGGGCTCTACTACTCAATTGCCTTTTGAGCCCATAAAAACAGCGGTTGGCAAGAGTTATTCTGCGTTTGATCTCGGTACTGATGTTGTTTGTACTGTTAACCGCGGAGCCAAGGTAGACGAAGTCCTTTACTACCTCAAAGTTATAGCTGCCTATGATGACGTTCTGGCCAAGTCGTCGATGTTGTGCGTCCTTTCTCGATGACAGCATATACTTTGTTTTGCCCTCGTTTACCGCCAGACCCATTTTAGCCGCTTCCGTTTCAATGCCAGCAAACGCATCATTGACGGCTCGCTGTGTTCTCCCAATCACGTCAATGTCATCCGCGTAAGCTAGCAGTTGAACGGACTTTTGGAAGATCGTGCCTCTTGTGTTGGCCAGTGAGTTTTGCACGATCTTCTCAAGAACGATGTTAAAGAAATCACATGACAGCGCGTCGCCTTGTCTAAAAACCTTTTTTGACATTGAAGGTCTCGGTGAGTTCGTTACCGACCTTGATGGAGCAGCGAGAGTTCTCCATCGTCATCCTGCTCAGTCTGACGAGTTTAGCAGGAATGTCAAAACTAGACATGGCGCTGTATAGCTCGTCTCTATGCACGCTGTCATATGCGGCCTTGAAATCGACAAATAGATGGTGTGTGTCGATCTGCATTTCCTGGGTCTTCTCCAGGATCTGCCGCAGTGTGAAAATTTGATCGATGGTGGACTTCCCGGGCCTGAAACCACACTGGTAAGGACCTATCAGTTTGTTCACGAATGGTTTCAGGCGTTCACACAAAACGGCAGAGAAGACCTTATAGGCGATGTTAAGGAGACTTATCCCTCGATAGTTGGCGCAGTCAAAGGGGTCTCCTTTCTTGTGGATCGGGCAAACGATACTGAGATTCCACTCATCGGGCATGCTTTCCTCCGACCATATCTTACAGATGAGCTGGTGCATGCGCCCTACCAGATCACCTCCAGCTGCTTTAAACATTTCGGCGGGCAGACTATCTGCACCAGCAGCTTTATTAGACTTCAGTCTCGATATCGCTATCTTGACTTCGTCTAGGTCGGGGGGACGGTATTCTCTTCTATCATCGTCCGTTGTGTTGAGTGGAACATTCTGCCTGACAGCGGTATTTGTGTCCTCATCGCCGTTCAACAGTCTGCAGAAATGATTTTTCCAAATTCTCAGTATCGACTGCGAATCTACTACTAGCTGTCCATTTTCGTCCCGGCAAGCTTCTGTCCGAACTTTATATCCATTCGATAAAAGTTTTACCCTTTGGTAAAACTTTCGGACATCATTCCTGCCATAACACCTCTCCATCTCCTCGATCACGCGCTTCTCGTGCTCTTTCTTTTTCTTCCTGAGAAGCCGGTTCTCTTCCCTTCGTTTCTGTTCGTAGAGCTCACGAACAGCTCTCGTGGTTCGATGCAGCGTTGCCAGGTAGGCTTCTTGCTTTGCTGCATGTGCCTGCCTGCACTCGTTGTCAAACCAGGGGTTTTTTCTTGTTGGCGTTTTAAAACCCAGCACATCAGTAGCGGCTTATGCGTCGGATACGGACGGATTTACTTATTTATCTTGGGTCCAGGTCCACCTAAAACACTACTAAAAATATCAGCAGTGAAATGAAAAGCGAAATTGTTCTTGCCAATAGCTGTTCCATTGGGATAAGAGGCAATTGACTAAAAGAGCACTCCCATGAAAGACGAAGTTACCTTTGTACAAGACACTGATAATCTCAATCCTGCTCTAGGGCGACGTACAGGCATGGAAAACATCGAAAACATATGTAGAAGTCTTTGGTCGTTGCGTCTTCTTGTTTTGATCCTACTTTTTAAGTGGCGATTGGAGAGGAAGATTCAACCGCAGCTGTACAGAGATATAAGCCTACCCATGCGTCTAGCGATCCAAAGCCTACGATTGCTAGGCCATATAGAGTGCATGGATAACTCAACTTAGCTGGTTTAAAGAATTTTTGATTCGGAACCAGTGGAACAGGATCAACATCCACGACTAAAATGTGATATGTCCAAATGGAGACATGTAGCAAGACATCGTTATAGCTAGAGAAGCTTGGTGGTTTAAGGCAGGAAATGTTGGGGTTGTACAGTGACACGAGTATAGTAAAATACTTACGAATTCGGCCTGAAAAGATTTCAACTCAGGTAGAGGGCTATCACTTTTAATATGGCATCCACAAATAGAATTAGAACATGTGCCATGGCAACATTTTGCAACAGGTGGTGAGCGCAAAATCTGGCGCCCAACGCAAGTTAGATCAGCCGAGTTTAACATCTTATTACACCAATGTCTGCATAGACCAACTGTACTCTAATCTCTAATCAGTTAGAACATTTAATTTGGGAAAGCTATTGAAAAAGGCGGGCCAAAAAGGTTGGTAGTGAGATCATTTTAAAAAAGGCTGGTCTACGGTCGTGTACCGAGTGACCACTGGAGGGTTTTTGTATGTAATTCAAAGTCCAGTGAGTACATTTGCATTGTTGAGGAGCATGCTCCCCTGTATTGCCTCCTGTCATCTCAGCGCATCGCATTTTCTCGTTCCCAAATCTTGGCGATTGCTCGATTAAAATTATGGATGGATTTCCTAATTATTTTCTCTTTTTTCAATAAAAAGTTGTGTCAAAAAGTGTGTTTTGTTAGATCTCTCGTGCTCTTATAACACGAAAACTGCCCAAAACATCTGGAATCCTCTATGTCTTACTGAAATCTTTGCAATGAAACCAAAAATCAATTTTCGTTTTAAAAAACGCCCACTTATTGTTTATTTTAAATATAATCAAATCGATTTTTAATAATAAAGTATAAAGACAGTTTTTTTTTTCATATATATTAAGTTTCTTATTTTTTTACAAAAAGAAGCGAAGGCAAAACTATTCAATAGGTTCCTCGAGGACTAATAATTAATTTTTGGCGAAACGAAACGCTTAAAATTCTTTTAAACACCTGTTTGTATGTTTATGAACAATGTAACCCGCGTTTGCCTAAATATTATATACAAACGGACATACGAAACGGAAACTTAGACTGCGCTTCCCCTCCGACGCATCGAAAGGACGCAAATAATCCCTTAGTCAAGTAGTAGGGAGCAAATGCATCTCACACAAATAAAAAAAAATAAATCATAACGACTACACGCAAACTTATACAAAACCTGCAATTAAAGACAATTTAACGCGCATTCGGAACGGAACTACACACTATATCAGACAAACACCCACTCAGCCAGCATAAGGCCCACTCAGAGACCCGTATGGCTGGTCTGCAACTGCTCAATTGATATCGACAACTGTTCCAGTCTCTGGACCAACTGCAGCATGTTCTCCTGTGCCTTGGCCGCATTCAGGTCCGAGCCACTATCTAACGAGTCCTCTTCGGCGGCGGCCAATTCGAAATGCAGCTTGGCGAGGCTCTCCTGTTGTTCGCGGATTTTCGTCATCTGATCCATTGTACAACCGGAACCTGAAATGAAATCAACAAAGTCATAAGCTGTTCACTTCGGCATGGGCAAGGACCTTTCACTCACCAAACGCCTTCAACTTCCCCGAGTGGAAGTCATCGAGAAGACCTAACAAAGCACGTTCCATGTGTTTCACGTCCGGAACTTCTGAGACAAAAGAATGATGCTTAATTGGCCGATCATCAAATTTGTCGCTATTGTTAAGGGCCGGAGCTATAACAACACTACTATCACTAGCGTCGGTCTCACCAATTTCTGAATTCAGAGTCACAGTCAGAGCGTGTTTACGGTGTTTGTGCGTTCGTTTCAGCGGTCGTCATTTGTGTTTCGTTTGTGTGTGGTACGGGTACGGGTACGAGTGTGTAGTCAGTGTTGTGGGTGCGAGTGAGCGACATCGAATTCGGTGTTGATGGTGTGCGACAGCGGCGGCAGGTGACGGCGAATCAATTCGAATTACAAAACCAAATAGAAAATAAAACAAAAGAAAGAAAAAAAAAAGAAAAGAGAACCAAAATAAAAACAAAAACAAAGAAAGGAAGGAAAAAAAAATCAAAGCGTACGGGGAGGCGAGCACAGATTCAAATGGAAATAGGTAATCAAAATGAATATGAAACCGCGACCATGGGTGCGGATGAAATTAACACTGACTCGACTATGTATCCAAGGGTGGGCTCTCTTGCGAGTGCTCTTTTCGCACACACACAGTATCTCTCGGTTTATGGCGGAGGTGTGTACACAGAGATTCCGGATTAGGTCTATACAACGGAATCTAGTTAAACATTACATATGAGTCGTGAATTCTTTATGATAACTGAATTGCGGTACAAAGTTGTGAGCCAAAGCAACAAGCAAACTTAATACGATGCACGCTATGAGCCGGAGACATCATAACACCAGCTCGCAAATCCAATTAGATTGGCAAGCAGTGAAAAGCTCAAAATACACGATGGATGAATGCAAAATGGAAATGGCATTCTATTTTCTTAGGTAACCATATGGGCACAATGTGTGCTGACAAAATGTCATGAACTTGCCGCAGATTGCGGCGGAGGTTGAGTATGAAGCACCACGGCGGGAGATGGCTCGTGAGGACTTGGAAATTGGGTGTGTTATACGCGCCCAAAGGTAGGTGCTCTTCTCTGTTATCGAGCCATCGAAGGAAAAATCTAATTCAAATGAGGACGGAGTGAGGAATTAGTTCAGGGTTATTGTCGTGCCCAAGTTGAAGTGTAGTGGGTTGTCTCTTACGACTCATATTTTTCATTTTTTTTTGCTCTTCCAATTGTGATTCATGTTTTTGGAATGTTGCATGCAGTTGGGTGGGTTTTTGCGGCTTTTATTTGCTAAAGTCAGGTGATATTCGTTTAGCGACTGGCGTGCGGCTGGGGTAATTGATAGGATCATATTTCTGAGAAGGAAGTTATGAGAGGAGAAGGAACGTTCCTTTGTTAGTGTCAGGGATGAATATCGCTCCTTTATGAAATGTGTGAATGACCGATTATTAAATGTGAATCACTTCAAGAAGTTTTAGGAAACCTTATTGAGGACCTTTCCCTGAGTCACTGAGTGCAGGAGTGGGTGAAGGTCCACACAGAAATTGGAAAACAAATGGATTATATGATACTTCCAAGTGGCATGTCAGTGTATCACTGTCTGAGTCATTTGCGAATTCTTAATGATTCTGTTTGCCTTGATGGCATTCAAAGAAGAAGATTCAATCACGAACTTTATGGGATATGAAGCGAAATGCGTCAAGCAGGACGTGTAGGAATCCGACACCAAAGAGGGCTGGGGCATGTAGAGGGCACGGACAACTTGGCTCCGACCCGAATAATCTTCGACTCTGAACCAGTGGGCTAGACAGGACGTCCACGTCTCAAATGGAGGAGGACTTCAACCAACTTGGCGTGCGCAATTAGTGACAGCTAACAAAATATCGTGCTGGCTGAAGACGCTTGTTGGTTGAGGCTCAGGTCCACCCCAGACTATAGCGGCACAAGGAGAAGCAAATGAAGTGAATGAAGTGAATGAAGTGAAGACAACGATTTTGAAAAGGAGGTATGATGAATACCGTCAAAGAAATCCGTCGTTAATTTGGCGAAATTCGTACGATTTTGTTTGTTTTTCAGGAGGTATTCATTCACGTAAACTCCTCGAGTTGGTCTTGTTGGAAACTGAATCATTGAACTATGAGAGAAGGAAAAGATATGAGTTTTTAATTGTTTTGTCTACGACTGGATGGCGCAGTTGGTTAAGTGCCTCCCCCAAGTTAGAGGTGTCCCAGGTTCGAATCCCAGTGAAATCTGATCCAGTCACCATTTGCCGTTGGGATCAAATTAACGGCACTGGAGAAGGTTGCTACCTGGCAGTACAATGGACCAGTTTTGACTCTGAATGCTCCAGGGTAGTGTTTCAAAAAAAAACAGAAACAAAATTGTTTTGTCTAGTTGTTCACAGAGTAGCATTTTCAAAGCAAATACCATCCTTTCCACTAAACATTTGTGACTGATAAAAGAAACAAGAGAAAGCGTCTATATGATAGACGATAGCAACGCTAAATGTATAGAAAGCGAATGCGAAGTCAAAAGAAAACGAATGAGAAATCGAAGACCCGGTTAGCTGTTCCAACGTCCTCTGTTGCCTTGTCCCACAGACTCTGAGTATCAGTCTTACTTTAAAAGATGGTGACGCCTTTAAGTGTTTGTTTGGATAAATACGCAGACATCTACCAGGGATACACCAAAATTGATTTTTAAAGTGTAGGTAAAATGGGGTCGGGCAAACAATCAGTAGACCCCTACCCTCATTTCAAGTAATAAATATCCTGTTACAGGGACCATCGACTAAAATCAAAGTGTATCTGTTCTAATCAGCTTAACAGAAGCCATCAACATCACCAATCGGAGATGAATGGATACATGCAGGACATAGAGGCAATTATGGAGTTAACTATTTCCAAAAAGGTCAAGTATACTCCTAAAAACAAACAGGAAGCAGTGTAGTCGGCATGATTACCGGACACTACCTGATGGACGTATACGTAAGATTGTGAACCCCCTACAACGACTTCTGTAGAAGCTGTAGGGAGAAGGAAGAAGTAGAAACGACACTACCCTACCTCGGCATCTGTCCAGCCCCTGCAAAAGCAAGAAAAAGAGCGCTAGGAAAATAGCGGCCTAGAAGAGATGTTCATAAAGAAAACAAATGGGCTATAATCTATCAAAAGAGTGGATCATCACAGGATATATCACTAGGCCGTAGGTGTTGGATAGTCTTTCGGCTAGCGAAAAACCGATGGACCATTTAACCGAGAGTAACAGCATAATGGATCTATTCTAGATGCTGAATGAGTCACGGCTTTGCATTTGGTTTTCGAGAATGGAATCGAACCCTGTCGAATCCCTGTCGACCTGTCCTTGTGGGTTGTATTTTTTGGTAAAAAGAACTAAAGAGAAATGGAACTCAAAAATTTGAAGAACTATTTATAATACACCCTTAGTGCAGCTGCCATGGATACTTGCGTCCACTTCCTAGGCATAGGACTTTCAGTCCAGCTTCTATTCCAGTTAAAAAAATGTTCTCGGCTCCACCTCTTCTAGGTCACTGACAATGCTCAAAGAATCCTATATCAAGAAAAAAGCTTCTCAATAAAATATAAAGGTTCAACTTAAAGCCTATTCCAGTGCAAACTATTAGTCATTGCCTTGGTCTTGGTGTGGATCTCTTTCCCTTGGGTCTTCATGAAGAGAACAACACTGCCCAATGCTCGGTCGTCTCCGTTGTCACAAAGTGCCCGGTCTGGCAAAGAAGTTCTCATAGCTTATGTTGGTTATTTTACAGAGTTATCCAACAAAGGGCGCCGTGGCGTAGTGGGTAGGCGCGTCGACTCCTACGCTCGATGTTATCGGTTCGATTCCCGAAAAAAAAAATCTAACATTTTTTCACGGCTCCACCTCTTTCGAGTCACTGACAATGCTCAATGAGTATAACTGTCTAGAAAAGGCTTCTCAATCTCGCCGTTCGGAGTCGGCATTAAAACTGTAGGTTCCCTCCACTCGTGACAGAACAAAAGCACGCACAACACGAGTAGCTGCTTTAGAAACAAGGCCAATGTCCACTTCAGACTATAGCGTCACAATATGAACATAAATATATTAAAATACGCCCTTCTTTGAAAGAAAATGTAAAACTGTAGTTCCGATCATATGAACAGAACATACACTTGAGCGCAAATCCTCCTTGAATATTGCTTATACAGTCAACTTGTACGAATTTATGTGATTGTCAAGCGACGTGATAAGTTTCCTTGTGTTTAGAGTGGACAGCAAGATAGGACACTTCGTCTTAAATGTTTTTGAAAGGACTACAGTCTGGTATCTGGAAGAAGGATGCGTGCATACAGGCGACTTGTCACATGAAATCCATCGATCTGATTTGATTTCATGTTCACTTAGAGACGGAATGAATCAGCAATCATTTCTGTTTCACTATCTACCATCCTAAGCCATAAAGTTCATCGATCTCATGTGATTGCATGCTGACTTAGACACGGAATGAAAGAGCAAACATTTCCACACCACTTCATCAGCATTCTCGGCCTATACCATTTTGAAAAAAAAAAACAGAAGTGAATGACTAACACAAAAGCAGTTTATAAACACAAAATGAATCGTATAAAACAAGGAAAAAACAATGAACGAAATAAGATGAATGAACGTGTAATGATACGGCGACAGAAGAAGCTCCAACATTTAGCAATACAAGAGAAATAAGAGTCAATACATTACCTTTCAGAAGTTTTCTCGGTCGGGATTTAAATTCAAATCTAGACTCATCTTGGACCTTTTGTCTTCGTTCGTTGACATAGGTCACTTTGGCAGAAGTATTTTTATCTGATGTGGTTCGTTCAATAGAACATGAGGCAGAGTTACGACTTCGTGTTGTATCACCGCTGGAAGTGCTTTTAATCTATTCGACCACAACAAGAAGACATATGAGAATAAAAACAAACAAATCAATAATTGATATAAACTGTAAGAGCTGCAATCACTGTCCCTAGTCGTGCTAGACGATATCAAATGCAACTCACATTAACTTTTGGAATTGTGACTGGAGATGCTGGTGTTGGGGCGGATTTTGGAGCACTCTGAGGGGCTGTGGGCACTTGGCTAGTGGGTTCTTCTTCAGTTTCGATGTCATTTGGAACGAGTTTTTGGCGTTCGACAACCTCATCGTTGGGTTCCATTATCTTATGAACGAATGCAGTGACGTTGAGAAATGTATAACTTATAAAATATTCTAAATATATTTTATTTGCTTAATTCTTTTGAGATCAGTGTCTGATAAGGAACATTTTATGTGTGATTTATTGTTGAAACTAATCTCTAATTGGTTTCATAAAAAAAAATGATAAGTTTTCCTGTCTTGAGCAAAAAGTAATCACAAAGAATAAAATAATCTCACAAAGTAATCACAAAATGACATATGTCAAAGTTAGTGTATGATTATGAAAGAGAGGGCGTTAACAGTTTGAAGAGATGTGAAATTGTACCAGAGAATGTGAAACTTTGGTAGAAATTTATGGTAAAAATATATTTCTTTGACAACTTTAATATGCGTAACAACAGTTTTTCTTTTTTCTTTTGTGTGTTGTGGGTCAATTTTGTTGCAGAAGTCAAGTTCTTGTGGCAATATTTTATAAAACAAAGATCTCAAACGGTTATACCGTTTTCAATTATAGAATGGAACATACCATTTTTGCTTTTTTCCCAGAATGGAGCGGAAAAAATGTGAAAAAGTGGCAATTTCAGAACACATTTTTTGGCAGAAATGAAAATCTTATAAGTCCTTAAGGTTAATCCTTTGAACATTGAGTCTTTTTCTTTTCCAAATCTCGAAATTCTGTTTCCTCCAATGAAGTCTATTAATCGCATTAGAAGTACAATAGCTAATCGTTCTCAATACTCTGGAGGGAAGGAGTTGAAATGATCTAAGATTGAAATCCTGAAAAGGGTCACTTCTCATACAATCACAAAGAGCTCATAAAAATCAAAGAATTTTCTTAAGATGCCTTTTTTGAATGAAAATGTAGGTTCATTTACAGCTATTTACATATATTCGTATGCACACATAATTAATCTAAGCGTTCTTCTTCTTGAATCCCATCTGGTAGACCATTTGAATGATTCCCAAGAGTCCCAAACCGCAAAGTCCCACTGTGATGCCAAAGAGCACCTTATCGGCTGGTCCACCTTTCAAGAATACGGGTACGTTGTTGGGTTCCTAAAAAGAATAACCACGAAATATTAGTCACATAAAAACTCAGCACGACTTGAAGAGACTTACTTGGAATTTCTTCATATTTGCTGCTAACTTTTCTGGAAGAGCCATTTTCACGTATTCTGTTCTGCAATTGGAAAAGATTTAAACTCAAATGAGTAAAAGCAATTCAAAGGGAATGAAAAATAGTTGCGAAAAGATTTTCTTTTTATATAATCAACTAATGAGACTTACAGCACCAAAAGTACACGATTGTAAGAACTGCAGATGCAACTGATTTGACTTTTCTAAAAATAACCGGCGATAGTTTGACAAATTGCAAAAATAGAAAATTGCCCTTCAGCATATGGTCTTTGTGTGGATTAGCAGATGATTTGCATTCTGTTTGACGCTTGCAATTTTTGGCCCTTAAAACAGTCCTTTTTATTGTTTTTGAAATTGTTCAGTACACATACTTCGTCCTGTCTTGAGTTCAACCTAAATTTTTGCAAGTTAAATATTAGCTTGATTATTGTTTTATTTCTTGTGATAGGACTCTGGTTTAAGTGCATACTCCAGCCACCTATGTAAACCTACCTTGTGGTATGTCTATGAACCCAGGATGGACTAATGCTTGAAACAAACGTGCTTTAAAATACTTGCAGTAAAATTATAACACATGGCTTTATATGTAATGCTCGAAACAGACGTGCATCAAAATGCGTACAGTAAAACTATAAAACATGACGTTGTATATTGTACAAGTGTTTACTGCAAGGCCCATTCATTGATGCAAGTTGTCTAATTTCTAATTTCTAATTTTGATGCAAGCTTTTTGTAGTAGATTAGCAAGATAGAACAATTTGGTACAATTTAAAATGTTGGCATTTCAAGTAAGTGACTGTTCACAATTTGAAGTCGACTGCAAAAACAAAATGGAGACAATTTCAATTGAGCTCAAAACCTACAATAAAAATGTTATTTTCTTTAACTTATTATGCTTTTCCGTATTAATGGCAAAAGGAATTTGTTTCCCGAAATCAATTGTCACTTTTCACAATGACAGCAAACGAATGCGATGAGATGTCAAAATTTACCTTACATCTGTACGCATCAATTCATGCAGTGTTGCTGCACATCTGCTGGAGGATTAAGTGCAGTTCAACATTCTGCGGTTTGACACTAGCACCAAACCTAGGTTATTGTTTTAAAATTTCATAAACTCTCATAGGGCGCCATAAAAAGAGAAGAGTGAACCAAATATTTTTCGTCTTTAAAACTGGAGTCCCCATGCAAGTGAGATTGTTGTTAGGGCTCGTTATAATTTACTACGAAATATAACGCCATCTAACAAAGAGAAAAAAATGTGTTCGAATTGAGTTACCTCCTTGTTCCGCGTCTAATTAGGTCATACGCTATCTCTAAGTGGCTGATTACGTGAGCGGAAGAAGGCAGGATTGAGGGAGGGGAAAATAGGCTGGATGCGCCGAAAATCGACTTTCTTCACCCGAAAATCCACTTTCAAACTGAATTCTTTGGTGAATGAGGCATGTTTTCATCCTTTTTCGTTCCGTTTTCGACATGTTTTCCTCATTTTCTGGTGATCGGTGTTCGAGTAAGACCTCACGCATGCTGCGAGGCATTTTAGAAAAATTGATCACAGGGACGATTTAAATGCAATTTTAATTTTTTTTTACTGCATAGATATAGTACTACATGCAAACATTGCTGAATTCGAGTTACTCAATTCGCTGTAGAACATTATTGGGTGAAAACATAATGGAATTGAACCGATTCGCGTGTTCCAGAAGTAGAAAATCTTGCCTGCCCAGTCGGATTTCCCAGTCATTTGTAAACAGCCACTAAGAATGTGCGCTAAGCAACAAGACTTGTTTATCCTTAAATTTGATTTTCTATTTCGCATAATTGTAGTAGATTCTTACTAATAAGCATGTTTGCTTAAAACACAACTTCTGTCATTTGTTCCTTGACTTTTAAATGGTTATTAAAAATAATAGCAAGAACAGTTCTGGAAAGTGGGCGCCGTGGCCGTGTGGGTTTGTGCGTCGACCCATAAGTACTTGACTTTCACAGTCTAGGTTCAAATCCCAGCACAAGCAACTATTTTTCAAAAACAAAATTGTTCGCGGCTCCACCTCATTCGAGTCACTGACAATGCTCAAAGAGTATAACTGTCTAGAAAAAGCTTCTCAATCTACAAGATTCGATTCTCGACATTCGGACACTGTGTCATAGGCACTCACGCCTTAAGAATGGTTCTCCCTTATAACGTCTTCTGCAGAAGCTGCAGAGATGAGGAAGAAGAGGAAAGTATAACACATGTCCTCTGCACCTGTAGCGCAGGAAGAACACCTTAGAGCCTACTTCTTCAACGACTTGAGCGAATTGCACAACATCGACACGCATCAAATAAAAAGCTTCGTGGCAAGCACCAAATAGTTTTTTGGATAGGTGTGGGCCTGTGGGACAACGCAACAGAGGATGTCCACGTCCAAGGTGGCGCACACAAGTCGAGGGGGACCTCGGCCGGCTTGGTGTGCGAAACTGGAGACAGCTGGCGAGAGATCGTGCTGGCTGGAGATGCATGTTGAATGAGGCCCAGCTCCACCTCGGACTGTAGCGCCCTAAGAAGAAGAAGAAGAAGACCTCCGATCCGCGTGGTATCACAATGGGCTTAAGTTGGCCTAAGTGTGACTGCTACCCACAGTCAGCCACCTTAGCCTAACCTAATCTAATTCTTGACATAGAACAGGTAGGTTTTCTCGCTGGATTCTCCTGCATCGACCACATAAACACCTAATGGATCATAATCGAGCAATTCGTTGAATGAAGGTCTCCGCCACTTCTATTGCTTATGGACTTCGAGAAGGCTTTCAATGGCCATACGAATTTGGCCATACTTTTAGCTAAAAATATGTACGTTTTTGTGCGAAGCACACATTTTTTTTCAAAAACGGTAAGTCTGGCATGGTTTTGACCACGACAAGACTTGTAGAGGCATTCATTATGAACATTTAAGCCTAAAATTGTAATTCTAGGCCTACTAGTTTCCGAGAAAATAAAAATAAACCGAATTTTGCCATACCTGGAGGGTCTTGCGCAGAAGAGGCATTCTGGAAAAACGCATAGCTTTATAAAGACCGCCTACGACGGTGGTAAGCTTCCAAAGCGAAGTTCGTCAAGGATGCATACTGTCACCAGTATTGTTTGTGGTGATTATCAATGATGTACTCCGTGGATCATTGTCGGAAGGAAATTGTGGAATTCGATGGACTATGATGTCTTATCTTAAACACCTTGAATATCCTGATGATGTATGTCTACTTTCACATTGGATAATGGACATTCATCTGATGGTCCGCAATCTAGAGCTTAGGTATACAAAATGGGGCTCAAAATAAACACAACTGAAACTAAAGCCTTGAGCACTTCTAGCACCCGCGTCCAGCTGAACATTGCCGGAGAGGAAGTCAAAAAATGTCTATATTTGGGAAATTTTGCTCAGCCCTACCGCGGTGGCACCGAACTGAATTTGTGCACTAGAATCGGGAAGGCTAAGCTGCATTCGGAATGCTGCGCGCTATCTCGAAAAGAAATCTCATCAACCTGAGAACCAACTTTCGATTGTTTTGCTCCAACATGGAATTGGTGCTTGCTGTAAGTAACTGGAAGATGAACATTATCATCACGCGAAATCTACAATCATTCGTAAACGATTTTTTAAGAAACTTCTTCAGGATTTTTGACCGAACTGCTCCTCCAACAAAAAACTTTACATGAGAACGGGTCAGGTTAGGTAAGGTAGATAAGTGCCCTTGCTGACATGAAGAACTCACTTAGACCACTATGAGTCTATTGTGCCCAAAAACGGGAACGGGGAAAGAACTTATAAACATGAGAAGAAGCAGAAAGTGGCAAGGACTCACTCTTCGGCGCGAAGACATTACTTCATTGAAAGTAAGCCATACAGTGCAATCCGCTTACCGTGGCAGGCAGAATAGCAGAAAGCATTTGGCAAACGTGGTGCAGAAAGCTCGAAAAGAATTGAGTTCTTTAGGAATGAGTTGGAGGGAGCTCAGACTCGTTTCAGAACACCGAACGAGTTGGCGCGTAGGCATTGGTTAAAGGCCTATATTCCGCGAGGGGCCAACCATTTCGTTTTTCATTACCATTATTATTCTTTTAATCATGTTCGTGACCAATTGGTTGGAAAGAAAATAGCGGTTCAACTGAAGGATTCATTAATCAAGCAAGTGTGGGAACGACTGGATGGCGCAATTGGTTAAGTGCCTGCCCAAAGTTAGAATCTGGCCCAGTCACCATTTGCCGTTGGGATCAAATTAACGGCACTGGAGTAGGTTGCTACCTGGCAGTACAATGGACTAGTTTTGAGTCTGAGTGCTCCAGTGTGGTGTGTCAAAAATCATCCGAAACAAAATTGTTGGATCTGTAGTGTAGATCCGCTCACCAGTGACCCAAATTATATATAAATTCCCTAATCAAGTATGCCTAACCGCGTTCATTATTTTCGCCTCATCACTTTATTCGTTTTCAGATAACCCCCTTTTCTTCTTTAAGAAGAGGAATTCAGGGATTCTTGCAAAAATAACTCAAGCAAATCATGTTTTCCATAGTTTTTTAAAACAAACATACCCAAACATTTAACACAACAAATCCAAATGTCATCCGCCAAAAAAATATAGAAATGTCATCGCAAAACAAACGTTCCGGTAGAAAATGCAACAGCAAATTTCGAAGAATATCGAAACCAAAACGGACTGCGCAATTATAAATTCGAAGTGTCAAAAATACGTGCACCACAAAAATTCGTTGGTCCGCAGAGAAATTTTTCATTTGCGAAAATTTTCCTATTTGAAACAAATTTACAATAACCCCGTGATATTGATTGTCTACTTAGTGATTCCCTCCAAACATCGGTCAAACATTGTATAGTTAAAAATCGAATGCTCCTCCCTGTGCAAGTGTGCTAAAAAGTCCTTCAGAAACCCTGCACACAATTTTGCATTAGGACAGCAAGAGAATTTTCACACTACTCCACTCCGAAGGCGGATAAGGAAGGTCGAGTAGCAACAACAGCACCAGGAGCAGCATTAACAGCCGCAACCGCAGCATCAGTGGTGGGAGAAGTGAGGTGTAGAATATTTTGCAAAATTCATCAAACGACACAGGGCCTGTACAATGGAAACGGTCGCCCTAACCGAGACCGAATCGCGGTACTTTGGCGATTTGTTCCTCTGCTGTGACATCGAGAAAACAGGCAAAATTCCAATGCTAAAAGCTACCGAATTATACCGATCAGCGAACCTATCCAATGACGTTATCCGTGAGGTGAGTCGCTGGAGATGATGAACTAGAATTTATTGATGTAGCTGCGGATGTGGCAGCCAAATTATTGTTTGCCATGTTATCGCATAATGCTAATACACTTTTGTTTACCATGTCGTGGTGTGTGCTTTTTTCTTTTTTCGTTTTTCTGTTTTGTTTGACTATTTAGATAACATCTTTATCGGGAATTCCGCAAACAGCGCTACACATCTCCAGACCACAGTTCTATTCGTGTTTGAAACTGATCGCCGCATACCAGGCATCGATGCCCCTGCGCACAGAGTTGATATCGTCGTCAGTTAATTTGCCGTTGCCGAAATTTAATTGGAAATTGGAACCATCATCGCCAACTAGCCTAACGATGGGGAGAGTTGATGGATTGCAAACAAATGGACTGGTAATGGGTATGGGCGGTGTTGGCAGTGGCAGCAGCAAGGGGGTTGCAGTACCGAGACGTGGGTCATGGTTTGATACAACAAGTGCACAGTTGGTGGATCCAACGAACTCTGATGTACCGAGCACTGACTCAGAGGTCGAGCACAATGAGTCGAGCAGTGGACGGGAACCGGTAAGTGATATGGATGTGCATCAGGATGGGAATGATGCACATGCTGTGAGTCATTTTGAAGGCAGATGGCGTGATCTTTCTGACGTTGTGTGCCTACGTCATGATCTCAGAAATAAAATGTAAATTCAACTTTCAGCACCGTCATCGTGGAGGTGGTGCCACTGGTGGTGGTTCCCCCGAAGCCTGGAGTACAAACAGTGATAGTCCAACGCCAACAAATAGTGTAGCAGAGCGTCCCTGGGCAAAGGAGTCCCTTTGGCAGGGTCTCTTGGGCGACGAACACCGTCAGTTGCTCGGCACGGAAGAGGAATCTTCGGATCGTCACAGTTCCGACGACGACAACGAAGGGGAACCGTTCTATTATCAAATTACACCCGAACAACGGGAATACTATCATAAACAATTCAAGGCTGTGCAACACGATCCAAACGGGCTCCTATCGGGTCACATTGCAAGGTAACCCCTCTCGCATTATGTTCACCATGTTTAGGCACTGATCTCGGATTTCAATTGCAGGGTATTCTTTGAGAAATCTCAAATTCCGGTGAAGGAGCTCCGTCACATTTGGCAGCTATGCGATGTAACACGTGATGGTGCGTTGAGCTTAGCCGAATTCACTGCTGCAATGCATTTGGTGGTTTTGCGACGCCATAACTTGCCATTGCCAGCGGTTTTGCCAGCGTGTCTACATCCGAATATGCTGATGCAGACCGCACAACCTCAGCAACCAATTGCGGAGCCACCTGAAGGGGATCTCTTGCATTTGAACGACGACGACGAAGATGACAATACCGACAATACGATCAAACAGGCCGTAGCTCCGTCTGCGATAGTCCCAAGTGCAGCCTCTGCCATCGACACCGACCACAAGAGAGTTCCATCGCGCTCCGAGAAGAATCCAATGAACATGAGTACTTTATCGACCTCTTCACAGGCAAGCAAATACCCTTCTTCACATCCTCCTATCTCTCCATGGTGCTTACCTCATGATGATTTCCGTCAACAGGCTAGCACAGGCTCGAAACCAGCTGTTGCTGCTGTTGCGGGACAAGGTGCCTCGTTGAGTCCCCCACCGCCAGTGAGGAATCGAAGCGTTTCCAATTCTCCAAGTGTCGCGGAGCCAACAACAACGCCACCACCTTTAGCAGCTAATCTCTGGAAAGTCTCCCTCGACGAATGGACAAAGTACATGGACTCTCCTGTGTCGGATAGTCCGGGGCCAAAACCAGTCAATTTCGATATGAAGCGAACAGCTCAAGCTGTTGTGTCTGATCCACAAATTCTCCATCCAGTTCCATTGCGTGTGACTCCGGTTGCTGGTAAGTAAACCAACCGCACAAAGTGACCACATACACAAACTTCTTGTCGCTCTAGGTGCCGAAGTGGTTCCAGTTGCTGCTGACGAGGAGGTGACAATGCGTTTAGCCCGAAAAGCAGAGAATCTAGTCTATGACACCAGTTCGGGCGTCTTGCGCGAGAACAACGACGCCAGTCCTAAGCAACAACCGTCGCAACCGCCACCAACGACCCAAGTTCCACCGCTACCAGCCGCAATGACATCGTCTCATCACCGTGACTCATTGCAGAACAACGACTTGCGAGCCATCCAACGTCCACAAGCAAAGAAACTGCCGGCAAAGAACATCGGGGCCATTCCGCCCCCACCTCAACGCGAACCAAGCATTGGAACGAATAATGCCGTTGGCGGCGAAGTGGCGCCCCCGAGCAGCGATGTGAGCACCAGTCTGGTGAAAAAAGATCCACCTCCGCTGCCACCACCAAGACCACACAGACACGGCCGCAGCAGCAGCTTAGATTTGAACAAGTTCAAACTCGGCGGGCAGACATCGCAACCTGAGGTAAGCTAACCGACGCATCGCAAACGTGTGATTCCTAACCCGCTCTTTGCAGATAACAGCTCAAGCTAGTTTTGATCTCCAGACAACTGGATTCGCCGATTTTGCTCATTTTCCAGTAAGTAGACCATTTCTCGTCTTCGGACTCTCCGACTTGACTCTCGTTTGCATTTCAGGCAACAAATGAACAACCATCCTCAGCAGCAGAGCACACAGGAAGTGCAACTCTGCCAACGAACACGCAACCACCTCGATACAATGCAATCTCAGGTTTGCAATCCACACAAAGGGTTAGTGCCTTTGAAGTCTATCGCAAGCCGAACACACCAAGAAACTCACAGTCACCAGATTTCAATCAACACAACATCACACCACTGCCACCGCCTCCGCTTCAGCATCAGCCAAACGCCGCTGCTGTCTCCAGCACCAGCATCGATGCGGACTCGACACGCCATGTATCCTTTAAGCACGAGAACAAAAACATGCCCGACGTTCTGCGACATCTTCGTGAACAGAACTCACTACTCTTGCGATTATGCAGCGATCTCAGTGAGGAACTGTCTGTTGTGCAGCGGCGCAAGGAAGAAATGAGAACTAAACTAGAAGCGAGTACTAATCCATCGGTTGCAACTGCTCCAGTTGCACAATCGACTGGCGCATCATCCGTTCCGATGGCGCCAGTTACGGCCAACACAACCGGCGGATCGGGCAGCAGTGGTGTGCACTCGAATGTTTAATTTGTCGTCGTTGTTGTTGGTGGCAAACTTACTTTTTCTCGTGATGGTTTCCTCAGTGCTGGAACACAGCATGCCAGGTAATTGTTTCTATTGTCCTCTGTCCTCAAGCAAAAACAGTTAGATCGTAAATAAAATAAGCCATAGACTAGAGAGTTAACGAAAGTGAACAAAACTTATTCATAGATCTCCATCCTCGCTCACAGTCCTACTTACATAACACAGACATTCATGATTAGAAAACAGTTCTTGCTTTGCGCAGGCGACATGTGAAATGAAATTGGTGTGGCATCTGCGATTGGCATAGCTTTCTACGATGACTTCATTTTACTTGTTTCATAATCAGCTTCACAATTAAATGTCTACGTCTCGTTTATCTACTCACAGTGGTTTTAGACGGGTCATAAAGCCGTATGTTTGCAGATCGGTGGTTTGTTTGGATCTAAATGCTTGTTTGCTTTGGGATTCAAAAGGAATACGATGCATGCAATTGAAGTTGTCAAACGTAATCTGTCTTGCGATAAAATATAATGCCGGTACCTTTATTGCTTTCTTAATGGATTTATTTAGGTTAGGTTAGGTTCTAAGATTCAATATTGTTTCCAGAGCTGCTGTTGGTGTTGACCTCATCGATCCTGTGACCGCCAGACAGCCTGCTCTTTGAATCTTTGTTCTATTTCTAAGGTAGTATTTCTTTTCCAGTGCTTTCCACCAGACAATTGAACCATAGGTTAAGATGGATTTGCTTCAAGAGAAACGAATGAAAAGTTTTACAAATTTGCGTTGTTGTGGGAGTTTTTTTTTTCGGAGATTTTTTGAAGCACTACTGGAGCACTCAGACTCAAAACTGGTCCGTTATACTGCCGGGTACCAATCTACTAGAGTGCCGTTAATTTTATCCCAACGGCAAATGTTGACTGGACTAGATTCGATTTCACTGGGATTCGAACCTGGGGCCCCTCGAACTTCGGCCAGGGACTTAACCAACGGCGCCATTCAATCTTTTTGTTGTGGGAGTTACTCGCCGGCAGTGCGCGAGAAACTCAATGTTGAGCAGGTGCTTCTTCGAACGGAAAGGGCTTCGATGGTTTGGTCATGCTACGAATGTCCCCATCATCACGACTTCCGCAGCGTGCTTTGAATGAAATTCCATCAGGTAGGCCACCACTTTGCAGACCCAGGACGAGATAGTTGGACCAAGACCACAAACTCCCCTGGTTGCGCTTGAGCATAGCTCCTGATGAGTGGCCTGGAGATCTCGCGTGCATGTATTTTTCCCGCGACTCCTTTAGAGGAACATGCGGGCCACGGGAAATGATGATAATGATGGATTTTAAAGCACTTATTCCTTTCGGTAATATTGACGTTTAATCTGGCTCACACAAGTGTAGAGAAACCCCAACCAACTGGATGCGCGTAATTGGAGACAGCTAACGAAAGACTTTTTTAGCCAGAAAAGCTTGTTGGTGGGTCTCAATCGGTCCACCCCGGATTGTAGCACCACAAGGAAAAGAAGAAAAATACTGATGATTCTTTTAATCTGCTGCAATCTCTACTGAAATCCCTTACCTAATACTCCAAAGATGTCTTACTCAGTTAATGACCGGTTAATTGTCTGATTGGCTCGCTGACTAATGAATTGGATAAAATCTTACATTTGCATACGCATTCCGGATTTACCATGTCTAGAGAATTCCGAAACTCATTCTGCTCCAAGTTTCGATAATTTAGACTCCATTTATAAGGAACGACAAGATATTAAAGTCCTTTCAGCGTAAACAAAGTCAGCCTTGATGTGACTGACAGAAGAACTCCATGGTTTTAGTTCTATGTAAAACTTGCAGCGATTTTTTCATTCAAAAGAACATGAGGACTTCAACCAACAATCTCTTTAGCTAACCTTATTGTTTGCTAATTGCCTTCTTTAACTTCGGTATACTTAAAAGGGCATCGATAAATGGAATCTTCTTCCTTTTGCCTTCCAAAATATGCCCGCATCCTTACACAGCTCTTTGAATTTGCGGTTGTCTTCTCCTCTATTCGCCCTCCTCCTGAACAGGACCGAATAGAGGAGACCAAATATCCGACGCAAATTTTTCTTTCAAAGGCATCGACAATAAGCTCTGCAGTCCTGCTAAGCTTCCAATCTTCGGGACTGGCAGAATAAGAGTTTTGTAGGGCAAGATTTTGGTCCTTCGAGCCAGAATTTTGCTCCCAGTTTTGCTGGACAAATCGAAGTAGTAGCGGTTACCAAGGGCGATTGTACGTCGCATCTCCACTAAGATGTCGAGGAAGTTTATTTTCCTTACCTATCTCAAAATTTTAGCTGTTGATTATGATGGTTTGCCCTAGATGATAAACGACAGATCGATTTTTGCTCGACAGCATTTGCGTCGTCTTCTCCTCATTAACCTTAAGACTGGCTTCGTCTGTTCTTCAATCGCCGTGAATGATTTTACTGTGGTTTGTTGGACCGATTTGCAGAAGATAGTACCTTTCTACCTGGAGGGGTTTTTTGTTGAGGCCCGGGTCCGAACTAGGCTATAGTGCCACACAAAGCAGAAGAAGTACCTTCCGTGTTTACACCTGACCACCGCACTGGCTTTTGCCAGAACTAGATTGAAGAAGTAAAAAAAAGAAATCAGCAAAAAGAATATGACATCATCTCTTTGCCGAAATCCGCTGCAGGCCTCAAACGGTTCTGGTATAGGAAATAAAATGTGTGATCGCACATTTAAGGCAAACTGTAAACTCCAAAACAAAAGCTTAAAAACAGAGACGTAGACTTCAATTACTTTAATTCCTGATTTCAACCTACAAAGACTATGCTTCTAAACGTTATGAGTGCCACACCTTTCCAATAGCCACTGAGTTGTGTATTAATTTCTCAATCATTTCATTTCCTTATCATATTCAATTATTTTCTGTTCATTACCACACCATATCACACTTGATTAATCTAAGTCTCTCTTCTTTTACATCTAGGACTACCATACATTCCTCACGTTTTGTGTTTTTTTTGTGTTTATCCCGAGGGCAGCTCACTCGAAAAGTATTCATTTACAAAAGAAAAGAACAATAAAAATCCTTTGCTTTCCAAAAGCATCCTTCACTTATTATTCCTAGAGTTTTTCTTAATTTAAACATTTTTTTACGTATACCTACACACCAGCTGCTATTTTTGTTTTGTTGTATGTTTTTATTTTATATTTTTTTAACAAATACTTTTAAGATCACTTGTAACTGATATTTTGATTTTTTAGTTTTTTTTTTTCAATTTTTTGCGATAAAATCGCCGTAGACTATTTTATTTGATTCGAATTTATGTTACGGAACCTGTGTCTAGCCATTCGACAAGCGATACAAATGTAATTTATTTCGTAGGACGAAGGAAGAAGTTGGTTTGAAAACAAAAAGTGATAATTAAATATTAATTATGTGAGTGCAAAGTAATAAATGAAATGATGATGATGTGGAGGAGAATTCAAGTTGTAATTCGATTGGGGGCATGTTATATTTTGTTTGAAATATATTTGCCATCATTTAATATTGCTTGTGTTAAAATTATAAATATTAAGCGAATAAATTATCAGAATATGGTATTCATACTTTTGAAAGTGAAATTATGCTCAAAATGTTTGTTTTCACGTGAATTGAATGGAGAAGGACGTTTATAAAATGAAGGACTATGACAAGCCAGTTCATCATAAACATGAATCTAAAGGGAAGACTGAACAGCATTTCCAATTCCGTCAGTTAATCATTTTTGCCGCGGAGCTTCGGTGCTAGCGGGATACAGAATCGGGATAAGTGGTGATTTATTTGTTTAAACTAAGCTATGTGATGCCTAAACTTCATATTCCACATTCAGCCCAATTTTAGGAAACATTCTTTGGTAAATACCTTACGTGTTTATTTCATAGACCTATCTATCCTTTCAGAATATTATTTGCTTACAACTTGTCTTTCAAGGCATTGTATCAACTGTTAGATTCTTAAACCTCGAACAGATGTGTAGCAATACAGCATCTATTGATTCGTAATGACATGTAGTAAATTTTGATATCTCACTTTGACAAGTGATTTCGGGGAACAAATGCTTTTTGCCATCGATATGGTGGTGCGTGACCAATTAAAGAAAATAACTATCGTTGTATTGCCTTTGAACTCAATTAAATTCCTTTAATTTTAAAGTCACTTTCACGACACGTCAAAACCTAAAATTGCACCAAATTGTATCTTGCTAATCTACTACAAGCGGCTTGTATCAAAATTGAAAATAGAGACATCTTCGCCCATGTTCTGCATTCCATTTTTTATGAATTCGAGCTGTTAAGGTGAAAATTCGGGTTCTGCATTCCGATCGAAATGGTGGTGGTGAATTTGAATTTCGAAAATGAAAATCGGTGTTCTGCAATTCGATTTACTCGTGTTTTCACTCGAATTGAATTCACTGCTAAGCTCCGCTATGAAATGGGATTAAATACGTGAACTATTCAGATTTTTCATTTTCTTTTTACTGATTTTATTTTTTATTTTAGGGGAAAACACAAAAATTCAAGGGGGGTGATATTTCTGTGAAATTTATGGAGGCAAATCCCGATTTGTAAGGAACTCTTCATTCTGCCATTCTTATATGAAACTATTGAATAAAATTGCTGTCCTGGAAAAATATAAAAACTGCAAGCCGGTGGTTCAATTTCTCCTAAGATTTACAAGGAGGTTAATTTGTATGTCAAACCCTTGTTTAGAAATGAAAAAGATGATTCAAATGATCTACATGAATATTCCCTGAGGATTCTTCTTTTCATTTCACTTCGAAACTCGAAAAATTATTCAAAACAACAACCAATTGCCTGTCGAAACAACGAAAACTAACCCAAAACAAAAACCATTTGCCTCCCGAAACCGAGGCAACAACGTTTGTTTTTTCCTAAAGTGAATTCGAAAAATTCGAAATCAATCGAAATGCAGAACATGGAAATTCACTTCGGGTGAAATGGAAATTCGATTTCAAATTCATTTCTCTCGAAATGCAGAACATGGGCGCTTGCATCAATGCGTGGCCATGCAGTTGACACATGTGTCCACTTTTACAAATAAAATCATGTTCTATAATTTGACTACACGTATTTAGATGCACCTCTGGCCCCTTTTGCGGTTGTCGATTGTCGATCGAAGATCGACACAAGTGCCTGTTTGCGTGTACATGAAATGAGAGAGTGACAGAAAAAGGGCGTATGATTTTCCACAAGAAAGAGTGAAATGCTTGTAGTGCATACTCTGGCTCATGTAAACACAGTTCAAGGAATTTGAGGTTTGCAACTGTCAAACGTGACAATATGCATGCGGTTATTCACAATAACATTATTTTTTAGCAATTAAGTTACACACCCAAAAATGAAATCAATCGACGGACTCAGCAATTCGATCGACAGTCGACAACCGCAATAGGGACCTCTATTTCGAGGGTTACAACAAAGATTGAAGACTAAAAGTTCATTGACATGCAACAAACCCCTTGTTTTATAAGCAAATAGAAAGGAAGACCTGATACCGATTTGAAGTCTCAGAACTATATCCACATCTTTATACAGTTTGTAGAGTTCGCGGTTGTGTCATCTCCTCCATACATCTGCTTCGCAGACCATATAACTGACGGAGAAGTTTTCTTTCGATGGCACCAAGAATCAAGTCTGTCTTGCTTATCGTTCAGTTTCCGGTTCCACAAAACTGGACTGGCAGGATAAGGGTTTTGTAGACGATGATTTTGGTCCTTCGAGTCAGTAGTTTTGACCCAAATTGTAGGAAGTACCAGCGATTGCCAAGGGTTATTCTATGTCGGATGGGCGACGGGACGTTTTTTGCTAAGATCAGCTTGTTTCGCCTTTTCTTCAATCGACATGAAAGCTTCTACAACGACACGTTTTGAATAAAGTAAATGGAGTGACTTGTACAAGACAGTACCTTCCGTATTTACACCTGGCCACCGCATTATCTTCTCCAGAACTTGACTGAAGATGTCACACTATAGAGCGTTTCCTTGCTGGTTTTAAACGTTTCAGAAGTCCTAGAGCCACTGTGCATCGCATATTTCTTCGCGTCGCGTGACGCAACGAGATCAATTTTACCAGGATGGCGAATTGGACGATCTTCTCAAAAAATTCTTTATGATAAATGCTGGCGTATACGGCTCTGAAGTCGAAATAATCTATCATATGAGATCTTGCAAAGTTCGTAAGCCGGAAACCTGTTGTCGTGCCGTGGAGGCTGTGCTTTCTGATCAATCCGCCGAAGATGTCATCCTTACAAATTTCAGCATTAAAGTCCACGAGTACGATCTTAACATTGTACTTCGGACGGACTCCGTCCAAGACGTCACAGAAGTCCTCTTTGATGGAGTTTTCAGCCTCGTCGGTAGGGGCGTAATAAAATTTGAGGCTAATGTTGTAGAATCTGTCTTAGATGCGGATCACAGCCTTAGCCGCTATCCCACAACAAATCTGCATCCCAACATGTGGAAAACTTGTGACAGCTGTAATATATGTCCCACTCATTTTTTCTCATCATTCCTTTTACTGGATCGTAGTAATGTGCGCCTTATACTGCGAGAGGATTCTTTTCAGTTCCTGACCAGCTCAAGGAGTGTACAGAGTTCGCACATTCCACGAGCATACTCGCAAATTATGTTCCTGCTTCCCAGAAGGAATTCTTGACATATTTTTCGTTTCTGAATAGATCAAAGTTCATGGAATAAGTGGTTCCTTAGCAGAAATTTTAGATGTGTAAATCCTCAATCAATGGGCGCCGTGGCGTAGTGGGTAGGTGCGTCGACTCCTACACTCGAGGTCGTCGATTCGAATCTCGAAAAAAACATCAAACATTTTTTCACGGCTCCACTTCTTTCGAGTCACTGATAATGCTCAAAGAGTATAACTGTCTAGAAAAAAGCTTCTCAGTCTCGCCGTTCGGAGTCGGCATTAAACTATAGGTCCCCTCCGCTCGTGAGAGAACAATAGCACGCACAACACGAGTGGTTGCTGAGAAGCTAGGCCCAGGTCCACCTCGGACTGTAGCGCCGCCATTATTATTATTATTAAATCATCAAATTGGTCTTTAACAATCAACTCTTAAGACAAAGCTGTTATTTCAAGGGTGACGATCTATTTTGGGGACATGTTTATGTGTTCCTTGCAGATCTTCCAACTCACTCTTTGCTTGTGTAGCAACAATTATACAACTGGGATTCTCGTGGATTTGAGTTCACTGAATATTCTGACTTTTGTACATTCTATTGGACACCAGAAGGTCTGTAGACTTGTCATAATCTTGAGAGAGGAACTCGCATACATCCCTTCTACCAATTCCAACTCAATTGCATTCAAAAGCAACATTTTGCAGCATAATTCGCTGCCTTCCTTATTAATTTGTTGATATGTTTACCAGACATATCTCCACTTACATATTTCTCAATAAAATAAAAAAAGAACTAATAAAATATATTCGTTGTTATATTGAACAAATAAAAAAACAAAATAAATAATTAAATGGCGATTGTTAAAAAGTAAAGTAAAAACAAAAATCTCACTGTTTTCATTGTATAATCGATAGAAGTAAAGTATAAATCAAAAAAGAAAAGAAGATATATTTATATCCTAATTGTGATTACAAATAGAGAATAAACAATAATTATATAACATAAATATTTATAAAATGAATAAAAACGAAAACTAAATGTTAAAGCAAAATCAAAACAAAACAGAAACTTGATTTAAATGTGAAATGTAGGATATAAACCTGTGTCCTTAGCTTGTTTACCTGAAGACAACAACAAATGAAGAGTGTATAAAGGAAGAAGGGGGTGAGACCTATATGTGAGGGCGGATTTACAAAATTGTGTATTGTACATAAACTATTTTAAGCTCACTTTTTCATGGAAAAACAAAGAAACAAACAAAACAAAACTAAAACAATATTTTATAGACTGTCTTAGTTAAAGAATAAAATATGTATGTATAACTGAATTATCTCTTACTACGTATGCGTAACAATCTCTTTAACAATTTTCTCATCAATCTAACAAACAAAACCTTCAACTGAACAAAAGTATTAGATAGAGTGTCACAGACGGGGCGCAGCAGTCGCCGTTTTGTCCGAAACGAGTTGTGTGCATAGCGAACAAAACAAAAAGGAGACAGAATACTTGTAAACTGATATGAATATATGTAAAATTGTGAAAATGAATGTTTATAAGAAAAAGAAAAAGAAAAAATCACAAAAAAAGCTTTATAATGTTTTATATGTACATGCGATGATATAACGAATTAGCGGTTGCTATGTTTTTTCAGTAATTTTTGTTTAATTTTCGAACTTGAATCACTTGGTTGGGTTTTTGTAATTTCGTGGACTACAGTTGAATGAGGTTTTGACGATGAGGTACGAGTCTATATATAGTACATACGTGTATATCTATTTGTTAGAGTTCTCGCAGTATGCAGCTTATCTTACTTATACTATATTTTTTTATATTCCATTTGAAGAGAAGCAACTTTCTTTCTTGTATTACTAAGTGTTTATTCATTACATATTAATTACTATTGAATTTTAAATTAGATGACGATACAAAACAAAAGTGAAAACTACTGATGTCGATGTAAAATGAGGATAAAACAATAAAAACGTAAAACTATATTTTGTTGTGGTCTGCTTGTTTTTTTCTCAGTTTGAATTTAGCACGATCTCGCTACTTGGTTAACAAGCCTTTAAGATACGGTGACCACTTTTGCAGATGCAAAAAAGAGGACAATCTTATCATTTCCAAAAAACAAACAAAAAGTGTTCACAATAGCAAAAACCAGATGACAGAATGACTACAAATAAAAAGTTGTCGGATGGTCACCGTACTTTTAGAGCTCCTACAATATATTTCCAAGCTCATTCTTGATAGGTCAAAAGACGGGGGCGGACGAGCACCTTTCTTAGGGCCAACAGCTGCGCTAATGGCCTCAAATAGGCTACCGAAACCATGTTATTCTGGACCCCATTTTCCAGGGGCTAAAAAAGTGGCCTCCAGTTGGGAGTTGTGCGTGGGGTTCACTTCTCCGTGTCGTAAAAATATAATAGTTTAGAAACAACGACTTCCCTTAGATATGGACGACTTTATTGTTGCTGTAATATAATATAATATAATAAAAACAATGACTTTTGCTTCTGCGCGTGAAACGAGGGGTCCTTTAACAACTGATGAACTCGCGGAAATCCTAGAGTGCCATAAAGTAGACCTTACCGCAATGAGTGGAGGTGGATATAATAATATAATAATAATTGCGGCGCTACAGTCCGAGGTGGACCTAAGCCTAGCTTCTCTGCAACCACTCGTGTTGTGCGTGCTATTGTTCTCTCACGAGTGGAGAAGACCTACAGATTAAAGACGACTCCAAACGGCGAGATTGAGAAGCTTTTTCTAAACAGTTCAACTCTTTGAGCAGTGACTCGAAAGAGGTGGAGCCATGAAAAAATGTTTGATGTTTTTTTTGGAGATTCGAAACGACGACCTCGAGCGTAGGAGTCGACGCACCTACCCACTACGCCACGGCGCCCCAGTGGAGGTGGATAGCCCTGGAAAAAAATGAAAAAAAACTGCGACATCTCCGTAAGTATATCATTGATTGCTACACAGAGCGGAGACTTCTTTGGACGCTACAGTCCGAGGTGGACCTGGGCCTCACACATGGCGGAGGCAGCGCTTATTTATTGCTCGAGGTTGAGTTAGGCGAAAAGTCTTAAGCTTTAAATATGTAAGTGAGCGCCTCGTAACAATCTCCACCAAGGCTAAATTCGGAAATATCAGCCTAATCTGCGCACATGCCCCCACAGGCGACAAAGATGACAGTAGCAAGGATGATTTCTATGATCTCCTGGAAAGAACATACGATCAATGCCAGCAAGATCGTTCTAGGAGATTTCTAGAATTTAACGCTAAACTGGGTAAGGAGATCATTTTTCGAGAATCATCGGTGAACACAGCCTCCAGGACATCACGTCTGAAAATGGACTCAGGCTGGTAATCTTTGTCAAGGGGCGTAACCTCTCCGTAGTCAGTATGCTACGCATGTGCCGCTTAGGATGTGTGCCCCTGAAGGAGGCGAAGGACCTCTTTATTGGTACCATCGACAGTTGACGAGGAGACGGGTTGAAGGTTAACTCTTATGGATGATGACGGTGATGGAGGTCCCAAAAAAGGACCTGACGGTCACCTGATCAATCAACTGGTAACCAGATTGATCACATTGCGATAGACGCCAGAAACTCCTCCATTATTCTTGACGTCTGAAACTTCTAAAGAGGCAAGACAAACTCGGAGCATTTCCTTGTAGCAAAGGTAAAAGTACGAATATCAAAAGAGCAACGGAGGCGAGGAAAACAGAAACAAACCGCTTTGCCGAGTCTCTCCTAAATTCTGAATATTCGAAGCTGCACAAACAAAAAAAAGGAATGAAAAATTAAAAAAGCCATTACTTGTGAAAAGCCGCTACAGTTACAATGGATCAATAAAGAATTCGGACGCTTACACTCCGCTCATCTTGGGATGAATTTTGTTCAACTCTTCATTTGGTTTTCGCCACATCCAAAAGTAAAATTTGATTCCAAAGAGAAAAAAATCATAGTTTTTATAAGTTTTTAAACAAATTGATCACTATCAAAAAGTAATAAGGAAAGTGTCCGAATTCTTTTTTGATCTACTGTACTATAGATAAAAACCCTGCTATAACAAAGAGTGGGGACAGGTCCATGTAGCAAGACAAGAAACTACAGAGCAACGCTATACCGAACTATGAAAGTTATTGCAGAGCTCTGCGAGCAGAAAGGAAAAGGAAAAAGAAGTGAAGAAACCTGGCTCCTCAGGAAGAAAAAGAAAGGGCATGTCATAAGGGAAAGATCACGAGAAGCACGTAATCATGTAGTTATATATGGAAGGAATGATATACGAAAGATTTACAAAATTTACTATCGTATGGATACAAAGTTTGGACAGAAGACTCTCGTCCGACAGTCGTCCAGCATGCTTTCGTCTTCTCAAATTATATAGATAAGTTGGAGCATGCTCCTAAACAGAAGACCGCAATCAGTCTTGAAGAACTCTGATGCCAAGCAATCTAAGCCTGCGATTTGCTGTTCTGACGACTTCTGCCATTCTGGGCGGGAAAAGTCATCGACTTGTTGTGCTCATTAAACAACATTTGGTAGTGCTGCGTACGCCAACTACACCTTACGTGTCGGTAACAAAATTACGCTCACAGTTTCTCAGGACCTGAACCCACTGAAAATCTGTCCAAATTAAGGGAAGGCACCTTGACTCGGATGGATGAACGTTATTATTTTGTTTATTATATTGTTGGGCATTTTTTCCGCAGGGCAAAAGAACTCAAAGGGTATGTCACTAAAAGGATGAATGACTGTTTAAGTGGCTGATTACATGAGCGGAAGGAGGCAGGATTGAGGAAGATACAATATACGATTTTTACAAACGAGAGGGAGATGGGCTGGATGCGTTAAAAATCGGCCTTCTTCACCAGAAAATACACTTTCAAACTGGATTCTCGAGTGAGGCAGGCATGTTTTCATCCCTTTTCGTTCCGTTTTCGACATGTTTTCCTCATTTTCTGGTGATCGAATATCGAGTAACACCTCATGCATGCTGCGAGGCATTTGAGGAAAATTTATCACAGGGACGATTTAAATCCAATTTTAAAGTTTTTTTTTTACTGCATAGATATAGTACTACATACCAACATTGCTGATGAACCTTACAAATTCTTTTTTATCCGTCATTCATGAGAAATTAGAATTTAAAAGAGGCCATTGCTCAATTCGCTTAAGAACATTACTGGGTGAAAACATGTTCCAATTGAACCGATTTGCATGTTCCACAAGCAGAAAATCTTGCCTGCCCAGTCGAATTTCCCAGTCGTTTGTAAACAGCCACTAACTGAATGTCTAGACATCTGGGGCACAATTGGTTAATTCTTCCTCGAAAGAAACAACACAATTTGCCAACAATCACCTCGTAGAGTTTTACATTAAGATCCCCCAAAAGTGAATGAAAATATTAATTATTAATTATGCAATAATTATATTGCGGAAAATCTAAAAAAATGTATGACAAAAATCTATTCAAAACCAATAAGAAATACTGTGTTCAATTTTCGTTTCCATTTCTATGCCTCCACTGTGTGGAAGAAGTTTCATTCACGAACACTGCCCATGTGTTTCGAAATGACATCATCTGTCAAACGTCAAAATACTGTGCTAACAAAATCCCCCAAGACAACAATCAGCTGTGGGTTGTCCGCAAGGTTGTTTCAAGTGTTTGTGTTTCACGGTTTGATCATCGCAGTGCATCAAAAACTGACTCTCAACTTGATTGTACAATCTTTTATACTTAATTTCGGTGTACTAGTACTTAAGAAATTTACCAACATTGCCTTAATTCATTTCACTTGCCATCGTTACTGAAGTTTAACCATTTTTTTCTGCCGAATATTTATTGTATTACGATCAAAGTGTTGTGGATAAACAGTCTTGTTAAGTTAGGCTTGAATTTTTGCAATACGGATACGATTGGAAGACAACACTGGATCCAGAAACTGTAAGTAATTATCTGAGGTGCAATTAAAATCCATTACGTAAGGTTAACGAGGTCGAATTGGAAAAGCTCTGTTACTTGCGATGCTTCTGTAGTTCGCAATCTCGATGAAGACATGATAGTGACTTTGCCTTGAGAGCTACATTCCTGATCGCGCCAAGTTTTCGGCTGTCCGAAGCATGACTCGAATCAAGGTGACTCATTATGATCTCGCATTTTGGCAGGTTTCTGATGGAGCATGTTTCTCACTGATACACGGTATCAGTGATTCATTTGCGCTGCTGCTTTGTTTCAGCTTGAGTGTACGAGTAGATAAGACAAATGCTTATTGCGCACGGAGTTGATAAGGATGACCGAGCCAGATGTATTTTGACTTTATTCGAAGGTAATCGCGTATTGCAAAGTGAGTGCAGTTTGAACACATACGCTTTCCGGAAGGTTTAGCTGATTGCTTGGCAACCGGTTTGGACAGAGACCTTGTATTGGTTTGTCACTGCAATATGCTAATGAGTTTACTTATCGCGGGCTGTTAACCCTTTGTTGCATTTGTTTCGTTGTAATGCTAATGGATGCCTAAAGGGGATCATTGCAGTTATGATATCATGAAATAACAATGGAATGACCCTAATGCTTGATAAATCTTGGACGATGCCTCTCTTTTGTTTCCTATTAACTGCAACTGAATAGGGCAAACTTCCGGTGAGCATTCAATTGAGTGATGGTTCTGTAGCAGACCTTTGTCCTCTTATTTGTTTAGTGATAATTCCGAACATGTTTTCCTTGGGGAAGTCTGGATTGGACTGTGATCTTGCACATGAACAAGTGAAAGCGAAGTACGACATGTTTATCGTGAACTTGGTACTTAATTTAATTCGGTGGGCATCGTTAATTGTATGCTTCTGGGAAGAAGGTAGGCCGTGACTGTCACACTCCAATGCGGGTAGCTTGAAAGTGATTACCAATGCCACAAGTAGGCTGCAAACAATTTTATTAACAGATTTCTAAAAATAAACTTGAGTTCATTATGTCTCTTTGTTAGAGAACGACCGGCTTACAGCAACTGCCTGTCAGATTCTTAACTTGTCCAACCATTTTCTTGAAATCAATCATTGGCTATGGTTGCTTCGCAGTTAAATTTCGTGTCTTGATTATAGGTGGTTTTAAAAAATCAGCCATCTTCGCGAAGCGTCTGGACGTTTCGCAGATGACCGTTCAAAATATTCAGACAGTTCCAGAAAGATCGCTCTTGTAGTGCAGTTGCTTGAATTCTCGAAAGCGCCCTAAGATTCACTCGATTGAACTATATTGCTAATCAATATAGGGGCGATGCATGGACACGCATCTTTTGCAGGTTTTATTATATCTTCGGACAACTCCTTCTTTTGGGGCTACAGTCCGTGGTGGACCAGGGCCTCAACTAACAAACCTCTCCAGACAGTAAGATCTATCGTGAACTGTCGTCAACTGCGCACGATAAGTTAGCTGAGGTCCCTCCCCACTTGCGTGTGCCACCTTAGACGTGGACGTCTTCTGTTGCGTTGTCCCACTGTTTTGGAGTCAAAGATTTTCCGCGCGGGATCTAAACCGTCCATGCGACTGGATGGCGCAATTGGTAAAGTGCCTGCCCCAAGTTAGAGGGGTCCCAGGTTCGAATCCTAGTAAAAATCGATTCTGGTCCACTCACCATTTGCCGTTGGGATCAAATTAACAGCACTGGAGTAAGTAGACAGTTATACTCTTTTAGCACAGTCTGTTCCTCGAATGAGGTGGAGCCATGAGCAATTTTTTTTAAAAATTGTTTGTCTGAACTCGAATTTGAACCTAGACTTGAAAGTCTAGTGCATATGGGTCGACGCACAAACTCACACGGCCACGGCGCCCTACACATTGATTTATAAGCTTAAAGTCCGCTGAGTCCGTGTTTGGTAAGTAAGTATAGACGCCGGAGTCGTAGATAGAGTGCTCTTGCGACTGGGTCGTGGCTCACTGAGACCAACAGTTGGGTCCATTGTGCCCTGGATGTGGGTGGTGTACCCCGTGAGGCCTTTACTTTTACTGCTGATTAGAACCAACCAGAGTCTTCGACTCTGAGCCTGTGGGACAACGCAACAGAGGACGTCCACGAACAAGGTGGCGCACACAAGTCGAGGGGGACCTCTGCCGGCTTGGTGTGCGAAACTGGAGACAGCTGGCGAAAGATCGTGCTGGCTGGAGAGGCATGTTGAGTGAGGCCCAGGTCCACCTCGGACTGTAGCGCCCTAAGAAGAAGAAGAAGAAGAACCACCCAAATTGTTGTATATATCTCAGGAAGTGCTTCAGCTCTATTTTGTTCAGATCTTCCAGCTCGTCGAAGAAGTTACTCCCTAGTGTTAGCAGTCCCCTTCCCCGTAGGGCTGAACAATAGCATAGCAGGTGATGGACGGACTCTATTTCCTCCTCGTCCCGTCAACTTCTACTACAGTCGCTATGCCTATCGGACAATGTCCGGTGAGAACTCCCACCACTGTCCGTATATCCTTGCGACTTATGCTAATCATTGATAACGATTTCTTCCTGTTCAACACCGGCCATAGGGTTCTCGTCGTTGACTCAATGTCCAGATTGAAGCCATCGCTCATTTGTTCTTTCTAAGGCTTCGTCCTCTATTTCTTTCCTTGGGAAACTTCACTGTATGTTGACATAGGGTAGTGCTAGGGATTTATTTAACTCTAAGTCCTCCCTTGCTAACACGTCCGCTCTCTCGTTTTCTTGAACTCCTGTGTCCTGTGTGCCGGTACCCAGCAGAGAGTCACCGTATAGCCTGGAGATTTCGTTGACCTTCTGTCTGCATAGCTTGACTAGTTTCGACTTTACAATATCCGACGCTATGGCTCTTATAGCCGCTTGGCTGTCGGAGTAGATAGTTATCGTCTTTTCTGCCAGACTAAGCTCTTTAAGAACCGTGGCGTAGTGCGTAGGTGCGTCGACTCCTGCGTTCGATGATGTCGGCTCGATTCTCGAAAAAACACCAATCATTTTTTCACGGCTCCACCTCTTTCGAGTCACTGACAATGCTCAAAGAGTATAACTGTCTAGAAAAAGCTTCTCAATCTCGCCGTTCGGAGTCGGCATTAAACCGTAGGTCTCCTCCACTCGTGAGAGAACAATAGCACGCACAACACGAGTGGTTGCTGAGAAACTAGGCCCAGGTCCACCTCGGAGTGTAGCGCCGCCATTGTTATTATCATAAGGTCTTTAAGCGTAAGTGCCGACTCATTTATTGCTACCACTACTGCTTGGGAAACGCTACATTCGTCATTTTGGTTTAGGGATCTTTCAAAGAGATCGCAGAAGACCCCTGCCCCCGTTCCTGCGTCTGTTTTCGAACCATCAGTATATAGGCAGATCTCTTCGCCGCCATTTGCTGATAGCTCCTCCCAACCTCTTCTGTCCGGAATTTGGGTAGAGAACTTCCTCGTGGTAGTCAGGGTTGGTGGCAGATGTTGTAAAATACTTGGAAATAAATCTCTAAGCATTATACATTTTGAGACTTCCGCCATTTCTTATTTTTATTCTGAAAAGCAGGGCAAGATAGACAAAGATCTCATCGCAGTTGCCACACAATAACTTATTGATTGTCAAATGTTGCTTTTAACCTTCATGCTGTCGTTGCAGGAGTGAGAGAGTTCCATTAGTTCTTTAGAATCCTTGGTGACATCATCTTGTACGATTTTCTACACATTTTAATCCCCTCCCCTTTCTTTTTCTGTGCGGCTACGTCAAGTCTGTTTAGGGACTCTGCTCTTCCTCTTGATTGGATGGTTGGACTGGAAGTTACTTCGTACAGCTTGTTCCGCATGTTAATATTTAACAAAACCCCTTCCACTTTGGTGTACTGACGTTGATTGACCCATGTCCTATTTAGAAGTTGACGTTAGATATTCGATTGGACTAAAATATTCTTATGTTGGTACGAAGATATCTGATTACAAAGAATTCCAGCTTATGAGTGAGTGTGTCACATTCCTTTCTGGTTATTAGAGGAAAACTGGGTGCTGTTGCCTGAGATGAGTAGAGATGCTTTTAAGTGGCTTCAAAAAAATCTTAACTCCCTTGAAAAGGAAAGACAGAAGACAAAAGAAAGGGAATACAATTTCTACACCTGATACTCTGGGCAGTTACTTAATTGAAATGATTAATATTTTTCAACGAAAGAAAAATGCTCCATAAATCGTTGAGCGTAATTTCTTCTTTTTCTTTAACAGACCTACGACCCATGGAGGGTCTGAGCCTGAGCTATCGCTGCCTTCCATCGTTGACGGTCCAGGGAACGCTGCTTCCAGTCATCAAGACCAAGCTGTCTTACGTCCGCGATGACTTCGTTTTTGTATCGGAGGTTCGGTCTTCCTCTCCTTCTCGAACCAGGAGGCTCAGATTCGAAGACCCTCTTAGCTGGAGCGTTGTTGTCCATGCGTTGTCCATGCGATGTGACCGAGCCAGTGCAGTCGATGGATTTTGGCCTTCCGGACTACATCCACATCCTGGTACAGCTCATAGAGTCCGCGGTTGTGTCTTTTCCTCCATTCGCCTACCTCGCAGACGGGACCATATATCCGACATAGAATTTTTCTTTCGAAAGCACCAAGAATCAGCTCCGCAGTTCTGCTTAGTGTCCAGCTTTCGGCTCCATAGAGCAGGACTGGGCAGAATAAGAGTTTTGTAGAGCATGATTTTGGTCCTTCGAATCAGGAGTTTTGAGCCCAGTTGTTTTGACAAACCGAAGTAGCATCGGTTGCCAAGGGCGATTCTACGTCGGATCTCAACTGCGATGTCGTTCGTGGAGTTCACGTTTGCCCCGAGGTAGACAAACTCCTTCACTATCTCAAAATTGTAGCTGTCGACTGTGATGTTTTGCCCAGTTTTGTGCCAGTTTAAGACATTGGTTAACATGCTTTGGGAGCATCCAACCGTTTCCACAATAAATTTGTACGTTTTCGTGAATTTTATTGATGATTTTTCGTACCACTTCCGTAAAATTCGTTATGCGACCTACTTGAATACCGCTGGTTTATCTTTATTATTATTGGCTAAAAGTGGGCTTCGTTGTGAGTATGTGCGTCGACCCATACGCACTAGACTTTTAGTCTAGGTTCACAATACAGCACAGGCAACAATTTTTCAGGACCGTAACCCTTCACAGGAAATAAAAATTAAAAATAGCAACACCGACCTACTCAACATTCATCATGTTGCCCCGCATGCATTATTTTGCAAAGAATCATCGTGTTTCCCAACATTTCAGTGGTGATTGGGAGAGGCTACCCACTGGCCAGGTGTGTGGCTGCATCAAAATCTGTTGGATGGTGAGTGAATTGCACCGCCATATAAATCTGGTGACTACTTTTGGAGACTGGAATTTTGAGGGAAAGCGGGGGCTGTTGACAACACATTCATGTAAGTGGCTGGTGGGTGAAATACGAAATTCTGTGTGAAGAAAGATGAAAAATGTGTCTACAAAGTTCAAAAGATGGATCAGATATGTTGTAATTTCAATCAGTCTCATCGGAAATGGGACAGACTGTGTATTACACCCAATTTGCATCTTTAATCGACTCTGTAAAAAGTCAGAGGCTTCAAGTGGCTTAATTTGTATATACTTTCCTTGATGATCATCTTTGTCACTCAACCAATTTGCAAACTTTGCTTCGCTATTCGCTTCAATCATATGCAGGCCCGATCCTAGGTAGATGAGCGCCCTGCGAAAGCTTTGCGTATTGAGTAAGTGCAAAAATAAAACCTGCACGTTATCATTCAAATGATTCCATAGAAACTGAGGGTTATAGTACGTATACACCGCGCCCAAATTCAACATTTTAGGAAAAAAAATTTCGAAATCCAATTTTGCGTTTCCGCTGCAACTTCAGCATTTCAAATGACATCTAGTATCAGCATTTATTATTGAATATTTTTTCCTGATTGGAAATTAAAAGTGGTTGAACCATTTAGCGTGTTATATTAATTCAGTGATGAATTTAAGTGCTAATTCGGACATATTAAATATATTGCTGACTGAATATAGAGGTATCGAGTTCGCGTTGAAACTCGAAGCTCTCAACTAATGGAAAAACAGCTGTTATTTGTTTATGTGAGCGGGTTGAAATGTCATTGTATGACGTGCTGAATTTTTAAAGAGGATTGTTCGATTTGACGAACTTACAAATACAGCGACGAAATTCTGCATTTCACTGGAATGAAACATTTTAGAAAGCAGGAAATGTATAGCGAAATGCAATGCTGAAATGCAGAAACTAGCCGAAATGTTGAATTTGGGTTCAGTGTAAACGTACTATTAAGTTTAGAAATGCATAGGCAGCTGATGGGATGAACTAACATTTTATGAAAGTCAGTATATCGATACATTTTATTTTGTTTGTGGTTGTGCTTGGCGCCCTGTGCATTTACACATCCTGCACATATGATAGGGCCGGCCCTGATCATATGTCACTGTCACAAAATCAATACTGACGTTTAAGAATGCACATGATCACCTTTCTGCATTTAACCGTTTCTCTGCCCAATGCTAAGTTGATTTATTTCAGCTACACACTCTAGGGTCAATTAGCTGTTTTGTATTAATTTAAATAAACTAGTTCGATCTGAAATTGAAGACGTCGCAGGTTTGTAATTGATGCGAATTCGTTTCGAACCACAGGGTGTGTTTTGGTATAGCTCTCGATTTGTATGTTTGTGTCATTGTGAGTGAATTACATAATTCATTGCCTTTTTTGATGAATGGTGATGCCGACAATTAGCATCTTTTGTTTTGACTAGCGTTTTTGATTAAAACAAGTTTTGCTATTTTTCCGTATAAATTGTGGTGAAGTGTCAAGGTTTATTTTGGCGTTGATTTAGACAAACCAAGAGATACAAAATTTGCTCGTCGCGTCAACTGTGGTCTCCTTGCTTGTGATCACCTATTTAAGCAATAAAAGTATGCGTGCGTTGAAAATGATGGGAAACTAAACAAATTTCTGACGCATCAAAATGAATCACTTAATAGCCTCATCATAATTCAAGCTTTTAAATTGTTTGTTTACAGCTCCGCTTGAGTACTAAATGCCTTCTATCATATCTATCTCTGTTTTGATAGAAAAATTACAATTCATTTATAAGTTTTGCTGCGTATTAGACTAAACAATTCTGAAAGAATTCTTATCTGGACCAATTAATAATATAATAATAATAATGGCGGCGCTACAGTCCGAGGTGAACCTGGGCCTAGCTTCTCAGCAACCACTCGTGTTGTGCGTGCTATTGTTCTCTCACGAGCGGAGGGGACCTATAGTTTAATGCCGACTCCGAACGGCGAGACTGAGAAGCTTTTTAAAATTAAAATTTTAGTTCGTCCAAGCTACCTTTGCCTTTCTAAACGCTTTCTTAACGCAATTATTTTCATATAATACAAACTACATAATTGCACCTGTTCACACAATATGCCATTCACACAGACAGACAATTTCTTGCACAAGCACTCAAATATATCCTTAGGAAAAATTCTCAAAATAATAAACTCTATCCCCTGTTCCGACTCTATCCCTAAACGAAGTTGGGCAAGTTCTCATGGCTCCTGCAGTACAAAGGCATGCCAATCTTGGAACTTTGCTGAGTATCTCCCTTGCGCTGATCAGATCGAACAATAGAAATATACATCCATCTTATCATACTTGGACTGCATCCCCAGGATTTTTCCAAAGTAGTCCCAAATCCACCTCGGATTCCAGCGCCAACTGAAGAAACGAAAGAACCAGGATACAACACTATGAAGGGCGAAAATAATTCCAAAAACTTATAAAGAAAGCATGAATGTCGTACTAGAAGAAAAAAGTGCTTGAAGATATGCAGGAATGATCTACGAATGGTTTTGGTCGTTCCGCAATAATTGCTCAGGTGGCCCCGCTTGTCGGGTTACCTGCTGTTGTTGTGTGGTCTGTTCAGAGAACCAAGCGACTTAACCTCTAAATGACCCATGTACACTCATACGTGCTCGGCAGCAATATTAATCACATGTGCATACGCCAAAGCATCCATTGGACACTAATTCGTCAACTGACTGCATTCCGCTTCACTGTCTCATAAAAACACTTCCGAGATCTGGTTTGCTTGTCTCCCAAACCAGAAAACTCGCTAAGATTCGGTCGGAGATATTTGCACCGGCGGTTAATGCGTCTAATTAAAATTAAGACGAGTATTCATCTGCATTCCGATGTTTCGAACTGAACACACGCCGTCACGGAACAAAAGCGACTGCAACGTTCGTATCAACAAGGAGGCACTTGAATGTCATTGTTTCCAGTGAGAGTTCACACATCACCGAAGGTTCTTGGCATACTTTCGATTGAGTCGTTAAGCAAATTCTCTTTTTGTTTCGCACACATTTCGGCAACACCCGACGACGGCGTATCGTCCCAGATGTGTGACTGAGGGAGTTGTTGTTTTTTTTCGGTCACGTTTCACTGTCGGATGTCATTATCGGCTGCGCTGACCTTGGCCGTGACAAACTCATTTAAGCCAATGGACTACGATTGCGTGTGCTTTGGACGTTTCGCATGATGTATGTCCAAATGCTAAGCGGCTTAGTGACATCTATTGATGTGTTCACTTGATATTTCAGATAACGGCAGCTGCTCTTTGTTTGCCTCGTTTGCCTAATTTTTATGGCGGAGCCTTAAAGCTCGCTGCGGTCAACCTAGTTGCGTATCCGATACGAATGTGAAGTAGGGCGTTCAATAGTTTGCCGGTGAAAAGCGCGCGATAAGTAATCTCCGTCCTTAATCGTTAAGTTATTGATCAACCGGCAATTCGAATGAAATTCAACCCTAAACCCGCGGCAAGTCGGTGTGCTGGGCCAAGCTGCTTGCAACACACCTCTAGTGGTTACTTTTATTGAGTGGTTTACTGGCAGCGGCGTTGGAATTATCGATTTTCTATCTAATTGGTGTGATTACAGTTTTGTGAGCATTAGTCATTGTTTTGCTTTAGTGACGGGTGCAAGTGTGAAGGTCGCACCGTACTTGCTTCAGTGGTCATCTGGGCTCTGATATTTGCTGATAGCCTCTGTGACTCGCTTCGTTGTGCAGCGGACATTCGTTGAATTGGGAGTGTTGAAAAATTCCATCCGTAAGTTGTTTTTTCTGGTTAAAATTGTTCAGCGATGAGATAGTGCCCGACACACACGTGAGTCAATAGGTTAAGGGTTGGGTTCGTTTGATTTAAGCACTGCAGTTGATAGCTATGAAGTAATTAAAGTTGTGTGCCGACAGGTTGTTGAGGTGGAATAAGTGTTTGACTCCGTAAATGTTGTCACAGCTTTGAATATGAAATGACAATATTTTTTGGATACAATCTCGGGCTTGAATAAGAGTAATTAGATTAATGCATGTGACTTCGTAGTTCAATGGGAAAGTTGTTGACATGTGTGATGAAACGACACAAGTTGCTTTGCTTTTTTTGACAGTAGGCATGTCAAATCTTTCAAACATTATGCCAGTAATCATAAGTGGAAGATCAAAGTCTTACAACCGTGCTCAGTAATGTGATGCAAGTTGTCGGTTCAGCAATAGTTACGGAAACTTGTTTGTCAGGTCTAGAGTACACGTCGCGAGACTACATACGCACTGACTGAGAGGAACCCACGCGATAAAACAACTCACAATTATTTTCTGTAGCCAGCCGCAGTGTTCACAATAAAGACACTGATCCATTTTCTTCACGAAGGTCCTCCATTTACTTAGGCTAGGTAAAGTCTTAATCCACCAAAGTAAATAGCACTCAAGTGAAGAGTTCAAGACCTATACATTTCATAAACTTTGCTTCTATCTGCTTGTATTGATTCCATTCTCAAACGAAGGCTTCTATCTTCCTTCTCAATAAGTTCTTGACAACAATCTTTTCTTTTTTAGGGCCCGACTTGAGTCCCTTCAATCAATCAACTTAAACCTAGTTTACGCTCCCTCAACAAAGGATGTCATTGTCGTGTCATTGTTGAACATACCCACTCACGCGTCGTGTTGAAACTTTGAAAACTTTGTTTCAAAAACGGTGAAGATATCGCGGAAACTTTTCATAAAGTTCCAATTGTTTTTGGTCATCATTAAGTGCCTTCTCGATCACCTATGAATGAACAGCAAAAATGGATTCAATCAATTAATATGTATAGTCTCCAATTCGTGTTCATCCAGCAAAGTCTCCTAAAAACATCGCCGTCGTAGCTGGAAGTGTAACTGAAAACTCTTGTGTCCAATACGACACGAATTGCTTTTATTCGCAAAGACTTTGGATCGCATTTTGCATAAAGATCTTGACCTTCATGTTTTGTTGACACAAGAATTGAAGCCGGCAATCCACGCACAAAAGCCTACCTTCGTTGAATGGGTGTTTGAAATGAAGGCACAGTTCCGTTGCATGAACATACCCCTTTAATGGACAAATCTTCTCTTCTTACGTCGCAGTTTGGGTATATTTTGAAATGCATTTGACGGACACATCCTTTAGGCAGACAAACACTGATGACAAAATGTTTGTCCGCGTAAAGGTTTCACTGTCCAAACTTCAGATTTGAGACTAAAATAGAAATATCACTACTGTTGCTTTCTTCTTCTTCTTCTTCTTCTTTTTTTTCTTCTTCTTCTTCTTCTTCTTTTTCTTCTTCTTCTTGGGGCGCTACAGTCCGAGGTGGACCAAGGCCTCACTCAACATGCCTCTCCAGCCAGCACGATCTCTCGCCAGCTGTCTCCAGTTTCGCACACCGAGCCAGCCGAGGTCCCCCTTGATTTGTGTGCGCCACCTTGGACGCTGACGTCCTCTGTTGCGTTGTCTCACAGGCTCAGAGTCGAAGACCCTTCGGGCCGGAGCTAAGTTGTCCATACGCTCTACATGGCTAGCCATCTTAGGCGTTGGATCCGTAGACGCCTGGCCAGACTTATGTCGCTATACAGCTCATACAGTTCGTGGTTGAACCTTTTGCTCAAAATGCCATCAACGCAAACAGGACCAAAGACCGCGCGCAGAACTTTTCTCTCGAAAAGGGCAAGAGACTGTTCATCCGCTTGGGATATTATCCATGGCTCTGCGCCGTACAGCAGGACTGGGATGATTGCTTTCTTCTACTACTTTAAAATGATACATCCTTTTGGATGGTACTGCATTTATTAAAAATCAGCAATTTGTGATGAACTGGAGGAGAATTCGTGTATGAATGAACAACATAAAAAATAATGAAGGGTATGTTCATATTTGTGGGCGCCGTGTCGTAATGGGTAAGTGCGTCGACTACTACGCTCAAGGTCTTAGGTTCGAATCTCGAAAAAAACCTAACATTTTTTCACGGCTCCACCTCTTTTGAGTCCCTGACAATGCTCAAAGAGTATAACTGTTTTGATAAAGCTTCAAAATTTTGCCGTTCGGAGTCGGCATTAAACGGTAGATCCCCTCCACTCGTGAGAGAACAATAGCACGCACAACACGAGTGATTGCTGAAAAGCCAGGCCCAGGTCCACCTCGGACTGTAGCGCCGCCACTATTATTATTATTACCTTTTTTTTTTTTTTATAATTTGCGCGCGCAAAAGGGGTTACGAATACCCTTAAGTGTCCGGAATCAAGACACAGCACGGGCCGAAGGTATAGAGGGAGAAAGGGAAAGGAGGTACCTGTGCACATTGGTCTTAAATGTCTGTGGATTGTAGTGAGTGGGAACTATTAGGCTGGGAAGAGCATTCCATATTCGTGTGGTGCGGCTAAAAAACGACTCTCTAAACTTAACTGTGCGTCCGAAAACAGGCTTGAGGGTGAACTGATGGGCATTCCTGGCGAGACGAGTATTGCGGGTGAATTCATGGAGGGGAGGAATGCAATTGGCTAACTCACTTGAGCATCGTTTTTTAAAATAGCGATAAAACAATGACAAGGATGAGACATTACGGCGATGTTCGAGCGAGTCTATTGACTTCGCGATATTACTGTCTCCTATAAGTTTTATCGCCCGCTGTTGTATTCTATCAAGTAGGTGCAGGGAGGTCTTAGGAGCACCAGACCAGATATGAGCGTTATACTCAAGCTTGGGGCGAATGAAGGCCTTATAAATTGAAGCCAAATCAGAGGGGGTGAATCATCGTTTAAGGAAACCTAGACATTTCGCAGCATTATTGGCGACCTCGAATATGTGATCATTCCAACTAAGTGTTGAGTTGATACACATACCGAGGATGGAAAGTTTTCCGGTTTCTTCGATGCAAGTGCCATTCAGGGATAATGGCTGATTATTTTGGGATCGCTTGAGTGACAGTAGACAGCATTGAGTTTTGGAAGCATTAAATTCCACTCTATTGTTTTTACCCCAATTAAATATGCTGTCAAGGTCGGAATTTAATGTGCTTAACATACGCTGCCGCTCCAATTCTACGGCCGAAGGATAGGGTCGTGAGTCTTGGAACGAATATGAAAAGCTGAGAGTACTGTCATCAGCGAAGGAGTGGATTGGATTAGATTCTTCTAAAGGGTCGCATAGAACTTATCCGACTCAAGAGCTTGAGTTTGACTTAGTGTTGGACTTGGAAGTAGGAGCAAGAACACTATACTTGCACGGATAACAACATTCTGAAGTATTTCAAAATTCGTTTCTTAGTCTTTAAAAAATGTTAATTTATTGCAGATTATTGTAGATTTTAAGCTTTAAACATGGTTGAGGCTTATTTCTTTGAAGTGAACATGCAAGTCGCTTTACTAACGATGATAATGAAATCATTTTATAATTTTGATCTAAACTGCATAAGATTAATATAAACAACGTCTGCGTGCTTGCTGCTTGGAAAACCCACAGCTAATTAAATTAATTATCTTTGCGTGAGAAGTTTCCAGGAAAGTGTTACCTGAAATCTTCGATCTGGGAGAATAAGGTTTATATCATTCACGATCTCTATGCATTTTCTACAAACAGATTAATCGGTGTTTGAAAATTATAATTTTAATAATTTTTGTTAGTTTTTTGATGAATAAGACCCCTATTGTGAGTGTCGATAGTTGATCGATAAACGATAATTGTCGATAGTCGATTAGGTTTTTGTATTGTGCATGTCTAATTGCCGATCGACTTTTATCGTGACTTGTGGTCAACGTCAGAAAATTGCAAAAATAAACAGTTTCTTGTGATTTACATTTTTTGATTAACATTAATACTTGAACAATTCTTGTAAAAAATGAAAGCCGATGATATTTTCGAGTAAAATGTATGCATGGAAATGTCGATTCCTGAAATTATTTGCATACAGTGCCTCACAAAAGTATTCGGAATTATGTTTTTTTTCCCTGGATTTTAGTATTGTTAAACAACAAATAATTATTATAGTTATAATAAAAGAAACAGTTTTAATTCAACATTTATTCTCTGTTAACAAAAAATCAGAAAAAATAATGCATGTTTTCTGTCTGCAACAACAACAAAATGCAACAAACTAGGATCCAGGAAAAAACATAATTCCGAATATTTTTGTGAGGCACTGTATGTATATGAGTTGTTTGGGTCCGTGCCCCGTCGAGATTACAAGTGCATGTTTACATGAATTCATGAATGTCATAAGAAGAGCGTACGATTTTCCAAAATAAAGAGTGAGACTATTCCAGCCCATTTCTAGGATCATGCGAACACAGTCAAATTAATTCAAAGTTTCCAACTTTCAAATTGAATTGAATTGAAGAATTCGGGGTGTGTCAACACTATTACTGCGACCATAAGGATCTATTGTACCCCCTTCTTTTGATCTAGGATTTTAGTGCTGCCTTCAAAAATTTGACAACTTCTCTAGATGGGATTGAAAGTCTTTCCCTGTTACGTTTGTTTGGTTTGACATTTCAAATCTTTCTCGGAAAAGGCTTAGGCAGACGGTCAGTATGTGTTCCATAGTTTCTTTGGCCTGTCCACATCGCTTACAGATTTCTGTGCTGCTGAGATCCAGTTTGTGAAGGTGGTAGTTGCATGCCCCATGTCCTGTTATTGCTTCATATAACACTCTTAGGTATGCTTTATTAAGTTATAGAGCTTTTTCGGCTCGTTTGGGATTGTAATTTTGTTCCATGAACATTCTTGAGTGTTTAATCTCCCTCTAAGCTGTTCCAGAACTGATTCCTTTGTCTTATGATCCATTTGTGTAGATGTAAGTTTGTGTCCATGTTGTTGAAGCCATAAAGGGGTGAAGTCCCTGTAAAAGGTACCAGAACACCTTTCTTGGCTTGTATGTCAGCCTTTTCATTCCCTTCGTGGTTTTTATTGCCTGGCACCCAGATCAACTTTAACCTGTTGTTTCCTGCCACTTTGTTTAGTATTTTGTGACATACCCAGACAGCCTTTGAGTTGAATGTGTAGTTCTTTAGCACTTTAAGAACCGCTTGGCTGTCTGAAAATATATACATATTTTGATATTGGTGGGTTTTATAACTTCCAAAAGTAACAAAACTCATAATATGCATGACGTTATTCTCAATTCCATGATTCTTTGCTGACTGAAATCAAGCCAATCGATGCAACAAGCTATAGTCTATTCGTTTCCTAATCGACAATCGCAATAAGGGCCTAAGTGTTTACTTTCTATTACGCTCTCCAAAGACTAGAATTTCACAAACTCTAGAGACTCTAAAATGTGAAGGAACTTCAAAAGAAGTGTACACCTATGTGGTAACATATTTCAAACGATTCCAAAACTGCTTTGTCCACATTTTCGTACGTTGGGTTTTTTAAGTCTCGTTGCACTTTCACTTACACCACCATTTTCGATTGGACTGTTCACTCTGTGTATGATTTTGTCTTCCAGTTTGTGTTTTTCTAGTACAAGAAACCACGATTTTCTACACGTATGTATACTATTTCATAGGAACATACCAGGACAGGGTCTCGAAAAATCCATTGTGAAATGAGAATGTAAAATACCCAGAATTTGGGAATTCTCTTCAGAATTCGACTTATCAAAGTTGACGCCAAATAATCTGTTCGAGTTATCAAGATATTCGAGTATTCGAGTTATCGAGAACAAATTACATGTACATTTCAGTCTTGGCGGTATTGCCAACCAATTTCATTCGAGTTATCGAAGTTCGACTGTATTTGATGTTTTGAAGAGTTTTTTTATTTTCTAATAAAAAAAAAAAAGGAGAAAGAAGATTTGTTCAACTAGTAAAGAAGTAAATGTAAAAAAACACATCTCAAAAGTATTCCGAAACAAAATGCTGAACTTCTCTGGGTATTTCCATTTCAATAACGTTTTAATTCATGGTCATTGCATTTCAATTCTGTTAATTTATTCTTTGAATTTATTAGCTGAGCTCAAGCTTACTGCGAAGATATGTTTTTCTAAGAATACTTTGAAGTATTTCAATGAATTCTTCGCTTGGTTCCAACATTGTGAAAGGCAGGGACGAATTGTATTCGTTTTAGATTTCTGTTAAATAAAACATGAATCATTGAAGTTTTATCAAACGATATGAGTGAAGAAGCAGGAAAGTGGAATCTATTCAATTCTGTAGCACTGAGAGAAACTATCAGAATTTAGTGCTGCCTTGAGTAACTTCTTGACCTTGTCCGGGGTGCACCTGTGGCTCAACCAACAAGCACCTCTAGGTAGCAGGATCTTCCGCTTCTTCTTCTTCTTCTTAGGGCGCTACAGTCCGAGGTGAACCTGGGCCTCACTTAACATGCCTCTCCAGCCAGCACGATCTTTCGCCAGCTATCTCCAGTTTCGCACACCAAGCCGGCCGAGGTCCCCCTCGATTTGTGTGCGCCACCTTGGACGTGGACATCCTCTGTGGCGTTGTCCCACAGGCTCAGAGTCAAAGACTCTTCGGGCCGGAGCTAAGTTGTCCATACGCTCTACATGGCCAAGCCATCTTAGGCGTTGGATCCGTAGACGCCTGGCTAGACTCATGTCGCTGTACAGCCCATACAGTTCGTGGTTGAATCTTCTCCTCCAAATGCCATCAACGCAAACAGGACCAAAGATCGCGCGCAGAACTTTTCTCTCGAAAAGACCAAGAGACTGTTCATCCGCTTGGGATATTGTCCATGCCTCTGCGCCATAAAGCAGGGTTGGGATGATCAAGGTCTTGTATAGAGTCAGCTTGGTCTTCCGAGAGAGGGCTCTACTACTCAATTGCCTTTTGAGCCCAAAAAAACAGCGGTTGGCAAGAGTTATTCTGCGTTTGATCTCGGTACTGATGTTGTTTGTACTGTTAACCGCGGAGCCAAGGTAGACGAAGTCCTTTACTACCTCAAAGTTATAGCTGCCTATGGTGACGTTCTGGCCAAGTCGTCGATGTTGTGCGTCCTTTCTCGATGACAGCATATACTTTGTTTTGCCCTCGTTTACCGCCAGACCCATTTAGGCCGCTTCCGTTTCAATGCCAGCAAACGCATCATTGACGGCTCGCTGTGTTCTCCCAATCACGTCAATGTCATCCGCGTAAGCTAGCAGTTGAACGGATTTTTGGAAGATCGTGCCTCTTGTGTTGGCCAGTGAGTTTTGCACGATCTTTTCAAGAACGATGTTAAAGAAATCACATGACAGCGCGTCGCCTTGTCTAAAACCTTTTTTGACATTAAAGGTCTCGGTGAGTTCGTTACCGACCTCGATGGAGCAGCGAGAGTTCTCCATCGTCATCCTGCTCAGTCTGACGAGTTTGGCAGGAATGTCAAAACTAGACATGGCGCTGTATAGCTCGTCTCTATGCACGCTGTCATATGCGGCCTTTAAATCGACAAATAGATGGTGTGTGTCGATCTGCATTTCCTGGGTCTTCTCCAGGATCTGCCGCAGTGTGAAAATTTGATCGATGGTGGACTTCCCGGGCCTGAAACCACACTGATAAGGACCTATCAGTTTGTCCACGAATGGTTTCAGGCGTTCACACAAAACGGCAGAGAAGATTTTATAGGCGATCTATAATCTATAATCTATAATCTTCCGCTAGCTGTCTTCAATTCCCCTCTCCAATTTAGTTAAGGTTCCTCTCCACTTGTGTGCACCACCTCAAACTACGTTGGTCAGCGAGTTTTGCAAAATCATTTTCTATCGTCATCCTGCACAGTCCAACTAGTTTGACAGGACAAAGACATGGCGCTGTATAGCTCATCTCTATGAACCCTGTCATATTTGGCCTTGAAATAGACTAACAGGTGGTGAGTGTTCATCTGCATTTCTTCGGACTTTTCCAGGATCGGCCGCAGTGTGAAGATCTGGTCTTTTTTGTGGAATTTCCTGACCTGAAACCACACTAATAAGGACTAACCAGATTGTTGATTAACGGTTTCAGGGTTCACACGAAACGGCAGAGAACATCTTATGCGCAATGTTAAGGAGACTGGTCCCTCGATGGCACAGTTGAAGGGGTCTCCTTTCTTGTGGATTAGAACCTTGGTTCATCCTAATCTCTAGCGTCATCTAAGAAATTGGAAATTGGTTGGAAGTGTTAAATCAAACTTTCAGTCAGCATTCGGAACGACGTAATAGGTTCATTTGACAAATGTAGGGTACGTTTTGGTTCAATTTCCTTATAAAAAATTTGTATTAGGGAAAATGTTTATCATAAAATAACTACTGTGGTTAAAATTTGATCGAATAATCTTACATTCGTCTATTGACTTCTGTTGACTTTTATGCGAAACTCCAAAATTGGCATTGAATGTCTTTCGTTACTTCTCCTGATTGGAATTGTCAATTAGATTCGAACACTGCTCGTTACATTCTGGTCTTCTAACATCTCCTCTCGATTTAGCTTTTTGAAAAATGTGCGCTACTCCCTTATCACATTCTTCTAATGGCACGTGATTTGACTACACTTATGATAGCAGTTTTGGCATTCGTCCTCAAAGAGAAGTAAAATTTTCGGTCTCCAATGAAACTTCCTCATTAGTTTCAAGTTTTCACGCGCATCGCCTTCTAAATTGAAGTGCCAAGTAGGGATGCAAACCGATACATCGCCGATACATCGACGGCAAAATTGTCAAACATCGACATCGTTCATTCATTTCGTTAAACATTCCCAAAATGTGTTATATATAAAATGTGCTTGTATTCTTGTAATAATAATGGGGTGTAGTCTTTTACACCTACACCTGCTAGAGATGCGCAATACAATGTAACTTTTTGCATATCTTAGCCTCTCCTTTTTTAATATCCTACTCCGAACCTCCAAGTGGTTTACTTTGGGCATCGAGCAACCCTGAAGGAGACCGGGTATACAACTCCTATGGAACTGTGGGCTAATTGGAGAGGGCTCATGTTTCGTCATGTATTGGCTGGATGCGTAAGCATGGCAGACCTTGTGTCAACAGCCAAACTAGCACCTGTTCACCAACGGGGTGCGGCTGGGAACGGGTGTCGGTCTTTGAGCAAGCGACTCGATATATAAACGTGCATGAAGGGCCCGCTCGGGAACCCAAATCCCGAATCGTAGAATCCTCCAACGTTACTTTGGGTTTTTCGTTGGCCCGATAAGCCACAAAGTAAAAATTCAATCATCAACGAAACGGAAGACGGAGAAGGTTTTTGGGTTGAAACTGGTACGACTAGTATGTTTTGTTGTTTAGGTATAGTACATCGTAAATATAGCCAACAATTCGTGTGATGTAGAACATAAATAAAACATCGGAAAAACATCGATGTATCGTTGTTGATACCGATGTTTTTTTAACATCGATGTTTGTCCTGGAACTATCGATGTTTCAAACATCGATGTTTTTAAGAACGATGTTTGCATCCCTAGTGCCAAGACAACATTGCTTAAAATAAATTTGATTTTCTTCGTTGCAATGGTATTTTAGAAGACGTACATTTATTTTTTAATCGTTAAATAACAAATCTAGATAGGCATTTACCTCTTAAAATATATTAAATACTAACTAAACACGTAAACAGAGAACAAAAAAGCACCCAACTTTTGTAGCTATTATCTTTCCTTTACCGAGATTAGATTCCATTCAAAAGTATTGAAGGCATGTCAGATTACATTGAAACTGCTAAATACTTTACCACAACCATAGGCATGTAGGCCAACTGCGTAGTATGAATTTACCACAAATTTGTAATCAACAAACATGAAATTTGTTATTTTATCAACTTTCTACAAAATAGCTCGACGTGATTGGATGTCCAAGGAAAAGAGAGTATAAATGTCGATAATGCAGTGTCATCCAACAAGAGGTGTGATTTTAAATCAATTGAAAAACGCAACATTTTGAATGAAAAGTGGGAATATTTCTTTTTCAAGATCAAGAGCAAACTCTGAGGTAATCGCTCACTTATTGAGTAGCTTGAATATCCATCCATCCGAGCTGGTATTGATTGATTCCTACTTTGAATAGTGCTTTTTCGATATCGAGAAAGGCGCCTATAAATGCTGACAAGTCTTTAAAAACATCAAATCGTGCAACAGGGTTAGGTAGGTTAGGGAGTGTGATGTTGAAACATAATTTCCACTGGGAGGCCATAGGGCCGATTGTGAATCGTGCAACAAACTCAGTTTAAAAGCAGATACTCATGTCCGTCCGTTTGTTTATAAATCCTTTATTAAAGTTTTCATCAATTCGAAACAACGTTCTTCTATCTTTCTTCGTAGTGATCCTAGGGCTCATTATCTGCCGGTATCTGCATGCAGTTATGAGGTTAGCGTTCCTGGACTTCCTCAACATACCAGTTGCTTCATTACCTCCTCTAAGAAGCACAGAAATGTAAAAAGAACTTCAATCTCACTTACATTCTGGTACGTTCTTCCGCATAACGAAAGTACACATAAAGTGAAATGGAAACCTCTCGCTTAGTTGGGGCTTTAAATGCTTGTAACGTAACCAGAAACCTTCAGTACATGACACTGCACGTCGCCTGCAATATTCATGCGATACTGTGGTTTAAGTACATAAATTGGTTTTATTTTCAAAGTCTCACACCGACATGCCTCGTTCACGGTTGAATGGATTTCGTTGAGTATTGTGCGTTTGATGTATGTGGCCGATTCACACATGTGAAGAGTACTTCAAGTTTCTACTTAAGTTCTTCTGATGACCATTAACCAGACGATATCTTGACAGTTTCCAATTGATTTAAACCGTTTGTTAGTTGATACCTGATACTGGTGATGTTTCTGAGATTTCATAGAAGCTGCATTCAGAGTTTGATTTGAAGAATCATTTCAAAGTCAGTAAGGAACTAGGAGAGATTTTTAGTTTCAAATTCAGGAAAATTTGCATCGCAACATCAAAAAATCGTTGCGTCGCATCACATAGGCAGTGATGCTTGCGTGATGCGCATTTTGTTGACGTTTACGAACTCAGCCAGAGTCTACCTGTCTGATGCAACATCAGAACTAGGACAGTGGTTATTATGGGGGATGGCCAAATTGGTTGCGTATTCGCCTGTGCCCAGGATTATTCCTTCAATTCTTGCGGTATCTGTCGTCTAAAGGATTCGGTTGTTCTAGCCAAATTATAAACTGGTCACGTTTTCCTGGATGTTGTACGGTTATTTAAATTTAAATTAAAATGAGCTGATATCCATCAATAAATTGAAATCCGAAAAAGTCTACGTCTACAGTTTGTTGTTAAGACAAGAATCTTAAAGCACTAACTCTATTACCTGTTTGATAAGAACCGAAAAATGTAGTTTTTTTTACCAAAAGCACGTCACATTGTTTTGCCTCTTTCATTCATTTTCACGATTAACCACTTTGGCTGATGGCAGTTCAGATCAGATCAGATGTAGATACGGTTGGTATTTGGCAAAGTAAATGACAACTTCTACACCAAAACCGCAACAGTTCCCTATCAGAGGCTATAAACGATTTGTAAGCAATCTTAATCCACCTTTCCCAACCCCCTGCTGGGTGTTGTTTGCGAAGAGAAAACAATTGAAATCTCGCTGGGCTTCAAGCCTTGATCTTGATTAGAACGCGCACACGGCTGATTGCGATCTGAGTGCAGCACTTGAAGTGCTATTTTGGTTTAATCGAAGGAGCTCGTTCAATTGCCGAGATAACCCTATCGTATGTGGAATTTAAATAAATTAAAATGTTTACTATTTGATCAGGGATCGCTGGTGGCAGTTCCAGTCTCGATGGCAGCTGAGAGTGGTCTGTTTTGTGTGCACTGAAGTTACCTGCTTTTTTTTAATTTGTTTAAGTATTTATTGAGATATTTTTAAGTGAAGTACAATACTCGTACATCAATTAACAGGTTAGTTTTTGGAATTAGTGAAGATTTAAGAACTGACATGAAACTGTGAATATTTATTGTTTTTCCCTGTATGGAACTGACTCGGAATACACAACTGATCTCCCTGAGTACTCTTTTACTCTTTTGGTATATTTTCGGTGAAATAAGTTTTATAAGTGAGGTTAAGTGATAAATGTTAAGAAATGTTTAACAAAATTCCTAAAAAAATATAAAGTCTGTCGAGTACTGGGCACTAAATATTAGGTTAGGTTGTTGCGGCTTTCTTTTGTACCCTAACCTACACAGCCTGTTCAATTTACGACGAAACTGGCTTAAGTTAGCAGTCAACTCCAACGCCATATCTGAGTCATTTATTAAAACTTTGTGGACACGGCTGGATGGCGCAGTTGGTTAAGTGCCTGCCCCAAGTTCGAGGGGTCCCAGGTTCGATTCCGAAATCGGTCCAGTCACCATTTGCCGTTGGGATCAAATTAACGGCACTGGAGCACGTTGCAACCTGGCAGTACAATGGACCAGTTTTGAGCCTGAGTGCTCCAGTAGTGTTTCTAAAATCCTCCAAAAGAAAAAAAAAAAAAACTTTGTAGACAAATCGTTCATCTATCGGCACAAATTTTGCAGCGTTCTCAGTGTTCTGTCAGTTAAGACATTGTCACCAAACGTTCAATGTGTCAGTCTGTGGAAAACACAAACTGCTCAAAAAACATTCAAATTGATGAAAAACGTTTACAGTGAACAGTATAGTATACAGTGATAATAGTGAAGACCTTGACGACGATGAACGCTCACCAAAGTCGAGAACCTCAAAGAATGTATAAAACTTTGACTCACTTCTCAACGGTCAGAAAAATTCTTCGCTCTGAATGTGTATCTACGAACCTTGAGGAGTTTGAGGAGATGACTGACATTCCTTAGAGTGTGATCCATTATATTCTTTCCGAGGATTTGGGAAAGAAAAATATTTGGGCGCGATTGTGAAACTCTCTTACAGAGAAGCCAGTTCCAAAAAAAAAACTCCGCATTCCTATCATAACTGGCGATGAAACGTGATGCTTCCAATACGAGCCACTTACCAATAGATAGAGTGCCAGAAGTGCCAGAAATCAGCAGAAGATTTTCCGATGCAGAAGAGTCAAAACAAGCCGATGCTTTTCCCGTAAGGAATTGGTCACAAGGTCAGACTGTAAATGCTCAGTATTATTTTTGTGTTCTCTAGATATTGTGGGACAGCATTTTTCGTGTTCGACCGGAGTACAAGAAAGTTTGCTGTTGGTTCTTATTGCATACATCGTCGCACAAAGCCCTTATTGTACGTGAGTTTTTGGTCAAAATAAGCACCACAACGCTTGACCAGCCGCCGTACCCGCCCCCTAGGGCAAGAAGAAAGAAAAGAATCCAATTTTTTTTAGGTGAGGCTACCAATGTTTCCACACAAAGTTGATTGCTGTTCCCTTCTTTTAGATAACCTACTTTGTCGCTTTTCCTGAATTCCAATCCTTTAATTCTCAACTTTTCTCGTTGTAGTTTACTAAAACCTTAATCGTATCTATGAGGCTACAGTTTAGTTTCAACTTAGGCTGCATTTAATATTTTTCCTTCAGTTTGTGGGTCCTTTACAGTTCTACTCCCCAAATTGTATTAAAATTAGCTTTAACTGATGCTAGACAACATTATTTAGAACATTTATTATGCCGAATGTAAATTCCGTCTTATTCTAACTTCTCAAGATGTTCTAACTGTTTACTCATATGTAATCCACTTATTTCATATTTTATATCTTCGCAATTCTCTATGCATCCGCGTAAACTCGATAAATAATCTTTATAGGAAGCAATAGGGAATGTTGCTCGTTTTTACCAGAATAAACTTTAAATAGGTCTTTGATAAAATGATTGACTATCAGCGTCGGCAAAGTACCATCCTTGAGAACGAGTTTGCGTTTGATTTCATTATCACAATGAAATTATATCAAATTCCTTACTATTTCCAAGTCAATGCTTCGGGAAATCGTAAATGCGTAAATGCTTTTGCCTCGATTTATCGCCAGTTCCTAATTGTGAAGTGCTTGCTGGTGTTTTCAGGCGAATGGAGTGGTCTTTGTTCATAGATTTACATGGAATGGCGGTTTTATTTTCAATGACTCCCAAGAGCTGGCGATACAAAGTAAAAATGTGATGCAAAGAACCACCTATAAAGGCCGTACGGAAACTTTAAAGAACTGAAACTACCAGGGGAATATACATGAATGAATATAAACGCTTCGATTAATTCCCTCACTTTTGTCTACTTATTCGGGAGCGAAATGAATCGCTTTCGTATGTAAATGTCAGTTGACAGTTGAATTCTCCTTAAGCAATTATCAACACCTTGAAATGTAACGATGTTTCTGGTTACTGTTCGTTTGGTTTTGGGATACGCTTAAGTACGGCTATTATAGTTGACAGTGTTTTTTATTTTAAATTCGAGAACTCGTAGGCACCTTTAGTGGTCGATGGTTTTAGCCATTCACTTAGACAGCCAACAATAGATTAGGAAAAGTTTACGCTGAGTTAGAATTTTGTAGGAATTATGTAATGTAAAGCAGACTAAGTTAGAGGTGTCTGCTCACACCATATAAGCACACATTTTAGAATGAGTTAAGGATGTGTTGGAGGAGAAATGAAAGAAGAGGAAGATATGCAGTGAAAAACTATTTCGAATAACAGTGTCGTTGGAAAGTGGCCTTGGCCCGAGGTATAGGAAGTCCTTTACTGTCTCAAAGTTTTAGCTACTCGTATGTATTATGACACTCTGGCCAAGTCATCGATGTTGTGAGTTCTTTCTCAAAGACAATATGTCAATATCATTTACCACCAGACCCATTTTATTTGCTTCCGTTTCAATACCAGCAAAAGCTTCATTTGAAAGCTCGCTGTGTACGAGCAATCACATCAATGTCATCCGCGTATGCCAGCAATTGCACGAACTTTTGGAAAAACATTCCTCTGATGTTGACCAGTGACAACCAGTGGTTGTCTATTATCAGGTGCAATGTCTTGTAATTCCGTTGGAAATATAGAGGCGACCGCATTTGACTTAGACACAATTTGACTTAGAATTCTGTCAAATTTCTCCAAATCCTTTTTATTCAATGCAAAAGCACTATTCACTTTACTTTAAGAGCCATCTCTTAAAATTGAATTCCAATATTCTGTGGTCACGATGGTTCACTTAAAAAAGTTGAACGTATTACAGCAGTCAGCCTTCTGGAGTTTGCTTGGTTAGAGAAGGAAAGAATCGGCACTAAAAAGCCACAGGGGTGATTTTGCAAAGGTGTTTCGCTGGTGCAACTTGTGCAACTTGTGAAACCCAACGATTTTTGGACCTCGTTTTAAAGCATTTTCAAAATTACTTATTTTAAAAAATAAAAAAAAAAAAAAAAAACTAAAAAGAAAATTAGGATGAGAGGTTGGATCAAGTCCAAACACTCGCCTGGTTGCGCTTGGGCATAGCTCCTGATGAGTTAGAGTCGATGGCGGAGGATCGAGTGGCCTGGAGATCTCTCGTGCATGCATTGCCCCCGCGACCCCTTTAGTGGAACATACGGGTCATTGAAAATGAGATGAGATGAGATGAGAAAAATTATTAAGAATTCGAGACACTCGGTGCGCCGATATAGTTCGCAATTGTAGGATTGTGCGCCAATTCAAGGAGACCTTCTTCATTGGAACAGTAGAAAATCCTGTTATGATTGCCCCCTTCTTGATGGAACACGTTTCTGTTCCTATTTAACAGTTCTAGCCACTTCTTGTCGATCCCCAGCTTCAACTGGTATAGTGGATTTTAGTAAAGAGCCTAATTAAGTGTTTAGCCATACGGCAGCAGTTTATAATGGATGATTTCTTTTCAATTGCACCAAACACGTAGGAATATCTTTTTGGCCGTTAGTCCCTGTTTTGAAATCGTCTGGGAAGCCTCGCTGGTCCAGGACCATGACCTTTGGCTTTATGGGTTGTCGCATGTGACCCACTTTTCTTTACTGGTAATCATCATCGATTTAGGATCGATTTGCGTCTTCTTGTCTTTTCTTGTGGTGGTCTTAGTTTTTTAGTAAATCCAGCCTTCTTAAAATTGGACGATTTTGTGGTTGATTTTCAAATCCTGACCGATGATACGACTACTCCCATGCCGGTTTTCCAGAACTTAAACGTTTACCACAACGGAATCGCCTCTACGATTCGAATTCAAGATTCAAGATTACGTTCGTAGACTTCACATATTTGCTTGGTTGCTTGCTTTACGTTTTTATTTGCAGGTAGAGAAAATGTCAACGATAGTAAATTTCTTACTTTTGAGACTGTCATCTTTAATACGTTATAGCTTGAAACCGGTTTAATTAATGTGCTGTCAAAGTGACATTTTTAATGCACACTCACACCTTTCCAAAGAGTAAGCGTGCACCGATGCGCTGACTAATTTACGTGATATACAGTCAGCGTCAAAAATGAGCGTATAGTCAGTTATCTGCTGAAAGTTTATCCACTAAATTAATCACTTGAATAAGCTTGGACAGATTCGATGAATTTAAAGCTTAGAGATTAAAGCTCCTAAGTCGTACCTTATATACTGAATACTGTGTTTTATTTAGCATAAGCCTCAACGTAAAACAATTCAGAAGAGAAAAGTGCTAAAAACATCAGTCGAAAGTTAGTGTACATATGGTTGTGTCAATGATTGTAAGACACGTCGTTTTTATTAAACATTTGTAGGAACATTTAGACCGGCAGATAAGAAAACATTGGTAAAAGCATACAAAGGACGATTTCTTTCCAATAACATTTTTATTGGTAGGCGTTCACTCATTTCTAACGCTTGTTGTTGGGCCTTTTTTCGTTTGAATTAAAGTAACTGTTTTATGTTTACTGTTATGTTATATTAAATATAACGTTCTTTAAAGTATATTTTTAGTTTTCAATGACTTGCGTAAATCATTCCGGTCGATTTTAATTCAGGGGATAAACTTTCAGCTAATGACTGTTCGTTTACTTTTGAGGCTGACTGTAAAGACACTTAATGATTAAATACGAAATAAGCTCTTAGCCAACCAAAAAACTACTCGTATTATGTACAATAATTAAAAGCAGAAATTCTGTACCCTTCTCTTCATCTACAGTCACTTCTCTCACTAGATACCCTTGTACACTCAGCCTGAACTCACTTTGCAACTCACCGTAATTCACAAAAAGTCAAAATTGGATTATCTTAATAAGTGCTTGAAACTATTTTGGACCGTTCATAAGTGTGTGGGTAGAATTTCACAGATATCAGCTTATCTGGAGTCAACTCCTAGGCAGTTATTATTAACCAATTTATCAAGCACTCATATCTGTTTACAAAACAACCGAAACAACACTTCCAACCTTATCAGTCCCCCCCACAAAGATCAGCCATGGCGACGCATAACTCATTTTCCATTTTTCTTTCAGATGAAACAACATTGATCCAAGTCGAGATATCTTGCAAAACACTGTTTATCTGAACCGCTGACGAATTAATTCCGAGACACTCCGTACAAAACCGCAGCTCACTTAATCACAACCCGAGCAATCAACGAGAGCAGACATGTGTTGCAAGTGCTGCAGCGTGACCCAGCGAAAGCTGTGGGTATTTGGCGTGGGAAGCTTGCTCCTGCTGTTGGGCGTAGTTTTGGTCGTCATTTGGCCAGACATGTCTGTCCGCATTGTGCAGTCGGTAAGTGGCTCGCCTTCGGTCTGATTTTCATTTCCTGACGACAATTTCTCTTCCAGTCGCTTGTAATCAGAAAAGGAACGAGTAACTACGATAATTGGGTAGTGTCACCTATCCCCGTGTACACACGATTCACTCTGTTCAACTGGACGAATCCGCATGAGATACGAAACCCGAACGTGAAGCCGAACTTCGTTGAAATGGGTCCGTACGTGTTCCTCGAGAAGGATGTCAAGGAGGATCTGGACTTCCACGACAACTACACAGTCTCGTACTTCGAAAAGAAGACTTGGCACTTTGTACCTGAAATGTCAAATGGATCACTGGATGACATGGTCACAGCCGCCCATGTGATAACAGCTGTAAGTTCAAAGATTTCTGATCGCCCACGAGTTCTCAAATCGTTTTCTCTCACTCCCCTGATACACACACGAGCCCTCAAATCATTTTCTCTCATTCCCCAGAGCGTTGCTGATATGATGCGTGACAGGAACAACTACATCAAGAAGGTGATCAACTTTGTTTTCAAAACAGAAGGCGGACAACTTGTGACGACAAAAACAGCCGGTGAGTGGATCTTCGAGGGTTACCAGGACAGACTGGTGGACTTCCTCAGACTGTTCAACACATCCGCGATCCATGTGCCGTACACGAAATTCGGTTGGCTGGTGGACCGCAACGGCTCGAAGGAGTACGACGGACGCTTCATGATAAACACCGGAGCCGATGACATTTACAAACTCGGAAAACTAACCCACTGGAACCGCAATCCATCGAACGGCTTCTATCCAGGGGAGTGTGGACGAGTGAACGGAAGTATGGGCGATCTCTTCCCACCAAACATGGACACCACTGAGGACATCACGATCTACGCCCCCGATACGTGCCGCTTCTTGAACCTGGCCCCTGGCCAACCATCGAGTCATCATGGCCTGGACGGTTTCGAGTGGTTGGGCACCATTGATACCCTGGACAGTGGCGAAAACAACCCAGACCAGAAGTGCTTCTGTAACCCGAAGGAGGAAGAATGTCCGAAGACTGGAGTTGTGGACTGCCGAAAGTGCCGCGACAATGCCCCAATCTACGCATCGTTCCCGCACTTTTACCTTGCCGATCGAAGCTACGTGGATGCTGTGACTGGTCTGAATCCCACGGAGGAGAAGCATCGTTTTAGGTTCTCGATTGAGCCAATCATGGGAATTCCACTGCAAATACACGCACGTGTTCAGATCAATTTACTGATCCAGCCTGACGATGTTTTTGAGTAAGACTTTCTTGTTGTTGATCGCTGAGAAATAGATTTGATTGTGTTCTGCTTTCAGCATCTACAAGGGCGTGCCGAAGGTTTTGATGCCAATGTTCTTCTTCGAGCAAGTTGCTGAACTGGATGAACGACTGGCCAAGAAAGCAAAGGTAGGTTAAGGGAGTTGAGAAGAATTTATTAAGTTTGCTGTGGGGCCATTCATGATAGATTATTGTGATTTGTGCTCTGTTTGCTTGGCTACTCTTGTTGCCTCCGACTAAATGTTGCTGCCAAATCGTCTTCTTCTTGTGGGACTACAGTTTGTGGTGCACCTGGGTCTACAGTAACAGCCCTCTCCAGCTAGCACAATATTTCGCTAGCTGAGCAGAAAAATTGGGTTGAGGTCCCTTTCCTTTTGTGTGCGCAATCTTACGAAGGTAGGTTGAAGTTGGTTAATGAACTACTTAGTCCTGTGCTAGTTCACTGCGCTGTCATGCGGGTTGCCTATAGGCTAACCCGTTTGTCAACTTGTGGCAAATCTTTTGAAGCTTTCTATGAAGCGCAGTTGATTACTGATTGATCATCTCACTAAGGTCTCAAGTGTTGTCGATGAAGAAGCCTCCTAAATGCGGGCTTGTGCAGAGGAGGTGTAGAACATTTTCCACTTCTTCTTCGTTCCGACAGCTGCTACAGAAGCCACATAGTGCACAGAGACCTGGGATGACGTCTATCGTAGTGCAATCGGCACTATCAAGAGAAATCAAATTATTACATCGTTCGAGATCGAGTAGATAAATTTAGAGATGTGACACGTTGTGGCTTTTACCCATCTGCTTTTGTAACAATAGCCTACACGTGACAAGTGGCATGCCTAGACTATAAACTTCATCTGATAGTGGTAGTGTGGTTGTATGCTTGGCAAGTTCATCCGTTTTGCAGTTCCCTGAGACGTCTCTGTGGCTTGGAATCCTCCTTTTTCTTCTTCTTAGGGCGCTACAGTCCGTTGTGGACCTGGAAGTTAGATCAGGAAATTTGAAAACATTTATAATGGAATAGTCGCTGAACCTTGCTTTAACCAACAAATCTTTTAAGACAGCACGATCCTTCGCTGCTTTCAACTGCGCACACCAAGCTAGTTGTGGTCTTTCCCCAAGTGGGTGCTTCACCTTAAAATTGGACGCCATCTGTTGTGTTGTCACGCAGGCTAAGATTGGAAGATGTTCTGTATCTAATTATTTCTATCATCATCCTTCATCCTTAAAGCAACATCGATACTTCTCGATTGTTTCTCTTAACTTCAACTGAAAATATGAGGTATCGAAATATTCTCCAATCTTTTTCATTTGTCCAGCAGTTCCCTCTGATGGCCAGGGACAATTTCTTTTTTAAATCATTTTAATAACGAAGGAAGTCTACTTAAAGTGAAGTACCTGTCTGCTCTGTAACTTGAAAACTTGTACGACTGGATGGCACAGTTGGTTAAGTGCCTGCCCCAAATTAGAGTGGTTCCAGGTTCGAATCCCAGTGAAATCGAATCTGGTCCAGTCATCATTTGCCGTTGGGATCAAATTAACGGCACTGGAGTAGGTTGCTACCTGGAAGTACAATGGACAAGTTTTAAGTCTGAGTGCTCCAGTGTAGAGTTTCAAAAAATCCTCCAAAAAGAAGAAAAGTCTTGAAAACATAGACAATGTCTGTTGTCATTTACTAGAAATCCATGGTACTGCTGGTGCAAGAGGTGGTTGTCTAAAACATAACTGCATCCACATAACACATCTAAATGAGTCCACACCCAAAATTGCTATTTCTTACGACTCCTTCTTCTTCTTGTGGTGCTACAGTCCAGGTGGACCTGGGCATCAATCATATGAGGTGACAGAACAATTAAAAATAAAGTTATTTCATTTCTTACAGATGGGAATCAACCTCAGAGACTACGGCATGTACTTTGGCTACGGCTTAATTGGATTAGGTGCACTGATCGACATCATCGGCATCATCCTCACCATCACCAATAACTGGAAGCGTTCATCCGATGACGACGAAGAGCTACTGAGCAACTAGAATTTAAGAATCTTGCTTCCCATTTGCGTTGGCCAAACTACGATCTCACACCAAAACTCCAACAAAGATGCTGACGAAGCAGACGAACAACAACTCGAACATTACGACAACGCCTCACTGACACTGACCCCCGAAGCATCCGAGACAATATCATGAGAAACGTTCAATTGTCTTCCATCCGCGACGACACATTGGATGCCTTTCCTTTGATCCAAAGACAAATCCACAATGATTCTAATCACGAGTGAAAATTAACTGTATTTTCCTTCGTTCATTTTTTTTTTAAATCAGTTAACTAACCCAGCATCAAGTGCCACTTTGTAACAAAGACAACACATTAGGAATTAAAAACACTTAACAATAAAAAAGAAAAACAAATTAGGTCTAGTTAAGAGCGTGGGTTTTTGTAAAAATCAAAAGAATTTAGCAAGTTCCCGGTGGGTGCACAAGAACCGCACGGGAATCCATTGAGCAGACATTGTAGTTCATTCAATGCCAAATGTGGATTGATATTCATGCGTTCTCTAAGACATTCCTACAAGTACAGGGACTTATGCAATAATCAATATTCTCGAGATAAAACACAGATCCATTTGGAAACCAACGTATTAGTGTGTAAGCTTCATGGTTAACAATTAGGATTAAACTAACCGTGTGACGCTAAAAATGCCGCGAGTGTCTTGAAATGCCTAACAAGATGCATTTGTTATTTCATTTTATTCTTAGTTCACTTTACACATACGTAGGCGATAGTTGTAACTTAATTTTAACTCCAAGTAGGTGTGGAATCGCGCTCATATACATACGTGTGTTTTGTATATATTAAAGTTAACTAAATAGACAAATACGTAGGACGAATTGTTACACGAAGTCATTCAACTTATTGTATATTTTTTTATATGAGGACAATAAATTCCAAGAAACCAAAATGTTGATTAAACGAGGGGGTTTTATTTTCGCTTCTTTTTTTTCAGGGGAATTTTTAGGTTAAATCCGAATTCATCGAGTCGTATAGTGTAATCGACTTGAGGCAGGAGTACTCTGGGACATGTTTCGAATGAAATCGAATGAAAACAGCGAGCAATTAAATACTTTTCCACACGCAACATGTGCGAATAACAAAGATTCAGAAGCGACTCAAAGAGATCCAACCAAATTTAGAGGGATTAGAAAAAGTAGTGAATTACATTAAGTCGCTACTTAACCAGAAATTGTATATTATCAGTGGATCTTCCCCGGAAGCTGTCTGCAGCAGCGAATATTTAAGGGACAACTAAAATTCAGTTAAAATGAACGGACGGATTTGGCAGAGAGATCAAAACTATACATGACGTTTTTTTTTTGTCTATACGCGTTATCATACGCGGGTTTGAAAACGACGAATTGATTGTGAATGTCGATCTGCATTTTTGGATATTTTTCAGGATCAAACGACGTGTGAAAATTTCGTTTGTCGTGGACTTTCCTGGTTTCCAACCACATTGACTGATGGGAAACAATTTCAGACGTTTACACAAAATGGCGGAGAGGATCTGTTAAGACGATTATTGGAGCAATCATAGAGTTGAGTTGTGGATCGGGAAAACAATTCATCGAGAATGCTCCTCCGATCACATCTTGCAAATGAGCTGCCAAATCCTTCCCGCAGTTTTGTTTGACTTCAGTTTCGGTACCTTGACTCCGACTAGATCGAAGGAGCGAAATTTCCGTCTATCATCGGACACAGTGAGGGGAACAGTCAACAAGACTGTTGAAGAACTCTTATGGTTTCTGGTTAAAAAGTCAGTATCAGAACTTGCAATTGCCAACAGGTCATGAAAAAAAAAGTCCGTGGTTGGGCGCCAGAACTTGCAATTGCCAACAGGTCATGAAAAAAAAGTCCGTGGTTGGGCGCCATTTCCTTTATTTTTGACAAACACTGAAAATGGCGCCCAACCACGGACTTTTTTTTTCATGACCTGTTGGCAATTGCAAGTTCTGATACGCGATGTGAAAGGTGTAATATGACTGTCTTGTTCAACTATTTTTAATGTTTAAATATTGCTGGCAAGGTAGGGCGCATGCACCAGCTCATCTGTAAGATTTGGTCGGAGTAGAATCTCTCTCTCTCATGCCCGATGAGTAGAATCTCAGTATCATTTGCCCGATCCACAAGAAAGGAGACCCCTTTGACTGCGCCAACTATCGGGAGATAAGTCTCCTTAACATCGCCTACAAAATCTTCTCTGCCGTTTTGTGTGAACGCCTGAAACCATTCGTGAACAAACTGATAGGTCCCTATCAGTGTGGTTTCAGGCCCGGGAAGTCCACCATCGATCAAATTTTCACACTGCGGCAGATCCTGGAGAAGACCCAGGAAATGCAGATCGACACACACCATCTATTTGTCGATTTCAAGGCCGCATATGACAGCGTGTATAGAGACGAGCTATACAGCGCCATGTCTAGTTTTGACATTCCTGCCAAACTCGTCAGACTGAGCAGGATGACGATGGAGAACTCTCGCTGCTCCATCAAGGTCGGTAACGAAACCACCGAGACCTTCAATGTCAAAAAAGGTTTTAGACAAGGCGACGCGCTGTCATGTGATTTCTTTAACATCGTTCTTGAGAAGATCGTGCAAAACTCACTGGCCAACACAAGAGGCACGATCTTCCAAAAGTCTGTTCAACTGCTAGCCTACGCGGATGACATTGACGTGATTGGGCGAACACAGCGAGCCGTCAATGATGCGTTTGCTGGCATTGAAACGGAAGCGGCTAAAATTGGTCTGGCGGTAAACGAGGGCAAAACCAAGCGAATATGCGTTCATTGAGAAAGGACGCACAACATCGACGACTTGGCCAGAACGTCACCATAGGCAGCTATAACTTTGAGGTAGTAAAGGACTTCGTCTACCTTGGCTCCGCGGTTAACAGTACAAACAACATCAGTACCGAGATCAAACGCAGAATAACTCTTGCCAACCGCTGTTTTTATGGGCTCAAAAGGCAATTGAGTAGTAGAGCCCTCTCTCGGAAGACCAAGTTGACTTGTATACGACCTTGATCATCCCAGTCCTGCTGTACGGCGCAGAGGCATGGACAATATCCCAAGCGGATGAACAGTCTCTTGGTCTTTTCGAGAGAAAAGTTCTGCGCGCGATCTTTGGTCCTGTTTGTGTTGATGGCTTTTGGAGGAGAAGGTTCAACCACGAACTGTATGGGCTGTACAGCGACATGAGTCTAGCCAGGCGTCTACGGATCCAACGCCTAAGATGGCTAGGCCATGTAGAGCGTATGAACAACTTAGCTCCGGCCCGAAGAGTCTTCGACTCTGAGCCTGTGGGACAACGCAACAGAGGACGTCCACGAACAAGGTGGCGCACACAAGTCGAGGGGGACCTCTGCCGGCTTGGTGTGCGAAACTGGAGACAGCTGGCGAGAGATCGTGCTGGCTGGAGAGGCATGTTGAGTGAGGCCCAGGTCCACCTCGGACTGTAGCGCCCTAAGAAGAAGAAGAAGATATAGGATTCAGTTGGTCAATTGAAGAGAAAAGGGTTTTGTCTTATCGAAACCACATTTCTTTCACCTTGTCCACCACTAGTACCGATCACCTTCCAGCTTTGACTATTTTCAGCTTAATGTTTTTAAAGATCTTAAAAACTCATACACAAAATCTGTTCAAACAGAACCGCTTACAAAACATAGTTCAGATGGACAAGTTTTTGTTGACCATCGTTAAAAGTTTTGGAATAACTGTAAGTTAACTGGGTGACGTCCAACGTTTGACTTCAAAGGGGCAACTATAATGGCCGTCGGAAATCTTAAAAGAACTGAAGCGACCGATCGAGTACACAAATATGATATGCTATAAAAACAATAGCCCTTAGTTTCGTTAAGTTCGTTAAATTTTGCCTACTTATACGGGAGCGAAATTATTCGCACTTTACGTATGCATATGTCAATTGAGAGTTGAATTCTTTTTAAGTTTTTGTAAGCAATTATAAGAAGAAAAATATTCCGAACAAAAAAAAGCTTTAACTTTATTGCCCAATCAGTAGTTCTCAAACAATCTTCTTCTTCACTCTCATTTTGACTGTCCCCTGCTACCACAGTGCAGCCTCCTTAAATACCTACGGAAAGTACCGCTTCCTGCGCTGGTTCGACTTTAGGTAACCAATAGCAGTGTCGTTCGATCTGCATGTGGTTTCTTATCGTATGATTGTGGTGTGATAGTTGCAATCGGTTGTCTTGTCAGTGGTATGATGGGTGGGACGGTTATGTGGTGTGATGTCTGAGAGGGACGAACAAGTTCGAGTTTACACAATTATGAAAACTTAGAAATTTGATAACGCTTCCGGCTACATTTCGTTTGATTTTGACATAGGCTTTAGTTTTTGTACGGCTATTATAATAGGCCCTTAAATTTTGTGGAATATGCTATGGAGGTTAGAAAAATCTTGACCAAAATCAAAGCAGATTCCGGCGGCAAATTTCTCAGTACTCACAATAAGGTCCACAACGTTGTAGTTAATTCCTTTAGGAGCAAGGAAACGGAGATATGGCTCTAATTTGTTAAAGGTTTTTCTATGGTAGATACTCGTACACAAAATCTGTACATAAGTCTTAGCAGTGGACCAACAATCCATTTGGCCACTCCACTATACTAAGTTCTTCTAACTTCCCCACGAGAATTCTGGACCATACCACACCCCTTTACTTCCCCGATAGACTTTTTAAAACCCTCATTCCAGATAGAGACTTCTGGAATGATAATCCTAAACCTTTTGCAGGCTCCCTGCACTTTTTCACGGATGGGTCTAAAACCCAGGAGGGGGTGGGTAGTGGTGTTTTCTCTGATGAATTAAATATAAGTCTCTCCTTTCGCTTACCCGACTACTGTAGTGTGTTTCAGGCGGAGATTATGGCGATTAGTGAAGCGCTGTCTTGGCTCAAATGGAATGTAATATCCGCTCGTGATATTTGCATTTTCACTGACAGCCAGGCAGCCATCAGAGCCCTGGAATTGGTCTCTACGAACTCTAAGACTGTAATAGACTGCCGCTCATCTTTAGACAAGATGGCCGACCAGTTCAACATTTGCCTGTGCTGGGTGCCAGGACATAGAGACATTCCAGGCAACTTCAAAGCAGATGAACTCGCCAAGCTCGCTACTTCACAGCCATTACTTCCCAAACACAGTAGCTTGGGTATGCCCCTCACAACTTGCAAATTGTTGCTCTCATTAGAGGCAACTCGTGAAATAGATAACAGATGGGCGAGTGGCACTTCCTGTCACACCTCCAGGATAATCTGGCCTAGGCTAGATTCCAAAAGATCTAAAGATTTAATATCTCTTCACAGATCGAATATAAGCTCTATCGTCGGTGTCATCACAGGACACTGCCTCATAGGAAACCATGCCATCAGACTAGGTGTCCCGGCTAATGATTTCTGTAGAAGCTGCCTAGATGAGGAGGAAGTGGAAAGCGTCCCACACCTCCTATGCTCCTGTCTGGCCCTGGCGTCTATTCGACGTCAATATTTAGGGGCCTACTTTTTTGATGACTTGGGTGAACTTAGTACGGTTCCCATAAATAATCTACTTCGCTTCATTACAGGCTCCAAATGGTTTCCCTCGGACAACTTGTTGGTTTGATCCCGATCAAACAATTCTTGACTCGAAAGATAAGCAAAAACAAAAAACAAAAGATATAATTTTAAAATTTTCATTTATTTCATATACATACAATATATATATAAATCTAGAATAAAAAAATAAAACATTTACGTTTATAAATGGTCTTTGCTTTTTTTGTATTAACTGTTAGTTATTTTCATTTTTTTTCCTTGTTTTTCTGCATAACTTTTCAATCAATCACTAACCTAAAGCGAAAGCACATTTATAAAATGACCCTTTCCACAGACACTGACACCTGATAATCCTTTCAATCCACAATTATTAAAAAAAAATAAAAAAAAAATAAAATTTAATAAAATAATATACATAAATACATAAACCAATAACACCACACGAAAATAACAAAAAAGAAGTCATAGTTAATTGTTTATCTCTGCAAATTGATGCAAAAAAATACGTGAAATGTGACAGAGCTTAGGGGTTATCATATACGTACGTCTAAGGACTACAAGAATGTTTATTTACTTTCATCAAAAGGATCATCAATTCAGTGGTAATTCTAATTAAAAAAAAATATGTATATAGTATATCCCGTTGTCAACTATAAACTTGGGATTTGTTTCTTTTTATAAATGCTTTCTTACATTTTTTAAGCTTTATATTGTTTAATGTTTTCTTCCCTATTCATGTATTTATACGTGTATTTTCTCAAGGTAGTTGCTTTCAAGATTTATGTGTTAAGATATAAGGTAGTTATAATATTTTTTTATACATGTTTTTACACTTATGTATGTTTTCATTTTTAATATATTTTTCTTTTCTTTCCTTGGAATGCTTTTGATTAAGGAGTTTCAAAATTATTGTTTCGCATGCTGGCGCGTAGGACAAGAGATGGATGAATGTACTGTTAGGGAGATGTGCTGTCACAGTTAAGGTTGTGCCGTTGGTCTAGTTAGAAATTTGACAAACGAATTTGAAAAAGAAAAAATTCAAGACAAAGTTAATTCTGTCAGACTTGTGGAATACAAAAACAACTTAGTTACTTGTCCAAACTTTAGGTTTCATCTGAATATGTGCTGAAAACTTGTTGACTCAGTTTGGGTAGAGAGTGATATAATCGAGAAGTGCGACAAAAATATTTGGAAGATTGGGTGTGTTCACAGAGATGACTACTTCTGAGTTCGTCAAAGTTCTTCAAATTTTTGCTCCCATCTGCTCAGTTTTCAGGAAGAAAACTAATTTCTCCTTTTTCGTGGATGGAAGACCGTTTCAACTGCAATTTGTTCGGAAGATTGGGTCAGTTCAGAAAAATTGACACTTTTTTATTCTGTGTTCGAAGTTCTGCAAATTTTGGTTCATGACATCTGTTCTGTTTACAGAAAGAAAACTGATTTCTTCTTTTTCCTGGATGGACGACTGTTTCAACTGCAATTTCTTCGGAAAATTGGGTCTGTTCACAGAGATGAGCACTTTTTAAAAAAACTTTCTTGTTCTGTGTTCGAAGTTCTGCAAGTTTTTGTTCATGGCATCTGCTCTGTCTCCAGAAAGAAAGCTTCTCCCTGGAAAGTAGACTTCATCAACTGCAATTTTTGTCAGCTCGCAGTTAGATGCTGACGTTTCGGAACTGATTTCTGAAAGGGTTGTTTCGATTTGACTTGTCTTGAAAATCCTGACATTTTTGAACAGATTTTTGCAGAAGCTGCTTCGATATGACAAAGAAATTGTCACATTTCTGGCTCTGTTCATAAAGAGTGATTCTAATGTCACATTCCTGGCTCTGTTCACAAAGACTTCTTGTCAGCTCATAGTTACATGCTGACATTTCTGAACAGATTCCTGCAGAAGTTGCTCCAATATACCGAAGAAAAATGTCACATTCCTGACTGTGTTCAGAGATTGTAATTCTTATTCTTTTCCCTGGTTAACCTTCATTTCTCGCAGTCATAAATAAGAAGACTGTTATAAAAGATATGCAACTTTTGGCCAACTGATAGTCAGATGAAGTTACTTCTGAAATGATTTCTGCAGAGAGTGGTTTGGAAACTTGTGCTTTTCTTTTCATTCTTTGCGTCATCGCTAGACTCAAGGCTGATTCTTTTACCCCGAAAAATATGCTGACATGGAATCATTCCTTTAAGCAATAAACGAGAAGAGAGCGACTTATGAACTGCAATTTTCATCGGTCCACGATGAGGCATAAAAATTGAAATTTTCAGCAGTTCACAGTCGGAAGGGACTCCATTCGAATGATTTTCTTGACAGCTCCAGAGATGTACAGTTTCTTTGTATATTTTTCGTAATCTCTGTTCTTTGCTTGTCTTTCTTCAGTAAAATATTCCAAAGTGGAGTGCGTTCAGCAATACGAATCGAATTCTTAAGTGATCCACTATGTTGCAGTGACTGATACATCAAATGACTCTCCGATTATTGCTGTTCCTTGTGGAGAGGACAAGCTTTTTTCTTTAAAAGATTTCAGATTTTTCTTAATTCGGGTGAGTTCAGAAATACGAGTTGAATTCTCAAATGATCCAAAATGTTGCAGCCGCTTTAAAATGGCTCTCGGATTGTCACATATCTTTTTCCTTTGTTCAGGGAGATGAGAAGCTTTCTTTCTGCAAAGATTTCAGCTGTTTCAATACTCGGGTGAGTTCAGCAATACGAGTCGAATTCTCGCATGACCCAAAAATGTTGCATCGTTGCGTTGACGACTCTCAGATTGTCACTTCTCCTTCACTAAATTCAGAACATATCCAAGATGCGATTGTCCCTTAAGTTGTCAAGTCACCTAAGTTGCCGGTTGTTAAATAAAAGCGAGCTATGATGATTTTAGATCTAAGAAATGACTTAAAAGAGTTTTATGTCATCTAGAACACCATAAGCGTAAATAAATCAAGAGACGGAAATTAACTAGACCGCCCGCACGAGACTTCCCCGTGCATCACAGATCCTTCATCATCCCTGCGGTTCGTCACAAACGCACCTGCATGTTACCGATTTTTAGCTTTCATTTGAATTGCTTTGCTTTTGTGTGTGTTTTCAAAATTCATCTGTTTATAACAAACTTTTCTATTGCATAATTTTTTTCTTTTTTCACAAATAGTTGACGAAAAAAATATGAAGAAAATGTTAAATGATTTTTTTTTTCAGTTTCTAACACAATTTTAGTTTTTTTTTTTTTGGGTCTTTCTTGATATTTTTTGTTTGTTGATAAAAAATTTAGTACATTTTAATTATTTGATTCAATTAAAATTCAAATTCTTTATCCCTAACAAGGTTACATTGAATGTGTGTGTGTGGTTTTGTTTTTTTAAATCCATGCGATCGGTGGGCAAGTTAAAGGCAATCGATTACTACTACTCTTAAACGATACAAACTACGGATTGGTGGTGGTAAGGACATGTGTTTAGATACTATTCCTTACATCTAAAGTAGGTATAAATTCATCAATCACAGATATGTGCGCGTGCGTGTGTGTGTGTGTGTGGTTTTGGGGATTTTTGATCCGTTCGCTTAATTTAAATTATTAATAAATTATTCAATTAAATAAACTTTAATGGAAAAATAATTAAAAAAAAAAAAGAAATAGAAAAAATTCAATTAAAAATTGATGCTTTGGCTATTGTCCATGCTGAGTATTAGTGCTTGTCTTGTATTTATTTTCAGTTTTGTTTAAGTTTTAAATTAAAAAAAACGTTCCTTTCTTTTTAAATGACTAGAATAGACAAAATACAAAAGTGTTGCTTCTTCTTGCAGTTGTAGGTTATGTTTATACAGTGTCGTTAGGAAAAAACGAGGTTTTTTTCCGTCTTTTTTTTGTTTTTAAATTCCTTTCTTAAAGCATCTCTTTCTGTCATGGTTTATTACGTGGTAGTGAAATTTTGATAAATTAAATAAAATTTTTAAATTCGAATGTGTCATGGAATTGATGGGAGAAAAATGTCATGTTTTGGTTTTGGTTTTCAGTTTTTTTTCGTTTGTTTGTTTTCGGTGGCTGGCTGGTTGTGTCTGAGGGACAGCTTTGGTTTGAGTTTGGTGCTGTTGGCAGCAGAATCTATGAAATAATTGCTAAAATGTACTTTTTGACTTTTTGGATTTTTTGGAAGAGGTGAATAAAATATCAGTCGGTTTGAGAAATGAGAGGCAGGAAATGCCGAGAATTCTTTAGTTGATTTTTTGAAAAATGTTGGCTTACAGAATAGATTTCAGATGGAGTTTTTCTCTACCATCGTTAAAGATTGTTTAAGCGTTTCAATATGTTGTAACGGTAAGTAAACCGAGTGACGTCCGGTTTAACTTCAAAGGGTCAACAATAGTGGCCGAACGGAAACTTAAGAGAAGTGAAGCGACCTAAGAAATACACAAAAATGATAATCTACGATCGCTTCACTTAGTTTCGTTAAGTTCGTTCAGTTTTGTCTATGCGAAATAAATCGCACTCTGCGTATGCAAATGTCAGTTGAAGCTGAAATCTCCTTGAGTTTCAATAAGCAATTATGGACATTTTTGACGCGAAACAATGTAAATGTAAATTTGACGATTAATTTTTTACTTTTTATTTGGTTTCGACATAACCTTACATTTTCGTAAACTTTTTTTATAGGAGGCCCTTAAGTTATGTAGAATAAGCTTCACAGGCCAGAAAAATCTTGACCGAAATCAAAGCCGATTCTGGTGGCCATTCTCTGAATCAGTGATATGCTTTCGAAAGGATCCAGTTCACGAAAGTCACGACAAAGTCCACACTGTTGGAGTTAATTCCTTTAGAAGCAAGGATACGGAAGTCAGGAGATGTATTTTTTATTAATTCAGAGGCGTTTTAAGGAGACTTTGAAGACTTCCTTTGCAGAATACAACGTCTAAGAAGTCAGTAAATCACGGTTCATAAACAAGTCACCTTCAGAGTGGTCCTCAAATTGAGAATTGGATAAAAAAAACAAATCATGATTAAATCACGAAAAACTGAATAATTCTGTTCAGAAAGGCTTAGAATTTGTGCTGAGCCAGATCAGCTATGAATCTTGATTCCCAACCCTGTGGGACTCCCCAGCAGAGGGCGCTCAGGTTTAATGTGGCGCACACAATCGAGAAGGACCTTAATTGGTGTACGCAGTTGGAGACAACCAGGAAAAGATAATCTTTGCCGAAGAGACTTGTATGTTTAGGCCCGATTCCTTCACGGACTACAGAGCCACTCAAAGAAGAAGGCCATTTGTTTTCTAGTCTTCCAACCAGTTTCTAAGATATTTCTTTGAAATTGACTTCATTTCGTAAAGTTTCCTAAGCGAAACATCGTTTTCTCAGCACAAGAGAAGATTCAATTCACTTTTGCTGAAGTGAACTGAGCTGACAGTCGGTCTCTGAAAGACTTGAAGTGCTGGGCTTTATCCACATGTCGAAAGATAAAACAGAAAGGCAATGTGGAGCGTTTTTTCGAACCTTCTGGATCCTTAAACGTCTTTTGCGTGACTTGGAAGCACTGAAGTCGACGACTGACATCTCTAAAGCCTTTGATAGTTCTAGCTTATCAAACGGCTGACATCTCAAAAACCTTTGACAGTGCGAGTTCATCAAACGTTCTCTAAAGCTTTTGACAGTTCTAGTCCATCAAACGATTGACATTTCTAAAACTTTTGACAGTTCTAAAAAATTTTTAACAGTTCTAGTTCATCAAACGACTGACATCTCCAAGACTTTTGACAGTTCTAGTTCATCTGTCACTCTCAACTGTCACGAAATCAGAAAAGAAAGAGTGGTTTGAAACCGACTCGATCAGCAACACGTTCCAGTCGGTAAAACCGCTTCAAAAACTTTGACATCGGTCTACGATAATCAGAGTTCGAAAACCTTCACGTCAAGATGGCAGAAACATCAATTCTGACTCATCTAACTTCGTTCAGAAACTGAATCAACGAAGGTTCCGCGGGCAATCAATCCGAAGCGATTTGATTCTCCCTAAACCACAGCCAAGGAGTTCTCCGTTGGGCGCCATTTCTTGCAGCCACAAAAAACTCGAGTTCCCATTCCTATTTTGACATAAATGCCTACGGTTCTTTTGTGACACAACGACATTATCATCAATCAATTCCAATTTGACACATTCGACTGGTGATTGACAATCAAATTGAAGAACGTCTCAAAATCCTCCCCAACACCGTTATATGTGTGATTGATTTGAACCGAGTTTAAGCATAAAGAGAAAAAACTCATGTCTCTCTGGAGTATCAACTTCCATCATCCGATGCAGTTTGACACATGATTTGATCCCGATCGATGACGATCTGTTGTCCTTATGTCTGAGAGTTGTAGCTTTTGTGCTTTAAAATTGCCGGCGTCGGATCCATGACGTAGTTGTTGGCTTCGGCCATTTGCATTGGCAGCGGCGGAAGCTTGTCGTTTGGATGACGATGACTGATGGAGGTCTTGCGTGGCTTCGACATCATTGTGGTGGTGGCCGCTGACATTGAGACACCCGAAGACATGTGTGTGCCTGGATATCGGGGTGGCGTTGGTTTTGTGGCGGTTTGACTCTGGCCCGGGTGGAATTGAGTCATCAGCGTTTGGCCACTGACGGATGTTGTGCTACGTGTACTCTTGGGCATGACGAAGGCCTTGGTTTGCTTGAGTAGCGAACGGTCGTTGCAGAGGGCCGAAATCAGGGGAAGGTCCAGATGACGACTCTTTTCACGGAGCAGCTGAATGTCGATTGGGTTGACGCCACGTGTGGTCGAGGCGGTAGCACCGTTGCTTGTGGTTGCTGCTGAGTGAGACGAGGATGTGGAGGCTTCACTGCGCAGGAGGTGCATTCGCTGTTGCTGGTGCAGCTGCTGTTGCTGGTGATGCTGCTGCTGCTGCTGAATGCTGTGCGAGTGGACAGAATGCTGGTGGGATGCAACTGTCCGCGTTGAGTGCATCGTCGATTGTGAACTTTGACTGACCGAGGCAGGCTTCGAGGGAACTGCAAGAGAGAATGGATTTGAGAACTGATTGCAGAGAGAGAGTGGGTGGTGGGGAGTACTTACTTGGCGGAGGTTTTTCTTGGGGCATTGGCATGGGGGGTTTCTTGAGGCGCCGGTCCACGTATGGAGGTGGTGGCGGAGGCGGCAGCCGTTTCATTTTGGGCATGGCTTCGATGGAGTTCAGGATGTTGTCGTCCGAGCGGGAGCGGGCGAAGAGGCTGGAACTGCTCGCCATGGCGGCTGGATGCAGAGGCGGCGGTGGCGGAGGCTCGTATGAGGAGCAGAGGCTCGCCACAGATGGACTGTAGAGTGGGGAGTAGGCACCTGGTAACTGGACGTAGGTGTCGGAAAGATTTTGCGTCGATGCGTAGCGGGAATGCGTGGACAAGGCCATTGGGAGGTAGGGCGTGCTCCGATAGATCGCGTGACCCTTGCAGGTGTCCCACGGGCCGGCGTGGTGAGCACTGTGCATGCTGCTGTGGGCGTACGCTAGGTATGGGTGGGGAGGTGGACTTTGCGCCATCGCGGCGAGTATGGAGCTCTGCTTTGCGTCCAGGTACTCTTGCTGACTGACGGCGGGGTCTTGAATCGGGTAGATGACGTAGTCCACGTCGCTGTAGAGCTGTTGCTGGTATAGTTCGATCTGTTTGCGGGCCAGCTGGGTCGCGCTGTAGACCGTGGCCAGCTGAGGTGGTGGCGGCGGCGGCGGCTGACGCGGTAGACTGGGCGGCGGTGGTGGCAGGTACTGCCGCGGCTTGATAACTGGCAGCAGGACACACGTGCGAGTGGGTGGCGGCTTGATGTCCGGATAGGGAGGCGGCGGAGGCGGTATGGCGGACATACTCTTGTGGGTCGCATGCAGATGTTGGTAAGGAACTATAGGAATACCGATTGTGCTGGGTATGGCTGATATTTGTGACTGCTGGGTCGGGTGACTGTACGGCGACGCCCCAATCGGACTGGATTGCGGTTGCAGGCTGGTGATCGTTGGCGCTGCATAGCTCGGCTTTGGGTTCTCACTGACGACGCTCGTGTGGGCCTTGAGGATGTTGATTTGCGGCCGCGTTGTTATGAAGCGGGCTGTCACCTCTTCCGGTCTCATGGACGATCCCGAAGCAGAGTTCACCGAGTGAATGTTGCTGGAGGAGGTCGACGATGTCGAGATGAGTGACGTTGGCCGTGGCTTTGACTGGTACGGCGGCGGATCCCGTAGAACTGGCTTCTGAAGGCTGCTGCGGATGGGTGGTCCGCAAAGGCCGGTCGTCTCGTGTCTAGCACCGTACGGTGGAGGTGAGCGCATCCGAATGTCACTGAGGTTTACCATCGATCGCTGCGTGTTGCTGTCTATGCGCTGCGGTGGAGCTGGAGGGTCTGATGGCAAAATGACATCCATGAGGTCGACGTCTTGATCCTCGGTCGGAGCGGTGTCCTGGTGGCCTTGGATGTAGCTCTCGCCCTCCATCGTAAGAGGTAGCGTCACGTAGTCGCAGTCGGAGTCGAGGGTGTTTGAAACAGTTTTCCGACACGGGTACGTGCCACGGCCGACGATCAGATCGGTGAGTTCCTCGGCGCTCAGGAGCGCATGCTTGCTGTCTGTTGGGTCGCTTCCGTCGCCCCGAAACGATCCACTGGCACTGACGTTCGAGTCTGACCGTAGACGGAAGTCCCGGATCTCTTCGTTCTTGATTCTGTTGTTCCTGTACCCGCCGTCCACGGAGTCCACGTTCGGTGACTTGCTCATCTCGCTTTTGGGCTGGAAGATGCCGTAGTGTGAGCTCGTGGCGCTCTCCGATTCAGCGATTTCCGACGACTGTCCGGTCATCTCACTGCTGTGCATGGTGTAAACCCCAGAGGTTTCTGTCGGGGGAGCACCGTGGGCCAGGGTGTATACTCCAGAGATGCTCTCCGTCTCATCGCGGGTGGAGGCGATGAAGTCGTGGTCGATGCACGTGCTCTCGCCTTCGCTCAGCTGCGAGTTCTGGGCGGTGTGACTGAAGCCCAGCTCCAGACTGCTGGAGGTCGACGAACGGCGATTCGTCGTCGTGGGGTGGACTGTGAGTGAAGACAGGGTTGTCGTCTCTGTGGCCACTACAACTGTGCTGCACGTCGACGAGCACTGCGATCCGATGTTGTGCTGCGAGCTGGGCGAGTCAGTGCTGGACTTCTGCTCACTCACTTGGTCCGTGGGCGAGTTTCGCTCTGATGACTTCTGTCGAACAGACAGCGCGGCCAGTTGGTCCTCCAAGTCCTTCAGCGACACTTGACCGACTGATGATGTTTGCCGGCTCACACTGGGCCTGTCCAGCAGATGCACCAACGCCAAGCTCTCAGTCGAGGGCGCCGCAATCGGTGCCGGTGGCGTGTTGATCATGATCTCGAGCTCATCCTCCGAATGCACTCGGTCACTCACTATTCCTGAGGTGGTGTTCGAACTGGTGCTCGATATCACCGATATCCGCTGGTCGTTCTTATTCTTATATGGCAAATGAAGGCTCCGGGAGTAGATGTAGCACGCGTGCAGGCAGTTGCTCTCCTCCTCCTCGCGCTTGATCACCTCCTTAAGGCGCGCAGCGATCTTCATGCTGAACTGATGGGTCTCCTTGCACAGGGTCAGCAGCATCTTGTTCTTCTCGTCGCTTGTCGCGTACAACGTGATCTTGCTGTCCCCCGAGCGGATCTCAAACTTCTTCCGTTCGAAGCTAAGCTTCGTGATATTCGGCCACAGGAAGGTGGTTTGCTGGGTGTTGTCCCAACAGATCTTGATGCCCTTGGCGTATACCACGAACCATGAGTTGCCCGGGCCGCTCTCGCTCTTCGCCATCTTCATGCGATACATGTGCGCATTGATGCCCTCGTGCATGCACGCCTGCTGGATGTAATGCAGTTCCGCGTTAGCCGGTGACATTCCACGGTTCTCGCGGTGACACGCACGCAAGGCATTCACCGCACGCGCTGTCCGCAAACTGGGCGGCAGGTATTCATCCACACGGAAGTAATCTGGAACATTGATCGACGACGATGAGGAAGCGGCCGACAATGATGTCGCCGCGACAATGCCTGGTGCTAGCTTATCAGTGATTGCCTTCATTTTGTGACCAGAATTATTAATTACCGATGGCGATGGATTTTTACTCGATGGCAGGCCCGCTGTTGTTGGTCCTGCCGTGCTTATATTGCTATCACTACTGCCGCTACCCGTGCCACCACAGCCCGCCGACGATATCGCCGAGTCTGTGACCTCGTCCTCTGGACAATCACCCAAATCGGCTTGCAGGGCGAGTCCTGCAAGCAGAATCATTGATTGTTCAGAGTAGTCCCTAGGAACATCGCATCGATTAAGGGCATTAGCTTTTAACTGGAGATAGTAGTTGTGACGTGAGGTCTCATCTTTCAACATGAACGGACTCTCGATGTAGAATTGCACTCGGAAGTGTAACTCTAAGAGAGGTCGACCATTGGCATCGAGACCCTGTTGGGGAAAAGAATGAGAGATTGAGTTAAGATTTTTGAACTGGGGTTTGAGGACTTACGTGAGTATGGGACGAACGCCAGCTTTTTGGGCCATACTTTGAGAGTTTGCTCTCTGGGTCGGCAAACATGTATTCGCCATCTGAAAGAAAGGAAAGAAGAATTTCGGTCAGTTTGAGGGTTTAAAAGTAAGAAGAGGAGGAGGAGACTTAATTTACGACAAGTGATCGTGCAGAGTTAAAGTTCAGCGAGCTCAGCTGTCAAATTGATCGCGTTTTTAAACAAATTTGTGCTCTAAGTATCGAAGTACAAGTGCTGGAAACGCGTTTCAAAGATTTGATATATACAAGAGTGCTTGGAAGCACTTTGATACAAAACATCGCATGAGAACAGCGGTTCAATTGAAGGTGTACACAGATGAAATCGAGTAATTTTCCGTTTTTGGAGAAGCAATAAAAGAAAATGATTGATTTTTGGAAAAAAGAAAATGTTCACATCATGAAACGGCATTCACCTCAATTGAGCATATAAACTTCATCTGAAGCATGATAACCAAAATGGCCTATACAATATTTGTGCGTCGCCTCATGTCGCTTAAACTGTATACGTCTGACGCATTAGGCGTCAAATTCTAAGCTTACGAAACGTATATAAAGCAGACGGGCGTTTACAGTTATAACTCAGGTGTGTGAAATTTATCTTGAAGCCAGGTTTTGCTGAGTAAAGGCTGTGTTCAGAAAGTCAAACATTTGAGTGGTGATGCGGCATCACGTTTACAATTCCAACACTTGCTCAATTTCGATCAACAATGCATCAAGTGATTCCTCGATGCTCATTTTCTCTAATGTTGCGCATTTGATGCACAAAATTGTACTTAATTGAATGCTTGACGTTTGAAAGTGATGTCAAGTGTTGCGTTTATGAACGTGATGCAAGGGTGAAGCTGCATTGAGGGATGCTTTAACATTTCGAGCAGAGTGTTTGAAAGTATGTCGTGATTCCCCTTTTATGTGAAATTTCTTCGGCCGTGTTGAATGTTATTTTTAGCACAAAACTTTAAAGATTTCGTGAAGCAGAGTCAAAAGAAATGACATCAGTCGAAAGAATTGCTGTTCTATTGTTGCATGAGAAAACTCGTGGCACCTACAGAACCGTGCCCGATCAGAATTTCCTTCGTTTCTCCCGGTTCTCATAGAAGATAGTGTGATAGCTGCAGAATTCAACTGCAACGAGATGCTTAACCTTACAGCGGTTAGCCCTCTTAATTTATCGAAAACTACACACAAAGCGAGACGTACATTTCACGCACACTTTCTTATTTACCTTCAAATGATTTTTGCAATGCAAAGCACTTCACATGTAAGGCGCAACAAATTCAACAAGCTGTCAAAAAATTGTGTTTTTCTAGAGGTTCGATTTTTAATTTGGCATCACTGTTCCCAGTGACAGCTGAGAGTAGATTTATTGTCAGTATAATAATAATAATGGCGGCGCTACAGTCTGATGTGGATTTGGACCTAGCTTCTCAGCAACCACTCGTGTTGTGGGTGCTATTGTTCTGTAACGAGCGGAGGGGACCTACAGTTTAATGCCGACTCCGAACAGCGAGATTGAGAAGCATTTATACTCTTTGAGCATTGTCAGTGACTCGAAAGAGGCGGAGCCGTAAAAATATTGTTGATGTTTTTTTTCGCTCCTACACACTATGCCACGGCGCCGATTTGATTATCGTCGATCAAATCATTTCTCGATGCGCATTTTACTTTAATTTTGCACATCTGATGTGAGAAACAACGATTTAACGAACATTTGATGTTTGAAAGTGATGCCAAGAGTTGCTTTTATGAACGTGATATAAGAGTAAAGCTGCATTGATGCGTTTCCAAATTTAGAAAATCATTTTTTTTTGCAAGCTGCTGTCGAAAACATATTTCAATGATTTTTGAATAAATGTCACAGCTAACGAATAAGATTTTAAATGTATTTCCCAAAGCAACATCAGATTTAATCCATAAAATTCTGATGAAGTGTCAAGATAATTATTTGAAAATGGCACAGCAGATTCAATAAAGTTTTCCCCAGACTTTCAGACAAACTGTCAAAAATTGGCACGCTTTATGACCTGTCACATGTGACATATTTCAATGAATCTCTCTCATCCCTATTTTGCCAGTTCTGCATAAACTTCAATCAGTTTCTGTATATCTTCCTCAGCAGTCTTCTTTTGACATCAATCACATTCATCTTAATCAAAAATTCAATGCTGTCACTTTGACAGAGGAAACAATTAACATTTGACCCACTGACATCCAAGAGGTAAACAAAACTGTCATCTTCCTGAGATAAAATCACCTTCAGAAGCCTATAAAATCAACTTTCAAGAAACGATACTGATCTCAAAGACTAACCTCAAATTGATGGGAGAACTCCACACCGCTCGGGGGGAAAGAGAAGCAAAACAAAAAACGAAAGAAAAGGCAAAAAACAAGACAAACAGCTACCGAATGGGTTCAGATTAAAGGCAAACAAAAAAATTCTTTCGAAAAATGATTAAATGCCTTCCCCAAAGTTCGGATCGATTTGGAAGATTAATCAAATGCAACATTCCGAGCGCTCCTCATTTCCGATGGCCTCTGTGGGCTAGAAATTAATTCCAATTAATTTTTATGTTTAAAAAAATTTCCCCCGTCAATTTGATCACTCCCTCTCTGTCGCTCCAGTGCGCATTCGGCGCTTTTCCGTTGCGACGCATGCACATGTGGATTCGAATGTATAACCGAATTGGAATGTCAAAAGGAATGCAATGCCAATGCGCATAGTTACTGCGAAAATGCATTCATGTGTGACGTTGACGTTTAAAAGCACACGCGGTGCGGAGGTACGAGTGTATTTCGCATCTCAAGACCGGATAATGGCAATGGCGGGCTTTCCGTTTGCACACACATCATACGGTGAATTGTCGTTGAATGTTTTATGAATATGGTGATTGCTTTTGACACATCGGACATCAAAATATAGTTCAGCGCGTAGAGTTGCCTGGAAAAAACGTGACTTGACGGTAATGACTTGGAATTTGCTTTCGCAAAATCTTTACGTTTTGTAATTTTATTTTGCTTTTCGCTGAAGTCTTGTCTAGACAGATTGTGATTTAATGGGGAATTATTAAGGTTTGACTGCATTCACTTAGTCATTGAAGTTTATTGATGATGGGTGCAGTGTCCTTTGGGGTATTGCAAATGAAACGTATTCAAATTGAAATGTAGGAGATGAGCAAGTATGTCTAGGCTGAATGGTGACTTTGCTGAAATTTGTGGAGTTTTGTACATTTATGTAGGGTGTTCTTTAAGGGATTTGCACCTTCAAAATGAAAGAAAAACATGTTTATGGCCAGGGTATTGGCTTTATTCGGAATACAAATTTTATGCTTCTGTGTTTTGAATATGATTTCTGGTTAGTACCCTGCGCTGCTAATTAGAATGAAGCGCAATTTGAAATTCCAATTTTCCACTGAGGACGTGTACCACTCATAACACCGTCAATCTTGACTTCGTAGTGGCCCTATGTCTTGGATTTATCAGTTTAGATTAGCGACTTCAGAGAAAAATGTCCATGATCATGATCTTGAAGGCCAATTCTCTGCTGTATTTCATAAGGCAATGTGTTCATTAAAGGGTTTCTTCAACAAATTGATTTTGTCACACAACGTGTTGCATGCAGTGACGTCTTGTTGAAACCATAGCTCTTCACATTAATCACAATGTTGCTTTAGGTAACTTTTCATTTCGTTTTGGCATAAGCTCAAGTTTTCGGACATCCATTATAGTTGTCTCTTGAGACGTAAAGGACCCTTTGATGAGACGAAGAACAGGCCCAACTATAATAGGCATGAGCGCGCATGAGCTAATGTCAAACCAGCATGAGTGAGTGAGCGAATACACGCATCCCCATATGAGCGAATTCAACAAGTGGCACACAAACAAACAAATGTTTCGTTAAGTATGAACTAGTGTGCTCTGAACCGCACCACACATATGTGAATTTGACAGATGGCACACAGCAACACAGAAATCCTAATATAGCAGGTGTGCAATTGCAAATTATTCACGATTTGATAGGAAATAAAAGGAAAAACCCTTGTCTATATGATAAGAACCACGCACTATAATAAACAAAAGATTAATTTGTTTATATGTTCGAATTGAGGTTAAGTTATTGTTGAACGACATTTTACAATTGAATGAAACAAAACATGGGAAGAAATTCTGACAGATGGCCATGCGCGCATGTTTTCATTATGGCTAGCGTGTGTTTTGTGCAAGCATGACGAAACTTTTCGTTAAAATGTGAGTTTAACTCATGCGCGCTCATGCCTATTATAGTTGGGTCTTAAGATTTTTGAAACTTCCGTTATTTTTTAAATTGTTTCTTCCAAAATTGAATTAAAAACAGTCACTACACAATGTGAACACACCCCTGATGTTGTCAGTGATTTGTGTTCCTTCGTGGTGAAGACAATATACAAAAAATTTGAAGCAGAATTCTGCCTCGTGGCTTGAACAGTGTTTGAGTTGGAACCAGTTCAGGATAAAGTTTAAGTTGAACTTGAAATAGAAGGAATGTTTTGACAGTTCATCTACAGCAATGTTCAGAAGATTTTAATTCCTCGCTTGTTCAAAAAAACACATAGTAGATCGAAAATCCGATCACTTGATAGAAAATTGGAAGAAAATTAGAGAAGAAATCTTGCCAAAACAGTTCTAAGCAAACTTAACGAAACAATCTTATCACTTTTGTGAAATGTCAAAAATGACAGCTAAACTTAAATTCAATTCAAATGAAAATTAGAACAAATTTAGCGCAAGAATCTTGTCACAACAGTCCTAAGCAAACTTAACGAAACAACCTCATCACTTTTGTGAATTGTCAAAAATGACAGTCAAACTTAAATTCAATTCAAATGACTTGACAAACAAAACCGAGGAGGAACTCAACTCGCATCGTTACTCGAGATTATATAACACAAATAAAGCAATTCATTCAGCCAGATCAAACCAGTTACAAGTCGAATCGCTGAGCCTTCTGCAACTATGTCTCCTTCTGCCGGGCCAAAGGAATTTCCTTCGACTTTTTTTTCGTTTTTTTCTTTCATTGACTTGACATGTGCACCCGGCAGAAGAGGGTTATTTTGAGGAAGGAGAGAATTGTGTTGCTTCATATAAATATTCCACATAGACATTCCTGATCGCACATAAGACCTCTCTTCAACCTATCTACCTGTTGCATCTCGGGACGGAAGAGAACAAAAAAAAAAACAGATTCAAAAATAAAACGAAAACAGAGAACACAGAAAACCCCAAAATTCGATAAAGAAAGATGAATGTTGTTTGATGAATGTAGTCTTCCTTAATTTGCTTCCAAAATTCCATCAGCAAAGTGCTTCAACACAACATCATCAGAAGAAGATCATATCCTCACCGTTCGTCTTCGTTGTCGCTGTCGTTTGCTTCTTCTTCTTCTTCGTCGTCATCGTTGTCTGGCTCCACCTGCACAACTCTCCTGGATGTGGTTGCGTTTTTTTCTGTTTTCTGTCTTTCGGATACCCTCATCTCAAACACACACACACACTCGTGTTCGCTGGCATCCAAAAAGGCTGCTTGTCTCATCGCCAACAACGGCTCAAGGGCATTACGATGTCTCCTGCAAACATGGAGTAGTCTCCAGAATCTCCGAACATTCAACACTCCTTTCCTTTGGTTTATATTTTATTTTATTCTTTTTGTCTGTCCACTCGCTTCGTTCTTTTTTTTGGTTGAGTTCTTCTCTCATTTCTACCTCTCCTCGTGTTTGTTACGTTCAATTCTTTTGTTTGAGTGTTTTTCTTTTTTCGTTGTTGTTAGTGCTGCGCATCGAATTCCTGATTTATGTACACGAACAGGTACGTCTTGTATATAACACAAGGGCTGAGAGAGCAGGTGAGATGTTTTGCTTTAAATAGATTCGAGGAAAAATGAAAAACAATGTTCGGCGGGAGGTGAAACTGGGGGGGGTATCGAATGGAATTTGAAGAAGAATAAGATTATGATTTGGGTTTGGAATTTTTGTCTTCATTTTGAAGTGGCTTCTGGTAAAGGATTGACAGTTCAGCTGCAGATGTTTTGAGGAGTGCATGCATTTTTAACCTGCTCAGCACTGGTGGAGTGGTTTGCAAACATTTTGCTGTTTCAGATTTGATCAGATGAAGGCTATTTTTGGACCAGTCCAAATTTGATGGAATTTTTTGAAGGTTAGGGAGGATAGTGGTTCAATTTATGACTGAAGGAGAAACCTGATTGTTCATCGACTTGGCCGCCACAGTTAAAAGTTAGTTTGCCTGAACTCCTTAAAGTACGTATTTAAAAACGCACAACACGATTGGTTGCTGTAGAACTAGGCCCAAGTTCACCTCGAACTGCAGCGCATACAAGTACATAAATATTTATGTTCTGACAGATATCAAATGATCAGACGTTTCAACTACCGTCAAATGTCAAGTTAAAGAAAATGCTAATTATCAACGGACGTCATATATCAAGAGATGAACAATATTGATTTTTCTTCTAAGACTGGGTTATCGCTGACTCTTGTGTTGTTCAGTTAGTAGAGGCTAGAGCAAGATTTAAGAAAATTCGTGAGACTATCTTGACAATGACTTGTCTAAAATTTCGTTCATCTTAACGTCGTCCAAGGGCATTGACGAAAATACAGAGACTTGCGTGTATGGGAGTTACTGGCGCAATCAGCTCTACCCCAACAGCTGGACTGGAAACGATCCTACACATGCTACCGCTTGACCTTCATATGCAGGCAATCGCCGCTAAAAGTGCTCTGAGAATCAGTCAATCTTGCAACTGGCGCTCAGGTACCACTGGACATGCAGTATCAGAAGTCGAGAGCGACTACAGGCTCCCATTCCTCGACTTCGAGAGACCCTTCAAATGCCAATACCCCACCAGATAGAAGTGGGCGCCCAATGAACCCATCAACAACTTGGCAATAAAGGTATATACCGACGGGTCAAAGATGGAAGCAGGCACAGGCGCGGGCATTTTCTCCAACGAGCTAAACTTGCACTGCTCAATCAAACTCCCTGATTATGGCAGTGTGTTTCAAGCGGAGGTCCTGCCGGTCAAAGAAGCGGCCAAAAAGATATTAATGATGGCGATATCACCAGCTGATATTACCATTTTCATTGACAGTCAGGCGGCCATGAAAGCTATATCCGCAATAGAAGTCAAGTCCAAGCTAGTCGCAAGCTGTCGCGAAGATCTAAAGGCTCTTGGCTCACAGCACTCGATTAATCTGTGCTGGCTCCCAGGACATAGGGACATAGCCGGCAATGAGATAGCTGATGAACTTGCCAGAACAGGGTCAGTGACCGACGCGTCACAAGCAATTCATGGTATTAAACCGCCACTCTCAGGGCTGAGGAATAAGGTGGATACAAAGATCATTGAAATGGCAAACAGTAGATGGCGCGGTCTGTCTACATGTGTGACTACTAGAGCATTATGGCCCAGATACGACCGAGCAAAAACCGACAAGATCCTTCAGTGCGACAAAGAGTTGCTAACGATGGTGGTTGGAGCTCTCACTGGCCATAATCATCTTAGAAACCATACCATGAAAATGGGACTCTCCAACGACAACATTTGTAGAGGTTGTGGTGACGAGGAGGAACGTGAGGATACTCCTCACTACCTCTGTCACTGCCCTAGTCTTTGTCAGTTGCGTCATAGAACACTGGGAGAATTCTTCTTCCAAGACTTACATGAAATCTCAAGTATACCTCTTAGATCTCTTTACAGGTTTATAAGGAAATCGGGATGGCTCCGGCGCAACGAAGGACCATGAGTGCGACAAGGGTTAAAAAAAAAGGGGACACTATCCTCCAATTGGGCATCACAGTGGGTCCCTAAGGACCTAAGTGAGACGTGGCTTAAGCCCGTCTACCCACATACCTACCTACCTTAACGTCGTCCAACTATCCGCTCTCTTATAAGCTTCACTAGAAACGGTTAAGATGTCTAATTATTTCTTCTCATACAGAGAAATCAATATCAAAGCACATGGCTTAAATCTAAGTCACTTACAGGTTAGCATAAATTCCAAGTCAGCATTTTCGTGCAGAAATGTCAAAATTTGCAAGATTTTTCAATATTTCTCTCTCATCTCATCTCATCTCATTTTCAATGACCCGCATGTTCCACTAAAGGGGTCGCGGGGGCAATGCATGCACGAGAGATCTCCAGGCCACTCGATCCTCCGCCATCGACTCTAACTCATCAGGAGCTATGCCCAAGCGCAACCAGGCGAGTGTTTGGACTTGGTCCAACCATCTCATCCTAGGTCTGCCAATATTCAATATTTAAAATTTTCAAACTTCGGCCTTTTCCTGACAGCTTTTTGAATGTTGTCCTGATTCTTGGTAAGTTCAGAGAAAAAATTCTGCGTTGGATATTTAATTCTGTCTGCGAGGAAGGCGAATGAAAGAATTGACTGTGAATTCAACAAGCTGTACAAAGATGTGAATATAGTCTGAAAGGGTAAACTGACTCGGATACATCGAGCGCGTGAAGACCAATACTCCGGCTAAAAGAATCTTAGAACAGAATGCAAAACAACTTGGTCTTGACTTGAGTTGAAGCAGGTAGCCTGGGACCGTCAAGAATTGAAGGCAGTATAAGCTCAAGCTCAGACCATCCAAGGATCATTTGGGTTGAGGAGAAAATAAGTAAGTACGTAAATATAAGAAAAGTCAAAATTTTAAGTTCATCGACACTTGTTTTTTTTTTTTTTTTTTTTTTGCGTAGGCACCAAAGGTCCGACGTCCTTTGGTAGTGCCGGATTCTTACCGGCTAAAACCACCCCCAGTCAATCTTCCCGTTTACTTGCTCCCTCGTGGAACTACCGCTAGGTATTACTTCACGAGGGACGGGTTCGAGCTATTTGCTTCGTCACTAGGTGTTTAGCGAATTCGCGTTCCGCTGTCGTTCTGCGTTCCTAAGATCGCACATTATTCGTACTGCTGCATCGTTAACTGCAGCCCAATAATCTTCGCTTTTTAACATATACTCGACTATGTTATATGGTGTCGGCTGTTCACCAAATTTTTCATGTAAAATATCTCTTTCGCTATCATAACGGGGGTATTCAAAGAAAACATGCTCCACATTTTCTTCCGCGTGTTGGCATCGAGGACAGAAAGGACTTGAGTCACGGTTCCGCTTGAATAGGTATTCACGGAAGCCACCGTGACCAGTCAAAAACTGTGTAAGATAGTAATTAACCTCGCCGTGTTTTCGATTTACCCAATTTTCAATCCTTGGGATTAGTCGGTACGTCCATCTCCCTTTTTGGGACACGTTCCATCGTTGTTGCCACATTTCTATGCTGCGACTTCTTTCTATTTTCTTCGCGTGGTTCACAGTGGGCCCGATTTGCACGCGTTGGTCATAAAGTCTTCTAGCTTCTAGAGCTAGAATATCGATGGGTACCATGGAGGATAGTACCAATATCGCGTCGTGGGATACCGTCCGAAATGCACTGCAAACTCTCAGTGCACATAATCTGTAGACAGATTTGGTGTCTTTCATGTGCGACTTTTTATTCGCGACGTCAGATCATATTTGTGCCCCGTACAGCTGTATGGATGTTACAACTCTCGCCAGCATTAACCGTTTACTTTGCCTCGGTCCGCCGACATTTGACATGAGTCTCGAAAGAGCGCTTATCGCTTTCGACGATTTCTCACAAGCGTACGCGAGATGATGCTTATAATTAAGGCGAGCATCAATCATCACTCCCAGGTATTTAATAACGGGGCTGGAAATAATGTTGTGCTCTCCGACTTTTATCGTTATCGTCTCCCGTACCTTTCTACTCGTGATTAGCACGGATTCCGTTTTATGATCCGCAAGGTCTAAACTCATGTGGCAAAGCCAGTTTTTTTATCAAAGCTATTGCTTCGTTGCAATATAACTCGATTTCTTCTAGTCGTTTCGCTACTACAACCACCGCAATATCGTCCGCGAAGCCTATGATAGAGGCTTCTCTTGGAACCGGGAGTCGTAGAATGTCGTCATACATCACATTCCATAATAGAGGACCTAGCACTGAACCTTGAGGCACGCCCCCTGTAATTTTATGCAACTTCGTTCCGTCGTCAGAATCATAGAGAAGCAACCTATCAGTAAAATAGCTCCTAATTAATCTTAATATGTACTTCGGTACATTTAATCTTTCGAGACGTTGTAAAATACGTATCCAGTTCGCCGAATTAAACGCATTTTTCACGTCAAGTGTTACTACGGCGCAGTAATTTTTACTGCCTCCTCTCCATCGTCTACTTTCTATGGCTGTCCGGGCTTTGTCCGTAACAACTTTGATCGCGTCGATTGTCGATCGGCCCTTTCTAAAGCCATACTGGTATTCCGCGAGTCCATCATTGGCTTCGATGATGGGCTGTAGTCTGTTACATACTATTCTTTCTAGTATTTTGCCCATAGTATCGAGCATACAAAGTGGTCGGTAAGATGAGGGCTCTTCCGGTGGTTTATTTCCTTTCGGTAATAATACCAACCGTTGGTATTTCCATTGCTGCGGAAAAATTCCCTCATTCAAGCATGCATTATACATGCTGACGAATATGTCTGGGCGGGCTTTTATAGCTAGTTTTAATGCCCGATTGAGCTTTTCGATCTTTTATTCTATTGATTGCCGCTGAGAGCTCGTCGTTTGTTACCGCTGGAATAGATTCGCTTTGGTCACGGATTTCGTTTAGTGCGACCCCGTCATTTTGGAAAGGGAACAGAGTTTTAACGATTCTACGGAGCAATAGTGGGCAGGTTGGCAATGACCTCTGAGGCGTCTTGAGTTTCGCGGTTATAATTTTGTACGCGTTACCCCATACATTCTCATTTAATTGGTCACAAAGATCCTTGAAACACTGTCTTTTGCTAGACTTAATGGCAGATTTAAGTGCCGCACGTGCCTCTTTGTACCCTGCTCGCAATAAGAGGTGTCTTTCTGGGTCGCGTTGTCTAGATCTCTGATATTTCCTTTGCGCCTTGTGGCACGCCGATCGGAGTTCCTTGATCTCCTCGTTCCACCAGTACGTTGACCGGCGGCGATTCTGACTTCCCGTTCTAGCCATCGATGTATCGCAGGCAATGTGTACTTGTCGCGTTACTTGGCTAACAATCTCGTTTGCTGTTCTCCCTTCGACTATAGCTTCGGCGATTGCATACTCTAAGAGCTCCTCGTCTAAGGTGTTCACGTTCCATTTCGTTTTACTAAGTTGACGCGGAATGTTTCTAAAATGTAGAGGACTATATACATCTATTAAAAAAAGTTCATCGACACTAAAGCCGGGATCTGGTCCTGGTCTCTTAAAACAAGTCTCTCTAGCTGGGCATCCTTAAGCTCCGAGGGTCTTGGTCTCAGCTATCCTTCCAGCGCAAGCAAGGTCTCATCCGTCGCCGTTCACCTACAACTACAAAGGGCCTTTCGAGCTAGTTCCTCTTCGTCCATACGGGCTAGGTGCTCAGCCAACTGGATTCTACCGAGCTTAGTTTTCTGGATAATGTCCCCTTCTGACTCATTGTCTCCGAAGATGTCCTTCTTCACATACGGGGCTAAAAATTCTCCCTTTGACTTTCCTCCTGAACGCGGCTAAGAGTCTCCCCTTCGAACAACCGTTTGAATAGTTAAATTTTCGCCCATGTTCTGCATTCCACTTTTTATGAATTCGAGCTGTTAAAGTGAAAATTCGGGTTCTGCAATCCGATCGAAATGGCGGTGGTGAATTTGAATTTCGAAAATGAAAATCGGTGTTCTGCAATTCGATTTACTCGTGTTTTTACTCGAATTGAATTCACTGCTAAGCTCCGCTGTGAATTTGCAGTGAAATTGGATAAAATACGTGAACTATTCAGATTTTTCATTTTCTTTTTACTGATTTTATTTTTTATTTTAGGGGAAAACACAAAAATTCAAGGGGGGTGATATTTCTGTGAAATTTATGGAGGCAAATCCCGATTTGTAAGGAACTCTTCATTCTGCCATTCTTATATGAAACTATTGAATAAAATTGCTTTCCTGGAAAAATATAAGAACTGCAATCTGGTGATTCTATTTCTCTCAAGATGTACAAGGAGGTTAATTTTGAATGTCAAACCCTTGTTTAGAAATGAAAAAGATGATTCAAATGATCTATAGGAATATTCCCTGAGGATTCTTCTTTTCATTTCACTTCGAAACACGGGAAAGTATTCAAAACAACAACCAATTGCCTGTCAAAACAACGAAAACTAAGCCAAAACAAAAACCATTTGCCTGCCGAATCCAAGGCAACAACGTTTGTTTTTTCCGAAAGTGAATTCGAAAAATTCGAATTCAATCGAAATACAGAGCATGGAAATTCACTTCGGGTGAAATGGAAATTCGATTTCAAACATGGGCGTTTGTTTGTTTTGATTTTCCGAGCCCCTAATGCGGCAATTTTATTTGTTAACGTAGCCGCCGAGACGAAATGATGATTTTTCATCCAAAATCGTTGTCCAATTCAAACTGCTCTGCTATAAGGTCCAAACTGCGAAGCGATAACGAAGCTGGTGATCGCGCGCCTTCAATTGCTGAGCCAATTGGACCTTGCAGGCGAATAATCCGAGATTTTTGTGTACAATTCTCCTCAGGCTGGTGCGTGAAATTGGATAGTATTGTTCCCATGGCCTAATTTGAGTTCTTCTGGCAGATCCACACTTTTTTGGAGGCAGAATAGTTCGAGTGGGCGCTGTGACTTAGTGAGTAGGTGCGTCAACTCCTACGCTCGAGGTCTAAGGTACGAATCTCGAAAAAACACCCAACGGGTCTACCTCTTTCGTGTCACTGACAATGCTCAAAGAGTATAACTGTCTAAAAAAAAGATTCCCAAGCCCGCCACTCGTGAAAGAACAAAATAAGGGCGGTTGCTGAGAACCTAGGTCCAAGTCCCAAGTCCCAAGTTATAGATCGAGTGGGCAGCTACCAAGTTTATGTAGATAACATTTTAGTGGAGAATAGCAAGTTCATTAAACTGGGCTTCTAGAACGATAGTCGCGCTCGTCCTCTGTTAGTTAATTTTCTTGAATTGGACTTAAAGACAATTTTCCAAGTCCCTTCCCTTATTTACTTCCTTTCGTAAACATAACCTAACCTAGCATCAGCGTTTAATTTTTTTTCCTAAATCAAAGGTCATCATATGCAACTTAAAGCAAATTACTAGAGCTTCGCTTACGATTTGTGTTGCAGTAATAGGAGACTGAAAGGTTTTAGACAAGGCGACGCGCTGTCATGTGATTTCTTTAACATCGTTCTTGAGAAGATCGTGCAAAACTCACTGGCCAACACAAGAGGCACGATCTTCCAAAAGTCCGTTCAACTGCTAGCCTACGCGGATGACATTGACGTGATTGGGCGAACACAGCGAGTCGTCAATGATGCGTTTGCTGGCATTGAAACGGAAGCGGCTAAAATGGGTCTGCCGGTAAACGAGGGCAAAACAAAGTACATGCTGTCATCGAGAAAGGACGCACAACATCGACGACTTGGCCAGAACGTCACCATAGGCAGCTATAACTTTGAGGTAGTAAAGGACTTCGTCTACCTCGGCTCCGCGGTAAACAGTACAAACAACATCAGTACCGAGATCAAACGCAGAATAACTCTTGCCAACCGCTGTTTTTATGGGCTCAAAAGGCAATTGAGTAGTAGAGCTCACTCTCGGAAGACCAAGTTGACTTTGTATAAGACCTTGATCATCCCAGTCCTGCTGTACGGCGCAGAGGCATGGACAATATCCCAAGCGGATGAACAGTGTCTTGGTCTTTTCGAGAGAAAAGTTCTGCGCGCGATCTTTGATCCTGTTTGCGTTGATGGCTTTTGGAGGAGAAGGTTCAACCACGAACTGTATGGGCTGTACAGCGACATGAGTCTAGCCAGGCGTCTACGGATCCAACGCCTAAGATGGCTAGGCCATGTAGAGCGTATGGACAACTTAGCTCCGGCCCGAAGAGTCTTCGACTCTGAGCCTGTGGGACAACGCCACAGAGGATGTCCATGTACAAGGTGGCGCACACAAGTCGAGGGGGACCTCGGCCGGCTTGGTGTGCGAAACTGGAGACAGCTTGCGAAAGATCGTGCTGGCTGGAGAGGCATGTTAAGTGAGGCCCAGGTCCACCTCGGACTGTAGCGCCCTAAGAAGAAGAAGAATAGGAGACTGATAAAGTCGTTTATATACTATCTTTGTTGATAAAAGATAGAGGACTTGCCATAGTTGTTACGCACCGTCTTGAAATCTTTAAAAAAAACAATTTTCAGCCGCTAGCTTTGATTCCAGACCTAAGCCTGGAGTGAAAAGAAAAGACTAATAGATTGCTACTGTGTGTAAGGTTGTTAATTATCTTTTTTTGAAATACTAAAAAGTGAGGGCCAACTAAAGGGCCAACTCTTGTGACCGTAAGAAAACTAAGATGAACTGAAGCAACCGGGTGAGAACACAAATACAGCACACTGCAGTACACTAACAGCTTCGTTCAGATTCGTTAAGTTCGTTCACTTTGATCAACTTAAGCTGGAGCGAAATGAAACGCTCTCTACTTATGCTAATGCCAGTTGACGTCAGAATTATGCTTAAGTTTCTATAAGTAATTGTGGATACTCTGAAATTGGACCATGCTTTTGGCAACTTTTCATTTGCCTTTGACAGAAGCTTAGGTTTTCAAACGGCCTTTAACTTCGTTTAGAAGGGACCATAGATTTTCAGAAAATGGATAGAAACGCTTTGAACGCGTTGGTTGGTCTTGGAACTTCAGACTTCTTGAACGCACCTCTATGGAATATTTCAATTGCAACAGAAAACATTGTTTCAAATTTTTCCATTAAGTTCACACTTTCTATTCGTTGGTATCTTTTGCTAAGAAGTCAAAAAATGGATTGTTCTCCGGTTAGATTGGGGCTTAACATTCGTTATTCACGAAACTTTCGTTTCAGTTTTGAGGAGTTTAGTTACAAAAAATCGCAACTTGTTTGTTGAAATGAATCTAACACATCACCACAGTTTGAGAAGCAGATCTTCTCTGTGTTACCCCATTTCGATATTCTTTCACCACTCCTCAGCAACGAGTTCTAATTCAATGCTGTGATGTCATAAATTGAATTCATCTACTAATATCCCACGTCCACTTACACAGATGCCCATCGAAACACCCATTCCCCAGTCATCGTTCGAGCTTCTGGAATTCACTGGATCCATTAACATTGGTACCATTTATAACACCACAACCGCGCTCGCAACCGGCCAACACGAAAGGGCACAGAAAGAAGACTCTCCCCTCGAGAATATATATTCATTAGGTACCTATCTATCCTGTCAGGTCGTCTTCTTCGCTCATTCCGGCTAGAATAGCGAGACCCGCTCTGCGCGAGGGAGGCACGGCGCGGCGAAGGACAAGAAGGACCAACGCAACACTGTTTGTTTGTCGAGGGCAATAAAACTGGAGGATAACGCAAGACTCCTTGGTCGTCGGCCGACAATCCCAAATATCCCCGCCGTCGTGCCGTGACTCCGAGACTGTGCTCGTTGCCAACGTGCTGCCTCTTATGCCATGGCCATCATCATCATCATTTTTCGCTTCGCATGCCCCCATCATCAAATGTATCTTCACGAAAAATCATCAAATAAAATAAAGTATGCTGTAGCACGTACACAGGCACACACACCAACCACTCGAGCGACTGTGGGGGGACGAGGGCGAGATCCAGGCTAACAGCAACACCCTCCAACCGAAAGGGCCACATGCCAGAACAAGAAGATTCCTCAAAGATAACAATCGTCAAATCGTTCTCCTCCGTCTGTTGGCTGTTGGCTTGGTTTGTTTTCTGCAAGAAGATATTGGCTACCTTATGTTCCCTCTTTGATTTTGTTTTTCCCTCTGCATTTGTTTGCTTGTATCCTTCATCCTGTCGCGGGGCGTGAGCGACGGCGGGCGGCCGGCAGAGAATCCTCCAGACCTTGTATGGCGTGTATCTTTCGTATTTTATGACGAGATATCTTGAATAAACTTCACCATCATCATGTGTCTTGGTGTTCCTCTCCTCCCCTCCCTTTGCCGATCATTCTTTTATATTTCATTCGTTTCGTTCTCCTTGTTCGTTTTTTCGATCTGAAATTCTTGGAGTCTTCTGTTTTTTTGCGCGGCAGAAAAACGAAGGGATCCTCGCTGAACTATTACCACCTATTGTCGCCCGGCTGCGCTGCTGGAGAAGATCACGACAGAGTTGGGGGAGATGGAGTGTCATGACTTCAGTGTTTCTTAAATATGAAAATAGAATTCTTTTGATGGCACGAAGGCTGATGCCTGAGGCGCAAATAGTTGTTGGGTGTCTGGGGAGGGGGATTCGAAAAGACTGCTGCAGAGAGGAGCAATGGATTGACAAATGGTTCTCGAATAACGACTCTTTCACTTCGATGGTGGTTTTGTTTTTTTTTTTTTTATCAACAAATTGGCCGTGTATACGAAATACATCAGGGGAAAGTTCATGGATTTGGTTTTTGGAAGCGACCTCGACTGTGATTCAGTTTATCCATTTGTGAGTCTACAGGGCTACACTGAAAGTTGTCAGAGGCTGGCGAGTAGCTCATAACGGTCTATAGCTTGTCGTAAATATCACAGACCATAGGCTCAATGAAGGGCAACGTTTTTTGATTGTGTAGTATAAAGGAAAATCGGTTTTTCAAAACGAACAAAGCTGATTTTTTGCTGCCGGGTGGCATAATAACTTGATAAAAAAATACGAGGATCCTTCAGATGACAGCTTCCACTTTGATTTCGGTTGGAAAAATGAAGAATTAATACACGGAATAGGGCTAAGTGGCAATTTGTTTAGATAATGTCTTGAGCCTTAGAGTTCAAATTTGGGTCTTGTGCCAAATTTTGATTCAACAAAGAAGTCATTATTCCAAATAAAAAAAGATGCCTCAAGAGAAACCTGCAGTCACTTGTTGATGGTCTTCTCGTATCTCATTTTCAGTGACCCACATGTTCCACTGAAGGAGTCGCGGGGGCAATGCATTCACGAGAGATCTCCAGGCCATTCGATCCTCCGCCATCGACTCCAACTCATCAGGAGCTATGCCCAAGCGCAACCAGGCGAGTGTTTGGACTCCAAGCCAAGCGGTCGCCTACCTGATGGAATCGCATTCAAGGCACGCCTCGGAAGTCGTGATGTTGGGGACATTCGTGCCACGTGACCAAACCAACGAAGTACAGCCCTTTCCATACGAAGAAGCAGCTGCCCAGCATTGAGTTCCTCGCGCACTGCCGTGCTTCTCACCCTATCCCGGCGAGTAATTCCCACAACAGCACGAAGAAATCTCATCTCGGCAGCTTGCATTCGCGATCTTATTCTTTCGGTCATTACCCAAATTTCATAACCATAGGTGAGAGCTGGAACAAATACTGCGTTAAAAACCGCTAACTTGGCTTTGACACCAAGCTCGGCCTGATTACAGATCGACCAAGCTGTTTCAAAATTGACCCAGCTTGACCAATTCTACAGGAAAGCTCAGCATTATTCCTCCCATCACTCGTGAAGAAGATGCCGAGATACTTGAACTTCTCCACCTGTTTCAATGGGACTCCACTAACATGTAGAGTGCATTGAACAGGGGTTCTGGAAATAACTGCTGATCGTCTTCAAATATGAAAAAGTAAAGTCAAACAGTAAAACGACTGGATGGCGCAGTTGGTTAAATGCCTGCCCTAAGTTAGAGGGGTCCCAGGTTCGAATCCCAGTGAAAGCAAAGTTAATACGCTTTTATCCGGTTTTTTAAATCTGGTCGAGTCACCATTCGCCGTTAGGATCGGCACTTATCACTGGAGCAGTCGATCAGTGGTAGTAGTCTGACTGTGGTCACAAAGTCACAATGGACCAAAATGATCTAAGTGTGCTGGTGAATTCACTATCAGCCCCCTAACCTAACCCAAACTACATGGTGGGCCAAATACAAGTTTCTTTTCAAAAATGCAATAAAATTAACAAAATTACAATTTTGTCCAAGCATTATGGCTTCATTAGTAAGAAAATACATTCCCATTAATTATGAAATAGAAGTCGTTTAAGTGGTTGCCTCGGCTGGCTTCGCAGTACCGCATCCTCTCACCCCAAATTTCCAAGACCTTGTTAATGCTGTCAGGCTGTAACTCACGGATTGCTTGGATGACCTTGGCCTTAAGTGCTTGAATCGTTTCCGGATTGTTGGCATAACATCGGTCCTTCACGGTTCTCCAGAGAAAAATCGGAGCTCCGAGACGGCCAATTGACATCGCCAAGACGGCTGATAACACGATTTGGGAATTTGGTGCGCAAAAGATCGATTGTTGCATGGGCTGAGTAGCATGGCGCGCCATCTTGCATGGACCAGAGGTCGTCCAAATCCAAGTTTTCAATTTCAGCAAAAAAAAAAAAAGAAGTCGGTTAACATGGCTCTATAACGCCCACCGTTGACCGAAACGTTGTTCCCAGCCTCATTTTCGAAGAAAAATGGTCCAATGCACGGTTGGAAGATTTTACTCCCTGCTCTTACAGTTCCATTGTCAGACAATCATTCTTTTCATTGTCAGGTTGAAATTTGGCTGTTCACACGGATGGTAGATGTTAGTTTACAAAAAATTGACAGGCATTGCCCGACAAATTCATTTTTTTTCATTTTGTATTGAGTGGTCCAATGATGCCACCACTCCACAATTCGCACCAAACGTCGCTCTCTGTGGATGCATTGGCTTCTCGACAATAACGTGCGGGTTTTCCGAGCCCCAGATGCGGCAATTTTGTTTGTTAACGTAGCCGCCGAGATGAAAATGCGCCTCGTCCTCGTCAGAAAATACGTTTTTTCGCCCAAAATCGTTGTTCAATTCAAGCTGCTCTAAGGACCAAACTGCGAAGCGATAACGAAGCGGATAGACGCGCGCCTTCAATTGCTGAGTCAATTGGACCTTGCAAGCGAATAATCCGAGATCTTTGTGCACAATTCTCCTCAGGCTAGTGCGTGAAATGTTGAGCCGTTAAGATCGATGGCGAGTTGATGTTCGTGAATTGAGTCTCACACTCTCGGCCACAGCCACATTCTCATCTATGCGCACCGTACGACGACAGAGACCACGAGTGTTTGTCCACTAGCATACCAGCCGCATGAACTTTTGCACAAACTTGCCAAAACTTCTTTTCAAAAACCGACGGCGAACGGTTTCTGTAGGAGCTGTAGGGATGAAGAAGAAATTGAATCAGTGGAGCATCGACGGCTCACTCACTTAAAAGAAGGGTTCTTTCACTAGCTCAGCGATGTGGCGAAGGTTCAAATCCCTGACCTCAGGAAATTTTTAACAAGATCGGGGTGGTTTTGGTAATTGCATGCTGACCCAGCGCTAACCTCGAAAAACATGCAATCCTTACAGGGCATACACAATGGGCCTCCACGGCCTCTGGGTGTAATTGCTGGCAACAGCATAAAGCCCTCCTAACCTAACATAATAATAATAATAATAATGGCGGCGCTACAGTCCGAGGTGGAATTGGGCCTAGCTTCTCAGCAACCACTCGTGTTGTGCGTGCTATTATTCTCTCACGAGTGAAGGGGACCTACAGTTTAATGCCGACTCCGAACGGCGAGATTGAGAAGCTTTTTCTAGACAGTTTTACTCTTTGAGCATTGTCAGTGACTCGAAAGAGGTGGAGCCGTGAAAAAATGTTTGATGTTTTTTTCGAGATTCGAACCGACGACCTCGAGCGTAGGAGTCGACGCACCTACCCACTACGCCACGGCGACCACCCTAACCTAACATAACCTAACCTATTTTCAAAAAAAAAGCACTGTTCGGGCTACACATCACTCCCTTTGCGAAGCGATACTACACTTTGATCTTAGCCATAAGGCCGAGAAGCGAGAACACACACTTTGGGAATAAGTTTTCAATATTTCCCAACGTTGTTCAACCGTTAAGCGACTCACTTCGTTCCGCGGAGGCATGATATTAATTTGCTGTCAAGATTTCGAGCAGGAAACAGCTGTCAGTGTCAAAATAACCAAATACAAACTAAAAAAATTTAAAAAAGAAAACCAATAGATGGTCAACCCCTTTAAAGCGTCACTCTTTCAGCACGTTGTTCCGGTGTGCAGCGATTCATGGTTAAAATTGTACTAAATTGATGTTTCAAAAACATGTCTACTCAAGTCAATCGGTTGATAAATGTCAAAGTTATTCAATGTTTACATAAAAAGGCGACATTTTGGGCCACCCTGTACATATTCTGATCAGTTGTGAACTTTGATTGCGTGTGTCACAATGAAGAAGTGGGGTCAACATTCAAGTTATACAGATCTGTAAGGAATCAATGGATCCAAATTGTTGGTATAAGGGAGACGCGGTTTTAGACAACCTAGACAAGTGCACACGGTAGTGAACACGGTGCCCAAGAATGCGAAGCCATGTAGAACGAATGAAACCCTACCAGAAGCCATTAAGGCCCAACAACGTGTCAAATTACAGCAAACGTCTTCAAGAAATGTGTCTCCAGTAACAGAGGCAGATAGCGAAGTTTCTTGACAGCTGTAGATGCTTGCTGGGGCTTTTTTGGGCTCAAAAGGCAATTGAGTAGTAGAGCCCCCTCTCGGAAGACGAAGCTGACTCTATACAAGACCTTGATCATCCCAGTCCTGCTGTACGGCGCAGAGGCCTGGACAATATCCCAAGCGGATGAACAGTCTCTTGGTCTTTTCGAGAGAAAAGTTCTGCGCGCGATCTTTGGTCCTGTTTGCGTTGATGGCATTTGGAGGAGAAGATTCAACCACGAACTGTATGGGCTGTACAGCGACATGAGTCTAGCCAGGCGTCTACGGATCCAACGCCTAAGATGGCTAGGCCATGTAGAGCGTATGGACAACTTAGCTCCGGCCCGAAGAGCCTTCGACTCTGAGCCTGTGGGACAACGCAAGAGGGGACGTCCACGTACAAGGTGGCGCACACAAGTCGAGGGGAACCTCGGCCGGCTTGGTGTGCGAAACTGGAGCCAGCTGGCTGGAGAGGCATTGGTGAGGCTTTGGTGAGTGAGGCCCAGGTCCACCTCGGATTGTAGCGCCCTAAGAACAAGAAGAAGATACTTGCTGATTGATTCCGAAACCAAAAACTGTTCAGAATTTCTTCGAACAAATCTAAAATCTATATGAAATACTTTCTTAGACGCTAGACAAAGACTGGCCCGCTTGTCTGCAAAATGCCTATCTTGACGTGCATTGCGTGATGAGAAATGTATGAAATGAAATGGTTTCCCCCTTACCTCAAATGACAGATGATTAAGAACAACGTTTTAAAAATGATAACCTCAATGGCATTCAATTCAAAGTGACATTTCCCATTGAAGGTCAATCAAAATCGAACAAATCACCGCTCAAAACTTGCCCGACACAAATGTCATCCACTTGAATGTCTCATCGCCGAACACACCCCTGTGTCGAAAAAAAAAGCTTCTGTCAAATGTTTCGTAAGTGCATTCCATTAGCATTGCTTGCAAAATGTTTCCGTAATTTCAGTTTCCTCTTGATTTCCTTCACTGAATCTGTGCTCTTTTTTTGTGGAAGAAAACAAAAAGTGTACGAACCAAAAGTCAAAAGGCCAACAGAGCAAAAGCGACAACAAAAACACGAGAGCAACAAAAAAAAAATCTCCATGCAATCACATTCCACGCGAGGTTTTGTATTACAAAATCCCGTGCGCCTTAGAATGAACGCATTCACTGGCAATGTGTGGACGTGGGGAGGCGAAAAAAGAACGCCGAGCCGAAGGGGGGAGAAGAGCAATCCATCGTCCTTCCATTTTATTTGTTTATAGCTTCAAGTTGCTTCATCTTTGCTGTTTATTTATTTTTTTTCCTTCGCTTGATTTCGTTATCGTTCTTTTCTGCCTGGCTGCTGGCTGCTGGCAGACCTCCAAAACAATTGATCAAGGTTGGGTCTTGAGTGTCTTAAATGAGTATCTACTACGGCATGCCTCGGGGCATGGCATAGCATCTGACATTCCACACTGCATCGGAGTCGGAGACGGGGCTCGATCTTCACCATTCTCCATTCGCCATCCGACATCGTCATCGTTGTCATTATGATGATCATCCGCGTGCTTTCAGTCTTCGGCTGCGGTGCCCCTCACTTGGCTACATTCGAAAGGTTACGTGCAAAACTCCAACAACAATGATGATCAAAAAAAACGAAGAAAACGAGACGAAAAAAACGTCAAAAATTCTTGACCAGAGAAAAAGAAGCACAGGCAGAGGTAGAGGTAGAGAACAAAACCGGATATTCCTCTTGGAGAGATGTTTCATTTGGGAGTTTCACGAGAGAGCACGAGATGATAATGATGGGTGATGGACCATCGACCAAGCGTGGACCGAGCAACGGGGGAGGGAGGAGGCAGAGGCGCACCAACCAGTTGACCGGTGTGCTGCTGCTCGACCAGAAAAATGAGAGAATGGACAACGACGCGGACGGCCTGTGGCAATTTGGATACATTCCACCGAAGTTGGCCGCTTAATCGATAGCCGAGTTCCCCTCATTGTCGATCGCTTTTGGGATCTTTTGGAATTTTTCAGAAATCGAAAAACGATTTTTTATTGATGCCTTAGCACGGCCCGCACGGGGGAAGGCGACGCGTCCGCCGAGCAGAGCAAAGCTGCTCGATGATGCTGGTTTTGGAATTTTGCGCGCGTAAACTTCGGGGAAACTTTTACCGGTTGTCAGAGGTACACAGATACATCGTGTTCTTCTTCTCCATCGAGTGCCAGTGTGTGTGTGTGAGTTTGAGCGCGCGCTCCAGCTATTTGTGGTGTCCCCGGCTTGGTTGGTCGTTTTTCTCTGAATTCTTTTCTAATTTTAAATTTTTACGATCAACGATCGTCGTGATGATCTTGGGGATAATGACGACGACGACGACGACGACGACGACGGTGATCGTGATGATTAAAATGATTAAGTGACTTGGAATTGGAGTTCTTTTTTCATCGTTGAATTTGGAACATCAATCATTGGCTGGTGGAGAGGAGAGCCCTCATCTTCGGGGTATTTTTGGTATGAAAATTTGTCATTTTCGTTGGACACAAAAGTATGGCTTACATTTTGGGCGCAAGTTGTCTAATGATTCTGTCTGTTGATTTTTGAAATTTTAAGTGGAACCTGAAGGCGATCGCTCGAGCTTTGGCTCATAAGTTCTGATGAACTGCTAATCAATCACGGTGCGTGACATTCGAGATGAATGATTGTGTTTGCTCAGTTAGAGCAGATAGCCTAACCAGGTCCACTTAGGATGTTAAATATTTTGACAGGCACGACATTAATCATCGGGACGAGTTGTAGGTTGAGGTTTGGAAAGGAAAAAAGGCGTTTTCTTTGGTTTTGTGAAGACAATTTGCTTGAATTCATCATTAGGAGACACCTTAGGCTGTCAAGATCAGCATGGAGTTGGACACGAAAACGGAGATGGTGACGCACGTTGGCTAGATTTCTTTTTGTGTTTTTCAAAAAAAAAGTTTAGAGGTTAAATGCTGCAGCCTTGAGGCTTCTCATTTATTTCACGTGTTTCCCAAATGTCTCCTGAAGCGCTGTCAGTGGCTTCATTTGAATTCGTATTCCATCGGTGGAAATTTTTTGAGGTTGGGACTATAGGATCTTGAAACAACATTAAAACGGAAATTTTGAAACCAAAAATAAAAAATGATCTGAAAAGCAGAGAATTTTTACTTACACGTGTTCACTGACGTTATTTCAAAGATTCAGAGCTCACAATAAGATTTTTTTATGAAAACCAGGCCGTGGTCCAATGGAAGAGAGACGACAAAAGCAAAGGCCACAAAACAGGAGGAAAGGTGGACTACAAACACCATTGAGCCTGACTTAAATTTTGACCAAGAGTCTCATCTCATCTCAGCTCATCTTCAGTTCCACTACAGGAGTCGCGGGGGCAATGCATGCACGAGAGATCTCCAAGAGTCTATTATATTTAATGTAGAGATCGAAATGGGGGTTTCAAAATGACAGTGTTTAGTGGTCAAAAGATGAAAATAAGAAAAATTTAAGAAATTAAAAACAAGAAGCAAAAAAATGTAGTCTTAGGGGTGTTAAAGTTCGATTTAAATGTTGTCAACCCTTTTGTTCTTCAAAATTGTTGGCCATAGATTGGGTTTAAATGCCCAAAAGTGTCAAGGCAAGTGTCTAAAAGTCAACAAAAGTGTTGAAACTATGGGAAGAAAAAGGATTGAAAGCATTCAAAGACATTTGATGCTCATTGCTCATTGCAAATGGTTTCTGGGATTCTGAATTCTGTCATAACAAAATCAAACAAAAGACATATATCGTTACTCTCACTCACATATTAATGAGAGAGAGGATTTTAAGACTTTGTAGTGCATTACTAAGCTTTCTTAAACGGTCGATGCAACAAGTTTCATATTTGAGGCTGAGGCCGATTGTCAGTTTTTCAACTCAGTCAAGGGGTTTGTAGATCAAGTTACCAAAACTATTAGTGATTAAACGAAAGACTGTCATTTGAACCATAGTTTTAAAAAAAAAATATTGGTCCCTGCATTTTCGTTGGCAAACAAATCAGACTCAAAACTGGTCCATTGTACTGCCAGGAAGCAACCTACTCCAGTGCCGTTAATTTGATCCCAACGGCAAATGGTGACCGGACCAGATTCGATTTCACTGCGATTCGAACCTGGGACCAGTCTAACTTGGGGCAGCCGTAGTGTTGATAGCTAGAGGCAAATTCCTCCCAACCATAAGTGAAGTACTTGAGAGCGCTATAAGCACACTAGCTAGATGGGCTAAAAACTGCGGACTGGGTGTTAACCCAGGTAAGACTGAATTGGTTCTCTTCTCCAACAAAAGAGTCATACCGCAATTTAGGCTACCATCTATCGAGAGATCCACACTGACGCTATCCGACAGTGCTAGATACCTAGGTATCATTCTTGACAGGAAACTAAATTGGAAACTTAATGTCTCTGAAAGGGTCAAAAAGGCAACATGCGCTTTTTATATCTGCGCAAAAATTGTCGGTAAAAAATGGGGACCAAGCCCCAAGACCATCCTATGGATGTATACCGCCATTGTCAGACCTATCCTTACGTAAGGCAGCGTAGTCTGGTGGCAGGCAGCATTGAAAGCCATTAATCTTAAGGCATTGACGAAAATACAGAGACTTGCGTGTATGGGAGTTACTGGGGCAATCAGCTCTACCCAAACAGCTGGACTGGAAACGATCCTACACATGCTACCGCTTGACCTTCATATGCAGGCAATCGCCGCTAAAAGTGCTCTGAGAATCAGTCAATCTTGCAACTGGCGCTCAGGTACCACTGGACATGCAGTATCAGAAGTCGAGAGCGACTATAGGCTCCCATACCTCGACTTCGAGAGACCCTTCAAATGCCAATATCCCACCAGAGAGAAGTGGGCGTCCAATGAACCCATCAACAACTCGACAATAAAGGTATATACCGACGGGTCAAAGATGGAAGCAGGCACAGGCGCGAGCATTTTCTCCAACGAGCTAAACTTGCACTGCTCAATCAGACTACCTGATTATGGCAGTGTGTTTCAAGCGGAGGTCCTGGCGGTCAAAGAAGCGGCCAAAACAATATCAATGATGGCGATACCACCAGCTGATATTACCATTTTCATTGACAGTCGGGCGGCCATGAAAGCTATATCCGGAATAGAAGTCAAGTCCAAGCTAGTCGCAAGCTGTCGCGAAGATCTAAAGGCTTTTAGCTCACAGCACTCGATTAATCTGTGCAGGGGCCCAGGACATAGGGACATAGCCGGCAATGAGATAGCTGATGAACTTGCCAGAACAGGGTCAGTGACCGACGCGTCGCAAGCAATTCATGGTATTAAACCGCCACTCTCAGGGCTGAGGAATAAGGTGGATACAATGATCATTGAAATGGCAAACAGTAGATGGCGCGGTCTGTCTACATGTGTGACTACTAGAGCATTATGGCCCAGATACGACCAAGCAAAAACCGACAAGATCCTTCAGTGCGACAAAGAGTTGCTAACGATGGTGGTTGGAGCTCTCACTGGCCATAATCATCTTAGAAACCATACCATGAAAATGAGACTCTCCAACGACAACATTTGTAGAGGTTGTGGTGACGAGGAGGAACGTGAGGATACTCCTCACTACCTCTGTCACTGCCCTAGTCTTTGTCAGTTGCGTCATAGAACACTGGGAGAATTCTTCTTCCAAGACTTACATGAAATCTCAAGTATACCTCTTAGATCTCTTTACAGGTTTATAAGGAAATCGGGATGGCTCCGGCGCAACGAAGGACCATGAGTGCGACAAGGGTTAAAAAAAAAGGGGACACTATCCTCCAATTGGGCATCACAATGGGTCCCTAAGGACCTAAGTGAGACGTGGCTTAAGCCCGTCTACCCACATACCTACCTACCTACCTTCTCATTTTTTGTTTGGTAACCATTCAAAGGCTACCTTAGTCGTGGTCGTCTTTGGGTGCATGGTGCACCCAAGTGGATAGGGACTTCAAGCAACTTGATTTGCGAAATTGAAGACAGATAGCAGTTGGAGAAGCTTCGTGGTTGAGGCCCACTGAGGACAATCAAATGCAATGCACATAAGGCACGTTAGTTTCTTATGAACTCCTTTCACATCTCAGGCATCAATATCCTTGCCATCTCAGACCAGTTTCTGTTTTAGATTGCAAAATAATCCACAATCGCTGATTGAATTTCGAGCTATGATGATTATCTAGCCAGCTCTGAGGACTAAGCCTTGTCTGCTCAAATGGGTGCTCAAATATACCTTGTCTTTTTTTACATTTTTGACAAAGTAGTTGATATTGGTGCAAATCTAAAAGCATTCAAATTCAATTTGTTGACAAATTCTCTTGCATGCAGAAACTACAATAATTTGGACGAGGCTGATGCAGTGAATGGACTTTAATGTGGCCTGCTTATCCAGAGGCAGCCTAGTCAAGACGCGAAACTCGTTCCCACTAAGTATACAGCTAAATCGAAGAATTGTCCAGAGTTAAGTAACGCCTGAAACCAGAGACGAGCTATACAGCGCCATGTCTAGTTTTGACTTTCCTGCCAAACTCGTCAGACTGAGCAGGATGACGATGGAGAACTCTCGCTGCTCCATCAAGGTCGGTAACGAACTCACCGAGACCTTCAATGTCAAAAAAGGTTTTGGACAAGGCGACGCGCTGTCATGTGATTTCTTTAACATCGTTCTTGAGAAGATCGTGCAAAACTCACTGGCCAACACAAGAGGCACGATCTTCCAAAAGTCCGCTCAACTGCTAGCCTACGCGGATGACATTGACGTGATTGGGCGAACACAGCGAGCCGTCAATGATGCGTTTGCTGGCATTGAAACGGAAGCGGCTAAAATGGGTCTGGCGGTAAACGAGGGCAAAACAAAGTACATGCTGTCATCGAGAAAGGACGCACAACATCGACGACTTGGCCAGAACGTCACGTCAGAACGGCAGCTATAACTTTGAGGTAGTAAAGGACTTTGGATACCTTGCCTCCGCAGTAAACAGTACAAACAACATCAGTACCGAGATAAAACGCAGAATTACTCTTGCCAACCGCTGTTTTTATGGGCTCAAAAGGCAATTGAGTAGTAGAGCTCACTCTCGGAAGACCAAGTTGACTTTGTATACGACCTTGATCATCCCAGTCCTGCTGTACGGCGCAGAGGCATGGACAATATCCCAAGCGGATGAACAGTGTCTTGGTCTTTTCGAGAGAAAAGTTCTGCGCGCGATCTTTGGTCCTGTTTGCGTTGATGGCTTTTGGAGGAGAAGGTTCAACCACGAACTGTATGGGCTGTACAGCGACATGAGTCTAGCCAGGCGTCTACGGATCCAACGCCTAAGATGGCTAGGCCATGTAGAGCGTATGGACAACTTAGCTCCGGCCCGGAGAGTCTTCGACTCTGAGCCTGTGGGACAACGCAAAAGAGGACGTCCACGTACAAGGTGGCGCACACAAGTCGAGGGAGACCTCGGCCGGCTTGGTGTGCGAAACTGGAGACAGCTGGCGAAAGATCGTGCTGGCTGGAGAGGCATGTTAAGTGAGGCCCAGGTCCACCTCGGACTGTAGCGCCCTAAGAAGAAGAAGAAGAAGAAGAAAGCAACCGATCGAATACACAAAAATGGTAAATTCTAACCAATGTTACGGATTCGATCAGTTTCGGTTAGTTCGTTTACTGTTGCCATCTTATGCGAGGGGGAAATGAATCACACTCTACGTTAAGAGTAAGCTATAATTGTCGTGGGGAAACTTAGAAAAGCAATAGCAACCGAACGAATACTCAAAAATCATAATCTGTGACCGCTTCGTTCAGTTTCGGTAGGTTCGTTCAGTTACGCGGGAGTGAAATGAATCGCTCCCTACGCATGCAAATGTCAGTTGACAGCTGAATTGTCTTTCAGTTTCTATAAGCAGTCATGGACACTCTGAAATTTGACGATGCTTCTGGTTTTCGTTTGCTTTTGACATTAGTTTAAGTTTTCGAGCTGTCATTGTGCCACCAAATTTTGACACTCTTGACCAACAACCGTTCTTTCAGTTTTTTGCACGCAACAAAGACTCTTAAACTCGTGCGCCCGTCTTCTCAAACTGGCGGCTCTGTTCGTGAAGCCTGTGACTTTGTTCAGATGCACATTAGTGACCTGTTTTTGATTTGACACACTTCCGCACATGTTTTATTCTCGATGAAAGTGACATTCCACATTTGATTTCGTTGTGAAAATCAACCACTCACTTTCTCTAAGCCGACTCAAGGAAAAAAACCCACCACGAGAGTTTCAACAATAGTCCACAATTACCCAAGAACCAATCCGAATTATAATCCAATCAATGTAACACATCTCCTAAGCCCTCAAAAGCGGAAAATTCGCTTAAAACTTGTCCAATTGACTGCGCCCCCTCGTGCGACTTAATTTAGACGATTCCCTCTAATTCCATCGTCCGTCCGCACATGCGCATGAAATTGCCATCCACGGGCAGAGCACACCAGCACGCCAGCCGCTGTCAAGTCAATTCAAAATCCATTATCCATCAATTGATGAGAACTCCGACATCGCATTATTTGCTCATGATCCGAATATAATGTCAGATCAGATTACATTTCGGGCACAATTGGCTAATTGGTCAACAATCGAAAGTTGTCTCCAAATTGAACATGACAGTCATCAGAAAATTAAAAAAAAAAACGATCGTCCCAACAAAAGTCTGAGAGGCGACTTAAGACGGCGGAGCGCAACTTCGGAGAATTCCATTTCTGGCGAACGACGCGAAGAATGTGTTATGGCAAGAATTCGATTTCGAAAAAGTGTGTCACTCTGGGTCGAATTGCAAGCGATTTCCTTTTTGACATACACCACCACCACAACCGGGCACAACAGAGACATCATACAGCATATGAACGTGGACGCATGGCAGCAACAATCTAGAGTTGAGTGAAACACGAAATTACTTTCATTTGGACCGGGAGTGGTTGGTGGTGAGTGATTATGATTAAGTGGGTATCGAGGCGGATACTGGTAGTGCGGCTCTAATCAAGGCACGTCCAGCTGACGACACCGAGCGGGAAAGAGAACGCCATGGAGTTGATTAGAAAATTATTATTGCAACACATCGACGAAATTGCGGCGCCAAGTGTAAACTAATTCAGATGAGAGATTTGCCGAAGCCATTAGGGGAGATGATGCTGCTGATGGCTTTATCTCTAATTGATGTGTACCTCTTCTCCACCCCGCCCTCTGGAAATCTAGGATAGCCAAGTTGTGGCTAATTGAAGAGAAATCTCTGATAAATCGAACGACTGTTGGTGAGTTGCGTTGCCAGGGATGGTTTCTCTCCTTTTTTTTTTTGACAGATCGGATTAGAGAAGTCAGTATTTATCTGAATCCATGGATCAGTGAATCAGATTTGGTTTTATGGCGAATGAATTGCAAAAAAACAGCAGCTGTGGCAATGCTTTTGTGGTTTCTCAATGTCAAAATTGATGACAGATGACAGATCGAATTTTGACAATCCTGCGTCTGTTGTTGCGTCTGTTGTGGCAATGACCAGAGAGCAACAACTTGTCGTGGCTCTGCTGGGAGTTGAATTCTTGAACTGGGCTACTAACCAAGCGTGTTATTGTCATATTTTTGAAGAATTATCAAGCTGTCAAGTTGCCCGTCTGTCAAACAAGCAAGAATTTCGAACATTCAGCTTACAGCCGAGTTACGAGTCCACTGAACTGTCAAACAAGCAACAATTTCGAGCATTCAGCTTACAGCCGAGTTACGAGTCCACTGAACTGTCAAACAAGCAACAATTTCGAACATTCAGCTTACAGCCGAGTTACGAGTCCACTGAACTGTCAAACAAGCAACAATTTCGATCATTCAGCTTACAGCCGAGTTACGAGTCCACTGAACTGTCAAACAAGCAACAATTTCGAACATTCAGCTTACAGCCGAGTTACGAGTCCACTGAACTGTCAAACAAGCAATAATTTCGAACATTCAGCTTACAGCCGAGTTACGAGTCCACTGAACTGTCAAACAAGCAACAATTTCGAACATTCAGCTTACAGCCGAGTTACGAGTCCACTGAACTGTCAAACAAGCAACAATTTCGAACATTCAGCTTAGAGCCGAGTTACGCGTCCACTGTACTGTCAAACAAGCAACAATTTCGAACATTCAGCTTACAGCCGAGTTACGCGTCCACTGAACTGTCAAACAAGCAAGAATTTTGAACATTCAGCTTACAGCCGAGTTACGAGTCCACTGAACTGTCAAACAAGCAACAATTTCGAACATTCAGCTTACAGCCGAGTTACGCTTCCATTGAACTGTCAAACAAGCAACAATTTCGAACATTCAGATTACAGGCGAGTCACGAGTCAACTGAACTGTCAAACAAACAAGAATTTCGAACATTCGTCTTATTTGATCCCAACGGCAAATGGTAACTGGACCAGATTCGATTTCACTAGGATTCGAACTTGGAACCTCTCAAATTTGGGGCAGGCACCGAACCAACTGCGCCATCCGGTCATTTTTACAGTCGACTTACGAGTCCATTGAACTGTCAAACCAAATCTGTGTTCAAAAGCTGCAGAGGTCAACAACTTTCAGTGCCAACTCGAAGCCCCCTGTCAAAAGAACAAAACTAATTAAACGTCAAACCCCTGGTCGTCGTCAACAACAGTCAATTTGAATTTCTGCAAAGGTTTTCCATCACATTCACCAGCATAGAAATCAAAAATTCCACAAGTGAATCATTTCCGAACACACCCAGCCACAAGCAAGACACATTCCTGTCAAAACGAAATGTGTTCACGAAGCAGCGAACGTCATAATCATCATTTGTTTTGATATGTATTCATTTTCGAAATCCAATCCCATCAAGATATGTGCTGTCATGAGGAGTAATTAAAAACCATTGACAGGCAGTGTTTTAATTAAGCACAAAGAAAATGACGAACAAAAACCTTCACCAGACCTTTTTGTGTGCTGTTACCAAACACACAATGTCACTATCAATTGAAATAATTACAAATTCATGCTGTGCCAGCGGTTAATTCAATTTAAAACACTAAATCCATTTGTTGCTGCTGCCGTTGTTGTTGTGTTATATCGCGCTGTGCGCACACAAAAGGTTCTCAAATTAATTCCGGACAGCCTTAGGTGGTAACAATAATAGAAATTTAAATCGGGGAAATCATAAAAAAAATAATTATCAAGAGAAAGTTTTTTTTTCTTGTCTTGTTGCGCGCGTCGTGGTGTTTCTTTGTTTTGTTTTCTTTTCGCATTTTGTGTTGTTTAATTGCTTAATCTATTGTTTTGTTGCTTCATTGGCTGGATGGTGAACACAAAATTATTGCGGCCAATTGAGGGCTTTGACAAGTGACAGAAGTTTATTTTTGTTTTTCGAGGGAGTATGCAAATTAATTTGATTATCAGGAGACACAATTTGCTTATGATTTATGGAAATTTATCCGTGCGATGAATTGGGGGTGTACATAAGTGAATGTGTCAGAGTGACAGATGTCACTTGGGAATTTTGTTGAAATGTGGAACAACGTGATTTCGCACGTTTGGGAATTGATGGCATTGTGTTAATGGAAGAGTGTCGAGTTTTTTAGTTTTGATTGACAGCAATTTGAACTTGCAGTCCAGTGGTGCCAGTGGAGAACTGGCAGTACTCTTTTTTTGTTTTGAGTGACAGGTCACATCTATCAATTTTGTGACTTGAATGATCAGAGCACAAAACAGTCGAAGAAAGACGTTCAACTTTCATCCTCTCTTCCCCAGAGATTTGTTGACAGCGCGCTGTATTTGCAGCTTCTGTGTAGCGTACGTGTGAACTGCTTTGCAAAAATCATTCGACGTTAAAGAGGAAAGTGTGCTTGACATGTAGTCGGCAAATATGGCAGATCAGAGATGCTGGCAGAGAAGTTCTTCTCAAAGAGGGATTGGAGTAGTAGAAGGTCAGTGTTTTGGAAAAGGAACTCGAAATATTTGACAATAGTACAGGGTGACCTGTGGGCGCCGTGGCGTAGTGGGTAGGTGCGTCGACTCCTACGCTCGAGGTCGATTCGAACCGACGAATCTAGAAAAAAACATCAAACATTTTTTCACGTCTCCACCTCTTTCGAGTCACTGACAATGCTCAAAGAGTATAACTGTCTAGAAAAAGCTTCTCAATCTCGCCGTTCGGAGTCGACATTAAACTGTAGGTCCCCTCCGCTCGTGAAAGAACAATAGCACGCACAACTCGAGTGGTTACTGAGAAGCTAGGCCCAGGTCCACCTCGGACTGTAGCGCCACCATTATTACTATTATTATTAGTACAGGGTGACCAGAAAAGAACGATAGGAAAATAAATTTAAATAAAGTAAAAACTTGGCGAATGTAATTGCAGGCAGCTGCCTAAAGATCGTGCCACCCGGAGAGGCTTGTTGGTTGAGGCCCAGGCCCACCCCGGCCCGAAGAAGATCACATCATTCAAATGGCCATCTCGGGTTCGCTGGAAGTGGATCAAGTGGTCTGTCAAATTTTTGATGACTCGGTCCAGTATGTGCGACGTTATTGCACCTATAGCGTTTCGAATGTTGGTTCAAACTGGGTCGCTTTTTAGCGTAAACTAAGGACTTGGCATAGCCTCAGAGAAAGGAAGCAAGCGGTGTTAAGTCGCATGATCGTGACGAACAATTGATGACCGCTCGCCGTGAGATGATCCAGTTGCAAAATTTGTTTCTCCATCGCCACTTCGAGCGTTGCATCGTCGCTTGTATGGCATGTAACGCCGTCTTGTTGGAACCACAGCTTGGATATATCAAAGTTGACGAGCCTTGGCCACATAAAGTGGGTTAACATCGCTCTAACCCGGAGATCATTGACGATAACGGTGTCTCCTTCCTCATTTCGAAAGAAATAAGGTCTGATGATGCCACTCTGCAATAAACCACACCAAAAAGTCAATCTTTGTGGATACACTGATGCTTGCTGGAACACTTGTGGAATGTGTTCGCTTCAATAACGACAATTTTGCTTGTTGACATGGCTATAAATGGGCCTCGTCCGAGGATCGAGAGTTGATTTTTGGGCAAAATCCAAATTTCAGGCCAACATTTAGCCACAATCCGGATTTCTGGCCAATATTTCCAGCGCCCAATTAACGAACTCAAAGCGCCGTCTATGAGATTCTTGGGTCAGCACAATCTTATACGTCTTCGTCCGAGAAGATAATTTTATGGTCAAAGTTCGGATTTCCGCCCAACATTTGTTCAAAATCCGGATTTCTGGCCAACATTTTCAGCCCCAATTAGAGAACTCATGAGAGTGTCTATGATTTTCTTAGGTCATCACGATCGTATACGGCCTCGTCCGAGAAGATGATATTTTAGCCTAAATCCGGATTTTCGGTCAACATTTTAAGCGCCCAATTAACGAACTCAAGGCGCTTTCTATGAAATTGTTGGGTCAGCGCAAATTAATTAGGTCTCGTCCCAAAAAATTCTTTTTTTTTACATAAATCCGGATCTTCGTAGAACATTTGGCCACAATCCGGATTTCTAACCAACATATTTAACGCCAATTAGTGAACTGTGAGTTCACGTTGTCTATGAAATTCTTGAGTCAGGGCTAATTTATTAGGTACCGGTCGAGATGATTTTTTCATTAAAATTCAGATATCCGGCCAAAATTCGGATTTCTGGCCAATATTTCCAGCGCCCAATTAGCAAACTTAGGGCACTGTCTATGAATTTCTTGGGTCAGCGCAAATTTATTAGACCTCGTCCGAGAAGAGGATTTTTTTTTGCAAAAATCCGGATCTCCATCAAACATTTGGGCAAAATTCGGATTTCTGGCCAACATTTGCAGCAATTATTTGTGAACTCACGGCGGAAAAACTATAATTGCTATCTGGTCGCCCTTTCTAAGCTCCAAGCCAGAGGACAGCCACGAAGAAGGTGGCGAATTCATGTGCAGAGTGACCTCCACCAATTCGGCCTGCTAGTTAGAGAGGCTTTTTGGTTATGGTTCAATTCGACTCAGTCACTTTGACAGCTGCTGAAACAGCTAATAATTGCTTTCTGGTCACCCTTTAGATGATTTCTATCAACAGTCTGCTTCAAAAAATGCAAAATGCCGCGCTCTGAAGAACCACCGAAACAGGAAGCGTACACATTCCATTCTACTCCTCTCATCTGCTCGACAGTTCAGCCTAGAGTATTCGTTTCAAAGGGGCACACTAGAAACCAAAAGAAGGTTCAAATTTAAGTGAAAAAGGAAGACTGCTGTGGGCTAAGGAGTCCATTTGAAGACAAATTATAAACTGCGCAGTCCCTGCCCATCATCATCATCCACTAATTGCTTTTGGCTACCACAAAATACATAAGTATGTACATCCACGGATACCCTTAACCCACCGTCCTCCACAGCAACTTGAAGATCATTAATTTAAGAACCAAAGAGCGCAGAGAGAGAGAGGGAGAGAGAGAGGGAGAAGAACTCAAACCTTTTTACATAATCTTTCATTCTTCTCGGTGATTTAAAGGCTGCCTCCATCCCCCCCCCCCCCACCAACCCTTAGCCTGTCCTTAACCCAACCAAGTCATTCGTTCATTTATGACATCTTCACCCCACCGACAGCCGAAACATCTGCCACGCCACCGATCCACCATCGCATTCCACACAAGTATCCGTGTATACATTTATTTTTTAATTTGCCTCATAATAAAACTCTACATCTCCAATAAAAGTGGTGTATCCACAGATTCACAGAAGACTGACAAAAAAAACAACCAGCAGATACTTCCAAAACCGACCGCATTCCATCGGAAATTCCATGCCTCTTGGCTCTCTTGGATCCAGCACAAGATGAGGTACAAAAACAAAAAAAAGAACAAGAACCAAAAAAGAAACAAAGACCAACCAGCAGTGGCCAAGTTGGTCCCGTTCCACTGGCGAACCCGGCCTCTCCTCTCGTAATAATAATAATTTCATTCTAAAGCCATAAAATCATAAAATTATGATTAGAATAGAAGAGGAATGCTTTAAGGCCTCAGGAGATTCGTTTTTTGTTTTTGTTTTTTCGAGAAGAAGAATGACGTGGACATGAACATGGCATCAGGCAGTATTAGCAGCAGCAGCAGCAAGAGAGCACCATCCGGCAATACACTCGTAGCAACAGCAGAAGCAAACCAACAGCGGGCAACAGTGAAAGATACATCCCATGCCAACGGATGCGCGACTGGCGGTGGTGACTGGCGACTAGCGCGCGAGCGAATGGTGGAGGCGGTGGCAGGAGTGGAGATGTGGAATTCCTTAAGTAATATCGGTACGGCTACCTGAATTACTGAACACGCGTCTTATGTCTTCCAATCTCCCCTTCATGGCTCCATGACTGGTTTATTTATTATTATTTTTTTTTTCTTTCCTTTTTTTCTTTTTCGCCATTTTTGTGTTTTCGGTTGATGTGGAGATGGAGAGGTTCTCTTTTCGAGTCTTTCGAGGGTTTTCTTTTTTTTTCTCTCCGGTTTTTTGTTGTTGTCTTGTGTGCAGCGTACGCTGTACGGATGGATGTGTCTATAAATATTTTACCAAAGGCTTCGTTTGGCCTTTTTTTTTTTTTCGTTTTCAGTGTGGATTGGATCTCCTCTTGTCGCCGCTCTCCCTGTTGGGATAGTTTTTTTTTTGCTTTTAGTTTGTTTTAATGGGGCAGTGTTGTTGTTATTTTTAGAGCTCTCTGAGAGACTTCTTTGGCTATGTCCGGTCGTCCACTTACAAGCCAGTGCAAGTGTGTCAATGTGGTGGACAGTGGGGACTGATTTTTATGATTTTTAAACAAAGTTTAGACCCATGCTTCCAGACTGAAGAGGAAACATGGGAATTATGCTGGTCTAGATGGGGCTCCGCTCATTTTCGAGTTAGAAAGTACTTCTCGAAAATGGCGGTAGGGAGTAGGAGAATCGCTGATGAGACCTCGGAAGAGATTTCGAAGAAGAAAACGAAGAAGACGAAGAGTATCGAATGTAGAAAACGACTAGATGGCGGATTTGGTTAATTGGATTTTAGAGATGGAGCATGATTGTGGTGGAAAGGAAGGCTAAGGAGGTCCTCAAGCTATTTGGAGTGCAAAAGTGGAGACATCTAGCGGGAGATCGCGCTCAGGGAGTCGCCGATGGAGACCAGATTCATCCCTGGACTATAGCGACGCCCAAACAACTGGATGGCTCAGTTGGTTAAGTGCCTGCCCCAAGTTAGAGTGGTCCCAGGTTCGAATCCCAGTGAAATCGAATTTGCTCCAGTCACCATTTGCCGTTGGGATCAAATTAACGGCACTGGAGTAGGTTGCTATCTGCCTGTACAATGGACCAGTTTTGAGTCTGAGTGCTCCAGTGCAGTGTTTCAAAAGCCTAAAAAAAATACTTCGAATGTCATTCGAAATTCTCGAAGGTAGTGAACTTCAAATTTGATTGATGAACTCAGTGATGCAGCTCGTCCAGAATCCAGAGAAAAGAACGCATTTGAAGTCTAAAACGGCATCAGGATATTACAGAGGGACAACAGTGCTCCATCTCGTCCTGAATCGAGAGAAAAGAACGAATTTGATCTTGAAAACGAAGTCTAAAACGGCATCTGAATAATCTGACATAGCTTTTTCGGGGTTACAAGGTCTTTAGGATCCGTGATTTCAAAATCTAGTCAGATATCGATTGACATTGATACCCGATCCAGCTGCATGCTCTTCATCCAGATCAAGGGAGTTGCGTCAAAATTGGGTCTCTCCATAAGTGGAAATATGACAGAATGACAAGAGGAACACCTAAAATTGGTCCAAATTTCAAGGTAGTGGGACACTTTCGACTCTGAATCAGAAGGACAACGAAACAGAGGATCTCATCTCATCTCTCATTCTCATTTTCAATGACCCGCATGTTCCACTAAAGGGGTCGCGGGGCCGAACTGAACGAAACAGAGGATGTCCACGAAAAAGGTGACGCAACCAAGTGGAGAGGTAGGCGCCGTGGCCGTGTGAGTTCGTGCGTCGACCCATGCGCATTAGACTTTTACAGTCTAGGCTCGAACCAAAGTTCAGACAAACAATTTTTCAAAAAACAAAATTGTTCGCGGCTCCACCTCTTTCGAGTCACTGACAATGCTCAAAGAGTATAACTCAAAGAGTATAACTGTCTAGAAAAAGCTTCTCAATCTCGCCGTTCGAAGTCGGCATTAAACTGTAGGTCCCCTCCACTCGTGAGAGAGCAATAACACGCACAACACGAGTGGTTGCTGAGAATCTAGGCCCAGGTCCTCGGACTGTAGCGCCGCCATTATTATTATTATTATAACCAAGTGGAGAGGGATCTCAACTAACTTGGCGTACGCAATTGGCGAAAGCTAGTAAAAGATCGTGCTAGCTAGAGATCTTTATTAGTTGAGACCCAGACTGTAGAGTCACAAGAAGAAGAAGATGGGTACGAATGCTAATTGGTTCAATCTTCTTTTAGCAATTGTCTTTTGAAAGTAGACGAAGAAATACAGAAACCTCTGGTCTACTCTTCTTTTCCTATTCTTCTTCGACAGTCCGGGGTAGACCTGAGCCTCACCCAACATGCTTTTCCAACTAGCACGGTCTTGGGCTAGTCGCCTCCAGTTTCGTACATCCAGCGCTGATTGAGGTCCCTTTCCAGCTGGGCACGCCATCGGAGGTGAGGTTTTCGTGTACCATGTCGGGGTTGGTATCGAAGACTTTTCGAGCCTATTCAGGCTCTTAACACGTTGAGTGCCGACATACAATCCGAAAAACTGTCCCCACAGGCCACGGATTTTTTTTTATTGGCACTTCGATTTTCGTGTGAGACCAAAATGGTATCATGTGGCACTCGACGTGTTAAAAGTCAAGACATTAACCTCAAATTCCGGAATAAAAACTCCAAGACCTTGCTACTCAGCAAAAAGAAGTGTAAACCCTTCTTTGCCACGTTTGAAAATCGTTGACGTTATGTGTGGCGGCAATCGATTCCGTAGACGCTACAACCATGGCCTCCCCAAGATCCGTCCTGAAGGAGATATTGTTATAAAAATACAGTGTGCGCCATCTTTTACAGCGGTATGTAAGCATTAAGTAACTTTGACATTTATTAACCGATTGACTTGAGTAGAGATGTTTTTGAAAAGTCAATTCGGTAGAACTTTAACCATGAATCGCTTCACACTGAAACAACGCGCCAAATTGAATATATTTGTTCGGTTGTATTAAATCACCGATTCTCGAAAATATCGTGACCGACAAGCACCGTCTGACAACACTATCCTTCGTTTGGTGTCAAATTTTATTGAGCACGGGACAGTGGGAGATCGTCGACATGCCGTTCATCAACGCCTAAAACGTTTCAATGAACTGGTTGAAGCTGTAAAATAGAGTATTGCCAAGAAGCCACATGTGTCGTACCATCACTGCGTTCAGCATTTTGCCATCAGTGGAACCACCTTATGGCCCGTTTTAATGATTTGCTTGGTTTTCTGTATAAAATGCAATTGACACAAAGAATTTTGCTGAAAGACGGTCCATGATGCTTGAAAAAAGTCGCCATGCAGTCGCTCGAATGATTGACACCGAACTTGATTTTTGGAAGCAAATTTTGATGACCGACGAGGCCAAATTCACACTCTCTGACACCGTTAACAAGCTAAATTACCACATTTGGGGAAGGCAAGATCTACACGAGATTCATGAAATATCATTGCATAGCCAAAAAGTGGCGCAAATACCGCCAAAATTATCATTGGGTCATAAAAAGTTCAGAAAAAGTGAAGAGTTGATGGAAATCGATATCGGCGGATATTGGCTCATAACGTCTGCCCACAAATGTATGAAAAATTTTTGGACGTTTAATGGTGCGTCATGCCATACTGCAAATCAAACAGTGCAATTTCTGCAACGAAAATTCGCTGGAAGTGTGCTTGCAAAAAATAGCGACATTGGCAGATCACTCAGATCTCCCGATTTGATTCCTCCGGACTCCGTTTTGTGGGATTATTTGAAACGCAAGGTGTACGCCAGGAGTCTCCGAACCATTGACAAGCTCAAGGCAAACATTCGTGCTGAAATCATCGCTATACCGCCTGAAATGCTTGAAAAAGTAATGGACAGCAAAAACACAGCAAAAAGGGCATAATAGAGACGATCACTTGATTGATGTTGCATTCAAAATCTAATCCAAATAAATTGCAAAGGGCCAATATAATGAATTAAAATCCCGTAATAGAAATGTTTTTTTTTAAGTTATTCAATATGCTCATACTCACATAAAAGATGGCGCGCCCTAAACATTCTGTTAAGACATCAGTGGGCTGGACAGCGAACTCGATCGAGCAAAGAGTGGCTGTTTCAGAAATCTCATTCTTTTTTTTTTTGATTTTGCTCAAATTCAAAGGGTCTTGCAAAGAACTTGGCAAATTTCAGAAACTCATGAACTTCTCTCAACCTCAACCGAGATTTATAATCTTTTCAATTCCTAGAGAAAAGTCTGAAAATCCATAAGCTTCATTGATTCTCTGAAGTCTTTCTCCTCTTCCAGAGTCAGTTACAAAGTTCCAAACTTTGACGGTTCAGAAAAGTGGTCTTTTCTCGTGCCTTTAACACTGTGATTATTGTACAGCGATACTTAGTAACAAATAAATGAAATGAAAAAATGAAAATTATGTCAAAAACACAGTCAGTTTCAAAGTGCTTAATTTTGTCACTTTAGAAAAGAAGACTTGTCTGGGGCTTTGACATTTCGTTGATGTCAAAAACTTGGCTATACATCTTTTGACAATTTTCTTAATTTTCTATTGCGTTTGACTTTAAATGTTCACTAGAAGCATTTCTAACTCACTTCTAACTCACAGAACTTGTCCAGTGTTTCCCAAAGGATTTCTGAAACATGTCATTCATTAAAGTGACAAAATTTAAACAGAACCTAATTTTTAATATAGAATTTGCAATTCAGAAGTGAAGGTATGAAATATTTGCCTAAAAAAAACACGAAAAGAAGCTCACAAATTTAAACAGTGGAAGAAGGTTGTACGAGAAGCAAAATGGTTGACGAATTGCGTACTGATTTGACAGATATAGTCGCTCCAAGCCAAACTCGCTTACGTCAAAAATATAACAATTATTCTTTGCTGAAAATTTCTAAAACACTGTATTGAACGAAGAAAAAATTAAGTATTTCTACAGATTCTATTTCTTACTGAACGTAAAAGCCAAAAATAAATATGACAGTTGATAGTCCAAACTTGACAGTTCCGAGCAAGTAAAAAAACAAAGATAAAGGAATTTTGTGCACCTACAAATTAAAGTGCGGGGGAATTTTGAACTTTCTCGAAAACTCTCTTTTCTGCGAGGAACATGATATTTATGCACAGGCAAATAGAATCTATCGGATTGTAGTAGAAAATAGTTCAAAGGAGTCGATTTTTTGACGTACAGTCGACTCCCCCTGAGTCGAATTTTCACGGGATATCAAAATTAGTTCGACTTAGAGGATGGTTTATGTATGGAAAATGAGAGTAATGTCAAAATAAATATGGCGAAAAAATTCGAGTTAGAGGGAGTTCGACTTAGAGGGAGTCGATTGTACTTAAATTTATCCAACATTTGCTGGTTGCAGACATTCAAAAGGAACAGATCATTAGAGCTTGAAGCAGGCAGCACCTGCAATACATCATACGACTTCAGAACGACGACACATTACAGAACCTTAAATCAAACAATACCACTACTTTTGACATTTCAATTTTTAAATCTCAACGGCAGTCATTCTTTTTGCCTGTCTCTAGAAACACGTCTTCTCTTTAATTTTGTTCTTTTTGTGTATTCTTGTATTAACACGTTGAGTGCCACATGATACCACTTTGGTCTCACACGAATTTGGGCTTGCTGTGCCGCGTGTGACCAGAGTGTAATCGAAGTGTCGATAAAAAAAAATCCGTGGCCTGTGGGGACAGTTTTTCGGATTGTATGGTGGCACTCAACGTGTTAAGAATAAAATGAAAAACTTATAGTCAAACAGAGCTTCGTTTTAATATACAAACTTTACTATACGTCTATTTTTTTCTACAGGCAACATCAGCGTCGCCCTAGCACGTTTTCTTGAAAAATCTTAAATCGTCCCCCTTATTCCGAAAACCACCAATAGTTCGTTAGAGGCTGTAGATTTATTTAGTTTATCAATGTCATAGGCAATATTTTCAGGTTATGTCATGAAACATTTTTTGTACTCTTCCAATATAATTCAAACAATATTCCGCTGAATGCTCATAATTTAGCATATAATTCAGCGTCTGTCGCCAAGGGCCGCACACTTCTTAACAATCTTGGGGAAACCTTGAAAACAGACGAAACCATTGCGCCATCGCCTTAAGAAAAAAGAAATAAATTTCAAATCAAACAGAACTTTGCGAACTGTCACTTTCGCAGTTGAAGCTCTTGGATCTTTGCTATCTTTTTGACATCTCTTAACAAAAACCTCTGCTACATCCTAAAAACCTCGGAAAACCCCCCCTTAAATCTCTTCCTCAGACCACCCTTTCGTTACGCCACGACCTCACTTTCGCGCACAAAAAACTGAGAGCTCCAGCAAGGGAATAGGAATTCGCTAACATGTCATGTATTCAGATTTGCTTTGTTGGGCGGTTAGATCGTTTGGGATTTCCGTTTTTTTTGTTTCAAGAAAAATCGCATTTCCCCCGTGTAGATAGGGTTTTTCACTTGGCCGTACATGCACACACTGCCAGTGGAGAGCACTCGCTTTATCCGTCATTGCACTCCAGGGGATAGTCCACACCACACCACACACACAGTTCGGTGTGTATGCATCGCTCTCTCGGTGCACGCGCGCTAAAAGTTTTTGGAGCCGTGAAGATTGGAGCAATAACAGAAGAATCTCCTCTTCTTCCACTCGGAATGGCTTCGCTGCCTCGGCAGACACCACCACTCGGGAGGATCACTGCTGCCAGATTAGGGTATGCTTGTGCTGCTCCCCTCCTCGGCTTTTGCAGGTTATCGTACCTTTCTGCCCCGCCGATCACTTCACTTGTGTGCATACCTTTAATTTATTCAATTCTTTTTCTTTTGCAATTTTATTTGGTCTCGATCTTGGAGGTTCTTCTGCGTTTTTTCGGTCCCTCCGTGCAACATTTAGTCTGCTCCGGCGATGCCCGGCGTGGCGTGGTGGTTGGGTTATGAGTTGAGGTTTGAATTTTTCTTTTTGCACGCGTGCGCGCGCGCGCCCACATTGTGCGCCGTGAGATCATTCTTATTCTTATAGAAAACGAGAGAATCAAGAATCAAGAAAGAAACACAGAATTCCAAATGTATCTTGCGGATACTCGCAAGATGTAGTATGTTGGGGTGACGCACACACTCACGGCCGGCGACTATGTGCACATGGTCGATTTAATGAATGGATTCGAATGAAATAAACGACCGTGTGTGCTGGCGTGGATCAATGGGAATATAAATTGGAATTCCACATCCTCTGCTTCGTCTCTGGCCTCGCTCGCTGTGCTCGCTACTGGTGCTTGGGAGAGGCATCGCGGGAGAAAGTCCCGATATGCATGAATTACACTTCTACAGCCTGTCAGCTTTGAAATAGACTTTTCCAGACTTTTGAGCCCCTGATCTGGGCTCAAATCTTCTTATCAGCTTTGTCTGGTGGCTTGTCTTCGAGTGACGCGGAATGTCAGCGAGTAGGGGGGACGACACTAGCTTAGCTGTGATTGTGGAGCATAAACCCGAGATTATGGGGGCGGAATGGAATGCGAATGTGATTTGATTTTCTAGAGCAGACTGCGGACAAATTGACGAGTCAGAAGGTGGAGGAGTTAAGAGAAGCAAGTTTTGAAGGGAAGATTAAAGTATTTTAAGCGGATTTTCCTTGTGATCGGGTGGAAGACAGTTGATGGAAGGTCTTCAGGAGAACACTTGGACAGATTGGGTTATTCGTCATCTGTGATATGTCAGCTGTGCTTTCAAATTCCCTGTCTTTGAAAGATGAGCCTTGTATCCCTAAATCGGATTAAATTTGAAGCTCATGTTTGTTCAATGATGTCGTGGGGGTACTGTCTCTGAGAGATTGTCACTGACTCATGAGAGGTTATGTTTGTGACTCACGGGAAGCCCTTCACCATCGTGACCACAGGAAGAGGTTAAAATAAAAACCGCGCGTTGCTTCATTTGACGTATTCCGTTTGGCGGGTATAAAAAGAAATCTCTGACGAATTCATGGTTGACTCACGACGAACTCAGGCGACGAAATGTTAGAAGTCTCTTTTGAGACCCTATTCAAGTCTGGTTTCATCATTGAGGCGGTTACTAAGGATTTTTCATTTAAAACGTACAGTTACAGTTCTTTTTGGCTTTTCCAGCGCCCTCTCGTGTTGTGCGTGCTACGGTTTTCAAGGAAATGAAGCCACCTACTGTCTTATACTTCACGAAAAGTGTTGACTGCCTGAAACTGGGCGTTAGCATCCAATTGTAAGCTACGGCGACCACTTCATCCTGAGCAAAATCTTGACGTTCCATGGCTTAGTGAGGGCGACAATTTCGAGATAGTCAAGAACTTCGTCTACCTTGACTCAGCGGTAAATAGTGCAAACAACATCAGTACCGAGATCAAACGCAGAATAACTCTTGCCAACCGCTATTTCTTTGGACTTAAGAATAAATTGAGAAGTGGAGCCCTCTCTCAGAAGACCAAGTTGACTCCGTATAAGACCTTGATCATCCCAGTCCTACTCTACGGCTTAGGGGCATGGACAGTATCCCAAGCGGATGAAGAGTCTCTTGGTCTTTTCGAGAGAAAAGTTCTCCATACGATCTTTGGTCGTGTTTGCGTTGCTGGTTGATTTGGAGAAAAAAGATTCAACCACGAACTGTATAGGCTATACAGCGACATGAATCTAGGCAGGCGCCTAGGAATCCAATCCCTAAGATGGCTCGGCCATGTATAGCGCATGGGCAGCTTAGCTCCGAATAGTAACGGAGGACGGCCACGTCTAAGAAGGCACACCCAAGTGGAGAGGGACCTCAAACAACTTTCTTTTTTTTCGGAGGATTTTTGAAACACTACTGGAGCACTCAGACTCAAAACTGGTCTATTGTACTTCCAGGTAGCAACCTACTCCAGTGCCGTTAATTTGATCCCAACGGCAAATGGTGACTGGACCAGATTCGATTTTACTGGGATTCGAACCCGGGACCCCTCGAACAAGGAGCAGGCACTTAACCAACTGCGTCATCCAGTCGTTTCACCTCAAACAACTTATTGGTCGCAATTGGCGACAGCCAGGAAAAGAGCATAGAGAGGTTTGTTGGGTTCGGACTGTAGCGCAATAGACAAAAGTCTTGAGCGGTTTTCGTCTTTTTGTTCTTCTTCTTATTCCAAGAGTTATTCTCTTGAGCGGTTTTCGTCCTCTTCTTATTGCGCTACAGCGTTGCTTTGCTACTGTTTTAATCTTTGTACTCGCCAGCAATATGCAACGGAATCATACTTAGCATAGTGATACAAGGACTTCTTGTAGTTCAATAAGATTTCTCAATCTTCCAGCAGTTTGCAGGCATAAGTGAACGAACTTAACGAATCTGAACGAGCTTAACGAAACTAAATGAACTTAAGGAAACTGAACGAAGCGGTTTTTATAGTCACAATACATAATTTTTGTGAATTCGCAACGTTGCTTCAGTTCTCTTAAGTTTTCGTACGGCCATCAAGGCATATACATATTAGGGAAGCTAAAGGCAAACTCTCAAACATAGCTAGGATAATGCGTCGTTCGCCTGGCTTAAATTATTTCGTGCTTTCAACATAGATATTCTCAAAAAGTCTTATCTTAGAGCGAATCAGAAGTATAAAGATGTTTGCAGACAAAGTAAGCGAAATTACTTTGAAAGAGAGGCGCGCAGACTGGGGTGTTGTAACAACGCATCCGAGTTCTGGAAATAAGCAAAGTCACTTAATGGAGGAAGATATGTGATCAACAGAGGTCTTAGCCCTAATATCCTGCTAGATCATTTCAAGAGGTTACTAAACACATCAGTGAGTGGTGCTAGTTTTCAATATGCTGCGCCAGATATAAGAAACAACATTTTAGATGACACTATATCTCACCAGGAGCTCGCGGCTGCGCTGCTTGAACTGAAAGATAGAAAGGCTGCAGGGTCGGATGGTATACCAACCGAATTTTATAAATATAGTACCAATGGTCTGAAAGACAACCTCATTGGCTTATACAACAACATACTCGATCATGGAATAGTGCCCCAAAGGTTTAACGAAGCTCAGATTTTTCCCATCCACAAAAAAGGCGATACATCGGTTCCTGCTAACTATCGGGGAATATCGTTTTTAAATGCATCCTACAAAATTTTTGCAGCAATATTGCAGAGGCGGCTGGACGCATGGATAGAGGCCAATAATCTGCTATGGGAATTCCAGGCTGGTTTTAGGTCTGGCTACTCAACTGTCGACCACATTTTTGTATTGAAAAGCATAGCAGATACATTCATAAGCCGAAATAAAAAACTCTATGCCTTCTTTGTGGACTTCAAAGCGGCCTTCGATTCTGTGAACCGAAATGCCTTATTTTATAAGTTGTATAGTATGGGAATGTCATCAAAATTCGGAAGGGTTTTACAAAACCTTTATGAAGATACCAAGGCAGCTGTTTGGAATGGTGAGACGCTATCAGAATGTTTTCAGACGGTATCAGGAGTAAGGCAGGGATGTTCGCTGAGCCCAAGTATATTTGCCCTCTTTATAGACGATATAGTGGACTTTCTCCCAGGAGGAATAGAAATGGCAGGGACTCTCATTAAAGCCCTTCTGTTCGCAGATGACATTGTACTGTTGGCAAGCTCACCGGAATCCTTGCAATTGATGATTAACAAATTGTATGAGTACTGCAGCCTATGGAGCCTGGTCGTGAATTTGGATAAATCTAAAATAATGATATTCAAAAAGAGAGGTGGTAGACTTGCTTACAACGAAAAATGGCGCTTTAATGGGGAAAGTATAGAAATTGTAAATGAACACAGGTATGTTGGAATCCTTTTAACAAGTAGCCTTAGTATGACCAGACATCTGAAGGAGAAACTCACGAAATCTAAAACCGTCATCAATGTAGTGTGGAAAAACTGTTTCAGCAACTCACAGATTAGGCACAGCAGTAAATTCAAAGTATTTGAAGCTGCGTCGGAAGCAGTAATGCTCTACGCGGCTCAAGTATGTGGTATAAGCCAAATGAGGAAGTTGAAAAACTACAACGTTTTTTCATTAAGAAAACATTCCGCCTCCCGCCAAAGACTATGCTCATGCTGGAAACAGGCCTATCTCCACTATTTATTAAAACACTTAAGTTGCAGGTAAACTACATACTAAGAGTTATAAACATGTCAGACAACCGTCTTCCAAAGATAATGGCCTTATACGAGATTCGGAACAAAAAAGCATGGTTCGAAGAATGGCTGGAATTAGCTCGCAGTTGTGGTGTAGAGCTGAATGCGGAAACTATGAACTGGAAGAACTCACTATACCAGCTCATAGCGAGAGTTGATGAAAAGGCCAGTATGAAGTTTGTAGAAGAAGCGACGGAATCACTGCATCGTAGTAAGTATAGCCGGCTAAATCACAATCTTGAGGATAAAAACTACTTCAAAGACATCCATAGCATTCTCGAAATATCAACAATGTTTAAACTCCGTGGAGAACTCCTAAAGCTCAATTATATCCCCCATAGAGAAGATCTTCCTATACTCTGTAGTATGCGCAATTTGGAAGACCGAGAAGATACCATGCATTTTCTAGGCAAGTGCCCAATCCTAAGGGAAACAAGGAGAAGTTTCTTTGGAAAAGACTTCTTATCGGAGCAAGAAATGATATCCCTTCTCAACGAAGTTAACGTCACTAAGCTATATAGATACTGTAAAATTGCATTAAGATATAGAGAGAGTATATTAGCAGGAAACTTCTAAAAATGTTTGTAAATGTACCTAAGTAAATGTGAATAAATGCAATCCTTGTTATTATTAGTTCTATAGTCAATCTGGCAGACGGCAATGCCATGCTAACTGATTTTGTATTATAATCATAATGTTATTATTATTATTACTTTAAATAAATCTAATTTAATCTAATCTAATCTAATCTAAATGAACTTAAGGAAACTGAACGAAGCGGTTTTTATAGTCACAATACATACAATACATTTTTGTGAATTCGCAACGTTGCTTCAGTTCTCTTAAGTTTTCGTACGGCCATCAAGGCATATACATATTAGGGAAGCTAAAGGCAAACTCTCAAACATAGCTAGGATAGATCTCGGGGCTGATTGGTCCGGAACCATTTAGTGCTTTAGCCAGATGAATGGGTAAATAGCTGTTCAACAAATGGGCCATAGTGGGACACCAAAGAAGGTGGTCAACAATAGTTGGCAAAAATGTAGTCAGGCGCTGCCCAGAAAAACGGTCTTAACATGAGGCGAGGCACATTAAAATCGGTGGCGGTGCTATCCACAGGGCAGGTAGCTTTATGTACCATCTTAAAAATAAGGCTTGTTGAAGATGATACTTGAATACTATGCCTGGTGGAAGAACAAACTCCGGCACACATAAACTCATAGAACCAATGCTCGGTATTAGCCAAGAGAAGTGAAGACATTTTGGGCCATTACTAGATAGAAATTCAGTCAATGAGCCAGTTTTCCATTCAGCTAACGCTGGGGTGGAATCAAGATCTGTAGAATTGTGGAGATCTCCAGTGGATCTTCTTGAATGATATTAGTCTGGGAAGAGGAACGAAAAGAGACGAAATACGGTTTTCAAAATATGTATCCCTAAAAACGTTATAGCTCGTATTTTATCGTGTTTCTAAGACGCAATGCTGTCTACTGTCACTAAAGCAAAACTCAATAATCAGCCATTGTCTATAAAAGGCGCGGTAACGATGAAACCGAAAGGCTTTCCATTCTTGGTATGTGTAAACAACATTTAGTTGAAATGATCACATATTTGAAGTCGCCAATACTTATTTACTTAGCAGGCCTACGACCCATGTAGGGTCTGAGCCTGATATATCGCTGCCTTCCATCGTTGACGGTCCTGCGCCAGGAGGCTCGGGTTCGAAGACCCTCTTCGCTGGATCGTTGTTGTCCGTGCGCTCGATGTGGCCGAGCCAGTGCAGTCGACGGATTTTTGCCTTCCGGACTACATCCACATCCTGGTACAGCTCATAGAGTTCGCGGTTGTGTCTTCTCCTCCATTCGCCTTCCTCGCAGACGGGACCATATATTCGACGTAGAATTTTTCCTTCGAAGGCACCAAGAATCAGCTCCGTAGTTCTGCTTAGTATCCAGCTTTACAGCTGCAAAATGTCTGGATTTCCTTAAACGATGCAAGACAAATTCGACACCCTGTAATTTGGCTTCAGTTTTATAAGGCCTACACTCACCTCAAGCTTGAGTCATCTAGTACGGAGCTCTCAAGATGCCCTCACACATACTTGATAGAAAACAACAGCAAGTGATAAAACTTATAAGAGACAGTAATACCGCGAGAAAAAGCTTCTCAATCTCACCGTTCGGAGTCGGCATTAAACTGTAGGTCCCCTCTACACGTGGGAGTGGTTGAAAGAGAAGTTAATAGACTCGCTTGAACACCGCCGTCATGTCACATCCTAGTTGCAGTTTTATCGTTACTTTTACAAACGAATGGGATAGCCAATTCTCTCGCCAGGAATTCTCATCATTTCACCCTTAAAGCTGCTTTTGGACATACAGTTAAGTTCTGAGACTCGTTTTTAACCGTACCGCAGGAAGTCCAAAGCGAAAAGTCCATCTCTTTTTCATTTTGAAAGGAATGAATGTGGAGTGACAAAGCTGCTTTCTAGGAACAACATGATACAGTGGATTTTTGAACATGAAGTCAAACCTTTGCTGCAGTGAAGAAATATTTTCTCCTAATAATCGCAACAATAAGGCTGAACCGTCGTTCCGAGGTACATTTTTCCATAGATGTGAAGAAAATAAAAGCAAAATACTGGGAGATAAGAAACAATTTGAACAGAAAGGCGCTCTCTAAACCTTTTGTATACTAAAAACTGAAAATAAAAGAACTGACTGGTCATCGATCTTAAATTCGTGATCTTTTGCTGATCTTCTGATTTGACTTTATTCGGTGCTTCGCCTAAACTTAATTGTCAGAAGGATTAATGAAAAAATTTGTTTCACATCAACCCTGCAGTTTTGCTTCGTATGGCGCTACAGTGCGAGGTAGACTTGACCCTCATCCATTAACACCTCTCCAGCGAGCACGATCCCTTGCCAGATGTCTCAAATTTTTGCACACCAAGTTGATTGAGGGCCTTCTACACTTTTGGGCGCGATTTCAATCGTGGACGTTCTCTGTTGCGTATTTAACAGTGTACTGGAATCAAACAGACAGTCACAGTCAAGCAGACCTCGTCAATAGCAGGATTGATGCAGATCAGATCGGAAATTGTGGCCTTCCTTCGCAACATTTCATGTCACGATTTTCAATTTTACTCAGACCCACTGACGCAAAAACCACCACATCGATCACATTCAATTTCCAACACATATTTTGAGTTCTTTGACGTCATTTACTCCTCATTCGAAAACGTGAGAAACATCACGTCCACATGCAACGCATTCCATTCCAATTCACCGGCCTTCAACAAGATCAACAAGTCCCCAGCAGTTCCGTTTCAATTTCTGATCTATAACAGTTCATAATTCGCATTTCAATTAACCAGAAACGGTTTCTCAAGGTCTTTACGTTCCAAGAGAAACCATATCGCTCGTCGGTTGGACAGTGAAAGATTTCTTTCAGCGACGGAGAAACAGAGTTAGCTTCCAAGCGAACGATCGAAACGTGAAACTATGCTCACGTTCAATTCGCACTATTTTAATGGGAAATCATCGCGAAACGAATCGAAAGGCCCAGTGGCGTCATGCGCGCCACTGCCAATCAAGAGACCACGATAATTAATCACACATCGTTACCAAGATGGCTGACCTGAAGGGATTCCATTCCGCGGAGGGCCTGAGATCGTGGCGAAAACTAGCCTAAACGGATGCATCCAGGCGAGCGCATTAAAGTCCAATAAAACCCAGCAAACAAACACTTACTGGCACGTCTCCGTCTCCTTTGTGGAGCCAAGTGGCAGCCCTCGTAAAACACAAATTGGGTTAGGCTAGGCGAAATTTCGAAACGACCAACTTCTCTGCGCACTCGTCTGCTTTTGGTGAAACCTCACGTTAAATAATTAAACAAAAAAAAACCCATAAACCGAAGCCCATAAAATTCTCGAAAAGCTTGCTGAATTCCATTTAGCTCCACCTAGCGCTGGCCCGACTCCGCTCGCAGTCCCGATCACCCGCTCGCAGTCCCGGCCGCCCACAGCCATTAGCCCCAATAAAATATGCAGATAATTTCCACTTAGTACATCCGCTCATAACTCGTTACACACACAGGCACGCATCCGAGTGTGCCCGTGTGTGCAAACCACACGTCGCCAGCGCGCCGATCGGTGTGTGCGCGATTTTAACATAAAAGTGACCGATAACGACGCGGGCTGGTGAGGCAATGGATTCGAAATTAAAAACAACAAAAAAAAGCGACAGAAACAAAAACAAAACGAAAGAGTTCAACGGCGAACTCGTAGAATTGACTACGAGATTGAGGAGGCATTCGGCGTGTCGCGCTCCTCATCGGTTGTCATCGCCGTCGTCGTCGTCGTCGTCGTCACCATTGACGGGGGATTGTGTGTGAAACTTTGAAACTTTCTCCGGTCATTTCCTCTCGTCGGTTAATTATTTTACGTTCCTCGCACACATCTCCGTCGCGGGCACACGCACGATGCACGATCATGTCTCGATGTCATGTCATCTCCCCCAATGCCCGCCGTTAATTAATTAAATTATGTGTGCTGTCCGGCGGCACAGGAGAGAAAAGGGAGAAGGGAGGAGAATGGTTTTGGAAGACTCACCTATTAGAACTGCTAAACCGAAGAGTTCGGTGTCTAGCATTCCTTGCGTCGCAAAATGTAGGCATGTTTGGGTGTACACTTCTCTGACTCGACTCTTGGCATCGACTAGGAAGTATAGTGTTCTGGGTTGTTGCGTTCCTAATAATCTGAAAGAGTTCGAGTGTTGGATTGAAAACTGAGTGGAGGGTGGGTGGGAGATGGTGGCTTACCTTAGAGCTAAAAATCGGGAGCCCGGTGATAGTTGTTCGGCTGATGACGCGCATACTTCTAGTGGCGCGCTGACGGTACAAAAAGCTCGCATGCTGCATCATTACTAACTGCGAATTGCTGTCGGAAATATTTTCTGAAAAGAGAAAAAGACAGAAAATTCAAATTTTGAACTGAAAATTTTTGAAGAAATTTAATTTGGTTTGAAGAGTAGGGAACTTAAGGGAGAAGACACAACAAATCCAGGACAAATTTAAAGGCCTTCGTTGTCTATCTTCTTGTGACTGTGAGGAGTTCAAAAAATACGGGAAATTCGTAGTAGACTGTTTGAGAATGAGCTTTGAAAGGTGACGGAATAAATGTTGCCAACTGACTTTTTGAAGCAAAACTTGAGCTAGGTAGTAATCTAGACTCCTAAGGGGATGTGCCCTAGAATTCTAGTGAAGCGCTGACGGTTGTTGCTGCTCATGGATCATAAAAGAGTCAAATTGCTAATCCACTTGTGGAAAAGAATTTGGAGCTGTCTATGCAGCAAAAGTAGACTTCTGATAGGTACTTCACTGAAATCACAGAGATTGTGAAAGAAATAGGCTTCCAAAGGCAGCTCTTCACAGGACGCCTGACTCGGGCTAGTGCATACTCCACCACCTCTTCATCTAGACAGCTTCTGCAGAAGTCATTTACAAAGACTTCGACTTTTTGGATTACTCACTCATGAGGCAGCGCCCCTGCGATGACAACAACCACAACGTTGTCACGTTTTGACCGTTTGATTGATCAAATTTTGGATCTAGACTAGATCAGACCAATGTGGAGGTGTGACATATGATGCTAGTCTTGTGTGTTGTCTTTTGAGTTTGCAGGAAGCTAAGTGCGCAGCTGGGCGCCGTGGCGTAGTGGGTAGGTGTGTCGACTCCTACGCTCGATGTTCTCGGTTCAATTCCCCAAAAAGCACCAACATATTTTTTCACGTCTCCACCTCTTTCGAGTCACTGACAATGCTCAAAGATTATAACTGTCTAGAAAAAGCTTCTCAATCTCGCCATTCGGAGTCGGCATTCAACTGTAGGTTGCCTCCAATTCTGAGGGAACCGAAGCACGCACAACACGAATGGTTGCTGAGAAGCTAGGCCCAGGTCCACTTCGGACTTTAGCGCCGCCATTATTATTATTATAAGCGCATTCCCAAGTTTCCAGGTTTTGTTGAAAGAACCAACGTAGTGGCAATCCCGGCAAGTTCATCAGCTTCATAAGATTTGAGCCAGCGCTGGGGCTTTGATAAGTCTAAAAGAATGCTTCTGTACGATTTCTTCGGCAAGGAGATGACAAAAAGAACTGCAACTCGACTCCGTCTACAAAAACGGAACCTTTATAATTTCGGTGTTTCCGTCCGTCCGTCCGTCCGTCCGTCCGTCCGTCCGTCCGTCGTGTCTGTCACACTTTTTTATCTCAGAAGTTTATGAAGATATCGGCATGAAATTTTGGAATTAGGTACTTCAGACCTAGATGTCATTGCCCACGCAGCGATTTTAAAAAGTGGGGCCATTTGGGGGTGGCTCCAGTACAGGTGAAGTTGACATTAATTTTGAAAAATTGTCGCACCCCATCGATATATATATCAATCGACAGATCTTTCGAAATGAGGAGGAGGTTTCTTTCAACACTTTTTTATCCAAAATACCGTTTGGAAAATATGGAGCTCCAAAGTTTTTTTTAAATGCGTCCCCCCCTGCCATTTCTAAACCAAAGTGTTTAAAAATCTGAAAAAATCACAAAAACTTGGCTTCATTGAGTACTTTCATTTAAAACCATTACGAGCATTCTGGCCCTAATGGTTTTGGAAATATTGGCCAAAAACGGTCAATCATCGACAAGCGAATTTTGAAGATCTGAAAACGCAGTTTTGAAGACATTAATGTAAGCATTAAGAAATGATAAATTTCAAAATATCGATTTATGTTGAAATTTTGAGATATCTAAGATTTAAAATGATAACTATTCTCATTTGCCCAACAGAAATGAACACACACAGCGCAGGCATAAGCAGTGATTAGGTATGTGTATGACGAAAGGGATTTTCTGTCTTGGATAAACTTGGATAGAGATATAGGTGTATGTATGGATGAATGTTTGTTTGTTTAGATATATGAATGTATAAATGAATGGTTGATTTGGGTTGAAGTTAGAAGAAAATTCAACTGAAATAGTTTTGAAACGTCGTTTGATATTCAGAAATCATCCATCAATATTATGCGACGGAACCTTACCCGTGCGAGTACAACTCGCACTTGCCCAGTTTATTTGAAAATAGGTTAGGTTATGTAGGGTTAGGAGGGCCTTATGCTGTTGCCAGCAGTTATACCCAGAAGCCGTGGATTCGCATTGTGTATGCCCTGTAAGGATTGTATGTTTTTCGAGGCTAGCGCTGGGTCAGCATGCAATTACCAAAACCATCCCGATCTTGTTAAAAATTTCCTGATGTCAGGGATCTGAACCTTCGCCACATAGCTGAGCTAGTGAAAGAACCCTTCTTTTAAGTGAGTGGGTCGTCGTTCTTGTAGAGCAGGGCAGTGGCAAAGGAGATGCTCCACTGATTCAATTTCTTCTTCATCCCTACAGCTCCTACAGAAACCCTTCGCCATCGGTTTTTGAAAAGAAGTTTTGTCAAGTTTGTGCAAAAGTTCATGCAGCTGGTATGCTAGTGGACAACACTCGTGGTCTCTGTCGTCGTACGGTGCACATAGATGAGAACGTGGCTGCTGTGGCTGTGGCCGAGAGTGTGAGACTCAATTCACGAACATCAACTCGCCATCGATCTTAACGGCTCAACATTTCACGCACTAGCCTGAGGAGAATTGTGCACAAAGATCTCGGATTATTCGCTTGTAAGGTCCATTTGACTCAGCAATTGAAGGCGCGAATCTATCCGCTTCGTTATCGCTTCGCAGTTTGGGCCTTAGAGCAGCTTGAATTGAACAACGATTTTGGGCGAAAAAACGTATTTTCTGACGAGGACGAGGCGCATTTTCATCTCGGCGGCCACGTTAACAAACAAAATTGCCGCATCTGGGGCTCGGAAAACCCGCACGTTATTGTCGAGAAGCCAATGCATCCACAGAGAGCGACGTTTGGTGCGGATTGTGGAGTGGTGGCATCATTGGACCACTCAATACAAAATGAAAAAAAAATGAATTTGTCGGGCAATGCCTGTCAACGATTTCGTACATTTTTTGTAAACTAACATCTACCATCCGTGTGAACAGCCAAATTTCAACCTGACAATGAAAAGAATGATTGTCTGACAATGGAACTGTAAGAGCAGGGAATAAAATCTTCCAACCGTGCATTGGACCATTTTTCTTCGAAAATGAGGCTGGGAACAACGTTTCGGTCAACGGTGGGCTTTGCAGAGCCATGTTAACCGACTTTTTTTCTACTGAAATTGAAGACATGGACTTGGACGACCTCTGGTTCTTGCAGGATGCCACACAACCCATGCCACAATCGATTTTTTGCGCACCAAATTCCCAAATCGTTCCGTCTTGGCGATGTCAATTGGCCGCCTCGGAGCTCCGATTTGACCCCTTGAAGTTTTTTTCTGTGGGGAACCGTGAAGGATCGATGTTATGCCAACAATCTGGAAACGATTCAACATTTAAGACCAATATCATCCAAGCAATCCGTGAGCTACAGTCCGAAACCATCAAAAAGGTCTTGGAAAATTGAAGTGACAGAAGGCGCTACTGCGAAGCCAGCCGAGGCAGCCACTTGAACAACTTTGTATGTCTTAATTAATGGGAATGTTTGTTCTTGCTAAAAAGCCATAGTACAGGAAAAGAAGTTAATTTTGTTCATTTTATTGCATTTTTAAAAAGAAACTTGTGTTTGGCATTTATAGCACATGAACAACTTGGCTCCGGCCCGATGAATCTTCGACTCTGAGGCTGTGGGACAACGCAACAGAAGGCGTCTTCGTCTAAGTTGGCGCAACCAAGTGGAGAGGAACTTAAACTATTTGGATTACAAAATATGGCTCAGTTAAGAGTACGTAAACTAAACTTATATAAGAAACCGAAAAGTTGATTCCATCGTGGAATAAGGCATTTCTTTGCCTTTTCTTAGACGTCTGCACTTGGGTGCCTACCTCTTCGACATCTCTACGACGAGGTAACAATCAGAAGTCTGCATCGCCACATAAAAAATATGCTTTCCTCTTCTTCTTCGTCTCTGCAACTCCTGCAGAAATCCTTGTGAGGGAGTCCCAATCTTAAGGCGTGTGTGCGAATGGCACAGTGTCCTGTGATAACGCCAATGAGAGTCCTTAGAGATGACCTGTTCATTCTAAGAAGATAGAGTGAACGTTTTAGATCAAGTTTAGGCCAAATTTGATGATGATGGTGATGCCATCTGACCATCTGAAGTTGGTGCTTTTAATAGTATGATTCTTTAAAAGAAGTTTAGCTGTAGCGAATGGCATGTGCGGAGGTTCTCCACTAAGAAGGTTTGTGGAGACGTTTCCACTCCTGGCGAGATCATCGGCTTCACAATTCTCTGGAATGTCACTTAGACCCTTGTAACCTGCCCAAATTGCATAATTGACACCGAAAAAGTGGGGCTTGCAACTCGAGTCCTTGTCTGCGCAGAAGACAATAAGTCATGCATTTTAAGCATGCTGGGTTCGAATTGGAAAAGGCATACGACCGAGTTCCTCGAGGTAAACTCTGGAGTGTTCTGCAGGAGTATGGGATTGATGGTTCTTTGTTGAGGGCCATTCAGTCTCTATACACAAACTGTAGTAGCTGTGTTCGGGTTAACGGTAGTAAATCAACACCTTTCACCGTGGGCGTTGGACTTCGCCAAGAGTGCGTTTTGTCACCTCTCCTTTTCATTATATATATGGACTGGATGTTACAGCGCAGTCGAGGCGAGGAATGTTTCACATTGGGAGAGTTGAGGGTAAGTCATCTTCTTTTTGCAGATGACTTAGTCATCCTCACATCCTCCCAGATAAAACTCCAGCGCGCGCTAGATAGGTTTGTGGCCGTATGTGCTGATGCTGGGATGAGGGTTAACGTGGACAAATCCGAGGTTATGGTTATTTCCAGAACCCCTGTTCAATGCACTCTACGAGTACATGTTAGTGGAGTCCCATTGAAGCAGGTGGAGAAGTTCAAGTATCTCGGGGTCTTCTTCACGAGTGATGGGAGGAATAATGCTGAGCTTTCCTGTAGGATTGGTCAAGCTGGGTCAACTTTGAAACAGCTTGGTCGATCTGTAATCAGGAAGGCCGAGCTTGGTGTCAAAGCCAGCGGTTTTAACGCAGTATTTGTTCCAACTCTCACCTGTGGTCATGAAATTTGGGTAATGACCGAAAGAATAAGATCGCGAATACAAGCTGCCGAGATGAGATTTCTTCGTGCTGTTGTGGGAATTACTCGCCGGGATAGGGTGAGAAACACGACAGTGCGCGGGGAACTCAATGTTGGGCAGCTGCTTCTTCGAACGGAAAGGGCTGTACTTCGTTGGTTTGGTCACGTGGCACGAATGTCCTCATCATCACGACTTCCGAGGCGTGCCTTGAATGCGATTCCATCAGGTAGGCGACCGCTTGGCAGACCTAGGATGAGATGGTTGGACCAAGTCCAAACACTCGCCTGGTTGCGCTTGGGCATAGCTCCTGATGAGTTGGAGTCGATGGCGGAGGATCGAGTGGCCTGGAGATCTCTCGTGCATGCATTGCCCCCGCGACCCCTTTAGTGGAACATGCGGGTCATTGAAAATGAGATGAGATGAGATGGGTTCGAATTGAGCTCTAGACAGCAAATTGCGTCCATTTCAAATTACAGACGGCTCCCTCTAAGTCGAATTTTCACGGGATATCAAAATTAGTTCGAGTTAGAGGATGGTTTTTGTATGGAAAATGAGGGTAATGCCAAAATATATATGGTGAAAAAATTCGAGTTAGAGGGAAATTCGACTTAGAGGCAGTTCGACTTAGAGGGAGTTTTTTTTTTTTTTTTTTTTATAATTTGCGCGCGCAAACGGGATTACGAATACCCTTAAGTGTCCGGAATCAAGACACAGCACGGGCCGAAGGTATAGAGGGAGAAAGGGAGAGGAGGTACCTGTGCACATTGGTCTTAAATGTCTGTGAATTGTAGTGAGTGGAAAATATTAGGCTGGGAAAAGCATTCCATATTCGTGTAGTGCGGCTAAAAAACGACTCTCTAAACTTAACTGTACGTCCGAAAACAGGCTTGAGGGTGAACTGATGAGCATTCCTGGCGAGGCGAGTATTGCGGGTGAATTCATGCAGGGGAGGAATGCAATTGGCTAACTCACTTGAGCATCGTTTGTTAAAATAGCGATAAAACAATGACAAGGATGAGACTTTACGGCGATGTTCGAGCGAGTCTATTGACTTCGCGATATTACTGCCTCCTATAAGTTTTATCGCTCGCTGTTGTATTCTATCAAGTAGGTGCAGGGAGGTCTTAGGAGCACCAGACCAGATATGAGCGTTATACTCAAGCTTGGGGCGAATGAAGGCCTTATAAATTGAAGCCAAATCAGAGGGGGTTAAGTATTTCTTGCATCGCTTTAGGAAACCTAGACATTTCGCAGCATTTTTGGCGACCTCGAATATGTGATCGTTCCAACTAAGTGTTGAGTTGATACACATACCGAGGATGGAAAGCTTTTCGGTTTCTTCGATGCAAGTGCCATTCAGGGATAATGGCTGATTGTTTTGGGATCGCTTGAGTGACAGTAGACAGCATTGAGTTTTGGAAGCATTAAATTCCACTCTATTGTTTTTACCCCAATTAAATATGCTGTCAAGGTCGGAATTTAATGTGCTTAACATACGCTGCCGCTCCAATTCTACGGCCGAAGGATAGGGTCGTGAGTCTTGGAACGAATATGAAAAGCTGAGAGTACTGTCATCAGCGAAGGAGTGGATTGGATTAGAAGTAGCAGACAGGAGATCATTTATAAAAATGAGAAAGAGAGTCGGAGACAAAACTCTCAATATCAGACTTGAACCCATCCAAAACAACTTGAATTGAACGGTTCGAAAGGTAATTTCTAATCCATTGAAGAAGAGACTCATCAATGCCATATGCACGCATTTTCGACAAGAGAGCTTGATGCCGAACTCTGTCAAATGCCTTTGAAATATCAAGCGCAACGATCTTGCTTTCTCCAGCATTGTGCAAGGATTGGTTCCACTTTTCGGTGAGATATGCCATCAAATCACAAGTGGACCTGTTGCTGCGGAAACCGTACTGCCGGTCATTAAGAAGCTTCCGCGAATCAAGATATTTCATAAGCTGACGGTTAATCAGCATTTCCATGACCTTGGAAAGAAGGGACGTTAGTGATATGGGTCGGTAGGAGGAGGGTGACGAAGATTTGCCCTTTTTAGGGACGGGCTGGACAAATGCTGTTTTCCATCCACTCGGAAAGAGACCAGAAGAGTAGGACAGATGAAAAAGCTTACGCAGAGGTTTTGCCAGCGTAGAAGAACACCTCTTCAGAAGTATAGGGGGGGTATACCATCCGGGACAGCGGATTTATGCACGTTGAGATCTTTAAGTACTCTAGCAACTGTACGAGTGCGGGAATGGATTTGTCTCATGGTACAATTGACGCTCTCAAGTACAGGCGGAGACAAGGTCGAATCTGTCAGCGTTGAGCTGGCCGCGAAATGCGCAGCAAGCAGATTGCCCTTGTCTAAAGAGCTGACAGCTGGAATGTCATTGCAAATGAGCGTGGGAATTGAAGATGAGGCTGAATTCCTTATATTTTTAACAAATGACCAAAAGTCGACTGTATTTCGTCTAAGGTACGAAAGACACGATACAATCCTTCCACCCATGGTTGCACAACTGTCTTGTGTGTCACAACCGTCGTGCCGATATTGTATGGTCTCATGCTCTTGAGTGTACAACCGCTATCACATGCAGAAGATTGTATAGGAGTTGCATGGTGTGTATTCACACATACAATAGTTGTATCGATTTGAGTTGTGTTCTTTTTCTTACGATTTCAACACGCTCAAGGGGATAAATGTACAGCCTTGGCCAAATGTATTAGACACCCTTTAAGATTCCTCATATCTTCAAAAAGTAAAAAAATTAATTAAATGAGAGGAAAAATGGAAAATTGTTTACAACCTCAGATAGTGTCGCCGAAAACTATAAAATTCAAACTAATAACTACCGATAAGTGAATTGGCAGTAAAGACAAAAAGATAAGGGTGCCTAATACATTTGGCCAAGGCTGTGTCTTTCTTTGATATAAGCATGCGACCGGAACAGTTTCGGCTGTGTTTAGGCTGATCTAATGACGGGTTAAGGCTGAGGTTGAGTAATTCTGAATAAACTGCTTGAAATTGTCTAAATAAATGCACGGATGTTCGTAAATTGGACGCAGATTATGTGCTGCATACAACTGTTGGGCCGACGTCGACACAACGCAAGTTGGTGCAACCATTGTATAGAGCACTTCGCACTTTAAAGCTTTTAAATAGTGAAACAAAAATAAAATTAATTCAACTTGATCTTCAATATTCTTCCATCACTGCACCTCATGTTTACTTTAAATGCCTCCACAAGGATTGACGCCACAAAAGTAATGCTAACGCTGAGTGTGAAACAAATATGCCTCCAACTGGAAAATCTGTTTATTTGTTCTTCACTCAAAAGTTTGCTTGACTAAAAGAGGGTGCAGCAATAGTCAAAAACAAAACCGGTCTCCAAAGGAATTAAATAAGCGGGTTTGCTTAATTTTATTTCGCTTGTTATCATGTTTAACAAGTTGCTGATTGTTTTTTTTTGTTTCCTCTTGCTTGTGGAATGTTCTAAAATATTCATTTCAATGAAATGTTGTGACTTTGGGAAGACGATTAGTCATTTTTGTTGCAAAATAGTGCTCAGATTTTAGAGATGGAGCATGATTATGGTGGAAAGGAAAGTTAATGAGGGACTTAAGCAAATTGGAGTGCAAAAGTGGAGCGAGAGATCGCGCTCAGGGGATCGCCGATGGAGACCAGATTCATCCTTGGACTATAGCGACGTCCAAACAACTGGATGGCGCAGTTGGTTAGGTGCCTGCACCAAGTTAGAGAGGTCCCAGGTTCGAATCTCAGTGAAATCGAATCTGGTCCAGTCACCATTTGCCGTTGGTATAAAATTAATGGCACTGGAGTAGGTTGCTACCTGGAAGTACAATGGACCAGTTTCGAGACAGAGTGCTCCAGTAGAGTTTCAAAAATCATCCGAAAAAGAAAAAAAATTGTCAGCTCATTCATTTTGGGCAAAAAATATGGGCCAATGATTTCCCCAGATCTTAAACCACACCGTGCTCCAGTGTAGGGTTTCAAAAATCCTCCGAAAAAAAAGCGACGCCCAGGAAGAAGGAGTGCTTATTTTTGATGACAAAAGCTCAGAAAAGTGACCAAATGTTTGAGTTCTAATTTTTCAACAATTTTTTTGTACAGAATTTCAAGGTGGCCACACACAAGTCGAGGGGGACCTCGGCCGGATTGGTGTGGGAAACTGGAGACAGCTGGCGAAAGATTGTGCTGGCTGGAGAGGCATGTTGAGTGAGGCCCAGGTCCACCTCGGACTGTAGCGCCCTAAGAAGAAGAAGAAATGGTGGTGGCTTTCAAGTCGACAGATCGACTTGAGATCAAATATTTGTTTTTTTTTTTTTTACTGCATTACCGACGCCTTTGTGACAGTTCAGTGAGTGAGTAATAAAGGCAGCTGTTGTCAAAATAACTAGGTTCTGGACTGGAACTAACACAGGTTATGCCCTACAGAACATTTATCTTGCCAGTCCCCCTATTTAGAGCTGAAGTTACCGAAGAATCGGCTGGAAATGTTGGTGCGATCACGTCTGTAGCGTAATATATGCCGACAAGGCTTTGCGCGACGAATTCTTGTGAAACTATGGCATAAATAATTTGATAGCTCCTAAGAAACGGGCGACTGTCATGGACACAATTCTTTTCCAATCAAGGATCATGTCTGTGTCTTCCTGTGGCGCTACAGTCCGTCGTGGAACTGGGCCTCTCACGAAGAAAGGACTGGAAATGTGGGTGCGATCTCATTTGAAGCTAAAAATATGCTGACAAGAGATTGGGCGACAAATTCTTCCCAAACTACGAGAGATGACTAATTTGATAGCAACTTAGAAACGGAGGAGTGTCCTGAACACAATTCTTTTTCCCTCAGGGTTCATGTCTTTCTTCTTGTTGTGGCGCTACAGTCCGGCAGGAACCTGGGCCCCAAACAAGAAGCATTTCCAGATCCTCTTCAAGTCTTGTGGCTCTAATCTGCTGTGGAGCTGGTCCCCAAACAAGCCTCTCAAGGTTGTCTTTATGTCTTGAAGCGCTACAGTCACACGTGGACCTGAGCTTCAACCACCAAGCATCTCAAACTTGTCTTCATGTCTCGTGGTGCTACAGCCCTCTGTAGACCTGGGCCTCAACCTCCAAGCATCTTCAACTTGTCTTTATGTCCTGTGGCTCTACAGTTCACTGTAGACCCTCTTTCCTGTCCCTTCTTTCTCTTCTCTTTCCTTGTCCGTCCGTGGTCTGTTAGGGTATTAGACTTTCTTCTCTCTCAATCTTTTCACCTCTTTCTATCCTCTTTTAGCTAGCAATAGGCACGAGATTTTTTTGTTTGCAAACTGGAGGACAAGAACCGCCCCGTGCAGAATTTCAACAAGAAGTTTACGAAAATAATTCTCGGAATTTAGGAAATCAAATTCAAGTCGCTGACGTATTAAAACTTCCTCAAAATTCGGCCTTAAAATCGAAACCATTTCGAGACAGATTTGATTTCAAGTTAAACACCCACGGGAACATCGCCTCAAATCTCCTTCTTCTTGAAAAGATCAAAAACCCACGCCATTTCCAACAAAACGTGCGTATGCAACGGTCTACAATTTTTTTTCAAAAGAAAAATAAACAAAATAATCCATTCAAGCGAATGAAACACATTTTGAACTTCAAAATGAAGAATTTCAAACTCAATCAAGTGACAATCTCAGCCACAGGTGATGAATATAAACAAAATATTCAAAGCAAAGCCACAAACTTGCAAAATTCTTCGCCAGAAGCAATCAAAAAGACGTTTAATAGGTTTACCAGTTGTCGCCATCGTAAAACCCAGAAGTGGACTCCGAATATCCATAAAAACAAACTCAAACCCGTCCTGATCCGGTCAAATGAATTCCAATGCCATCAAAACAACATAAAATTGTGTCCATAAACGGAAATGGATGCATCAACCCACTACAGCACACCACCACCACCATCACCATCGTCGTTGCAAGACTCGATAAATTTAAAATTAAAATAATCACCGCTCTCCCCCCGTCGCACACACAATGCTGCCTGCGTGTTGTGACATCTTTCACTTGACTCGACTAATTAATGCTTAATTATTTTTACAACCGTCTCTTCCCACCCGAAATGTCAAAAGAAAAGTGACATCTCTTCCCGCACACACGACCGACGGGAGGGAGGGAGGGAGGGAGGGTGGGCCAACAAATACATAACCACTGCGCATTCGAATAGATGACCACATTTTAACGTCAATATAAAATGCATTTTGACAGTTAGGTGTCAAGAAGATTTAATGTCTTCGTTCGGTGCTAATGACTCACCCCGTGGAATGTCAGGCATTTCTGTCTCAATTAGCATATTTATAAAACGGGCACAATCCACCAGTCGCACAACGGAAATCTCTCCTCCTCTGGAGATGAAACTCGCTTAAAATCAATTGACCATAAATGCCATAATTAATCTTCGCGCTGAACAAAAGCATTCTCGGACCCAGCACGCCATCTGTGTGCGCGATCCGGCGTGCGTGTGGCGTGAGATACGAGTGCATACACTCTCGCCCGTACCACGAAAACAGTTTCTAAGTCACCTTTCAGAATGAAGCGCTTTGAAAATCCATCAAGCGTAGCACGAGATACGGACTCTGTTCCTCTCGGTCTGCTTTGCGGAGGGAAATTGAAAAAACTTAATTTATTAATTGCTGTGCTCAATTATAACCTCCACACTTAATCTCCAGAAACTCTGGGGCCCTCCCGTTCGTCTGGGGCATCCGCTGACGTGGAACATCTCATCTCTCGCAGCAAAGTGAGCCGCGCCGAAGGAGAGGAGAACCTTGAATAAATTAATTTTGATCTATCTGATGGAATTCATGGAATTCCACTTAATGTATCTCGAGAAATGCGCTGCAGCCGCGCACCAGTCGGACGGTTTTGAGACTTTTCTGACGGCGCGGTCCCAAGGCGTCATCGATCAATATTTGGGTCGGAGATAGAGTCTCTCACTTGCGCGTAGAGCTTTAGATAAGAATCTCATAAAAAATAACGTTGAATGGGAGAAGAAGAAGAAAAAAAAAAATGTTTTCAGCGACTACCTAATAAATTGAAAATCTCAATTTTTTAGCTATACGGGTTTTATCGGGGTTTCTTCGATGCGGGCATGTGCGGACTTTGAACCACAACGACAGGGTGAGTCAAAATTGATTGTGACTTCGAGCATTTGAGTTGCAGTTGATTGTGATTTGATCTTGCTCATGGTCACGTGGGGGTAGTGTTGAACTTGGGGAGGGGCCAAGCAATTAGGAATGTCACTTTTACAGTTCTGACTGTCAAAACAAATCAAATTTATGACGGTTATAAGTGACAGAAGTTCATCTTTCGAATTTAATTCATGACTGCCTCAAATGAGACTGCTTCAGATGAGATGAGTTTAAAAGATGAACTTGTGCCACTTTGGAACGTCATAAATTCCTCGCTAATTCCAATAGATCACAATTGACAAAGGAAGAAACTTGAATGTCTGACGTTTGTACAAGTTATGACTTTCAGTGGGTGACAGTTTGATTGAAAGCGTGTATTTTACGTTCACGGGAAGTCATTACTGTGCACAAATAATAAATTGAAACTTGACTTTAGCGAGATTTTGAAAGATATTTCATTTTTTAAACAGTTTTCTTTTCCAAAACTACTGTTAGAATTCAAAATGAGTTACAGTTCGTCAAAAATGAAGTTTTTGGTTGGATCGAATTCGCGTGGTGATCTGTAGCTACACAAAAGTTTAGATCCGCACTTATTAGGCGTCCAAATGCGTTGCGTGTCAGTCATCAGACTGAATTATTAAGCAAGTGCTGTATATAGATTTGTAGCCATTGTTCAATTGAACGTTAAGAAAGTTGAAAGAAATGCTCAGTTTATCACTGATCATCTGATCGGATTGATCCTAACCATTTATAGATGTGTTCTGGGGCGTGACTAACGAATTCTTTGCCAAATATTCGTTGAAATGAGTAGAATTCACTCGAACTTACGATCTAAATTCCATTCACAGTGTTGATTGGTTACGAGAAATGTGTGATTGACATAATCAATCAACGGTTTTTGTCTAATTGATTGATGGTAGGCGACCGCTTGGCAGACCTAGGATGAGATGGTTGGACCAAGTCCAAACACTCGCCTGGTTGCGCTTGGGCATAGCTCCTGATGAGTTAGAGTCGATGGCGGAGGATCGAGTGGCCTGGAGATCTCTCGTGCATGCATTGCCCCCGCGACCCCTTTAGTGGAACATGCGGGTCATTGAAAATGAGATGAGATGAGATGAGATTAATTTAAAGTGAATAAGCCATAAAGCAGCTACTTTTTAAATCGAAAGGCAGGGAGGAAGATCATAGGAAAACTTCTTGGAATCTGTCAATTCAACGTTGTCCTCAAGAACTCAGTCTTCAGTTTTGAGTACTCAGAACCACTGTCAACATTTTAGGTCAAATTTTATTATAGTCGAATAAAATCAATTTAAGAGGGATGTATGATAAGTGGTTTTTGAACAGAAAAGTATATTCTTTTCGGCAAATAAAACAAATCCTATTGTTTCGATACATTTAGTCCTTTTTTTAATACCTTTTCGTTTCCCCCAAATAGTAGGCTTTTTCAAGGCCCTTTAAAATAGACGTTTGTTTCAGTGATGACGTCTTCATTCTGACAAAATCTCTTGCCGCACTGTGGAAGAGGACTTTGTTCTGCGTGAAACTTGGTCGTTTCCACTTTAAATCAATATCAAATTTGTCTAAAAACTCTGAATAATATTCGCCAATGAATGTTTTACGCCGTTCAAGTTAATATTAATAATAATGGCGGCGCTAAAATCCGAGGTGGACCTGGGCCTAGCTTCTCAACAACCACTCGTGTTGTGCGTGCTATTGTTCTGTCACGAGCGGAGGGGACCTACAGTTTAATGCCGACTCCGAACGGCGAGATTGAGAAGCTTTTTTCTAGACAGTTATACTCTTTGAGCATTGTCAGTGACTCGAAAGAGGTGGAGCCGTGAAAAAATGTTTGATGTTTTTTTTTTCGAGATTCGAACCGACGACCTCGAGCATAGGAGTCGACGCACCTACCCACTACGCCACGGCGCCCACCAGTTTAATGATGAAATAAAGAAATTGGAACATCATACCTACCTAAAGACTGTATAAGTTCAACTAACTCAAGCCAAGTGACTACATATATTCTGCCTCAAAATTGTCTCTTGAAGAGTCAGAACTGCTGTCAAGATTTACGGTCAAACTGTATTCCCGTCGAATGAAAGTAATTTTCTAGCGAATGAATTTTTATAAATTTTTCTGAAGAAGGGCTTTTTTGCTTGATGGGTCTTGTGGCTTAAGACTTATTGATTGAAGACTAATCGTACCATTTCTTTTGTTTTAAAGGGTGCAGTTTCACATATTTTGCTGTTTTTTCTAATTCTACTGAAATATCCAACAAGGAACCAGCAACACACTTTTGATAATTACATCACGATATGTATAGAAAAGTACTTGGAAATTTTAGTTGGAGAATGAATTCAACCACAAAAAGCTTAGTGACTAATGTCGGTTTCTCAGCTGTAGGTCTAAGATTCTATTCTGGACACACCATCTTTTCATTTTAGCAGCACCACCCTTCTCGATTCATTGACAACGCCCAGAGAGAAGGACTATCAAAAAAGTTTTCACAAAGAAAAAAACTGTAAGTTTGTTAGTTGCCGAAGTCTGTAGCGGACCACTTATAAAAAAGGCATCCGCCTAAAATTTGAATGAAACTTTTCTAACTCGAACTTCTGTTACTCGAATTTTTAACGTGAACACTGAGTTTTCGTTGCATTTTTTATATATTTTTTGCTCCCTTAATCCAATTTCTATAACTCGAACTACTCGAAGTCAAATGAAGACGAAGCTTCTTTATTATCAGAAAATTTGTGACAAAATTTAATGTAACTTTGCTTCTAAGATCTTTCGCACGCGTATACGGGACAAGCATTGGTCATCGTCGAGACCTAAAGTATGAGCAAACAGTGAAAAATCTTTAAAAGGAATATAAATAGATTATGACTTGAAAACAAGCGATGACAGAATCGAGACCTTGACACCGACCGACGCAACTCCTGTGATTGGCTATGAGCAAAATAATATCGTACTTTCAACGATATGCGTTCAGGCATCATCCATAGCCACTCCTGCAAAAGCTTCAAGGACGAAAAAGAAGTAGAATGTATTTGCCATCTGCTCGGCAATTGCCCAACTCTCAATGAAAGAGATTGCAAGCAACAAGGCAAAAACTTCTTTGATAATCTATAAAATCTGAGTTGAAAAACCTCCTCACAGTCCTAAAAATCTTGACAGTATTGATGGTTATTTTTAACCGACATCCGCAAAACCAACCTTGTTACACAGAGTGCCCTAAAACAGCCTGTTTGTTATTGTTACGAGCCACTGTCTAACCACGACTCTGGCTCAAACACTCCATGGATCACAGGCATGATAAGTAAGTTTGTAAGTAAGAAACCACTCTGAGAAGATGTGTAGTGCTCAGATTAGTAAAATCTGTGTGGAGGAGAGACAAAATGGCAGTCTAGTTGGACATCCTTCGCAAACAATATATAAACCAGAATTCAACACCGATCATCGATCACTGCGTGTTACAGTATTCAGCAAGAATACACGCTCGTTTAACAGATTTTTTGAATCCTTGTTGTTCATTTAATTGTATTCAATTTTCGATTGGCTTCAATTTAAGGGAATTGCATTGATTTTTTGAAGCCAAATTAGTCTGTCAGACATTTTATAAGCTAAACGTTGCTGCTATCGAAAACTCAGTAATTCTTAAACTGGGCCCGTCTTCAATCTACATATGTGATGGCACAATGGAGGAACTCTTATCTAAATTCACTTTTCAGCCACTTCAACCTGCCTTCAGTCTAAACTGGAAGCTGAGAAACATGTTCAATAGTTTGCAAATGATTTGTCAAATTTCTTGCAGAGAGAAAATTGTTCTATATTCTCTTCTTTTCTTCTTTTATTATTTCTTCATTCTTTAGCCATTTCCCTGAGAGAAAATTTTGTAATGATTGTCCTCTGATGTTCATACTGTCTTCAGAGTCAAAAATATGAACTCATATGCATATAAATCCGTAAATATCCAACTGTCGCACTGAATGTCAGAAAACAGGCAAACGACAGTCACAAATGTCACTCTAAAAATGAATAAATTGGCAAAAGTTGGTGCCAAATAGAGTAACACTTTTGTTAAGACAGATCTAAAGTGTCATAAAAATGTCAAAAAGAATAATTTCTGACGTTTGTCGCTGTCACAAAAGAAGAAATTCCACAGGCCACCTTAATTGAAAATCTTACAAAAAAATGTCACCAAAACTCTGCACTTCCTTTGAGCGAAAAACGAACGATGTAATATTGCCTCTGAAGCTGAATTTGATAGACGTCAACTTTAGTAGCAAACTGTCATTATGATTTACACTGATGAGCGCAAGAAAATGGTCCTCGAGCGAAGTGAAGTGACATTAAATTTTGGAAAACAATGGAAGTAGTCCTTCACTCCAACACAAGTTGTTGCTGTAGAATAATAATAACAATATAATAATGGCGGCGCTACAGTCCGAGCTGGACCTGGGCCTAGCTTCTCAACAACCACTCGTGTTGTGCGTGCTATTGTTTTCTCACGAGAGGAGGGGACCTACAGTTTAATGCCGACTCCGAACGGCGAGATTGAGAAGCTTTTTTTAGACAGTTATACTCTTTGAGCATTGTCAGTGACTCGAAAGAGGTGGAGCCGTGAAAAAATGTTTGCCGTTCAAGTTATGCATCTCAAAAAACTAAAGCCATGAATTTGATGGCCGAAGAGACCCATTTTGGTCTTCTTTGGTGAACGATAACACAGAGAAACCCACTGTCTTGACTGTTCCTTGGTCTCCAGTGCGTTTTGATGGATCCATGATTCGTTCACGGTAACCAAAAGTGGGAAAAAATCCTTCAGATTGCGACGTAGTGTAGTGGGAAACAGCGTCAATTCCCATTCTTTAGGTTCGATCACTGACATCCCTTTAATTTTCACGGCCCCGTCTCTTTCGTTCGCTTTAACAACGTTCAGAGAGTAGAACTGTCAACAAAAGCTTCTCAAACATTGTCGTTGTTAGTCGGCCCAAAATTGTAGATCCCCTCTACACTTCAGAGAATAATAGCCTGTTTTCGGACGTACAGTTAAGTTTAGAGAGTCGTTTTTTAGCCGCACCACACGAATATGGAATGCTCTTCCCAGCCTAATATTTCCCACTCACTACAATCTACAGACATTTAAGACCAATGTGCATAGGTACCCCTTTCCATTTCTCCCTCTATACCTTCGGCCCGTGCTGTGTCTTGATTCCGGCCACTTAAGGGTATTCGTAACCCCTTTTGCGCGCGCAAATTATATAAAAAAAAAAAAAAAAAGCACGCACGAAACGAGAGGTTGCTGCACGGACTAGTCCCAACTCCGCCACGCATTGTAGCGCCACTCAAAAAAGAAGAAAGCAATACTCAAGACAAAGCTTGTTTTGTCAGAGGTATTGTTACAAAATTTCAAGTAACCTTGTTGAAAAAATAAACAGAATTTCCTTGTGGATGAGTTTTGCTTTGAAAGCATCACTCATCGTCAAAATTTAAATTACGGAGCAGGCCGAGAAAGTTTGAATGTGTTCAAACGTAGTTATCAATCTAAACTCTTTAAGAGGTGTGTGGTCCTGTAAACTTAGACTTTAAAACAAGCGACGGTTCAATCTAGACATTGAGTAAACGATGAGGCTGTTATTGCTGGCAGCAAGCAAAAAAATTAATCGTTACCCCAGTCGTAAGAATGTACGCAGTGTTGTGGGAGTTATTTCTGAACATTCATAAACAGCGACTATTGCAGAAGCTTCAGAGACGAAGAAGCAATAGAACCTGTTAGACACTTGCTCGGCGGTTGCCTAGCATAGGAGATTGCAGCAATAAGGCAAAAACTTCTTTGACTGTCTGGAAAATCTGAGTTGAAGAACCTTCTCATATTCCTACAAAAATGTGGACTGTTTTGATGGTTACATATTTCTGGCCTGGCCAAATATTTAACCTTGTTACACAGAAAGCTCCGAAACAGGCTGGTTGTTATCGTTACGAGCCAGTGTCTCGTGAGCTACAATGCTCGTAAACGTGGCCTAGTCTCCACCGAAAAGTACCTGAACTGGAAAGAGTCAGCGACTAGCAAATTTTGGAAAACCAGTTCTACTTTTGCAAATTTGTAGTCTGATTTTAGTGGCCATCGTGGCTTAGTGGGTAAGTGCTTTGACTGCGGTTTCGACGGTCCTAGGTTCGACAATTCACTTTCACGGGACCACGACTCTGACTTAGACTCTAAATGGGTCATAGGCCCGATAAGTAAGTTTGTAAGTAAGAAATCACTTTGAGAAGATGTATAGTAAAATCTGTGTGGAAGAGGGACAAAAAGGCAGTCTTGTCGGACATCCTTCGCAAACAATATATAAACCAGAATACAACACCGATCATCGATCACTGTGTGTTACTGTGTGTGTGGTCCTGTAAACTTAGACTTTAAAACAAGCGACGGTTCAATCTAGACATTGAGTAAACGATGAGGCTGTTATTGCTGGCAGCAAGCAAAAAAATTAATCGTTACCCCAGTCGTAAGAATGTACGCATTTAGCAAGAATACACGCTCGTTTAACAGATTTTTTTAATTCCTTGTTCTACATTTAATTGTATTTAATTTTCAATTGGCTTCAATTTAAAGGAATTGCATTGAAGCCAAATTAGAGTCTGTCAGACATTTTATTAGCTAAACGCTGCTGCTATCGAAATTCAGTAGTTCTTAAACTGGGCCCATCTTCAATCTGCATATGTGATGGCACAATGGACGAACTCTTGTCTAAATGCACTTTTCAGCCACTTCAACCTGCCTTCAACCTAAATTGAAATTGAAACTGAACAACATGTTCAATAGTTTGTAAATGTCAACAAATGATTTATCACCTTTCTTGCAGAGAGAAAATTACATAAAGGCGTTTGAAAATATTTATTCTTTAGCCATTTCTCTGAGAGAAAATTTTGTAAAGATTAACTTCAGATGTTCATTCTGTTTTCAGAGTCAAAAATGTGAGTCCATGTGCATAGATATCCGTAAAACACCACAACTGTCAATCTGAATGTCAGAACACAGTCAAACGACAGTCACAAATGTCACTCTAAAAATGAATAAATTGGCAAAAGTTGGTGCCAATTAGAGTAACACTTTTGTTGAGACAAAGCCAAAGTGTCATCAAAATGTCAAAAAGAATAATTTCTGCCGTTTGCCGCTGTCACAAAAGAAGAAATTCCACAGACCGCCTTGATTGAAAATCTTACAAAAAATGTCAGTAAAACTCTACATCCTTTGAGTGAAAAGCGAACGATGTAATATTGTCTCTGAAGCTGAATTTGATAGACGTCAACTTTAGTAGCAAACTGTCATTTTGATTTACACTGATGAGCGCAAGAAAATACCAAAGATGAGTCTCGAGCAAGATGAAGAAGTGACATTAAATTTTGGCAAAATAATGGAAGTAGCCCTTCACTCGTGAGAGAACAATAGCACGCATAATATAAGTGGCTGCTGTTGAAAGTAGGTCCAAATCTTCTTCGAATTGCAGCGCCACCATTATTTGAAGTTTCGGCTCAGAATTGCCTTAAGGAGATGTTATATTTTGAACTAAAAACGGCGCAAAAGCAAAGATTTGTTGATTTTTTGACCAGAAGTTCAATGCTCTTAGAAAAAAATACCTTTTTCATTACCAGTTTACCCTAGTCGTTGACTTTTAGCCAATATTCAGAAAACAATCGGGCCTTATAATAATAATCATAATGGCGGCGCTACAGTCCAAGGTGGACTTGGGCCTAGCTTCTCAGCAACCACTCGTGTTGTGCGTGCTATTGTTCTCTCACGAGTGGAGGGGACCTACAGTTTAATGCCGACTCCGAACGGCGAGATTGAGAAGCTATTTCTAGACAGTTGTACTCTTTGAGCATTGTCAGTGACTCGAAAGAGGTGGAGCCGTGAAAAAAATGTTTGATGTTTTTTTTTCGAGATTCGAACCGACGACCTCGAGCGTAGGAGTCGACGCACCTACTCAATACGTCACGGCGCCCACTGTAGAAAGAAGGTCCAAATATTTTCCAAATTGCAGCGCCATCATTATTTCTCAGAATTTTGCTTTAAGGAGATGTTACATTTTGAACTAAAAACGGCGCAAAAGCAGAGACTTGTTGATTTTTTTTACCAGATGTTCCCTGCTCTTGGAACAAATTATTTCTTTCATCAATAATTTGCCCTATTCGTTGTTAATATTTCAAAAACAATCGGTTGCTGAAATATTTGAATTTCATGGAACTTCCGTAACTCTTCATGGTCTCCAAAAAAACGGCACTTCAACTTGATCGAGTTTCAAAACCGTGAATTTGTGAATTTGTGACAAAAAAAGAACTACGATTAATCACAAAAAGTCAACCACCTCGTGACACCCTGTTACACATGATGAAGTAGAAAAATAACAATTTTCAAAAAGAAAAAAAAACCAAACACAAAAACAAGGTCAGTAAAAGTTGCTACCTATCTTTTCCATCCAAAAGCCATTTTTGGAGCGACCAACAGCGACGCCACGAGTCTCCCAACTTCATTAGACAGCCCAAGACGCCAGCAACAGCAGCCGCAGCAGCAGCAGCAAGCAACAACAAAAAGTAGTTAAACTACCGAATTCGAAATTAATTAAGGAATAATGTTAATGAGCCGAGAAGGCAACCAAAGCCGTAGTAAAACCTCTAGTCTGCAGCCGAGTACTGTTGCCGCAGCGACGAGATTTCACATGAGTCATCGCGTGGCTGTGGTCCACAAATTGACAAGTGTCTTACAACTGAAAACGAAACGAAACAAATTACAGAGGGAACAAATGCATCGCACAGAGGTTTGTTTTGTTTTTCTGTTGGTTTTGTGTGTGTTCTTGTTTTTTCTCTGGTTTTTCATTAACGATTTCGCGTTGTAAACTTTACCACAAGTCGAACGCTGAACAGCTGAATACCTCGCAATCAGACTGTGACCGCAGAGCATGGCACCGAGCGTGAGTTAAGTGCAATGGCATGCGTGCGACTTTCTTGTTATGATTAATGGCTGTGCGATATTTTGCTCTGTCTCCCTCCCTCTCTCTCTCTCTCGCCGACCCGCTCGCGTCCAGATACATCGACGTGCTTAGGATTGGTATGCGCGGTGGTTTATGTAAGTGCAAGTGGCGGGGGGGGAGGGGGACGAGGTGAATTTAAGTTTTTATTCGAAAAATACACATAAAAACAAAACAATTGTTAAGTGAGCTCTTGATGGAGCGAGTTTTTCATGGCATCTTAGCCACGTTAAGGTCGATCCACCGAGTTGTCGGACGGAATTTGGTGACTCCACGCGACAAATATGCCGGATCGACGGATAAATCGTCGGCTGATTGAAGACCTGATTGAATTTTAAGAAGTGTGATGAAATGTATCGTTTCATCAGAATTAAAAAAAAAAGCTGTTAAGACGATTCTTTGGGACGGTTTCGCTGTGGAATGTTAAGCGATTAAGCAAACAATGAGACCACATAAACAAGTGTACATCCTGCGCGTTGTGACACATGTGTTTGCCAAACCAGACGGAGATAAGATTAATTTTTGTTTTTTTGGACGAGATCTTCCCCGAAATTTGGCAGCATTTCGTTGGTTGACATGTGGAATGTGGGTGCGCAAGAAAATACCTTTTGAGTGAAAATTTAAGCCTCCATGTGTCAGGTTGTTTTGGGGTTTTGTGATGCTCGCTTGTTTGCGTTGGAGCGATGAGTGTGCTGGCAAATATCGCCTGACGGTTGTTGGTGTTGTCAAAGCGATGCCTCAACACAAACAGTTGAATGTTTGAGTTTGATCAAAAGCTGTTGAACGTTTGAGTCAATGTCAAAGTCAGTTTGACGTCAAAGCAACGTCATGAATTGAAGAAAAAGTCTGTTTTTTGAAAGTGTATGCAAACAAAAACGAAGAAAAGACAACCAAAAAAGGGGTTAAATTCACTGAGGGGATGGATGCTGACTTAAATGAAGGTTCTAGAGAGCGCTGAAATGCTGATTTGTCTGAAATGTGGTTAACGTCACAGGCTAAAATCGGCGTATTTTAAGACAGTCGATTTGATGCAGACAATTTCTAAAGGGTTAGAGTTTTTAGCGATTGCTCTTAACGACATCGATGTAAGTAGCCAGAGAAGAGTGCTGCCAACTACCTTTTGCTTTTTTGGGCTGCAGATCATTCTCCGCCTTACTTCCACTAGTGTTCTTAATAACGGGCGGCGTGCATCAACTGAGGTTCTCTTGTCTTCGAATCTCAGCCTTTTAGCTCGAGGAGAGGTCGAAAAACGAACTTGTGGTATCAAGTCATCGCAAACGGCAGAAGGCTTAGGCTACATATCTGGGAACAGCGTGCCCAAGACTGTCAAGATGGGAATTAGGTCTTAGCTCAGGCTCTACACTGGTCTCTGGCTTGGCATGAGTTTAGGGCCAATTATAATGACGTTATATTGCAACCGAACGAGTGCACAAAAAGAAACACTGTGACCATAGTAACCACTTCGTTCAGATTCGTTAAGTTCGTTCAGTTTCGCATATTTATGCGAATAGCTCTCTACGTCATCTCTACGCCAACTACAATGGCCGTACGGAATCTTAAGAGAAATAAAGCAGCCACTTCGTTCAGATTGCTTATATGAATAGCTCTTTACGTTAACAGTTAACTACAGTGGCCTTACGCAAACTTAAGAAACCTGAAGCAACCGAACGAGTACACAAAAATTAAAAACTCAGAGTAACCGCTTCGATGAGTTTCGGTAAGTTCGTTCACTTTGCCTATTTATGCGAATAGCTTTCTACGTTAAGGGCCAACTGAAATGGCCGTACGCTTGATACGTAAACTTGAGACTTGAAGCAACCGAACGAATACATGACAATGGTACAATGTGACCCTAGTATCCGCTTCGCTCAGTTTCGTTAGGTTTGGTTCGGTTAGGTGCAAGTGGCTTACTGCAGGATATCAGTCTTACTTAGGCCAACATAGGCCCATGTGGTACCACGTGGATTGGTTACATCCTATTACCGCTTCGATCAGTTTCGATTAGTTCGTTAACTTTTGCCTACTTATGGGAATGACTCTACGTTAAGGGCCAACTACAATGCCCGTTGGAAAACTTAAGAGAACTCAAGCAAACGAACGAAAGCAAAAAAAAAAAAAAAGCCATGTGACCCTAGTCACCTCTTCGTTTAGTTTCGTAAAGTTCGTTTAGTTTTGCCAGTTTATGCGAATCACGCTATACGTTAAGGGCCAACTACAATAGACGCACGAAATTTTAAGATAACTAAAGCAGCCAAATGAGTACACAAAAATGTTACACTGTGACGATGGTAACCGCTTCCATTAGTTTCGGTAAGTTCGTTCACTTTTGCCTCCTTATGCGAACAGCTCTTTACATTAACGACAAACTGCAATGGCCATACACGTATTTTAGAGACTTGAAGCAACCGCAGGAATGATAAACTTAGAGTAACAGCTTTGATCAGTTTCGTTAAGTTCGTTCATTTTGCCTATTTATGCGAATCAGTCTCTACGTTAAGGACCAACTCTAAAGTCAGTAGGGAAACTTAAGATACCTGAAGCAGCCAAACGAGTTCACAAAAATGATACAATGTGACCCTAGTATCCGCTTCGCTCAGTTTCGTTAGGTTTGGTTGGGTTAGGTGCAAGTGGCTGACTGCAGGATATCAGTCTCACTTAGGCCAACATAGGCCCATGTCTTACACGTAGATCGGCTATATCCTATCTATCAAACCATAGGGTGCTTGCTACGAAGCGTTTTAGTTTCGTTAAGTTCGTTAAATTTTGTGTACTTTTGCGAGGGTGAAATGAAGCACTCTCTACGAATATCTTGTCAGTTGACAGCTGAATTCTGCGTAAGTTTCCAAGAGCAACTATGGACACTTTGAAATTTGACGATGTTTTTGGTTGCTTTTCGTTTAATTTTGACATAAGTCAAAGTTTTCGAACGGCTGTGATTGTTGGCCCTATGGGTGCATGAACAAACGTTTTTGGCAGGACTTAGAATCAATTTTTGAATAAAACTTAGGGTCTTTAGACAGAAGTTGAGCTCATAAATATTTACTAGCTGAGCTTCGTATTAACTTAACGAAGGAATTGATCCTTTTAAGGCTTAATTTTTGTTGCCGCGGCAGACTCCTCTGATGAAGATCCATGGCTTGATCCCGGAAACACTAGACCTTACTTTTACGATGGCATCTCCCTTTAGTTACTGACAATGCTCAGCGAGTATAACTGTCAAGGAAAGCCTCTCAAACATCGCCACTCGATTTTGGTATGGAAATGTGGGTCCATTCCACTTGTGAGAAGACAAGAGCATGTACAACGCAAGTGGTTGCTTCAGGAGCTAGGCTTAAGCCAGCGGACTGTAGTGTCATACGAAAAAGAAGAAGGAGAATTGACATGAATTCAGTAAAAATTGGTAAAAATGAATGCTTAACGTTGGTATCACCTTCCTGGGGAAGCGTTGAGTTGCTATTTGTCATGAATTCAACACATGTTTGTAAAAATGAGAGCTTAACCTTGGTATCATCATCTTAGGGATACTTTGAGTAGCTATTTGGCAAATGTCAGCGTCAGGGACCCTACTGATGAAGTTCGCTTCTTGGACAGGATCAATCAAAGAACAAAAGGGATCAAATGTTGGACATCAAGGATTCTTCTACCGCTTAAAACCTACCAATCCCCACCAGTGTTCAAAATTCTTCCAAAAATTCAAAACTAAATTTGTCTTCGATTTTGATGATCGACGATCCAAGATCGTTAATGATCCTGGAGAGGAAAGCCTTCTGGCAAGAAGTCTGGCTGGAAAATGGAGACTGAAACAGTTGTCATTGTTTTGACAGCTGCTGCTTAGACTAAACTTGTGATCTCGTAAGTCTGACGTAAGTCTAAGACGGAACCAACTGAGGTCCAAGTCTTCCAGTGCCAACTTTTGTCATTCCCCAATCACCTACGAACACGAAATCTTCAACCTCGTCTCACCGTATTCCAAGAGTACAATTTCAATTCAAATTCGAATTCACAACAAACTGAAGACACCCAAAAGACTCTGAGAACTTCCAAAAATAATCACACAATCATCCGATCACCGTTATATATAGAATCCAATCAATCCACTTCTGACATGCGTACACACTCGGTGCGTGCTATCAAGCCAAGGCCATCGCCGCCGCCTAATCTAATTTGACAACCCCTATGCAGCACTCTGCGTCATTCGGTAGACCGTCATCAAGCCGTCCCCAGAAAGGAACCCCCTTTCGACCACGACTTTCGACACAAAAAGCTTGATAATTCCAAGAAATCACCTCAATCGATTATTTAGATTTCGATACATTTTTTTAAATACAACACCGTTATCGGTTACGAAATCCACTGCTGTCAAGAACTTCCATAAATGGCCAGCCAATCAGTTGCATGCGTCAGCTGAGCTGCGAACGGAAAAATGGAACAAAGTGACAGACAAAATCTGACAGTTTATCTCGACACCCTGTGACTGTCATCGAATCGGGCTCATTTGAATATCCGTCGGAGTCATTGTTATTTTAAACAGATTCCTCGATCCCTCGCGAAGAGTCTCTCTAAGGCTCTCCCACACACAAAATATTTTGCTCTTTGAAGGCAAGACACACGAGGAAAAAAAAAGTGGCACCTTGTCGATGAGGAATGAAACAACGGACGTGCGCGAGCTCTACTTGCGATACGCTCTGCTTGTGCCCACTCTAGCGGCAGCATAGGATCGACATGACACACCTTTGTGACCGCATTGTCATTCGTTTGTTGGTAATCAATTAGAGTCGACTCGCGGAGCGAGACAGGCGGCGAAAAATGCGGTTCCCTAGAGTTAACTAGTGCGCCGCCATTAGAAGCTTGGCCGAGCCAGAGCTCTCGACAAAGAGTTCCGAGGTGTCAGCGGAGTCCAACTGGAATATGTTTGTGCGATTTTTTTTGCTTTTCTCGTGTTTGCTGTTCGATTTGTTGGTGCTTTTACTGTTTTCAATCGAGTTAGACACCGTAAATGATAGCATTCGCTAAAAATAGTTAATAGTCGGTCGGTTGGTTGGGTTAAAAGCAAGTTCTTTGCTGATTGCTTGTGAACTTGGGGCCATGGTGGGGGGATCGAGGGGAGATTTATGTGACACGTAATAATTACACGAAGTTGGACTTTGTTTGCTTGTAACAAGTGCCGTGAGTGAATCACGAGCTGGCGTTGGATCTTATGACGCTCAGGAATTTGTTTGTCTCCTCGGGCTTGTCAGGTCAGGGTCTCTCGGTTGTTTGTTGGGGGAGTTGTTGTGTGGGGATTTTGTTGTCAGAGTTGATTACTTACTTAACGTAAGCGACATGAGTTTTGGCCTTTAATCAGGGATTTTGAAGGCAAATCCAGATGAGGACCGGTCAGGGAATGTTGAGAGAATCCTTAAAACGCGACATTTGCCAATTTTCGGATGTCATCTGTTGGGTGGATTTGATTTAGTGACCGGATCGAGTGCGTGATCGCCGGCATTAGCCTCAACAGAGCACCAGAATTTGAAGAGTCAATTTTATAAAAATGCCACCCGTAGACCCTTCTTAAAGATTGAGTGGAATTTGACTGTGAAGTCTTTAGAACAGGATGTGTGCAAAAGACTGAATGGCGCAGTTGGTTAAGTGCCTGCTCTAAGTTAGAGGGTTCCCAGGTTAAAATCCCAGTGAAATCGAATCTGGTCCAGTCATCATTTGACGTTGGGATCAAATTAACGCCACTGGAGTAGGTTGCTACCTGGCAGTACCAGTTTTGGACCAGTTTTGAGTCTGAGTGCTCAAGTGTAGTGTTTCAAAAATCCCCCGAAAAAAAGGGATGTGTTCAAGATTTGGACCATTTGAGGACGTTTTTGGCGGAACTCCTCAATCGTAGTATTCCAGAGTTTAGACTAGAGGCTCGACTCCATGCCAATGGAAGAGAGTGCATCCACGCTTAAGGTGGCGCACACAAGTGGAGAGGGACCTCAACCTACTTGGTGTGCACAGTTGGAGATAGCTAGCCGAAGAAGTTCGGTGGTTTAGGCCCTGGTCCAACCCCGAACTGTAGCGCCACAAGAAGGCGACTTGAGGCGGAGCGAAGTTGGAGAATAGACTAAAATTAGAGGAATTTCCAAGTTTGCCAGTCCAGATCCGAGCTAAAATACGTCTAAAGATGATGACAATAACTTCATTATCGAAGTCTCCACTACGATGAAGGTGTCGAGACACCGGGTGCTTTGGACCTGTCGATCTCTCTTTCGAACCTCGAGATATATTTTACGAATAATTTTGCATTGCAGTGAATATCCAAGTAACCGATTATTTTTGGAAAAGTGATTGTGGAATTTTGGCATGGTTTAGGATATCCCAGACTGGCCCGTTGTGGAGACTCCAATGCTAGAGAGGAAGTTGCCAAGGCTGCACATGTCGGAGAATGGTGTGATCTGGTGTGATCCGCTTGTGATCTTCGACTTGTTAAGGTTGCGTTTAAAGGTGTTAAGGCCTGCGAAGACTTTCCAGTTGTTACGGGGCCGGTACTTGAAAACTCGGTCGGGCAGTCCCATCGGGATTAGTAGCCTCGACGAACTTTAGTTTTGTGAATAAAATGTGTCGTAAATTCGTCAGGAGGGCGAAATTCTTGTCTATTGTCGCCTTTGTTGAATGGATCATTATGCATGACAGGAGAATTCGTGGTCTGTTAAGAGTCTTCGGACTCACTGCGCAGATCCGAAGACCTTTTTAATTAAGTCAATGGTCGTGAATAGAATCGTCTCCTACTCCGACTTTGACGGCTTCTCCGCACACCGAAGTCGTGTTGCTGCTTCCAATCCAGTAAGACAGGATCTTAGGTCTTTGATTCACTCTGTATCGGATAAAAGTATCCAACTAAAGGATGACTGGATGGCGCAGTTGGTTAAGAGCCTGCCCTAAGTTAAAGGGGCCCCAGGTTCGAATCCCAGTGAAAGCAAAGTAAATACGCTTTTATCGGGTTTTTTAAATCTGGTCCGGTTACCATTTGCCGTTGGGATCAAATTAACGGCACTATCACTGGAGCGGTCGATCAGTGGTAGAAGTCTGACTGTGGGTATTACAATGGACCAACATAGTCTAAGTGTGCTGAATGCGCCTTCCAGTCGTGTACAGTTTTTCTAGAAACTTCTTGAAAACGGTAACGTTAACCAAAGTTGGACCTCATACTTTTCCTGAAATCACTAAAGTTTTCATTTCTACGAACAGTACTTGATCTTGTAAGTTCTGCTGCGTTGAGTAAAGTGCGTGCGCTTCGCAATTAGATAACTAGTGGAAAATGCAGCTCAGATGAATGATTGCTCATATATACCGTAAAATGCACGAAGTGTCCAACAACTTTGTACAAGAAAATTGAATTAAAAAACAATACCGTTACGACGTCAGTCTCTCGGAATGTCAGATCTGACTAAGCGCAGGAGACAAAACAGATGCCATTCACCATCTGTCAAATAACAGCAATCTCTGTGGAAAGTCATTTGAAAAACATTCACCCCTTCCGCTGCGTGAGCGAAGATAAGACATCGCATTGCGTGTATCTATGTGCCTTTCTTCAAGTGAAATCAGTCTGAATTTTGTGAAGGAAATGATTCATCGACTGACAATGCTTCGCAGCAGAGTCAGTGGTTTCTTCTCAAGATAATAGTGGCAATCTTATGTGTGAAAGAATGATCTCAACTCGGAGAATTTCATAGATTATAAGTTCTATGAAATCGTTCTCCAACTCCTCAGAGGCTGCAGTTTTTTCTGTTCTGTCTAGGGCTTCGGAATAGCTGATCGATTCTTGACAAAAATTTATTACATTCCCTCAGATTTGCTAGTGTTTGCGCCCGGTAACATCTTCGTTATCTGTTCGAACTATCTTCTGAAGGTCTAAAGGGCTAACTAATAGCCGTTCGAAAACCTAAGCCCATGTCAAAAACAAACGAAAAGTAGCCAAAAGCATCGTCAAATTTCAAACAGTCCATAAATAAACAATTATAATAAAATAATGGCGGCGGTACAGTCCGAGGTGGACCTGGGCCTAGCTTCTTAGCAATCACTCGTGTTGTGCATGTTATTGTTCTCTCACGAGTGGAAGGGACCTACGGTTTGATACCAACTCCGAACGGCGAGATTGAGAAGCTATTTCTAGACAGTTATACTCCTTGAGCATTATCAGTGACTCGAAAGAGGTGGATCAGTGAAAAAATTGTAGGTGCTTTTTTCGGGAATCGAACCGAGAACATCGAGCGTGGGAGTCGAAGCACCTACCCACTATGCCACGGCGCCCACTGCTTATGGAAACTTAAGGAGAATTCAGTTGTCAACTGACATTTGCATACATACATAGAGAGCGCTTTATTTCTCCCTTGCATAAGTACGCAAAACTGAATGAACTTAACGAAACTGAACGAAGTTTACAAAACTGAACTAACTTAATGAAACTGAACGAACTTAACGAAACTGAACGAACTTAACGAAACTGAGTGAAGCTATTACAATGATCACAGTGTATTATTTTTGTGTATTTGCTCGGTTGTTTCAGTTCTTTTTAGTTTCTGTACGGGCATTAAAGTTAGTTCTTAACGCCGAATCGAGATTTAGACTTGCAACTTAATAAAACGTCGGACGCTTGTTTGACAGGTTTCTGGGATAGAATGCATGCCTCTGGGAGTTAAAAAATACTAATTCAATATGGTCTCCGCTTGAGCTTACAAAAGACGATTCCCATTATTTCCGTAAAGTTGGGCGTCAACACAGCAGGGCAACAACATGAAGCTGTAGTTCAACTTGAGACGTTATCGTCCAGTGTTTCGTTAAGCTGTTTCAAATTCATTCAATAACTTTGTTGCAAGTGAAAAGCTTGAGCCGAAGATCAGGATTAATGCGAAAAGTGAAATGAAATAGATATTGTCCGAGAGCCTAAAAATCAAACTCGAGTTTGGAGCTAACTCAGCCCCCTTTCAAAAAGACAGGAAGGCTAGCAAGACCTAACCCAGAAAACAAGGGAGCTTCGTTAAAACCTTGTGTCTTATGGAAAAAGGAGGTCTAGTTTAGGTCCTGGTGTCTTATCGAACTCCTCATATTGAAGGCCCTCCGCGATATTCATTCAGCGACGTTCACAGCAAAAATGAGGTTTGCTCGCGAACATGGCCCTAAACACCGAACATCAAAGCCAACGAACACGACAAAATCGAAATTTTTCGCCAACAGTGAGCGGCTCACGAACCAGCCCAAACACGACGAAAATGCGGCGAACACGAGCAAGTTCGGCGAGCATGTTCGTCGTTTAGGGCTACCATTAGCTTAGGCCCTTGTGTCTCAACGACGAGTTTAGGCCCTGTTTCTTTATCGCTCTCCACCCAAGCCGAAGGATCCTCTACTTGAAAGTCTCTGAAAGTCCCTCCTTGACCACAGAGACTCCACCAACTTCCGATGACTTCATACAATTCCCCAACTTTACACGAAATGGCTTTTCCTGTGAAAGTTGATTCTTGCAATTCCATTACAGTGACAGAATCACCTTTATCTGTGAGAACATCGCAAACATTCGTTTCCATGCAAAGGAATTCGAATTTCATTAGCTCACGTCCGATTGGCTTATGTTTCAATTTACATACAGGAAATGGATTACACGTGATTCACGCTAGACCAGAGAGACACCACGTCAGCGAGCGATCACACCGCTATCGAGGGAATGAAAATCTCACAATTTAACACGTCAAATGAATGTGTGAATTTAAATCCCATCGGAAGATATGCTTCAGTTTTTGGGAACATGCCGAAAAGGAATCGAGTTGGTGTGAGAAGAATAAATTACCCTCAATGAGTCTGGTGTGTCGATGAGGAGATTTAAGATCAAATGTTTGCCTTGCCGCGACGTCTCATTTGGTCAGATAGAAGGCGATTGTGAAAAGGATACAGGATTGAGAATAAATCAAACGAAGCGATATCGCTTGAAAATAACTTTTCGTACGCGAATTCGGAGAACTGACTTGGAATGCCAGGGATTACATGATCGAGAACTGGTTGTTTGGTGACAGATGAAGAGAGAAGTGGCGGCTTGACATTTAGGGGCAACTACAGTAGACACATGGAAACTTAATGCAGTGACAAAATCAAACGAACAGAAGCATCAAATTTCGGAGTGTCCAGAATTGCTTATGGAAACTTAAAGAGAATTGAGCTGTCAACTAACATTTGCATACGTAGGGAGCGATCCATTTCCCACATGCGTGAGTAGGGAAATTTTAACAAACTTAACGAAACTGAGCGAAGCAATCAATGTTTCCAAAAAATGTGACAAAAGTTAACGAACTTAACGAAACTGAGCAAAGCGGTTGCTGTTTCCTAAAAGATGTTGCAAAAGTGAACGAACTTAACGAAACTAAGCGAAGCGGTCAATGTTTCCAAAAAGATGTGGCAGAAGTGAATTTAACAAAACTGAGCGAAGCGGCTACTGTTTCCAAAAAAATGTGACAAAAGTGAACGAACTTAACGAAACTGAGCAAAGCGGTTGCTGCTTCCAAAAAAATGTGGCAAAATTGAACGAATTTAACGAAACTGAGCTAAACGTTTGCTTTTTCCAAAAAAATTTGGCAAAACTGAATGAATTTAACGAAACTGATCCAAGCGGTTACTGTTCCAAAAAATGTGGAAGAAGTGGGCGACATTAACGAAACTGAGCAAAACGGTTGGTGTTTCCAAAAAATGTGGCAAAAGTTAACGAACTTAACGAAACTGAGCTAAACGGTTGCTGTTTCCAAAAAATATTGTAGAAGTGAAAGAACTTAACGAAACTGAGCGAAGCGGTCAATGTTTCCAAAAAGATGTGGCAGAAGTGAATTTAACAAAACTGAGCGAAGCGGTTACTGTTCCAAAAAATGTGGGAGAAGTGGGCGACATTAACGAAACTGAGCAAAACCAAAATATATGTCAAAAGTTAACGAACTTAACGAAACTGAGCGAGGCGGTCATAGTTTCAAAAAAGATATGTCAGAAGTGAAGGAATTTAACGAAACTGAGCAAAGCGGTTACTGTTTCCAAAATATGTGACAAAAGTTAACGAACTTAACGAAACTAAGCGAAGCGGCTACTGTTTCCAAGAAATCTCACAAAAGTTAACAAATTTAACGAACCTTCCAAAAAATATGGTAGAAGTGAACGAACTTAACGAAACTGAGCTAAGTCGCTACTGTTTCCAAAATATGTGACAAAAGTTAATGAACTCAACGAATCTGTTTTCCTATGATTACTGAAAAATCCCTATCGCAGATAACGTTTCATGTGAATGGCCCTTAACCCACTTTGGGCATTTTTCGAATATTCTTTGACACCTGACAAGTATGACTTTCTTTCATGAGCCAGTGATTTCCATGTCATTGCCATTTTTGACTATCGATTTGAAACCAGATCTGACTCACCATCCATAAGGCACAATTATTCATAATGACCTCGCTTGCAGAAATTCACTTCAACCTCTTCAGCGCACACTCCAAGTAGACATGTGTCAGTCTATCAATCAATTTCGCCTGAACGATTCGAACATCCCAGAGATGAGACAACACTTTTCAAGGTTCCCAATTGGAATTGCTCGCTGTCTATGGAGTTTGAATCAAGGCTCCGCAAATTGAAGTGTTTCGAATTTGAAACGCCCATAGAAACATGCTCCATGTGAATTGAAGTCCAAATGCCAGCAGTCCACTGGGCGGATAATTATCCCAGTAATTACATTCGCAACAGGTTGTAGCACACGCAAACTTTGTACACACCGAGCCACCTCATGCGTGGAATTGAATCTGAATTTTTTTTTGCCCTCCGTGTTCTTCTTTATTTTTTGGAGGATTGAGGACTGAGCAACGGAAGGAGAAACTGAACAAAAAGATATTCAAAATTAATTTCACGGTGCGGCAGATGAAAGGCAGATACAAATCGTGTTTTTTGAAAAAACAAAAAAAAGTCACAATTAAGTGATAAATACTTAGAGAGTAGGAGATGAAGGATGACACTTGACACTTGACATTGGCGTTCAGGCCAGCAGCGAAGGTCGGAGAAAAGTCGTTAGGCCTTTGACTGAGGTGAAGTATCTAGGGTTTCAGAGGAACTGACTTTGTCACTGTATTCAGAGGTATGAAAGTGGTTGAATAAGAAGCGGAAGATTATTTGAAAATTATTATCGTTGACAAATGCTCAAATTGAGATGAGTTCATGTCAAGGTTTCAAAACGACTTGAGGGAATGGAGGAAGCCATGTGACAATAAGTGTCACAATCATTGATCAGGACACTAGGACGAACATTGAACGCTTTACCCAGTCCTCTAAAGCAGGAAAAGTTCCCATAGGGGGTCTTCTCCTAATTTTCCAACTGACATTTGTCCTTAACATTCTAAATGGAACTGCACTTCTCGTTGGCACTCGTAGCACTGCCACAGATTTGGAAGAGGTGCTGTCACCAATTAGATGGGTTAGGTGAATGGCTGCCATAGTTGCTTACAACCGAGACCAAAGATCTCCTTTTTTTAGTGCCAGCCAAAGGTGCATATCGACTTTCCGCTAATGGGACAATGCAATAGCGGACACCCACGAAACCGATGGCGCACACAAATGGAAGGCGACCTTTGCCAACTTCGCATGTCCAATTAGAGGCAGCTGGCTTAAGATCGTTGGAGCTGGAGAGGCTTATTGGTTGAGCCCCAGGTCCATTCCGGACTGTAGCGCCATCTGAAGAAGAAGAAAGGTGTTGCACGTCGTTGTATCAGCCTAGATTCAGTCATCGTTTAATTGCTTTCCCAAGTCTTCGCCCTTTAACTTCTGTCGAGGAAAGCATTTACTTGCTTAGGGTAGTGCTAGAGATTTTTTCAACTCTAAACCCTTTTTTGCGAGTTCACTCCCTCTTTCCATTCTTTGGATCCCCTAATGCCCCGCTATCAACCACCTAATCAATAAGCAATCGCATTGATGTCAAATCTGCATAAGTTGATGTCAGAATTTGTGTAGATGTAGTCCAAAAAGCCAAAAAATGACGACTACACTGGCTCGGCCAGTAAAGAGGATCTTCGAATCACATCCTACAGGTTCGAGAAGAAAAGGAAGACCGAACCTCCGTTTCAAGCACAAAGCTATCGCGGATGCTAGAGCGCTTGGTCTGAATAGCTGGAAGCAGCGTGCCCGGGACCGCAGGGCATGGAAGGCTGCCGTGTCTCAGGCAGAGACCCTTTAAGGGTCGGGAGCTCGCTAAAGGAAAAGAAAGAAGATGTCAGAATTTCCGCCGCTATGCAGCAGATTAAGTGGAGTATGTAGTTAGTTTATGAAAAGTTGTGTTTCATTAATTCTTGCCTCTGCTTTTAGAAAGGCGCTGCATTCGTCGCTGTAATAAAATAAGAACTAAGGAGCTATAAGAACGTTCTTTGAAATTGATTCACCGGCGACAACATTTTTGACGTAAATTTGACTTAACAGAAGCAAAATTGTTTTTCCTTTTGTTCTGGAGATCAAGTGAGCTAATCGCGTTTAAAAGCCACCACAAGCTTAAAGATAAAAGGATTTTAAAGTTGCGACTTAAATGAGAGTTGGATCTCATAGACATAATATCTTTGAATAGAGGCTAGAGAGCCCATTCCACCTCTAAACTAAGAATATGTTTTTTGTCGCTGTTCTCATCTTTTTCTTTTTTTGTCGGAGGTTTTTGTAACACTACACTGAAGCACTCAGACTCAAAAACTGGACTCAAAAACACGTCAGCAAATTACTTTTGCTGAGATTTCATGGTCTGTGATTTCATTCTGTGATGAGGAGCCTACATCATCAGCTCTCACCTCATCAGCACCGAATAACTGCCACCTAATCCGAGCAAAGGCGGGATAATGGCAGAGGTAGTGCTCTGCAGTGCCATCGTCTTCTCCACAGTCTTCGCAGAGGGTTTCATCGCTTAGGCCAAGCACATTTTGGTGTTTGGCGAAGGTATAATGCCCCGTTAGTACGCCAATAAGTTGTCTGCAGTCTTTTCTGTAAAGAGATAACAAGCATGCCGCGGATTTCTTACAGACATTGGGGAGCATGCGCTTGGTCTGTCTACATCCTGGAGAGTCATGCCACCTGCGGTTGTGGTCTCGAGAAGTTCAACCATCAATGGAAGCCCTCACCAAGGACGCAGGCAGTCCCAGCGTAGATTCAGGTCCTGAGAATGCCTCATCTGATCCTCGCTTAGGAAGTCCATCGGCGATCTCGTTTCCTGTGATCCCGTAGTGCCCCGGGACTCAGACAAGTCTTAGCTAATTTAAGCTACCGATCAAATTCTCATCTTAATGAGGTATCTGACGAAATGTTCGGTCTCTAAACTATAAAACGAGTTATGTACGTATGAACGTGAACGTATGAAGGTGAGCGAAGGAGTCAATTGCTTATGCTCAGACTCTCAAGGGATAGCTTTGTAAGTAAGTAAGTAAGAGAAAACACGTAAACAAGAACAATCCTTTCGGCACTCGTTCGATGAAGCGGGAGAATGTAGCAAATCCCTTAATTTAATATGACGTGAAACAAATGAGCGCAGGATACAAGAAACAGGTAGCAAGGATTATGCTGGACCAAGTCCGGGATATTTTGCCAGACTTGTAATAGGGTTTTCATTCAGCTTTCCTAAAGGAAGTCTTATAAGATTATTCGCGAGGAAATTAAGACGTGCTGGTTGACAAAGTCGTTTAAGAATCGAAAGAGTAATTTTTGGAACATTTTAGAGCAAATTAGTTATTTCGGGCTGCTTTAGTTCTCGAGGCATTAAAAAAAAAGAAGAAGAGATTTGAACTCTACACTAAAAGAAAAGTTTGATAGGGCATTCCAAGAGTCCCTAAAGAAGAGTGATCTAAATTCAGTTGGAAAATGTATGACCGTTGAACGAGTCTATGCATTTTCAAAAATTATGGAAAAATTCGAATGCACATATGAAATTCTGCATTTAAGCTTAAAGTGTCTTTTACATTTAGGCGTTGGTAAGCATTCCTCCTTGACTCTGAGGCCTGGGTATTGTCGTATTCTTTCTCATCGCGGCTTTCTTTAAGAGGCTCTTGAGATTTCCTAAAAAGATTTCCTAGCTTGGATATGAAACTCAGTTCATGAATTTTAGTACTTCTTTAGCACAACAAGCAAAGCTGATGGCGCATATAATGTAGTTCCTTCTGATAAATCAATTTCATGCAAACGTTTCCTTAGTCCACTGTGACCAATGAATAACCATTTTACCAGTCGAGTTTTGGCAATTGAATGGAATTCGTTGCTGGAAACAGTCAAATTGTTCGCGAAGTAAACTGGTATTAGTTGACCGGTATCGTGATTTTCTTGTCCTGTTGAGGTCAAAAGTTGTATGTCCATGATTTTTGAGTTCTGGCCGATGCTGAAAAAGAGCAGGTCTGAGTGCTCAAGCTACTAACGTTTATCCCGAACAAGGAACTTTAAGTTCTCGTCGAGCCCAAGTCTACTCTAGGAAATTTTAGTACACATTTCAAAACAAACTTTAAAGAGAGGGATATCTCATGAGGAGAATCTTTTCAAGATAACAGCGAATGAGATACGAGGGAGATTTAGGGTTTTTCATAAAAAAAATCACAAAGTTTGAAACTGTCATAAAATCTGAACTTACCCTAAAGTGAGAGGCGTGAAAATTGTCTACAATAATAAACACATTTTATATTCTATCCTCTGAATTTTTGTATTGAAAATAATGTCACTTCTATTAAAGGACAAATTTTGACGCGTTGACGAAAATGTTTGCTTGTTCTGGGATTTGAACCAAGACTCGATGTTCTAGCGTTAGGGTTGACGCAAATACAAGCTACGCAAATACAAAGCTACGGCGTCCATAAAAGGAAGAATTATTTGAATATAATCTACCTAAAATTCTGCCAGTCCTGCTATATGGAGCCGAAAGCTGGACACTAAGCAGAACTGCAGAGCTGATTGTTGGTGCCTTCGAAAGAAAAATTCTACGTCGAACATATGGTCCCGTCTGCGAGGAAGGCGAATGGAGGAGAAGACACAACCGCGAATTCTATGAAGTGTACCAAGATGTGCGTGTAGTCCGGAAGGCAAAAATCCGTCGACTGCACTTGCTCGGCCACATCGAGCGCATGGACAACAAGGCTCCAGCTAAGAATTTCTTCGAATCGGAGCCTCCTGATTCGAGAAGGAGCGAAAGACCGAACCTCCTTCGGTATAAAGAGCAAGTCATCGCGGACGCAAGACAGCTTGACAAGACAGACTGGAAGCAGCGTGCCCAGGACCGTCAACGATGGAAGGCAGCGATATATCAGGCTCAGACCCTCCATATATTTCATCTTGTCCTCATTAACCTACCAACTTTTCACATGCTTTTTAATCGGTATGAATGCTTCTACAGCGGCTCGCTGGGATGGCGTGACAGTGTCGATGTTCTGTACAAAATCCTTTACCAATTTGCAGTCTTGACTTACCTAATAAGCCGCACCGCAGAGCTAATTCTTGATACCTTCGAGGAAAAATTCTTCGTCGGATGTTTGGTCCTGTCTGCAGAGAAGGCGAACGGAGGAGAAGACATAACCGAGAATTCTACGAGTTGTACCAAAATGTGGATGTAGTCCGGAAGGCAAAAATCCGTCGAGTTCGGCCACATCAAGCGCATGGACAACAACGCTCCAGCTAATAGGGTCTTCGAATCCGAGCCTCGAGAAGGAGGTTCGAGAAGGAGAGGATGACTGAACCTCCGGTACAAAGACCAAGTCATCGCGGACGTAAAACAGCTTGGTCTTGATAACTAGAAGCAGCGTGCCCAGGACCGTTAACGATGGAAGGCAGCGATAGCTCAGGCTCAGACCCTACATGAGTCGTAGGTCTGCTAAGTAAGTAAGTAATCTATCTAAAATGTTTATTTTGACGCATTGATGAGTATTTTGGGCAAAATGTTCCACTAGCAAAAGGAGGATTAAAGTGAGCATGAATTGGCCTAAATTTTGTACCAAGACTCTCATAGGTTGACAATTTGTCAACAATATTTGCAGTGAGATTTTGTTCAAATTCATTTTTTTGAATAAATTTTGACGAAGTCAGAAAATTGGGAAAGTCAAAAACTAAAAACTGCTAAAAACAATGACCTTAATACTCAAAGCGGTATGTTATTCTGTCTCCTTTTAAGAGTTTTAACTCAAATTTTGGACGTGTTTTCTGGCTTTGATTCTGTCTTCACACATTGAGTGCCACCATACAATCCTGAAAAACTGTCCCCACAGGCCACGGATTTTTTTTTTAGTGACACTTCGAATACACTCTGGTCAGCAAGCAGAAATTCGTGTGAGACCAAAGTGGTCTCATGTGACACTCAACGTGTTAAAGGGGTGTATTGACTTTAAAGGTGAAACCACATTCCAATGTGATGACATTCGAAACATAGAAACAAATTCCCAGATCATAAATTCGTAGAAAAATATATGCCCCCGACAAAAATTCAAATGAATGCACCTGTTTCCATCTGAAACTGATGCAACGTACGTCACTTCACCGATATTTTCCAAGAAGTCCAAGCCCTCAAAGACTGTCAGATATTCTTACAAGAAACCCAAAGCTATACAACCCGTTCACTTGTCACCTATTCCACCGAAGTATGAAATTCATAAGAACACATACCACTCAATACCGAGAAAATGACATTCCATCTCAATACCAGTCCATGGCAGGCAATCTACATGTGATTTCCCTTTCGAAATTCCACACACAAGGTCAGGAAAAACTAATATCTCTCAACCTTTAGAACTCTCTCGCCACACAATTATCACAAGAAAAAGATACAAATTGTTGGTGTTGGAGAAAAAAAAAAAACTCCATAATTTACCTGCGCACAGTGCTAACACATTGTGTCCATATGTTAGTCCATATGTGTCTCTCTCTCCTAGTTAATCCGTAAGATACAAATTCAAGATAAAAATGTATATAATTGTACAAAAAAATGTTTTCAATAAAAAAATCTCCAGCAAATCAAACATAAAGCGGCCAGCGGCGAAAAAACAAAAAAAAAAAAGATACTCTCGATGAATAAATTCCCGGATTGGTGACGGTCACACACTGCACACACTGCACTTTTATGCTTCGAGCAGAAAATATTTCACATGCATATGGATGCAAGATACTTATTTTATTTTTCTTCTTCTTCTACTTTTTTTTATTTTTTTTTTGGGATTTTTTTGATTTTTTTATTTCATCAACACTCTCGTGCATGTATTTACACTTATTTCACACGTGATAACAGAAACGAATGCACAAATAGCAAAAGATAAGTGAATTGGTGGTAGTAACTGCTGCCTTGGGCTGGTGCGATGATCACAAGAAAACCCCGAAACAGAAACCGAAGAGCCCGCGATCACTGATCAAAAAAAATTTAAATTTCGATTTTTTTTCTCTTCTTTTTTTTTTTTTTTGCTCAGACTTCTTTGAAATAAATTTCTCCAAACACCACTTTTTCTCACTGAATCAGATTGCAGATACTCGTATCTTTGACTTTAGCCGAAGGGGATGGAATGGAATTCACTTAGATATCGCATGGATTTTGCAAACAGAAAAAAGTTGAATAGATCGACACATTTCCATTGAGATGTACTGGAAAAAACAAGCCAAACACACACACGATCTACACGATCTGTATCTATCGTCGTCGGTTGACGATTAAATTTTTTTTTTTCGTATTTATTCGGTTTTTTTTTTTCTTTTTTATTCAGTAAAATATTTGACCTCTCTAGACCTGATCGTGCTGCATTCCAACGAGTTCGAAAATATTTCTCGATTTTTTTGTTTTGTACTCTCGATCGAACTAACACAAATGTAAACAGAAGTAGTGTTACTAGATACGCGAAGTATTTCTCTCAGTTATTATATGAAATTCGTTTTTTTTTTTTCGTATTTTTTTGTTTTTCCTTCGAGTATCTTTTATTATTATTTCATACAAACGAACAAAAATCCATCGTCGAAATCCATAGATACGCGAGAACGAGAACGAGAGCTCACTCTCTTTGAGCGGGAGAGAGTGAGAGAGTTGCGTAGAGAGAGAGCGGGAGATACAATATGCAGCAGGTAAATCCAATCCAATCCAATCCAATCCGTGTAGTCAAACCGATCGACAATGAAGACTACGAGCGACAGCGACGACGACTACGACGAGCGACAATGACGATCGTTTGGTATGTACTTAGAAGCCAGAGCGAGAGATACACTTTTTTTTTTTTTGTATTGTATCTTTGAGATACAATATCTCTCCAGTAGATCTTCAATAGATTAAAAACAAAAACAAAATAAAAACAAAAACAACAAAACTCGTCACTGAATGGTAGAGTGAGTGGTGTGTAGTGAAATTCCAAGCTACACTTTGAAAAATTGTTTGGTCAAATTTTGTAGCTGATCGTATATTTTGTATCTATCTTTCCTCCACTTCCACTTTTCACACGATCGTTTCTTATGAACTTAATTTTCTTTGCAAAAAAATCTGAGTTTTACTAGCAACCACCACGTTCGTGTTTCATATCAAAAAAAAAAAAAATTGTTTGAAAAAATGAAATGTTTTCTCCTGCGCTGCTCGGTTCGCGCTCGTTTATCGCGTCAGGGCGGGCGCGCACGCTGCGTTTCGGAAGAGAGAGAAAATATTATTGAAATACTCTAGCGTAGTGTGTTGTGCGCTGTGTCGGGAGCCAACACTGCGGAATGCTCAGCACCGAAAACCAAACTAACTAGAAATCGTAATCGAAAAGTGAGCACCCGTAGATACTTGTCGTTTTCCTCCACACCACATCCGAGTGCTCAGAGTCAACCAATACGATTACAAAATCACTGCCACACCAATACCGTGACAATGGATTGGAATGTGACCAATACTTGGAAGCGATTGGGTGAGTGGAGCTTAATCGTTACTTGTGGTGTGTGCCAGCGAGTTGGATGGTATTTGATGAGGTCTCAGCGGGATAGCGTTGCCAGGTGTTCTCGTGTTTGGAGCTATGGGCGTTTTGTTTTTGGGGGAGAATTGCGCGAGAACGAGACAGAGAACTTCAGTTGATCGAGGGTTGAGGGTAATTTGATTTGACTCACGTTGATGCACGGGAATGAATGCGACTAGGGGGCATAAATCAAGTGTAGCAATCGCTTCTGAAAGGGCTGTGCGGAGTTTGAAGCGATTTTAATTTTATTTGTAGATCTAATCAGTCCGATTGGGGATTTACTTTTCGTATAGAGGCAGATGGTGACTTATGAATGTAAAATGTTCAAATATACTCAACAAGTCAGGCACTCATGGCAGGTCCAAAACTAAGACTAACTGGACTGCCAAGATTATAGATGGACAAGGTTTTTTTCTTTTGAAGCACTACTGGAGTACTCAGACTCAAAAGTGAGTCCATTGTACTGCCAGGTAGCCTACTCCAGTGCCGTTAATTTAATCCCAACGGCAAATGGTGAATGGATTTCACTGGGAATTGAACCTGAGACCCCTCGAACTTGGCACTTAACCAACTGCGACATCCCATGACTGGACAAGGTTACTCTTAAAGTTTTAAAGAGTCTTGATATATTTCCTAAAGCAGACTTAAAAGACTGGCGACTTCGTGCTTGTACAGTCAAAATTGGTTATAACGACCTTCAACGGACCTAAGAATTTTTCCGTTGTAACTGATACGTGGGCGCCGTGGCGTAGTGGGTAGGTGCGTCGACTCCTACGCTCGAGGTCGTCAGTTCGAATCTCGGAAAAAAACATCAAACATTTTTTCACGGCTCCACCTCTTTCGAGTAACTGACAATGCTCAAAGAGTATAACTGTCTAGAAATAGCTTCTCAATCTCGCCGTTCGGAGTCGGCATTAAACTGTAGGTGCCCTCCGCTCGTGACAGAACAATAGCACGCACAACACGAGTGGTTGCTGAGAATCTAGGCCCAGGTCCACCTCGGACTGTAGCGCCGCCATTATTATTATTATTATAACTGATACGACAGATGTGGGCGCCGTGGCGTAGTGGGTAAGTGCGTCGACTCATACGCCCGAGGTCAAATCTTGAAAAAAGCACCTAACATTTTTTCACGCCTCCAAAAATCTGCATAGCTACCCATAAGAAGCACAAAAAGAAAAAGCTTTAGGAAATTCTGCGAAACAATGACCCGTACCCCTGCTGCAGCCAGCCTCCACAAAGCGCTAGCAAAAACGGGAGAAATACAGATATCTCAAAGAAAACCTGACGGCAGCTACACCGAAAGTGAAGAACAGAGGGCAAGACTTCTATTGGAAACCCACTTTCCGGGCAGTCGTCAACACACAGAAACGTGTGAAAACAATCTACCAATACCAAGGGATTGGTCTTTTCGAGAGAAAAGTTCTGCGCGCGATCTTTGGTCCTGTTTGCGTTGATGGCATTTGGAGGAGAAGATTCAACCACGAACTGTATGGGCTGTACAGCGACATGAGTCTAGCCAGGCGTCTACGGATCCAACGCCTAAGATGGCTAGGCCATGTAGAGCGTATGGACAACTTGGCTCCGGCCCGAAGAGTCTTCGACTCTGAGCCTGTGGGACAACGCAACAGAGGACGTCCACGAACAAGGTGGCGCACACAAGTCGAGGGGGACCTCGGCCGGCTTGGTGTGCGAAACTGGAGACAGCTGGCGAAAGATCGTGCTGGCTGGAGAGGCATGTTGAGTGAGGCCCAGGTCCACCTCGGACTGTAGCGCCCTAAGAAGAAGAAGAAGTTAATCCATCGAACGGTTGAAAAGTAATTTCTAGATAATTAGCAAAGAGTTCCGCTTTTTCCTTATCGTCTTTCGCCCATTCGTCCTGATTTTTTCTTATTGGTGCTACATGGGCTTGGGGTTTTCTCACGTCTTTAACGGCTTTCTAGAGCGAGTAGTTAGATTCCTTTTTAGCAGACAAGCTAACTAAGTGTGAGTTTAGAATATTACTTTTGAATGCCCTAATATTCGCCTTCAACTGGTTGCATAACTGATTGAGACGAGTTTTATGCTGTGGCGCACGAGTTTGTTGCCATTTCTTACGCGCTCTTCTTTTTTCCTTCACCATTTCCTTTATTTCTGGTGGATATTGCAAGATGTGATTTCCTGGCGATTTTCTTATGCGTGGTGTACTGTTCCACGCAGCGTGCTATATGGTTTCTATAAAATTGTCAAACTCCATTTCTAGTTCGTATGGGGTCCTTAGCGAGACACTAAGTTCAATGTGGTTATTCACGTAGTTTGTGAATGCTTGCCAATTTGTACGTTGATTAGTCAAGGTAGGCGGTTGTTGTTTCTTTATGAGGGTTTCGCTCATTGTCAAGATAATAGGAGAATGATCTGAACTGAGATCAAAGCTTTCTGCAACTTTTAAATAGTTTCGGGAAATACCTTTCATTACAAAGAAGTCCACGACATCAGGTATTTTTGTAGTGTCCGTAGGCCAGTAGGTCGGTCTGTTACAGCTAGGTTGGCTGGGCCACGGTGACGGTGAGTAGGACGGCGGCACGCTTGCGGTTGCACGGCTTAGCTCGTCGGACGGGGCGGTTCTTGTCCTCCCACTCGTACACCACCAGTTGCAAACAAAAAAAATATCGTGCCTGTAGCTAGCTAAGAGAAGATAGAGAGAGGTGAAAAGATAGAAAGAGATAAAAGCCTAATATCCTAACAGACCACGGACGGACAACTAAAGATAGGAAAGTGAAGAGAGAGAAGAGACAGGAAAGAGGAAAAGAAAGGTGTTCAAGGTCGATGCCTTTACCACCAAAAGAGACCGGAAGGGAGATCGCGGGACGGATATTTACATGGTAAGTTACATACATATATGGGGATTTAATCGAAGTATTTTTCTTTTTCCTTTTAGACAAACTGCTGCATATGCAGTCTGCCGCAACAGGTCTACCGGTTGACTGAAAATCGCAACCGAGTTTCATGGCAGCTTTAAACCATGGCATATGCCGATGACATAGTAATCATAGCCAGAGGAAAAATGGAGGAGATCCATCCTATCAAATGGGGGCTAACTTTAACGAAGGAATGGTGCCTGCCGGCTGGGCTAAGCCTAAATCCGGCAAAAACCACCATAGCACCTTTCACAAGAAAACGAAAACTGGAACGACTAAAACCAATAAGTCTGTCGGGTACAACACTGACTCCGGTAAAAGAAGTTAAATATCTGGGAGTAATCTTGGGCAGCAAGCTCATCTGGAAAAAACATACAAAAACATACAGAAGAGATAACCAGGAAAGCGACGCGTGCTCTGATGATTTGTCGAAGCTTGGCGGGCAAATCCTGGGGATGCAGTCCAAGTGTTCTAAGATGGATATACATCTCTATTGTTCGACCTACAATAACTTATGGTGCAATAGCATGGACCAAGAGAACCAATCTGATTAGCGCGAGGGAGACACTCAGCAAAGTTCAAAGGTTGGCATGCCTCTGTATTCAGGAGCCATGGGAACTTGCCCAACTGCAGCCATGGAGGTGCTACTGGAGCTGACTCCTTTGCATCTACTGGTAGCAGAGTGTGCAAACAAAACAATCATGAGAATGGTAAAAGAAGGGATAGGATAGGAAAAAGACAGGTTCATTACATCGAGGCAATTCGACGCACTAGTCAAAAAGCTACCACTCCTGGCCATTCCGAAGGATGACGTGATTAGGAAATTCAATTTCCAAAAGAAATTTACCAGCAAGCTCAGCACCAAAAGGGACTGGAGCAATGAATCCATGGTCCACAGACTGAGCAGAAACACGGTAAAATGGTAAACAGACGGATCAAGAACTGATGAAGGAACTGGAGCAGGAGTTTTTGAACTCAGGACAAAATACTTCGAATCCATGGGTAAATGTACCAGCATCTTTCAAGCGAAAATTGTTGCCATAGACAGATGCGTTCAGATCAATCTTGAAAGAAATTATACCAGGTAGGTAAAAGTGGCGGTGGACATACAGATCCTGTTTTCACACCCAATTAGCGCCATGAAAGCGCCGTTTTGATACCACAACCTATGGGATACCTAATTTGTGAGATGGGGGTGAAAAAGAGTGTGTATTCACTCAGAATTAGCCTAATTTTGAAACCACTTCGTGGAATTTATGAAGGCTAGCAGACTGTGAATGTTTGCTTCTGAAAGATTTTTAGGGGTGTTGAAGAAGGCTTTGCCCAGAGTGCGTTGCCTGACTCTAGCTAGAGCCGGACATTTGCACAGAAAGTGCTCGGGTGTTTCTGGCTCAGTTTCCACTCGGCAGCTACGGCAGTGCGAGTTAAATGGTATGCCTAGTCTTTCAGCATGTTTGCCAACAGCCCAATGTCCAGTGCAGACCGCTGTGATTCTGGATATATCTCTTCTACTGTTGTTAAGCAGGTCTTTTGTTTTCTTTTGGTTGTAGTTGGGCCATAAGCTTCTGGATAGGGCACATGTTTCCAGCTTGGTCCATCTTTCGTTGGCGATCTTGAGGAAGTGATTGTAGATGTTGTTTTTTGAGCCTGAACTTGTTCCACAACGAGGCTATCGAGTTTGGATCCCTGTCTGGCTAGCTCGTCTGCTGCTTCGTTTCCTATTACACCCGTGTGCCCGGGAACCCAGATCAAAGAGACCGGGCTCCGTTCACCTATAATGGATAGTTCCTTGCAGCAGCAATCCACTAGTTTTGACGTTGTGGTTATGGATGTTAGAGCCTTGATAGCAGCTTGACTATCTGAAAAGATTGCCATCCGCTGTGCTGGTTCTGTTTTGTTTTTAATTTCAAGACACGCATCATATATTGCTAGCACTTCTGCCTGGAAAATGCTTGCAAAGCTTGGTAGCTTGAGTGACTTTGATATCTTGAGGGCTTCGGAGAAGATTCCAGCGCCCACACCAGAGTCCATCTTCGAACCGTCTGTGAAGATGGCTATGTCATGGTTTTGGATGACTCTATCGCTTTTCCACTCAGTTCAGGTTGGAAAAAAAGCCCTATAATTTTTGTTGAAATTTAGCTTTGGGATAAGGTAGTCAGTGTGACTCAGTATCGCCTGTTGTGGTAGTGAGTTAAGGATGTTACCATGTCCATAAGTTCTGCTATTCCAGCAGTTTGACTCTCTGAGTCTAAGTGCACTGCATGTGGCCATGAACGTTGCGTGTAGATCTGGAGGTAGAAGGTGCAAAATAACTGTAAGCGCATCTGTGGCAGTCGTTCTTAGGGCGCCAGTGACACCTATACACGCAGTTCTTTGTACCTTAGTTTTGTAATATTGTATGCTTTGGCTAAAGCTGGCCACCAGACTAAGGAGCCGTAGGTAAGAATAGGACGTATTACTGCAGTATACATCCAAAGTGTTATCTTCGGTCGAAGTCCCCGGCTTTTGCCAAGAGTTTTGTTGCAAGCGTATAAGGCTATGCATGCCTTTTTAACTCTATATTAGTTTTCCAATTTAGTTTTGGGTCAAGAATGGTGCCTAAGTACCTGGCAGTTGAAGACAGAGTGAGGGTTTGATTGGCTAGTCTAGGAAGAGGAAAGTTTGGTATTTTGGTTTTCGTCGTAAAAAGCATCAGTTCGGTTTTGCTAGGGTTCGTGTTTAGGCCACATCTGGTAGCCCACCTATTAACCTTTTGCAACGCCCCCTCCATGATTTCACTAATCACTGAGAGAAAGTGACCTGATACTAAGATCACAACGCACAAAGCAAATCTGGCCTAAACTTGATCTAAAACGCTCACTCTATCTTCTTAGAATGAACAGGTCATCCCTAAGGATTCTCATTGGCGTTATCACAGGACACTGTGCGATTGGCACTCACGCCTCAAGAATGGGACTCCCTCATAATGATTTCTGCAAAAGCTGCAGAGACGAAGAAGAAGAAGAAAGCATAACGCATCTTCTCTGCACTTGTAGCGCTCTCTCCTCTAGCAGGATGAAACACCTTGGAGCCTACTTCTTCAACGACTTGAGCGAATTGCACAACGTCGGCATCAATCAATTAAAGAGCTTCGTTGAAAGCGCTAAATGGTTTTTCGGATAAAGGAACACAAGATCCGCGTGGTATCACAAGGGGCCTAATTTGGCCTAAGTGTGACTGTTTTCTACAGTCAGCCACTTCAACTCAACTCAACTCAAGATCACAACGTCGTCCGTATACGCAACAACTTTGATTCCTTCCCGGTCTAGTTCTTCTAGTAGGTTGTTAATGACTAGTATCCATAACAATGGGGAGATAACCCCTCCCTGAGGAGTTCCCCTAGTTACATACTTTGTTTGTTAGCTATTTCCTAGCGTGGATTGTATAATTCTAGTTTTGAGCATAGAAACTATCCATTTCTTCTACCCCCTGGGTGATAAGAGATTCTTGGATAGCTTCTGTGTGGACGTTATTGAAGGCCCTTCTATGTCTAGAAAGGCGGCCATGGTATATTGTCTGTAGTGAATGGTTTTCTCAATGGTGCCGACCACCTCGTGCAGAGCTGTATCAGTGGATCATGTTGAGATTTGGAGAGAGACTTTCCCTCTAGCTTGAGCCTGATGTGTGTATCTATAATGCGTCACAGGGCTTTAAGCATGAAGGACGATAGGCTGATTGGTCTGAAATCCTTCGCGGTTTCATGACCCCGACGGCCTATTTTTGGTATGAAGACTACCAGGTCTTTCTCCACTAAGTCTCGCCACCAAAGACGCAGACGTCTCCTATTGTGTTGTCCCATTGGCTCGCAATCGATGATGCTTCGACTGCCCCATTTTGATTCCGGTTTGGTCTTGAGCATTTTTCATTGATCGTGCAATGCTTTGATCCTCAACCTGGGTCTCAACCAACAAGCCTCTCCAGCCAGTACAAGCGCGCGAGAAAGTGATTAAGGATTTTCTCCTCCTAAACGGACGTCCTCTGTTGTGTCATCACACAGCATTCTTCATTGATCGTGCAAAAGCTTGATCATTAAGCAAACCTGTAGACCTAATTTTGCATTGCAAGACTTTGAACTGTCGTAAGAGAAAGCCAAGCTTGAGCTGAGCTGAGCTGAGCTGAGATAGACTGTACGTCCTACAATTCACACTTTAAACCAACTTTAAGCGATTTCAAGCGGCAGAGTTTTATGAATCGTTTAAAAATCGCAACTTTAGTTATATTGTTCGAGAAAGTTGAAAAACTCACGAGCTGGCAATTTAGTAGGAGTTAACGAACACTTCATAGAATTATACTTGTAACTCTACTCACGGCCTTTTGAAACTCTAAAGCTAATGCATTCGGTCAAGCTCGTTCCAGAACAAGTCTGGGGACACCCACTCCACTATAATCCTTCCAACACCGCTTTGGTCTTTCAGCATGACGTAATTCCTCGAGTTTGTCACCAAAAATTCGCGCTCGGTGGAGAAGATGGAATCCAACCAGGTAACCGGATTACAACCGGCTCAAAACCAGTTCCTATCCCTGGAACTGAGGATGAGCTGATAAATGTAACACGACGATGCTGGTTTGTTTCATCGCTCGTGGTGACAGATGAAGCTATCAAATACGCAGTCGCGTCCTTCGATGGTTTCAAGTCGCCTGGTATCGATGGCATATATCCTTTTGCAACGACATAGCAATAATGTCGGACAGCCGAGACGCTATTATGGCACTAGACTCCTACATCATCAAATTCAAGCTTGTATGGGAATGCTTGCAAAAGCTCAAAGAGATGAGTAGGAAAAACTCTGCTGGATAACTGGCCATACGGGGATAGAAGACAATGAAATGTCCGACTCCCAGGCAAGGAAAGGAGCATCAGACAGAACCCTTCATAGACCCTGAACCATTCTGCGCTGTAGGAGACCATCTCCTCAGAGAAGAATTCAGGGAACTGGAAAGAAGGAACCGGATAGAAACCTGGAATAACGCTCGTGGAATGAAGCAGGCCAAGAAACCCCTAGGGCAATATAACCGGAAGAGATTCGAGGCATGCATCAAAATGAACTGTATTTGAGGGGAACTCGTAATTGTGCCAAGGTATTGCAAGGGGACACAATAGATCTTAAAGGTCGGGGTGCAAGATACCCTCCATAATAATAAATAGGTACCCAGGCTATGCGTTGAAACCTTTCAACAATTTGAGGCTGATGACCTGGCGGCCCAATGAAAACTTTGCTACAGTGGACATAAAAGCGCTGAAATTGGCGAAAATTTGGGAAAACTCAGATAAAATTGAGTGTAGCTTATGGCCTTTATCAAACAAGAGGATACTCATGTATCATGTATAAAGAACGAAAGAATTATCGAATTATTTGTCAATTTCGTTTCATGCCATAAGCGTACTCTTTCTTGGCTAAGAGACATAACATCCCACTGATATACGAACAATTTCTGGTACAGTGGACTGAGGACAGAAAAATAATACCGAATAACCAATTTGGATTTAGGGCGGGGCATGATACTGTACATGCCGCGTCAAAATTGGTGTCGGACATTCAATGGAACAAAGCAAAAACCCAGTGCACCGGCGCCTGCCTCGTTGACTTGGAAAAGGCATTCGACACCGTATGGTTAGAAGGTCTCTTCCTGAAGTTGACGAGGATGGGTATAAGCAAATCGCTGCTTTACACGATTTATGACATGGTAACATGTAAAAGTTTTGTTGTTAAAAGTGGCAACATGACTTCTACCAAAGTTTTCCACATAAAAAATGGGCTTCAGCAGGGTGCAGTTAACTCACCAATCCTCTTCACTATTTTCACCAGTGAACTGATTGGCTCCATGCAGAACTAGATTGCATACGCCGATGACTTGGTGGCGTACAGGACAGCGGAGAAGGTTGAGATTATCAACATCCTCCTGCAACATGACTTCGACAAAATTCAGCGATTTTGCGACGACTGGAAGTTGAAAATCAACTACCAGAAGTGTGAAACCATTCCTTTTCCGAACTCCGTTATACAAGGCCTCAAGGGACACGAAAAGGAACTGGCGCAAGTTCGGCATTGTTGACCCGCAGGGGGAACCGTTAGCTGTGAAAAGTGTAGTCAGGTATCTAGGCCAGTATCTATATTTCGACAGACATATAGCTATTGCTCTGACGAAAGCCAGGAAGGCCTTTGCTGTGGCAAGAGGGTTGTTTTATAGCAGCCAACTTGATACCAGAGTGAAGGTAAACTGCTACATGGCCCTCATCCGGCCAGTCATGGCGTACGGTTGTCCAGTGTGGTTCAACGTGAGTCCTTCCCAGATGGAAAAGATGAGGCTGTTCGAGAGGCAGTGCCTCCGGGCTTGTCTCAAAAAGTACAGAACCCCAGAATCTGAGTACAAGAAATTCTATCCCAACGAGTTCTTGTATAACGAAGCAAACGTGAACAGGGTGGATAATTTTATTATTAAGTTGATTCGAAGGCATGTTGAGCGAGCTATGACCTCCGAAAATGAGCTGATATTTGGAGCCTACTATCCCAATGAAACATATTTCGAGAACGCTCGCCGAAGTGGATTCATTCCACCGGAAGCGTTCTTGTTCCTTGACCAGATTGGGTTAATTTAGGACGCGGAAGGATGTCCATTGATCTACCACGTGGTGCGAAGGACAGTGAATAGGCGACTGCTCTACGAAGGCGATGTCGCAAGAGTTAGTCCGGATGATCTCCGGTTCAGTAGATCCATCTCTGTTCGCGACAGAACGGATTGTGACAAGGTTCGGGGGTTTTACTGGTGGTTGCAGCCCCATTAAACTCAGCTGTCGTCAACTTAATGTTGGTCCCTTACGGCCAACTTGCATTTAGGTTAGGGAATTAGATTTTAAGAAAAAAAAAAAAAATACAAAAACCAAAAAAAATATACAAAAAATAGTAAAAACAAAAAAAAAATGTAAGTAGGTTAGTTTAGGTAAGTTAGTGTTAAGTTAGGTTAAGAATATTAATAAAAAATATGTTTAGAGTACTAAGTTTTTAATAAGTTTTTCTTAGTTTAAGTATTCTTTTAGTATTATTAAAAAATATATTTCAAGCCGAAAGGCAAAATAAATTATAAATGCTTAGGTTAACTTAGAGTGCCCGAATGGGGCCAGTAAGATAGTATAAGAAAGCATTAATTATATATCTAGTTTAAGTATTTTTCCTAAAATGTAAGATTTGTTATAAAGATAAAAAAAAAAAAAATGCATTCAAACTGAAAAAAAAACTGAATATACGAACAATTTGAAACGTGTTTAAAAATTCACTACAGGACATGAACTATACAACAACTGAATCACGCCGTTTCTATACCATATGTCAGATGTTGCAAAAGGTTTAACAGACAAGTTGAAAACTCCTATTATTGAGCAGTTAAGTCAGTCAAGCACTAGTTCCTTCTTCAGTACTTTCTCGTGGTGCGAGAATAATGTTGCTGGAAAAGCAAATTCGAAACTGTTGACTTTCTCACTCAGACTCTGAGGTCATTTCCAGGAGTGGCATCTCTGCAGATATCATTAGAATGATCGACTTAATGCTGTGTCGACCCTAAATAGATTTTTCGTCGCATGACCCCAAATGGCGCCCAACACCAGACCACCTGACGAATCACAAGAGAAGGCCCGTATGAATTGTCATTTATCAAAAACGAATGTATGATTAGCAACAAATACTAGAAGGTTCAGTTCTTAGGCCAGCTTTATTCTGAATACTCTGCCCATCTAGAATTGATGACCTCCATCATTCCCAGCCCCATTCCGTGGAGCCTGCCCTAATCAATGGACCACCAAGTTGCAATTTTATCGATAGTTTTGCACATCTGGCAACGCCCCAATCGCGAATCACATAATACTCTCATATAAAGTTAATTGTATGTGAAATTCAAGCATGCACACGCATACACGCTCGCGCCGAGATAAAGGAGAATCGAAAGCAAACGAAAAAAAGACTCGTCGTAAAACAAAAATAAACTCCGGCGACTGCGAACGATTTAACTAACCTACACCAGCTTAGCAGCTTGGAGGGCGCATTCCAGAGTGTTTACTGGGCCCGATACACGATTGTTCTTCGCTCGTCGCAAGCGGCAGTGGTCTCGACTATGGCTTGTCCACTCAGTGCGCTGCGCCCACCACCCGCTCGCCTCGACCGAATGACTGACATCCCAAAGTTATCACTACCACAGAGCGAGTGAGGTTTGCGCGCGCGCGCGCGCCCCAGCGCACACGCTTGCGCTCTCTCAATCACTCTCTCGGTTCAACTCAGCGCAAAAGTATTCACGCGTCGCGTTGTCATTGCTGTTCGGCTGCTGCTGTCCATTGAAGAGGTCTTATGCGATGCGAGCGCGATACGCGATGCGGAGCAAAGGAAAAAGACGAAAAGGTCTGGAGACTGTCAAGGCACGGCTTTGGCTAAAGAATTCAGCGCGGTGCAAGGAATTTTAAGGCTGAGCGACGTAGCGTACATGTGACTGGACGAACTCCTTGCCACCGTCACCGCCGCCGCCGCCGCTGTATTTTGGGGTCTCTGGGCTCTATCAGGTATTTCTGGTTTCCCCAAGCGCGGCATGTACGCGCGAGCATTGCAAAAAGGAGCAAGCGACTCGAAACAAAAAAAAAATGAGGAAAAAAATACCAGTCCACCAGCAGCAGCACACACACGGCCAAACGGCCACACGGCGAAATCGAAAAAAGAACGCCGGAGAACACAAGAATTTATTATTATATGGTGGCATGGGCCCGCGCCGAGGCCCCCAACAACAACAGCAACAACAACAGCAACAAAAGAAGCAACAATGCTGAAATTCCATGCCAGGGTCCAGCGCAGAAGAAGCCACTCTGTGGCCAGCCAGAAATGCTGATGGTGGTGGTGGTGCTGATGGCGATGGTGGAGCAGAATGAGTGTCCGAATGAAATGAAAACAAAAAAAAACGAAAAAATGGAGCTCAACATGAAAATAAGAATCTGAGGAGCCCCCTTGTTGTTGTTGTGGCCGAAGATGAAGATTTTTCTTTAATTTTTTTGAGGAATTTTTTAGTTGAGCATTCAACAGCGACACCGAATCACCACGCCGTCCCGTTGATGGTGGTGGTGGACCATCACCATCGCCATCAACATCATCATTGTCATCATCATGGGCAGCGGGCAGCATGATGACGATCGTCAGTTCTTGGGTTGCGCTCCTCTGGCTCCGCGGGCGCTGGAATTTGTGAGCTTTCTTTTTCGCATTGCTGAGATGCAGTGAAGATAGCAGTAGATAGGCATGCCGCTTAAATGTGGCATCGCAGGTACGAGTACGCTCAACACAGAGTGTGCGGCAAGAAAGTCGATTGCTTTGCTGCAATTTTGTGAGCAAAAAGTCGATTGGAGTTTTGGTAAAGGGAGTTTCTTGACGTTAAATCGAAATATTTCCTCTTGAGTCATGAACCTTTGGGAAGATCAAACTAAATGCTTTCTTAATTTTAAAGCAGCTGGAGGTGATCTGGTAGGGCGCATGCACCAGCTCATCTGTAAGATATGGTCGGAGGAAAGCATGCCCGATGAGTGGAACCTCAGTATCGTTTGCCCGATCCGTGAGAAAGGAGACCCCTTCGACTGCGCTAACTATCGAGGGATCAGTCTCCTTAACATCGCCTGTAAGGTCTTCTCTGCCGTTTTGTGTGAACGCCTGAAACCATTCGTGAACAAACTGATAGGTCCTTACCAGTGTTGTTTCAGGCCCGGGAAGTCCACCATCGATAAAATCTTCACACTGCGGCAGATCCTGGAGAAGACCCAGGAAAAGCAGATCGACACACACCATCTATTTGTCGATTTCAAGGCCGCATATGGCAGCGTGCATAGAGAGGAGCTATACAGCGCCATGTCTAGTTTTGACATTCCTGCTAAACTCGTCAGACTGAGCAGGATGACGATGGAGAACTCTCGCTGCTCCATCAAGGTCCGTAACGAACTCACCGAGACCTTCAATGTCAAAAAAGGTTTTGGACAAGGCGACGCGCTGTCATGTGATTTCTTTAACATCGTTCTTGAGATGATCGTGCAAAACTCACTGGCCAACACGAGAGGCACGATCTTCCAAAAGTCCGTTCAACTGCTAGCCTACGCGGATGACATTGACGTGATTGGGCGAACACAGCGAGTCGTCAATGATGCGTTTGCTGGCATTGAAGCGGAAGCGGCTAAAATGGGTCTGGCGGTAAACGAGGGCAAAACAAAGTATATGCTGTCATCGAGAAAGGACGCACAACATCGACGACTTAGCCAGAACGTCACGTCAGAACGGCAGCTATAACTTTGAGGTAGTGAAGGACTTCGTCTACCTTGGCTCCGCGGTTAACAGTACAAACAACATCAGTACCGAGATCAAACGCAGAATTACTCTTGCCAACCGCTGTTTTTATGGGCTCAAAAGGCAATTGAGTAGTAGAGCCCTCTCTCAGAAGACCAAGCTGACTCTATACAAGAGCTTGATCATCCCAGTTCTGCTGTACGGCGCAGAGGCATGGACAATATCCCAAGCGGATGAACAGTCTCTTGGTCTTTTCGAGAGAAAAGTTCTGCGCGCGATCTTTGGTCCTGTTTGCGTTGATGGCTTTTGGAGGAGAAGGTTCAACCACGAACTGTATGGGCTGTACAGCGACATGAGTCTAGCCAGGCGTCTACGGATCCAACGCCTAAAATGGCTAGGCCATGTAGAGCATATGGACAACTTAGCTCCGGCCCGAAGAGTCTTCGACTCTGAGCCTGTGGGACAACGCAACAGAGGACGTCCACGAACAAGGTGGCGCACACAAGTCGAGGGGGACCTCGGCCGGCTTGGTGTGCGAAACTGGAGACAGCTGGCGAAAGATCGTGCTGGCTGGAGAGGCATGTTGAGTGAGGCCCAGGTCCACCTCGGACTGTAGCGCCCTAAGAAGAAGAAGAAGAAGAAATTTTATGCACATCATCCTCTTCTTGACATTTGTCTTCAGAATGTTTGCTTCTGCGTACAGATTGATGGCCGAAGGCAAATTGAATCCATGGATGTTTAATCAAGTCAAAACTCGAAGCAAGAAATAGGATGTAATTTCAAGCCATGAAAAGACCAGTGATGTGGTACAAAAGAAGATTAGGTTCTAAAAAAAGCTCTTAACTTCCAGTAGGCTAAGAGCCGGTACACACCGTGCCGCTGCAATGAGGTGATGAACTTGCAGGAAAAGGTTCAAAAACCGACCTGTCACAAGTAATCCAATGGATTAAACCGACTCTCTTCGACTTAAGGGAAAAAGTAGACAATAGAATCCTAGAGCTAGCAAATAGAAGGTGGTGCTCCATGCAATAGCGATTTAGGCGGCCTAAATATCTCTAGATCTTTCTAGCAATTTTTTTTCTGACCAAGTAACTTACACATGATCACTGCCTTGAATCGCTATTTCATCGATAAGAGGCCTTATCGTCGTAGTTGCTTTAGAGACTTTCTTTGGTGTTGAGAACCTTACACAAATTTTCTCTGTTTCTTTGTCCGCTTTCTGGTCGAGCAGTTTTCTCCATTCTGGCCCTGGTTTCGCAGCAAATCCCTAGGATAATTGAGGACAGACTGAGATATTTATCCTCAATTTGCCTTTTTCATTCTTGGAACATAATTTTTGATCTAATTGAATCCGGTTCCTGCAAGAATTGAAGCCATGGAAGCATTGAACGTCCAATAAATGAATAAAAAAAGCGGATTTATTTTGATTTAAATGTCTATCACAAATTTTTGTTCCGAAATTACGCTTTCGAACAAGATGGCATTGACTTTGAGACTCTGTTACACCTACAAAACTTTACTTTGGTGCATTTTGTGATGAGGTAGAATCTTCGATTAAAATTTTGTCAAAAACGATGTCCGTCAAAACAGAGAAAAAGCTTCTGCGCCTGAAGAAAAGGTATCTCACAACCTCTCAAGAATATTGAAGGGTCTAGGAACTGACAAAAAAAATACGGGCCTTTTATAAAAATGCCAAAAGCCTGGCCAAAGGCTTTAGGAAAGGCACCCAGGCTCTTAAAAATTGTGAGGGTCATTACTCTCACTAGATTTAGTTATTGACCCACAGGGAATAGTGGATGTGTTTAAGTAGCACTTTCAACAGCCGCTTAGCGGGCCGGAACAGGAGAGAGTGATAAGGAATGAAGAAATCCCATCTCCATGAAGTAGTCATCCTACCGAGCCTTGAAGAAGTCAGCACAGCCATTAAAAAGCTGAAGAACTATTCGGCCGTGCTGTGTCTTGATTCCGGACACTTAAGGGTATTCGTAACCCCTTTTGCGCGCGCAAATTAAAAAAAAAAAAAAAAAGAACAATAAAGCCGCAGGCTTAGATGGCTTACCACCAGAGCTTATCAAGGCCGGTGGCAATCTTCTGGCAGGGAGCATGCACCAGATCATTTGTAGAATTTGGGAAGACGAAAGCATGTTGGACAACTGGAATATCAGCTCCATATACCTCATACACAAAAAAGGCGATCCTTCCTCTTGCAACAACTATAGAGGTATATCTCTGCTCAACGTCGCCTACAAGATCCTGCCCAGCGTACTGTGTGAACGTCTAAAGCCGTTTTCGCCGCACTAATCGGCACGTACCAGTACGGCTTCCGGCCCGGCAAATCGACTATAGACCAGATCTTCACACTAAGGCTAATCCTGGAGAAGACCAGCGAGTTTCAAATCGATACGCACCATCCTTTTATAGATTTTAAAGCCGCATACGACAGCATTCATCGCAAGGAACTATTCGAAGCGATGACCGAATTCGGGACCCGGTTGTATCGCACCACGCTAACTCATACGCGATGCACCGTGCAGTTCGGCTCGAGGACCTCCAAGCCGTTTGAAACCTGCACCGGATTTCGGCAAGGAGATGCGCTCTCGTGTGATTTCTTCAATTTGGTACTGGAGAAGATAGTGCGGCGGGCTGCTGTAAATACGAAAGGCACTATCTTCTACAAGTCAGTCCAACTGTTGGGATACGTAGATGACATCGACATCGTTGCGCGTTCCCAAAGCGCCTTAGTGGAAGCATTAACGGCGATTGAAGAATAGCGATGGCCGAATTCGGCCGCACGAATACATATACAGAGTCAAAGAATCCATAATTTTGAATAATAAAACTTTGATTTGGTCCCCAGGTGTTCACTCCGATAAATCAGAGACACAAGTTAACTTGGAACCCAACATCTATCTATTTATTGCCCCAGCCATTCGAAAACGTTGGATTGAATTCAGATTACCTCGGTCTTTCGGATATGGGGCAAACAATAAAAGAAGCGTTGTCTTTGGTCAGAACTTTGAAGCGATTTTTCTTCGACTCTTAAATCAGAAGTGGATCGAAATTGCTGCAGCAAATGTTTTTGGGGGATTTTCTTTTGACTTTAAAACACGATTGTTGGACAGCAGCACCCGCGTTTAAGACCCAAAAACTTTTAAATATCAGGTGATCTTAATTTTATTTTCTGATCACATGACATCCTTCATTTGTTCAAAAACAGCTTAAACTTTGTTTTTGTTATGATACATGATGAAAATGCTCCACTTACTATAGGAGTTCTTCAAGTCGCAATACATTTTTCGATTCAGATTGCGCACCAGGATTTTGGTGCTTTCTTTTCAATCACACTGTCCCCAAAGAATTACTGTCACATACCACAGACTCTCGCTCGAATGTTCGCGCTCCGCGATCGCAGTCAGAGTCGGAGGATCTCGATCTTGGCCTCTCGGCTAATGTTTGACTATCTTCTGGGTATAACCTGTATGTAAGTACATACGTCGGTGGCCAACACCGAGTGACGGGGGAAGCGGCGGGACAAGCTCACTGTTGGAGGTGGTTATGTTGCATGACGGCTACTGTATTGCCCATGCCATGGAATTGAATTTGTTTTCTCCTTTTTCGCCGTCATCCTCCGTCCGATTCCTTGGATTCCAGCACGAGGAGCTCCACCATCTGCACCCAATTGAATTTTGAAGTGTGTGTAATCTAGCGTTCGATTAGAGCAGTGACAGAGCGATGGTATGGTGTTGCGTCTTCCCCCGGCCGGGGGCTACCCCCCGGCATTGTTGCCCTGTCCTGCTTGTCGTCCTCCCGACTCCGATCTTATGCATATCGGCAATTTGAACTCGAAAAAAATGCACACACACTCGAAAGAAAAGAGCCTCAAGAAGCCCAAGTCGAGGCTAGAGCTGGAGCTGAGGCCAGAGCCAAAGCCGAAGCTGAAGTGAAACAAATGGAATCGAAGAAATCGGACAGCTGAATCGAGTGAAAGTAGGGTAGGTATGTACGTTTGGTTAGATCTCGGCTCGTTGGTGTCGTTTTTTGATTGTTTTTGCGTGAGTTTTTCGCAAGCCAGTCGCCGGAGATGGGAGGAGGAGATGAAGCCAAAGCGTGCGATGGAATTCCTCGGTTTGGATGGTTGCTTTTTGTTCGATGGCGTGCTTTCTTGGAGTTTGTGTCGATGTGTGTGTGTGTGTTGCTTTGTTTTTTTTCGGTTTTTTTTTGTTGCTCTGCGCTGCGCCGGGTTTTGTTTGTTCCCAAATTGGCATGACAAAATTTTTGCGGTATTCGCAGGAATTTTCGTTCAATCTTGGCCCAGAAGGAGGGAGAGGAGGGGAATGAGTGTGATGGAGGCTCGTGTATGCAGATATGTTCGGTGGCTTTTGGGGAGAAAGGAGAATGTAGGACTCCTTAATGGCGGGCATAAATTGTGGACCGGGCTTGAGCGTGGCTTAAAGTGAAGGAGGCTTGGAATTTATTCGATGTTCAGTTGATCGTTGTAACGGTCTTTTCATTGACCTTAAGAGTGCTGAGTTATGACTGAGGGGTGTTCCGAAGGAATTTGAAGAACGCAAGTTGTTTGCTTTTTGATTGGATTTTATTTTTTACTGAAAAGCGTGGATTGTGTTTAGACGTTGTATTACGTTGATAAGAAGCGATGGCGTTTAAGCAAAGTTATAGCGGCAGGTTATAAGTGAATACATATCCCACCATCGGATATCACCATCTTTGTAGGCAGACAAACTGTCTGAAGTCAATAGGATCCTGTACAACGAGATCAAAGGCTGTTCATGATATTCACTCAGATTATTGAAGAAATATGCTCCAGAATGCATCTTTTGGCGGGGCCATCCCTATTGTATGGCCAGAGAACACAACGTAGAGAAAGTGGAGGATGGTTTCCTCCTGTTTTACACCAGATCGCCGTATTGGGACCTTTTTGGTCCCTCTACCACACAATTGTAATCCTCCAAGTATTGTCAGTGTCTTGAAAGAGGTGGTGCAGTGGAAGTTAATGTTTGTGTCTTGGCTCAGATTCGAACCACAAACCGTTGAAACTTCAGTTTTTTTTATCCAGAATACACTCACCCACTACACCACTGCGCTGAGCATTTTCGGGTACAGCAAATGGACTTGTCTACGTCCACTTTACAGAAGTTTATATCAAACAGGATTTTCACGAAATATTCAGGCTCTGACTTTGACATTTTCCAACGCGGGATGTCCAGTGACAGCATGAGTAACTGTGAATTTCGGGTTTGATCGTCGATTTGAACTTCCTTGTATATCCGATTCTCACAGTGGTCCTTACAGTGGTTCCAGTTTTGTCCTAGTTTTGTGCTGGCGTAGTGCCTCACAAAATTTGAGTATATGTTCTGAAATTTCATTAAATCCTCCAAAAATCTACAGAGACCCTGATACTCCCAGCTTCCTTATATGCTCCCTGAGTCTAGAGTGCCCCGTTAGGAAGCTTGTTAGGATACGCAGGTTATTCTTGTTCATTTTGATGCTTGCCTCGAATCTCTTCCGGTTATATTGCCCTAGGAGTTTCTTGGCCTGTTTCATTCTACGAGCGTTATTCCAGGTTTCTATCCGGTTCCTTCTTTCTAGTTCCCCTGAAGTCTTCTCTGAGGAGATGGTCTCCTACAGCGGAGAACGGTTCAGGGCCTGTGAAGGGTTCTGATGCTCCTTTCCTTGCCAGGGAGTCGGCTATTTCAATGTCTTCTATCACCGTATGGTCAGATATCGAGCAGAGTTTTACTCAACTCTTTAAGCTGGATCGTACGGTCAGATATCCATCAGAGTTTTACTCGGTTTCTCTTACTCAACTCTTTAAGCTTCTGCAGGCATTCCCACACAAGCTTAGATTTGATGATGTAGGAGTCTAGTGCCATAATAGCGGCTCGACTGTCCGACATTATTGCTATGTCGCAGTCGGTATAATTCCTTTCAAGATTGATCTGAACGCATCTGTCTATGGCATAAATTTCCGCTTTAAAGATGCTGGTACATTTGTCCTTGGGTTCGAAGTATTTTGTCCTGGGTCCAAAAGCTCCTGCTCCAGTTCTTGATCCGTCTGTTTACCATTTTACCGTGTTGCTGCTCAGTCTGTGGACCATTGATTCATTGCTCCAGTTCCTTTTGGTGCTGAGTATACTGAACAAATTCCTTACCTTAGCTCCGTCCCGTTCTCTGACTTCAGGTCTCCCTTTTCGGAAAGACACTTTTATAGCCGCCGTTAAAGTCGTTGGCAGGAAGACCTTATCTCTGGCTTCAATTGTACAGTATCCCATGATGGCACCTACTGGGGTCCTTTTTACTAATCCTCTTGTTCTTGATCAAACAGAGGGAGCATTAAATATTAAACGATGAAATTTGACTTTTTCAGGGATAGATCTGCAAAAGACATTCAGTCTTTTAGTGGTATTTTCTAAGATAGGAAGACATCAACTTTTCGATTGTTTTTGAGGATGAACCTAAGAGTTCAGTTGAATGGATGAACCTAAGCCTCAGTTGTCATTTGGGTAAGCATTTGCGTCCCCACATTTCAAAGGAAATTCTGGATAAATTGAGCTGCCATGTGAACGAAATGCATATTGGTACGGTCTCCGTTTCCTTTCCTGGTTGATTATGGTTTTGATTCCAGCTTTACCCAGCTGTCTTTAAGCAAAGACTGAAAAATGTTGCTTCTGATCTTTGCAAATTCTCTTTAATTTCGTAAAGTACTGTAACAGATTCTAACTCTCTCTAAGGGTCAGCCTAAAATTGTTTTCTTTAATCTAGGGTTTCGCATAACCTTCGGTGGAACAAAAATCGATCAGTCGCTCGCCACCTGGGGGGTAACGTCACAATCAACAGCTTCAATTTTGAGGTAGTTAAACAGTTTCTCTATCTCGGGGCAAACTTGAACTCCACTTCTAAGTGGAGATCTGCTTTGGTAACCTCTGCTACTTCAATTTGTCCAAATAATATGGGTCAAAACTCCTGACTTGAAGGGCCATAGTCTTGCTCAAAAAACCTCTAACCCTGCTAGTCTTATTTTATGGAGCCGAAGGCTTGACGATAAGCAGGACTGCAAAGCTGATTCTTGGTGGCTTCCGATATTCGGAAGACATAAATACCACATACGTACCAAAATGTGGATGTAGTTCTGAAGGGACGGCCACAATGAGCGCATAAATGCCAATGTGCCGACTAAGAAAGTCTTCGAGTCATGGTTTGATTCAATATTATTTCAACATAGTTTTTATTGGGTCATATTAAAAGTCTCCGCGGTTTTTTGTCACTAGATGGCGTTGTTTTCTAAGCGGAGGATCGCTACTGGAGAAGATAGTGCGGGGGGCTGCTGTAAACACGGAAGGGACTTTCTTCCACAAGTCAGTCTAACTGTTGGGATACGCAGATGTCAACCTTCGCACTCTCCCAACGCCCCGTAGTGGAAGCTTTCACGGCGATTGAAGAACAGGCAAAAGGTCAATGAAGATGAGGCGAAGTGTATGCTGTCGAACAAAAAGCAATCCGCCGCACACCACCTAAGACAAAACATCACAATCTACAGCCACAATTTTGAGGTAGTGAAGGAGTTTGTCTACCTCTGGGCAAACGTGAACTTCACGAACGACATCACAGTGGAGATCCGTCGTAGAATCGCCCTTGGCAACCGATGCTACTTCGGTTTGTCCAAACAACTGGGCACAAAACTCCTGACTCGAAGGACCAAAATCATGCTTTACAAAATTCTTACTCTGCCAGTCCTGCTATATGGAGCCAAACGCTGGACACTAAGCAAAACTGCGGAGCTGATGCTTGGTGCCTTCGAAAGAAAAAATTCTACGTCGGATATAGGGTCCCGTCTGCGAGGAAGGCGAATGGAGGAGAAGGCACAACCGCGAACTTTATGAGCTGTACCAGGATGTGGATGTAGTCCGGAAGGCAAAAATCCGTCGAGTGCACTGGCTCGGCCACATCGAATGCATGGACAACAACACTCCAGCTAAGAGGATTTGGGCTAGTAACCAAATCAAAGTTCAAAACATTGCGTCTGGTTTCGGACTTCCTTTCGATTGCTTGTCTGATAATGGTTCTGGTCTTGCAATTGCACCTTGGTCTTCCCACTTTGTCTCTATTTTCAGTTTTAACTTAGTGTCCAGTTTTAACTGACTCAAGCCTGGCTGTTCTTTGGCATTTAATTTATGCAAGAAACATATTTTTGCTTGGTGTCTGGCTTTAGTCAGAAATTTCTGGACCATTTCGTTGCCTTAAAATGCGTCTCCGTTTCTTGACTTGAATCCGAGTCCAACACTTTTTGGCTTCGAATCAAACTAAAATTCGTTTTCCTGTCAGGTTTTCCCAGTTCTAAATGTTGAGTCGCTTCTGAACTTGGACTCTGGCATCAGTTCTAAAAAGGCCAAGACAAAGTTTTGGTACAGTCAGACCACAGTAGCCAGTCATTGTTTCCCATACCTGCATCAAGAACCGGCTGAGATTCAGATCAGCACAGATCTAGTCAGTCTGCCAATCAGTCTCTGCTCCAACTCCAACCGAGTCTGTCTTCGGTTTCAGTGTCCACTTCCGTGATTGGGTCTGGCACTCCTACTGTCACAAGACCGGGCAATAACTCAAAAATGTGTGAAAACCCACTCTGCCGAACGACGAAACCGGTTCACGGCCTTGATTGTTGCCGCTACTAGCCTAGTTTCGACTGGAAATAACGAGTTAATCTAGATGATGTACCTTTCATCGAAAAAGTCATCATTCCGTGCTAAATTTAAAACCAACCTCATCCGTCTTCGAGTTCCTCAAGGCATCCGCACTCTGCACCGTTCTAGATTACGCCAGAAACGCATGACATAATAATCCCGCGCCTATCTCTTGTTTGCAGTCGCCGCTTGAGTCAGATGCACGCGTCCGACTCCAGTGACCTTGGCCACATCCACCACCTCAACAACAAGAGATAAAAAGTCTCCACCACTCCCGATAAGATATCCAAACAATGACACGCACAGCTCCCCACGGCTGCGCTGCTCCAAATCCGCTCCCAATTGAATCAGTTCGCTTACCGAGAAACCCTTCCGCTCCGACATGACAAATCAAAAGGAATTCCTCCAAAAAACGAACGAAAAACCGGCCCACTCAAATGTACCCGCTAAGGGCTACACCGCCAAACCGGTCCGGTCCCACATACCTCCGCAAGTCATTCACTCGGGAATTCTGCCCACGTCTTCTGAAAACCTAACCCAATAGTGAACGCTTGGCGAATTCTTCAGTGCCGCCACATCGGGCGGTGGTGGCGGTGCCTCTGACTGGGCCACACTATCTCCCATTACGATTAGTCAGCTCTGCGACTCGAGCAGGGGCGACCTGACGCTCTGTTCCATTATTCAAATGATTCCGAACGCTGTCGATCGAAATCGAACGGAACGGCAATTCGAGACCCACAGAACCGCCGACGAGGAAAAGTCCCCTTTTCGGCCCCACGACCAGCCGCTCGACCGGAATATCTTCACACCAGAGCGCAATCAGTCGACATTCAAATTCGAAAAAGAGACACACAGCCCAACAACAAAGCTCGTAACATAATACTTTCATTGAAATTTCAAAAGAACACATTTCACAATTGGCCAATCCCATTTTGTAAATAGACTCGTATCTAACCCAAGATAGGCACCCAATTCCACTGACGACGCGGACGGCAGCGATTCCAACGACACCAACAGCGACGACGACGACGACGACCGGTGCTGAATGCCCGCGATAGATACTTGGATGCGAACGTGTGGATATGTGTAGATATCCCTCGGTTCATACGTCAACGCATGTTGGGTCGCTTGGCGAAAACGGTTAATGGAATGGATATGCGGACTGTGAAATGTATTTAGCCTGCATTTGGCACGTCGCTTGGCTGGAAGCTGCTCGCAGAGCTTCGGCTTCGGCTTCGGCTACGGCTTCGGTTTCAGGGATACGATGGGGGTGGAAAGTTTTAAGTCACCTGCGAGGTCTAACTTTTGAAGGTTGTGGGCTAAGATGATCCGTCAAGCGAGCAGGTAGGGAATATTAAGAATAATCGAAAATGAATGGGAGAGGTTTGAATCACAGAGGTTTAGGGTGAATGACCACGATGTTTGGGTCAAAATGAAAGCGCTTTGGCAAAACGAGTTGTTGGACAGGTTACATCGACGAGAAGGGAGAAGACATCCATCCACGCCACGACTAGCACGCGACTGCAAACAATTCTGGTGATTGTTTAAAAATGTTTTGAATGGAAGAGGGTTATGATGGGCTATGGTTTGTGTGAGTTTTTTTTTTGAGTTTTTTGAGATTTTCCGAGTCTTGCTTGCGACTTAATACTTTGCTTGCTGTAGCCCTACAACGTGTGGTCATGTTTCATTAACTTTAGGCCTTAAATTCGGGAACGGACATACTTTTGCTTGGTGTCTGGTTTTAGTCAGCAATTCCTTGAACGGACTTTAGAACCGGTTTCTTGCTGTTTTATGTTTTTTTGCCCAACGCGAATGTATGCTATAGAGGCAAGACCCAAGTCCACAGCTGATACGAAAGAATAATGGGGAAAGGGAGATTGTCTAAAATGTCTAAAATGATTTTTGAAAATTTAAATAATTTTGACGTAACCTTTTTTTAATAATTTGTGCAATATTGTCCTTTTCTTTTCGCAGATAGATTACTTTGAGCCAATTACGATGAAACGATGCCCGTCATCTTCCGAGTAATGCAACTGTCTTTGACTTCTTTGGTAAGAGGCAATCAATTTTTCGTCATTTTCTAGTGTTTTCTGAAAGATTTTATGCTGTTTTTAAGACTTTTTTAAACGAAAATCGATAGATTAAGTAATTCAGTCTAATAAATGAACGGCGTCAACTAAATGGAGGAATGCGTAAAATGAAAGTGCGGCCACCGTTCTTAAGAAAGTGCAGAGATCCTGTTCAAATATCTCATTAATAAAGGGTCCTCCAATAGGGACTTCTGAACTTTGACAGCTGATTGCGGCCATATTATTAAAGCTACATCTGTCAAATTGCCTGTCATTTATTCAGTCGGTTGGATGGACATAGCATTTAACAAAACGTGCAAATGATACAATTGTTTAATCAAAATGCGAGTTCTGTTCGGGCAACGTTTCACTCGTTTCACGCATTTTACGGTCGCTATAATCGTCCTACCGTGAGGACTATTCCCAGTGTGGTGGATAAATTTGAGTCCACTGATTCAGTGGTATGTTCATTGCGTACGCCGACGAGAAACAAGATCTGGCGAAAACATCACCGCTGTCCGTGAGACTGTGAAGGAGAATCCGAGGCAGTCGAATTCGCGTTGTTTACACAATTTGACGAATTTTGCGTCGTGACTTGGACCGGCAACCGTACAAAATTCAACTGACCCACGAGCTGAAGCAACGACGTGTGTTCGATGAATGGGTTCTGGAGCAGTTGAAAACTGACCCTAATTTTCATCGTAAAATCATCATCAGAGTTGAGGCCCATTTCTGGATGAATGGGTACCATGGGATATTTGGGACGATACCAATCCACATGAGATCCAAGAGCGTCCAATGTATCCCGAAAAAATCACTGTTTGGTGTGGATTTTCGGCTGGCAGCGTTATAATAATAATAATAATGGCGGCGCTACAGTCCGAGGTGGACCTGGACCTAGCTTCTCAGCAACCACTCGTGTTGTGCATGCTATTGTTCTCTCACGAGTGAAGGGGACCTACAGTTTAATGCCGACGCCGAACGGCGAGATTGAGAAGCTATTTCTAGACAGTTGTACTCTTTGAGCATTGTCAGTGACTCGAAAGAGGTGGAGCCGTGAAAAAATGTTTGATGTTTTTTTCGAGATTCGAACTGACGACCTCGAGCGTAGCAGTCGACGCACCTACCCACTACGCCACGGCGCCCAGCGTTATCGGTCCAAAGCAACTGGAGATGATCCGGTAGGGCGCATGCACCAGCTCATCTGTAAGATATGGTCGGAGGAAAGCATGCCCGATGAGTGGAATCTCAGTATCGTTTGCCCGATCCACAAGAAAGGAGACCCCTTTGACTGCGCCAACTATCGAGGGATAAGTCTCCTTAACATCGCCTACAAAATCTTCTCTGCCGTTTTGTGTGAACGCCTGAAACCATTCGTGAACAAACTGATAGGTCCTTATCAGTGTGGTTTCCGGGAAGTCCACCATCGATCAAATTTTCACACTGCGGCAGATCCTGGAGAAGACCCAGGAAATGCAGATCGACACACACCATCTATTTGTCGATTTCAAGGCCGCATATGACAGCGTGCATAGAGACGAGCTATACAGCGCCATGTCTAGTTTTGACATTCCTGCTAAACTCGTCAGACTGAGCAGGATGACGATGGAGAACTCTCGCTGCTCCATCAAGGTCGGTAACGAACTCAACGAGACCTTCAATGTCAAAAAAGGTTTTGGACAAGGCGACGCGCTGTCATGTGATTTCTTTAACATCATTCTTGAGAAGATCGTGCAAAACTCACTGGCCAACACAAGAGGCACGATCTTCCAAAAGTCCGTTCAACTGCTAGCCTACGCGGATGACATTGACGTGATTGGGCGAACACAGCGAGCCGTCAATGATGCGTTTGCTGGCATTGAAACGGAAGCGGCTAAAATGGGTCTGGCGGTAAACGAGGGCAAAACCAAGTATATGCTGTCATCGAGAAAGGACGCACAACATCGACGACTTGGCCAGAACGTCACGTCAGAACGGCAGCTATAACTTTGAGGTAGTGAAGGACTTCGTCTACCTCGGCTCCGCGGTAAACAGTACAAACAACATCAGTACCGAGATCAAACGCAGAATAACTCTTGCCAACCGCTGTTTTTTTGGACTCAAAAGGCAATTGAGTAGTAGAGCCCTCTCTCAGAAGGCCAAGCTGACTCTATACAAGACCTTGATCATCCCAGTCCTGCTGTACGGCGCAGAGGCCTGGACAATATCCCAAGCAGATGAACAGTGTCTTGGTCTTTTCGAGAGAAAAGTTCTGCGCGCGATCTTTGGTCCTGTTTGAGTTGGTGGCATTTGGAGGAAAAGGTTCAACCACGAACTGTATGGGCTGTGCAACGACATGAGTCTAGCCAGGCGTCTACGGATCCAACGCCTAAGATGGCTAGGCCATGTAGAGCGTATGGACAACTTAGCTCCAGCCCGAAGAGTCTTCGACTCTGAGCCTGTGAGACAACGCAACAGAGGACGTCCACGAACAAGGTGGCGCACACAAGTCGAGGGGGACCTCGGCCGGCTTGGTGTGCGAAACTGGAGACAGCTGGCGAAAGATCGTGCTGGCTGGAGAGGCATGTTAAGTGAGGCCCAGGTCCACCTCGGACTGTAGCGCCCTAAGAAGAAGAAGAAGAGTGTGCGCCATCGTCCCAAATTTTTCATTCGTTCAAGAGGCCTATTAATGCCATTATGAATTAAATATAATATCGTTCAAATATCCACCACGGCTTCTTTTGGTAGCACACATCCGAAATGTTAAATTTTCCATAATTCTGGCGCTGCATAAGTCAGGCGGAATTTGATCGATGGCGTGGGTTATATTGACTTTGAGGGAGGCGGTCGTTTGTGGCTTATTCGCATAGACTTGCGACTTTAGAAAACCCCACAAGAAAAAGTCTATCAGGGTCAAACGATCTCGGTGGCCAGTTTACATCACCTCCACGTGAGATGAACACGCCCTCGAATCGCTTGTACAGAATTTCAACGAGTGGTGTGAGCTGTGTGGCATGTAGCGCTGTCCAGTTGAAACCACATGCCCTTGGTGTCCATATCATTCAATTCAGGCCAAAAGAAGTTGGTAATCTTCACGCTATAGCCCTGGCCAACGTCGTTCTCAAAGAAATATGGACCGATGACGCCGCCAGCCTAAAATCCATACCAAACAGTGATTTTTTCGGGATGCATTGAACGCTCTTGTCACTCATTTGAAATTTGGTATCGTCCCAAATTCGAAAATGTTCTTTAGGGTCAGTTTCCAACTGCTCCAGAGCCCATTCAGCGAACACATGTCGTTGTCTGTGGTCGTGTCGTTTACCTTCAGCTCCTGGATCAGTTGAATTTTGTACGGGAGCAAGCCCAAGTCACGACCAAATTTCGCCAAGTTGCGAAAGGGTCGAGTTCTTGCGAGCGACGCGAAATCGACCTGCTCGGATTCGGAATTCTCCTGCACACTCTCATGGACAATGGCGATGTTTTCGTTTTCGGTAGATCTTGCGTTTTTTTGACTGAACTAGTGGACTCAAACTTGTCCACCACTTGGTAGAACAATTATTGCGACTGTAAAATGAACGTAGCGCGTGGAACGTTGCCCGAACAGAACATCCACTTTGATGAAACAATTTTATCATTTGCACGTCTTGTTGAACGCTATGTCTGTCCACAGTGATTTAGCAAAACAGACTGAATAAATGACCGCAAATTTGACAGATGTAGCTACAGCAAAATGACCGCTATCAGCTGTCAAAGTTTGGAGGTGCCTATTGGAAGATTCTTTAGTACGACAAACTTTAATGGAATTAGAATCGGAAAAGGTAGACTGAAATAAACTGGGCAATAAAGGTCATACGATGCACTCAATCTACCGCATATCCCGCTAGGCAACACAGAATGAGAAAAACCTGAACTGACAGGATTTTCCACAAAATCAGCGGCAGTGACCCTTTTTTAACCTTCTGGAAAATGAAGCAACAGTTAGCTGATCAACACGATGTCCAAATATCAGACAAAACTGTTCTTCACCGCCTGATAGAATTACAACTCAATGGAAGGATCGCCAGAAAAATGCCCCTAGTCTCCCAAAAAAAATCGAAGGGAAGACTTATACGAGTATATCTTTGCAAACGCTCACAAAAAAAAAATTTTGTCCTTTTGGAAAAATATCTTGTGGAGCGATGAAAGTAAGTTCAATAGGTTGGGATCAGATGGAAAAAGTATGTGAGAAGGCCAGCGAACAGAGAGTACAATTCCAGGTACACCATTAAGACCGTCAAGCATGGCGGTGGCAGCATAACAATGCGGGCGGCTATGTCATTACACGGCGTTGGACCAATCGTGAAAATTAATGACATTTTCGACCAATTTCAGTATAAGCTAACCCTAGAGAACAAAATGGAGCCATGTACTGGTGACTCTATGCCTGTATCATGAACTTTTATGCATGATACTTCGCGGATAGTGAATAATTGGCTTTCGGGGCGACAAATTTCCGTTCTCGATTGGCCGGCTTAAAGTCCCGATTTGAATCCTATCGAGAACCTTTGGATTGATGTTAATTCGCTTGTTCAGGACTCCAATCCAAACATTTTGGAAGAACTTTGGCAAACCATAAAGTCGGCTGGGGAGACTATCCCTCCCCAAAGATATAAGCACTTAGTGGAGAGTTTGCGAAAACGTTGTCAGCAGGTCATAAGGAACAAGTGTTATTCTACCAAATATTAACAAACATTTTAGTTTTGTATTAGTTTTTAATTTTTATAAGCATTTCGTTGACTGTGCTATTTATATGAACAACAACTTATTAAGTTTTTCCTTATTTTGAATTATTATTTTTAAGTAGTTTGTATTAATTTTGTGCTTTTTTTATAATAAAATTCAGAGTTTCATTTCAAACTTTTGGTGCAACATGTACGAGAATTTAAGGGTGTGTTAGTTATGTGAACACCACTGTAAGAGGAACGCAATAAGACACAATGCGGCCTAGCAATAAAGGGCTCCACACACAATCTATGATTTCCAGCTTGAGATTTCTGAAAGATGCCTCTCTGAGGTCACCGAGGTTGTCAAATAAATAGCCTAAATGACACCAGAGCCGGACGGGCACATTGCAGATGAAAGATGTTCGCCTCTTCCATTTTGTTTTGGGGATCAGGCCAAGTCTGTTTGCGACTTTTGGCACCTATGATGCAGTGCCCTGTGATGCATGCAATCAATGTTTGATCTCTTAAGATCGGACTATTGGAACGTTAAAGATTTAGTTTTGACCAGATCAATTTAAAGATTTGACACATGGTACCGGTATTCGATCAGATGTTTGTCTTTCGAATTCCGGTTTCTTTGAGCAAGAGTACAACAAGTACGAGTCGTTAAAGGCATTTCGACATGGTCAACATTTTCCAGATAGGGGCAGTATTCTGGCATGCCCGGAAAGCTCACCCGTTTTACAATATCCTAGAACGCCCCTAACGCTTGGCATCCAGCAGAGACGGAGATAAAATTATTCAGACATCCCCCCCAAGAAATACACGGTTAAGGACTTTGCTCACCACTTTTTCAATCTGGGACGGCAAAAAGCTGGAGAACTGTATCATATTTTTTTCTCCTGTTTTTGCTAGAGATCTATTGTTCCTAATTTATCATATTAAGAAAAATGTGGCAAAATTACACCTAATCCAAGACCATAAACCAGTTCTGGAGATGTTTGTTCTACGGAATCATTGATCGGACACCAGCCGTTTTGGCTGTGGCGTCATCTAAAATTGCTGTTCTAATAGAATAAGCCAAGTATGATTAACGGCAGAAAAATTGATATGCCACAGGGATATTTTTAACACGGTTTATTTTGGAAAATTTCCCAAGAATTGTGTCTTGAAAATATATTGATACATATGAGGAGGAAAATCTTTTGGATTTGGGAAAAAATTAATATAGTCCGCTAAAGCGGCTAAGCTAATTGGAGACCATACTTTAGAGACTACGTTTCAAGGACTGTGGTTCAAAAATTAAAGCAAGTCAACGCGAGAAGTTAAACTGAATGCGATCTTCGGAGCTGGTAGGTTGTCGAGAACTTGTAGGTTTAATAAAGTCAATGACGACTACCCTAGACAGCTGGCGAAAGATCGTGCTGACTGAAGAGGCATGTTGATTGAAGCCCAGGTTCACCTCGGTCTGTAGCGCCCTAAGAAGAAGAAGAAGACCACTACCCTTAAGACTGCCCATGGTGCCTCTGAAAGTCGCTGCTGTTTTCCAACCGACACTTCAATGAGCCTCTAAAAAAAATTTCCTTCACAAACCAGCGCAAGTGAAGCAAAACTTGCCACCAACACTGTCACTTCCCCAGAAAACACACCGCCGCGCCGCGCCGCACCACCATCTCCAGCCGCAGTGTCGGTGCTCTCTGTGTCAATCATTGTAATTCCCACCTCAATACTATCGATCGCAATATTCGCGCGTTTAGGTATTCACTCGCTCACTGCTGCTGTGCCTCTGTACAGTCGACCATAGGGAGAGTTCCAAAATAGCCTAGCATACAAACGACTTCAATTATGCAATCGAAAACGCGATAGCAGGCAGCAGTGGCATCGAAGAAGCGGGCGCATTGCAGCGGCGCGGCGCACGGCTCGGAAAGCGATTTGTGACGAGGGCGCGTGCGTTTTGCGTGCCTCATAGCTCTCCGCCATCGGGTATAGACGCGCAAGTTGCTGCCAAAAAACAACAGAAAAAAAAAGCAACATCGAAACCTGACCACACTTATTGACTTATCGCGGCACGAACATGTGATGCTCCTTCTTTTCGGACGTGCGGTCATGGAGACACACACATTCCGAGGCTCTGTCGAAAATTGTTTTGTTTTGACATTTGGCTCGGTGAACTTGTTGAGCGGATTAACTGACGTTGGAACACGCCGAAAGTCGTCCAAAGATGGATTAGTTTCGGGTCTTGGAACACCGCTGTGCATTGTTCGCTTGAGTGTGCTTGTAATAGGTGTGGGATGTCGCCTCACCGTTGTGACACACCGTGATTGATTGTCACTGTCAAGTTGACATTTAAGGAGAGAAGATTAATCTATTTCGTTTTTGTTGCGTCTAAGCGTTTGATTCATCTTTTAGTTGATCTCATCATCTGTTGTTTTGCTTTTTTCATCGGTGGTGGCTTAAACCTTGGCACATTGCCTTCTTGTGTCAAAACCTGGGCCACGTTTGATGTAATCGGGGTATTGTTGCAAAATTGAACGGTCTTTGAAATTTTAAATTGTAAGAGTTGACGTTTTGTTATCTCTTGACACTGACGCATTGCTTCTAATGCTTGACCGACACTTTTTTGACCGACACTTTTTTTTTAGATGATTGATTTAGACATCTTGTAGCTTTTGTGTTATTTGGTCGGGCTTTCTTAAAGCACCTGTTTCACTATTGTCATGTTCATAAATATGTTTATCCAACATTTCGTAGAAGCCATTTTTTGGTCGATCTAGTTGTTTTTGTTGATAAAACACTTTGATTAATATTAAAGCGGGGAAATCGGGGGTTTAAGTGACAAGAGGTCTGTCTCTTCATCTGAATAGTCGTCTGCATTTGAATTCTTTTTGCCGATTAGGCATGGCTGTGCCAAGGAAACTAGCAATGAAATGTTCAAACGTAATCTGGAAGGCTTTAGCGTCTACTTCTTTAAAAATTGACACTTTTGGCCTTAGTATTTAACAAGCAGAAAATAGTCAAATGTAACGCATACCTCAGCTTATCGTCGAAAATGTTAGACGATTGTTTTTTGTGTTCTTGTTTTGAGATTCGATTATTTAAAGACAACGTTTCAGCTGCAATTGTATACCATATCAACCGAGTGGGCTAAATACAAGTTTCTTTTAAAAAATGTAATTGCATTGAACAAAATGCAAAGAACAAAAATGCCCATAAATTATGAAATATAACGTCGTTCAAGTGGCTGCCTCGAATGGCTTCGCATTCTTCGCGCATTCTGTCACACCAATTTTCCAAGACCTTGTCGATGGTTTCAGGCTGTAGCTCACGGATTGCTTGGATGATATTGGCCTTAAGTGCTTGAATCATTTCCGGATTGTTGGCATAACACCGGCCCTTCAAGGTTCCCCACAAAAAAAAGTCCAAAAGGGTCAAATCGCGGCCAATTGACATCGCCAAGACGGCTGATAACAAGATTTGGGAATTTGGTGCATAAATGATCGATTGTGGAATGGGCTGTGTGGCATGACGCGTCATTCTGCATGAACCAGAGGTCGTCCAAATCGATCTCTTCAATTTCAGTAAAAAAAAATCGGTTTACATGTCTCTGCAACGCCCACCGTTGACCGAAACGTTGTTCCCAGCCTCATTTTTGAAGAAAAATGGTCCAATGATGCCACCACTCCACAATCCACACCAAACTGTTACTCTTTGTGGATGCATTGGCTTCTCGACAATAACGCGCTAGTTTTCCGAGTCGCAGATGCGGTAATTTTGTCTGTTAACGTAGCCGCCGATGATTTTTCGGCCAAAATCGTTGCTCAATTCAAGCTGCTCTTAGGCCCATACTGCGAAGCAATAACGAAGCGGATGGTCGCGCGCCTTCAATTGTTGAGCCAATTGGACCTTATAAGCGAATAATCCGAGATCTTTGTGCAGAATTCTCCTCAGGCTAGTGCGTGAAGTGATGAGCTGTTGAGATCGATTGCGAGTCGTGAATTGAGTCTCACACTCTCGGCCACAGGCTTAGCAGCCACATTCTCATCTGTGCATACCGTAAGACGACGGAGATAGGGATGAGTGTTTTTCACTAGCGTACCAGTCTCACAAACTTGAGTACAGCAGTCGCTTCATTTCGGCCAAAACTTCTTTTAAAAAAACTCACTGTTTGGTCTACATAGCACTCACTTTGGAAATAAATTTTTTAATATTTTCCAACGTTGTTAAAGCGTAAGGCGACTTATTTCACTCCGCGGAGGTGAAATACTGACTTTCTGTCAAGATTTTGAGCAGCTGTCAGCTTGAAAATAACCTATGATTTAACACAATTTTGAAGCCCGTCAGCAATCTAACTTTGCACAGAGGATGCTTGTAGTTCTCGAAGTGTAGCGCGAGACTAGTCCTAGTCTTTGTTCATAGAACCCAATAAATATCGTTCTTATGGTGTTCTATGAGCAGGTCGGCCTGAATTGCTTGGGTATCTTACAGGAAGTAATCCAGCACATCAGACGACTAGATGGCGCAATTGCTTAAGACCCTGCCCCAAGTTCGAAGGGTCCCAGATTCGAGTCCCAGTGAAATCGAATCTGGTCCAGTCACCATTCGCCGGTGGGATTAAATTAACGGCACTGGAGTAGGTTGCTACCTGGCAGCATAATGGACCAGTTTTGAGTCTGAGTGCGTTTCCAGTAGCGTTTCAAATCCTCCGAAAAAAAAATCCAGCACATCTATTGTTGTCTGTTCCTTGAAGTCTAGCACGAATTTGAGACTTGCGGTTGCACAATATTTTCAGCCCCTGACTGGATTGCAGGGTCCTGTATATCCAGAGTAAAATTGTTGACTGCTCTTAACCTGTTGAGATGCCAGCAACGATTCTTGTAAATTCACGGGTCAAGTTGACATACAGCCTCCTTGTGGTGCCATCTGGATAGCCTAAACAGCAATCGCTTAGATGTGAACCAATGTATTCAGTGGCCCTTCTGTGCAAAGGTTTAAATGAGGACCCGGTCCTTCAAGTTCAGGGGTTTCGCGCAAAGGTAACTTTCACAGCGTGTAAAAAATTTGCAATTATGAAATAATAACAAGCTTATGATACGAATGATTCTAACGCTGCCAGCCGTGGACAATGGTTTTTGGTTCTGCATGTGGGACGTGAGGCCCCTTAACAGACTACGTGGAGCGAATGAATTTGCGGAGGCTTTAGAAGGCTACAAGACAGATTTATATCTGTCTGTCACAATCCAGGAGATGAGATTGGATGGGCCAGGCAGAGAGAGGATGAAAAACTGCGAGATATACTAAAGCGATTGCTACAGAGAGGGAAGGCAGTACTTGTCCGTAAGTGGGTTTATTGTTCGAGACAGAATTAGGCAAGAAGTTTCAAGTTTTAAGAGCACAATTGAGCGCCTTATAACAATCACAATCCACATCGAGGCTAAATTTGGCATTATCATCCTAACTTGTGCTCAAGCCCCAAAGAAAAGAACGAGATTAAGAATTACTTCTATGATCTCATAGAAAGAACAGGAGTTCACTACCCCAGCAAAGACAACGTTTAGGGGCAACGCCAAGCAGGGCAAGGAAGAAGTCTTTGCTAGAATCATAGGAAAGCACAGCCTGCATGACAATATATCTGAAAACGGTCTCAGGCTAATAGACTTTGTGACGGAGCGAAACCTTTCTCTAGCCAGAAGGCGGTTCCCTCACCTCAACATTCGCAAAGGGACCTGGTGGTCCCCTGATCAATCAACCGTCAACCAGAATCTCCCTAAAGCTCTTAAAAAGTCTAACCCTGTCAGACGAAAAAGTCGAAGAACAGAAAGCCATCAAAGAAGCTGCCTGTGATTGTACTGAGTTTTAAAACTTACTTACTTACTTAGCAGGCCTACGACCCACGTAGGGTCTAAGCCTGATATATCGCTGCCTTCCATCGTTGACGGTCATGGGCACGCTGCTTCCAGTCATCAAGACCAAGCTGTCTCACGTCCGTGATGACTTGGTCTTTGCACCGGAGGTTCGGTCTTCCTCTCCTTCTCGAACCAGGAGGTTCGGATTCGAAGACCCTCTTAGTTGGAGCATTGTGGACGAGCCAGTGCAGTCGACGGATTTTTGCCTTCCGGACTAAATCCACATCCTGGTACAGCTCATAGAGTTCGCGGTTATGTCATCTCTTCCATTCGCCTTCCTCGCAGACGGGACCATTTATCTGACGTAGAATTTTTCTTTCGAAGGCACCAAGAATCAGCTCCGCAGTTCTGCTTAGGGTCCAGCTTTCGGCTCCATATAACAGGATTGGCAGAATAAGAGTTTTAAAACGCCTTTTGCTAAAAACCCTTAATTTAACAACGTGTACAGGGTAGTGAACCATTTGTATAGGATAAGTCAGCATCAAAGGACGAGAGCGGTTCATGAACTCTACGAACTTAAAAGAAGGGAAGAGCACCGGCTTCTCAGGTGGAAGAAGAAAGAGCACAAGAAGGTAATAGAGAGGTGTAGGAATGATGTTCGAAAGTTTAGAAAGTATGTTTTGTCCGATTCAGAAGAAGGGAATGGGTCTCCCTGCGCCAATTATCGAGGAATATGTCTCCTACAAGATCTTCTCTGCCGTTTTATGTCTGCGCCTGAAATCATTCGTGAATAATCTGTTAGGTCCCTATCACTGTGGTTTCAGGCCGAGGAAGTCCACTATCGAACAAATCTTCACACTACGGCAGATCCTGGAAAAACCTAAGAAATACAAATCGGCTCACACCATCTATTGATCGATTTCAAGGCCGCATATGACAGCGTGCATAGAGATGAGCTATACAGTGCCATGTTTAGTCTTGACATTCCTACCAAACTCGTCGGACTGAGTAAGATGACGATGGAGAATTATCTCTCTCTCACCGAGACCTTCAATTTCCAAACAGGATCTAGACAAGGCGACGCGCTGTTATTTGACTTGTTCTTGAGAAGATCGTCCAGAACACACTGATCAAGCACGATCTTCCAAAGGTAGGCACAATTGCTAGCATACACGGATGACATTGGCGTAATTGGTCGAACACAGCGAGCAGTCAAGCAGAAGCTGGCCTAACATCGTGCTTGTTGGAGAGGTTGTTTGGAGAGGTTTGATGGTTGAGGCCCAGATCCATCTCGGACTGTAACACCATCAGAAGAAGAAGACGTTAATGTATGGGTGCAGTGGCTAATCAAATGTGATGTTGGAAGCTGTTTTCTTTTCTTTGCGCTTAATTTTGAAAGCCTACTTTTTGCAATAAAAACTCAAAGCTCAAACTAAGAACACGACAACTAATATTATCAAGAATAGTGAAGATAACGATATGCAGTGGAACCCACTCAAATTTTCAAAAAGAAGAGGTGGCAGCACTAAGTACAGGGGAAACAATCGAGAAATGAATAGTCCAAGTGTGCTTAGAATATCTCTAAAAAAGTTAAGAAGAATCTTCTTGGCATGGCAGGACAATAGTAGAGCAGCTGTTAGCTCCTACTTACAGCGAAGCCAGCAGAAATCGTTCACAAAATTTATGGAAGATGGTGGCCCAAGCACCACTAGCCATTAAAATAGCCTCTAGAATTTAAAAGACCATTTTTCCTTATCCAAATAGTTCTAGACTTGCTACAACCTGGATGAACTCGGACTGCCTCAAGCAGGAAGTGTTAGTCCAATACGTTTCTATCTCTTCGTGCTATTTTGAACTACCTCCTAAGATGGCACAAAGACGCACTAAAGAAGCTCCGGTCCAAGAAAAATACCATTATCACATCTTTATGCAAGGCATTCAGTCTTTTCGTTTCGGAACCTTCCGGAAACCATGCAATGGTGACCGTTCGAAGGAGTTAAGGAGACTTGAAGGGCGTTGTAGGAAATCTAACAAGAGCGCTCCTTCATTCTGCAACGAAAGCATATCCATATCGTTTTACAAAGCAAATTGTCGCGTTTATTGTCGTTCGTCAATTTGCATTGTTACAGTAGATTTCAGTGGAAAACGGTGTACCAGAATTTACCCAATTTGGGCCAGAATAGTGTGTCTGTCAAAGAAGAATAATCTCCTGTCGCACTGGCTTGTAGACTGACTTTTGGCTCCATCGTTTCCAAGAAAAGCGCCATCTGTTAGCTTTTTCCTCTTCTCTTTTAATTCAGAGCCAACTTTTCCGACGTTTTGTCCAGAAAACACGACAATTGAAAATGTCACTTTCTGACAAAAAAAAACGCACGCAGATGCTTAACGGTGAGCAGTTTACTTAGAATCGAAGTCTTCTGAAGGCATCCAATGACCCTAATTGCGTTCAATTCCCCCCTCGAGGTGTACAAACCCTCACGAGAATTGCGTAGCTAATCCCAGTCCCAGCACGTGGACATCTCTCGTTTCGCATTCAAATCGCAACCACTCGTCCCTGTGCTCGCTTCAGAACAAATCACTCGTCTGTGTTCCCTGCAAGCCGCTCTGTCAATGATTCACTGGCCCACCGTACAGAACAGAGTTCTATTTTTTCTCTGTTTTTACTCCAAATTCCCAGAACGAGCGACCAGTCTTCGTATCGCGCAATAAAATCAACCGCCGCAGCTCAGCTCAGCTCATTTCTGTGCCGATTTCCTTGTTAGGAAACCCCGTCAGTTTCTTCACCTTTGCTCCGATGGCGTCCGTCTTCGACGCTGCCATCAGAATCGGTCTTGATTAGGCAATTAATTAACGGGAAGACTTTAATTTTGATTTGCGATCACAGTTGCGACCGCCGGGCGAATAACGAACGATGTAACTCGCTAATTGGAACGGCCACAGGCACTCGGCCGAATTCAGCGGAATCATTGGCAATCTGGCCGCGAACTGTGTCCCTAATCGGTTGAGGAATGCGTCGGGTTCAACGGAATCTCGAACAAAAGACCCGAGCCGAGAAAGAGAAAGTCATGCTCTCCAGCTGTGTATGCCCTTTGATTTGTTGTTGCCGTGCACTCGGTCTTGACTCGATCCGATAAGATACGTCAATATATCTATTTGGAACGAGAAAGACAAACACGGCGCAGATGGGTGCACCCTGTGGGGGGAGGGGGACGGTGAACGGAAGGGAAAAGGGTCGAACCCGAAACTCCAGATAACACACGCGAGGGCACGGTGACAATGCTGCGCGTTGTTGGTGACGCTGTGTCTGGTCGGGGAGGCGCATTGTCGAGAGGGCTACCAGCTTACGCACGGCCGCGCTGCCGGTAGGAGTTCCGAGGAAGCGCACACGGCCCTGGGAACCGACACAATGGGCGCATTCGGTGCTCGATTAGAGTTAAATATTTTCCCTAGTACTTAGATGAAAGATAAATGTTTGCCTAATGAATTCGAGATGATGATGGGTTTTTCTTCCTCTCCCCGTTTCAGGGAATCGCGTCGGAATGCGGGGTTGGGATAGGTCACCTCCGGTGTGTGGTGTGTGTGTGGGGAGGGGGGAAGTGCCTCGGGGATTTCCTGTGGGAAACCCAATTCGTCGCAGACGGCAGTGTGGGAGGTGGGGCCTTGTCTTATCGTCAGACTCTGTCGAAATGATTTCTGTTGATGTACGTGACGACTCGGGGTCCTCGGATTGCTCGGAACACTTGACGAGCGATCCGTGAAGACGCGGTTAATGTCGACGCGAATGTAGTTAACATGCTTCCTCTAAGTGATCGCTAGACGATGTGGGATTTGATGGATCTTTTCGACTGAAATTGTTTGCTCATGAGTAATGAGCTGGAGAATATGAGCTTGTGGCAGCGTTGGGGCTGGCGAGGAATGTCATGGCAGAGGCGTGGATGAGGCAATAAAATGTTTGTTGTGCGCGGAGGGAAACAAAAGTCGAAGGTGGCATCGGTGTTGGAATGCGAATTGCTTCCCAGTTCTCGGTTAAGTGTCAGACGAAGGTCATGCCCCTCTTTTGTGCTGCAAACGGCGGTCGTAAAGCGACGACTTGATCGTAGACAAATGTTGGCAAGCGTTCACCGGACTGCTGTTGCTATGGGTTTGAGGGGGAATCTTCGTAATCGGAGTCAATGACCAAACGTGAAGACAGAACTTTTAACTGCTTGCTGTTGCCCTCGTGAGAGAGCTCATGAGTTGGCAGTTTGCTTCATAGTCCAAAATTGATCAGGAGCGATAATCGCAGAGTCCATCGCTTGATACGTATTTAAACAGTAGCTTCTTCTAGACCTTTAGGACAGTCTTAGAAATTTCGAAAAAGACTGACTGAAATGAAGCCCGATGGAGAGTCACCTTAGTTTTTGGTGTTGACCATCCATTCAGCTCGTATCACGTATGCATTGGCTGATTGCGCAACGACTCTCGAGACCGTCTAATTCCTGATGGCAGCTAGGGGCTAAATTGATTTGAATTTTATGGAGTGGTGGCTGCCAATAAAGGGCTAATGGCTAATGGCTTTTTATAACCCGATAAATGAGGGCTAAAAGCAGTCATTGGATGATACTGCAGTTGAAGGCTTATTTTCAGTGACTGACAGTCAGTAGCTTCTAGCCGGTTAGCTGGAAGCCGTTAGCTAATAGCAGGTAGATTTTAGCTGGTAGCTGGGAGCCAGGAACTCATAGCCGGTAGCTGATAGCCGTTAGCTGAAAGCCGGGAGCTTTTAGCTGCTATCTGGTTAGCTAATAGCCGTCAGCTGACAGCCGGTAGCTGATAGCCGTTAGCTTTAAGCCCGTAGCAGATAGCTTATGGATTATGACAACTCTCTGGCTACTGGATGATGGTAATTATAGTTAATGGTGACGAACCTAGACTAGGTAGGTGAAGGCTTATGGCTGCAGGCTCAAGGTTGTTGATTGGTATTAGGTTGTTGTTATCTGTCAAGTGATGGCATGTGGCTAGTGGCCAATGGCTGAGGGCTCACGTTCAATGCTGATAGATGGTATCGAATGGTCGATGGCTTTGCTTGGATTTTAGATGATGACTGATTGGAAACAATTGGTTTCAGACAACCGGTGATTCATTCATATTCATTTTGTCCGGATTATTCTGGAATATTGGTTTATTTATTTTGTTATGGTTTGACATTCGCTTTAAAGATAACGAATGTCACCAATCACGTGTGTGTACGACACAATTCGCCGGTTTTGTTGTATGAAAATGCGCTTGCGCTTTTACCTTTATTATTGTTTCCACCCTCGGCCCTTGCACCTATAAGCCGTGGGCTGCGTCGAGAAATGGAGGAATTTGCCATCCCCATCCTCTGTTCCCAACACACCTATGATGTAGGTTTCCGAGGAGTGGCCCAAATTATTGAACTCCTCTTTCGGGAAGATCTCTACGTCAGCGTTCTCACTCCCGATAACCCTCTGAGCCGTAGGCAGTAGGCATCCTCTCGGGAAGTTCCCTAACACGCTCAGATGGGTCGGAGATTGCGTCGATAAGTGGAACCAACTTTAATTCTTATTCTATGTCCCCTGCCAGTCGTAAATTGGCAACCAGCACAGAAATTAAGAAAGTTATTTATGTAGATATTTTATTCTTGTTTTATTTTTTTTTTTTTTTTATTATTTTCCGAACAAAACTACGACAAACGGAATCTTCACATCCTTGAAATGAAACCGTATTCCGCTAACCTAAACCAAGCCCTAATTGATGAACTTGACCTAAATCATGTGTACATGATTGACCGGGAAAAACGAACGAGAGACGAACAAAGAAAATTAAACTGTTGTTCAGAGACCCAAATCTATCTTTTGAAATGAGGTGGAGGTTTCTTTCAACACTTTTTTATCCAAAATGCCGTTTGGAAAATATGGAGCTCCAAATTGTTTAAAAATCTGAAAAAATCACAAAAACTTGGCTTCATTGAGTACTTTCATTTAAAATAATTTCGAGCATTCTGGCTCTAATGGTTTTGGAGATATTGGTCAAAAACGGTCAATCATCGATATGCGAATTTTGAAGATCTGAAAACGCAGTTTTAAAGACCTCAGTGTAGGCATTAAGAAATGATACATTTCAAAATATCGATTTATGTTGAAATTTTGAGATATCTAAGATTTAAAATAAGAAGAAAATTTAATTTTCACACATAATTTCATGCTGTGTTCGGCCACTCTATTCGTTGATGAGCGTTATCTTTTCGATCTCACCCCTAAACGCCCAACAGAAATGAACACGCACGCACCGCAGGCATGAGCAGTGATTGGGTATGTGTATGATGGAAGGGATTTTCTGTGTTGGATAAACTTGGATAGAGATATACTCGTAGGTATATGTAGGGAAGAACGTTTGTTTGTTTGGATGTATGAATGTAGTAATGAATAGTTGATTTGGGGTTGAAGAAAATTCAACTGAAATAGTTTTGAAACGTCGTTTGATATTCAGAAATCATCCATCAATATTATGCGACGGAACCTTCCCCGTGCGAGTTCAACTCGCACCTGCCCAGTTTATTTTATTACATCGGAGCTCGTTTAATAATAATAACAATGGTGGCGCTACAGTCCGAGGTGGACCTAGGCCTAGCTTCTCAGCAACCACTCGTGTTGTGCGTGCTATTGTTTTCTCACGAGAGGAGGGGACCTACAGTTTAATGCCGACTCCGAACGGCGAGATTGAGAAGCTTTTTCTAGACGATTCTCTTTGAGTATTGTCAGTGACTCGAAAGAGATGGAGCCGTGAAAAAATGTTTGATGATTTTTTCGAGATTCGAACCGACGACCTCGAGCGTAGGAGTCGACGCACCTACCCACTACGCCACGGCGCCCACGGTAACTATCTCATAAGCCTTCAAAAAATATAAATATCAACGCCTCTGTTGCTCCAACTGATCATTCTTTTTTGTGATCCAAAATTCGTACAAAAACTTCGTGTCGCGACCTATAACCGCTTCAGTTGATCCTTAATCCATCTCAGAGGTGGCCCAAATTCCCCAAAACTTCCACATCACTAACCTCAAAAAAGCGCTTCCCTCGCCACCTCTCCCTCCCTAAACAAGACACCATCCCAAACTGACACATCAAACGAAGAAAACATTTCATTTTTGACAAACAACGATGAACTTCCTCCTGACCCCGTGTCATCGAAGCCATAACACACCGGATTCCCGTTCGCATTCCGTGATTTTGTCGTTCCCGGACTCCGATCCGATAATCCGCTCCACTCAGCCCCAGCCCCATCTCAGTGCGCTACAATGCGAGGAATTTCTGAAATCCATCGAGAGTATAAACAAAATGAGCGCAAAAACATGTTCCCGCGGCGGTTTGTCGTTTTCGTTTTGGAATTCCTCCCGAGTTCACAGATAGGACGCACGCACAAGTATGTGTGGTATCCTTTGCATGGAGCGCGAGGGGCTTCTGGACGCGCCGAACGACAGACGGACGTTCAGAAAAATATGAAAAGAAAAACATCGGTTTTTTTTTTTGTCCAAATTCTGTTGTTTTCTGCGCGATTGAGGAGGACACCGAGGGAGGGCTGAGACGGCGGGGCCGGCCTGGAAGCGCATTCACTCTGCAATCGGACTGGTACGCGGTAGCGCAGCACAGTGGCAGCAGAAGGAACTCTGGCGAGTACGTGAATTTCGTTGCAACTCATATGGCAGCCAGATTTTGTGTTTTGTTGCTTGCTGCTGTTTCTTCTGCTGTTGGTTGGTGATGATTGTGGTGCTATCATGTGGCCTTCAGCCGGCTCAAAATAATCTTTTTTTTTTTGTGTCTTTCTCGGTCGTTTCTGTTTTGTTTGCTTGCGAAAGACGCTTGGGGAAACCCAGGGGGTTCGATGGGCCGCATAGGGAAGACCGAAGAGCGAGAGATCCTCGCAGATGGATCCGCATCAACAGCGTCGAACGCGAAGCATGGGCATTTGACGCAGTTATGCTGAAAATTTGAATATTGTCGCGGTACATTCGTTTTTTTTCTGTTTTTCTGTTTTTTTTTCGAACGACTTTTGTTTGAGGGTTTTGTCTCTTGTTGGTGATGTGGACGGTTGATGGTGGCAATGGGATTTTTGAAATAGATTCTCAGAGAAATTTGTTCACTGCGGGGAGAGGGAGAAGGACATGGGCCTGTTTTGTTTATGATTAAAGCGGATTCTTTACGACATCAGAGACAAACTCGACGTCAAAATGAAACATCATCCTTTGTCGGTTTTCCTGGCTCCTTTTGTACGACGGATTTTTGTGATTCACGACGTGATTAGCTTTGCCGACGACATCGCTATGGTGGCCGTAGTCAGATATGTCCATGAAGTGGAGTCGTTCCAGCGGCAAAGATAAAAGATCGGCTACAGCTTGGCAGCCTGGATCTGACCTGGAAAAGCCGCAAGATCTTGGAACGCTCCAGTTTTCCAGTTGGAAAATATGCAAGCAGAACAAGGTTAGGTTGAAGTGGCTGACTGTGGAAAACAGTCACACTTAGGCCAAATTAGGCCCCTTGTGATACCACGCGGATCTTGTGTTCCTTTATCCGAAAAACCATTTAGCGCTTTCAACGAAGCTCTTTAATTGATTGATGCCGACGTTGTGCAATTCGCTCAAGTCGTTAAAGAAGTAGGCTCCAAGGTGTTTCATCCTGCGAGAGGAGAGAGCGCTACAAGTGCAGAGAAGATGCGTTATGCTTTCTTCTTCTTCTTCGTCTCTGCAGCTTCTGCAGAAATCATTATGAGGGAGTCCCATTCTTGAGGCGTGAGTGCCAATGGCACAGTGTCCTGTGATAACGCCAATGAGAATCCTTCGGGATGACCTGTTCATTCTGAGAAGATAGAGTGAACGTTTTAGATCAAGTTTAGGCCAGATTTGCTTTGTAATGAGGCACGTAGTGCCATCTGACCATCTTGAATGGTATGATTCTTTAAAAGAAGTTTAGCTGTAGCGAATGGCATAGGCGGAAGATCCCCACTAGGGAGGTTTGTGGAGATCGTACCGCTCCTGGCGAGATAATCAGCTTCACAATTCCCTGGAATGTCACTATGTCCCGGCACCCACATGAGGTGAATGTTAAAATGCTCAGCCATCTCGTTAAGAGATAGGCGGCAATTTAGGGAGGTCTTAGAGAGAAAAGTGACCGAGTTCAGGGATTTGATTGCTGCCTGGCTGTCTGAACAGATGGTGATGTCCTTCTTGGATATCACGTTGTTCTTGAGCCAAGACAGAGCTTCTTTTATTGCCATTGTCTCAGCCTGGAAGGTGGAGGGATATACTAAAATTGAGATCCTTGGAGTAGACACCTATTCCTACTCCCTCGTCCGTCTTGGATCCATCTGTGAAAATACGCAGAGGACCGTCCAGCGTCTGAGTATCAGACTTCCAGTCTGACCTGGGGGGTATGCTGGTAGAGAAGTTTTTCTCAAAGACAAGATGAGGCAGTATGAGGTCGGTGTCGTGCGGTAGAAACTCGAGGTTATCTAGAATGGTGGAATGACCCGTATGGTGGTTATTCCACAGGTGAAGTGTTGTGTGAAGGCTGCTACTTGTCTGGCAAACAAGTCAAGTGGAGGGAGATACAGTAGAATATTTAATGCTTCGGATGGTGTCGTCCTTAGCACTCCACTGATGCATATACTTGCAGTTCCTTGCACGCGGTTAAGAAGGTTGCGGTTGACGGCTGTGCCAAGAGCTGTCCACCATACTGAGACTCCATAGAGTAGGATTGGTCTGACTACGGCTGTGTACAGCCAGTATGCTATTCTACGCTGAAGGCCCCGTTTACATCCGATTGCTTTTTTGCAGCAATAGAGCGCAGTGGTAGCTTTCTTGATACGCTCCATGATGTTGGACTTCCAGCTTAGTTTACGATCTGTGATGAGACCCAGGAATTTGGCCTTATCTGTGAGCGTAAGTTTTACGCCACACAATGAGGGAGGATCAAAGGGGGGAATTTTATATTTCCTCGTGAAGAGTATTAGTTCCGTTTTTTGCGGATTAACTCCAAGACCGCATGCACTGGTCCATGAGGTTAGTCTATGGAAGGCATGCTGCATGATGTCCCTTAGTGTCGAGACAAATTTTCCGGAAACTGCAATAGCAACATCATCCGCATAGGCAATCACCCTGCATCCTACCTCCTCTAAGTTCAGTAGCAGTTCATTGACCACAACATTCCATAGAAGAGGAGAGAGTACACCACCTTGCGGGGTTCCTCTATTAACTGTTCTGCGGACATTGGATTCACCGAGTTTATTACTCTGCTAACCAGTAGCTGGTGAATAAAAGCCACAAGGGACTTTTCAATACCGAGATTGTTAAGCGCTAAGGTAATTGCCTCGGGAGTGATGTTGTTAAAGGCTCCTTCAATGTCAAGGAAAGCTACCAGGGTAAATTCCTTGTATTTTAGTGATTTTTCAATCGTACCCATGAGGGTGTGTAGAGCTGTCTCCACTGACTTACCCTTATTGTACGCATGTTGAGCATGCGAGAGTCTGCCAGACGCAATACTGCTTCTGATGTGGTGATCAATCAGCTTCTCAAGTGTCTTTAGGAGAAAAGAAGAGAGGCTGATAGGTCTAAGGTCGTTAGGCTTGTTATGTGAGGATTTGCCGGCCTTGGGAATGAAGATTACTGTAACCTCCTTCCAAGACCTGGGGACATATCCTAAATCTAGACAAGCTTGGAAGATGCTTGTCAGCCAAGGGAGAATCAGATCTGCAACTGCTTGGAGCTCTGCAGGTATAATGCAATCAGGACCAGCTGATTTATATGGCTTAAAATTATTTAGTGCCCACTTGACAGATGCACTGTCTATTTTAAGAGGGCTACAAGAGGATCTGTTTGGTGTACTGCCAGGACAGATTGATCTAGCAGCTAGACTTCCCGGGAAGTGGGTGTCCACAAGAAGGTTTAGGGTGTCTAGACTGGAAGATGTCCAGGTACCATCCGATTTTTGTAGAAGGCTGGGTGCTTTCGGGAGCGATGCTAAAACTTTCCTCAGCCTGGAGGCTTCAGAAACTTCTTCAATTTTGCCGCAGAAGAGTCTCCAAGACACACGCTTGGCTCTTCTTAGTTCAATTTTGAAGGTGTTGAGAGAACTTTTGTAGGTTTCCCAATCAACAGCATCTCGGGTGCGTTTCGCTTTGTTAAAAGATCTCCTGCTTTCCTTGCGCAACTTGTCCAGTTCCCGGTCCCACCATGGTGGTTTCGACTTGCCCTTAGGCTTGCTGATAGGGCAGGAAATAGACAGTGCGTGGTTAAGGATTTTTGTGAGCCTCTCCACAGAAGTGTCGAGGTCGGCAGGACAGTTGGGGATGGAGAAAGGTGTATCAGTTAAGATTGCCGATACAGTTTCTCTGTATTTATCCCAGTTGGTCTTTCGGTGATTTCTGAAAGATATTTGTGAACGAGGCGATCTTACTACATCGAAGGTGATATAGCGATGATCAGAGAAGGAGTGGTCACGAGAGACCTTCCAGTTTTTGATGCTGCAGAACAAAAATGTCCCTGAAGTGCCTTGAACTGATGTTCGACAAAGCACTGAGCTTCAAGGTCTCTTAATTTTCTGTGTCCTTCTCAACATCGTCGGACCTACGGATGAGCGAGTTCTGCTTGCTACTTTTCAGAGTGAACTCAACCCTCTTGGACGAGTGTGATATTGTTGATACAGAGCTAAAAGAAGTTGTCATCTGCGTACAGTCATTGCGGAATCAGACGAAGTAGAAGATGCGGTGTCCCACTGCACACGTTGTTCCTACAACGACCCGGACTATTTCGTATGACCATGTGATCTCGGAGGATGACTAATCGGAGAATGCAGGACCATCTCCAAGAGCAGAAGCTTTAAAAATAAATTAAATGAATAGATAAATGAATTGCTAACCACTTTCGCGATATAATACCTAAAGGCAGTCAGATGAGTGGATGAAAGAAGGTGAGGTCCCATGAGTCGTGCTACTGGAAGATTCCACAAACGTTATCGCGAACGAACCATAAAGAAAAAAACTTTCAATTGGTATAAGCCACTGACCATTTGAGGTAGTGAAGGAGTTTGTCTACCTCGGGGCAAACGTGAACTCCACGAACGACATCGCAGTGGAGATCCGACGTAGAATGGCCCTTGGCAACCGATGCTACTTCGGTTTGTCAAAACAACTGGGCTCAAAACTCCTGACTCGAAGGACCAAAATCATGCTCTACAAAACTCTTATTCTGCCAGTCCTGCTGTGTATGTGGAGACGAAAGCTGGACACTAAGCAGAACTGCGGAGCTGATTCTTGGTGCTTTCGAAAGAAAAATTCGACGTCGGATATATGGTCCCGTCTGTGCGGGAGGCGGATAGAGGAGAAGACACAACTGCGAGCTCTATGAGCTGTACCAGGATGTGGATGTAGTCCGGAAGGCAAAAATCCGTCGACTGCACTGCCTCGGCCACATCGAGCGCATGGACAACAACGCTCCAGCTAAGAGGGTCTTCGAATCCGAGCCTCCTGGTTCGAGAAGGAGAGGAAGACCGAACCTCCGGTACAAAGACCCAGTCATCGCGAACGTAAGACAGCTTGGTCTTGATGACTGGAAGCAGCGTGCCCAGGACCGTCAACGATGGAAGGCAGCGATATATCAGGCTCAGACCCTACCTGGGTCGTAGGCCTGCTAAGGAAGTAAGTAAGTATAAGCCATTGACCGTAAATTTTCAGCTAACAACCATTACTCACCCTGTGCTAATTCTGCAATCCACTAAGCGCTGATTTCATTACACCAGCAAATTTGAATACCCTAAGACCTTCAATTTAAATTATGATCTGAAAAATGTCCTAGGAAAGCAGGTGACAATGGCTATGTTTGTTAATGGCTTTAATGCATATAGTTTTGTTACGACTGGATGGCGCAGTTGGTTAAGTGCCTGCCCCAAGTTCGAGGGGTCCCAGGTTCGAATCCCAGTGAAATCGAATCTGGTCCAGTCACCATTTGCCGTTGGGATCAAATTAACGGCACTGGAGTAGGCTGCTACCTGGCAGTGCAATGGATCAGTTTTGAGTCTGATCCAGTAGCGCTTCAGAAATTCAGAAAAAAAAATAGTTTTGCTAAATGTGGCGCCATTCGTAACTGCTGCTTTTACCAAGCTTCAAAGAACGGTCTGTCTCGGCTGCATGGGGGCCTTCCCTAGCACGCCTGGCTCTGCTCTTGATGCCCTGCTGAATCTCCCCCCCCCCAGATGTCCATATCATAGGGTATACTCTCAAGGCCATCTTCCGTTTAAAAAGAAGTGGTTATTGGTACAGCTCGCACTGGAGTTTCGATGACCTTGCGCACCGCATTTCCTTTGACCCCAGTCTTATGGATATGCCGTCTGACGCACGGACACCAGTACTCCAGCTGCGACGAACATACAAAGTCAACTTTCGCTGCACTCAAGACTGGCTCTGGCCAGAATCTGAGCCAGGAAAGGAATGTAGTCGAATTTTCACGGACGGCTCCAAGACCAATGAAGGATCTGGTGCTGGTGCCTTCGTGGAGAGCGACAACTTTAGACTGCACACCTCGTTAGGTAAATTTGCGCCGGTTTTCCAAGCGGAAACCTATGCGATCCTGATGGCTACGAGCTATATTGTGAAGAATAGGTGGAGGGGGCGAAGTATTTGTGTCTGTATCGACAGCCAAGCTGTGCTTAAGGCCTTGCTCAAACCTTTAACCACTTCCAGGATAGTTCAGGAATGCAAGTCTTCTCTGAATTTGATCGGAAGCTTGAATTCGCTAAGACTTGTCTGGGTTCCGGGGCACCACGGGATCACGGGAAATGAGATCGCTGATGAACTTGCTAGGCGAGGATCAGATGAGCCATTCTCAGGACCTGAACCTACGCTGGAACTGCCCGCGTCCTTGGTTAGGGCTTCCATCGATGGTTGGACTTTTCGAGAGCACAACCGCAGGTGGCATGACTCTCCAGGATGTAGACAGACCAAGCGCATGCTCCCCAACGTCTGTAAGAAATCCGCGGCTTTCTTGTTACCTCTTAACAGAAAAGACTGCGGACAACTTATTGGCATACTAACGGGCCACTACACCTTCGCCAAAAACCTAAGTGTGCTTGGCCTAAGTGACGAAACCCTCTGCGACGCCTGTGGAGAAGACGATGACACTGCAGAGCACTTCATCTGCCATTGTCCCGCCTTTGCTCGGATCAGGTGACAGTTATTCGGCGCCGATGAGGTGAGAGCTGATGATGTAGGCTCCTCATCACAGAAGCGCCTGCTGGTCTTCCTGGACCAGGAAATTTCAGTAAAAGTAGGTTGCTGCCTGGTAGTACAATGGACCAGTTTTGAGTCTGAGTGCTTCAGTGTAGTGTGACAAAAACCTACGACAAAAAAATGTGGCGCCATGTTTGAGCACAAAACCGAAAGTCAATTGGATTTCCAGTGACAAGCAAGCAAACTCGAGCTCAGAGCGGACAGACAAATAACTAGCGGCGGATCATTATACAGAGTCTGTCCCATTTCCGATGAGACTGTTCGAAAGCAAAAAAGTTCCTTCGCGATCCATATCTTTCAACGCATTTAGGTGTACAAAACAATCCCTTTTCGAGTCAGTAAAGCGTTCATAAAATTTGTCGAAGCATGTCTGGTAGGCAAGCGCCTGGATAGACGTGAGGCTGTGAGTCGAAGTATTTTGAATGGTGGAAATCGTACTGAAGGTGTTCCCCATCAACGCCAATTCGAGTTTAGGGAACAGATGGAAGTCCCACGTCACCAGATCAAGCGAATAGGGCGGGTGGTCGAGCTTTGTTATTCGTTTTTGGTCTTCTTCTTCTTCTTCTTAGGGCGCTACACTCCGAGGTGGACCTGGGCCTCACTCAACATGCCTCTCCAGCCAGCACGATGTTGCGCTAGTTGTCTCCAGTTTCGCACACCAAGCTGGCCGAGGTCCCCCTCGACTTGTGTGCGCCGTGGACGTCCTCTGGGCATTTTTGGTTCTTTTTCGATTCTGATTGATACAGAGGCAATGTTTTCTTAATTTCCCACCAATCTCTGTCTGGTTAGTGGCTTAAGGTCCGAACGAGTGTACTCACGCTCAAACTTTTCTATGGTGCAACCAATTGTAACCACACTGAAGCCATGATGATGACTGACTACACGACGAAATTCGTTTTTCCAACTGAAGTGGAATTTCGGCAAAAAATTACGTTCGATGCAAGTTAAAATGGAAAATCTTACTGATTATTTTGACAGCTAAATGTCATTAGTAACTTTGACAGCTGCTGAAACATAACAATTGGAAAAATTGTCATTGCTATCTGGTCGCTCTTTACAAATGTTGTTCAAAAAAGTCTGATGCGTTCCAAAAATATAACGCACACAACAATATTGGCTGTGCTTTACTTTTAGATTTGATTCTGTTTCAATTTCGATACAGACCGAATTTCAAAGGGAATTATTTAACGTCCTCAAATTAAAAAAAAAATTCAAGGACTCCAAGCTCAAACTTAAGATTTTGAATTAGTTCTTTTTTGAAAATGAAATATGTAATTTTTTGAGATTTATCCTTATTTCTTGCGTCACCCTTTTTCTTGCAGGCTTGGAACAGTCAGATTCTCATTGAAGCCAAGAGATTATGACCGGAACTGCATTTCCCAGAATCACTTTCGAAAAGAATTCGGACGTAAAACCCTCATAAAGTAACAAACGCCAACAGAAGACAGAAAAGCAAGGACCCCAAGCTCAGTATTTCATTAAATTTCGCCTAACAACATCTCTTTCTCGAAAACAGGAGAACAACACCCAAAAGTCAGCATCGTTCTTGACACAATTCCAATCACTCGCAGAGGTTAAAAGCCTCCCGATTTCTCAGTTCAAACCTTGAAATGCTTGTAAAACACTGCCAAAGCCGAGGGCAAGACATTTTTGACCTTAATAGCACGCGATAATTTTATATTCCCTGCCAACCCATTTAACAGTACATTTCTGCCGCAACTCCCCCGAAGAAAGAAAATAAAACAGAGCCGATCGTCAAACATTATCCGACACATCGAACGATCACAGACGAAAAAACCGCATAATATCCAATTTATTATTCAAATATTCATTCGGATTTATAGACACATGCTGGCCTGATCGCATTCCAGAGCGGCACACTCACCCGCACCGCCACGCACCTTTTCGTGTCGGCGTCGTAGTCGTCGTCGTCGTCGTCGTCGTCGTCGTCGTCGTCTTCGTAGCCATTGCCGCTGTGTTGCCCCCATCGTCATCGCCATCGTCGTTGTTAGTCGCTGATCGCGCTCCAAAAACGATCGACAACCACGCGAGATTCGGTGGCAGTCAGGCAAGCTGGCAATTCGTTCGAACTCTTAGCAAACAGAGAACTTCACGAAAAAAAGGAAAAAAAAACAGCTCTTGAGCCACAACCGTCAGCCCCCCAAGTCACAATGGCCAACCATTTTCTGGTGTTTGCTCAGTGATTAGGTCGCTTTATCGTGCCACGGCGGAGTGGTGGTGATTCCTATCTTTTGGCATTTCCTTGAGTAAACACATCTCGACGTGCATACATGCGATACGTACGTATCTGTGTATCTGGGTGGATTGTGTGTGCCCCACACAAGACCCCGCAGAAAGCGTGCGATGTGAGAATGCCCGACAGAGTCAACATGCAAACATTTATTTGCCACAGAAATATGATCTGCATCTACGTCAGAGAACATTCCGCGAATCAAGGTTGAATAGGCCTCTCTCCCTTCATTCCCCGTTCCACCAGCATATCCACTGCGATATTTTAACAAAGTGCTGACTTATCGGCGAATTACGATCGGGTTTTCCGTGATTTCGATTATGGATTATGGATTTCTTATGGAAAACTGTGAGTTGGTTGGTTGGTTTGCTTAAGCGCGAGTTTGTTGAAAATAACGATGACACACAGTTATGCTCGGCGATTGAGACAGATGGGGCCCACGAAGGTTGAAGGCTTGTCAGCTGAAGCGGAGTCATCACTGAAAAAAATGCGGAACAACAATCACTAGGTTATTCTTCAGAGAATGAAGTGTTCCAGGAACGGACGTTTATTTTTATCATCTGAGCTTAGAAAGTTTACTTTTTAGGACGTCAGAAATTGCAAATGAAACACAGATGGAAATCTGTTGTAAATCTACTGATTTTCGACGGATTTTAAAGTCAGGAGATGACATCGTGCTCAAAAAAAGCATTTCATATCTTGCTCATTTATCTCGTCAACGACACGTGGTGGGTCCGAACAGAAGCCTTTGAACAAAGTTTTGAATTTTGGAATAAAGTTCCGAATTTTGGAGAGAAATTCCGAATTCCGAACTTTGTCCAAATTCTGAGAGAAATTCTGAACTTTATCCGAATTTTAGAAAAATTTTAAACTTTCTCAGAAACCTACTTTCAATTATCCAAAAAAGCATTCTTGCCTCCATTCTGACTTAGACTTTATACAGAGATTTTGGACTTTTATAGCTTGAAGAAGTGGACGCCGTGGCCGTGTAGGTTCGTGCGTCGACCCATGCGCATTAGACTTTTACAGTCTAGGTTCGAAATCAAGTCCAGACAAACAATTTTTCAAAAAAAAAAACCTCTTTCGAGTCACTGACAATGCTCAAAGAGAACTGTCTAGAAAAAGCTTCTCAATCTCGCCGTTCGGAGTCGGCATTAAACTGTAGGTCCCCTCCGCTCCTGACAGATCGTGCAAAACCCACTGGCCAACACAAGAGGCACGATCTTCCAAAAGTCCGTTCAACTGCTAGCCTACGCGGATGACATTGACGTGATTGGGCGAACACAGCGAGCCGTCAATGATGCGTTTGCTGGCATTGAAACGGAAGTGGCTAAAATGGGTGTGGCGGTAAACGAGGGCAAAACCAAGTATATGCTGTCATCGAGAAAGAACGCACAACATCGACGACTTGGCCAGAACGTCACCATTGGCAGCTATAACTTTGAGGTAGTGAAGGACTTCGTCTACCTCGGCTCCGCGGTAAACAGTACAAACAACATCAGTACCGAGATCAAACGCAGAATAACTCTTGCCAACCGCTGTTTTTATGGGCTCAAAAGGCAATTGAGTAGTAGAGCCCTCTCTCGGAATACCAAGCTGACTCTATACAAGACCTTGATCATCCCAGTCCTGCTTTACGGCGCAGAGGCATGGACAATATCCCAAGCGGATGAACAGTCTCTTGGTTTTTTCGAGAGAAAAGTTCTGCGCGCGATCTTTGGTCCTGTTTGCGTTGATGGCATTTGGAGGAAAAGATTCAACCACGAATTGTATGGGCTGTACAGCGGCATGAGTCTAGCCAGGCGTTTACGGATCCAACGCATAAGATTGCTTAGCCATGTAGAGCGTATGAACAACTTTTTTTTTTTTTTTTGTCGTATGTTTTTGTCACACTACACTGGAGCACTCAGACTCAAAACTGGTTCATTGTACTACCAGGCAGCAACCTACTTTTACTGAAATTTCCTGGTCCAGGAAGACCAGCAGGCGCTTCTGTGATGAAGAGCCTACATCATCAGCTCTCACCTCATCGGCGCCGAATAACTGCCACCTGATCCGAGCAAAGGCGAAACAATGGCAGAGGAAGTGCTCTGCAGTGTCATCGTCATCCACAGGCGTCGCAGAGGGTTTCGTCACTTAGGCCAAGCACACTTAGGTGTTTGGCGAAGGTGTAGTGGCCCGTTAGTATGCCAATAAGTTGTCCGCAGTCTTTTCTGTTAACAAGAAAGCCGCGGATTTCTTATAGACGTTGGGGGGTATGCGCTTGGTCTGTCTACATCCTGGAGAGTCATGCCACCTGCGGTTGTGCTCTCGAAAAGTCCAACCTTCGATAGAAGACCTAACCAAGGACGCGGGCAGTCCCAGCGTAGGTTCAGGTCCTGAGAATGCCTCATCTGATCCTCGCCTAGCAAGTTCATCAGCGATCTCATTTCCCATGATCCTGTGGTGCCCCGGAACCCAGACAAGTCTTAGCGAATTCAAGCTTCCGATCAAATTCAGAGAAGACTTGCATTCCTGAACTATCCTGGAAGTGGTTAAAGGGTTGAGCAAGGCCTTAAGCACGCTTGGCTGTCGCTACAGACACAAATACTTCGCCCCTTCCACCTATTCTTCACAATATAGCTCGTAGCCATCAGGATCGCATAGGTTTCCGCTTGGAAAACCGGCGCAAATTTACCTACCGAGGTATGCAGTCTAAAGTTGTCGCTCTCCACGAAGGCACCAGCACCAGATCCTTCATTGGTCTTGGAGCCGTCCGTGAAAATTCGACTACATTCCTTTCCTGGCTCAGATTCTGGCCAGAGCCAGTCTTGAGTGCAGCGAAAGTTGACTTTGTATGTTCGTCGCAGCTGGAGTACTGGTGTCCGTGCGTCAGACGGCATATCCATAAGACTGGGGTCAAAGGAAATGCGGTGCGCAAGGTCATCGAAACTCCAGTGCGAGCTGTACCAATAACCACTTCTTTTTAAACGGAAGATGGCCTTGAGAGTATACCCTATGATATGGACATCTGGGGGGGGGGAGATTCAGCAGGGCATCAAAAGCAGAGCCAGGCGTGCTAGGGAAGGCCCCCATGCAGCCGAGACAGACCGTTCTTTGAAGCTTGGTGAAAGCTGCAGTTACGTATTTACGCGAAAGCTTATTCCACCAAACAACCAATGCATAGGAGAGAAGCGGCCTAATCATAGCCGTGTAGATCCAAACGGATCTTTTTGGTGATAGACCCCATGATTTGCCGCAAATTCCCTTACACAACTATGAATGAACAACTTAGTTCCGGTCCGAAGTGTCAGGGACTCTGAGCCTGTGGGACAACGCAATAGAGGACGCCCACGTACAAGGCGGTGCACACAAGCCGAGGGGAACCTCGGACGGCTTTGTGTGCGAAACTGGAGACAGCTAACGAGAGATCGTGCTGGAGAGGCATTTTGGGTAAGGCCCAGATCAACCTCGGACTATAGCGCTCTTAGAAGAAGAAAGTGACTACTTTGTTGACTACTAAATGGTGTTCATTGGCGTTCTTTGGTGTGAGCTGTTTTCCTTTTTGTGCTGTACGGAAAATCGATGGTTTCATTCAAATTCCTACATGAATCAATCCAATTCTTCGCTTAACTTGCACCCAGAGCCTCAGATTCCTTCTTACGCCTACGCTGCAGTAAGTCTTTGAGCAAGAGTCCATTGTGAGGTTTGAAAGCGGGGAGTACATTTACGAATTTTAGAGAATCTTACATCTCTTCGACTCTACATTTCTGACAGAATCTTCCTTGTAAAATATGGAAAAGAATACTCGGTATTTAAATCTATAGAAGCTGGAGTACCCCAAGGAAGTGTTCTTGGTCCTCTCCTCTACTTACTCTTTAGTAGCGATATGCCACAAAATGTTGGCACTGTACTAGGCACATTTGCTGACGACACTGCCATTTTGGTAACTGCCAAAACGGTCGAAGAGTCAACTAGAAAACTGCAACGTGCTTTAGATCGGGTACACGAATGGACAAACACTTGGAGAATTGAACTCAATGAAACTAAATCCGTTCATATTAATTTTACATATAACAACGTGAATAATTTGCCCGTGTTTATAAATGGTGTTCAAATACCCTTTGGAAATGAAGCGAAATACCTCGGGATGACTCTCGATGTAAAGCTCAAGTGGAAAGAACACGTCAAAAAGAAACGCGAAGAGCTCCAAATAAAATATAAAGACATGTACTGGCTTATTGGAAAATATTCCAAACTAAGTACTGAAAACAAATTGCTTATATACAAGCAACTGCTAAAACCCGTCTGGACTTATGGTATACAACTATGGGGTTGTACCAAAGAAAGTAATAAAAATATACTACAAACTTTCCAAAATAAAGTACTAAGAACCATCGTCAACGCACCGTGGTACATACGGAACGACGATATCCACAGAGATCTAGGAATTGCATCAATCCAGGATGAAACGAAGAACATTGCTCGTAAGCATAAGCGTCGTCTGGAAGAGCACATAAACCCTGCTGTCCTTCCAACTCTTGACGAAAGTAATCTATTGCGCCGTCTTCAAAGGACTAAACCCCTTGACCTAGCACGGTGAATTCATCCCGCGCTTAGTTGCGCTATTAGCAGGAACTCTCAGTGGAGAATCTCTTGTAAAACGCGTCAAAATCAAGAAAATAAAACTGCTGGATAAGTGTCAAACTTAGTTGTAGTATGAATATATTTTATTTTATTTGAAGGGAGGTGTTTTTACTGGGTAAAAATCCCTTTCGCTATGAGGGAATGGTCCCCATAGTGTCTTTTGAAGATTCTCACATACCCTCGCTAAAAAAAAAAAAAAAAAAAAAAAAAAATCTCTTCGACTGGGATTTCAATCGATACGTCATCGCATGGTGGACTTAAACTTAACCTTTCTCTGCATCCTCAAATAACTTTACAGTACGATACACAGGATTGAGACTGATTCCAAACGGGCAAGACTTCAAGAGATCTTGCCTCTTTTCATGATTTGTGAAAGTCAATTGCAACATCAAAAATAATCGAAGTAAAATACAGTCAAAATCGGTTATAGCGACCTTCAAGGGATTGACGAATTTGGTCGTTATAAGCGGTAGGACGCTGTAATCTATAACTCGAAGATGGTAGATAAAGAACGAAGGCTGTCTAAACTGTGCCAAGAACAGAGGGATCAGTCTTATAAATATCGCATCTTAGATCTTCTCTGCCGTCTTATGTAAACGCCTGAAGCCCTACGTGTCAATATCAGTGCAGGTTCGGGCCAGCGAAGTCTACCATCGACCAAATATTCACATTGCGACAGATCTTGGAAAAGACATAGGAGCTTCAAATCGATACCCACCATCTGTTTATCGATTTTAAGGCCGTGTATAACATAATAATTTTAAGCGCCGTGGCGTAGTGGGTATGTGCGTCGACTCCTACGCTCGATGTTGTCGGTTCGATTCTCTAAAAAACACCTACAATTTTTTCACGGCACCACCTCTTTCGAGTCACTGACAATGCTCAAAGAGTATAACTGTCTAGAAAAAGCTTCTCAATCTCGCCGTTCGGATTCGGCGTTAAGCTGTAGGTCCCCTCCACTCGTGAAAGAACAATAGCACGCACAACTCGAGTGGTTGCTGAGAAGCTAGGCCCAGGTTCACCTCGGACTGACTGTGTATTATATTATAACAGTATTTAGGGAGATAAGTTATACAGCGTATTGTCTAATTTTAGCATCCCTGGAAAACGTGTTCGAAACGTCATCGTACTAGAACACTTGTAGAATGCTTTCAAATGATTTTAACACAAAACAAAAGTGTAACCTGATCTAAAACGTCGGCTTTCTCACTCACGCAAAGCGAACCTATTAAGAAGAAACATTGGCTGGAGGTGCGATTGTATTTTTCACGCATAACTGCACCTGAAAGTACTGAAAAATAAGGCGTTAGTTCTAAAGACACGATGCAATTGCATTTTCTGCTGCACAACGCATCCACCTCGCCAAAACATTGAAATGAAACATTGCGCACAATGGGGATTAGTTATAGTCTGCAAACCCAACCCATCAGTTCAATAACCTCCAGCCATTGACACGCTCTATTATCCTTCACCCATTCCAATCCCATTCACGGTCCTCAAGCCACCAAAACCCATCCCATTTCAATAAATTTCCCCGGTCTCTGTGTGAATTTTACGGCCGTCCTCCCGTCGACTCACCCAAAACCCAAAAGCACCACTTAAACCGAATTAGACGGCAAGAATTCCGGAACGATGCAACTCCAGAGGATTATCTTGGATTATTCCATTTATCTATCGCACCCCCTATCCTCGGCTCGGCCAATCTCCCACTTCACATCGAAAGCCGAGAGAGAAAGAGCAGAAAAAAAAAACAAAAACATTCCAACGAGGCCAGGTGTTACCCTTCAAGTGATCCTCGTCCGAGCAGCGCAGCCGGCGCGAGAGTGTGTGCGTTAAAGGTCGACAATCTGTCAAAAATAATGAGAAACGCATCTATTGTGACCGCAGGACATAAAAGATTAATGATTGCAGAGTCCTTCAACCCCGAATTCAGTCGAGAGTGCGCGGGCATCTCGGGTATTTGAACAAACCCCACTTAAGTTGCACATACCACGATCAGATACGACCGAATCTGTGTATGCACGCACGCACACCAGTGCGCCGCAGCAGAGGGAATTTTTCTGATGCAATCTTGCGTATGGCATTCCAAGGCGCTCAACCTGAATGCCTTTCATGGTTCCTGTTTTCTGCGGCCCGGCCGGGAGTGATATACACACGAGCGCACGTATATACCACACCTATCGAGGAATGCGCAGAACACTCGGGCGGGTACACACGCACGGGTACACTCGAGGGGCGTGCATATGTATGTACGTGTCCCAAAGGACGAATATCCAAAGCAAAGATGCGAAACGAAACTCTGAATGATTCCACCTTGGGGCCGATAAGCGGCCCGAACGTACTCCCCGTCATCGTCGTCAACATCGTCGTCGTTGCTGCATTCCACCGCATGGAGTAGAACCTTCTGCCTGGTCGCCGATTGCCTGTGGAAAATCAAAAGTATAAAGCGGACCCTCGTATCCCGCCCGCCCCCCGGCGGAGGCACCGCGCCGCCCAGTTCCGCGAGGAGTGAACCGCCTTGAAAAACGAAAAATAGACGCATTCCGGGACCGACGAAGAACAAACGGAGTAACAAACTGATTCCGCTGCTGCCACAGTGCCGCCCTCCGAAAAGACCAGCAGCAGCAGTTAATAACAACCGGCTCTGGCAACTTTTTCGGAGGGAGACACCAAACACCAAACACCAAACACCAAACACCGAGCACCGGAGTCCAGCGGAGTCCAGCGGAGTCCAGCGGAGGCCAGCGGAGACCAGAGACCGAAGATCGGAGATCGGAGACCGGAGCACTCTTGGATTATGCGGGAATGCGGTAAGGTGCTTGGAATTCCTTTTTTATGTTTTCTTTTGGGATTTTTCCTCGTTCGCTTCTTTTTTTTTTTTTTTGTTCGTGTTGTGTCCAATTTTTTCGCTTCTTTTTCGTGGCTGGGCTTATCGTTTGGCTCTGGGCGAGGGAAGACCAAGCCAGACCCAAAAGCAGAGCAAGGGGGCTGGGAAATATTTTGTTTGTGCGTTTGTGTTGCATTTCGCTTTGGTTGCTCTCGTGTTTTCTTTTTCGGGGAGGCTTTTTTTTTGCGGTTTTTTGTGATGAAGTTTTTTTTGCGCGTGATTCCTTGACCATCTGGCAGGAGGAGGCTGCACGCAGCATCCATAGCCGCGAGTGCTGAAGTAGCAGATGCTTATTGGAATAATTTCCTTCACCTTGGAGGCGTGCAGAATGCCGAGGAATGCATGTTTCAGAAGAATATTTCGGGCGGGTTCTTAAATTTTTCACCAGACCGACAATGATTTGAATTAAAAATTGAAAAAGGCGAGCAGGACTTGACGCGCAAGGTCTTGATGAAATGAATGACTTACAAATTGGAATACACCTCCAAGAATTTACTGGTCTTTAGCGTCTGATCGAAGTCCATTTTTTAGACGCGATCGAAAGTGATGACAGGTTGGAAATTCTGATCGCTTTATTGAGGGAACCATCTTCGATCTCCGTGTGGGAGACAGCCACTGCAACCAATCCAGGACCCCTCTAAAAAGTTGTTCGTTGCTTTGATAGTCTTTTTTTGCAGGAAAACAATTTCGAAGAAGTCATTTTGGTCGGTTTAGGAGACATCGCCGCTTCAGATTTCTGCCCTCGGTCACCCTATCCTCTGGCAACATTTTTTTTGTTTTTCTTCTCGGAGAATTTTTTGAAACTCTACTGGAGCACTCAGACTCAAAACTGGTCCATTGTACTGCCAGGTAGCAGCCCACTCCAGTGCCGTTAATTTTATCCGAACGGCAAATGGTGACTGGACTAGATTCGATTTCGCTGAGATTCGAACCTGGGACCCCTCTAACTTGAGGCAGGCACTTAACCAACTGCATCATCCAGTCATTTCTGGCTAAATTTACGAATATTCTAAGCGACAGAATCCTCCATTTATTGTAAGCATGTTTAACCCTCCTCTTCATCTTATGTTGAGCAACAGTCTGGACGAACCTGGAGTTCATCCAACAAACTTCTCCAGTTACAACGCGCTAGCGATCTTTAGTTCCGCACACGAATTTGGCTGAGATTTATTTTAAATTGTGTGCGCCGCCTTAATCTTTTCCATCCACAGTTCGTTTGTCCTCAGTTGAGTTAGAGGAGAGAGACAACCTTTGACTCTGGATCTTTAGCTGCATGCCTACGTCACGTCGTTGTAGTTTCCGCAAGATTCGAATTTGAATTTCCTCTGAAGCTGGACCAAGAAAAACACAAAGAAATTCTCTTCATTGAATTTTTACAGTCTACGCCACAAAGCAGACCTAGTGTGATAAGATCTGGCAGATAATGCCATCGCCGATGAGAGGGTCCATCCTCCGTTCATATCGAAGACAGAGCTCCAAGCGGTCTTCGAAGCACTTAAAAAGAAAAAGTCAGTTGGAATCGACGGAATTTCCAACATTGTGCTAAGGCATCTTCCTCTAGAAATGGTTAATATGTACACAATTCTGTTTAACAATGCTCTGAATAATGCACATTATCCGGAGCATTGGAAAACAGCGATTGTACAACCCATATCTAAACGAGGAAAAGATTCGTCTAATCCGTGCAACCTCCGGTGAATTAGTCTCCTTCCGAACATCAGCAAGGTATTCGAGAGGGTGGTTAATGGAGCTCTGCTAAAGTGGGCTGAGGACAAACATATCATTCCGGATAACCAATTCGGTTTCAAAGCGGGACATGACACTATTCATGCTGCGTCGAAACTGGTGTCGGATATCCAATGAAACAAGAGCAAGAAACAATGCCTGCCTGATTGACTTGGAGAAGGCCTTCGACACCGTATGGTTAGAAGGACTTTTCTATAAACTTAATCGGCTAGGCATCAGCAAACCGCTACTGTACCTACTGTATAACATGCTTACCAGCAGAAGGTTCGTCGTCAAGAATGGCAACGTGACATCTACGGGTATATTCCACGTCAAAAATGGTCTCCAACAGGGTGCTGTTAATTCGCCTATCCTGTTCAACATTTACTTAAGTGATCTCATACGTTCTCTCCCCCACGTGATTGCGTACGCAGATGACCTGATAGTGTACAGATCAGGGCCAAAGATCGAGGACATCACCACTCTCGTGCAGGGAGATTTCGATTCGTTCATGCGAAGTTGCGACGACTGGAAGTTGAAGATCATCTTCGAGAAGTCGGAAGCCATCCTATTCAGAACGCCGTTGCAGAAGGCTTCGGCGGATACTAAAAAGAATTGGCGAAAGTACTTAGTTGTTGGACGGCACGGGCAACCACTGGCGCAAAGGACTGTAGTCAGATACCTGGGGATTTGGCTGGATCACTTTCTGTATTTTAACAAACATATAGAGGCTGCTTTGGCCAGAGCCCGAGGTGCTTTCGCTCTCACAAAGAGACTGTTTTACAACAGTCAACTCGATGTGAGGGTGAAGGTAATCTGCTACATGGCCCTTATCAGGCCAATGCTCACCTATGTCTGTCCCGTGTGGTTCAACGTGAGTGCAAGCTTAATGGAAAAGATTCGGGTGTTTGAGAGGGCTTGTCTCAGGACCTGCCTTCGCCTTTACAGAACACCAGAGTCCCAGTACAGAAAATTCTATTCCAATGAGGTCCTATACAACAGGGCGAACATGATAAGGGTGGATAACTTTCTGCTGAAGATGGTTCGAGGTCATACTGCCAGAGCGATGAACTCGATCAATAATCTGATCTCTGGGGCTTACTACCCCAACCCACAATACCATGAAACAGTACGTTACAATGGCTTCGTCCCCCCAGAAGCATTTCTCTATTTCGATAAGCACGGTCTGATACAAGACAAAAATGCGGTACCGCTTATCGTTCACATCGCCCAAACAACTGTGGATGGGCGACTCAACTTCGACCGCACCGTCGCACAACGAGCTGAGGAGGGTCTCCTCCGGTTCAGTACAGCGGTACCGAGTCGGGATGTTCGGGATGTTGCAATGCAGCATCAAAAGTTCTGGTGGCTGGGAAGCGAGGGAACTCTCTCGTCGAACCCTTTAGACCCGGGATAGAACGGTTAGTACTGGTCCCCATAAGGGAAACAGTCGGTCTCGCAGCGGGTAACTATTACTTGATTAGCTGCAAACCTATGGCCGATTTACATAGTTTAGGGTAGTTTGTAAGATGTATGTATAATTAAGTAAAAAAATAAAAAAATAAAAAAAATAAAAAAAATAAAAATAAAAAAATATTGCATATATGTATGTATATGAGCTATACATATATATATGCACTTGTATATAGTACCGCATATGTACACTCATACATATACACATGTATATATGTGCATATGTGCAAATTAGTTATAAGTTATTTTAAGGTAAATTTTAAGTTAGTATCTAAGTTTTATATAAAAATGTACAGTCTTAAGTTTTTTTAAATAATTTTTCCTTAAACCAAAATTGTACAAATTTAGGTTAGGTCGAAAGACATAGATTAAGGTTAAGTTTAGCTTAGAGAGCCCGTAAAGGGCCAGTAAGTTAGAATTAAGAATTGTGTTCGTTCAACTAGGATAAGCATTTTGTCTAGTATATAAGCACAATGATTTGATCAATAAAAATGCATTAAAAACGAAAAAAAAAAAACGTGATAAGATCTTATACGAAGATGACTGCATGGCGCAGTTGGTTAAGTGCATGCCCTTAACGTTATAGCGGTCCCAGGTTCGAATCCCAGTGAAAGCAAAGTTAATACGCTTTTATCCGGTTTTTCAAATCTGGTTCAGTCACCAGTCACCAGTCACTAATATTTGGAGCGGTCGATCAGTGGTAGTAGTCTGACTATGGGTATCACAATGGACCAACATGGTCTAAGTGTGCTGGTGAATTAATTAGCAGCCCCCCTAACCTAACCTAACCTAACTTAACCCAACCTAACCTAACCTATACGAAGACAACTTGATCTGACAGGAAAGCTTGAATGAAAACCAGTGATTTCAAAGCGTAGTTCCGTGTTTGATCCTTACGATAATGTCAGTTTCTAAACCAGAAACCACAGAGACGTGTTCATTTGAGCTAAACCTGCCTTTTATCCTTACCAATGCCATACACGCACTGTGTACTGTGTACTGTTAGATACCGAGACTTGTAGCCATGACCTCTTGATCTTGTCTTGTGTCGGAGGTTCAGTCGTTTATCCTTCTCGAGGCTGAGATTCCAAGTCGTTCTTATCTAGAGCTAGTGCCCTTTGCAACGTGCTCGCAAGAAAACCAGCGCAGTCTGGTGGACCATAGAGCTAAAGCAACTCAGGACTAGGACCCGAACTCTATTCAACAGAGCAAAGATTAGCAAAAGAGCTGAAGACTGGGACAACTACAAATCCAGCTTCAACGAATACAAGAGTAAAACAAGAGCAGCAAAGTCTAAATCCTGGCGTGAGTTCTGCGAATCCATAGAAGATCTTAACGAAGCTGCAAGGCTCAGGAAGATCTTATCCAAGGACCCATGTATTCCAGGATACATTCTTAAAGAGAATGGCTCATGGACGGAATCCAGTCAGGAATCACTAGAACTGCTGACTGAAACTCACTTCCCAGGTTGTAAGAACCCTGAAACCACTGTCCCCCAAGGGACGACGGTTCCCACGGTTGACACAAACGAAGAATTGATTAAAGAAATTATAACTAAAGATAAGGTGTCATGGGCAATAAACTCGTTCAAACCTTTTAAATCCCCAGGACCGGACGATATTCTGCCAGCGATGCTTCAGAAATCAGAAACCTTTATTGTACCCCACCTCGTAAGCATTTTCTTCAATTGCTTACGTGCAGGGTACATCCCATCACAATGGAGAGAGGTAAGAGTAGTTTACATACCTAAAGCAGGTAAACCAAACCACACTACTGCAAAAGACTATAGGCCAATCAGTCTCTCGTCGTTTCTATTAAAAACCTTAGAGAGGCTTTTAGATCTATACATTAGAGGGCTCATCAACTCCCACAACTTATGCAACACTCAACATGCCTATCTTAAAAGCAGATCGGTTGAAAGTGCACTTCATAGCGTTGTTCGAGATATTGAATACTCTCTGGAACGAAAAGAATTTACAATGGCGGCCTTCCTCGATATCGAAGGGGCCTTCAACAATGTAAACACAGAAGCCATAATAACAGCTCTAGAAGATATGAAAGTAGACAAATCCATAATACACTGGATTGGCAATATGCTAAATAGCAGAATTATCAATGCAGACATTGGACACACCTCTATAAGGAAGATAACAACTAGAGGCACACCACAGGGGGGAGTTCTCTCCCCACTACTGTGGCTTCTTACAGTTAACAAAATCCCTAAAATCTTCATGGAGAAAGGCATTAAAAGCACAGCATATGCAGATGATTTAGTTATCTTGATAAAAGGTAAATTCCTACCAACTATTAGTGAACTAATGGAATCTGCATTGAAAGAACTCTCCTCGTGGGCAAGACAGAACGGTCTGAGGATAAACCCCCTTAAAACTGAACTAGTTTTGTTTACCAGGAAAAGGAAAATTCCGATATTTGCTCCACCCAATCTGGATGGAATTCCACTCAAGCTCACAGCGGAGGCCAAATATCTAGGCATCATTCTCGACTCCAAACTCTCCTGGAAGAGGAACTTGGAAGAAAGGAGGAAAAAAGGATTAAATGCTTTTTACGCTTGCAAAAAGACCTTCGGCAAAAGATGGGGCTTGCAACCGTACATCATTCACTGGATGTACACAGCAATCATTAGACCTATTATAACTTATGGGGCCCTAGTCTGGTGGACTGCTAGCAACAAAAAAAGCTATATGAGCATGCTCAACAGAGTACAAAGGTCAGCAGCTGTCTGTACAACGGGAGCGATAAGGAGCACACCGCAAGCAGGGTTGGATATGATACTTCACTTCCTTCCCCTGGATTTATTCATAAAAGGCTGCGCCGCTAAAAGTGCTCTCAGATTAAGGGAGTCCTCTTTGTGGAAACAAGCCAACTATGGACATGCGGCCATAATCAAGATATTAGACGATCTGGGAAGGAAACATGGTTCTAGTAGCCTCATGACTAAAACCGACTACATATCCCCCCATAATGACTTCTCCCTCAAGATACCAATTCTATTCCCCGACAGAGACAAGTGGTTATCGAATGCCGTTATAAACGACCACGAGATAACCCTTTTCACCGACGGATCAAAAATGGACACAGGTACGGGGGCCGGATTCTACTCGGACACTTTGCAGAAACAAGAATCATTTAGACTCCCTAACTTGTGCAGTGTCTTCCAAGCAGAAATCCTGGCAATAGAGAAAGCATCTAAACACATACAAGCAATCGATATCCCATCATCGGATATCACCATTTTTGTAGACAGCCAGGCTGCACTGAAGTCGATAGGATCCTGTACAACGAAATCAAAGGCTGTCATGAATTGCCGCTTTTCACTGAAGTCCATCAGCCAACATAAGGTCAAACTCTGCTGGGTCCCGGGCCACAGCTTAATCGCAGGGAACGAGAGAGCGGACGAATTGGCCAGACAAGGATCTGAAATGAACATCAGCGAAGCGGATACGTCATTACGACCACCGATCAGTGCATTGTACCGGATCATAAGCGAAACAATACAAAAAGAGGCCAACTCGATTTGGCTTACAAGAAATGATTGTCACACGTCAAGATCAACGTGGCCAAAGCTTAATTACGGCAAAACAAAGAAGCTTTTGGCATTGGACAGAAACTCGATCCGTATGCTCGTCGGAGTGATCACAGGACACTGCCCCATAGGAGCAATGCTCCGGAAATGGAATGCGGAGTCCAGCGACCTCTGCAGGAGCTGCGGCGACGAGGAAGAGACCGAGACGATCCAACATCTGCTTTGCCACTGCCCAGCTCTCCAGAATCGGCGCCTGGCTTCGTTGGGCCAGAGATTCTTCACAGAGACTGCGGACTTAGCGAATGCAGACATATCGGATCTGCTAAAATTCATAAAGAGCACGGGGTGGTTCCAACCATCGCGTGACAGGATAGGTCATTAGATTTCATACTCCGCATTTGAAGGGATTCACAATGGGCCCCATGGCCTCCGAGTGCAAGTGATGCCTTAACCATCACACTCCCCTTCCAAAACCTAACCTAACCTATCTAGAGCTAGTGGTTTCGAAACAAAAATTCTGCACGGGGTATTTGATCCTGTCTGCAAATAATGAGAGTAAAGAAGAAGACGACTGGATGGCGCAGTTGGTTAAGTGCCTGTCCCAAGTTCGAGGGGTCCCAGGTTCGAATCCCAGTGAAATCGAATCTGGTCCAATCACCATTTGCTGTTGCGATCAAATTAACGGCCTGGCAGTACCAGTTTTGGACCAGTTTTGAGTCTGTGTGCTCCAGTAGAGTTTCAAAAAATCCTCCGAAAAAAAAGAGCAGAAGATATTGTCCGGATGTGGTCGCCGTAACGTCTCATCCTGATCACTGTTTTATCGCTATTTTAACAAACGATGCTCAAGTGAGCTAGCCAATTGCATTCCTCCCCTGCATGAATTCACCCGCAATACTCGTCTCGCCGGGAATGCTCATCAGTTCACCCTTAAGCCTGTTTTCGGACGTACAGTCAAGTTTAGAGAGTCGTTTTTTAGCCGCACCACACGAATATGGAATGCTCTTCCCAGCCCAATATTTCCCACTCACTACAATCTCTATCTCCTTTCCCTTTCTCCCTCTATACCTTAGGCCCGTGCTGTGTCTTGATTCCGGACACTCAAGGGTATTCGTAACAAATAGCGCGCGCAAACTATAAAAAAAATAAACTGGGCAAGTGCGAGTTGTACTCGCTTCCATCATACACATACCCAATCACTGCTCATGCCTGCGGTGTGTGTGTGTTCATTTCTGTTGGGCATTTAGGGGTGAGATCGAAAAGATAACGCTCAGCAACGAATCGAGTGGCCGAACACAGCATGAAATTATGTGTGGAAATGAAAATTGTTTTCATTTTAAATCTTAGATATCTCAAAATTTCAACATAAATCGATATTTTGAAATTTATCATTTCTTAATGCTTACATTGATGTCTTCAAAACTGCGTTTTCAGATCTTCAAAATTCGCATGTCGATGATTAACCGTTTCTGGCCAATATCTCCAAAACCATTAGGGCCAGAATGCTCGCAATGGTTTTAAATGAAAGTACTCAATGAAGCCAAGTTTTTGTGATTTTTTCAGATTTTTAAACACTTTGGTTTAGAAATAGCAGGGGGGGACGCATTTAAAAAAACTTCGGAGCTCCATATTTTCCAAACGGTATTTTGGATAAAAAAGTGTTGAAAGAAACCTCCACCTCATTTCGAAAGATCTGTCGATTGATATATATATCGATGGGGTGCGACAATTTTTCAAAATTAATGTCAACTTCACCTGTACTGGAGCCACCCCCAAATGGCCCCACTTTTTAAAATCGCTGCGTGGGCAATGACATCTAGGTCTGAAGTACCTAATTCCAAAATTTCATGCCGATATCTTCATAAACTTCGGAGATAAAAAAGTGTGACAGACACGACGGACGGACGGTCGGACGGACGGACGGACACACCGAAATTATAAAGGTTCCGTTTTTGTAGACGGAACCTTAAAAATCCGGAAGGCAAGGTCAACTGACCACATCGACCGCATGAACACCAATGATTCGAGAAGGAGAGTCTCTTAATCTTAGCTTCTAGACAAGAACGTCTTGGAATATCATCCTCCTGATCGGTCTTCTTCTATATACCTGATATACCGGATGGTCGCTCGAGGATGGAAACGAATACCGGATGATCAGTCGAACCTATCCGACGAAGTGCGTCATGAGTTTCATCTTTTTCATCAATTGCCTATGATTAAGGCTTTTTTAAAGATCACTAAATGTTGTTTTTTTTTGTTTGTAGTACTAGCCACCGCTTCTTAGGTTATGTTACCTACTTACTTAGTAGGCCATGTAGGGTCTGAGCCTGATAAATCGCTGCCTTCCATCGTTGACGGTCCTGGGCATGCTGCTTCCAGTCATCAAGACCAAGCTATCTTACGTTCGCGATGTGCTGGGTCCCAGGACATAGGGACATAGCCGGCAATGAGATAGCTGATGAACTTGCCAGAACAGGGTCAGTGACAGACGCGTCACAAGCAATTCATGGTATTAAACCGCCACTCTCAGGGCTGAGGAATAAGGTGGATACTATGATCATTGAAATGGCAAACAGTAGATGGCGCGGTCTGTCTACATGTGCGACTACTAAAGCATTATGGCCCAGATACGACCGAGCAAAAACCGACAAGATCCTTCAGTGCGACAAAGAGTTGCTAACGATGGTGGTTGGAGCTCTCACTGGCCATAATCATCTTAGAAACCATACCATGAAAATGAGACTCTCCAACGACAACATTTGTAGAGGAGGACACTCCTCACTACCTCTGTCACTGCCCTAGTCTTTGTCAGTTGCGTTATAGAACACTGGGAGAATTCTTCTTCCAAGACTTACATGAAATCTCAAGTATACCTCTTAGATCTCTTTGCAGGTTTATAAGGAAATCGGGATGGCTCCGGCGCAACGAAGGACGAGTGCGACAAGGGTTAAAAAAAAGGGGACACTATCCTCCAATTGGGCATCACAATGGGTCCCTAAGGACCTAAGTGAGGCGTGGCTTAAGCCCGTCTACCCACATACCTACCTACCTACCTACGTTCGCGATGACTGGGTCTTTGTACCGGAGGTTCGGTCTTCCTCTCCTTCTCGAACCAGGAGGCTCGGATTCGAAGACCCTCTTAGCTGGAGCGTTGTTGTCCATACGCTCGATGTGGCCGAGCCAGTGCAGTCGACGGATTTTTACCTTCCGGACTACATCCACATCCTGGTACAGCTCATAGAGCTCGCGGTTGTGTCTTCTCCTCCATTCGACTTCCTCGCAGACAGAAGGAATATATTCGACGTAGAATTTTTCTTTCGAAGGCACCAAGAATCAACTCCGCAGTTCTGCTTAGTGTCCAGCTTTCGTCTCCACATACATAGCAGGACTGCAGAATAAGAGTTTTGTAGAGCATGATTTTGGTCCTTCGAGTCAGGAGTTTTGAGCCCAGTTGTTTTGACAAACCGAAGTAGCATCGGATCTCCACTGTGATGTCGTTCGTGGAGTTCACGTCTGCCCCTAGGTAGACAAACTTCTTCACAACCTCAAAATTGTGGCTGTCGATAGTAACGTTTTGTCGTAGGTGGTGTGCGGCGGAACGATTTGGATCAAATATTTGTAAGATTCTGCTAGGGGTTGCTCTTCCACTGACTTGTCGGCACTCCAAAATGAGAAAGAAAGACGTCTCTATCAAGTTTCATTGATGAATCCCACGCTTCTGATTCTTTCTCACTGAAATTCTAACACGGTCGATCTTTATCTCATGATAACCCTTTAAACAGATCGCTATCCATCGCTAAATTCTCGGTGGCCATCATCTGATTCCCACCGTCAGTAGCCGTGCGTTTTTTTCTCAAATTACCCTCATAAACGAACAACTCTTTGATCCCAGGCAACAGATGTTCCCGAGATCGGTCATAAATTCCTCTACTTATCGTCTCGCCATGTCCTGCCTCGGTAGCCCCCGCCAGAGGTAGAGAGCACTCTCCCACCAGATTTTCGAAAACAATTAACATTCCGAAACATGCGGTTCCAGCTTCCGCTATCAGTTACCAGCCGAGGACGACAGACGGACGACGTCTCCTCATAAACCATCCGCGCAGAGGTACTAATCAATCCGACAAATGTTGATTCAGGCGTGCGCAGTCGAGTATCTGGGAAGGAATCCATCATTATCCGATGAGCTGGAGAGAGTTTTCCAAAAGAGTGCAGATTACACCGGAGGAACAGAACCAAAAAAAAGGAAACGAATCTATCACGGGCGAGACGCTGGACAGCGGCTCAGGGGAGACCGCTTTTAAGTGTGTCGGTGGCGGTGTGTAATTAGGCTCTAACAAAATACCTCGGATACAAATTTTTAATGACCCTCTTATCTCTGAATGGAGGAGAAACAAAAAAAGAAATGTATCTTTCGGTGAGAAAGATCTATAATTAGCTTTTATTTGATGGCATTCCTAGGAAGGCTGCCCCGCCGGAGATGGTCGGAAATAATTGTTTTTTGATAGGAGAACTGGAATGATCACAGGGTCTCGCCGCGGAATGCTGGGAAATTATTCAAATTTTAATGCTCCGTCGGCAGAAGTTTCTGAAGGAAGATTCATTGTTGAACGAAGTGTTCTGAGATAGAGCATGGAATTTGTAGCGCGGTTGTAGTGGGGATTGTTATCTGGAGGTAGAAGTCAGGTGAACACTGGTAAATGTTTAAAGGAAGGTGCTTCTTGTGGAGAAATGGAATATTGACTTGGATGCCTCGTTCGTGCTTCATCGAGGGAAGGGATTTTCTTTACTGTCGCAAGGCACCACACCAAGAAAGTGATCCCATTTCTAAATTGATCCTTCTAAGGGTGTGTTCAGTTCTGGAGGCATTTCTGACGTGAACTAAAAATTACACAAGCACAACAAACAATCCTTGTTCTAAATCGAACCAAAATTTAACAACTCTGACCTTATTTTTGGCCATTTTACTGAAATTTGGCATGACAAAGAAATACAAGGTACAGTGGACTCTTCCTGATTCGAATTTCCCTCTTACTCGAATTTTTTCGCCACATTTTGTTGGCATTCCCCTCAATTTTTTCAAATTTTCCATACAAAAAACTATCCTCTAAGTCGAACTCCCTTTAACTCGAACTCATTTTGATATCCCGGGAAAATTCGACTTAGAAAAAGTCCACTGCATTTTGGAGAAAATTGACAATAATAATAATGGCGGCGCTACAGTCCGAGGTGGACCTGGGCCTAGCTTCTCAGCAACCACTCGTGTTGTGCGTGCTATTGTTCTGTCACGAGCGGAGGGGACCTACGGTTTAATGCCGACTCCGAACGGCCAGATTGAGAAGCTTTTTTCTAGACAGTTATACTCTTTGAGCATTGTTAGTGACTCGAAAGAGGTGGAGCCGTGAAAAAATGTTAAGTGTTTTTTCGTGATTCGAACCTTAGACTTTGAGCGTAGGAGTCGACGCACCTACCCACTACGCCACGGCGCCCACGTACACACAGTCACAAAAGTAAGTATACACATACAAAGGCCAATATTGAGCAATCAATAACATCAACCATTGTTAGCCTGCTCAGTAAAAGAACAATCTACGCAAACATGGGTGACAAGCTCGTGAAAGCCATTGCCTCCAGAGGCACACCACAGGGAGGGATAATTTCACCCCTGCTTTGGGTTCTTGTCATCAACGAAGTCTAAGAACAGCTCAAATACTCGGGAGTGACGGTAGTTGCTTATGCAGACGACGTAGTGTTGATAGCTAGAGGCAAATTCCTCCCAACCATAAGTGAAGTACTTGAGAGCGCTATAAGCACACTAGCTAGATGGGCTAAAAACTGCGGACTGGGTGTTAACCCAGGTAAGACTGAATTGGTTCTCTTCTCCAACAAAAGAGTCATACCGCAATTTAGGCTACCATCTATCGAGAGATCCACACTGACGCTATCCGACAGTGCTAGATACCTAGTTATCATTCTTGACAGGAAACTAAATTGGAAACTTAATGTCTCTGAAAGGGTCAAAAAGGCAACATGCGCTTTTTATATCTGCGCGAAAATTGTCGGTAAAAAATGGGGACCAAGCCCCAAGACCATCCTATGGATGTATACCGCCATTGTCAGACCCATAGTCTGGTGGCAGGGAGCATTGAAAGCCATTAAGCTTAAGGCATTGACGAAAATACAGAGACTTGCGTGTATGGGAGTTACTGGAGCAATCAGCTCTACCCCAACAGCTGGACTGGAAACGATCCTACACATGCTACCGCTTGACGTTCATATGCAGGCAATCGCCGCTAAAAGTGCTTTGAGAATCAGTCAGTCTTGCAACTGGCGCTCAGGTACCACTGGACATGCAGAATCAGAAGTCGAGAGCGACTATAGGCTCCCATACCTCGACTTCGATAGACCCTTCAAATGCCAATACCCCACCAGAGAGGAGTGGGCGTCCAATGAACCCATCAACAACTCGACAATAAAGGTATATACCGACGGGTCAAAGATGGAAGCAGGCACAGACGCGAGCATTTTCTCCAACGAGCTAAACTTGCACTACTCAATCAGACTCCCTGATTATGGCAGTGTGTTTCAAGCGGAGGTCCTGGCGGTCAAAGAAGAGGCCAAAAAGATATTAATGATGGCGATATCACCAGCTGATATTACCATTTTCATTGACAGTCAGGCGGCCATGAAAGCTATATCCGCAATAGAAATCAAGTCCAAGCTAGTCGCAAGCTGTCGCGAAGATCTAAACGCTCTTGGCTCACAGCACTCGATCAATCTGTACTGGGTCCCAGGACATAGGGACATAGCCGGCAATGAGATAGCTGATGAACTTGCCAGAACAGGGTCAGTGGCCGACGCGTCACAAGCAATTCATGGTATTAAACCGCCACTCTCAGGGCTGAGGAAAAAGGTGGATACTATGACCATTGAAATGGCAAACAGTAGATGGCGCGGTCTGTCTACATGTGTGACTACTAGAGCATTATGGCCCAGATACGACCGAGCAAAAACCGACAAGATCCTTCAGTGCGACAAAGAGTTGCTAACGATGGTGGTTGGAGCTCTCACTGGCCATAATCATCTTAGAAACCATGCCATGAAAATGGGACTCTCCAACGACAACATTTGTAGAGGCTGTGGTGACGAGGAGGAACGAGAGGACACTCCTCACTACCTCTGTCACTGCCCTAGTCTTTGTCAGTTGCGACATAGAACACTGGGAGAATTCTTCTTCCAAGACTTACATGAAATCTCAAATATATCTCTTAGATCTCTTTACAGGTTTATAAGGAAATCGGGATGGCTCCGGCGCAACGAAGGACCATGAGTGCGACAAGGGTTAAAAAAAAGGGGACACTATCCTCCAATTGGGCATCACAATGGGTCCCTAAAGACCTAAGTGAGACGTGGCTTGGGCCCGTCTACCCACATACCTACCTACCTACCTAAGTATACACCGTAAAAAATAACGAATCTTGACCGAATCATTAACTAGAAAGCGAAACTGCATACACTTTAGGTAACATGTTATACATATTTATTTTACTATTTTTATGCTCTTTTCAAAAAACAAACAATAAGAAGAATGGGACTAACAATAACAAAAATATTAAGAAACAAAGTAAGATACTGTTAAAATTGCATGTTACAAAAGTAAGTATACACTATTAAAAAAGAGAGATTTATCGCAAATTACTCAAATTTATTCCTAGTTGGATATCCATAAGCAGTAATAACTGCCTTTATTCTCGATCCCATGGAGGTAACAAGCTTTTGAGTTACTTCCAGACTTATTTTTTTCCTATTCGTCCTGTATAATAGCCTTAAGCTCGAATTTGGACCTAATGTCATGGTTTAGGATTTGACGATCGAGATAATCCCAATCACAAATGCTCGATAATATTTAAATCCGGTGATCGAGGTGGTGTTTTGAGCTGTTTTCGCACATTGTACAGCAACCATTCCTTCACAACCAGGGAAGTGTGCTTTGGGTCATTGTCTTGTTGGAATATAAATGAACCCTTCAAGCCTAATTTCTGCAAGCTATGGTGGAGATTGTTTTTCAGTATACTGAGGTAATCGTATCGATTCATTGTCTACTCAATAAATACCAAAATGCCAACACCAGATGCCGCCATACACCCTCAAACCATTACTAACCCGCCATCATGCTTCACCGTACCAGCCATGTACTTTGGATCTTACTGCGTATTCGGTTTTCGCAAAACCTTATGGCGTCCATCGGAACCGTGAATGTGAAATTTACTCTCGTCCGAGAATATTTTTTTGATTTTTGGCGAATTCAACTCGTTTTTGGCCAAATATGCAGTAAGATCCAAAGTACATGTCATTTTAACTCTCATCAGGATGAGAGCAGTCAACAACTTTTCCATAGATGCACAGACCCATTTCTGTTTTCTCCAACTTCACTTTCCACATCCTTGGCTTACTTAAGGAAACCCTAAAAACTATCAAAAGACAATAACCACCATTAAGTCATAAAATGTGTACGAATAATCTTAGAAAGATCTTAGCCAATAAATTTGCTTCCCAAAAAAATGAAGTCGTTAGGAAATCTTCTTCAGCAAATCAGATGCGGAAACAATTTTCAAACGCAAAGGAAAAGAAGAATAGAAGGAAATAAATTCCATTCCCCAGTAGCTTTTTTTTTTTTTTTAGCGAGGGTATGTGAGAATCTTCAAAAGACACTATGGGGACCATTCCCTCATAGCGAAAGGGATTTTTACCCAGTAAAAACACCTCCCTTCAAATAAAATAAAATGTGTTCATACTACAACTAAGTTTGACACTTATCCAGCAGTTTTATTTTCTCGATTTTGACGCGTTTTACAAGAGATTCTCCACTGAGAGTTCCTGCTAATAGCGCAACTAAGCGCGGGATGAATTCACCGTGCTAGGTCAAGGGGTTTAGTCCTTTGAAGACGGCGCAATAGATTACTTTCGTCAAGAATTGGAAGGACAGCAGGGTTTATGTGCTCTTCCAGACGACGCTTATGCTTACGAGCAATGTTCTTCGTTTCATCCTGGATTGATGCAATTCCTAGATCTCTGTGAATATCGTCGTTCCGTATGTACCACGGTGCGTTGACGATGGTTCTTAGTACTTTATTTTGGAAAGTTTGTAGTATATTTTTATTACTTTCTTTGGTACAACCCCATAGTTGTATACCATAAGTCCAGACGGGTTTTAGCAGTTGCTTGTATATAAGCAATTTGTTTTCAGTACTTAGTTTGGAATATTTTCCAATAAGCCAGTACATGTCTTTATATTTTATTTGGAGCTCTTCGCGATTCTTTTTGACGTGTTCCACTTGAGCTTTACATCGAGAGTCATCCCGAGGTATTTCGCTTCATTTCCAAGGGTATTTGAACACCATTTATAAACACGGGCAAATTATTCACGTTGTTATATGTAAAATTAATATGAACGGATTTAGTTTCATTGAGTTCAATTCTCCAAGTGTTTGTCCATTCGTGTACCCGATCTAAAGCACGTTGCAGTTTTCTAGTTGACTCTTCGACCGTGCACAGTACAGTGCCAAAATTTTGTGGCATATCGCTACTAAAAAGTAAGTAGAGGAGAGGACCAAGAACACTTCCTTGGGGTACTCCAGCTTCTATAGATTTAAATACCGAGTATTCTTTTCCATATTTTACACGGAAGATTCTGTCAGAAAGGTAATTTGATAATATTACGTAAAGTTTTCCCGGGAAGAACTGTCTCAGTTTGTGTTTCAAACCCTTGTGCCAAACCTTGTCAAAGGCCTGCGAAACATCGAGAAATACAGCTGAGCAGACTTGCTTTTGTTCAAACGATTTTTCTATAACATCAGTTATTCGATGTATTTGATCAATAGTCGAATGCTTATTTCTAAAACCAAATTGGTGATTAGGAATAAGTCGTCTTTCTTCCACAATCGGGCTTAAACGCCTAAGTAAAATTCTTTCAAACACCTTAGACATTATCGGAAGTAGTGAAATCGGTCTGTAAGACTTTTTTTCTGTTGGGGGTTTACCCGGCTTGAGTACCATTATTACTTCCGCCACTTTCCACTGACTAGGGACATGTTCTAATCTAAAGGCTGCATTAATGAGGTAGAGAAACTTCAGAAGCGCTTTCTTAGGTAATTCTTTTAGAACTTCTCCTGTGATTAGGTCATAACCAGGAGCTTTTTTGGGTTTGAGCTTGTGTAATTCTTCTTTAAGCTCTATCAGAGTAGCATTTCTTATAGAATAATTGTCAAAGTGTATGTCCGAACCGTAGGAGTTTACAGGATGTGTTTGTCCACTGTGCGATTTAAACGTCGCTTCCAAGTGATCTGCGAAGAGATCCGCTTTCTCTTTATCTTCTTTTGCCCACTCGAATTGATTTTTTCGAATTGGGGCCGTATGTGGTTCGGGTTTTTTAAAACCTGTAGCTGCTTTCCAGAGTGAGTAGTTGGTATCCTTTTTCGCGGACAAGCCTCTTAAGTAGGTACTTAGGTTATTATTTTTAAACGACTTAATTTTCGCCTTTAGCAAATTACACAACTGATTAAGACACGTTTTATGTTCTGGCGCACGGGACTGTTGCCATTTCTTACGAGCTTTACGTTTTTCTCTTACTAATTCTCGTATTCCCGGTGGATTCCCCAGTAGCTGAAGCAATAAACTTCAGTGTTTTATATAGAATTGATTTTATTCGGCGATTAACACGCTGGATACCAGCAGGGCATACCCATTTTGTTTGGCAATAAAAATTGAGTTATTCTTTTTTTGAGTTACAAGCGGAGACTCTGGAAAAAAATGTTAACTCCGTTAAAGGTCAATCTTGGCGCGCTTAGGTTGCTGAAGTATGTCCATCAAATGATGGAATTTTTGACATTTTATGTCAAGGGCGCTTGAATGAATCATTCGATAGGTACATAAATGGGTTGGACTAGGGATGTTGTTTTTATCTGTAGGCAATTGCTTGACCGTGGAGATTAATAATAATAATAATGGCGGCACAACAGTCCGAGGTGGACCTGGGCCTCACTCAACATGCCTCTCCAGACAGAACGATCTTTCGCCAGCTGTCTCCAGTTTCGCACACCAAGCCGGCCGAGGTCCCCCTGGACTTGTGTGCGTCACCTTGTTCGTGGACGTCTTCTGTTGCGTTGTCCCACAGGCTCAGAGTCGAAGACTCTTCGGGCCGGAGTTAAGTTGTCCATACGCTCTACATGGAATAGCCATCTTAGGCGTTGGATCCGCAGACTCATGTCGCTGTACAGACCATACAGTTCGTGATTGAACCTTCTCCTCCAAATGCCATCAAGGCAAACAGGACCAAAGACCGCGCGCAAAACTTTTCTCTCGAAGAGGCCAACAAACTGTTCATCCGCTTGGGATATTGTCCATGCCTCTGCGCCTCCAATCGTCTATAAAACAGTCCAAAAAAGCAAGACTGTCTACAGAGCCATCTAGTGGCAAAAACTCCCAACCCAGTCATCTGCAGCTCTGCTCATCTCCAAAATGAACCGCAATTGATTTTGAAATCATCACGCGGTTCAAAGAATTCGGTCAAAAGCCAAATTCCGCAACTCATTCCAATCGACTTCGCTGCGGAATGTGATCACATTTGAAAATGATTCAACCAAACACCAGCGTCCTCCTTCACCCGTTCGCGCTTCATGAATCCCGTCCAAGTGGAAAACACTGAAGTCGACTGAAGTCCAAAACGTTCAACGACACAGACAGACTCACGACACACCGAATGACTGGAGGTTATTGTGTTTCCTCCTCAAAAGAAAGGAACACCGAGCGACGAACGACGACTGACGAACACAAAAAGGCACGAGAGCACCGGAGTACGATCACCACGAGTATCTGCAAACAAAACACTCTTAAAATTCCAATTCATACTCGAACTCAGATTACGCTTTCATGCTTCCACTTCCATCAACATCATCAGCACTTTGGCCAAAACAGAATGGCACAGCGCAGCAACCTGGACACGATCATCATCATCATCGTCGTCGTCGTCGTTGTGGTTGTCGTTGTCGTCATCGTCGCCTTTCATCATCGTCCGTGATCGTGGAGCTCCTCGCTGTTTGTTGTGCTTCATTAAATCATTCGCCTGGCTAGAGAGCAGCCCCGTCTTCGGCTCCATCTCCAGCTCCAGTTCCATCCCCAGATTATTTTAAATGTCCGAACAAAACACAATTACACAAAGAATGGACCACAAAAGAGCTCAATAAAGGAGATAATAAAGAAGCAGGAGATACGGGAGCAAGAAGAATACCCCGGGCGGGCAGGCAGGCCGGGTCACTCACACACAAGCCAGTCGCTTATAGACCTACTATTCAAAGTCAAACCGGTTAATTGATGGTGGAGTACGCGATAAGTGGGCACACATTCCTCCCACCAGTGAATCTCTCTCTCGCTCTCTAGCTGCGGCGACTGGCTTCAGCTTGAGACCGTCCGCCTCGGCGAAAGAAAGATGCGGAGTACTTTCGTTTTGGCCTATCTTTGGATTGCGCGCCTTTAATGCGCTGTGGACACACATTCCATTCGGTTTGGACGCCATTTGAGGAGCTGCAGCGACAACGAGGCTGCAGCTCGAGGACGAACACCGGAGAGTGCGGCTCCACCAGTGAGGGGCTTATCTATCGGGGGGACAGATACGGATGGCCACAGAAAGTGCAGGTTTTCTCGGGGAATACTCTGTTTCTATGCGGGTGCGATAGTTAGGCGGACACCGGCACACAAGTGCCACGGAGGTGATGATGCGTGTAAAAGAGCGCACGGGAGACGGGGAATTTTGGCGCGACAGGGATTGGGCTTGTGGCGGAATTTGCATGAAGTTACAGTGGTTTTTGGCGGCATTTAATTTTTAGAATTGTTGCGAGGGAAATAGGCTTAGAAAATCAAAATAAGACGGACGGACGGACATGCCGAAATTATAAAGGTTCCGTTTTTGTAGACGGAACCTTAAAAAGAATGTGTGCATGCCAACCTGCAGAGATGTCAGATGGCGCTGCAGTCCGGTGTTCGGACTACACTGGAATGACTTTCCAGGAGGGAGGACTCTCTAGCAGTTGAGTTAACTGCTGTACTCCGATTTGGTTAAGATTTCTTGTGACTGCCAACTTTGATGAGACCGTGCTTGGCTACATTACCCCTTTTGAGCAGAATTAGAAGATTACCACGGCTGGAGTTGTGCTCTAGTGTTTTTTTTTTTTGTTGTAGGTTTTTGTCACACTACACTGGAACACTCAGACTCAAAACTGGTCCATTGTACTACCAGGCAGCAACCTACTTTTACTGAAATTTCCTGGTCCAGGAAGACCAGCAGGCGCTTCTGTGATGAGGAGCCTACATCATCAGCTCTCACCTCATCGGCGCCGAATAACTGCCACCTGATCCGAGCAAAGGCGGGACAATGGCAGAGGAAGTGCTCTGCAGTGTCATCGTCTTCTCCACAGGCGTCGCAGAGGGTTTCGTCAGTTAGGCCAAGCACACTTAGGTGTTTGGCGAAGGTGTAGTGCCCCATTAGTATGCCAATAAGTTGTCCGCACTCTTTTCTGTTAAGAGGTAACAAGAAAGCCGCGGATTTCTTACAGACGTTGGGGAGCATGCGCTTGGTCTGTCTACATCCTGGAGAGTCGTGCCACCTGCGGTTGTGCTCTCGAAAAGTCCAACCATTGATGGAAGCCCTAACCAAGGACGCGGGCAGTCCCAGCGTAGGTTCAGGTCCTGAGAATGCCTCATCTGATCCTCGCCTAGCAAGTTCATCAGCGATCTCATTTCCCGTGATCCCGTGGTGCCCCGGAACCCAGACAAGTCTTAGCGAATTCAAGCTTCCGATCAAATTCAGAGAAGACTTGCATTCCTGAACTATCCTGGAAGTGGTTAAAGGGTTGAGCAAGGCCTTAAGCACGCTTGGCTGTCGCTACAGACACAAATACTTCGCCCCCTCCACCTATTCTTCACAATATAGCTCGTAGCCATCAGGATCGCATAGGTTTCCGCTTGGAAAACCGGCGCAAATTTACCTACCGAGGTATGCAGTCTAAAGTTGTCGCTCTCCACGAAGGCACCAGCACCAGATCCTTCATTGGTCTTGGAGCCGTCCGTGAAAATTCGACTACATTCCTTTCCTGGCTCAGATTCTGGCCAGAGCCAGTCTTGAGTGCAGCGAAAGTTGACTTTGTATGTTCGTCGCAGCTGGAGTACTGGTGTCCGTGCGTCAGACGGCATATCCATAAGACTGGGGTCAAAGGAAATGCGGTGCGCAAGGTCATCGAAACTCCAGTGCGAGCTGTACCAATAACCACTTCTTTTTAAACGGAAGATGGAGAGTATACCCTATGATATGGACATCTAGGGGGGGGGATTCAGCAGGGCATCAAAAGCAGAGCCAGGCGTTCTAGGGAAGGCCCCCATGTGCTCTAGTGTAGTATTTGGTATTTTTTTAGAGGATTTTTGAAACACTACTGGATCAATTAGACTCGAAAAAAAGACCATGAGTGCGGCAATGGTTAGGACACTAATCCCCAATTGGGCATTCCAATGGGTCCTCAAGGACCTAAGTGTGGCGTTGCTTACGCCCGTCTACCCACTTACCTACCTACCTAGACTCAAAATTGGTCCATTGTACTGTCAGGTAGCTACCTACTCCAGTGCCGTTAATTTGATCCCAACGGCAAGTGGTGACTGAACCAGATTCGATTTCACTGGGATTCGAACCTGGGACCCCTCTCACTTGGGCAGGAACTTAAGCAACTGCGACATCCAGTCGTAGCATTTGGTATAGTAGACAATCTGAGACAGTGGTTCTGTGAACCTCCACCAAAACGGGTGGTCTTCAAAATGAAAGGAAACCATGGATTGATTTAATTCGGAAAAACTTTAGTGCCTAGCATGTTGCCGCCACGTTTCCAATGAAACGCAATCCGGGGGTTTCAATTGTTCACAGCTTTTCCCAGTCCCTGGGTCGGATGTAGAAAATAACGCGATGAATCTTCACTTCACTGTGGTTCAAAATCTCTTGTTGATCACTGCCGAACTGGTGACTTCACATATTCCCACAAAAAGTTCAGAGTTATTCCATCCATTAAGAGCCAATTCGCCGGACTACTTCGCCGGATGGTGTGCTCATCAAAGATCTCATTCAATAAATTGAGTATATCGCACATTTTGTGGCATATAGCGTCTTTTGAATTGAATTGAATTGAAGAACACGGGGTGTGTCAAATATGTAACACTAGTACTGCGACCATAAAGATCTATTGTACCCCCATCCTTTGATCTAGGATTTTAGTGCTGCCTTTAAGAATTTTACAACTTCTCTAGATGGGATTTCTTGAAAGTCTTTCCCTGTTACATTTGTTTGGTGTGTCATTTTAAATCTTTCTCGGGCAAGACTTGGACAGACGGTCAGTATGTGTTCCATAGTTTCTTTGGCCTGTCCACATCGCCTACAGATTTCTGTGCTGCTAAGACCCAATTTGTGAAGGTGGTAGTTGCATGCCCCATGTCCTGTTAGTGCTTCACATAGAACTTTAAGGTCTGCTTTGTTAAGTTCTAGAGCTTCTTTGGCTCTTTTGGGATTGTGATTTTGTTCCATGAACGTTCTTGAGTGTTTAATACCCTCTTGGTTGTTCCAGAACTGACTCTTTTGTTTTATAACCCATTTGTTTATGTGTACGTTTGTGTCCGAGTTATTGAATCCATAAAGGGGTGAAGGCCCTGTAAAAGGTACCTGAGCACCTTTCTTGGCTTGTATGTCAGCCTTTTCATTCCCTTCATGGTTTTCATGGCCTGGCACCCAGATCAATTTTAACCTGTTGTTACCTGCCACTTTGTTTAGTATATTGTGGCATTCCCAGACAGCCTTAGAGTTGAATGTGTAGCCCTTTAGCGCTTTAAGAACCGCTTGACTGTCTGAGAATATGTATATTTTGGTATTTGTGGATTTTCTGTCGTTAATACGGTGTGCTGCTTCATTTATTGCGAACAGCTCGGCTTGAAATATTGTTGACTCATTACAGATTACAGACTCATCACTCCAGCCCCTGCCTTGTTTTCCGATTTCGACCCATCTGTATACCATTTTTGGGCTCCATCATTCATCCACGGGGGGTTGTTGATCGATTCTTCTCTGCTTGGTATGAGTACTTTGTAGTGTATTTTGAAATTCAACTTTGGGAGCATCAGATCACTCACTCGTGTCAACTCCCAGATATTATCTACTTTCCTGAGAACCTCTAGATGCCCCACAAGGTCTCCTTCTTTGTATTTATAGTTTCTTTGTACTGTTAAGGCTTGTTTTGCAGCTTCAGCCTTTATAGCAGTGTGTAATGGGGGAATGTTTAATAAAGCTTCCATTCCTGCAGTTGGAGTCGTTCTCATTGCCTTTGAACTTTATTAAGTTTGTTCATGGCACTTTTTTGTTCACATTTTTTTTTACCATACGGCAGCGCCATAAAGTATGGTTGGTTTAATCATTTGATTGTAGATCCACAGGCTCATTTTTGGGTTTAGTCCCCATGTTTTGCCTACAAGTTGTTTTAAGGACCAGCCTTAGAGTATGTTTTGTTTATGTGTGCATTCCATGTGAGTTTTTGATCCAGTGTTATGCCCAGAAACTTTACCTCCTCCTTTAATGAAATGCAGGTCTCTTTGATTTTTAGGGTTTGAAGTTTGTTAGTCCTTCTCTTTGTGAAGCGAATTATGTTTGTTTTGCTGGGATTGATGGAGAGTCCCTCTTCATCGCACCAGTTCCAAGTTATTTCTAGGGCTCTTTGCATAAGGCTTCCTATAGTATCTTCATGTTTACCTCTTATAATTATGGTTATATCGTCAGCATAACCGATGGCTGTGCCTTTTAACTAAAACTAGAGCTCTTCCGGATGACGATGGGGAACTCTCGCTGCTCCATCAATGTCGGTAACAAACTCACCGAGACCTTCGACGTCAAAAAAGGTTTTAGACAAGGCGACGCGCTGTCATTAGAGTCCAAGCCTCGTTTGGCTGAAGCCGACTGTTTTGCCGAAGGTGATATTTATAGCCGAAGCCGAAGCCGAATGTTCGGTCGGACTCTAGCTGTCATGTGACTTCTTTAACATAGTTCTTGAGAAGATCGTGCAAAACTCACTGGCCAACACGAGAGGCACGATCTTCCAAAAGTCCGTTCAACTGCTAGCCTACGCGGATGACATTGACGTGATTGGGCGAACACAGCGAGCCGTCAGTGATGCGTTTGCTGGCATTGAAGCGGAAGCGGCTAAAATGGGTCTGGCGGTAAACGAGGGCAAAACCAAGTATATGCTGTCATTGAGAAAGGACGCACAACATCGACGACTTGGCCAGAACGTCACCATTGGCAGCTATAACTTTGAAGTAGTTAAGGGCTTCGTCTACCTCGGCTCCGGGGTAAACAATACAAACAAACACCGGTACCTAGATCAAACGCAGAATAACTCTTGCCAACCGCTGTTTTTTTGGGCTCAAAAGGCAATTGAGTAGTAGAGTTCAAGTTGTCTTTGTACGTATAAGACCTTGATCATCCCAGTCCTGCTGTACGGCGCAGAGGCATGGACAATATCCCAAGCAGATGAACAGTGTCTTGGTCTTTTCGAGAGAAAAGTTCTGCGCGCGGTCTTTGGTCCTGTTTGCTTTGATGGCATTTTGGTTCAACCACAAACGCTTGGCAGATGGTTGGACCAAGTTCAAACACTCGCCTGGTTGCGCTTGCGCATAGCTCCTGATGAGTTAGAATCGATGGCGGAGGATCGAGTGGCCTATAGATCTCTCGTGCATGCATTGCCCCCGCGACCCCATTTAGTAGAACATGTGGATCACTGAAAATGAGATGAGATGAGATGAGGTTCAACCACAAACTATATGGGCTGTACAGCGACATGAGTCTAGCCAGGCGTCTGCGGATCCAACGCCTAAGATGACTAGGCTATGTAGAGCGCATGGACAACTTAGCTCCAGCCCGAAGAGTCTTCGACTCTGAGCCTGAGCCTGTGTCCCACAACAGAGGACGCAACAGAGGACGTCCACGTACAAGGTGGCGTACACAAGGCGAGGGGGACCTTGGCCAGCTTGGTGTGCGAAACTGGAGACAGCTGGCGAAAGATCGTGCTGGCTGAAGAGGCATGTTGAGTGAGGCCCAGGTCCACCTCGGACTGTAGCGCCCTAAGAAAAAGAAGATGAAGGAGGGGAGAACATTGATTTTTGAGTTGGGTTTGGTAGACTCCAGTCATGCAGACGAGGACCTAAGTGTACTTTCGGCATTTCACAAGCAAAGCAGGCGAGGAACTGGCAAACTCCAGTCGTCCAGCCGAGGACCTAAGTGTACCTTCGGCATTTCACAAGCAAAGCAGGCGAGGAACTGGCAAACTCCAGTCGTGCAGCCGAGGACCTAAGTGTACCTTCGGCACTTCACCAGCAAATCAGGCAACGAAATGTTTCCCTCCCATTAGCAAAGCGGCTCAATCTGCTTTCGTGTCTGACAATGACGCAATGAGGGCCATTAAGGCCTTAATAGCTCACATGTTTTGAAGCAACATGCCAGCGAAGCACCTTATTTGGGCTGACACCCTTCGACCACGTAATCAATGTTACAACTCGATAAAGATTAAGATCTTCACACAAAATCAACCGAAAACTCGTCGGAAAGTGTGCCTGTCGTCGCCTAAAACCACCAGCCCACGTTAGGTGTTGTATAACGAAAACCCGTTCGGTGTCATCTCCAAATCTTGCCCAAAAACTCATTTAGCCATCTTCTGGAGGCTCCCATTCCCGAAATTATATAAAAGAATGGAATCTGGTTCCACTAAAAATTCCAACTGCATGCCGCTGCGCGTATGGCCCGTGCGCGTGTCAAAATCACGCATTCAACTTCGGTAGATGTGCTTCCGACATCGACGTCACCCGACTCTTTTTCGGAGACAAGTCTAAAGTCAGCCTTAAGCCGGAAATCCGCCTCGAAATTGCCTTCTGTGTGTGCGAGTGTATTATGAAATTCATCACTTGACCCCACCAAGAGGCACACGCCGCCGCTGCCGTACCGCCGCCCGCAGTCGTATCGCCGCCGCTGTCGACCACCGCCGCTGCTTACCGCCGCCCGCAGCCGTACCGCCCGCCACCGACCGTCCTCCTCGCAGTCATTGTCGCCGCCCACGGTATTATCAGAATCGAGGCAGTGTGCATACAATTTGTGGGCCAATTCACAGGTGCTCCCTGTGGCAGTCATTCATCGGACGTTCATCGGGCTGAGGTCAACCCTGAGGGTCTATGCAGGCATTTGTTCGGACGTTCGTGATAAGTTTAACGACGACCAACCGTGCGGAGGTGGAATTAACTGGAACCTGGCCCGTTTGCGGGTCATTAACTGATTAGGGTGACGCTGGAATGGAAAGAAAACCCACGCTAAAAACGTCTTTTGTTCTTTTTCGGCACCAAACATGACATGTGACAGCAGGCATTCCACAAAAATTGGTTGTTTGTTCGCTTTTTGCCCAAAAATGGGGACAGTTTTTCGGTTCGTGCTGGGAAATTTCGGACAGTTTTGAGGGCGAGGCTGTGTTTGCATGCGATTTTGGAAATTCAAATCCCATGTTTGGACAGGTTGACAGACGAAGTGAATGCCCGTAAATGGTGCGCGAGATGAGATGTGGGATGTCGAAGGAATGCTGAAACATTGCTTGGGGTTTTATTAAATGATTGTGAGTTATTTGTCTGCCTCTTAAGGTCGGTCCTACTTAGGTTTTGGTAATCGAGTGGATGGTGGTCATCATTATTCTCGAGTTATACGTCAAGACGTCAATTTATTATGCGACATATTTTGACTGAATGTCTGAGTTAGTGTCAGTTAGACTCACAAAGTTCTCTGTTGATCCTAACCGCGGAATTAAACAGAAATATGTTGGCTAAGTACAACTTCGTTGAGTGGGTGCCGACTTTTGGAATTCGGCGCTATTTCATGGCACCCATTGAGTGCCCATTCAAGCATAAATCCCCTGAACCAACCCTAGGTTAGGTTAGGTTGAAGTGGCTGACTGTGGAAAACAGTCACACTTAGGCCAAATTAGGCCCATTGTGATACCACGCGGATCTTGTGTTCCTTTATCCGAAAAACCATTTAGCGCTTTCAACGAAGCTCTTTAATTGATTGATGCCGACGCGACGTTGTGCAATTCGCTCAAGTCGTTAAAGAAGTAGGCTCCAAGGTGTTTCATCCTGCGAGAGGAGAGAGCGCTACAAGTGCAGAGAAGATGCGTTATGCTTTCTTCTTCTTCTTCTTCGTCTCTGCAGCTTCTGCAGAAATCATTATGAGGGAGTCCCGTTCTTGAGGCGTGAGTGCCAATGGCACAGTGTCCTGTGATAACGCCAATGAGAATCCTTAGGGATGACCTGTTCATTCCAAGAAGATAGAGTGAACGCTTTAGATCAAGTTTAGGCCAGATTTGCTTTGTAATGAGGCACGTTGTGCCATCTGACCATCTTGAATGGTATGATTCTTTAAAAGAAGTTTGGCTGTAGCGAATGGCATAGGCGGAGGATCCCCACTAGGGAGGTTTGTGGAGATCGTACCGCTGCTGGCGAGATAATCAGCTTCACAATTCCCTGGAATGTCACTATGTCCCGGCACCCACATGAGGTGAATGTTAAAATGCTCAGCCATCTCGTTAAGAGATAGGCGGCAATTTAGGGAGGTCTTAGAGAGAAAAGTGACCGAGTTCAGGGATTTGATTGCTGCCTGGCTGTCTGAACAGATGGTGATGTCCTTCTTGGATATCACGTTGTTCTTGAGCCAAGACTGGGCTTCTTTTATTGCCATCGTCTCAGCCTGGAAAACGCTACAATATTCTGGAAGGTGAAGGGATATACTAAAATTGAGATCCTTGGAGTAGACACCTATTCCTACTCCCTCGTCCGTCTTGGATCCATCTGTGAAAATACGCAGAGGACCGTCCAGCGTCTGAGTATCAGACTTCCAGTCTGACCTGGGGGGTATGCTGGTAGAGAGGCTTTTCTCAAAGACAAGACGGTGTCGTGCGGTAGAAACTCGAGGTTATCTAGAATGGTGGAATGACCCGTATGGTGGTTATTCCACAGGTGAAGTGTTGTGTGAAGGCTGCTACTTGTCTGGCAAACAAGTCAAGTGGAGGGAGATACAGTAGAATATTTAATGCTTCGGATGGTGTCGTCCTTAGCACTCCACTGATGCATATACTTGCAGTTCTTTGCACGCGGTTAAGAAGGTTGCGGTTGACGGCTGTGCCAAGAGCTGTCCACCATACTGAGACTCCATAGAGTAGGATTGGTCTGACTACGGCTGTGTACAGCCAGTATGCTATTCTAGGCTGAAGGCCCCATTTACATCCGAGTGCTTTTTTGCAGCAATAGAGCGCAGTGGTAGCTTTCTTGATACGCTCCATGATGTTGGACTTCCAGCTTAGTTTACGATCTGTGATGAGACCCAGGAATTTGGTCTCATCTGTGAGCGTAAGTTTTACGCCACACAATGAGGGAGGGTCAAAGGGGGGAATTTTATATTTCCTCGTGAAGAGTATTTGAACCAACCCTATACCGACTTTCTTTCAGCCGCCCCTAAGCACAATCCAAAGCGATTACCTGAACACACCACAACCATGCAACCTTTATCCGGGACTAGTCTCGCAAACGTAACTGATTTGCAATTCCAAAGCCCAGCCTACTGGTTTTTATATTTCCAATTAAATGCTACGTGCCGTATCTATCGCTTTACGGGGCATTTAGCGTTAACGTTCTCCTGCGCATAAAAAAGCTTTTTATTTTCTCATCTAATTTCAAATGACGGCCTAATTACATGCGGAGCCGTGCAATTTGCGAGATAATTGATGGATTTCGTTGATTCAGCTGTAAACTCTGACGTGTCTTGTCATACGTGGTGTGCAAAGTGAATTACAGTAAATTCGGTCATGTTTTGCGTCAAAATGAAAGTCTTTTGGTTATTTGCGGTTATTTTGCTGAATGTGCTGCTGAATGGTGGACACGCAATGAACTGTTTGAGCTGTCAAGTTGGTTGCAACTCGGAAGTGGATTTGGACCACTGTTTGCAGTTTTTGTGCAAAATTTGGTGTAGAAATGTATTGCCGTATAAGAAATTTTAAATAAAGTTTGTGTCGAATGTCTGGTGGAGATTGTTTGAAATTAAATAGGCCAACACTTTTGTGACAGCTGTCAATGGAGAATGATAATATGTAAACACTGAGAGGAAAAAAATATAAAAGTTGATGAAAGTAACTATTCTTTGTTATAGAACTGGGAGCTGGGATACGGAAATAGTTAAATGGTGTAATAAGGAGAAGTGCAAAATATGCAATATCCTCAAAAATGGTGCGCACACAATCAACGACTTGCTCGGAATGTCATTACAGGCTGAGTTAAGTGCTAGTGTAGGGTTCCCTTTTCTCTTTTTCTTCTCTTTTTCAACTACTATTTGTCCTCCCATCCCTTGTTTATTTCGAATGTACTTCTTTTACGACACAGCTACTTGCTACCACTCGGAAAAAATGTACTAAAATTACACAATTGGGTCGTATTTTTGTGTTGAAAGTGGAGGAATTTTCGTCGATTTGATGACTATAAAGTTTTGTGAAAGGATTTTCTCCATAATTAGAACAAACTGAAGGATGTGCGATATCAGAATGGGAAGGAAATTAAACGTAGAAGCATAGTAAGGTGTGAAGTGGCCTGGTTGGGTATTTAGAAGCGAAGTTATGAATATCCACTTTTATCGCATGAAATTCACATCTTGGATGACATGATGTTTTCTGAAACCGATAGTAACGTGGATGCCATACGACTGGATGGCGCAGTTGGTTGCCTGCCCCAAGTTAGAGGGGTCCCAGGTTCGAATCCCAGTGAAATCGAATCTGGTCCAGTCACAATTTGCCGTTGGGATCAAATTAACGGCACTGGAGTAGGTTTGCTACCTGGCAGTACAATGGACCAGTTTTGAGTTTTGAGTTAGTGTTCCAGTAGTTTAAAAAATCCGAAAAAAAAACGTGGATGCCGCTGCTGATACGATCACGAACATCATTCTGCTGGGTATGAGATCCTTCATTCCTCCTCGAGCTGCAAAGAGACTACCAGGCTAAGGGTGTCAAATTTCCGGACTTACGAAAGCAACCCTACTGAGGAAAACCGGAAAAAGTTTAAACGGGCCAGAAACGACTGCAATGCATTAATTAGACGTGTGAAATTCTCCTACGACCAAAAGTTAAGGCAAAAAGTGCTAGAATGTCCCAAGGGTAGCAAAAGCTTTTCGTCATTCGTTAAAAACATAAAGAATTCAGTCTCGTCTTCAATTCTCACGCTCATTTGCAATGACATTCCAGCTGTCAGCTCTTTGGACATGGCCAATCTGCTTGCTGCGCATTTCGCGGGCAGCTCAACGCTGCCAGATTCGACGTTTTTTCCGCCTGTACTCGAGAGCGTCGATTGTACCATGGGACAAATACATTTCCGCACTCGTACGGTTGCAGGAGTACTAAAGGATCTCAACGTGCATAAATCCGCTGGCCCGGATAGTATCCCCCCTATATTTCTGAAGAGGTGTTCTTATGCGCTGGCAAAACCAGTAAGCTTTTTCATCTGTTCCATTTTTCTGGTCACTTTCCGAGTGGATGGAAAACAGCATTTTTCCAGCCCGTCCCTAAAAGAGCAAATCTTTGTCACCATCCCCCTTCCGATCCATAGCACTAACGTCCTTTCTTTCCAAGGTCATGGAAACGCTGATAAACCGTCAGCTTATGAAATATCTTGAATCGCGGAAGCTTCTTAATGACCGGCAGCACGGTTTCCGCAGCAAAAAGTCCGCTGGTGATTTGATGGCATATCTCACCGAAAAGTGGAACCAATCCTTGCACAATGCTGGAGAAAGCAAGATCGTTGCGCTTGATATTTCAAAGGAATTTTACAGAGTTTGGCATCAAGCTCTTTTGTGGGAAATGCGTGCTTATGGTATCGATGAGTCTCTTCTTCTGTGGATTAGAAATTTCCTTTTCGAACCGTTCAATTCAAGTCGTTTTGGATGGGTTCAGGTCTAATATTCACCAAATTAATGCTGGTGTTCTCCAAGGCTCTGTTTTGACTCCTATTCTCTTCCTCATTTTTATAAATGATCTCCTCTCTACTACTTCTAATCCAATCCACTCCTTCACTGATGACAGTACTCTCAGCTTTTCATATTCGCTCCAAGACTCACGTCCCTGTCCTTCGGGCGTAGAATTGGAACGGCAGCATATTTAATTGGGGTAAAAACAATAGAGTGGAATTTTATGCTTCCAAAACTCAATGCTGTCTACTGTCACTGAAGCGATCCCAAAATAGCCATTATCCCTGAATGGCACTTGCATCGAAGAAACCGAAAAACTTTCCATCCTCGGAATGTGTATCAACTCAACACTTACTTGGAATGATCACATATTCGAGGCTGTCAAAAATGCTACGAAATGTCTAGGTTTCCTAAAACGATGCAAGAAATACTTCACCACCTCTGATTTGGCTTCAATTTATAAGGCCTTCATTCGCCCCAAGCTTGAGTACAACGCTCATATCTGGTCTGGTGTTCCCAAGAACTCTCTGCACCTGCTAGATAGAATACAACAGCGAGCGATAAAACTCATAGGAGACAGCAATATCGCGAAGTCAATAGACTCGCCGCAATGTCTCATCCTTGTCATTGTTTTACCGCTATTTTTACAAAACGATGCTCAAGTGAGCTGGCCAATTGCATTCCTCCCCTCCATGAATTCACCCGCAATACTCGTCTCGCCAGGAATGCTCATCAGTTCAGTTCAACGAAAATTTCGATTTTGTCGTGTTCGTTGACTTTGATGTTCGCCGTGTAGGGGATAACGCAAACGAGCAAGTTCGGCGAGCATGTTTGTCGTTTAGGGCTATCTTAAGCCTGCTTTCTGACGTACAGTAAAGTTCAAAGACTCGTTCTTTAGCCGCACCACACGAATATGGAATCCTCTTCCCAGCCCAATATTTCCCACACATTACAATCCACAGGCATTTAAGATCAATGTGCACAGGTGCCTCCTCTCCCTTTCTTCCTCTCTACCTTCGGCCCGTCCTGTGTCTTGATTTCGGACACTTAAGAATACCCCTTTTGCGCGCGCAAATTATAAAAAAAACACTACGTTGTGGGTTAATAAATAAAACCCTCCATTTGAATAACGAGAAATTGAAATCTTGTCTTAAAACCCCTTCATGTATTCGTTACCCAAAATGATCCCGTTTAAAATTAGCAAAAACTGTTCCAATCACAAACCATTTAGTCACTGCATGAACCTTCGAACACACACACACAAGCATGTTGTCCTTCCTCTGCGTCCGTTGTGGCAGCCCGGTGTTATGGCAACTATTTCTGTTTCTGTCAAAATTGTTATGATTTTGAGAAAGGACACAAAGTGCACCATATAATCAGCAGACGTTTTCAAAGGATTTTGCAACATTTGTCAACCTCCAGTCATTTCATTTCCATCGATTAATGTCGATGGAGTTCCAATACTTCAAGGCCGTGTCGTTGTTTCGTCGGAAATCCTACGAAAAATGCGTGGAGGTTTGCAATGGAATCCTTCAAATGGGGCACGAAAACAATATGCCGGTGTTTAGCAACGAGGACGACGACAACAAGAGCATAGCCAGTCGAAGCAGCAGCAGCAGCTACAACGAGAGCAAGAAGTCCCCAATGCCGACGTGGATGATGGAGGGCATCTGGCAGTTGAAAATGCGTGCACTCACTCAGAGGATTTTCATCGACGACCTGGAGACAAACGACGACATTGGTGCGGGTGAGTGAACATCTAAACAAGACCTTAACACACTCTCATACCATGCGCCTCTCACAGAGAACGAGGAAGTGGAATTTGAACGCATTGCGACAGCCGCAAGGCCAGGGACGTCAATCAAGACTGCATTTGTTCCTCGACCCAGCAGCAGTTTGATGGCTGGCAGCAGCTTGCGTCCCTCGACTCAAATGGGCTCGCGACCAACTTCGGGAGTAGTGAGTCCTCTAACACCCAGTCTATTCTCCATTTTCATTCAACAATTTTAGGCACGTCCTGGCACCTCAACAGTCCGACCAGGTTCATCGCTGGGCGGACGTCCTTCGTCGCGATGTGGAACAGCTCGTCGAATACGGGCCACATCGGCCGCCATCTTCAGCCTGGGAGATGGAACTTCAGCTCTGTACCAAGCCTCGCGCATGAACCCCACAATCTACGCCGAGCGACTGAACATAATCAAGTCGCTCTTTCAGTTTCTTTTCTACCACGAGGGCGATGCCGGCAAAGCCTTGAGTCTCTGTGAGGCGGTGGCCGACACTCAGCGACAGAACGTCGACTGGTGGTGGGATCAGCAACGCGCACGTTGTCTCATCGTGCTTAACCATCCCCGGAAGGCTGAGTCGTACCTCCTTCGTTCGCTCAGCAATCTGGCTCATCCCGACACGCAGCTGCTGCTGTCGAAAATGTATCAGAAACTGGATCAGCCAGAGAGGGCTGTGCAGCTGATAAATACCGCTTTGGAGAAGAGTCCCTACGACATTGCCTTGCTGACGGAACAGGCACGAGTGCATGAGTTCATGGAGAGGGCTGAGGAGTCTTTACAAGTTTACCGCGTGATTGCCAACATGAACCCGATAAATGTTGAGGCATTGGCCAGCATTGCGGTCAATTACTTTTACGATAACAACCCAGAGATGGCGCTGATGTTTTATCGGTAAGTTTTTGTACGTCGCATTTTGAAGGGGTGAGGATCTCGTTTCATGTGCCTTTAAACACTCAAATATTCTAAAAGTTTTGCAACATTTTTCGACATTGTGGGCGCCGTGACGTAGTGGGTAGGTGCGTCGACTCCTATGCTCGATGTTGTCGGTTCGATTCCCGAAAAATCACCTAAACTTTTTTTCACGGCTCCATCTCTTTCGAGTCACTGACAATACTCAAAGAGAATCGTCTAGAAAAAGCTTCTCAATCTCGCCTTTCGGAGTCGGCATTAAACTGTAGATCCCCTCCACTTGTGAGAGAACAATAGCACGCACAACACGAGTGGTTACTGAGAAGCTAGGCCCAGGTCCACCTCGGACTGTAGCGCCGCCATTGTTATTGTTATTAAGTTTGGATTCTGTCATAAAAAGCAATTCTGCCAAACAAAGCTGACACATTTGAAAACAATTTGGCGTAAGTGATTCAAAAACTAAATCGCTTCAGTGGTCTTGCCGGTCTGTCTTTAATTCAATTAGGAATTTAATATTTATAACAACTTAATCAGTGGCTATCTCGCAGTAGCGTATTCAGTCACCAACATTTTCTAAGACCTTGTTGATGGTTTCGGGCTGTAGCTCACGGATTACTTGGGAACTTAAGAGCTTGATCGTTTCTGGATTGTTGGCATAACATCGATCCTTCACGGTTCCCCACAAAAAAAAAAGTCCAAAGGGATCAAATCGCAGCTCCGAGGCGGCCAATTGACAACGCCAAGACGGCTAATAACAACATTTGGGAATTTTGGGCGCAAAATATTGATTGTGGCATGGGCTGTATGGCATGGCGCGTCATCCTGCATGAACCAGAGTTCGTCCAAATCCATGTCTTCAATTTCAGTAAAAAAAAGTCGGCTAACATGGCTCTGCAACGCCCACCGTTGACCGAAACGTTGTTCTCAGCCTCATTTTCGAAGAAAAATGGTCCAATGATGTGGCCACCACTCCACAATCTGCACTGTCCACAAACTGTCACTCTCTCTGGATGCATTGGTTTCTAGACAATAACGTGCCGGTTTTCCGAGCCCCAGATGCGGCAATTTTATTTGTTAACTTAGCCCCCGCGTTGAAAATGCGCCTTGTCAGAAATGATGATTTTTCTCCCAAAACCGTTATCCAATTCAAGCTGCTCCAAGGCCCAAATAACGAAGCAGAAACTCGCGCGACTTCTATTGATGATTCAATTGGACCTTGTAAGCGAATAATCCGAGATCTTTGTGCAGAATTCTCCTCAGGCTAATGCATGAAATGTGAATGTTGAGCCGTTGAGATCGATGGCGAGTTGATGGTCGTGAATTGAGTCTCACAGCAGCCACATTCTCATCTGTGCGCACAGTACGACGACGGGGACTATGAGTGTTATCCACTAGCATACCGGTCTGACAAACTTTGTTCACAAACTTGCGTACAGCAGTCGCTTCATTTCGGCCAAAACTTCTTTTGAAAAAACACACTGTTTGGGTTACACAGCACTCAATTTGGAAATAAGTTTTCAATATTTCCCAACGTTGTTCAAGTCGTGGAATGGTGCAACGCAGAGGGTTTATCGATCAATCCCTGCAAGACCGTTCTAGTGCCCTTCTCAAGGAGGACTCGTATCAACCTTGAACCCATAATAATCGGCAACACCACACTAGTTTATTCCAGCGAGGTAAAATATCTCGGAGTAATCCTGGACAGACGACTTAACTGGAATTCACATATTAAGTCTGCCATAGAGCGAGCTACCAGAGCACTGTGGGCCAGTAGACGTCTTTACGGTAGGACTTGGGGTCTCTCTCCCAAAATTATTCATTGGTTGTACACAATGATGGCGAGACCCATTATCACATATGCGGCCATCGTATGGTGGCCAAAAACCCTTCAACAGTCATCGGCAAACAAACTGCAAAAACTGCAAAGGGTTGCCTGTCTTGGCATAACAGGTGCCATGCGCACCTGCCCCACGACACCTTTACCCATCTTCGTTAGGACGATAGCTGCCACTTATGCCATTAAACTGCAGCTAGAATATCAATTCAAACCAGGTGACCTAGTGGGTCACCTTAGGATACTCAACTCAATCCCTAATAGAGACATGTTTTGTACAATGCCGGACACTATGGTCAGGCAGAACTGTTTCGGCAGGTTATTTGAAGTTGAAATATTGGACCGGGTAGACTGGTCCAATGGTGTCCCAACACTAGACCCCAGAAGTCTAGTTTGGTACACAGATGGATCGAAAATGGATGGTGTCTGTGGACCCAACACTGGGATCTCTGTACCGATGGGGTCTAGTCCCACTGTGTTCCAAGCCGAAATCCATGCCATTGAGATCTGCGCGAGACATAATCTTGGTAAAGGTATCAAGGGCGCAATTATACAAATCTTTTCAGATAGCCAGGCAGCACTTAAGGCCTTATTATCCAGTCAAATAGACTCCAAAGCCGTCAAATGTTGCCACGATGCTCTGCAATCCCTAGCCAAACACAACAAAGTGAAACTTGCCTGGGTCCCTGGACACAAAGGGATTGCAGGTAACGAATCAGCAGATGAACTCGCTAGAGCGGGTTCAAGTACTGCGTTCATAGGCCCTGAACCATACTGCAGTGTCAATTGGGCGACGGCTGCAGCGCTGAATGGGAAAACAAACTTCGCCTAGATCATTGGACCAATGGGTCTGGTCTCAGGCAATCCAAAAGATTAATCAGACCCTATTCCTACAAGGAAATCCTTAGCTTAGATAAGGAGAGCATAAGAAAGCTAACGGGCTTTCTTACTGGCCACTGCGGCTTGTATTACCACCTTAACAAAATGAACTTGTGTCAGAACACGGAATGTAGGTTCTGTCTTGAAGAAGACGAAACATCCCAGCACATTTTATGTGAATGTCCGGCACTACATTTTTTAAGGAAACGTATTCTCCACAGGGAAATACTGACTTCAGTGGAATTGAAAAACTCCACTACAAAAGATATACTATCTTTCATAAGGAAAGTGGTAAATCTTTTGGATTAACTCCAGCCCGTCGATACAATAGATCTTTTTAGGTCGCAGTGTCGCAGCCTTTACGGCAGGGTTGTACAAGAGGAAAAAAAAAAAACACGTTTTTCAAGCGTAAAGCGACTCATTTCGTTTCGCAGAGGTATAATACTAACTTTCTGCCAACTTTTCGAGCGGGAAACAGCTATCAGTGTTAAAATAATCTGTGATTTAAAAAAAGCCACTAGATGGGCCGCCCTGTACATACGTACATACATACGTATATCTCTATCCAAATTTATCTATCTCCAATATCCCTAGGTCATATGTAAACGCAATCACTGCTCATGCTTACCGTGTTTATATTTTTGGTGGGCTACAAATGCCATCCACGCAAACAGGACCAAAGATTAAACACAGAACTTTTTTCCCGAAAAGACTTCTGCAAAGTTTCTTCATCTGCTCTTGTGATAGTCTATACTTCTGCGCCGTAAAGCAGGATCATCCCAGATCAAGGTTTTGTGTAAATTCAGTTTGGTCTTTCGAAACGGAAAATGTTGGATTGAAATCCATGTGAGAGAAACCACTGAGACTCGTTTTGAGTTGTTGATCTCAGCAGGGGGTTCGTATGAGAAAGTCTTTGAAAATCTTTGATATCTCGAATTTTGCACATAGTTCTTGCTTTTGAAATTCGCATGTCGATTTTTTAGCGACTTTGGGTAATATCTCCAAAACTATTTGGACTAAAATGAAACAATTTGAAAAGAAAGTATTCAGTGAAACCAATTTTTTGTGTTTTCTTCATTTTTAAGCTCTTCAGCTTAGAAATGGGAGGGGAGATGGTTTAAAACCGATCTTGGAGCTTAAAAAGTGCAAGCAAATCACCACTTCATTCCAAAAGACCTGTCTATTGATGTAGCACTCGCGTCACTATTTCAAAATCCATGACAATTTCATCTATACGGGAGCCGCCATCAAATGGCTCCTTCTTTCGAATTCCAAAATTTCATGTCGATATCTTTATAAATGAAGAAGACAAAAAAGTGTAACAGACAAACGGACGGACACACTGGAGATTCCGGAACCTTAAAAATACGCCAGGAACAAGGCGTTGCGAAGTGGGTAAATATGTCGACTTCTTTGCTCAAGGGTTCGATCCTGGACACTCGTTCCTCTCCTGGGCCTCAACCACCAAGCCCATCTAGCTGGCACGATCTTTAGCGAGCTGCCTCACGCCACGTTGGTTGAGCTCCGTCTCCACTTTTGTGCGCGATAGGTTTCGCGTGTGTCCTCGATTGCGTTGCCTCAAGAGCACAGAATCAAAGACTCTTCGGGCTAGAGAAGTATTGTCACTGCGCTCTACATGGACTGGCCATCTTAGCCGTTGGATCGTTAGACGCCTGGCTAGACCGCTGTCGCTGTACAGCCCATACAGTGCGTGTTTGAATCTTCTTCTACAAATCCCATCAACGCAAACGGGACCAAAGTTTGAACACAGAACTTTTCTCCCGAAAAGGCTTCTGCAAAGCTTCTTCATCTGCTCTTGTGATAGTCTATACTTCTGCGCCGTAAAGCAGGATCATCCCAGATCAAGGTTTTGTGTAAATTCAGTTTGGTCTTTCGAAACCGAAAATGTTTTAAAAACCGTCAGATTTAGATACAATGCAAAAAAACGAATGTTCAGCTGTACATAATGTTTAAACAGGCATAGCCTTTTCCAATCACATCATCTCTTTAAACCTTAAACTTGTAGATAACAAACCTAAATCCTAGGATGCATTCGTTGAATTTGCGATTTATTTTCAGACGAATTCTGTCAATGGGTGCCCACAACGCCGAGCTGTACTGCAACATCGGACTCTGCTGCTTGTACGGTGGACAAATCGACTTGGTCTTGCCGTGCTTTCAACGAGCACTGATGCTGGCCACAACTCCAGAGCAACGATCAGACATCTGGTACAACTTGAGCTTCGTGGCAATAGTAAGTAAACGATTTAACTAAGTACGTAATGCGTAGAATGTGCGAATGACGTAATTTATTGCTTATCTTTGGTAGAAGAAGTGGAAATGAGTGTGTTTAAGGTGCCCTTACACTTCGTTTTTACATAATTTTATGCGTGTCAGAAAATCTGCGACGCAATGACACTTCTCTTGTAATGGTTGACACTTTTTTGTAAACAAGAAAAATGATTGAAACTCTCTTGTAGGTTCGATCAAGTTCAATCTATTTCTATACGGTCTGTCATTGAAGCTTCTTGTCTGAAACGAATAATCGCCAAGTAATCGCGAGGATTTGGACTCCATCAACCCAATCGAAAGCTAAAACATGGACAAACGATAGCTTAAGCCCCGAGAATCTCTGTGTAGAGCTTCCGAGAAACTATTAAAGTAAATATGAATGGATTTGAATTCAACGCACAAAGGTAATGAAGTTGAGACTGGTTGTAGCTGATTTTGGTTGTTGCGAAGACTTGTTAAAACTGCGACTGGTAATAAAAATAATAATAATGGTGGCGCTACAGTCCGAGGTGGACCTGGGCCAAGCTTCTCAGCAACCACTCGTGTTGTGCGTGCAATTGTTCTCTTACGAGTTCCACTGCGACTGGTACCGTAGTAATATCTAGACACGTCACAATCAAAGATACAGACAAACTTGGAGACTGCCTTCTTAGTGTCTGCATCTTCAGCTGTGTTTCATTGAAAGTTTATGTTTTTGTGTAAAGTTGCCACAAGTTGTCACAAGAGGTCGCCTCAAAGTCAGTGGTTGTGGACACATTCAACCCGCTAATTAAGCATGCGGCACTGGAAACAGTTTTCGAGATGAAATATCATCTGGATAGTCTTCTTGTTGTTGACGACTAGATGGCGCAGTTGGTTAAGTGCATGCCCTAATTTAGAGGAGCCCCAGGTTCGAATCCCAGTGAAAACAAAGTTAATACGCTTTTATTCGGTTTTTCAAATCTGGCCCAGTCACCATTTGCCGTTTGGATCAAATTAACGGCACTATCACTGGAGCGGTCGGTCGGTGGGTATCAAAATGGACCAACATGCAACAGCAGCCCCCTAACCTAACCTAATCTTGTTGTCACTCACGAATGACATCTGAAATGTGCTTCGGTCCCGTCCCTTTAGGTTTCAAAAATCATTCTTAAGCTCCATTCACATCAACCACTTAAAAGTTGTTTGGCATTTTCTGAATTCGATCATCGTCCATTTTTTCCACTTGCGGTCGTTTGTCATCGCCGGACATAGAAGCTGCGCTAAACACTTACATCATCATTCTGCCAAACATATAATCTTCAGCCTTAAGAGACCTTGCATCGGTCTAATTATGGGGACAGTCTACTTCATCAGCTTTGGACCGATGTGATCACAATGTCAATTGCATGTGTTTAACCAGATTGACAGTTGTGACAGCACGCAAACGTCAGATGCAGGCGGAAGTGGAATATTCTGAAATATCTGGCGTGCTCTCAACGATGCATACACGGTGGTTAAGTTCAAGGCAAATTACCTAACTCAGGTTGACATTTCAGAAGATTATGTCATAATGAATTCAGCTCATGACAGATCGTTCTCTCGAAAGAACAAGAGATTTTCTACTGAAAACAGCTGATCTCAACGTCCTCAATCCGTTATGAGTCAAAAATGTTTAAGAGAAGGTGCGAAATCCAATCCATCAATTGACGCCAATCAGCAAAATGCCAAGCACTAGATGACATGCACAAACTCTCAGGCTGAATCACCCGCATCCACACACTGACCAAAAATAAGCTTCCAAAAATTTGGTCACTCAGTCAGTGGAACCACAAAGGTTTCCACTTAAAAATTCCGAAAAATTATATCATAACCGCTTTGCTCACGGCTTTCACTGAATTCTGTCGTCAGGGAATTTCTCGATAATAATCGTTCGATAATTTTGTGGAAAAGTAAAGAATCTCCGAAATGTCGCAGCCAAAACCCCAACTGAGCCCCTATCAGAACAACAAGCAGGCATTCGATATGGTCAGCAAATAAAGTGCGATAAGATAGGGCAAAGCTCTTGTCCAGTTCACAAGTGTTTATCCAGGCGCAATTAATTATACACAAGCCCCAATTAAATCCATGCTTCACGAATTCCACAGCAACCTTCCGATGTTACGAGACACGGGGTGAATCACCCCACAGGAATTCCACAGTGCCTCACTCTCTTGCTCTCTCTCTCTGTGTGTGCTTTTTTGTTCTCCCACTGCCGCTGATGGCTGATAATTGTCTTAGTCATTGTCAGAGTTTTGTTTTTGTTTCCCCCGAAATGTCAACCGGATTACTGTTATTCTGTTCTAAAGGCAAACGAGAGTGCGGCGAGACGCCGAGATAAGGAACCAAACCGCATGACATTTGAATGGCTCGCGCTAAAGCTGACCCAATGTGCCATGTGTCATTCACGCGTGTCACACAGTTGTCAGTGGCGTCAGTGTCGATTATGTTGCGATTGTCAATCGGGGATTTATTCATCTTTTCATGTTTCTCTTTTTATCCTTTAGACAACCGGTGACTTCAACTTGGCACGTCGCTGTCTGAGGCTTTGCTTGACGTCTGATTCGACAAATGGAGCGGCACTCAATAACTTGGCAGTGCTGTCGGCGCATAGTGGAGACCTGTCAAAGGCCAGGTCGTACCTGTCGGCTGCTAAGGAGGTGCTTGCTGATTCAAACGAAGTGGAGAGTAACTTAAAGTTCATGGAGACGCATTACAAGCTCTGAATAGGGCGACTGGATTTTAGTGAAGTTTATGTTATTTATTGTAGTTGAATTGATTAAATAAATTTTGCAGGATTTTGGTTTCCTTAAGAGTCACTGGACTTGTGGTTTTTTGAAATGGATCTAGAAAATAGAAAGAAGGGCAGATGCGAACACGAATGCGACCATCAGCCATAAATCATTTGAATGACCGAAAAGAATCTCAATAAATGAAACCCCAGAGAAGTTCTGAATGAGTACAAATCTTAAACCGAGGTTGGCTTGACGACGAGTCAGTCGGACTATTTCAAATTTACAAGTACCAAAGAAGTGTCTGTTGTGCATTCATCAGGCCTACCTCTGCTATCCGGCACATCATTGCAGGAAAGCTAAACAACAACAACAGCAGTTTGATGATGCATTCTTTTATTTCCAAGAAACTGAACACAACAATGTTGATTCGACCCTTTGTCTAATCCATCACTCAACTCTTTTCCAACCATTCGTAGACCTTGTCCAATCCATCCTTAGACACAGAGCTCACTTCAACGATTTTCAAACTCTGAGTGATTTCCTTTTGCAATTTTGACATTTGCAGCATCAACAAGGCCTCGTTACGCATCTGACGATAGGCGTAGTCCATCTTTGTCAACACCAGCAGAAACTTCGTGTCCTTCAACTTTGGTTCGGCGAGAATCGAATACAAAAGGACACCTAAATGGAGAAATGTCAAAAATGTTAAATCTCTCCACTAAACTGTCACATTACCTGCAGCGGATATTTGACATAAATTTGACGTATCGACGACGTAAATGATTTTCTTGACGTCCTTGAAGAATTTATGCCAAATTGGTGCCATGCCACCGCCAACTTCAACCACGTCAATGGAGGTTTTGATGTCCTTCTTCTTCCTTGAGGTTATCACTGTTTCACTGTTTGCTGGCTTTGGAGGGAACTTGATTGTGTAGATGCTTGTGCCCACTGTTGGCATGGAATAGGTGGTGAAGTCAACGCTGTTTGGGTCCTGTAAGGCCTTCAAAAGATGAGTTTTTCCAGCACGTTTTGGTCCTAAGCAAAGACAAGACATTTTTTATTTTGGATTCTGAGTTTGCTTTGGAGTGGGTGGAGGTAAATAAACTTTGATTGTCATGGGAAACGAGGTGAGGGTGAGTTGGATAAGATGTGGGGACGCCAACGTGACACATTTTGAAAGTTGACAACGAATTTGACGTCGGAGTAATAAAAGTGATGTACTCCATGCGTGGCTTTCTCGAAAAAGTCAGGCAAATGTAAGGGATCTGACGATTACAGAGGATTTGGCAGCATTGATGAGGTGAACGATGACAGAGTTGCATTGTTTTTGACACAGACTCCGCTTATCGAGGGGACAACGAATGTGGTTGCATTTTTTACGAGAGAAAAGCCTTTGAAACCGTTGTAATTATCAAGGAGACAAATGATTTGGCAGCATTGATGAGGTGAACGATGACAAAATTGCATTGTTTTTGACACAGACTCCTCTTAGCGGGTGGACAACGAATGTGGTTGCATTTTTTACGACAGAAAAACGTTTTAAACCGAAGTAATGATCAAGAAGACAGCAGAATGTAGTCCTCTTACAACACTTTTTACTCCATTCAGCGAATATTGCTTAAAAGACTAAAAAGTATTCATAAATTATTCCGAAAGTCACTGTCATACTTTTACCAGTGAGTCTTCTCATCACTCTTTCGAAATACATTAAAAAGAGCGAAATCTTGTTTAAAAATAAATTCAAATTTTGAATTTTTAAACAAAATTTCCGTCGTATAAGAGTGAGGAATTCTCCTCTGAATTAGCAACTGAATGAACCACCTGAACTTTACTTTCACACCCACCATTGTGACCCAACCACAGACGACTTGTTGCTTGTCAATTTTGACATTTCTCTTTGCCACTGTCAATTCGGTGTTGAATGTTTGCTCATCTGTTTTTCTTAACCTCACTCAAACTAAAAGTGCAACAATTGTGTTATTTACAGTTTACTGAATAAAACCGAGTGCTAAAAAGCCCTTCCCACAGAAGACACAATGAATCTTCTTCCAAAATCCCATCATGAATTCAATCAGACTGAATATTGGAACACGTTCTTCAAGAAGCGTGGCACCAAAGCCTTCGAATGGTCAGTTGTGTACATCTTTTCCAAGCCAGATCCTAAACCCACTCTCTCTCCTTAGGTATGGGGAGTACCTACATCTCATCGTGCAAATACACAAGTATGTGAAGAATCAGGACAAAATCCTGATGGTTGGTTGCGGTAACTCCCGGCTCAGCATGGACATGTACGATTCAGGATTCAAGTGAGTGCACAGATTAATCCCGGTTGGATGTGCTTTCTAATTGCTGTGGTCGTTGCAGAGACATAACAAACATTGATATCTCCCCAGTGGCGATAAAGAAGATGATTGAGCTTAACGAGAAGCAGCGCGGCGACATGAAATTCATTCAGATGGACGCAACAGAGATGAAGTTCGAGGATGAGGCATTTTCGGTGACGTTTGACAAGGGAACTCTGGATGCTCTCATGACAGACAACTCAGAAGAAGTCCAAACAACAGTCCTCAAATATTTCAATGAAATTGTCCGAACTTTAAGGTGACAGACAACAGTTTGTAGGCTTCTTGCTCTGAACCGGTTGTTTTTGTTTCAGGAATGGTGGTCGATATATCTGCATTTCATTGCTCCAAGAGCACATTCTTAAATTTTTGCTTGACTACTTCCCGAAGAACGCGTGCATGCTGCGAGTTGTTCGTTGTTTCGAGACTGATCAGTGCACGGAAGAGGCAGACTCAGATGCTCTGTCGATGCCGGTGTTTGCTGTTATCGCCACAAAATTCAAAGCCCTGCCACAACCGGTAAGGATTTCTCATCTCTTCACCTGGTTGGAAGTTCTACTTTTCTTTCTTTTTCTTTCTGTAGATTCTGGAGATTTGTATGGCCGGCGCCACAATGCAGAGGGTTTCAAATGCCGAGGATGTGATTGAAGCGGTGGCCGCCACACAGAAGGCAGCAATGGTGTTCAATGGATTGTCGAGGAACACAATTGCCGGTAAAAAGAAGTGAGGTTAGATTTAAGTTCTTTTTGACTGGTTTGATCTGATTTAAGACATGAACGAGGTTACAATGGATTTGCTGAAGCCTGGGGAGACTACGCCGCGCTACACAATTCACATTGTTGACCAGCCACCGTCTAAAACCAGCGGGAAGTATGCAGCGTTTATTGTTCCTCAAGGGAGGTAAGTGCTGGAGTACTTTTAGGCGTAAATAGAAATCTGAGGAAAAATTGAGCTCGTTATTGTTGGACCATAACAGGCCACTTTTGTTGGGGTTTTTGAATCTTCACAGTGTGGACGTGGTTGTGTGATGTACGTCAAACTAAACAAACATGAAGACAAGTTGAAAGGGATTGGTAATTGAGGCCATTTGTTGCAAAATGGTTGGCTGGGCCACGGTGACGGTGAGTAGGACCGCGGCACGCTTGCGGTTGCATGGCTTAGCTCGTCGGACGGGCGGTTCTTGTCCTCTCACTCGTACACCACCAGTTTGCAAACAAAAAATCTCGTGCCTATAGCTAGCTAAAAGAGAATAGAAAGAGGTGAAAAGATTGAGAGAGAAGAGAGCCTTATACCCTAACAGACAACGGACGGACAACTAAAAGATAGGAAAGAGAAGAGAAAGAAGAGACAGGAAAGAGGGTCTACAGTGGACTGTAGCGCCACATGACATGAAGACAAGTTAGAGATGCTTGGTGGTTGAGGCCCAGGTCTACAGTGGACTGGAGCGCCACGAGATATGAAGACAAGTTGCAGACGCTCAGGTCCACGTGGGACTGTAGCGCTTCAAGACATAAGGACAACCTGGAAAGGCTTGTTTGGGGACCAGCTCCACAGCAGATTAGTGCTACAAGACTTGAAGAGGATCTGAAAATGCTTCTTGTTTGCGGCCCAGCTTCCTGCCGGACTGTAGCGCCACAACAAGAAGAAAGACATGAATCCTGAGTGAAAAAGAATTGTTGTCCCCCGTTTCTAAGGTGCTATCAAATTAGTCACCTCGCGTAGTTTGGCAAGAATTTGTCGCCCAATCTCTTGTCAGCATATTTTATGCTTCAAACAAGATCGCACCCACATTTCCAGTCTTTTCTTCCTGAGAGGCCCAGTTCCACGACGGACTGAAGCGCCACAAGAAGACACAGACATGATCCTTGATTGGAAAGGAATTGTGTCCAAGACACTCATCCGTTTTTTAGGAGCTGTCAAGTTATTTATCCCGCAGTTTCACAAGAAATTGTCAGCCAATGTCTTGTCGGCATATTTTGTGCTTCAAACGAGATGGCACCCATATTTTCAGTCTATTCTACGGTTACTACAGCTCTAAATAGGGGGACTGGTAAGATAAATGTTTTGTAGGGCATACCCTGTGTTAGTTCCAGTCCAGAACCTAGTTATTTTGACAACAGCTGCTTTTATTGCTCACTGAACTGTCACCAAGGCGTCGGTAATACAGTTTTTCAACAAGGATTTGTGGGGTTCGGTCTAAATCGATCTGCCGAGCTGAAAGTCGAACAGGTCCACCACTATTTATGTAACAAAAAGGCGCTTTAGACTTTTAAAGCAGCCCTAAAGAACGAGCATGCTCGCCGAACTTGCTCGTTTGCGTTATCCCCCCTACACGGCGAACACATTTGGCGAACATTAATTTCGTATTGTTTCTTCAAACCGTCAACATGTGTGATAAGGAATGAATTCCTCCATAAAATCGTGGCTGACTGTTGACATTGTGCTTAATCCGCGATCTGCACACGGCGACGTTCACAGCAAAAATGAGGTTTGCTCTTGAACATGGCCCTACACGGTGAACATTAAAGTCGACGAACACGACAAAGTCGAAATTTTTCGCCAACAGCGGGCGGCTCGCGAACCAGCCCATGAAAATACAATGAAAATGCGGCGAGCTCGAGCATGTTCGTCGTTTAGGGCTACCTTTACGTAGAAAAAATGTCGTTTCACGTGTGATTTTTGAGGTTAAGTCTATAGCCGTCCTAACATTCGTTTCGGAATTCAACAAGTCTTTGCTGTGTAAGCGATTCTTAGCCTTTTCCTTGCCCTTGTTCATATTAAAGAAACATAGGACAATATGACGGCATCCAACATCGTCACGTGTATTGAGGTTATGTCCATAAACATGTTTGCTTTATTCTTAGAAACAATTGTTTGCTCTGTAACCGATTCAGATCCTTCTCCTTGTTCACATGAAAGAAACCAAATGACTGCCTTCAGAGCTTTCCTTTTCTTTTCCAAATCCCTGATCTGACAGCTGCAAGCCCTTTCCTTACATTTTCAGAGAAATCGAATGGTTATTCTCCACACCACAAGGCCGAAAGAAACTGATCGAAAATGCACAATACAATCGTCTAGCCATCGTCACAATGCACCGTGATCAAGTTTACGATTCCTGGGAATCGGTTGAAGCCGAACTGAACGAGAGTGTGAAGAATTTGGCTCCAAAGGGTCTTGTCAATAAGGTAACACAAAAGCCCCTCCCCACATATCCTCTCTTATATTGAGTCCCCTTTAGATTCCATACCTATCGCTTGGCAAGGATGTTGGTAAACGTGAAACTCTGGTAAGTGGATTCTCACAGATCTCTGGAGACTTCCGCATCGAAGAAGTCGAAGGTCAAGGCGGCAAGGTATTCAGGAGATTAATATTCCTGTCCAATCAGAATGTGGTCCAGTCTGAGGCTTTGGTCAAAACAAGTGAGTGACTCTCTGGTCAAGTGACTTCAGCCTCCTCTCACATTCCCCTTTCAGTTAAATCGAAAAACAAAAAGGCTCGCAGGAAAATCGACGTGGGATACATGGCGTGTCAGCATCACTTGTACATGACGGTGGGTGTGCAGATGGCTACTGCGGGCAAAGGCAGCGATGATGTCATAAGAAATGTACTGGTCGTCGGACTTGGCGGAGGTGGACTGTGCACCTTCATTCGCGTGGCCTTCTCGTAAATGAAATCCTCACATCAGCTTAAGACGGCCACTCACGTGTTCCCCTTTTTGATTTTCAGAAATGTTCGAGTCACCGCGGTGGAGATTGATCCAATCATGTTGGAAGTCGCAGAGCAGTACTTTGACCTGAAGCAAGACAAACGACTGCATGTCGTCATCGACGATGGTCTTGCTTTCATCAGCAAATGCAGAGAGGAAGGTAAGTCTCATCTGTCTCCCTGTCCCTTCTCATACCCACGCACCCTTTACAGAAATCAAATTTGATGCCGTCCTTTTCGACGTCGACAGCAAAGACTTAACCCTTGGCATGAGTTGCCCACCAAAGAGCTTCCTCGAACCACCAGTCCTCGATAATCTCAAGCACGTCATCGGCCCCAAGGGAATGTTCATTCTCAATCTAGTCTGCCGCGATGATCAACTCCGCGATCAAGCAGTCGCTGATCTGAAGAAGAATTTCACCTCTTGTTGCTGCTTCAAATTGGACGAGGACATCAATGAGGTCATCTACTGCACGAACGATGAAAAATTCAAGGACATAACAGACTGGAAGAAGATCCTTGGCAGTTCAGGCAGGGCGCTCAACTCGATAGCAAAACAGTCCGCCTTCTGCTCGGAAGACATGATCGACGTCACGGAGTTCCTCAACGAGCTGAAGCTATAGGCTAGATAGCGAGTGCCAAATTAGTGCCCAGTACCTACAGACTTGTCTAAGCGTGATCAATAAAAATGTCGTAGTTGTTATTTAATTTTTAAAAAAATTGTGTTAAGGAGTTTTTTTTTTGATTTGGTGGTCGAAGGATCTACGGTCTGGCGGGAAAGGTATGCTGTCCTCCAGAAAGCAAGCATAACATCGATGATTTTGCTCGAACGTCACAATTGGCTGCTATGCCTTCAAGATGGAGGGCCTTGTTGATTGAGATCGGGGTCCAAAACGGACTGCAGCGCAATAAAAAGAGGAAGATCTATGTGAAGTGTGAGATGAATTCCAAGTTTGTGCGTTTTTCTCTGTGAATTCCACCCGTGGGCAGCCGGCCCACGGAATATGGTAGGTAAGTAGGTATGTGGGTAGACGGGCTTAAGCCACGCCTCACTTAGGTCCTTAGGGACCCATTGTGATGCCCAATTGGAGGATAGTGTCCCCTTTTTTACCCTTGTCGCACTCATGGTCCTTCGTTGCGCCGGAGCCATCCCGATTTCCTTATAAACCTGCAAAGAGATCTAAGCGGTATACTTGAGATTTCATGTAAGTCTTGGAAGAAGAATTCTCCCAGTGTTCTATAACGCAACTGACAAAGACTAGGGCAGTGACAGATGTAGTGAGGAGTATCCTCACGTTCCTCCTCGTCACCACAACCTCTACAAATGTTGTCGTTGGAGAGTCCCATTTTCATGGCATGGTTTCTAAGATGATTATGGTCAGTGAGAGCTCCAACCACCATCGTTAGCAACTCTTTGTCGCACTGAAGGATCTTGTCGGTTTTTGCTCGGTCGTATCTGGGCCATAATGCATTAGTAGTCACACATGTAGACAGACCGCGCCATCTACTGTTTGCCATTTCAATGATATTTGTATCCACCTTATTCCTCAGCCCTGAGAGTGGTGGTTTAAAACCCTGAATTGCTTGTGACGCGTCGGCCACTGACCTTGTTCTGGCAAGTTCATCAGCTATCTCATTGCCGGCTATGTCCCTATGTCCTGGGACCCAGTACAGATTGATCGAGTGCTGTGAGCCAAGAGCGTTTAGATCTTCGCGACAGCTTGCGACTAGCTTGGACTTGATTTCTATTGCGGATATAGCTTTCATGGCCGCCTGACTGTCAATGAAAATGGTAATATCAGCTGGTGATATCGCCATCATTAATATCTTTTTGGCCTCTTCTTTGACCGCCAGGACCTCCGCTTGAAACACACTGCCATAATCAGGGAGTCTGATTGAGTAGTGCAAGTTTAGCTCGTTGGAGAAAATGCTCGCGTCTGTGCCTGCTTCCATCTTTGACCCGTCGGTATATACCTTTATTGTCGAGTTGTTGATGGGTTCATTGGACGCCCACTCCTCTCTGGTGGGGTATTGGCATTTGAAGGGTCTATCGAAGTCGAGGTATGGGAGCCTATAGTCGCTCTCGACTTCTGATTCTGCATGTCCAGTGGTACCTGAGCGCCAGTTGCAAGACTGACTGATTCTCAAAGCACTTTTAGCGGCGATTGCCTGCATATGAACGTCAAGCGGTAGCATGTGTAGGATCGTTTCCAGTCCAGCTGTTGGGGTAGAGCTGATTGCTCCAGTAACTCCCATACACGCAAGTCTCTGTATTTTCGTCAATGCCTTAAGCTTAATGGCTTTCAATGCTCCCTGCCACCAGACTATGGGTCTGACAATGGCGGTATACATCCATAGGATGGTCTTGGGGCTTGGTCCCCATTTTTTACCGACAATTTTCGCGCAGATATAAAAAGCGCATGTTGCCTTTTTGACCCTTTCAGAGACATTAAGTTTCCAATTTAGTTTCCTGTCAAGAATGATACCTAGCTATCTAGCACTGTCGGATAGCGTCAGTGTGGATCTCTCGATAGATGGTAGCCTAAATTGCGGTATGACTCTTTTGTTGGAGAAGAGAACCAATTCAGTCTTACCTGGGTTAACACCCAGTCCGCAGTTTTTAGCCCATCTAGCTAGTGTGCTGCATCTATATATCCTACTCAGGACAGGGATTATCATATCCTTAGTCTTTTGCAGCATAATTGGATATATGCCGTCTAAGCCAGGAGACTTATATGGGGCAAAAGAGTCAATGGCCCATCCAATTCTGTCTTCGTCAACAACGGTATCCGGAACGTAGAGTTCATTCACCGCGTCGTCGGCTGGCGCCGAGATGTCGCTGCCAAAGGTGCAACCCGGGAAGTGAGTGGACACCAGAAGATTGAGTGTTTCCTCTGCAGACTGTGTCCAAACACCGCCGTTATCCTTGAGATACCCTGGGACAGCAGGTTCTTTGGAGAGAATTTTCCTTAGCCTAGCTGTTTCAGTGGTACTCATTATTTCACTGCAGTAGGTACGCCATGTGCATCGCTTAGCAATGGCTACTGCTTTTTTGAAGTCCCTTTGACTAGCCTTGAAAGCTTCCCAGTCTTCGGGCGACCTTGACGCCTTGGCTACATTAAAAGGGTTCTGGTTCTTTTACTGATAACCCCAAGGTCTTTATTCCACCATGGGGGGGATTTTTTATTCCTGAAGGTCCGAAGAGGACATGCTTTTATGAAAGCTTTCTCATAGATGTTCTTAATATCTAAAGCAGTCTGCTCAATGTCGCTTATGGAGACCATTGGTCTGACCATTAGATGCCTTGAGCAACTGCTGATTTCTCTGTAGAAGCGACCCCAATTTGTATTTTTGGGGTTCCTGAACCTGTCCTCCTTTACCATCCTACTGTTGACCGTGAAGGTTATTAGCTTGTGGTCCGAGAAGGACGGCGAATTTAACACTCTCCAATTGCTGACCTCCATGGTGGCGGAGTCATTATAGAGAGTTATGTCTAGAACTTCTTCCCTATTTCTGGTGACGAATGTAGGTTCATCACCCAAATTAGCTATTCTTAGATTATTTAATAATATAAAATTAAAAAGTTCTTCACCTCTTATGTTGGAGTCCGAGCTTCCCCATAGTGTGTGGTGGGAGTTGGCGTCGCACCCCATGACGAGGTCCCAGTTGTTCTTACTTGCCGCGTCCACCAGGATCTTCGTACTTTCCTCTGGTGGGCCGAGCACCGCGTCGTAAGGCATGTAGACTGACGCGAGTAGAAGCGGAGGTCTATCTTGCCTTTCGACCTTCACAACCGTCTGATCGCAATCACTATATTTAGATAGGAGGAAGATATTAGAATTTTTCCTAGCTACTATACAGGATCTATATTTACTTACACCAGAAGTTGCGTGATATGTCACCAACTCCTTATTGTTCAGCCCCAGTATCCTGCCTCGGCAGAGCCAAGGTTCTTGCACCAGGGCGATGTCTACACTCCCTGTTGTAAGGAGGTATACCAGATTTGCGCTGGCCGCTTTACTGTGGTGAAGGTTTATTTGCACCACTTTCATTACGACCAGCGGAATCTGTAGTCCTTTTTCTGCCATTGGCCGCCAGGAGTCTGAGCTTGCAGCGGGTTGTACCCACACGAACTTTGAACTCCTGTTTGCGCAGCAGTGGCAGCGACCTATGGCTTAAGAGAACATCGACCTCCATACCATTGTCAGAATGTTCCCCTACCTTCACCACCTTCCACTCCCGACTGTTCAGCTCCGGATTGAGGTGTTGAAGGTATCGCTCTATCCTTTCCTTCGGGAGGTATGGTCCCTGGATGAGGATGCGGCCTTTAGGCCTGGTAAGCTCTAGAATTTCCCTCTTATCTACAACTTGTAGGTCGGCATTATCCCATGGGGCTACCGTCTTGGCTACGAAGTTCTTCAGCCATTCGAGGGTGCTCAAATTATCGCATTCCATGACCTTGAAGCCCTTGACAGTAGTCAGCTGTCCGAAAAGAGGGATCACTTCGTCCTTCTTCAGGATAGCGTCATTCACACCATCAAGAATGCGCAATTCGATCAGTCTCCATTGATGTTCAGAGAGCCTGCGTTCTGGGTTACCAAGGTCAACAATTGCGACCCGCAGACTCTCCTTCACCTTGTCAGAGAATTTGGCCTTTTTTGACACAGCTAAGTTAGGGGAGAGCGAAGCATCAAGACGACCCCTCTTGGAAGTTCCTTTATCCTCAGCAATTCGGGATATGTCCTGTTTCGCTTTGGATAGAAGACGCTTAGCCGCGGTACCAGCTGAGGATAGAGGTTGTCCTCTCCTCCTCGCTGATATCGCATCACCGCTCCTTCCTTTCGGGGTCACTACCCTACGGAATATAGGCGCTCGATTTTTAGAGACGGATCAGATATGGGTTCGGGAGTGAGACTGGGAGTGTACTCAAGTAACTACGTCTGCCTGTGCATTGCAGCGTTTTTCAAGCTGAATTACGATAAAGGCGGCGCTGTCATGATTGAACACAAATATGGTATCTTACGGGGATGCCATAAATTGTACTGACAGCCGATCTACAATCAGTCGCTTTTTGCTCAAAGACCATTCGAAGCTGCCCGTCTGTCTCTCAGCAAGATGTCCGAACACATTATCATTCACCTCATCTGGGTGCCACGGTATAGTGACATTCTGGAAAATCGCGAAGTCGTCGAACTCACAACAAGTGCAACAGACTCTTCACAGTATCTCAGGGTAGATATACCTTATATTTCAATAGCTACTGTAAAGTTATTAATAAGCTTCAAGTTCCACGATAGGCGGTCAGAAGGTACAACATGCCTCACTGCAAGATAAATCTGGCTTTCTCCGAATCAGAAGCATGCTCTCTTTTCGATCGGAATGAGATCAAGATCAACAACATGGGACCGGATACTGCTCCATTGGAAGACACGCCATCAGATTGTGCCTACTAATTCCTGCCGCAACCATGAAGAGAAGAGGAAGAAACAATCTTCTACTCTGCTCATGCAGTGCTCTCACACTCTTCAGTAAACCTTATCTGTGAGCATATTCCTTCGACAATCTGAGTGAGCAAAGCAACATTAGCATCAACCAACTCCACCGGTTTCCGTGTGGTTTAATCAGAATTAGGGAAAAGTTTTATCCGCGTCTAAATGTGCCTATGTTCATTCATAGGCTGGTTCCAAAACCAAACTTAACCTTTCCCCTGTGATCAATGTGAAGGTTTTTCGAGGTAGAAATATTAATGCGATCCCTGCCACCGATATATAGACTCCTTATCTGAAAAAAATTATACAATTTGTCGATGATCTTCCCCTTCAGTCGCCCTCAACACAAGGGGAACTGCAGAACTTTTTCTTCGTATGGCGCTTCAGTTCGGGGTGGACCGACAACCGACAAACTTCTTTAAGCATTACGATTTTTTACTAGCTGCTTTCAATTATGCGCGCCCAGCTGTTTGAGGTCCCTCACTTGAGTATGCCATCTTAGATGTAAACGTTCTCACCTTCGTTACCCCATAGTTCTTCGGGCCGAAGCTACGTTGTTCATGTGCTCTACATGGCCTAGTTACCTTAGGCGTTGGATCTGTAGACACCCATTTCGCTGTACAACCTGTACAGTGCGCGATTGAGTCTTCTCCTCCAACCGTCATCAACGTAAACAGGACCAAACTCGTAAAAGATCAAGAGCCTCTGCATCTGCTTTCGGTTTTGTCCATGCCTCTACGTCGTGGATCAGGAATGGAATGATTAAGGTCTACTACAAAGTCAGCTTGGTCCTTTGTGAGAGTGTTCTTTTATTGAATTGTCGCTTGATCCTAAAGAAACTCTGATTGGCAAAAATTATTCTGTGTTTGATCTCGGTTCTGATGTTCGTACTGCTTAGCGCCGAGCCGAGGCAAATTGACTTCTCGGCCACTTCGAAGTCGTAGCTACCTAGAGGGATATTCTGTCCAAGTTGCCAATGTTGTGTGTTCTTTCTGGATGGCAGCATACACTTCGTTTTGCCCTCGTTCACCGCCAGTTCTATTTTAGCTGCTTTAATCTCAAATCCAGCAAACGCCTCATTGATGACATGTTACCCACTTTGATAGACTAGCGAACTGCAGAACATGCTAAGAATATTACACTTTCGTTTTTCTGTGGCTCGGGATTTTAACAAACCGAGTCCTCCAAGTGGGAGACATTGGAATTGTAAGCCTTTACTTAATTTTCTGGCCAACGACTCATGAAGGACCTAAATCTAATCAATTGCCACCTTCCGTCGTCGACAATCATCAAAACCAACTTATCTTGCGTCCGTGATCACTTGGTCTATATAGCAGAGGTTTCTTTCTCGAACCAAGAGGCTCGGATTCGAAGCTCCTTTTAGCTAGAACTTTGGTGTTCATTCGCTCGATGTGCCCGAACTAGTTAAGCCTACGGTTTTTTTTACCGTCCAGAATATGCCGACATCATCAAACAGTTCATAGAACTTGCGGTTGTGTCTTCTTCACCATTCGCCCTCCTTAACGGCTCCATACGGCAAGACTGGCATGATTAGAGTTATTAAAGCAACATTTTGGTCCTTCGAGCCGAAAGTTTTAACCCAATTTGTTTTGACGAATTGACGTTGCTGCAGTTCGGGGTTGAATCACCACCAAGATCTCGTTTCTAGAGTTAGACTAACTTCATATCTACCACAAAATTGTAGCAGCCGTTTGAGACGTTTTATACAAAGAGCGATGGAACGATTTTTGCTCAGCAGCATATATCATCAGGTAAGCGACCGCTTGGCACACCTAGGATGAGATGGTTGGACCAAGTCCAAACACTCGCCTGGTTGCGCTTGGGCATAGCTCCTGATGAGTTAGAGTCGATGGCGGAGGATCGGGTGGCCTGGAGATCTCTCGTGCATGCATTGCCCCCGCGACCCCTTTAGTGAAACATGCGGGTCTTTGAAAATGAGATGAGATGAGATGAGTATATATTTCGTAAATCCCTGCTCAACGTCGCCTACAAGATCCCGTCCAGCGTGCTGTGTGAACGTCTAAAGCCGTTTTGCACCACACTAATCGGCACGTGCCAGTGAGGCTTCCGTCCTGGCAAATCGACTATGGAATAAATTTTCACATTAAGACAAATCCTGGAGGAGGCCAGCGAGTTTCAAATCGATACGCACCATCTTTTTATCGATTTTAAAGTCGCATACGACAGCATCCATCGCAAGAACTATTCGAAGCGATGGCCGAATCCAGGATCCCGGAAAAACTGACCCGATTGTGTCGCACCACGCTAATTCATACGCAGTGCACCGTGCAGCTCGGATCGAGCACCTTCGAGCCATTTGAAGCCTGCACCGGATTTCGGCATGGAAATGCGCTGTCGTGTGATTTCTTCAATTTGGTACTGGAGAAGATAGTGCGGCGGGCTACTGTAAACACGGAAGGCACTATCTTCTACAAGTCAGTCAAACTGTTGGGATACGCAGATGACATCGACATCGTTGGGCGTTCTCAGCGCGCCGTAGTACAAGCTTTCACGGCGATTGAAGAGCAGGCGAAACGAGCTGGTCTTAAGGTCAATGAGGATAAGACAAAATATATGCTGTCGAGCAAGAAACGATCCGCCGCACACCACCAAGGGCAAAACATTACTATCGACAGCCACAATTTTGAGGTTGTGAAGAAGTTTGTCTACCTCGGGGCAAACGTGAACTCCACGAACGGCATTGCAGTGGAGATCCGACGTAGAATCGCCCTTGGCAACCGATGCTACTTCGGTTTGTCAAAACAACTGGGCTCAAAACTCCTGACTCGAAGGACCAAAATCATGCTCTACAAAACTCTTATTCTGCCAGTCCTGCTATATGGAGCTGAAAGCTGGAAACTAAGCAGAATTGCAGAGCTGATTCTTGGTGCCTTCGAAAGAAAAATTCTACGTCGCATATACACATCCTCACAAAATTATTCGCACAAAGACTTTACGGCCGAATTTATTTAATGTTTTCTGTGTAGAACTTAAAAAGTAACTGTTTTTTTTTGTATTATACATCTGCTCTATATATTCAATAGTCATATTCAAGGTTCAAACTGATGCAATCAACCCTAAGGGTATTTTTTTTCGACTTCTCCGAATACGGCAAGAGGAAAGCAGACACAAAATTATCCGCACAAACTCAAGCGTTGTGTTATAATAACCGCTCATTCTGTTGAATGCTGTGATCGAGGCAACAAGCAGAAGGATAGAAGATATTTCTGAGAAAATAAAATAAAAAAAAACGAAAAAAGAGCAAAATGGGACGAAAAAAATCGGAAACTTTTATAGAAGAGCGAAAGGTTATTTTAAAGTTAGTTTGCGAAGGCAAAACGTACCGAGAGACTGGTGAACTTGTTGGAAGATCCTACACCGTAGTTAGGGATGTTGTCCATAAGTTCAGAAATGAGGGTTGTTTAGAAAATAATATCGGAGTCAAATGAGAGGCATTTTGTTAAGAAAATCATGAAAAACCCTAAGACGCCAGTAAAATTCTTGACCGCAGAGATGTCAGGAATCATTAAAAAAAAACACTCTCTGTCGAAACAGTAAGGCGGATTTTAAGGTCAAATAATTTTAACGGTAGAGTTGCACGTCGCAAACACTTTATTTCCAAAGTTAACAAAGAAAAAAGACTCGCGTTCGCCAAAGAGTATGTTAACAAGACTCTAGACTTTTGGAACACCGTTATTTTTAGTGACGAAAGCAAGTTTAACTTGTTTGGCAATGACGGGAAGCAAAGGGTTTGGCGAAAACCAAATACTGAGCTGAATGAAGCTAATCTTCAAGCGACGGTGAAACATGGCGGTGGTAATATCATGATGTGGGTGTGTATGTCTGCGCGGGGGGGGTTGGTCAAATGGAGTTCATTGACTATAGAATGAACCAATATGACTACCTCGACATCCTAAAAAGAAATTTGCAGAAAAGCGCTACTAAAATGGGTCTAGGGTCAAATTATGTCTTTCAACAAGACAACGACCCAAAGCACACTGCTCACTATGTCAAAATGTGGCTGCTTTTCAATGCTCCCTCGCAGCTCAAAACGCCTCCACAGTCACCCGACATCAACCCCATTGAACATTTGTGGGCTGAGCTTGAAAAAAATATTCGAAATCGAGCTATCAGAGCAAAGCTTCTCTTAAAGAAGCCCTACAACGAGAATGGGAACTTTTACGCCCAGATTTTTGCAAGAAACTTGTCGGGAGTATGTCAAAACGACTAAGAGCCGTTATTGATGCTATGGGTGGTGCAACTAGATACTGATGTGCCACTCACCTACTTTATTTTATGAGTTTTTTTCATATTTTTATTTTTGTGCAAATAATTTTGTGTTACGTTTAATTGAAGTCAGTTTGTTTATTTTCGTTTTTGCCTACTTGGATTTATTAATATTTGATTTTTTTGTACTAATTTTTAATCTTTTACTAATTCTAATTTTTTTTAATTTTATTGAATTAATTTTTTACGACTAAGCTAGTGGAATTTAGCTTATTTCGTTAAATGAAGTCTTGTGCGAATAATTTTGTGAGGATGTGTATGGTCCTATCTGCGTGGAAGGCGAATAGAGGAGAAGACACAACCTCGTACTCTATGAGCTGTACCAAGATGTGCGTGTAGTCCGGAAGGCAAAAATCCGTCGAGCTCGGCCACATCGATCGCAGGGATAACATCATTCGAGATAACAAGGTCTTCGAATCCGAGCCTCCTGATTCGAGAAGGAGCGGAAGACCGAACCTCCTTCGGTATAAAGACCAAGTCATCGCGGTCGCAAGACAGACTAGAAGCAGCGTGCCCAGGACCATCAACGATGGAAGGCAGCGATAGCTCAGGCTCAGACCCTCCATATATTTCATCTTCTCCCCATTAACCTACCAACTTTTCACATGCTTTTTAATCGGTATGAATGCTTCTGCAGCGGCTCGCTGGGATGCCGTGACAGTGCCAATGTTATGTACGAAACCCGTTACCAATTTACAATCTTGACTTACCTAATAGGCCGCACCTCGATCATCTTAGTCTTCCAAACTTTCAAAAATTCAAAGACTAAAGCTTTTTTTCATCGATTTTATTTTCAAAAAAGAAAAAACCAACAGATTGTGTGTAAAAAAGATAACTTAAGCGAACGAAATAAAAATCATTAAATTAAACACTACACTAAATTAGAGTAATAAATAAATGGTATACATGGTGTGTGTATATTACAGTTAACCACAAATAGAATACATATATATAAACTGCATACGTACACAAGTAGGTTCTGCTAAACATACAAAAGAAAGTGGAAAACCTTTCAGCTATGCTCTGCGTTTCTCCTCTCATTTCCTTCCGTTCTCGTTTGTTTCTCTCTTTTTCACTTTTCTTCGTGTTGGTTTAAATCTAACAATTAACAGTTGCGTTTGTTTTCTCATTTATAATTAACTAGTCTAGACTTAACTAACTATTTAAACTATGATTTTGTTTTCATCTCTCCTCACTTCAGCGGGGGTTCTTTTTCGGAATTTCAATTTTCAATCGTTTGCATGCGAGTTGTCTCGGCATTTGTTTAGAAAACAAAAACAAAAAATCAATCACATTTGTCAGAGGCGTTTCGGTTCCCCAAAACACTGCTCTTGTTTATCTAGAGGGGGTGGAAGAGAAAAGGAAAATCTTACATATTTCTCTCGATCAACCTCTCAGTTGTTTCTCAAGTTTTAACGAATTTAGTTTTTTTTTTTTTTGTTTGGTGCGAAATATTAACAAATGTACACGTGTGTCTAATGGTGTCTAAACAATGAAAACAAAAACAAATCAGCGAACAATGCAACAAAATAAATACCGTAACAACACTACGAGTAAGTAGACGTTAAGCGCTATGGCAGAATGGCTGTGGTTGGTCTTTTCTTTTATTTTTCACGGACTCTTCACTGATGACAGGTGAGGGGTGGTGTTGTGATGGAAATACTCTATGCTCTTACTTTGAATGGATGACGAAAAACAATATGATAGGAATGAAATTGCGAATAACCTTCTGGTCTAGAAGGTTCTATCAAGCTTGTCGAAAAATTCGATACGGTTTTTCTCTGCAGTTTTAGTCTTTATTTTCATGTGATCGCGTCTACACATACTGGGGTGGTCTAAGAATTTTGATGGAAAAACGTCAACGGAAGAATACGTACAACTTTTATACAATGTCTGGTTTCATCGACATGAGTTTGGCAAATCTAACCTTTGTCTGAGCAACTGGTTCTCGGGTGGCGTTACAGTCTGCGGTGAACATGAGCGACTTGTCCAATATTTGCTCAAAGAGTATAAATGTCAAGAAGAAGCTTCTCAAACTTCTCCATTCGGCATCTGCATAAAACTCCACTCGTGATAAAATAACCCATCGTCATAGAAGACTTTTGGAGGATCGTGCCTCTGGTGAATTTTGCACGATCTTTCTAAGAATCTCATCTCATCTCATTTTCAATGACCCGCATGTTCCACTAAAGGGGTCGCGGGCGTGCGAGGCAGACATAGGCAAGAAGTCTTGAGTCTTATAAGAAACAGAATCAAGGCAAAATTCGGGAACATTTCTAAGAATGATGTTGAATGATGAAAAATGACAGCACGTCACTTTGCCTAAAACCGTTTTTGACATTGACATCCTGGTGATTTTGAAGATGAAAAACGTCTGAACAGAATTAAAAAGCCTCCTGGATCAAACAAGAACAAGAATAGGTAAAAAAAAATAGCCTCAAAATTGCCCTCCAATGATGTAGATAGTTGAACAACCATGAAACGAGGGCTGTTCGATAAGTCAATGACTTTGAAACAAGATGGCGCCCGGATAATAATAATAATAATAATAATGGCGGCGCTACAGTCCGAGGTGGACCTGGGCCTAGCTTCTCAGCAACCACTCGTGCTGTGCGTCCTATTGTTCTCTCACGAGTGGAGGGGACCTACAGCTTAATGCCGACTCCGAACGGCGGGATTGAGAAGCTTTTTCTAGACAGTTATACTCTTTGAACATTGTCAGTGACTCGAAAGAGGTGGAACCGTAAATAATTTTTTTTTTTGAAAAATTTTTTGTCTGAACTTGTATTCGAACCTAGACTGTGAAAGTCGAATGCGCATGGGTCGACGCACGAACCCACACGGCCACGGCGCCCGGATAGAGGATTTTTTTCTGACATTTTTGTGTCATTCTCGTCTGACCTCTCGCATGAAATGGCACTGAATTGCGTTGAGGCCGTAAATTGAGAACGTATGAGTTCCCAACACGAAATGGCAACAAAACGAAAAAAAAGAAATGGTCAACAAAATGCACAATATCGTATTGAACGAACGTAAGGTCAGATTTCTAAGATAGTTTAGATTGCAGCAATTTTAAATAATACCGCTATTCGAATCCTGCATGACCATTGGTTATTTTGTATTATTTATGTCCTTTAACTCCTCGGGGGGCATAGGGTGTCAAACACGGTCGGGCGCCATTTCGTTCGGAGTTCTGTAACGCGTTTGAGCTCCCTCCAACTCACTCTTTGACTGTTCTGAGTCACGTTTCCCTAGGGCGTCACGTTATTTTGTCCGCCTAAATAAGCGGATTCCACTACATGGCGTACTTTGCAATGGAATTGTCTTTGGGCCGTTGGGTGTGTCCAATGCACTGCCACTTTCTCCTTTGTAAGATAATGTTTTTAGGCTCCGTGGTGGACCTGGGCCTAGCTTCTCAGCAGACCATTGGGCATGAAAAAATCATCGGTAAGATGAGTGTCGGGTTTGCTGACATTGGACCAAAAACGGATTTGAAACGGAGATTTCAAAACAAAATTTGGTACTCTTCAAAAGTCATGAAGAGAATTTTTACGACGTTTCGTAACAGTTGATAAATCCTGCTACACAACAGAAATGAAAAAACAGTGCACTTCTCCCTGCGAACATGCTCCAGAAAAGGCAAAAAACAGAGTTTAGGAAATCATATTTTTTGGAAGGGTAAACAAGTTGAAATATCGTTGGGAAAAGTGTATCGAGCTAAAAGGAACTATGTTGAAAATAAATTCAAGTCCAAGTGTTTCATTTCAAAGTCACTGACTTATTGAACAGCCCCCCTATGTGTGAACGTCATTTTCAAGGTCCGCAGTAGCCTACTGGACAATAAATCGAATTTAACAATACCGAACTCAAAGAATTTAAGGCTTAACATAAATCGACGACTATAAAGTTACATTCTTCTTCGCTAGACAAATACTCGATTAGCAGCCTATAAGAACTGTCAAACACCCTTACTCTTAAGCCTTAATACTCTTTCCGTTAACAAAGAAACCGCACAATAGGTCCAATTAGGATAAGTGGGCCATTCTGTTCTGATCTATTCTGTGACAGTCGCTCTATCCTACCTTCTTCTTCATTGCATGGGACCTGGAGTCTGCGGTCTGGAGTGGACCTGGGCTTCAACTAACAAGCCCTTTCAACCAGCACGATAAAGTCTTTTAAATTCGAGCCTCCTGGCTTGGAAAGGAGAGAAAGACCAAACCTCCGGTGTATAGTGAATGAGGACGTAGGTTAGGTTAGGTAGATGGGTGTCCTTGCTGACAAGAAGAACATGTCAACGGCTCACTTAGACAACTATGAGTGCCCAAACTAATTTTAAAAACCGTGGAAAACCTAAAACTTCGATGTATCAATTACCAAGTTAATACATTCAATTTAACAACCAACTTAACTTAGTTGTTAATACATCGAAGTTTTAGGTTAGGAACGCGGACGTAAAACAACTTGATCTTGATGACTGTGATGGAAGCGATGGAAGACGGGACTTGCTCAGGCTCAGGGCGTTGGCCTGTTAAATAGAAGAAGTAGCACATGTTCATTGAACCAATGGCGCGCGGATGTGTCTATACAAAAGGAAGAAACATTGGAAAGCTTTGAAAGTGCATCAACAGCAAAACGGCAAGAAAAAGGCGAACATGGAAAAATAATAAAAGAAATACCAGTATTTTCTTAAAGTACTATTAGACATTTTTTCTATTATGAAATTTCCGTTCGTACGGAACGGGCTGTACCTCGATGGTTTGGTCACGTGGCACAAATGTCCCCATCATAACGACTTTCGAGGCGTGCCTTGAATGCGAGTCCATCAGGTAAACGACCGTTTGGCAGACCCAGGACGAGATGGTTGGACCAAGTTCAAAAACTCGCCCGGTTGCGCCTGGACACAGCTCCTGATGAGTTAGGGTCGATGGCAGAGGATCGAGTGGCCTGGAGATTTTTCGTGCATGCATTGCCCCCGCGACCCACTAAAGGGAACAAGCGGGTAATTGAAAATGATGATGATGGTAAAATGCACCAAGGAGAAAAATAACTATGCCAACTGGAGAAATTTTTCATTGAGCCACAGTTTCGCTTTTAGACTATAGTCTGGATAGACAACCATGACGACAAAATACAGAAGGACTACTGAAAACTCTTCTCCAATTTATTCTGAGGCAAGAATGGATCTCGATAAGCGCCCATTTGATGGGCCAAAATTAGTTTATCAAGACAAGAAGGCAGAATGTACAGCCTTGACCAAATGTATTAGGCACCCTTATCATTTTGTCTTTGCTGCCAAATCACTTATCGGAAGTAATTACAGTCGACTCCCTCTAAGTCGAACTTCTTTCTAACTCGATTTTTTTCGCCATATTTATTTTGGCATTCCCCTCATTTTCCATACAAAAACCATCCTCTAAGTCGAACTGCCTCTAACTCGAACTAAGTTTGATATCCCGTGAAAATTCGACTTAGAGGGAATCGACTGTAGTTTAAATTTATGGTTTACTACGACACAACAACCTCAGACAGGTTGTAAGCGATTTTTATTTTTTCCTCTCATTCCATAAGTTTTTTTTGCTTTTTGAAGATACTGTCAAAATCGGTTATAACGACCTTCAAGGGACCGACGAATCTGGTCGTTATAAGCGATATGTCGTTATAAACGATTTCTTATACTATTGGATTATATATAATGGAGCTCAGGCGGGACCTAAGAATTTTGTCGTTATAAGCGATTTTGACTGTATAACGAATCTTAAACGGTGCCGAATACATTTGGCCAAGGCTGCAGTAGGAAAGCAATGCAACGCAACGGATAGTCACAACAACGTTTGTCAAGACTTTTCCAACAAAGTTTGGGATGCCTATTCAACGCCACAAAGGACACAAATCTTTGATAAAGGTCCGGAATCGTTTCAACTCCCTCATCAACCACGCCTAAGCGCCATCGAGACAAGGCGGTGAGTTACTCTGACTTAATGCTCGAGCAAAAGAAAACATAACAATAAACCTAACCTAAACAACACATCAATTTTCTCAACGTTGTCACAAGAGAAAATATTCTAACTGTAACAAAACATAAATTCTACATTCTGAAGAACCGTTATGTAACGTTGATTCCTAAAACGTCGACCTTCAAAAAATGTAAGCAATCTGCAAGCCTCATTAAATTTTCTGCAATTTCAGCGAGAATAGGAAACCATGAGACAGCTTCAAGTATATCGTTCAAATTTCAAGGGGAAACCAGTTGGTAAACACAGGTGGAGGTGGTTTTTAGAAACCACACAAAAATGTTGTGTGAAAATCAAGTTTAAATATATTTGAACAGCACAGAAAATAATAACGCACAAAAGTGATGAGAATTCAAACAATCTGTAGCAAGGTTCATCAAGGGGAATCGGAGTTTTAGAAGTTTGCACATGTGAACGAACTGAATATACATTTTTAGCCTTGTGGTGCCACCCTAAGAAATGTAAAATCTAATTAAACCTTAAGGAAATTACATGGGCATGGGCAATCCCATAGCATCTCTGTCCAAACTACTGTTATTTTTCTGACAACCAACCAATTATCTTCCTCTGTTCTTTTTTGTCATCGACAACGTTGATTGTGAAATTAAAACGTGGTGACTTTAAAAATCCGATTTAATCTTAAACATCCGTAAACTTGTTGTCACTCAAACTATATATTCCAATAAAGGAGCCCACGGGGGTCCTAAAAACTGTGTCTTCTACACACTAAACCAAACAAAAGGTGGTGTAATTTTACCCACACTCAATGTCTCTACCACACAATCAATCACAAGCGACAACAGACCGACAAAAATGAGATTCAAAACCAATGTCCACACACTCGACTGCAATTGAGAAGAGTTACCGAACCTATCACACATTCAAAGCTCGAACATCATTCAATCACCGTGAAAATAAAGACTAACATCAGCTCTCAAAAATTCATTCAGCCTTTTTTTTTCAATTTCAGTCAATTTTGAACAGCATACTCGTACATCACCGACTAAATACAATCTAAGAACGAAACATGTCTCTAAGTCTTTCGGCTCTAATAAAACAATGATTACACGCGAAAGTGAAAAGGTGCTCCTCTTCACTGTGTACGGTTAAACGCGATTTCTAGAATACCTTCTTGAATATTCTATTGAAACTGCGGTTCTTTTTCGAGCTTCTACCACTGCCAGCACTACTGCCACTGTTGCTACCACCCCCGCTATTACCGTTGCTGCTCGAAGAGGTTGCAATTGTCGATGTGTTGATGGCCTCTTCGAGGATCCGAAACGAATTGTCGCTACTGCCTTGGCCGCTGTTTGGTAGTATCTCCGAGAGTGATGACGCCGGCGACGGTTGGCTGTGTGTTGTGTTGCCAAAGCCATTTACTTTGCCTGATGCTTTGCCATCGATTGGATGATGCTGACTAGATGCGATTGATGATGATGACTTCTTGGAGCGGTACCACTCCCAGCTAGTCGGTTCGTGTGGTGGTGATTTCTTGCTGCTTTTGCTGAATGCTGACTTGAAAAATGCTGGTGACGATAGTCTTCTGGATTTCTTTCCGCTTTTCCGGGCCTCCTCTTGTTTGGATGCTTCGCTGATCTGATAGCCTGATGGTCCGTCTGGCATGAATTCATTGTAGGCCAAGTCCGCTCCGGGAATGAAGTTCTCGATGTCTTCCTCGTCGAGGATCACTTTCTCGTCGAAGGTGTCCGTCGGGTTGACTCTGGTGTTGCAGATATCCGCTGGAGCTGACTCCTGACGCTTGAAGTTTGTGCTGCTGCTCTTCTTCGACTTCTTGTTGCCCTTGCCGTTGAATATGCTGGCAAGTTTGCGAGCGGACAGCTTCCCGTTCGGCGATGGCAGCTCGCTGGTGCAAATCGAATCTGACTCACTTGCGTTGAAGTTGTCGTACTCCTCGTCCTCAAGAGCAGACGCTGACACGGGTTCCGCTGGTGGCAGGTCACCCACACCGGGAATGAACTCTCCCGGCTGACTGACTTCTGGCCATGAGCGCTTCTCCCCCTTTCGGTTTCCCTTTCTCCCATAGAACACGGAGATCTTCCGCTGTCTCACCTTGGGATTGGGCACTTCGCTCTCCGGGGCTGAGTTCTCTGCTGCGCAGTCTTTGAGAATCAGCATGGCCTCCTCGCTCGGGCGTCGAATTTTCTGCTTTCCCGTTGATGCGTCGGAGAAGTCGTCGAACGACTTGCGTCGATTTAGTTTCTTTTGGGACACCTTCCTCTTGTCTGTCTGCCTGCCGTTGACTCTGAGATTCCTCGTCATGGAGCGATAGAACACCACTCCCAGCACTGTCAGCAGGATCATAAATGCGCCAACGAATATGATGAGCACAATGCAGGCGTGCACTTGCAACGACACGTCGTTCAGTTCATCCTTCAGCATTGCATTCTGTTCGAGAAGTACACGCTCCTGTTCGCAGTGTCGGTGATTTTGCTCCTCCAACGCTCGCACGGTTTTCGTCAATGACAACTGCAGCTCCTCGACCTGCTTCTTGTACCGCCGACTGAGCTCCTCCAAATACTGACCCGACAGCGACATGTTGCGTTCAAGTGCCTGCGAAGAAATAAGACAGTAATTGAAATGAGAGTAAAAAACACGTTTTGGCAAAAAGGGCGAGTGTGCAAAATGAAATGATGAGAGGGGGGGCGCAAATGTTTAGTCGATAGTTGATGGTGGTTGCCGTGCCCACTCCTTATCAGATGTCGATGGATTTCTCACGCAAATTCGAAGTAAAAATAGAGGCGCAGCATATCCAGCGAACGAAGCCACCGACATTGACGTACAAGGGAATTGATTTTCCTCACCAACGTTCCTCGCTGGAATCGACGAAAAATTGGAGCTCATTTCCGCTGAGGAATCTAAATTATCCTCATCGTGAGGTTGGCTCAAGGATTTCTCCTTGCGAGGCAATAGCGACTGACTCGCTGCTGGCCTTATGTGGATAAGGAGGGCAATTTATCGACACTGAGTGTGTGTGTGCTACAGTGGATTGGAAGGCGCCTAAACGTGGTTGTGGAGAATTTATGTTGCACTGACTAACTGGACATCGAATTTCTGTTATTGAAGTTGCAACCGTGTCGAAATGATTTTCGCCAGTGGATCACATTTGAATCGGGGTTTTGGGACAATGGTCTGCATATGTTCAGTGTGAGGAATTCGGTCGGAAACACTTTGTATTCCGATGCAGTACTTCCACCGAGCTGGTGGACTGGTGATGGCGTGAAGGAAAGAAATAAAGTTATTTGCAGGGGCCTAGCGTGTGTAGGAGGGATAATTATGCTTTCCCTTGGAGGTTCCTCAATTTCGAAGGGACGTGGGAGTTGTTTATGCCAAAAGCAGACAACAGCTCGCACATGGAACGGAATGGCAATGAAAATGCTGTAAATATTCTTAATGATGATTAAACCGATGGATGAGAAAACTCCGCTGATAATCGATTCAGTGGGTGTGAACAGAAGAAGCTGAGGGGAGAGTCATAGAACGATGACTTTTGGAATTTTCTTTGAAAGTTATGCGAATGGCATCTATGCTACGTCAGAGAACTAAAGGGCAAATGGTCTCCTAAAGAACTTAAAGGGCAAAAGGTCCTCATGAGCTCACTACACTTTCCCATCCTTTTGTGATGTTAAATTCAACGGGAAAAGTTAGGTTAGGTTAAGTTGAGGCGGGCGACTGTAGATAAGCAGCCAAACTTAACCCGCATATGCAGCCGATGTAGCCATCCTGGAAAGTTCCCTAAGCGAGCACCTCAATCGTGGACTGAAGTTGGTCAACAACTGCACTGCCAATCGAGGCTTGAAAGTCAACTCAGAGAAAACGGAACTGCTGCTCTTTACGACGAAAAGGAGTTCTTACTTATCAGGCCTGTCTCCCATGAAGGGACTGGGCCTGAGCAATAGCTGCCTTCGATCCTTGACGGCCCGGGGACGCTGCTTCCAGTTGTCTAGACCAAGCTGTCATGCGTCCGCCATGACTTTTTTGTCGGAGGATTTTTGACACATTTCTGGAGCACTCAGACTTAAAACTGGTCTATTTTACTGCCAGGTAGCAACCTACTCCAGTGCCGTTAATTTGATCCCCACGGCAAATGGTGACTGGACCAGATTCGATTTCACTGGGATTCGAACTTGCCACCCCTCTAATTTGGAGCAGGCACTTAACCAACTACGCCATCCAGTTGATTAAGGCCTTGCTCAACTCTCCACCACTCCCAGGATAGTTCAGAAAAGCAAATCTCTGAATTTGATCGGTTGCTTAAATTCGCTAAAGACTTGTCTGGCTCCCAGGCCACCACGCGATCACGGGAAATGAGATGAACCTGCTGGACAAGGATCAGAGGAGGTACTCTCAGGACCAGAACATGCGCTAGGACAGCCTGCGTCCTTGGTTAGAGCTTCCATCGACGTTTGGACCTCTCGAGAGCACAACCGTAGGTGGCATGACTCTCCAGGATGTAGACAAACCAAGCGCATGTTCCCCAACGTCTGTAAGAAATCCGCGGCATTCTTGTGGCTTCTCTTGACAGAAAAGACTGCAGACAACTTATTGACATACTAACGGGCCACTACACCTTCGCCAAACACTTAAATGTGCTTCGCCTAAGCAATGAAACCCTCTGCGACGCCTGTGGAGATGACGATGACACTGCAGAGCACTTCCTCTGCCACTGATCCGTCTTTGATCAGATCAGGTGGCAGTTATTCGGTGCTGATGAAAGCTGATGATGTAGACTTCTCATCAAAGGAGTGACTGCTGGTCTTCCTCCGGACTGTGAAATTCCAGCAAAATCAGGTTGTTGCCTGGTAGTACAATGGACGAGTATTTGAGTCTGAGTGCTCCAGTGAGGAGTTTAAAAGCATCCAACAAACAAAAAAACCCTCTTCTCTCTTCTAACTATTGTCCACATCGTTAAGCAGCTTCTGCAGAAGCCCTCATAAGGGAGTCCCAATTTTGGGACACTAATCGGGAAAAGAACTGCACACCCAAAACTCTGCCAGATGAAGATAAAGATTTCAAAGCGTACTCACTTTAATTCGATTATTCAGTCTTATGAATACACTCTCCGAGTGCGGACCACCACTGGCGATCTTCTGCTGACTGCCGTGACTGCCGCCGCCCAATGCATTCACCGTTCCAGTTGCAGCACCTTCAGACAATAAGGTGTCCAGATTGTCCCACGATGACGCGTCATTTTCCACCGAACTCCCACTGGCTGCTCCCTTAGGCAACAGCTCGGCTTCCGCTTTGCCTGTCGTAACTGCTTCCGCGGTTGTTTCATCGGTTTTTGGCTCCTCAGTGGTAAACACTTCAGCTGGTGGCATTTCGGTTGTGTCCACATTCCCATTATCCACCTCTGGCAAGTTGTAAATGTTTATGTCCAACGGCTCTGTGGGGGGAGTCGTCTCCGTTCGCTCTGTAGAAGTCACTACATCCTCGTCTCGCCGCGGTGGAGGTGGTATTTGAGCAGACATCTCCCCATCCCGATCTGTGTCGGGTTTCTTCGGTTTCTTTTTAGCCTCCTCCGTTATGTCGGGAAGTTTCTCCAGAGTCCCGAAGGCTCCGCCATTTCCCTTGTCTATTGTCAAATTCAGCGATATCTCCCCACCCTGGTCGCCCCCCGAGCCGACGTCCGACATTGAGTCGTTTTGAGATTTCTTTTCCCCATCAGACAGCAACTGACAAAGCGCCCCCACGTAATCGTCCGGCAGGAGACTGAGAAAGTAACTGTTTCTCACGTCCGCTCCGCTCGTTCTGCTCTTACAATCTAAATGGCTATCAAGGTTAACACTAAATCTTTTGGCACATATCTGCGATGTCAGAATATCGCTCCTCAACCGCTCGATCGAGAGTAGATTTATCAGTTGTGTGTGTCTGCACGAGAGTGCATAATTGACTTTAGCTGCGAGCGATGTATCCTTGCACTGGGCACAGACGAAGTCCCCCGTGGAAGGTGTGAAGCAGCCGGGTTCGCTTTTGCTCTCCATTGTCGTTCGATTGGAGTTTGTCTTCACCAGCACCTCGGCGGCTTTCTTCACAATCGAAAGCACCGCATCGCTGGCAGATTTGAACAAATTATTCTCGTTCTTCTGATGTGCTTGATCAAATGCGCTGTCATCGTCGTACTCGTCCATGTCGTCGGCGGCACGATCTTCCGTTTCAAAAGCTTCAAACTCTGAAGTGCCATACACACGAAACAACGAGACCGGACAGAAGTGCTCGGAGTTGTAGTGCGAGTGGATGTCCGCTCGAACGAATTTCCCAAACAGATGCGGATGCAATTCGAAACTCTGTATCGTTCGCTTGTCGTCGGCCACGAAGCGACCTACATTCGACCAGTCACGGGTGGGGAAGCGATTGCTAACCGCGACTGTGAAGTTCTTCGGCGACGACGAGAACAGCTCGAAATTGGCCAAATCAATTGTCTCGGCCTGTATCGCTTCGCAGAGTTCTACAACGAACCAAATGCGATTTGTACACGGGCTCAGCATGTATTCATCTCTCGATGAGGTAAGCACGGCTCCGGTGTTCTGGGCATCGGCATTGGATGCGATTATTTTTGCTCCACAATCGGGCGAGGCGTAGTTCTTTGTGCGCAGCTTACCCGGTGGCTGCTTGGATCCTGTTGTGAGGTTCTTCTTTTGTGTGGAAGAGTTCACAACGTCCTGTTCGAGTTGCTGCTTCTCTGCAGCTTCCATTTGCTTCTGAGCCCATTCGGAGAACACCGGTATCGGCACTTCCTCGGCAGTTAGGTTCACCTCGGGGGTGACTGTCGCATTTGTGGATGCTTTTGTTGGAATGTTGCTGCCAACTGCAATATCTGCAGTTTCCCCATTATCAGGCGGCTGAGGGGGTATGGATCCTCCCGAATCATTTATCTTCTCAATTTGATCATCTGCGAGAATGGAGAGAGAGAGAGAGAGAGAGAGAGAGAGAGAGAGATGAGTGTTAAGTGCAGTTGGAGGCGGTAGTCGCGATCTTACCTTTCTGATTGTCTTCGGTTGTTCTGATGTCGCCATCATCTCTGGTCTTGTTGATGGTGTTTGCGTCTGCCTTGGAGATGATCATCGGATCGAGTGGAAGTTGATCGAGACTTCCAGCCAGGGGCAGATCTGTTGACGTTATTTCATTCAAAGTTATCACGGCGGGGTTCTCTGAAGAAATGTCTGGTAAACTGTAAGGATAGAAAAATACTCATTATTCCGCTGGAAGTGACTATGCAGAATTAACTGTGATAAGGGAGGGGTCAGAAATGAGATTAGCAAGGCGTCGCAGGCGGTTGACGCACATGAGGACGTGAACTCTACGCGGGAGTTATCTTTCACTGGAATTTCAATCTCTCAGTTAAATCAGCAAACAGATCGCGATTGATTTTGGAGCACATATCTATCAGTTTAACACGTGCTGTGTTTATCAACGCATTTACAGTGGGGTGCAAGATAATTGGTGTGATGTCAAGTAAAGAGACTTTTTTTCTGAAAATTTGCAAAGAAAAACTGCAAACAAATTTACGAAATGCAGTCCTGCAAATTTTGCAATTGTCCGTTATGTTAACATAAACAACAACCGCTACTTCGGATTTCCTGTTATAAAATCATCCAGGGATGTTTTAGTGTACAAAAAAATAGGTGCGTTGTATGAAATTGTCATTAAATTGTGTTGGATCGCACTGGAAAAAGGAAAAATGTTTTGCTAAGACTTACATTTTAGCTCGTTTATTCAATATTTATAAAAGACAGACATAAGGTGTATTAAAATTGGTCGCAAAACGCATTGCACGGAAGTGGTACAAAAAATTATCAATAAAATGCGTTAAAAGGAAAAAACACGTACAATTTTATTGTGAAAACAGTTGTTTGCTCCCAAAACATGGTAACTAATGCATTTAACTGGAACAAAACCGAAGACATGCGAGGAAAGCCACGTAAAACGACACCTAATACCAATCGTCGAATTGTGAGGCTTGCTAAAAACGAGCCATTGACACATCGACTTAAATAAAAAAAAGACCTCAGCCTGAATGTACCCACGTCAACAACAAGAAGGAGGCTTATTTACCACGAACTTTTTCAATTTAAATTTTTTTCAATTGTTTTTCAAGTGCTTCGCCGAATCCCCACCGGACGACGAAGAGTACATCCCGTTTCCATCTTTAGTCCGAAGAAATCACAGAAGGCAAGTTCCAACAACCCCTCCAACAGTCCCCGAAATTGAGCTTACAATTCGCAAGCTCAAGAGTCGCAAAGCTCACGCTTATGACATCTGCCTGGTATCTAATACCTTAAGCGGCGTTCAGGAAAAATTACACGCGCTAGACCTCAACGCCAGAAGACCTGGACTGAAAATCAACAAAGCTTAAACAAATCTGATGAGAATTGGCTCAAGATGCGAGGCACCTTTACTTTTTGACAGTAAACCAATGGAGGATGTCAACAAACTCTGCACACTTTGCAAAAAATGGGAGTGCAGGAACTGACATCTTGTATAGACAAGGCCCGCCACACTTACAAATTGCTTGACAACGTCTGGAGGTCCAACCAGCTCCCTATTTCATTCAAACTTCAGATATTCATCCCCAACGAGAAATCCGTACTGCTATGCGAATGCGAGACTTGGAAGACAATCATCATCATTGTTCGCAAGCTTCAGGTCTTCATCAATAAACGCTTGAGACGAGCCCTGGAGGACTTTTGGCCGGAATGGATAACGAACGAAGAGCTGCTGCGCGGATCTTCACGGACACCCGTCGCAGCAGAGATCCAACATCGAAAGCGGAGACCACGCCCTGCGTCAACAGGGAACGGATATTGCAAGCATGTCCCTTACTTGGACCCCTCAAGTCCTGGAGGTCTTTTGGCCGGAATGGATAACGAACGAAGAGCTGCTGCGCAGATCTTCACGGACACCCGTCGCAGCAGAGACCCAACATCGAAAGCGGAGACCACGCCCTGCGTCAACAGGGAACGGATATTGCAAGCATGGCCCTTACTTGGACCCCTCAAGGAGTGCGTAGACTAGGCTGGCCCGAGACAGTCGCGTGGAGATCGTTCGCAGAATCTCTGGCACCGCTATATGCTTCATAGAAGCAACCCATTATGATATTCAAACAAATGTGTGAGGTATTATGTACAGTAGAGCATCGATTATCCGAATGTCAGTTATCCGAACGCAACAGTGGAAGCAAATGGACGGCAATCATCCGAACTCCAATCAGCCGCAAAGTCAATTATCCGAACTAAACTTTTTTTAGGTCAAATTTTTAACAACAATGAAGTTTTGTCCTTCATGGAGGAAGATCATCGGGCAGTGATCGATGACGAAGAAAATAGCAAAAGGCCGAATTACAAAGAAGCTTCCTCTGCGTTGGACACAGCAATGTCCTGGTACGAGTAACAAAGAGAAAGCTGTCCCACTCAGTTTCTGCTGTAGAAAAGAATACGTGATTTAGCTGCGAAAAAAAGGCAACAAAAATGCATTCAAAAAAAATGTATGATTATCTACATGTACTGTAAATATGTACTACACATTCTTTGGTTTCATTTACATGACATTTGAGGACCCACCAACTTGACTTGACTTTTATTCGATTCGCTTATGTTTTCATTTAACCGAATTTTTTGATCAAATTTGATTATTCGAACCACCATCGGTCCCAATTAGTTCGGATAATCGACGCTCAACTGTTTTTGTATATTTTAAGGGTTAAATAAATAAATAATACAAAAATAAAGGGATTCACAATGGGCCTCCGAAAGGAAGTTTGTCTCTTCCATCCCACTCCCCTTCTTTAACCTAACTAACCTCCACGAGTTTTAATGTTGCACCTATGTTTTTGCACATCACTGTATCTTAATTGAGTCTAATCGGATTTGTACAAACACCGTTACCTTGTTACTGGTTAAGTATCATTTAACAACAAGGCAGTTTACACACTTTCTTCTCCGAATGCTATAAAATGTTGTCTTCCACTAAACACTGCATCCCATGAGGGTACACCTTTTGCATAAGCACGTGCCATCCACAAACTCCAAAAGTAATTATTCATCCACACGTAAGACCAAAACATCATGTTTCGCTGAGGTGTGTTTGCGTAAGCCAGCCAAAGTCCATCTTCAGCCGAAATCTGAATTCATCTTAACCTTCAGACGATTCGTCAATCATAATTATTTTGATTCACTGGTGGGAAAACCGCGAGATTAAAAAAAAAAGAGGAGAGATTGTAGTTCAATCGATGCTCGTGAATTTAAATCCGACACACATGTTTCTTATGATCAGCTGTCATCGTCATTCGATTGGCATAGCGGTTACTTCCATCATCCGATTAGCGTAGGCCACTTACCGAACGTCACAAAACCAAACGAGGCTCCCCAAATGCCAAAGGGAAACATTCCTCAACGACTGCTTCATAGTCTCACAAAACACATATCGCTAACGAGCAACATAAAAATAGGCCTGGAATCGTGTTTAAGGCGAGTATTTAACGGTTTTCACAAATAAACTGTGATTTTCTTTGGTGCGTATTTCTTAAGAAAGATGTGGAAGGTTCTCAAAGGCCGAAATTTCTATGCATAAATGCGTGTTTGAGGATGATGGTAGCTGAAAGTTATTCAGCAGAAACGTTTTCGATAGTTGAATGAATAATTCACGCGCTTATTCAATCATTTTGCACAGAAGAACACAGACTAAGGACCGATCTTAATCTCTCTCTCTCGTTATCTTTGCCTCTCATGCAAACTTGATGAGGTAACAGAAAACAAACGAAAAACAAATAAATAAGAATAAAATCCACCGGTTATAAAACATTTATTTGTATTTGTGCTTTCCTGTCGGATAAAGACGTTTCATTCCGCGAGGGAATACTGTTTCTGCTTCAGACTTGTCTCTTGTGAGCAATAAAAGAACGATTACCGAGAGTAATTTAGCGTTTTGATCTGGCAAAATGTTTGAAATGACTTTGTAAACGACTGTGATTCAAAATTGATGAACCGCAATAATAACATAAAATATTTAATCTTTTGTGAGTTTTATTGGCAAAGCATTCGTTTTTGGCAGAACAAAACAGGGAAGATTAGCATGACTCCTATGAAAGATCGTGAAGCGTTTGAAATTTTTCGAAAATATCCACGCTAAACATGTCTGATTTCTAGTACACAGATCTATACCCTATAACTTATTCACATTTATTCAGTCTTTTCAGTAAAAACAGTAGAAATAGCAATGATCCCAACCACAAAGACAATAAAACTGATTTTGAGTGATGGAAATCTTTATTTGGACCTTTGCAATTTTTTCTGGAAGTGGAAAAGATGATATCCGTGGCTGCCGCCAGTGTTGATACACATTTGTGCAAGTTTTACAGCATTTTCCATGACATTCCACAAGATTTTGGGTGATAACTGTTCGCATTCCTGTCTAATATTCTCCTTAAGGGCTACGATTGTCTGACGCTTGTTAGCATAAACCCGCGACTTCAAGTAGCTCCAAAGAAAGAAGTCTGGGATGGTTAAATCAGGCGATCTTGCTCGTCATGTCAAATCGCCAAAACGGGAGATTACGCGACCAGGAGTCAATATCCATTGTGCCTCGTGTTGTGTGTGCGGTCGCACCGTCTTGTTGAAACCACATGTTCACCAAGCACCTCTCATCCAATTCCGGCAATAAAAAGTCGTTTATCGTGGCTCTGTAGCGTTCGCCAGTAACAGTGACCGTATTGCCGAGGGAATCCTCAAAAAAATCCGGCCCAATCACACCTCGCGCGTAAGCGCCGCACCACACAGTGGCTTTGATTGGATGTAATGGCTCTTCGTGCATCACACGCGGATTTTCAGTGCCCCAGAAACGAAGATTTTGTTTATTGACGTAACCGCTTAAGTGGAAATGCGTCTCGTCGTTCATGATGAATTTCGACAGAAAATCGTCCCCTCCGTTGTTGAGATTGAGGATGGCTTGACAGTAATTCACACGCGACTGACGGTCAGGAGGCATTAACTGATGCACTGTTTGCACTTTGTATGGGAACATGTGTAAGTCTTTCATTAGAATTCGCGTCTGGTGATGCCCCGTCGTCAAGTTGATGTTTCTTCGTTTTCAGACATCGGCAGCCACTGCTGCGGTGTTCTCGGCCCAACGACCTGCATGGACTCATGTAGTTCTAGTCTGTTCAAGTCGAGTAGCTCTGAGCGTCGGAATGATTGGCCAGTTGGCGCGACATGATTAGGAAATTGACGTCGAAATGTCCGCTGCTCTAACACCACCGACCGATTAATAATAATAATGATAATGGTGGCACTACAGTCCGAGGTGGACCTGGGCCTAGCTTCTCAGCAACAACTCGTGTTGTGCGTGCTATTGTTCTCTCACGAGTGGAGGGGACCTACAGTTTAATGCCGACTCCGAACGGCGAGATTGAGAAGCTTTTTCTAGACAGTTATACTCTTTGAACATTGTCAGTGATTCGAAAGAGGTGGAGCCGCTAACAGCCGTCTAATGCGCATGGGTCGACGCACGAACCCACACGGCCACAGCGCCCACCGACCGATTATTGGTCAAAAATCGGCAGAATTATTTCACGCTCTTGCTTGTTTGAATACTGCAGCTGTCTAGTTCACACATGTCAAATATGATTGACGTACGACGCCATTTACAAAAATTGTAATATCTTCTGGTGATTTTGCGCCACCTTGTAGTTAAATACATACGACATACGACATAAGAAGTCGGATCTTAGTCCACCATAAACTTCGATCGAAGCATTCAATACTCAACATACAACATTATTCCGTTGCGCATTTGATGGGGATGTCCATAAATATATCCGAGCTAAAAAGCGATCCCAAAAATTATTACAAAAAAAATCTCAGTTTCAGGAAAAGAATAATCTTATAAAGGCAATTAAGTAGTATTTCGTCCGGTCTGTCGACCGAAAGTCTATTAAATACGCTTTTGGTAAACGCACTCTTTTCTAAATGTCATATCTCAACCCATTCAACCAATTTAGAAAAAAAAAAAGTTCGATCGTATCGGTATCCACATTGTTCAAATCAAATTTCGGTCCTACAATGCTTTTCATTGTAATTCATTGAAAACTTCTTAACAAACCGCAAGTTCCGCATCAAACAGTCCGACCTCCGAAATGAAATTCCGCAAGGGTCCTTTCAGTGGTATATTCAACGGCACCAGCGAATTGCTCTTAAAATACTCTTCCAGACTTAATTATTCTACCAATTCAACAACAATTCAATTATTCTACCAAGAAGCTAATCATTTTCGCAGGTTGCGAACATATTCCTAAACTTTCTTTCAGATCATCGAAGCGAGGTGAATTTAGTTAAATTTATTTCTGAAAAATTAATCATATGCCCAAAATTCGCTCGGGAGTCACACTGACCGTGCTCCACTCGAAAAGTAGAAATTCGAGGAATTTTGTTCTCATTGTGTAAGCTTACCGACTTTGGAATAAATTTATATTTCTTATACCAGCCTATGAAGTAGAGACCCAAAGTGGCACACTAGTGGCGGAGGGGTATAATTGCCTGCGCCGAAGACTGTACAAGGAGAGTGACAGTACACAGAACGGTAAAAAGAAGTAAACAGTAAACAGAAGTGGAATCGCATCGTAAAATTAGATTAAATGAAGTCACTCAACTCACTGAACCTCCGGTGATCTAATTTCAAAAATGGAACCTTTATAATTTCTGTGTGTCCGTCCGTCCGTATGGTTGAAGTTGCCATGGATTTTGAGACATTGACCCACCCTATCGAGTGATATATTATATCGTTTGAAATAGGGTTTCAAACACTTTTTGACCCAAAATACCCTTTGAAAAATATAAAGCTCCTCCCCTCCTGCCATATCTAAACCAAAGTGTTTAAAAATCTGAAATCACTGAAACTTGCCTTCAATGAGTATTTTCAGTGAAACATCTTTTGAATAACTGAATTTTATTGAAATTTAATGATGGTCATTGTGACAGTAAGGGACTTCAAATAAAATAACGGGACCAAAATCGATCCACTGATTTAATTTGCATGAGAATTCGACAGCAGTCATTTGTTTATTCGCTACACCATAAATCATACGATCAGATGAGTATTTAGTACCGACATAATCATTTTATAGTCATTTTGGTTTTGCTTCTCTTTTCTCCACTAGTGTGAACGGTCGAATTAATGTGATCGATATGTACCAACATATGTGCGTGTCTCCACATCTAAAGGCCTAATTAACTAATTGATTTTGTTACTTATAATCAGAATTATCAGCTGAACGAATACAAAATACACACGTAACCATAATATCCCACCGGGAGGGATCTGTTTCAGTATGTTTCGCTCTATTAAATGAGAACGTTTCCAATTGCTAAATACGTTCATATAAGGTATGTTCGCGTACCTTGTCAGAGCTGTGAAAAACTACGAAACTCTGTCTCCGCACTTGGAAATTTCATAGTTTTTCGCAAAAGAGAGCGTTGGCCAGGTAGTATTCAAATTCCCCATAATGCGAATTTTATTTTACTTTGGGCTATTTTAAGCTGCCTGTCAAATCTATCAATTCGCTGTGCGTCAGTGCCAACAAAAATCAACCATTTTCTTCCGCATACATTTTTGTTTTCTTTTAAGTTTTGACGCTTTAATTGCGAGCTGTTTGTCATTCGTGCGTTTAGGTTGGTTTACATGGGCCGGCAACTTGATCCGATGAATGTTTGACAGATCAAAATCGTTTTAGTTTATATGGGTACATTCCATTTTTAAGGAATTTTTCAAAAACGACAAATTAAATTTCCTTCAGATATGCGTTTACAAAATCAGACAAATCTGTCCGATCTAAAAAATATTTGAAAATCGTTCAACAAATCAAACAGACTCTCGTTTTTGCGTTTATATCTACCATTCGATTTGTGTTCATCGTCTGTTCAACTTGTTGAGCCATGTAAACCTTCCTTTTGTTTACTTTTTCCTGAGAATATTTTTTTATTTTTTTTTGTCTGAGGTTTCTGTAACACTACACTGGAGCACTCAGACTCAAAAACTAGGCCAGTTGTACTACTAGGCAGAATTCTGAGAATGTTACACATTGAAATTAGAAAAACTATGCACTTTAGAGCAGAAAATACATGGGCAGACCTTCGTCCTGTATGCAAACTTATCACTTCTCTTCCCTCGTGATTTTGCTATAATTTCCAAAAAGAAGACAACAGCACAAATTGCTTTCCGTTATAAAGATACTTCTACGATTTCTTGTTCAGATTTTGACATTGGCTTAAATAGCCAACCATAGTTGAGTTAAGGAAGCTTACGGTAATCTGAGAACTGTACGAAAAGTAAGCAAAAGCATCGTCACATTTTATGTAGTAGCTGCTTCTGGGAAGTTAACCCAACATTCAGCTGTCACTGATATTTTCTGTCAAACCTTATTGTGGAAACAAAATTGAAAAGCGGAAGAAAAATAAGCAACCGAACATTCAAATAAAGTTAAAGTACATGACAATAATTCGTGGTATTACTGAATCATTGAGCGCATTAAGAAAAAGTGGAACATTTAGAAAGAAAAGGCAATATTTTTGAACAGACCCCTGTTCAATGCGCTCTATATGTTGTGGAGTCCCATTGAAACAATTGGAGAAGTTTAAGTATCTCGGGATGTTCTTCGCGAGTGATGGGAGGAATAATGCTGGGCTTTCCTGTGGGATTGGCCAAGCTGGGTCAATTTTGAAACATCTTGGTCAATCTGTAGTCAAGAAGACCGAGCTTGGTGTCGTGGTGGCGTTTTTAACGCAGTATTTGTTCCAACTCTTACCTATGGTCATGAAATTTGGGTAATGACCGAAAGAATAAGATCGTGAATACAAGCTGCCGCGATGAGACTTTTTCGTGCTGTTGTGGGAATTACTCGCCGGGATAGGGTGAGAAACACGGAAACTCAACGTTGGGAAGATGCTTCTTCGAACGGAAAGGACTGTACTTTGATGGTTTGGTCATGTAGCACGAATGTCCCTAGCATCACGTCTTCCGAGGCGTGCCTTAAATGCGGTTCCATCCTACCTGCAACCGCTTGGCAGACCTAGGACGAGATGGTTGGACCAAGTCCAAAAACTCGCCTGTTTGCGCTTGAGCATTACTCCTGATGAGTTAGAGCCGATGGCGGAGGATGGAGTGGCCTGGAGATCACTCGTGCGTGCGTTACTCCCGCGACCCCTTTAATGGAACATGGGGTTCACTGAAGATGATGATGGGGCAATATTTTCATATTCAATTTAACTTCAACTGTAATTTACGTACATAAAGTGTGACTGATTTCGTTCCCATGTAAGGAAGTAAAAGTGAACGAACTTATCGAAACTGAGTGAAACGGTTATTATGTCACAGTGTTTCATTTCAGTGCATTCGTTCGATTGCTTTAATTGGCTTAACTTTCTTAAGTTTCTACGACTGTTATAGTTGGGGCTTAAGTTCACTTAGTGATGTTGACCGTAGGTTAGGTTAGGTTAGGGGGCTGCTAGTGAATTCACCAGCACACTTAGACCATGTTGGTCCATTGCGATACCCACAGTTAGTCTACTACCACTGATCGACCGCTCCAGTGATAGTGCCGTTAATTTAATCCCAAGGGCAAATGGAGACTGGACCAGATTTGGAAATCCGGATAAAAACGTATTAACTTTGCCTTCAATGGGATTCGAACCTGAGACCCCTCTCACTTATGGCAGGCACTTAACCAACTGCGCCATTCAGTCGTTGGCCGTAACATGGCGATCATTTTCATCGGCGAAAAAATACGGTCCACTCACATTTCCGGTATGAAATCCACAACACACGCTGCCATTTTGTGGGTGTGATTTTGTGGCATCCCTTGGTGGACATTTTGATTTGTTGCTGTTCAATGAGGCATTTTCTGTTTGTTGACAACTTCATTAAGCTAAAAATAGGCACGGACGATTATAGCGACGACCGAAAATTTAAGTAAACGCTCTTAAAGTTGCGCCTCAGAACCGACTTTGATCAGTTTTAATAATCTTCAAACGTTGCTGCTTGGTGAACATCCCCATGATGAAACGTTTAACCTTGATTGACGTTTTGACAGTGACACATCATAAGGAAAGTTTAAGGGTGCGTTTGTTTAAGAATGCAAAACACGTCTGTTGAAAAACACTTTACACTCGTAATTTCATGAATCTTTATATTAATTTGCATCTGAACCGTTTAAATTAAACTAAAAAAGGATCAAATTTAATACAAAACAGATGGATAATTTAGTAGGTTATAGGGAAGCAGTTTAGCAAAATGTAAAGAATGAGGGAATTCAGCATTTCACTTGATGAAGTTTTATTTAATTTTATAAATAAGAACAAACGGCAGGACACTAACAAACGTGATAAAATGTTACCCGCACCGAATTTGCTTTTCTCTCTAACGGTGTTAAGGTTAAAAATTAATTCAATAGAATATATATTCACTGTTAAATTCTTACCCCATGAACATAGTTGAAATGCTCAGTATCTGCGAGAACCATAGTACCCAAAAGAACAACAGGAACAAAGTGAAATTCTGTCCTTTCTTCACCTCACACCACAAGTACTTGACAATGTATATCATTTGTATTAACATTTAATTGGCACACTTTAACACACACTTTTTGTTCATTCAAAAACACCGCTAACACCCAAGCCTACATCCAGCAGCAACCTGCAAAATGAAACACGTATTCAGTTGATATGCATATGTCGCGTCAGTCCACAGTCGGTATCACGCACAAAAAGAATAACACGTTAGCTAAGCGTATTCAAATAACAGTTAGCGGGCAAAACCGTTTACGAAGAACCACGTCAGTGTTATGGCAGTGATAAGCCACTGAAACGCGTCCCGAGACCGCCCATGGACGCGCTGCTGAACTTCTCATTCGGTTTGAGTTTTGCTTTTGTTTTTCGGTACGACGATACGTGAAATGTAAAGATCACTGTTGATGATACCAGATACACACTACCTGCGGGTTTACAATTGCCTTACAATTTTAACGTAATTACTCGCCGAAAGTGAAACAAACACAAAAACGAACACACAAATTCGAGAAATTTCATCGCAAAACCTTCGCCTTCGCCGTGACACAGTTTTCAGATAAAATCACATTTGTCTGCTGTTCGACGGGCGGTTAATTAAATTGAAATTGCTCCGAGATAAAATTGTGATAGATTGATTTGCAGTGAGAGATGCGATAGAAAGGGGGTGTACTTAATTTTTTAAATTGACTTATTCAAATGAAAGTAAACAAACTTGTTAAAATTTAGGTGTTGTTTGAAAACAGTTTTAGGATTATGTTTGGGGATTTCATCGAATTTAAGTGTTATCAGTGACACTTGCTGACGTTCAGTGGTGAAGCACCGAGATGAGGGAAAAATTGTAAACACGTAAACGCCTACCTCTCTTGTCAGAGTGACACATGACAGAGATGCAACCATAAACAGGTCAAATATGGCATGTTGGGAAAGAACACTCATTGACTATCGGTTTATCTATCAGAGAGAAAACTAATCTATTAGTCATTTCACCGGAACTCATCAGGCAGTATGATAAGACACTTCATTTCATCACTTCATTGATGCAGCATCACTGTCAAGTATGAACGTAATCACTCCTTTTTTCAATCAATTGATTAGTAAATGATTTAGGCGTAACCAATTAGTTGTGGTTATATAGGAATGAGTGAAAGTCAGGATTAAATAAAGTATTTTTTTAGTCGTTAGTGATTAGTCATGGTTGCATATTTTAGTTTCAGTTTTAATTCATGCTTTTTCCAGCGGCGCTACAATCCGGGACTTGAATCTAGTTTTCAATCATTAGTCAAACTAAATTTTGCCCAAAAATGGCAACACCAAAAAAAATTTACAACTTTATCGGAAAAGCGATCCAGTACCGTAGATTTGTTCCCAAAAGTAGCTTGATGCTTAGTCAAGTTGAAGATATTTAGGCCTTAGCAATATTGTACGAGGGTTGGTACTTAAATTCTGAGATAAAGAAATACCTCACATTTGACGTTAGCATCGACAAGTTTAACGTTTTTAACAGTACAATTGTTCAGAACCTTTATGGCTGAGACACAATAGTGCGTCAGCGTCAGCGCTGTCTTTCAACGCACACAATTTAATGGCCATGCACACAATATTGCGTCGACCTACGTAAATGAAAAATGAGAGAGATGAGAGGATCGTAATAAAACGTAAAACGTAATCCCAACGCACGTCATTATTCAACATGTTGGATATTTTTTTGACAGAGGGATGCGCTGTGAGAGCGAAATTGAGAAATGCTTCCCAAATTGAGAGTTTTTTCCCAAATTGAGAACATTTTGTGGCAACTGACATTTGAGAAATGAAAACAGCTGACTAAAATTATTTCAACGACAAAACTAATTTGAATGAATACGCCAAATTAGCAACAAGAATCACTTTTTTAATTTTTTTAACTTTTCTTGGCATTCATTTTCCGCAATCAATTTCTTTAACGTTGAATTGTTTGACCAGAATATGTTTTTGATTTGACATTTCAGAAATGAAAACAGCTGACGGAATATTTTTTATTTGGTATTTGAGAGAGGGAGGGAGGAGCTTATTAACGCAGTGCGTCAACGCACACCCTCCGTAACATGAAGTCGACTAGCGCAACGCACTATTGTGTTTCAGCCATTAGTCATATGGTCGGTATTTCGGTCAAAGAAAAAATAGATTTAAATCGTGAACGTAGTGAACACTTCGCCTTGCTGTAGGTAGGTTCGTCAACTCCTAACCGTAGGTAGGTTCGATTTCCGATATGGCAACTTTCGTATTTCATGGCAGCATATTTTTTGATTCACTGACAATGCTCAGAGAGTTTTGAAAAGTTTGTCAAACTTTGTTGTTCGGAGGCAGCAACGACTTATCTTGAGTGCACGATTCAGAGAGTAATCTTTTCATAATCCCTGCTAAAGAACTTCCAAAGGTACATTGCAAAAGGGCATTGATATGCAAATGACTTTGCCATCGCACAATAAGGCAAACTTATATGTATCTCATGCAAAAAGCCACGAAAATAACCAGGAAGTAGTGTGATAGTGAGGAACATCCGATTGACTAACTTAAAGAAGATTTCAATTTCTTGGGCAATAAAACCCTTCTAGAGTATATTAAAAGGCAACTGAGGTGGACCTGGGCCTAGTTTCTCAGCAGCAACTAACGAATTATGGCACCTAAAAAAACTCGGTGAAAAACTTGCGGACTGAGTTTTTGGGTATACACTAACACTAGAGTGGTCAAACCAACTATTTCCTATGATGCTCCCGTTTGATGAAACAAATTTTAACAAAGGCATGCCGTCAACAAACAGGACAAATTACAGAGCATAGTGTGTTGATCTGTACTACAGAAGCCATAAGAGAGACGCCATAAATACTGATTGTAAACTCTTTTTGAACCTCCCACATCTAGGCAGATATCAGTTGTGAGACAAGATTACAAAGAGTTTACGATTTCAAACAATGCAACCAAAAATTACACCTAGAGGTAACGAAAAATTTTGCCACAAGTGAGTTGATCCCTGTTAATCATCTTATTGGCCCAACATTTTGGTGGGCGCCGTGGCGTAGTGGGTAGGTGCGTCGACTCCTGCGCTCGAGGTCGTCGGTTCGAATTTCGAAAAAAACATCATACATTTTTTCACGGCTCCACCTCTTTTGAGTCACTGACAATGCTCAAAGAGTATAATTGTCTAGAAAAAGCTTCTCAATCTCGCCGTTCGGAGTCGGCATTAAACTGTAGGTCCCCTCCGCTCGTGAGAAAACAATAGCACGCACAACACGAGTGGTTGCTGAGAAGTTAGGCCCAGGGTTACCTCCGACTGTAGCGCCGCCATTATTATTATTATTATTATTATTATTTAAGTCGTAAACTTAAAGCAGAACAACTGAGAAGAATAGGTCAACAACCTACGCTGGTTGAATGTTGACGCCCAAGGACGATATGTCAAGATCTGATAGTTAAGCAGTTATTGTGGGTGCCACAACCCCATTGCTCTTTATAAGGAATCCACAAACTCCAGAGCTAAATTATTTGCTAAAATTTTTATTTGAGTTTATAGATTAATGCTTCATCTCATCTCATTTTCAGTGACCCGCATGTTCCACTAAAGGGGTCGCTTTTTATTGACATTTAAAAGATTATTTCGACTACGTCTTAAATGGTCAATACAAAGAGTCAAGTTGTAAGTCACTTTTTGGACCATATTGGCTGGTATCTCGCTAATAACACGTGGAATGTTGTTTCCAAGGTTGCAATTGACATTGGCATATATAATTGATTTGACGCATCACCATCAAATATAGTCTAAATGCGTCGAATCGGACGATCTAGCCGGTCAGGCCAAATTGACCAGATTCAGCTCGTGCATTTTGGCCAAAAAAAAAGTTCGAAATCATTGAAAGGTGGCGGGTGCCATTGACGGTTAGGTTTATTTTTAAAAAATATACCAGCCGTTCTTTTTTCGCGAATTGTCTAACTGAATTTACGATCCACAATGAGCCACGAGTAAAAAATTCGCGAAATCTCTGAGCGCGTACATTTGAAATTTTAAAACTAACAATTCGCGGCTACCGAAGTGATGAAATTCGATGAAGTGTCAAAATTCCCGAATTTCTCAGTTCGCCGCTCTAAGCCTGTGACCACATGTCACGAATAACGAGTGAGTAGTCAGAAATAGAAAACTAAAATACCAATCACCTTTATATTATATTATATTCCTCGAGAGTCCGGCAGTATTTAAAGCTTTAAAAATATTTAAGGTTTTCTAAGAAAGACACCAAATTTGACACGTTGGAAAAAAACTTTTTCAAGCTTCTATAGGTGAAGGCAGACCCTTAAGCCAAAATGGAATGCCCTTAACTCTCTAAAGGAGACAAGTGGTCATCCAAATCATGCATACAGTTCTGAAACAGCCTGGAGGGTCTTAGACCCTACTAGCATTTCATAAGATATGATCCAAAGAGTCCTTAAAACCTAGCAAACCTAACTTACGGTAACTGTTGGAGCAATCATTTACCACTGCAATGCTAAACTAAATTATGTCTCAAATTTCTCAAGAGATTTATCATTTGTGCACAACAAGCAACAGACTGCGGCTAAGTAAGAAATTATGGAACATGTACTCATTGAATTTACACAAATGAGTAATATCGGTTGGTCACCAAAAACATCTCCCTAGAGAGGTTATCAAAAGATAGTACTCAAGTCGCAGATCAGTGATCGTTCGAATGCATGTGATTGTATTTACTTCCCATTATCTTCAAGTCAATTCAATTCAAGAACTGAGATCGAAAAAAAGCCTTGACAATCAACAACAATCACATTCAAATCAACAATCCCGGAAAACAAGTCCAATGGTCCAGTTTATAACTACGTGTTCATTAAACAAGATATGCGCAGCAAAATGAAGAAGTTTTCTGATATTTAAAGAAGTAGACTTATGGCCCAACTGACGATTGGATGGCGCAGTTGGTTAAGTGCCTGCCCGAAGTTAGAGGGGTCCCAGGTTCGAATACCAGTAAAATCGAATCTGATCCAGTCACCATTTGCCGTTGGAATCAAATTAACGGCACTGGGGTAGGTTGCTACCTGGCAGTACAATGCACCAGTTTTGAGTCTGAGTTCTCCAGTAGTGTTTCAAAAAATTCTTCGAATGAAAAAAAGGCCCAACTATAATAGGCATGAGCGCCGTGGCGTAGTGGGTAGGTGCGTCGACTCCTACGCTCGAGGTCTAGGGTTCGAGTCTCAAAAAAAACAACTAAAATTTTTTCACGGCCCCACCTCTTTCGAATCACTGACAATGCTCAAGAGTATTTTTATTTTTATATAATTTGCGTATGCAAAAGTGGTTACAACTACCCTTGAGTGTCCGGAATCAAGACACAGCACGGGCCGAAGGTATAGAGGGAGAAAGGGAGAGGAGGTACTGTCAAAAAAGCTTCTCAAAATCGCCGTTCAGATTCGACATTTAAACTGAGGTCCCCTCCACTCGTGAGAGAACAATAGAACGCAGAACGCGAGTGGTTGCTGAAAAGCTAGAATACACCGAATACACGCACGAATCGAAACATTTCGTTAAGCACATGCGAATTTGACAGATAGCACAGAAATCCCAAAATTGTTAAATGACATTTTTCAATTGAATGAAACAGAACTTCTTCTTCTTCTTAGGGCGCTATAGTCCGAGGTGGACCTGGGCCTCACTCAACATGCCTCTCCAGCCAGCACGATCTTTCGCCAGCTGACTCCAGTTTCGCACACCAAGCCGGCCGAGATCCCCCTCGACACCTTGTTCGTGGACGTCTTCTGTTCCGTTGTCCCACAGGCTCAGAGTCGAAACAGAACACGGGAAGAAATTCTGACAGATGGCTATGCACGCATGTGTTCATTATGGCTAAGCGTGTATTTCGTGTAAACATGACGAAACATTTCGTTAAAATTTGACACTAGCTCATGTTTGCTTATGTCTATTATAGTTGGGACTTTAGACGCAACAATTGCTTTAGAATGTAGAATTATGGCAGCACTTGGGAGGTTGCATCCACTACCACACGTAGGCTACGTAATAATAGATATCCAGTGACAACTTTGAAAAGTGAACACATTTTTCAAAATCATATTTTAAGCGAACATATGACAGACGTCATCATTTAAAAAAAAGTTGCCTGTAGATTTCACCAACCCTTCAGCAGGAAGAACATGTCGTGAACCTATTGACTCAAAGTGGCAAACCAGTAGGGCGTCCCACATAGACGGACCCCAGAGAGCAATCAACGCCCCCTACATGTGACCGCATTTAAGTAAGTTTCCATGTCAAAAGCTTTCCTCTTCCCCGCTTTCTTTTTTCCTGATGGTTCAGAGTTTAGAGTGACGTTAAATTCGCTGACAAAGAAGAAGAATTGAGTGCATGATTGTCAGTGAGATATTTTCCACATACAGCCTTGGCCAAATGTATGAGACACCCTTATCTTTTTGTCTTCGCTGCCAAATCACTTTTCGGATGTAATTTGTTTGAATTTTATGGATTTCGACGACACTATCTGAGGTTGTAAACGATTTTTATTTTTTCCTCTCATTTCATTAATTTGTTTGCTTTCTGAAGATATAATGAATCTTAAAGGGTGTCTAATACATTTGGCCAAAGCTGTAGGTGGCAAAATCCCCACCGCCATTCATTTACGATTTCCAAAAGCGCCACTCCCACAAACTGCAGACGACATGCAATATCACGTCCGCCTCGACTGCGCTCAAACAAAGCATTTTTTGGACACGCTCCTCACATTAGCGCATTGAATTATGACACCTGTCAGATCTGACTTGACATGCAATTTCGCCGCGAAATTCGGCCTTCTGCATTGTTTCCCTCTCGAAATCCAAAAATAAGAAAAACACTCCATTTCATTCCGTTCGCTTATATTTACGACAGACATCATTACGTATTCGATCGATGACAGACGAGGGAAGAAGAAAAAGCAGGCCGCTTTCCGTGGGTCGATGAATTTCAATCGACGAACGAATTTAATCGCTTCAGTTTTCACATTTCCAATTCACTGGTCCAACAGCCGACTGTTGACAGTTCGATAACCTTTCCGCGTTATCGATACACAAACATCGGTATGTGTGCACTGCATGCATGTGACATAATATTCGCGAGTGAGTTGGCGCCAATCCAAACATTAACAGACGCCGCGCGTCGTGCATATGTGTCGGCGCGCGAAGTGACACAGAATTATTGTTATTGAATCAAATGCAATAAAGTGATGGCAGTCTTTTGTTTATGGTATCGATGAACGATGAACGTAAACACCACCGCAGGCGAGCACTGTTTATCGAAGGGGTTCCGCAATTGTTTTCCCACAAGCACATGTTCGGGATGTTCGTATGTGCACGGGCTGGCGGCGGCGGCAGCAGCATCGGATGGCGAATGACGCCTTCGATGGAGGAGATATGGATTACACTTCGAGCACCCGGCTCAGAAGCGAGGTGTGACGCAAGCAGGAGACGGCGAAGACGAAGAAAAAGACTGACACAGATTGCATAACGAAACCCGAGATGCATCCGAGGAGGAAGGGCGCAGGCCCGCAAGACAATGAATGAACGCTGATTAGGAACGAGCCGGGGGCTGCGAGAATCAGTGGCGACTGTGTTCGAACTTGGTCTGCCACCGGGTACAAGTGGAAGTGATACGGCGCACACAGCGGTTGCCGGCGGGGGCTTATGCAAGAGCAACGCGGAATGTATTGAGATTTAATTAGTTCAATGGATTAAGTGTCACACGGGAGATTGAGGCTGTGGCTTGTGGTTGGGGGCTAAGTGAACGTTCTGATTCTGGAGATTTCCACCCGCCCCTCAGGGGGTGGCAATGAATCGGATTTTGGAGTGCGCACATTACACAATGGACAGGAAGCAGTTCGGCGGAGCTGTCGAGTCAGACACTACCCGTTGAGACGCAAAAAATCTGGTCAAGTTAAGCCGATCAGAACCAGTTTAAGTGGCACGCATTGAAACGGCTTTTTCTTTTGGCCCGCGGACGTGCCGTGGTTGTCATTAGAGCGTGTTTGAATGCTGCCTCGGGTGACATAAGCAAATTTCGTTGAACCAGCAGCATTGGCGACATTTTTTTTTGCACTCCTTCGTGATGTGGCGCGGGTCAGTAGCGCATGATCAGAGAAAATGGTTTACTTCTTCGTCTTGCCAGAGGATGTGAGGAATGGCATGCAATGAGGCGGTGCTCGCGAGAGGATGTGTGCGAAAATTCAAACCTGAAGCTGTATGATTTCTGTGATTGAGACCACGAGTGGCTGCAGGCGGCCAAAGGAGCTGCTTGGCCGAACCAGATTTTGTGTGGTCGTCGTGACTCATGGGCGCCGCAGTAAGTGCCTTGGCGATTTTGTGCATGCCTCGGGGCCATTCATCTGAGCAACGATATAAATTTTCTTTTGTGGGCTTTTTTTGTGTGCCTTGTCATAATAGATTTTCAATGAATGCGGCTCAATGTGAAAAGTTGAGAGTGAGCCAATGCTCCCACATGAACGTGATTGGGAGGGGGGTTTTCTATTGGCTCAGAACAGTACTTATGTAACTTTCAATTGAATTATTGTGGCTTATGGAGCTCGGTTTAGTTCACACAGTGGTTACACAAGCTTTTGGAAACATTGACGCTGTTCGTGACATAACGCCCACTAAAGGGAGATAGACGCGATAAGTTCCTGTTGTCTTAGGGATTCACAATTTTTTTGGTACTGCCTTGGATTTCATCTTCTTAGAGATTCACAATTTGTCATCTCTGGTACAGCATTAGTTGCCATCAGAATGAGTAATTTATTAAGAGTGGGGTACGGAATGGGCGTGATGAAATCGATTCTAGAAGGGATGCCCCTCAATTTATGCAACATTTTATTTGTAGAGTAACTGACAGTTGACAGTTAATAATAACAATAATAATAATGGCGGCGCTACAGTCCGAGGTGGACCTGGGTCTAGCTTCTCATCAACCACTCGTGATGTGCGTGCTATTGTTCTCTCACGAGTGGAGGGGACATACATGCCGGCTCCGAACGGTGAGATTGAGAAGCTTTTTCTAGACAGTTATACTCCTTGGGCATTGTCAGTGACTCGAAAGAGGTGGAGACGTGAAAAAATTTTAGGTGATTTTTAGAGATTCGACCCTTAGACCTCGAGCGTAGGAGTCGACGCACCTACCCACTACGCCACGGCGACCACTAGTTGACAGTTCAGGGTTAATAAAAAAGGAGAATTAGGCAACAGAGTAACGCGTTTTCATTTTTTAACTTTTTTTTTCAAAATAATCATGATTTGCCACATGCAGTTGACAATTTTCGTATAAGAATATGCTCGTTCATCAGTACAACTCCTTCGGCTGGCGCTACAGTCCGCGGTGGTGGCTTGAGTCTCAGACAACATTCTTCACATTCTTCTTCTTCAGCCAGAATATTCTTATGCTAGGTGCTTCTAATTACGCAGGTTCAGCCTACCAAGGCCCGTTTCCAGTTGTATACGCCACCGGAGGCGCTGTATACGCCACCTGAGCCGCCGTATACGCCACCGGAGGCGCTGTATACGCCACCGGAGGCACTGTATACGCCACCGGAGGCGCTGTATACGCCACCGGAGGCGCTGTATACGCCACCTGAGCCGCTGTATACGCCACCGGAGGCGCTGTATACGCCACCGGAGGCGCTGTATACGCCACCGGAGGCACTGTATACGCCACCGGAGGCGCTGTATACGCCACCGGAGGCGCTGTATACGCCACCGGAGGCGCTGTATACGCCACCTGAGCCGCTGTATACGACACCGGAGGCGCTGTATACGCCACCGGAGGCGCTGTATACGCCACCGGAGGCGCTGTATACGCCACCGGAGGCGCTGTATACGCCACCGGAGGCGCTGTATACGCCACCGGAGGCGCTGTATACGCCACCGGAGGCGCTGTATACGCCACCGGAGGCGCTGTATACACCACCTGAGCCGCTGTATACACCACCTGAGCCGCTGTATACGCCACCGGAGGCGCTGTATACGCCACCGGAGGCGCTGTATACGCCACCGGAGGCACTGTATACGCCACCGGAGGCGCTGTATACCCCACAGAAGGCGTTATCCTTCTTTATTGCGTTGAGTCCCGGAGTTGGAGCCGAAGACTGTCCGGCCGGGCCATTGGTGTCTATTTGCTCTACATGTTCTAGCGATCAAAGACGAGAGACTCAAATTCGTTTGACCAGGTCGATGTCGCTGTACAGCTTGTACTGCCTCCTTCTCCATCATCAGTGTATACGGGACCGAAGATATTTCGATGGACCTTACTCTCACCAGTAGGCAGAATGGACCCAAATTACTGGTCTAAGTGAGCCGTGACACTATTCACAAGGGCACCCTTTAACCTACCTACCATCCTCTCGAAGCGACAAAGAACCCCCTCCTCGTCCGCTTTGGATAATGTCCATGCTTCTGCAGCAGGACTGGGGTTATAGCAATAATAATTGCAGCGCTACAGTCCGAGGTGGACCTGGGCCTAGCTTCTTAGCAACCACTCGTGTTGTGGGTGCTATTGTTCTTTCACGAGTGGAGGGAACCTATGCCGACTCCGAACGGTGAGATTGAGAAGCTTTTTCTAGACAGTTATACTCTTTGACCATTGTCAGTGACTCGAAAAAGGTGGAGCCGTGAACAATTTGTTTGAAAAATTGTTTGTCTGAACCGGGATTTGCACCTAGAATTGAAAGTCAAGTGCTTATGGGTCGACGCACAAACACACACGGCCAAGGCGCCCACTCGAACTGGGATTATCAAGGTCTTATATCTTGTTGTTGTTCGAAAGAATTCCTCAATTGTCTCATTCTAAGCCCAAAGACACAGTGATTCGCAAGAGTAGTCCTTCGTTTTGTCTCATCAACTGAGAAGAGCTTATCCAAGGAGATCATAGTGATCATGGGCACTCTGAGCACCCTTCAACAAGTCGTTCAATACAAAACAGCGAAGCAATTCTTGAGAGTTTTGATGAGAATTCTGGAACATCAACTGGGCACGGTGGCTAAGAATTGAACATTTCGAGAGGATCTCCGCGGCGTATTTTCATGGAAGATTTGCATTTTTATGCAAACTTGCATTTGACCAAAGAACTTACCACCTTACTTACTTACTTAGGTGGCGCTACAATTCGGGGTGAACCTGGGCCTCGAACTGAGCACCAACAACGAAGAAAGTTCTTTGAATGGATTACAAAACAACAATTGGGTTCCGATTTTTCAAAATCATCTTCAGCAATGAGGTTCATTTTCATCTTAATGATTCGTCTAAATTGTCGAATTCTGGGTTCAGGAAATCCACGAGCGATTGTTACGACACAAATGCAACCACAATGTGTCACTGTTTGATGCGTATTTTATGGCGGAGGAACGTGTAACTGTGTTGTGCAGATTTTAGACTGGAGGAATAGTCGCCTTTGACACTGCAGCTGGTCTGACAACAGTTAATTGTGCTCTCAATTGGGACATGATATTCTAGTTTTTTTTGTGTCCAAATTACAAGATACAGATGTGGGCGCCATGCGGTTGCAACAAGTCAATGACGTGATATACAGCCTAAGACGTGATATACAGCACAAGAAACAAATCAATTACCGCATGACTCATTTCCTGATCGTGCAATTTCCAGTTTTGTGTTCAGAATTTGTCTTTTAGGTCATACGATTTAACGGACTTTGATATTTTTCGCAGTCTACGCCAACAAATCCCGATCACCCACGCCTTAAATGAACGAATTGATTGTTGCATCGAAGAAATTGTTTCACCATTTTGCTTACGATGAGGAACAAAAAACATAAACAGAATAAAATAATAGCTTTGCTGCTATTGTTATAAAAATAATTGTTGAAAAATAAATCCACCATTAGTATTTTTTGTTCAAATCTGAAAAATTAAGTAGAAACACTTAATTATGTTTTAGATCCCAATGCTATTATTTAGACTGCAACTGTACTGGGGCCTTATTTTGTATCACTTTCGGATTCGGATTCGGATTCGGAAATCAAATCCGATACTCAAATCAATTCGAATTTTGTATCACTTTCGGATTGGGTTTGAATGCTGCCAAATTTTTATCAATAATTTCCGAAAATGAAACTGTCAAATCAGAAAATAATCATTCAAATAGAAGCCAGTTGCAAATAAATTGAATTCAATTTTATTCTTTCACAGTGTAACATATCGTTTAGTTGTTGTTTTTTGTTTGAAGATGGTTCAGAGCAGGATGATTCTTCATTGTCTCACAATGCTAAGTTGAAATTCTCGATTCGCCAGTATATTTCAATGATTTATGTGGTTGGGCGTGTGATAATCAAAACGATGGTTCATTTCGAGTGCCACTTATTGCAAAAGTGAGATGTAATAACTCTAATATCACTTTTCTTCCAGTTGCATGAGTTGCGCGTATTTACTTGAACCTCCCCCGCCGTTTATATTCCGCACCTGGGCCGATGTCAAAGCTAATCGGATTTCTGGCTTGCATCTGCAGATTGAAGAAATCCTTTGACAAGACATCCAAATTTGGACAATAACTACTCACATTTATTATTAATGTCTTAATGTTTCTATTTCTCTTGAAAAAATTAAATAAATAAATCAAAACAACTTTAGCACACACAATCCGATAGCAAAATAGTTATCGAATGAAAATCCGTAACTGAGGACGGTTTTGACATCCGCTTTCGCAATACAAAATACCAAATTTCCGTAAACGAGTTGGCATGACTTTTAATTTTCGAATGCGGATTGTGTGTATTTGCTATAGAGGTACAAAATACCAATTTCCGATTTTCGAATCGATTTCCGATACTATAGCAATACAAAATAAGGCCCCTGTACTGTAGGATCATTCCTTGATTCCATGTATACTTTATAAATCGAAAAAAAAAATGTTTTCTTTAGATTAAGCTTTGGAGAAATTTCACTTAGTAGTGCTATTGGATATGCAGCAAAGCAAGAAACGTAAAAGGCAACGCTGTATCGAATTAAAATACGATGTGATTGGGCGCAGTTACATGCTCATCTGTCAGACAGGGTCGAACTATTTCAGTTAAATTTTCTTCTAACTTCAAATCATATCATATAAACAAACATCTATCCATACCTACATATACCTACACCTCTGTCCAACGTTATCTAACATAGAAAATCCCTTCCATCATGCCCAATTACTGCTTATGCTTGCTGTGCGCACATTGCTCTTGGCCATTTAGGAGGTGAAATGGAACTGAAATAATAGTACGTTTAGACCGCACCCAAATTCAACATTTCGGCTAGTTTCATTTCAGCCCAAATTCATTGCATTTCGCCATACATTTCCTGCATTCTGGAATCCAACATTCCAGCGAAATTCTGAATTTCGTCGCTGCATTTGTAAGTTCGTCAAATCGAACAATCCTCTTTACAAATTCAGCACGTTATACAATGACATTTCAACCCGCTGACATAAGCAAAAAACAGCTGTTTTGTCATTAGTTGAAAACTTCGAGTGGACATAAGTTTTAACGCGAACTCCATACCTCTATATTGAGTCAGCAATATATTTAATATGTCTGAATTAGCACTTAAGTTCATCTTTAAATTAATATAACACGCTAAATGGTTCAACCACTTCTGATTTCCAATCAGGAAAAAATATCAATAACAAACTCTGACACCAGCTGTCATTTGAAATGCTAAAGTTGCAGAAGGAACGCAAAATTGAATTTCAAAATTTCTTTCCTGAAATGTTGAATTTGGGTGCGTACTATAACGTACTATAACACTCATCATCGTATCGAGGCCGAACACAGCATGGAATTTATGTGTGAAAATGATAAACTTTTAAATCTTAAATCTTTGATATTTCGAAATCTGCACATAAATCGATACTTTGATATTTATCATTGCTTTATGCATTTGATCAGACTTACAAAACTGCGTTTTCAGATCTTCCAATGTCGCATGTTGATGTTTGACCGTTTTTGGCCAATATCTCGAAAACTATTAGGGCCAGAATGCTTAAAATTATTTTAACTTAAAGTAGGTACTCAATAAATGCAATTTTGATTTTTTCAGATTTTTAAACACTTCAGTTTAAAAATGGCGAAGTGGACGCATTAAAAAAAAACTTTAGAGCTCTATATTTTTCAAATGTAACTTTGGATCCAAAAGTGTTGAAGCAAAATTAATTTCAAACGATTTGTCGATTGATATGTATATCACTCAATTGGGTGCATCTCTGTTTCAAAATCCATGGCTACTTCTCCTATACGGGAGCCACCCCCAAATGGCCACAATTTTTAAATTTGTGTGCATGTTCAATGAAATCTAGGCCTGAAGTACTAGTGACCATAACAAGTCCTCCTTAACATCGCGTATTTCAATCTGTTCAATCTGATAGGTCGTTAACAGCTTGGTTTCAGTCCAATGAAGTCCACAGCAGAGCAGATCTTCGCACTATTCCTGATCCTGGAAAAGATCTCAAAAATGCCGATCGACACTCACACATTCTTGGATTTCAAGGCTGCATATGACACCGTACGCCGTGGCCGTGTGGGTTCGTGCGTCGACTCATGCGCATTCGAGTTTCACAGTCTAGGTTCGAATCCAAGTTAAGACAAACAATTTTTCAAAAAAAAAAAAATTGTTCGCGTCTCCACCTCTTTCGAGTCACTGACAATGCTCAAAGGCCCAGGTCCACGTCGGACTGTAGTGCCGCCATTATTATTATTATATTATATAATACCGTGCAGGAGACCCCTTTGACTGCGCCAACTATCGAGGGATAAGTCTCCTTAACATCGCCTATAAGGTGTTCTCTGCCGTTTTGTGCGAACGCCTGAAACCATTCGTGAACAAACTGATAGGTCCTTACCAGTGTGGTTTCAGGCCCGGGAAGTCCACCATCGATCAAATTTTCACACTGCGGCAGATCCTGGAGAAGACCCAGGAAATGCAGATCGACACACACCATCTATTTGTAGATTTCAAGGCCGCATATGACAGCGTGCATAGAGACGAGCTATACAGCGCCATGTCTAGTTTTGACATTCGTGCTGAACTCGTCAGACTGAGCAGGATGACGATGGAGAACTCTCGCTGCTCCATCAAGGTCGGTAACGAACTCACCAAGACCTTCAATGTCAAAAAAGGTTTTAGACAAGGCGACGCGCTGTCATGTGATTTCTTTAACATCATTCTTGAGAAGATCGTGCAAAACTCACTGGCCAACACGAGAGGCACGATCTTCCAAAAGTCTGTTCAACTGCTAGCCTACGCGGATGACATTGACGTGATCGGGCGAACACAGCGAGCCGTCAATGATGCGTTTGCTGGCATTGAAACGCAAGCGGCTAAAATGGGTCTGGCGGTAAACGAGGGCAAAACAAAGTACATGCTGTCATCGAGAAAGGACGCACAACATCGACGACTTGGCCAGAACGTCGCCATAGGCAGCTATAACTTTGAGGTAGTGAAGGACTTCGTCGGCCTCGGTTCCGCGGTAAACAGTACAAACAACATCAGTGCCGAGATCAAACGCAGAATTACTCTTGCCAACCGCTGTTTTTACGGGCTCAAAAGGCAATTGAGTAGTAGAGCCCTCTCTCGGAAGACCAAGTTGACTTTGTATAAGACCTTGATCATCCCAGTCCTGCTGTACGGCGCAGAGGCATGGACAATATCCCAAGCGGATGAACAGTCTCTTGGTCTTTTCGAGAGAAAAGTTCTGCGCGCGATCTTTGGTCCTGTTTCCGTTGATGGCATTTGGAGGAGAAGATTCAACCACGAACTGTGGGCTGTACAGCGACATGAGTCTACGGATCCAACGCCTAAGATGGCTAGGCCATGTAGAGCGTATGGACAACTTAGCTCCGGCCCGAAGAGTCTTCGACTCTGAGCCTGTGGGACAACGCAACAGAGGACGTCCACGTACCAGGCGGCGCACACAAGTCGAGGGGGACCTCGGCCGGCTTGGTGTGCGAAACTGGAGACAGCTGGCGAAAGATCGTGCTGGCTGGAGAGGCATGTTGAGTGAGGCCCAGGTCCACCTCGGACTGTAGCGCCCTAAGAAGAAGAGGAAGAAGAAGAATACCGTGCATAGAATCGAGCTATACAGCGCCATTTCTAGTTTTAACATTCCCGGGAAGCTCGCAGATTTAGCAGGCTGACGGTAAAGATTTCTCGCTGCTCTATCAATGTTGCGAATGAACTTAATGTGAAAATGTTTTGGGCAAGACGACGATCTGTCTAAGCAAGGATCGGTTTTCTAAAAGACCATCTTAGTATTTTATAATAATAAAGATGGCGGCGCTACAGCCTGACGTGGACCGGGGCTGGCTTCTCAGCATTTTAGAAGAGTTTATTTTATTGCCATCCTTAGAAGACAAATGTGAAGGGGCACTCTCTCGTAAGCGTCATAATCTCCATCTTTATCTATGATCGAGATGTCTTTTAAAATCGGATCAGAAGCACAGAAAGGAAACAATTTCATTTAATTTCTTATCCCTTTTATAACGGAACGGTGTTGTCATCAACGTTTGTTTGACATTTAAAATCTAACGCGTAAATAATTAAGCCATTTTACATAGATACAGCCTGAAGAGTAATCTGATTCGACGACTTGGCGAACAACAGAAGTCGATCTACTACTTGCTATGCCGCGACGGCAAAAGATAAACACTCGGTTGCTTATCAGCTACACCAGCAGAAGACGCATTAAGGCGTCTGAAATATCACAAAGCAGCGTCATGGAAAAATTGGAAACCTGACCATGAACTCAAACGTCAAGAATTTCAATATTTTCTGTCAAAAAAAAAATGTCAGTGCACTACAGAACTGAATACACTGTTCGTTTGATAGACTTAAACCCAGGTTAGGCAGGGCAAAGCAGATTGACTTTAAAAAACTCTCTAAAGCTGATCAAAGTATCAATCAAACAGGACTTCATCACACAATGTGTCAAAAATATGTTGAAAACTAAGCTAAGCAAAAAGAAATAGACGAACACTTTTCTATCCCTTTCCAATCAACTAAGTTGACAGCAAATAAACATCGTTGATCTTAGTGTACATCAATTGAATGCTTTTCATGAAGTAAGCCTCTAATATATTGAAGTTGGTAATTTGTTGCAATCTGTAATCAATTTTGAGGAGATATAGACGAAGTCATGACGTTAAGGAATGTCAAAGTCTCTCGTTATCACACAAGCAAGTAAAAGCGAGTAAAAAAGTGTCATTCGCATTTTGTTCGAACTTAAGACAGATTTTGAACGACAGTATTTACTCCTCTTCGTAAAGAGAAACAAATCTTGTCTTGTCTTTGCATTGGATCCGTCACTGTTTTCTCATCTCATCTCATTTCATCTCATTTTCAGTGACCCGCATGTTCCACTAAAGGGATATCGGGGGCAATGCATGTACGAGAAATCTCCAGGCCACTCGATCCTCCGCCATCGACTCTAACTCATCAGGAGCTATGCCCAAGCGCAACCAAGCGAGGGTTTGGACTTAATCCAACCATCTCGTCCTGGGTCTTCCAAGCGGACGCCTATCTGATGGAATCGCATTCAAGGCACGCCTCGGAAGTCGTGATGATGGGGACATTCGTGCTACGTGACCAAACCAACGAAGTACAGCCCTTTCCGTTCGAAGAAGAAGCAGCTGCCCAACATTCCTTCACTGTTTTTGTCTTCCTAAACCAGCAACGATAGGTAAAATTTAATCAAATCTGACATTTGTTTACCTAGATTAACTCAACTGTGAGACAACTATCCATCAGCAGACACATGTCAGTTCATTCAGAAAGCGCTGAATGTCTCCCGCCGCGATGTCTTCAAAGTGCGCAACTAAAAGCCAAGATGTTTATCACTCTTACCAAACAGAAACACCGCCACTTTACCGGGTGGGTGACTTAACGCGTTACACGGCTTTCAACTCAGACCGCCAATCCGTCAAGAGTGTCATAAATGAAACAAATCAAACAGATTAATCGATTTTCTTCATTTCCAAAACCGTGATGTTTAATCTGCAGATGTCACAAAACAAAAGAAACAAAGCTGATATTTTAAAACAAACAGATCAGCGATGTCAAACCGTCGTCGCTTGACATTTGACTTGTCGGAAAAGCCTGTCAATCGACAGTCAACAAATAAAACACTTCAGCAAATAATGCAGCTCTCAAAACATTGACATAATGATAGTCAAACAGGCGAGCGCAAGAAATGTTGACTTGTCAAGCGCATAAATCGCTGAGTACCTTTTGACTTTTTATGCGATGAAAGTAAAAGTGACAATGATGGTGGCGGTGGTATAGTTGGCGTTCACTCAAATCGCCCCCCTCCCACACAAACACACAACAACGCATACACACGTGTCCGCTTTAAGTTGAATTCAACTGGTTTGGCTGCACTCATAATGACAGCAGAGAGCTATCAGCTTTAAGAGTTTCGTGTTTTGTTTTGTTTTTTTTTTTTTTTTGGGACTGAATTATGACGAGCGAGGCAAAGTGCTATCGCAGTTTGAACATAATGTACATCGGGTATGATCTTTGGTCGTAAGGAAACACAAATATCGCGACACAATATTTCCTCTGACAGCCGTAGGGCTGGGGCAATAGTTTTACGTAAGTCGTCACATCAATGGGGAGAATCACCGGAGAGTTTTAAGAGCCATTGATGGTTCATTAATGGAAAACAATGTGGCCACAAGGGTTCAAGTGACATAGTGGTCATACGGATGTGAATCAAATTGACAAGTGGAAGTGGAATGAGTGAGAAAAAAAATGGAATTGAGAGTGAAAGTGAGGTTGAAGGTGTATAGAATCGGTCCCACAGCATTTGATAACTCCTCAAAGGGGGGGGAGGGCTGAGGAGAGATCCTTAACAGTCTTGAGCTTTGACAGATTCACGTCATAGCCATGAATAATAATAATAATGGCGGCGCTACAGTCCAAGGTGGACATTTTTTTTGAAAAATTGTTTGTCTGAACTTGGATTCGAACCTAGACAGTTTAAGTCTAATGCGTTGACGCACGAAGCCACACGGCCACGGCGCCCCCACGTTTCTCTTTAATCGGTGCATAAATCGAACAGAACATCAAAACTGTCAGAAAAAAACATCGAATTCGATGTTAATTTCGAGTTCATTGGCACGTAGAACCGCTTCTAAAATCCAAACCAATCGCAACCCACATGAATGATCCAAAACAGGAATTAATCGACGACGACGATGCATTGACACTATAAAAAAAGAAAAACAACTCATGTTGTCAAGCGCTGGTAATGTGATTTGAATTCATTATACCACCTTGCCGACTCGTCGACTTGCCGACCTTGTGTACGTCATTGTGACGTCTATAAACGTTTTATGCTGTCAAAAGCCATCAACCTTCAATATTTCATAGCTGCAGCGACTGGATGTCAAGCGGATAGTCAAATACACTCCGTTTGTTACGCTAAATTATAGAAAGTCGAAACGCCTGCGGGAAGTTAACTTCATTTAGTTTTAGGCATGAAATCAGTGTTCACTTGGACGCAGTAAATCGATTAAAGTCTGAACCACTCGAGGATCATCTCCAGCATTCGCAGAGGAATGCAAACAAGTCAATGAAACAGATTGACCCGCAGCTTAAGCTGGAAGCTAAACCGTTTCTAATCCATATGCGACATGGACTAGAGAAATCAGGTATTTTTTGCGTAGGGAAAGGAAGGATAATCTTGTCGGTAATCAAACGTTTTATGTCTGCTTTCTCAAAAGTTCAGTACGAGCCGAGGCTAGGGCTGTAAAATCCAAAAAAACACTTGCTTATGGTACACGGTGCAGATTAGCTGCAGCCTATTTGACTATCGAACACGCAATAAATTGATGATTGAAGCAGGCAGTGGATTATTCCTTTTTTGTGAAACCTAACCTCAAATTACTTTACGAGATGTTGTGTAGACAAAACTTTTACGACGAAGGTATCTTCGGAGCATTCAATCGGAGACCACAAGTCGGTGATGGAGGACCTTGTAACAAAATAGAACATTGAATCGAACCCACAAATGGATCGGCACACACTCAGGAGAAGAGAAAGTAGGGATTGCCAAGGCATTTTGTAAAACATATCACAAAGTGAAGTGAGACGAGTGAACATCCAGTGAACATACAGCGAAACCGTTAAGGAAATTGGGTGAAGGCACTTACGTAGGCAGGCGCTATAAATTCTTGTAATGACATGCATCTTTGAAGACTCGGGTGAAGGCAATATCTCAACGTAATGAGGTTGCGATTGGAATACTTCGGGTCAGTTTGATGACATGAAGGCGGACTAATTTATGTAAAGAAATAGAGAATGACAACACAGAACTGAAGAAAATCATAGAATATTTGATGGCGTAATGTTGCCAATGCCGTCCATTTTTTGAGAACAATACATTCGAACGGAAAGGGCTGTACTTCGTTGGTTTGGTCACGTGGCACGAATGCCCCCATCATTACGACTTCCGAGGCGTGCCTTGAATGCGATTCCATCAGGTAGGCGACCGCTTGGCAGACCTAGGATGAGATGGTTGGACCAAGTCCAAACACCTGGTCGCCTGGTTGCGCTTGGGCATAGCTCCTGATGAGTTAGAGTCGATGGCGGAGGATCGAGTGGCATGGAGATCTCTCGTGCATGCATTGCCCCCGCGACCCCTTTAGTGGAACATGCGGGTCATTGAAAATGAGATGAGATGAGATGAGTACATTGGAGCGGCTTTCTGTCTCGATATCATCGAGAACACGGACAATTGAACAGGACTGTAGCTAAATGTGTCTTCACATCCCAGACATCTGGTTGGAGAATGCAAGGAGCACCGGATCTTCGGTTTTGGGACCAAGTGATCGCGGACACCAGGACTTTGATATGAGTGGAAGTAGGCATTGGTTCAAGCTCAAATTTGTCAAAGTTCGCGAGATTGATAAGTGAGTAAGTAGGACATTGGACGAAAAGAAAATATGAAGAAAAAAGATATCCAAGCAGAAGATCTAAGGGGAAGGGCAACCGGGACTCAAGTTAAATTGGCCAACTTTGAACATTTGTGGATCGAACAAGATCCAAACAAGTATGATTTCTAAGACGGGGCATTAAGTTCAGCGATTTTTTTTAGTGAATCGTCGACTCTGGGGAATAACGAAACAGAGGACGTGCACATCTAAAGTGGCTCACGCTAGCTGGAGAGGCTTGTTGGTCGAAGTTCAGGTCCAACCCGGATTGTAGTGCAACAAGAATAAAAAGAAGGTCAGAAAAAAGAAATGTGCTAAATCAGTCTTTAAATCTAAGCCACTTTTAATCACGAAGATCAATTTGTTACGAACTTGACTTGACTTTTATCTTCCTCTGCTTCACAAAACAAACGCCAGTGTAAACGGTGTGGTTTTGGACAATATCTTTAAATTTCAAAAATTTTTTTTATTCAGATTATTAAATAGTATAGGTACATTAAGCTTAAACAATTTCAGAATTATTTCCAATTAACTTAAACTAAAAATAAGAATAGGAAAAAAGGAAGAGAGTGATCAGAGGCGGGATATGAGTGAAAACAAGCTCCCGTTTGGTATCAGTACGAGAAAAACTTGAGGTCAACCAGAGCTTGCGAGGGCATCCATAAATGCGTCTTATCACACCATTAATATGGTCGTAGCCAGACAATTTACAATTAATTCTTTTTTTTTACAAGCCCGCATATTAACGAAGTGGAACTCAAACTCTCAAGGACGGCTAAGTATCTGAGTATCACACTTGATTCCAAACTAAACTGGAAAGAGAACATCTAGGTGCGGATCAAAAAAGCGTGTGTAGCTTTCTACACATGTAAGCGAGCCTTCGGAAACACCTGGGGTCTTAGACCACATGTGGTATACTGGCTATACACAGCGGTAGTAAGACCCATCTTAACTTACGGATCATCAGTCTGGTGGCAAGCACTGGAGAAGAAATACCTTCTTTCTAGCTTGACGAAGGTCCAAAGATCTTCTTCTTCTTCTTCTTCTTAGGGCGCTACAGTAAGAGGTGGACCTGGGCCTCACTTAACATGCCTCTCCAGCCAGCACGATCTTTCGCCAGCTGTCTCCAGTTTCGCACACCAAGCCGGCCGAGGTCCCCCTCGACTTGTGTGCGCCACCTTGTACGTGGACGTCCTCTGTTGCGTTGTCCCACAGGCTCAGAGTCGAAGACTCTTCGGGCTGGAGCTAAGGTCCAAAGATCGGCCTGCTTAAAAATCACGGGTTCCCTAAGGACAACGCCGACAGCAGCGCTCGAGATCCTACTCTTTTTCAGAGCTCTTGACATCTTCTGTAGTAGCAGAGCGGTCAAGATGTGGAAAGACAAGCCATATGGGCATGCGTCCATCCTCTCAAAATGGACAGGATCACACATATACAAAACGTCGGATTACCTGCCACCAACTCTGACTACCACAAGGAAGTTCCCTCCTCGAATTCCGGACAGGAGAGGTTGGAAAGAGCTATCAACAAATGGCGGCGAAGAGGTCTCCCTATATACTGATGGCTCGAAAACAGGTGCAGGAACGGGGGCAGGGTTCTTCTGCGATCTCTTTGAAAAATCCCTAAGCCTAAGCGACGAATGTAGCATTTTCCAAGTAAAAGTGGTAGCAATAAATGAGGCGGCACTTAGCGTAAGTAAAGAGCTTAGTTTGACTGAAAAAAAAGGTTCACCATATACTCCGTCAGCCAAGCGGCTGTAAGAACCATAGCGTCGGATATTGTAAAGTCGAAACTAGTCAAGCTATGCAGACAGAACGTCAAAGAAATCTCCAATGTAAACACGATGACTCTCTGCTGGGTACCGGGACACACAGGAGTTCAAGGAAACGAGAGAGCAGACGTGTTGGCAAAGAAGGGCTCAGAGTTAGATAAATCTCTAGCACTACCTTATGTCAATATGCCGTTAAGTTTCTTAAGGAAGGCAACAGAGGGCGAAGCCTTAGAAAGAGCAAATGCGCGATGGCTGAATCTGGACATTGGGTCAACGACGAGAGTCCTATGGCCGATGTTGAACAGGAGGAAATCATTATCAATAATTAGCTTAAGTCGCAAGGATATACGGACGGTGGTGGGAGTTCTCACCGGACATTGTCCGATAGGCACCCATGCCAGAAGGTTATGTATCCCCCTTAGCGACTATTGTAGAAGTTGCAGGGACGAGGAGGAAATAGAGTCCGTCCGCCACCTGCTATGCGATTGTCCAGCCCTACGGGGAAGGAGACTGCTAACACTAGGAAGTAATTTCTTCGGCGAGCTGGAGGATCAGGAAAAAATAGAGCTGAAGCACTTCCTGAGATATATACAACAATCTGGGTGGTTCTAATAAGCAACAAAAGTGTAGGTCTCAAGGGGTACAATGGAACCAAATGTTGGTCTCAGTGAGCCGCGACCCGGTCGCAGGGGTACCCTATCACCTACCTATCTACCTTGATAATTATCATTTCTTAATGCTTACGGCGAGGACTTCAAAACTGCGTATTCAGATCTTTACAATTAGCATGTCGATGTTTGACCGTTTTTGGCCAATACCTCTAAAACTATTTAGGCGAGAATGGTCGAATTAGACTTAAGTAAAAGTACGCATTGAAGCCAAGTTTCTCTGATTTTTTCAGATTTTTAAACATTTTGGTTTAGAAATGGAAGGGGGAAGGGGGGTTTAAAAAAAAAACTTTGGACCTCCATATTTTTGAAACGTTTCAACGTTTTAAACCCCCCTTCCCCCTTCCATTTCTAAACCAAAATGTTTAAAAATCTGAAAAAATCAGAGAAACTTGGCTTCAATGAGTACTTTTACTTAAGTCTAATTGGATCAAAAAGTGATGAAGCAAATCTCAAGCGGACACACCGAAATTATAAAGGTTCCGTGTTTGTAGACGGAACCTTAAAAAATAACTATTCCTAGCATTGAGCCCTGCGGGACCTCCTGCTTAGCTGGTAGGAGTCCTGAAAAGGAGTTGTGATAAAAAAAATTTTTATGTTTATCAGACAAAAAGCATTAAAATAATCTCACTACATTGTGACTTAAAGTAAAAAAGATTTTTCAACTTTCAGTAAATGATTAAAAAAGAATGCGCTATATCTTTAAATTGAAAGGTTTGAGCATCATTTTTGAGTAAATATGTATTAAGGTCTCCACAAACGATAACATGCTTATTTTGGGCAAACAATTCTGGGAGGGAAACAAAGAAAGAAAGAAAACAGCTCATAGTGTTCTCGTATCTTCCTTCATTTGTCTCCGTTTGTAAACAAGACTAGATTCCAAGAAAGTGAGAATCGACTCTTCTGCAAGCAAATACACAAAAATGATACAATGCAACCATAGTAATCGCTTCACTCCGTTTAAGTAAGTTCGGTCATTTTTGTCTACTTAGGTTAGGTTAGGTTGAAGTGGCTGACTGTGGAAAACAGTCACACTTAGGCCAAATTAGGCCCATTGTGATACCACGCGGATCTTGTGTTCCTTTATCCGAAAAACCATTTAGCGCTTTCAACGAAGCTCTTTAATTGATTGATGCCGACGTTGTGCAATTCGCTCAAGTCGTTAAAGAAGTAGGCTCCAAGGTGTTTCATCCTGCGAGAGGAGAGAGCGCTACAAGTGCAGAGAAGATGCGTTATGCTTTCTTCTTCTTCTTCGTCTCTGCAGCTTCTGCAGAAATCATTATGAGGGAGTCCCATTCTTGAGGCGTGAGTGCCAATGGCACAGTGTCCTGTGATAACGCCAATGAGAATCCTTAGAGATGACCTGTTCATTCGGAGAAGATAGAGTGAACGTCTTAGATCAAGTTTAGGCCAGATTTGCTTTGTAATGAGGCACGTAGTGCCATCTGACCATCTTGAATGGTATGATTCTTTAAAAGAAGTTTAGCTGTAGCGAATGGCATAGGCGGAGGATCCCCACTAGGAAGGTTTGTGGAGATCGTACCGCTCCTGGCGAGATAATCAGCTTCACAATTCCCTGGAATGTCACTGCGTCCCGGCACCCACATGAGGTGAATGTTAAAATGCTCAGCCATCTCGTTAAGAGATAGGCGGCAATTTAGGGAGGTCTTAGAGAGAAAAGTGACCGAGTTCAGGGATTTGATTGCTGCCTGGCTGTCTGAACAGATGGTGATGTCCTTCTTGGATATCACGTTGTTCTTGAGCCAAGACTGGGCTTCTTTTATTGCCATCGTCTCAGCCTGGAATACGCTACAGTGTTCTGGAAGGTGGAGGGATATACTAAAATTGAGATCCTTGGAGTAGACACCTAATCCTACTCCCTCGTCCGTCTTGGATCCATCTGTGAAAATACGCAGAGGACCGTCCAGCGTCTGAGTATCAGACTTCCAGTCTGACCTGGAGGGTATGCTGGTAGAGAAGTTTTTCTCAAAGACAAGATGAGGCAGTTTGAGGTCGGTGTCGTGCGGTAGAAACTCGAGGTTATCTAGAATGGTGGAATGACCCGTATGGTGGTTATTCCACAGGTGAAGTGTTCTGAGTCTTACCGCTGTGCAGGCTGCTACTTATCTGGCAAACAAGTCAAGTGGAGGGAGATACAGTAGAATATTTAATGCTTCGGATGGTGTCGTCCTTAGCACTCCACTGATGAATATACTTGCAGTTCTTTGCACGCGTTTAAGAAGGTTGCGGTTGACGGCTGTGCCAAGAGCTGTCCACCATACTGAGACTCCATAGAGTAGGATTGGTCTGACTACGGCTGTGTACAGCCAGTATGCTATTCTACTTAAGCGGGAGCGAAATGAATTGCTCTCTACGTATGCAAACGTCAGTTGCCATCTGAATTGTCCTTAATTTTCTATAAGCAATTATGGACACTTTGAAATTGAACGATTCTTCTGGTTGCTTTTCGTTTTGTTATGACATAAGCTTAATTTTTTGTGCGACTATTATGGTTGGCCCTTTTGTCTTTGGGCTAAGTCTTGAGTTCCAGTCTTTAGGGCTTTGTTGGACATAGCTGTGGTTCTCAACAGCCTGCTGTTCCTAAACGAGTTGTCTAGGCTGAAAGGAGTCAAGATTTATTCTTCGTTGAATGTCCAACAGAGTGTAAATGTTGCATTTGCCCCGTCCAGTCAGCATTTCGCTCTCTTATCTCCGAAATCATTTAAAGCCATTTTCACAGTCATTGCGCCGATTTTTAGGCGTTTTATTTTTGTATACCAATTTTTCCTTAAACAAGGACTGTGTGCGATCTTAGATGTCATCTAAGCTGGCGCTGAATGGATGAGTGTGTTCAATGAAAATGTAACAAAATACTGCTGAAAAATTGCAAAATGTATCTTCCATCCAGTAGATGAACAATGTCCGCAGAGCCGCCAGGGTAAAGTAAAATACAAAGTGACATGCCACTCAATTAGGTTACCTTCATCATCCTCGGGCGTCTTCGTCGCTAATGATTCCCCTAAAAGGACAACTCAGATAAATTTGAATTGATTTACAATCAGGTCTTTGAGCTATACACTTTCCCACATCGCCGTCATAATAAAAGAACCATCGACGTTACGAATACCAACCATGCACAGTGCCAAGCCACCCGTTGAGTCCACACATTCACTCATTAATTCAAAAAATTCAAAAGAAAGTCGAAAAGGAATCAACAATTACACACTCACCGAGCAGAAGTCATACAAAGCCTTCCAACCCACACCAGCGATGGACCAATAGGTCTCTGGACATAATCAATCACTCAAAGCTCACGTTGGCAGTTGTTCGGACGCAGTCCCGCGGAAAGAAGTAATCAACTCCAAGACAAACATAGCGACAGATGAAGGCTCGTAAAATAGAAAATGAGAGAGGCTCGCGGCCCGTGGTACCGCGTCAACTGGGTGCTGCAAGTCGAAAGGACTTGCATCGTGTAGACTTACGAGTATATGACGCCTATTCCAATCGTTTGTTTGGTTTACGAATGACGCAGCATTCAAATGGGTGAAACTTTAACGAAGTGTAAAGATTTTATGAGCCTCGCATTTAGCTTAAATCGCGGACACTATAAGTGTGGCTCGGGCAGTAAATCTTTGCTAGAAACAAGTGCAAATGACTGCATGGGGTATTCGTTTTTATAGGGGCTATGAGCGTGTTTCCTTTTATGAGCCTTGGCCATGAAGTGAATGCTTCTTGTTAAACAAGGCGGTAAACTCAAAGAAAGAGCTAACAAAAATTAAGAAATTCGAGACTGTTCTCGGTCAGTCTTTTGGTCTCAATCGGACTTGTACGTCGTTGAAGATTCCAATGGAGTGCCATTTAGGCATTTTCTAAAATTTGTTGACATCCCTTCACACTGATACGGTCACGATAAATCCCTTAAGACATTGCCAAGATATTTGGTTACGTCCCCATCCAACCATGTTGTGCCTGACTCAAACTTCGGTATCCTCTCTGCTAAATTTCCGACAAGGGAGGAATGGATAAGCAATAAGGTTATCAGAGATTATGGCACGACTACCTATAGCACATACATATATACGAAGAAAGATAGCGAAAGGGCTAGCATCTTTTTGAGAAAAGTGTCTGCATTTTTTCGCTTACCGCTTTCGCCAGCATCTTTCGGCCTGAACTCTTTGCTAGGGAACTCTGTCATATTAAAAAAGAATTGGCCCAATTACAGCAATTTCAAAACGATAAACCTTCTAAACTGATCTGGAGAAGAAATATCTAGAAAGGTTGCTATCGTTGCTCACGGAGATAACACTCTCTGTCGCTGCGGTAGGGAGGATAACGAGAGGAAAACTCTCATTTACCTTCTGTATAAATGCTCGGCTCTGGGAAGGACCAGGCCTGCTGTTCTTGGCAAATCACGACTTCCATAAGATCCCTAACAAAAGGATCGGTGAACTGTTTTTTTATTTAAATTTAGATGGGTCTAGAAGCGCTCCGAACTGCTTAAAACACGAAATGATTCCGATTTCGAAGTTTAAAGTTACGTTTGCAGAGCAGAGATTTTCACTGAAGTCGAAGCTCATCGCAAACGTTAACGTAAATTAGAGCAAAACGCCGACTAATATTTGAAACAGTTTGTCACCTTAGAGGTTAATCGATGGGAAATGTGTATTGGTTTGAGAAGTGTATGGGCTTGTGGGAAGTATTTTTTGGGCGGTGAAAACATTAGAAACTGAAAAAAAAAACTTTAAAAATAGTATGAAGACCCTGCCAGCGGGCATTGAATGATACCCAAGTGGTTCACTGAATTTCGTTGCGGTCGTACGGGCACAAAATATGCTAAGTGCCCAGGACGCCCAAATTTTTCATAACGGAAAAAATTGCTAACAAAATTCACTAAGATCTATGATAAGATTGTAGGATCTTCAAATAATACCGTTATTCATGACCATTTGGGCACAAAAAAAAAAATTATCAGCGGAATGGATGCCACGTTTGCGTAATTCAAGTGAAATTTGACGGTGTATCATTAGAGTTGATGAATCCACTACACACTACAAGAGAAGAAATAATCAAAATAGTGGATTTCTGCAGGCGAAAGTGGTTGTTTTGCAGAGTTTGAGATATCATATTTCATGAAAGGTTTAAAAAAATTTGAATATCTTTGGAAAAAAAAGTGTAGCGTGCTGAAATGAGACTACGTTAAAAAATATAAGTATACAATTTTAAGAAAAAATAAACTGGGCAAGTTCGAGTTGTACTCGCACGGGGAAGGTTCCGTCGCATAATATTGATGGATGATTTCTGAATATCAAACGACGTTTCCAAACTATTTCAGTTGAATTTTCTTCTAACTTCAACCCAAATCAACCATTTATTCATAAATTCATACATCCAAACAAACAAATGTTCATCCCTACATATACCTGTATCTCTATCCAAGTTTATCCAACACAGAAAATCCCTTCCATCATACATCCATACATACCTATCTAATTACTTCTCATGCCTGCGGTATGTGTGTGTTAATTTCTGTTGGGCATTTAGGGGTGAGATCGAAAAGATAACGCTCATCAACGAATAGAGTGGCCGAACACAGCATGAAATTATGTGTGAAAATGAAATTTTTTTCTTATTTTAAATCTTAGATATCTCAAAATTTTAACATAAATCGATATTTTGAAATGTATCATTTCTTAATGCTTACATTGATGTCTTCAAAACTGCGTTTTCAGATCTTCAAAATTCGCATATCGATGATTGATCGTTTTTGGCCAATATCTCCAAAACCATTAGGGCCAGAATGCTCGCAATGAATTTAAATGAAAGTACTCAATGAAGCCAAGTTTTTGTGATTTTTTCAGATTTTTAAACACTTTGATTTAGAAATGGCAGGGGGGGACGCATTTAAAAAAACTTTGGAGCTCCATATTTTCCGAACGGTATTTTGGATAAAAAAGCGTTGAAAGATCTGTCGATTGATATATATTTCGATGGGGTGCGGCAATTTTTCAAAATTAGTGTCAACTTCACCTGTACTGGAGCCACCCCCAAATGGCCCCACTTTTTAAAATCGCTGCATAGGCAATGACATCTAGGTCTGAAGTACCTAATTCCAAAATTTCATGCCGATATCTTCATAAACTTCGGAGATAAAAAAGTGTGACAGACACGACGGACGGACACACCGAAATTATAAAGGTTCCGTTTTTGTAGACGGAACCTTAAAAACAAATATTTCATTTTAATGTCACTGAGTTATCGAACAGCCCCCGTATAACTAATATCGTGAACGTGTGACTGTGTGGTGTGGTCGCCATTTGTGGATTTTTCTTCGAACCCGAAAATGAAAGAAACGTTACAATGAATGGAGGGCACTACTGACGATTGATAAACAATTTTTATGACCAGAACTTAAGCAAACTATGTTTTCAGTAAGACGAGGCTATAGGTCAGAAAAGCCGTCCAATAATCGACTTATTGCATACAAAGTTCAATAATCGTAATCAGTTGTTTCGGCGATGATGCTTGGCCGCCTTGGAACTGCCGTTTGACGCATTTGGATTTTTGTTTTGGATACCGTTAAACATCAATGCTATGCAAGCAATCCAGGCACTTAAAAACAATATAAATCAAGCTATTTGTATGATAGGGGCTGAAACCATCGAAAATGTATTAAAAAATTGGGCCTTTTGCCAAGCCAACCTAGGCAAGAATGATATAATATTAAAAATAATAATAATAATAATGGCGTCTGATAATGGCGAAATAATGCAGTCTGAGGTGGAACTGGGCCTAGCTTCTCAGCAACCACTCGTGTTGTGCGTGCTATTGTTCTTTCACGAGTGATGAGGACCTACAGTTTAATGCCGACTCCGAATGGCGTGTTTGAGAAGCTTTTTCTAGACAGTTATACTCTTTGCATTGTCAGTGATTCGAAAGAGGTGGAGCCGTGAAAAATTGTTGGTGTTTTTTCGGGAATTGAACCGACAACATCGAGCGTAGGAGTCGACGCACCTACCCACTACGCCACGAGTAATATTTGGAAGCCAGTCGTTTTAGCCCAAACTAAAAGAAACACCTTTTTGTTGAATACTTGATAATTTTTCTTTATTTTATTTTTTTTTTGGTCTGCACGTTATAATTTTCAAGACTGAAGTGACCTTTGAATCATTTTACATCCCCGTATTTATGCATTGTTAGCTGCTCGTCTCTCCAGCCCACGCACAGCAACAATATTTGGTTGCTTTTATTTGGGCTGGCTGTTTCTTTCTCCATGCAATCCATATGAGAAACATGCGAATTAAGCCGCGCGTTTTTGGCTTGGATTAGCTGTACCATTCAATGCAAGCGGGAGAAATGCATCAAGCTAATCATACGATTTCGGCTTGCACGGAGTAGGGAGTAAGACGCCAACATGGTATTAATATGTACATATACATGTTATTGTTGACATACGTACAGTCATACTAATACCTATTTTGGATGTCCAGTTGTTATGTGTAACTTACGGCACCCACAATATTTAAAAACAAATCGGAATACTAATTGTTTTCAATAAAGCAACAACCGTTGAAAAATATTGAACAGTGAGACCAACAGAATTCTATTCTGTACTCTATGATATATATATATATCTATGTATATATAAAATGTGGAACTACCTGGATGTTTCCCTAGTGCTCTATATTTTAAAAGGAAATCTGTAAAAAGATCTCTGCATAATCATATACTTTTCAAAATTATTTTGATCGAATGTCTCATTCATGAACACAATCTTGTCATAATTAAACCACAATCACATTTCATAATATCGAAGGGGCAGATTAATCAAAATTAAAAGAAGAAGATTATGTGGAGAAATCAATTATTTTGTATTCAAAATTTAAGAGATACCCAGTGACATGGCTGTCTTTGAACTGAACTCAACTCTGATAACGGGGTGTGTTCAGAAATACTTAATTTATACATTTTGCCTCCGTAAAAGAAATTAAGGCAATCGATTTGATTTGGCTGTCCTTTTGTGAAGACTTAAACTGTAAATCGGTGATCAATTAAGGAATTATACCTGATCGCTGTGAGTGCCAAAATTAAGATGCTACTTCGAAAAATTTCAAGACAACTTGAAGAGGTCAAAGTGGAAATGTACTCGAATATTCAACAGAATTTTAGAAACGAACGACACCATTCTTGCCACAAGAAAAAAGACAGATTTTTAGTACTGGCAAGGCATTTTCGACTTAATTCGTTAAATCATTAATGGTTGAGTGAGAAGCGAACACTGTTGATGTTAGATCATCAAATACTGACCTCATTTCACTCAAACTGAAGATTAATGTTTCACGATTATCTTGATTTCCACAAGCATTCCTTGCAGTTGATGTCAAATTTCCTGTCCAAAGTTCTCCTCTTACTCTATTCTCCTCTGCGAATGTTTGTTCTTGTCAAATCAGAGTTTTTGGGAACATATTTTGATCTTAGTTGGACACCGGAGCAGAATATAACTACAGTGGACTCTCGATAATTCAAATTTCATAGGACCAGGGAAAAACTTTGAACTAAAGAGGTTTTCGAATTACGAAGTTTTCAGAAAAAAAATATTTCTCACTTTCGTCACGTACGCATTTCAATTAACAGCTTAAAGAAAAGCAAAGAAAAGCAAATAAACTTGACTTCGAATGTTCTTCTTCTTCTTAGGCCGCTAAGAATCATAGACTTCGACTTCGAATCATAGAGGTAAAAAAAAGCCATCATTTTCGATTTGGAGAGGCTTTCATGTTATTTTGCACCACAGTAAATTTGAATCAACGAATGGGACAAATTACATAAGTTTTTTGTTCGATTTACAGAGATTCTTTCGTTGGACTGTGAGAATGCTTCTTTATACAGAGGATTTCGATCTATGAAGGTCCGAATTATCGAGAATTCACTGTATTTTGCAATTGCCTCTGATATTGGCAGTTCAAGGGGATGTGTTCGAAAGAAAGTGTCATCGTGGAACAAACAATTTTTTCTGACCAAATAATCAATACTTTTCGATCAAATCCCTCCCGGGAATTTCTTCTGAAACCCAAATTTTCTTTGTTCAACTCAATTGATTGACTTCTAGAATTTATCATGAAAGACGATCGAGTTCCAATTTAAATTGATTGTCGTTTCCTAACAAATTCACACTCGAGTAGAACCCAACCTCAGCCGCTTTCGACGCGTGGTTTATAAACAAATTAATTATCACAATTTCCTACTTATTACCCAAAGCCAACCACAACCTCTCAACGCGGATGAAAGTCTAATCCTACAAACACCAAAACTCCGACTGAAAAAAAAAAGATCATGGCAAATCTAATCTCTCGCGCAAAAAAAAAGTTCAAAATCAAAACAAGTCAAGCACACAATGGCAACCAATTCACTCGGTCAAAAGATCCAAAAGAAAACAAAAAAAAAGCGCTTCAGAACAGGTTCACCCGAAAATCAAAGCCCATTCGTTGCCAAAAATAATAACAAATCATCTACGTATGGCGATCCGATCGCACACACATGCCGGAGGCAGAAAAGAGCAAAATAACACGCAAAACCCAAACCAAGCAAGAATCATCAACAAAAAGCGTTTTTTTTATATCCCAAACAATTTGTTTTTTATTTTTATGCGGTGTCCAAACGACAATGACACTAATCGCGATTACGAGCAACTTGCGACACATCACACACTGGCGGCGTACACTTGCGAACATATCCCGCGGCGGTCGCCACAAACATCGAATGTCATGCTTATCACTGTTTCTGTGTGAACGGAATTCAAATCGAGCGGTCACTTGCGGAGACACTTAGCGTCGTCCACTTAGGGTGGCAGCCTTCTTCTTTCATCCTTCCTCATCCGACGCGTCCGAAACGTGATCTTGACCGCGAAAATACGATCGATCTGCGGCGGGGCACTTTCTTTTGGCCGACTTTCCACGCACCTCGACTCAAAAAATCACCTGATCCTTACGTGTGAGCACGCACGCACGCATTGCACTTTAGGAGGATTCCCACATCCAAATCGGGCACGATACGAAAACGTCACGCGATCAGCGGATAACCAACACGGACCAGCATCAGTGGTACAACTCCGTATCCATATTGCGACCGACGACGACGTCAGACCGTGAGCAAATCTCAACGTCAACTGAGGAGAGTGGCATTAAATGATTTGCAAATAAAAAAAATTAAATATAGCACGAGCACGAAGCACACAGCACAGCAAGTGAGGGGAGACACCAACCGACCGGCTCTCGGAAACCCTTCCTTCCATCACACAGTCTCACGTCGCCAACGTCGTGGTAGCTGCTGCTGTCGTTGTCGTTGTCTTTGTCGTCGTCGTCGCATTCGCGTTCCACTGCACTTCAAGTGTAGGACGCAATTGCATTCCGGGCAATTGTCGGACCGAAAGAAAGCCGGCCGCTCGTCGATCGGCGGCGGTGGAGAGAGATGTTCATGCCGTACCGGAGCAGACCAGACCATATGTTACACGCTAGATGCGATATTTCATCAAACACCGCTGCGGGTGAACGGCGGCGGCGCGGCGGCAGCGAGGGCGGTGAGGTATCGATCGAAAAATTAATTCTTCCGAGGTACCTACTCGTTACCACCTCCGAAACGCGAGACAATTGTCGAGCTGGAGTCGGCTGCAGTCGGCTGGAGTCGGCCGGAGCCGGTTTGCCGGTTTCGATCGGCAAAAAAGTGGGACTGACATGATAGGTTTCAAGAAAAGTCGTGCCTCTGGTCGAATGCTAGACGAGAGAGCGTGCGCGCGCGCGCACCGCGTTAGACACGGCAGAGACGCTAGACACTGGAATGGCTATATGTGGTGGGCTGGCTCCCTTCTCCAGCTCCAGCTGTTCGTGTTCCAGGCCACGACCGGATCGCGCGTGTGTGTGTGTTCGGTAACCACACACAGGCTGCAAGGTGTCTGCAATTCATTAATACTCATGCTCCCGCGCGTACCCCGGCCCGGGTATTCGTTATTTATTTTCCACTTCCACACGGCGACGCGTGGGGATGGAGGAGAAGCCGCAATCAGTCACAACCAACCACCACCACCACCACCAGCACCACCACACCAGTGCAGCTGGAGAAAAGTGCAAGTGGGTAGTACATCGGGTTGGGGATTTGTTGCAAGAATCCGCACGATCCGCTCGATCGGATGCCGAGGGAGAAACAACCCAAATGCCAAAGGTACGGTAGGGCATTTGTGAATGAATGATTTATGTGCGCGGCTAGGGACTGGGTTCCCCGCCGCTCTGTGGGGCCCAGCAGCTAATTGAATTCTTTGCGCCGAGGTGAGAACGAAATATGTGCCGAGGCCACAACTGGCGCACGCAGGTGTCGAAATATGGTACTAATTGAGTTCTCATGATATAGATGACAGGCGACCGAGTTTCTGTTCGAAACGAAAACCGTTGTCAAACGGCTTGTGGAATTTGGCTTTGGTGTGCCATGCCGGAGCGAGGGGCAACGCACGCGGCGAACAACCCAAAGTTCAAACTTGACGCGAGAACTAAGCCCACACAAAATGTCTGCTGGGTGGCTGTGTTCGTTTAGAAAGCTAAAATTGAGCGCAGCGATCGCAGATAAGAAGATCGCTGCTGGCGGTGGTTTGTTGGGGGAGAAATCACAGGCTTTGCCGTGGGAATGAAGCGGTCAAGTATGCACATCAGATTGGACACATTTACCACACATCATGTCTAGATACCACATCTGTCCAGAGAATGGATGGAGTCAACGTTTGTCCTCGTTTGTCCTCGGTTTCATCGCGATTTGGTGATTCTGGCGTCCTTGACAAATTTTAAGCTTCTCCTTGGTGACATGCGATAAGTTAAGCCACTATTCTTAGCTTTTATTGTGCTCTTTTAGGGAACTCCCTGAGATATTGACGCGAATTAACTCCCGTGACAGATCTTTGACTTACTTCACAAGGCTTCCTATCACTTGATCGCGTTGGGATCTGATGGTCTCATAGGTGACGTGAAATAAGGCCAAATTAAATATGGCTGAATTTCAAAAACCCAAAAAAGTCAAGTCGAAATTTGGCTTTATTTCATTTTCAATAGCGAAATTGGCCCAAACTATGGGTTCAACTCACTCTGTCCAGAATGTTTCGTGTGGTTAACACTATGTACTCATTTGACTTTCATCTTTAACAAAACATCTCTTCGCAATTCACTCCAGACCTGTTCTTTTCCTCCTTAGCCCTGCCTGAGATTAAGTATTAGTTTTTAAGTTTAGATTGTTTAAGTTCCAAGCTTGTATTGGGTCTATAAATTAATTCGTGCGGTTTGTTAAGAGATAAGGCGTAACTTGTATTATTCCATTGGAACATGCGTTGGAAAGCTACTGTCATTGTACGTCATTTCAGTATATGTCATTCATTTGAAGCGTAAGCAACAATAATTTTTTTTTCAAACAAATATGTCGAACTTTGTGCCTGAAAAAGTGTTTGCAGGGAGTTTACTTTAATATGAAGAAAACTGCTGTCGAAAGTCATCATATTTTGGTGGAAGTTTATGTTGAGCATGCGCTACCTGAAAAATGGTTTGCACGATTTAAAAGTGGTGATTTTTGCTTGGAAGACGATGAACATCCTGGGCAGCCAAAAAAGTTTGAAGATGAAGAACTGGAAGCATTACTCTATGAAGATTGTTGCCAAACACAAGAAGAGCTCGCAGAATCTTTGGGTGTCACTCAAGCAGCCATTTCAAAACGTCTAAAAGCAGCTGGATATATTCAAAAGCAAGGAAATTAGGTTCCACATGAACTCAAGCCGAGAGACGTCGAAAGGCGGTTTTGCATGTCCGAAATGCTGCTGGAATGCCACAAAAGGAAGTCATTTTTGTAGCGTATTGCAAAAAGCGCAAAAAAATCATATGTGAAACCCGGCCAACCAGCCAAATCAACGGCAAAGCCGAATATCCATGGCGCCAAGGTAATGCTCCGTATTTGATGGGATCAAATGGGTGTGCTGTATTATGAGCTGCTAAAACCGGGTGAAACCATCAATGGACAACGCTACCGAACACAATTAATCCGTTTGAAGAGAGCAGTAGCCGAAAAACGCCCGGAATATGCCAGACCAGACACGAGGCAATAATTTTCCATCATGACAACGCTCGGCCCCACGTTGCTATTCCGGTTAAGAACTATTTGGTAAACAGTGGATGGGAAGTTTTACCCCACCCGCCTTATAGCCCAGACCTTGCCCCTTCTGACTACCATTTGTTCCGGTCGATGCAGAACGCCCTCACTGAAATACGGTTCACATCAGAGCAGAATATCAAAAATTGGGTTGATTCATTCTTGGCTGCCAAGCCGGCACAGTTCTTTTGGGATGGGATTCACAAATTTGATGCGAAAAAGTCATAGCTTCAGATGGGCAATACTTTAAATAATACTATTGTACATGTTTTTCTTAAATAAGAAGTCTGATGAAGGTCGAAGATATATTGAAATATCTCATCTCATCTCATCTCATTTTCAATGACCCGCATGTTCCACTAAAGGGATCGCGGAGCAATGCATGCACGAGAGATCTCCAGGCCACTCGATCCTCCGCCATCGACTCTAACTCATCAGGAGCTATGCCCAAGCGCAACCAGGCGACCAGGTGTTTGGACTTGGTCCAACCATCTCATCCTAATTCTGCCAAGCGGTCGCCTACCTGATGGAATCGCATTCAAGGCACGCCTCGGAAGTCGTAATGATGGGGCATTCGTGCCACGTGACCAAACCAACGAAGTACAGCCCTTTCCGTTCGAAGAAGCAGCTGCCCAACATTGAGTTCCCCGCGCACTGTCGTGTTTCTCACCCTATCCCGGCGAGTAATTCCCACAACAACACGAAGAAATCTCATCTCGTCAGCTTGTATTCGCGATCTTATTCTTTCGGTCATTACCCAAATTTCATGACCATAGGTGAGAGTTGGAACAAATACTGCGTTAAAAACCGCTAACTTGGCTTTGACACCAAGCTCGGCCTTCCTGATTACAGATCGACCAAGTTGATTCAAAATTGACCCAGATTGACCAATCCTACAGGAAAGCTCAGCATTATTCCTCCCATCACTCGTGAAGAAGACCCCGAGATACTTGAACTTCTCCACCTGTTTCAATGGGACTCCACTAACATGTACTCGTAGAGTGCATTGAACAGGGGTTCTGGAAATAACCATAACCTCGGATTTGTCCACGTTAACCCTCATCCCAGCATCAGCACATACGGCCACAAACTTATCTAGCGCGCGCTGGAGTTCCATCTGGGAGGATGTGAGGATGACTAAGTCATCTGCAAAAAGAAGATGACTTACCCTCAACTCTCCCAATGTGAAACATTTCTCACCTCGACTGCGCTGTAACATCCAGTCCATATATATAATGAAAAGGAGAGGTGACAAAACGCACCCTTGGCGAAGTCCAACGCCCACGGTGAAAGGTGTTGATTTACCAATATTGAAATATTTGAAATTGAAATATTTTTCAACCACAAAACTCCAAAATAGACCACATTTTCGCACTACGACAAGTCTCAGAAAAGACCCAAGAACAAAATATCGACACGCACCACATTTTTTACAAGACCTCATGTGACAACGTGGGCGCGGTGGCATAGTGGGTAGGTGCGTCGACTCCTACGCTCGAGGTCTCAGCTTCGAATCTCGAAAAAACACCTCATATTTTTTCACGGCTCCACCTCTTTTGAGCCACTGACAATACTCAAAGAGTAGAACTGAAAAGCTTCTTAATCTCGCCGTTCGAAGTCAATATTAAACTGTAGGTCCCCTCCGCTCGTGAGAGAACAATAGGACGCACAACACGAGTGGTTGCTGAGAAACTAGGCCCAAGTCCACCTCGGACTGTAGTCCCACCATTATTATAGCTACGTATACAGAGCCATGTATAGTTCTAACATCCCTACCAAATTTTTCAAGATGCAGAATGGAGAGTTCTCGCTGCTACATCAAAGTGGGTATCCAACTCGCAGAAGTTTATGTAAGTTTATGTGATGTCATGGGATTTCTTCAATGTTATACTTCAAATTAAGCAAAACAAACTGGCCAACGCTAGAGACACGAGCCAGACAATGTTTAGCAAACACGGATGACATTGACGTGATTGGGCGAGCACATCAAGTATCTATAAACCGTCTGCAGAGATTGAAAGGGATGCGAAAAATCCCAATTTTCCTTGTTCCGTTTTTTTTTTTGTCATTCTCCAGAATTTGAGTTTTTTTGTGTATGATCTGCATACACAACTTTAGAAAATTTAATTTCCTTAAAATTAAATTTTTATTTTTTGACTTTGGAGGGATGTGTCCAGGAACTACAGACTTTCTAGACTTTCGTTGTTTCTTCATCTTTCAAACCTCACCGTTTGGGTTAATTTTGACGCATGATCATTTGTATGCACAGTGGTGGACAAAGGTTTTCACACAAAGCAATTTTCAAAGAAAACGAAGTGTTCAAAGATGACCTAAGTTTACCTAAGTTGTTATTGTTTTTGGATGAAAACATTTTCTTATTATTAAAGTTTCATTTCATTTTTCATTTTCATTTATTTGTTTCTAAGTATCGCTGTACAATAAGAATATTCTATTCTTTAAGAAGTACAGGGCTTAAAGTCGTCTACAAAAACGGAATCTTTATAATTTCGTTGTGTCTGTCCGCCCTTCCGTCGTGTCTGTCACACTTTTTTATCTCCGAAGTTTATAAAGATATTGGCATGAAATTTTGGAATTAGGTAATTCAAGCCTAGATGTCACTGCCCATGCACCCAAATTTAAATAGTGGGGCCATTTTGGGGTACAACAGTACAACTCCCACTTGCCCAGTTTATTTTTTCTTTAATTTTGTGATACTAAATTGCTTACAATTTACTAGAAGTTTTTAAAGGATTTAATTTTAAACGTCGCTTAGGTCTAACTGTGTATGATAACTTTTGTCAGCCACTGTATTATGTCTATAACACGTGAAAAACCACTGCCTAACTTCTGCATTCGTACTGTGCGTGATATTGTTCTTTTCCAAGAGCCTACGAATTTTTTTCCGATTTCGAACGGTAAAATTAAAGAAGTATTTCAACACGCTCTCTGAGAATTTTCATTTTCAGTTACTTCAGAGAGGTGGTACCGTGAAAACAAAAGTTGATGTGTCCGGAATCGCACAACGGACGTGCAGCATAGGATTTGAAGCACTTACAGTCTATTTTACAACGCCACTGACCTTGCCTTAATTTATGAAAAACAAACAAGGAAACCACGTTTCTTTCAGTAATGATTGCACAATCTTCCAACCGGATTATATTTATGTGATTGGTCGAACACAGTGAGCCGTCAGTAAAGCATTTCCGAAAAAAATGAGTCTGGCGGTAAACAAGTGTGTAGTGTCACCAAGGAAGGATGCACAACATCGACGACTTGGCCAGAACGTCACAATAGGCAGCTATAACTTCGAGGTAGTTGACGAGCGCATTATAATTCTTGCCAACTGTTTTTGTGGGCTCCAAGGCAATTGAGTAATATAGCCCTCTCTCGAAAGATCAAGTGGACTTTGTACCATTCCAGTCCTGCTTTACGGCACAGAGGCATAGACAATATCCAAAGCGGATGAAGAAGCTCTTGGTCTTTTTGATAGAAAATTTGATAGAAAAAAAAAAACACGAAATGTACAAGGAAACCTCCCTATCTACGACGATCTGTAGGATGATCTCTCCAATGGCAGGACAAGGACAAGTTCATTGAAGTCTTGAGCGTCACTTTAATCGTGACAGTCCTCTGTGCGTTGTTACACAGACCGATTATCAAACGTACGGGAAGAACAATTACAATGTTGTATTGTGACAAAGCTAACCACCATAAAGAAATTATTCTCGTCTACAGGAATAAGTTACGAATGCATATGGGTGCTTGTTGTTAGCCGCAACCCCACTCCTGCCTGTAGTGCCTCTTCCTCAAAACACTACACCACTAAAACGTACCCACGCAACCTGTGATCGATCTGTTTATTTAAAAATTCAGAAGTTTTCATTAACGTTTAATTAAATCCGTTCATTATACACCAAGACAGTATCAATATCAGCATCACTGTCAGAAGTTTTTGGAAAATGGTGATGAACCTACGAGTAGTCACCACAACACCACATTAATACTGTTTACGCTTGAGCAGTAAAACTCTCACATGAACTTCCATGCAATCATGGTTCACAGCTCTGATTATTTAACAGATCGGTCATGAGTGGTTTCTTGTCTTCTCTGAAGAGTAAAGGAAAATGTTTGCTGCTTGTCTTAACTTGTCTCGTCTTAATTGCCATTTAGTTGGTTTCAAAGTTCATCAGCATTTAATCTAGCAGAACACCTTTGCGCATACGCTTACCATTTGCCTTAAAGAGGAGTCTGTAAAGATCAATGGTTCATGCTGACGGCGGTGATCCCCGTCATCGCACCGCAGCGAACTCATGTGGCCATGTGAACACCGTGACGCTCCTAGGGGAGAAGCAATTTGATGAGCTCCACTGCTCCGCTTCATATGGTAATTCACACCAAAATGAAATCTCAAACGAGGTGGAACGACATGCTTGCAACGGAAGAGTTCGGGCGGCCAAATATGACATGGCCTCAAGGTTTGTCTTCAAAATGTCAGATTTTGTGCGAAGATTGGAGAATGCTCTTTGACATCATTGCGTTTTGATTGTGGGTTGGAATGAGGATGTGTTTTGTATTTCAAGGAGTGACTTCTTTTCTTTAAGATCAACATTTCAGAAAACAGCTTAGATTTCTCGCGAGAATCAAGCAACAAGACTTAATTGCCGCTGCCGCTGATCAGAGAATCAGTTCTATAATTTTACGTCAATTACCCGTGTTGTCAAGATTAAGTTCTGTCTGGAGCTCGAAGGAGAACAAATTTGCATAAAGCGTGAAGATAAGCTTCACGCCATCTGATGAGCGATGTGATGCGAAATAGCCTTCAAGAGAGGCGATCGTTAGCGAATGGCAATCCACCAAGTGGAATATGCTCGTGCATATGTGTAGCATCATCCGATCGTCAGAAGTCTGAATGAATTTGAATTCCGCTGGAATTTAACTCCACGATGACAATGACTTAAATGACTTTAGTTGAAAGTGTGATGAATACTTTTCTATAGAATCATTTAACAAAAAGAAAGATTGTATTAGGGTTTCAATGCTTTTTTTTGAGTAAACCTAAAGCAAAACAAGTTTACTAGTTCTCGACTTTTAACGGTAACTATAGAGCTGTATAGGTTAACCTAAATTTTAATAGCAACCTTTCAGATTGGTGCCTGAGACACAAACACTCCCTTGGTGCTACCGTTTTTACGTTACGTTATAAAACGTTCAAAATGGCCGTTCGGAGTCGGCATTATGGCTGAAACACAATAGTGCGTTGCGCTAGTCGACTTCACGTTACGGAGGGTGTGCGTTGACGCACTGCGTTAATAAGCTCCTCCCTCCCTCTCTCAAATAGCAAATAAAAAATATTCCGTCAGCTGTTTTCATTTCTGAAATGTCAAATAAAAAAATATTTTGGTCAAACAATTCAACGTTAAAGAAATTGATTGCGGAAAATGAATGCCAAGAAAAGTTAAAAAAATTAAAAAAGTGATTCTTGTTGCTAATTTGGCGTATTCATTCAAATTACTTTTGTCGTTGAAATAATTTTAGTCAGCTGTTTTCATTTCTCAAATGTCAGTTGCCACAAAATGTTCTCAATTTGAGAAAAAAAACTCTCAATTTGGGAAGCATTTCTCAATTTTGCTCTCACAGCGCATCCCTCTGTCAAAAAAATATCCAACATGTTGAATAATGACGTGCGTTGGGATTACGTTTTACGTTTTATTACGATCCTCTCATCTCTCTCATTTTTCATTTACGTAGCTTGCTGCAGTATTGTGTGCATGGCCATTGAATCGTGTGCGTTGAAAGACAGCGCTGACGCTGACGCTGACGCACTATTGTGTTTCAGCCATTAAACTGTAGTTCTCCTCCACTCGTTAGAGGACAATAGCACGCACAACACGAGTGATTGTTGAGAAACTAGGCCCAGGTCCACCTCAGGCTGTAGCGCAGCCATTATCAATATCGGCATGAATTAGTTACAGTCTGTTTGATAACATCGTGCACGACAAAAATTAAAGAAGAACTTATAGTAATAAAAAAATCAATTGTACTGGTTTATTTTGTTTATTTACTTGAATGCTTTTCAATTAATATGTTGTCCATTATGTCCTCCATTATCAATAATTGCTTGGAGTCTTCGAGGCATGCTTTCTACTAATTTTATAGCATAATCTTGAGGCAAAGATTTCCTCGGACAACTGCCCAGTTTATTTCACTGATGTACCGCTAAATAAATGTCACATGAGAAGTTCTACAAATTGAACCATGATTTTGCGGCATAACATTTTTCTTCTAATTTTTTCTTAGTTTTTGTTAATTCACGATGCACTTGGGCCTCAATCAACAAATATCTTCAACCATGAAACTTTATCCTCAGCTGTCTACAGATTTGCTTGCCAAATTGGTTAAACTTCTCTCGTGTTAATCGTGGTCGTTTTTTACGTCGTCCCACTCTTGCAGCATGCTCTCTCAAAACTCAAAACTTTCGGCGTGGACCAAAGTCAACGGATTGGGCATTAATGCTTCTAAAACGGAAATTGTCCTCTTCACACGTAAATATAGTATCCCCTCGATCGACCCCCCTACCATTAACGGCACCAGTTGCAACTTCTCGGAGTCTGCTAAATATCTGGGGCTCATCCTAGATAAGAGACTAAACTGGAAGAAGAACATAATGGAGCGTACCCGCAAGGCGACGCTGGCTCTCTACATTTGTAACAGAGCATTAGGAAAGAAATGGGGTCTCCAACCTCATATGATCCACTGGATCTACACAACCGTCGTTAGACCCATTCTGTTGTATGGAGTACATGTCTGGTGGCCAAGACTAGACAAAGCCATACACTACAATCTCATTAGGAAAGTTCAACGTCAAGCTTGCATTTGCATAGGAGGTGCTCTGAGAACCACACCCTCAGATGCACTGGACGTGATAATGAACCTATCCCCAATTGACATTTTCGGCAAACAACGAGCAAAGAATACGGCTATCCGTCTTACAGCCTCTTCCCAGTGGACCAACAATTCATTTGGCCACTCCACTATACTAAGTTCTTCTAACTTCCCCACGAGAATTCTGGACCATACCACACCCCTTTACTTCCCTGATAGACTTTTTAAAACTCTTATTCCGGGTAGAGACTTCTGGAATGATAATCCTAAACCTTTTGCAGGTTCCCTGCACTTTTTCACGGATGGGTCTAAAACCCAGAAGGGGTGGGTAGTGGTGTTTTCTCTGATGAACTAAATATAAGTCTCTCCTTTCGCTTACCCGACTACTGTAGTGTGTTTCAGGCGGAGATAATGGCTCAAATGGAATGTAATATCCGCTCGTGATATTTGCATTTTCACTGACAGCCAGGCAGCCATCAGAGCCCTGGAATTGGTCTCTACGAACTCTAAGACTGTAATAGACTGCCGCTCATCTTTAGACAAGATGGCCGACCAGTTCAATATTCGACCAGTCTTACGTCTTTTTGAATCACGAATGAAGGCTCAAAAGACCGCCATAGACTAGAGAGTAGAATCAAGATCGTGCCTCAACTCAATCCCAATTATTTCCATCACTTCTTTCTTCTTCTTTCTCAAGTGGCGCTACAGTCCGGGAGGAATTGGGCCAACAGGCACCAAACTCCATTTAACGCAATCCTCTGCCGCACTCCAAGTTATTAAGATGCCCTTCTGATTTCCTTATGAACCTGTAAAGAGATCTTAGAGGTTTGTTTGAAATTTCCTGTAAACCTTGGAAGAAAAATTCTCCCAGTGTTCTATGACGCAACTGACAAAGACTAGGGCAGTGCTGGGTGCCAGGACATAGAGACACTCCAGGCAACTGCAAAGCAGATGAACTCGCCAAGCTCGCTACTTCACAGCCATTACTTCCCAAACACAGTAGCTTGGGTATGCCCCTCACAACTTGCAAATTGCTGCTCTCATTAGAGGCAACTCGTGAAATAGATAACAGATGGGCGAGTGGCACTTCGTGTCACACCTCCAGGATAATCTGGCCTAGGCTAGATTCCAAAAGATCTAAGGATTTAATATCTCTTCACAGATCGCATATAAGCTCTATCGTCGGTGTCATCACAGGACACTGCCTCATAGGAAACCATGCCATCAGACTAGGTGTCCCGGCTAATGATTTCTGTAGAAGCTGCCTAGATGAGGAGGAAGTGGAAAGCGTCCCACACCTCCTATGCTCCTGTCCGGCCCTGGCGTCTATTCGACGCCAATATCTAGGGGCCTACTTTTTTGATGACTTTGGTGAACTTAGTACGGTTCCCATTAATAATCTACTTCGCTTCATTATAGGCTCCAAATGGTTTCCCTCGGACAACTTATTGGTTTGATCCCGGTCAAACCATGTGGCAGCACAATGGATCAACTCTGGTCTAGGTGCACACACAGAAAAGCCACATCTTACCTAACCTAACCTACGTCGTCCCACAGGTTGGGAGTTGAAGACTTGTTGGAGGAGAGGTGGGGTGTTCAAACGCTCTACAACCTGGTGGATCCGCCTGACAACTGTCACACACTCTCCGCATGTCTCTGAATATTTTTGTAGATGAATATATTTTGTCAAATCATTTATCCAAGGAATCATCAGAAAATAGTGTTTGGCAGGGCGAAAGGCTTCGAACTGAATTACATAAACGCCTCTTCAATTTTCTTCCACTTTACAATGTTGTCCAGTGCCTTTTTCCAGCATTAAAATATGGCGCTGTACCCGGTGTTATCACAACGCACCATCTTTGGTCTAAATAACGAGGCTACTTTGTGCAGTTCTGTCACATTAACCCCACTTAGCCCGGACTCCCGCTCGCCGCGACTTACATAATAAACAAATTACAACATCAACTGACAAAGTACCGCATTCTCTTACTTTCAAACCAATCGCGAATGTTGCAACATTTTGTCACCAATAAAATCTGGGTCAACCGCGGATAACTTTGCAAACTCTGACATTCCTTTTCAGAGCGCCTACATGCCCGCAACCAGCGAACCCAAACGCACACACTCGCCGAGCGCGTCCATAAAAATACTTGTCACCCGTAATTGCCTCGAATATGTGTCTCCCCGCGACGGCTGACAGAGAGAACAAAGGATATCACGGTTGCATCATCAGATACCGAGTTTTTTTTTTTTGCTTAATCCGGAAGTCCTGCAGCACACGCACGCAAGTCCCATACAATCACCGCTCACATCGCGGGGGGACCGACACGCGAGGGATCGCATTCATCTGGCAAATGAACTGAACAATTTGTGACGCCCCGATTGAGTGGAATGCCCACGCAGCAATTCGCAGATACTTTTAATGAGAGTTTATGAATGAAAATCTTTCTTTCAAATTTCCGCCACTCTCCCCCGCAAGCAGTGGGCTGGAATGCAATCACTTCGACAGACCCAGACGAAGCGAGTCTCTTTCAATTGATCGACGCTGGTGGCGTGCACACAATAAAGGAACTCACCCACGAGCTGGGACGGATTCCTAGTGCCTCCAAATGGCACAGCGCGCCCTCTCTCGATGCACAGAGAGGGGAAAGGCAGCAGAACAACTTCAATTTCGTGCGGATGCTGTAGGCTGTTTGTCACCGAAATGAACGGGATATATAAATACCCAAGACCAATGCGCAAATGAATGACCTTTGCGTGGTCGCCATATATCACGGTGGCTAGCGCCAAAGGAATTAATGGCGGCGGCGATAAATAAACAGATTATGCGGCAAGTTTCCTTATTTCGCGCTGCGTTTGTGCAAAAGTGAAAATTTGTTTGTTTGCCGAGTGCGCGAGAGGAAAAGTGAAATCATGAAATCATGAGATCAACCGGCGCACCAGTGCACCACTATCGCGGGAGAATGGTGCAAAAGGACACTCGCTTAATGGGCGAAAGGATTAATTACAGTCCCCGTGGCCTTTGAATTTGATTAACGAAGCCTGTGACGGTGTGCTGGCTACAGCTGCCACAGCAGAACACGCTAGTTTAGCCAGCTGCCATTAAGGCAATTAGCTAACTGCGCGCATAAGGAATAACATCTCCCACGCTCTCAGCCATTCGCCTTGCCAAGCTCGGCTTGGCTCTGACTCTGGCTCGGGCTCATATGAATTTCGTGTGTGTGTTGGCGGTGGCTGTGGCACAGAAGCCTTCGGCGACGAACACACACTCCGGCCTCGCACCGCTTCGATTTTGCAGCTAAAACTCTCTTTACTTTCCCGAAACAATGCCATCGCCATAGCCACAGCACACATTCACTTTTTCCCAGGGAAACACATTCCTCCAGATGCACGGAGGAGCGTTTCCATCCATTCCACAATGGAAAACACACTCGCGCAGCTCCTCAACATGATAAATTGTCTGAACAATGTTTATTATCGTGCGGCCAGATCTTTCTTTGGAGGGGGAGCGGAGTGCCAGCCGAGTGCGCGAAGACCAGTTTTCGGTCTTCGGTCTTCAAGACGGGCGCAGGCAGACCTTCGATTGAGCTCTGGGATGGATGATGTCTATGAGCGAGGCGGCTTCGACATCGACTTTGGCTTCGTTGGCGGCGGTCAAATGGAGAGACAAACAAATGATGTGTGCTGCTGCACTGTTGTCTGGGCCTGCTCCAGACTGAAAATGATTTGTACTTTCACTTTCGGCACGGATGAGGCGAACAGACAAACAGCCAAACAGACGAAGAGGCGAGCACACAGAGCGAGTGCGCGCTGTGCGCCGCTTGCTGGGCAGCTGCCCCGGCATTCTAAAATGTGCGCATAGTAAAATAATTCAATTTACAATCCTCGTCCATTTGGTGGATGTGCTGTGCGCGCAGTTCACAGCTCATTTGGAAGGTGCACTTAGAAAGGAAACACGTTTCTCACGATCAATTAAAGGCTGCGCGCGCACTCCGCGCACGACAGTCAGCTTTCGTCGGCTTCGTTGGCTTCGTCTGGGCCGAGTCAAATCGTTCCAGGTTGCCGATTGAGACTTTTCATATTTACGATCGATTGGGGATCAATTAATGTCTTGACCCGCGATCAGGTGACGCGAACTTGTGTTTACTCGTGGAGATCGTGCGGCAAAATGTTGCGGTACCCCGTGTCGGTGTTTCGATGTTTTGAATGTTTTGGGGCGCAATTTCTTTTCGCCGGCTGTGGGAACACGAAAACATTTGTTGGCTGGTTCCAGAAATTAGCCTTTTGCTGGGTTCGGTTCGGTTCGGTTGCTGGGGCGATCGCTAGATGCAATTATGTTTGTTTATCTTCTCTTTGGCGCTGATGCCGCCGCAATCAGCGACGCCGTGGAGGCTGGTGTTTCCTGGAATTTTCAGCGGTGCCCCCGGCCATCGCGCCGAGTTGATGGATTTTTCGCATACCTTTTGGGTATGTGGCCTTTTGATAGAAATGTGGGACCTTTCCGCTTTAAAGGTTGATTGGGGATTCGATAACGAGAGTCTCATTAGGAATGCGCGGCGTTTTTCTGCCGTGCATGTGTGAGGTTGTGTGCGCCTTTGGGGCAGCGATATGATGGATAGAGTGCTTAGAAAGTCATCAGCACTGATCGTCGAGTGCTGTAGGGCTTGAGGCACAGATGTTTGTGAGTTCCCTGGTCGGCAGTGAACAGTTTTAGGCTTGGATTTGAGACGAACAGAGTTTTGACGAACGAGTAGTTTAGGGAGCAACGAAGTCCGCCTGTGTGGTCTTAAGTGAGCGTGAAATGTTTGATGAGTGGATTCTCCTTTCTAAAGCGCCAACAACAATGACCGTAGGGAAGCTTAAAAGAACTGAAGCAACCGAGCGAATACACAAAAATGATACATTGTGACTATAATACCCGCTTCGCTCAGTTTCGTTAAGTTCGTTCAGTTGTGCCTAATTACTAGAGTCCGACCGAAATTTGAAGTTCGGCTTCGGCTTCCGCTTCGGTCGAAAAACTGGCCTTCGGTCGGACTCTACTAATTACACAGGAGCGAAACTATCCGCTTTTTACGTATGCAAATGTCAGTTGACACCTGAATTCTCCTTAAGTTTCTCGAAGTAATTATGAACAGTTTGAAATTTGACGATGCTTGTGCTTATTTTTTCGTTTGTTTTCGACATAAGCTTAAGTTTCCGTACAGCAATTATAATTGGCGTGACTAAACAGCACTAAAGTGGGCGCCGTGGCGTAGTGCGTCGACTCTTACGCTCGAAGTTCTCGGTTCGATTCCAGAAAAAAACACCAAACATTTTTTCACGGCCTCTTTCGAGTCACTGAAAATGGTCAAAGAGTATAACTGTCTAGAAAAAGCTTCTCAATCTCGCCGTTCGAAGTGGGCATTAAACTGTAGGTCCCGTCCACTCGTGAGAGAACAATAGCACGCAGAACACGAGTGGTTGGCTGAAAATCTAGGCCCAGGTCTACCTTGGACTGTAGCGCAAAAGTTGATTTACATCTTAAAGGAACAATTGAAGACTTTCGATGGACCCCAAATTGGAAGTCTTGATAGCTTATGTCTGTTGAGGACCTTAGGAAGTGTTCAGAGTCAGAATCCCTTAAACATCAAATTTCATCATGCAACCTTCGGTTTCCGTTGATCTTATCGAGCTAGAACAGCGCCAGATAATTAGAAAAGCATTTCATATCACGTTGGAAGGTATTTGCGTGCCATTTTGAAGATAGACAAGAAGATAAGCCGATTTCATCAGACACACCATTGTTGAACGTGGCAAGCACTTATCAGAGATCAAGATAAACTCAGTGGTGGGCGAAAATGACGAGTCAGCGTGTCAACAACGTGAGCAGTAACACGATGTGATGTTCTGTGAAGACAGATCTTTCGATTGCACGAAAATGTTGGTGTCAGAGTCGTTTTTTTAGACATGTGTTCAGGGAATGCTAGATATGTTTTATGTCTTCGCTTGAAACAAACTTCAAAAAAAAAAACGCGTGCAGTAGCTGACGATGTCTAAGTTTCATTAAGTCTTTTTAAGCTCTTCTCGAAGTAAAAAAGGGGATGCAATTACATTTTTGGAAGAAATCTTAGGCAAATGTGAGAATTTCGGACGTTTGCTTCAAGTGTTCGATGGAGACAGAAGCATACCAATTAAGTACGAAATTGATGGTTCTGTGCGTCGAATTTATAGAGCATTTGCACCCTATTACACTCATAATTTTCGGTCATCTGAAACCGCTATTCGCCTGTTTGTTGACCGATTTCACATGTAAGACTTTGAATTAAGTTTTACAAGGGAAAATAAAAAGACCGGCTTTTTTTACTACTCGTGTAACATTAATTATTATTTTTATTTTTTAAGTTGTCTCTCTGATTTAGAACTAAAATTAATTCATTCTACAATATCGAAAACTTAAGGGCGTGTTATACGATTTAAAAACTAATATTTATTATAAGGTGTAGAGGGCACTAACCACATACAATTTTCTCTGCAAGATGAAGTGACACCGAGACGTATAAGAAGGGTGCGTACTGAAGAGAAAATTGCATCCGTTCAGGAGAGTGTTGAAGAAGATCCAAATTTGTCGATTCGACGTCTTTCATAACACTTTGGTCTTTGTACGTTTACTTTATGGAAAATTGTAGGTAAGGGCATTGATTTGAAGGCTTACGAGATCCTTCTCGTGCAAGAATTGATGACGAATGACTATCGTTTGCCCAAAACCAACTGGCATAGGATTCTATGTTTTACGGAAAAATTGTGTTCAGCGATGAGACTCATTTTTGGCTTAATGGGTTTTTCAATCAACAAAATGTTTGCGAAAATAATCCAATGAGCTTAAGGAAACACCGTTACATCCCGAAAAATGCACAACTTACAGCGGTCTATTAGCTGGTGGATTCATCGGGCCACATTTGTTTACAAAATGAGGCTAATCTATAGGTATTCGTTATGGAGCCTTGATTAAAGACTTGGTTGAAATGCATGAATATAGAAGGGATGCGTTGCGTGTCATACAGCAAATGAAACAATCAACTTAATGAAGGAAAAACTCTATGGACACAATTCGCGTGGATATAATGAACCTGAATAAATTAAATTAACAATAATTAAATAAATAAAGTAAATTGTCCTTCAAGATCATGTGATCTTTGTGTGTGTGTCACTTAATTTTTTTCTATAAGGGTACGTAAAGTCGCTGGTCTATGCTGACAAATCAACAACAGTCGACGCATTGGAAGCATTGTTCGGGTGTGTTGGAAAACTGACTGCAGAATGATTCTCTCGATTGAGCACAAATAAATGGATATTTAATAAAATGTGTGCTTTGTTCAAAATCGTCAAGTCGACGGCAACAAAATCTGTAGGGAGTAGGTAGACAATAATAAATAATAATAATAATGAAGTCACTGTTGACGACGGTGGCTCTTCTTCTTCATTCGTTGCATTAAGTAGGTAATAGTGGCAGTATCTCGAGTAGAGAAGCGGCAATTGGATTCGAAGAGGCCCATGAGAAATTATTTGGATCTTGTACTGAAACGAAGTAGAATTGGAACAGATTAAATTGTCGCACTTTCGTTAAATAACACGGGCATCAAAACCAACGAAAAGGCGGACTCCTACCAAAGCAGCAATCAACTTCGGTACTGGATTGTCTGAAGTATTTTGTTGCTATAGGCTAATGTATGGTTGAATATTTGATCAACAAACGGAACCCCAAAGGAAATAATCATGGGAGGATGTAAACAGGCAATGATGTCAATAAAAATATAGACAGTAAGAAAAAAGTCCTAAAGTCATGGTGTGGGAAACATATTGACCGGATATGAAATTTCGTTTTAAGAGAATAGAGTCTTGAAGACAATACTGGTAGACTTTGCTCGGAGGTAACAACAGAATAAGAGATATTCTAGGTCATAACTTGGTGGAAATTCAGTCGATGAGCCAGTTCTACCTCAAGCAGATGCTGGTGTTAAAATAAGAGATCGATACCAATAAAGATCTGTGAAGAAATCCAGAGTCTGCATGACTAAGGCAAATCGTGTAAAAGGAACGAATAGGAAACCGATGCTGTGGTTTGGTTTGTACTTATCAGGCCATGGAACGTTTGTGGCTTTGGAACTTACGGTTCTGATTTTCTTGGTCATTACTTTTAAATTTGGTATTATTTCTGGTCCGTATTGACTGGAAATTGAATCTCTTCTTCCAGCTTGATGATGATGATGATGGGTATTTGTAAGTTTCGTTGAGTTCGCCGTTCTATCATCTTTTTCATCTGCCATCGCCAAATACAGGACCAAATATACGAAGAAGAATATTGCTTTTGAAGGAACTACTTCTGTGACCCACTTTCGGATTTCTGAAGCAGGACTGGTAAGTAAAGTGTTATAAAAAGAATGCTCTTTATTTCTTGAGTTAGAAGCCTATACGCTTGCTGTTTTGAACAAACATAACTAGTAGCGTGTGCCAAGGGCTAGTCTACATCGGATCTCCACGTTTTTGGAGTTTTAAGGCTGACGAACTCCTCAAAATTTTCGCTGTCGATGTTTAAATATAAATCCTGTGCGATAAGTCCTATTTTACCTTGATATCAAGGTACTACGCCGTGGCGTAGTGGGTAGGTGCGTCGACTCTTATGCTCGAGGTCTAAGGTACGAATCTCGAAAAAACATCTAACATTTTTTCACGGCTCTACCTCTTTCGAGTCACTGACAATGCTCAAAGAGTATAACTGTCTAGAAAAAGCTTCTCAATCTCGCCGTTCGGAGTCGGCATTAAACTGTAGGTCCCCTCCACTCGTAAGAGAACAATAGTACGCACAACACGAGTGGTTGCTGAGAAGCTAGGTCCAAGTCCACCTTCGAATGTAGCGCCGCCATTATTATTATTATTATCAACTATTTCTTATTTCCCCTAAAGACTTCAGAGCAAATCGTTAGGTAAATTCTTCAATCGTGGTAAAAGCTTCGTTAGCGATTTCCTGGGGACGCTTGACGTTCTCACTGTTATCAACGTAACCCAACAGCTTGAGAGCGTCTTTCGAGCCTTTTATGTTGACACTTGCAGTGAGACGATCTATAACAGTCTGTTCTAGGAGAAACCACACTACTCCGTAGAAATCTGATGTTTCCAGCTGATCAGTCTCATTTCCTCCGATAGCGATGAGAGTTACCACAAAAAGTGACTACAAATCTAGATTCGCTAAAGATAACAAGAATCTTTGACTCCAATTCGTGGAAAAAGACCACACGACAGTCTTAAGAAAGGATATCAAACTTGAAGAGAGACTGAAGACAGAAACAAAGATGTCGTGCAAGAATTACAGTGCCACGTAAGAAGAAAAGCATAATCTTCGAGAAAGAATGGAGCCTATTGAAGCTCGAGGAAAAAAGGAAGGAAAAAGTCAAAAAACTATTCATGAAGAGATGGTGGTTGTTTACCAGGGTTCCGCACCTTCATTATCAACTGTGCAAAAGTGGTCAAGTGAGTTCAAGAGAGGCAGAGAGAGCATTGAAGACGACCCCCGCTCCGGGTCATTATGATTCTGTTTAACTAGAGATAAAACGCGAATTAATAATCACATTTATATGAAATTTTACATGAATGCACTAAAATAATAGTATTATTTGATAAACAAGTCAATTTATATATACAACCACAGCTTCACCCTGATACCGAGAATATATTGAACGCCCATGTGGCAGGATACCGCCTTGTACTGTCTGTTTGTGTTTGATTTTTAACATACAGCCTTGGCCAAATGTAGTAGGCACCCTATAAGATTCGTTATATCTTCAAAAAGCAAAAAAAAATTAATGAAATGAAAGAAAAAATAAAAATCGTTTATAACCTCAGATAGTGTCGCCGAAAACAATAAAATTCAAACTAATTACGTTAAGTGATTCCGATAAGTGATTTGACAGCAATGACAAAAAGATAAGGGTGCCTAATACATTTGGCCAAGGCTGTATGTTAAAAATCAAACACAAACAGACAGTACATGGCGGTATCTTGCCACAATACATCACACTCGAGCTTCAATAGGCTCCATTCTTTCCCGAAGATTATCCTTTTCATGAGAGATGCTATCAACAATTGTCTCGTACAAGCAAAAACTGCATCAAAGATTTCAGACTCGAACCTCTAAATCTAAGCACTATCGAAAAACTACTTTGGGTACTCTGTTCTCTCTGGCCCGTCTGAGTTATTCAGGATTTGTAACAGTTCCAAACTTGTTTCTTTGTTAACTATTCTGTTTTGTTTCGAAAAAGGCGAAATTCTTAGAAGTGAAACAAAGAGCTGCAGCTGAAGCGGAAGAACTACATGAACAAAAACTGACTGGTCTACATTGATCGAATGGAACAGAACGCTTTGTCAATTAGCAATTAAATGTCTGCTTTGTGGGGAGAACAAAAAAGACGCTCGAAGTAAAATATCGTTTTATGAGCATCATTTGCTTTGTAACGATGATAAACATCTTTATCTGAAATACGTTAGCACCCGATTACTCCATATAACGCTTTTGTTTTGACGTCATGAATGTTTTGATCAGAAAGAAGCTTGAAAGCAGATCTTTCTAACAATCGAACAAACCGTTCTTTTGGAGGCATGAAGATGATTCCAGTCAATCCTGTCTGCCTACAACAGTTGCATCGGACCAGTTTTGTTGGAGACGTGAAGATGATTCCAGTCAATCCTATCTGCCTACAACAGCTGCAAGCAGACCAGTTTGTAGACGAACAATGGATTAAATTGGAGCCAAGATGACTAAGATATTTTCTTGAAGGCGTCACTTATTCCACTTGCCTGCTTTCATTTTTGTGACAGCTTCCCGACTTCCTTCCAAAAATACTCAAGAATGTGTCTAAATAAACAAAATAATGAATACCACTCCGATAAAAGACAATCCCTTCAATGGGGCGCGCCATGCGTAATAAGATATTGCGTAGACCAAACCTTACCATCAAAAAACTTAATAAACCATCAATAACCTAGCGCCTATCCCCATGTTGTAAATTTGCCAGACCTCCTTGCACGTTTCCTTTGAAATTCTGCGATAAGTTACCAGCCAAACATTTATCTCATTTCGAAGCCAAGTATTGTACTTCCACATTTCCATTCTCGACTCAAATCTGAAGTTTCACTTGATAACACCAAAACGCAGCGCACATGTGTCGCTCTGCTTCCGTTTATTGTTATCTCATGACCCGAAAAGAACTTTGCGACGCACACCCACCCATTCAGGGTCAATGACGCACAGTGAATAGCAAATTGAAACTAGCACATGGAGTTGCACACTTTTGTCTTGAGAAATAAAAACTAAATTTATTGGTTTTCCAAAGGCAATCAATTCCCGCGTGACTCGACCTTGAATGTCGGCTTCTGGGAGTTGTTCTTTGCTCGCCGGTGGCAATAAAAGATAAGCGAACCAGTTTCAAATCGTTATTCAAAATGAGCGATGAAGAAATGGAATATTGAGTGAGTGGAGAAAGGGTTTGACAGCTGTGAGACCTTTAAGTGATTCATTTCGATTGTTATTCACTTGTCCGGTGTGGTGACATGGTTTTTTCGGAAGTGTCGTGTTAGAAATGATGATGCAAGAAATGTCAAATGTCTTTTGGGTGCAACTTGAGAGGTTGATGAAATTTGAGGTGATGTGTCAAATGAGTGGTATGCTTTTGGAAGATTATGATGAGGACGGTTGTGTTGAAAGTGAAGTGGGATGCAAATAAGTCGTGGGAACAATTTTTCACATTTTTCTCAGTTACATAAGTTTTGAAAGATTCTCCTAGACACTGTGTTAGTTTAAGGAAATGCGAGACAAACCAAGACACAGAAGGTTACTTAGCTTCCACTTCATGTCTACATCATCAATTTCGAACTCCGTGGTGTCAGGCATGACATTGGAGACGATATCTCATTCTTTTTAGTGAAAGCATACGAGGAAGTGCTTCTGATTTATTGATATGTTGCCTACCATGAGCTATCTCAGCTCCAGAAAAGTGATTTACTGAAATGTTGCCTACCATGAGCCATCTCAACTCCAGGGGGGACTTGCTTTATAGTTAGAGACTGATTTATCCACAAACGAGGCGTCATATCTCTTAAAACGATCACGTTCACCATCTGAACACATCCTCATTTGTCATTTTTCGACTCGTCCTTCCGATATCGCCAACCTTTTTACCGACTTTGAAGCGCTTCCTTCTGAACACGACACGCGTTCGAATTCCAACACCGTGATCTTCATTATTCCGGCCTCTTGGTGCGTCAAAAAAAAATCTGAACAATATTCAATCACCTTCAATGCTAAAGAAATTCTCCACATTTGCCACACTCACAATTTTAACACGTCGTCATTCGTCACGCATTCTGACTCCAGCACCATGATCTACATTCTTCAGCTTTTCTAGACTTGCCAAGAAAAATTCTGCACGAAATTCGCATTTGTCTTAAGCAAAACCAGTGCACAGACTTTGTCAACACGACCCCATCATATCTTAACAACAAATGTCAACAACTTCACGTTAATTACTTCTACTGTCATTTCAAATTAAATCTCGTGTTCGCGCAATTGTTTGTCCCACTTCCAGACCATAAATTCCACAACATTCGCGCTCCATTTCCTCGAGATATCATTCGAAATGAATTATGAAACACCCACACTCACGTCAGCCGAGCCATAAATCCAAATTCGCCGACTCAACACAATTCCCCCCGAATCATCTGTCACCCGCAAACAGATCGAGAAAACGATTTGTTTTATAGAAGACTGTGTGAAAATTTCTTTCGTAATGAACAACCACCAGCCGTTGCGTCTGTTCTGGTAACCGTCTGCGCGCTGCAATGGTACACAACCTTGAACTTATCGGGCCAGGGAGTACAAAGAAATTAAATTAATGCGGCATTTGTCGCAATCTACAAACGCTATTGCTGCTGCCTCAGCAGACGTCGGTATCGATCGCGTAAATTTATTCGCCACCACCGTATCCGAAGTTCGATATTTGTGCAACCAACACACGACAGTTGTGAAATAAGACTTTTCAATTGCGAAGCACTTTTACTTTTACCGCACAACGGGGTCCATTCAGCAGTCAAGCGGAATTCATTCGAATTCTCGTCGCAGAATTGGGAGGTAAACAACTTTTGGCAAGATTTCTCGTGCGTATCGGTTTTTGGGCCTTCCCAATAAGACAACAGATCACATGAGTTCAGGTTAAAAGTCACCTTCCTTGTTGTGTCTGTAAGCACGATTCACTCTAATAAGGAAATGCCTTCTCACAGCGATCAGAGGAGCTCGAGGTGATAGTATCTGCGTGCGATGTTAACACGAGGAAGTCTAGTCAATTTTCCCGGCACAGATTGCACAACGAGCCTGTTCGGCAAACAACAAATGGATAAGCAGCGGCTAAGGAGAGAAAGGATATGTCTGAAGTGACAGTCATTCGATCAAACGTGTTCGCCGAGCCGAAGAAAGTTCAGCGAAAATAAGCAAAAAAAAAACAGACTCAGAGACTAGAGCAAAAATAGAATTTATTTTCCAAGAAGCGCACCTGCCGCTCCTGACTCATATTTGTCGCGCGGAAAATCCGACACAATCAGAACAAGTTGGCGACAGCTGTTCACTGCCATACACGGTAATGAACATGAGTCCTCTGTGTACAGATGCAGCGAAAGTAAATAACTCCGGTCGAAGAATGCCACCGGCATTTCTAAGAGAGACTTACACGGAATGCGCTTGAGGCAAAAGTTGCGCATCTGCTACCAGATAAGGGAAAAGACACTTGCCACCTGTTTCAGTGAGCAACTCAAACAGGAAAATCAACCGCAATCGAACAATCTGACCAAACACCGAACGGAAACAGAGAACAGTTTATTGCAGGCTGCTTTGACGTAGGTCATGCATGGGAAACCCACGCAGTCACAAAAGCACAAAATATCTGACGTTGCATATAAATCTTGCATTCACTCACCTCGTTGCATCAATTGCCGCTCCAATTGGCATCGTATTTTCAGGAACCTCCTCACCGGTACCGCTCACGTCCGCCTGTACAACACGCACTTGTGGTGCTTCTAATTGTAAAACATTACCCTCACTAATTGGCACAACATCGGCATCACTTAACACACTACCATCACTAACTAATAGATTTTCATTTTCTTCACTCTTATATTTTGCGGTTGAGGAGGGGGCAATCGCACCCCCCTCGCTTGCAGTTGCAGACACCGAAGACGACAACACTTCAACATTTACCGATGGTAACGATGAAATAACGTCTTTAGCCCGCACACGCGACGCACTCTTCTCTTTCTTGACCTTAACGAATCTCTGTGCAGCGGCATTCACATGCTTGTAGTCGACACCACCACCATCACCAGCACTGGCAGCATCGTCAGACGGACTTGCAGTGGTATCAACGCCAACGCCAACGTCTGCTGCTGTTCCTCCTCCATCAGGCACATTTGCGGCGATTGCAATAGCATCTTCCGTGGCAGCGCCAATAATCCGAGCGCTCGACTCCGATGCGACAACCAAAAACAAAAAGCCACTGTTTGCGAAGAAAATAGAAACAAATTGAAATATTTATTAATACAAAACGATCGTTTGAATATTTATTCGAATTTTCAATTCTATTTTGGCGACATTGGAATTCTGAATTGATTTGTTTTTTTCGCACTTCTTGCTGGTTAGCTTCTTTTTTCTTCGTTTTCGCTGTTGCTTGTGGGGGCTTACCTTGAGATTATTGTTATCGAAATTAAACACCAGTAGGTTAGTTGCAAATTGATACGCATTTTGTGGACGAACTGAGGCGGATACGTTTTGAAAATTAAATGAAATAATATTGAGGTGAGTTTAAATGAACATTTCGACAAAGAAAATTATTGCTAAAATAAGGCAAACACCCGGAAAATGGAAGCAAACGACGAACAACCCTTCGGAAAATTCTGAGAGAGTACAAATGTCTGACGTGTTGTTGGGGAGTGCAAATTTTTGACATATCCGTATGTTTGAATTTTGACACATTGCCATGCCATGAGGTGTGTTCAGTTGGGGTGAAGTGATGGATGCGATGGTTAATGGAATTCGGAGTGAGTTGAGTGAAATTTTAAAAGAAATTATTGAAGGAATACAAAATTGATTTAAAATTTATTTTTATAAATTCTTCTTGATAAATACTGGTTTTTAATTCCAAGATTTGTGTACGAAGCTTTTTATAAACAATTTTACTATTATCGTCGGGTGTTTGAAGAGAAATCTATGAGGCAACTTAGCTGTCAAGATTCTAATTATTGTCCGTTGCTGAATTTGACAGAATTTCCAGATTTCGCAGAACTCATTTTTTCATTAACAATTTGAAAGTTATCTTCGGGCGTTTGAAATAAAATTTACCAGGCAACTTAGCTGTCAAGATTCTAATTATTGTCCGTTGCTTAATTTGACAGATTTTCCAGTAAGAACGCGTTTTGTTAAACTGCTTTTCAACCGTAAACATGATCAAATTTCTAAAAGTGCCTCTTATTCTGCTGAAAAGGAAAATATCATCTCCAGTGCATGGAATGAAAGAATAACGTCCGGCATGGCTGATCAAGGTTAGGAGCAGACATTTTCTGATGTCTGGTTTAGAGGTGTCTTTTCAACTGTTTTCTTTCATAACTGATGAATTGGATTACTACATACTGATTAGCCGCTATTGAATTAACATGCTTTTATGAAAACAAAATCCACAAAACTCCACAGACGCGATGTTGATTATGGTTGCGAACGGTTTCGAATACACCTTTTAAATCTTAAAACCATATAAAATCAATTGAAACTTGTTCCATTTACTTAAAAATAAAAGAAATCATAAATTTTCTTTGAATTTAACTCTCTCATTAAATTTGTTCACAATCAAACGAAATTCCATGCCTGACTACCTTCCATGTGAACTCACCGAACACAACCTTCCAATCCGTGCTGTCAATTTGACAGCAACAGTAAAATCACCCACGTCAGATATGAGAATGTGAGAGAGAAAAAAGACACCGGCGAATGTTGTTGATTGTGTCCGTGTAGTTTTGTTTAAATTTGTTTAAATCCCACTGCTCAGGCTGCAAAGTTAACTAAAATCATGTTAGAAACAATCTATAGTCTACCGTTTCAAGTCCTTGTACCGCCGAACATAAAAGTTCGCCGTCCAACATGGTTTAAGAAACCCTCGCCCATGACAATGTTTTCGATCATCCTGCTGTCATATTTCCTGGTCACCGGGGGTAAATCCATCAAATTCTTATTTGAATTTTAATCCAATAACGAACAACCCTCCATTCAGGTATAATCTACGATGTGATAGTCGAACCACCAAGTGTGGGAGCAACAGTTGATGAGCATGGCCACTCGAGACCCGTTGCATTCATGCCATACCGTGTCAATGGTCAATACATCATGGAAGGTCTAGCCAGCAGCTTCCTCTTCACAATCGGTGGACTGGGCTTCATAATCATGGACCAAACACACACCCCCGGAAAGAATCTCAATCGAATCCTCATCACATCCATGGGCTTTGTCTTCATTCTCGTATCGTTCTTCACCACTTGGCTGTTCATGCGCATGAAGTTGCCCGGCTACCTGCAGCCATAGGCGATGGGGATACAGTAAATACTCCAAGAACCAACTCTGTTCAGTTATTAATATTTTTTTATTTCTACCAATAAATACATTAATCGTACAAAGAAAGTCATTTGTTTGTTATTTTGTTGTTTGTTGCTGTCCTAGCGTACATAATCAAAAATGGCTGTGTTGTGTAGCATTTTATTTCGTAGAATTGAAATATATATAAATAAGATACAAAGTATAAATAAATCTACTCAAAAATACAACGTTTGCTTGTATATATGTAAAGTATTGTGACAAGATCGAATCGTATAACTAAAATGCTACTAAATAAATAAATATCGTATGTGGAGTCGTATGTGTGTAGAGAGAGATGCAAGGATACATATTGAGTGAGAGTGTATTATACATTCAGAGAGACAGACGAGTGAAGAGATATTTCAATGAGTAGGAGGAGTTCTTATGAGTATACATTTTTTTTTTTATATATTTGAGTGTAAAAAGTATTAATGCGATGTTATTCGAGAATAACAGTGTTGTTTATCATTCGAGAGCCTCTCCTTAGTTTAAAGTCTTATTCGAAATGAGCTGCAATGGGAAAATACATAACCAATTAGAGATCTTTTGTGGGATGGGATTTTCAAAGGCTTACTTGCTGAAATCGGAGGCTTTATCGATTACATGCTCGAACTCGGGGTATGACAGAGCTCCGTCATCGTCTAGATCAGCCTCGGCAAGAACGTTTTGTATGAGTTGTTTGATATCACTGTCATTGAGATTATTGGGGCCGGTTAGGCGTTCGATGACTTGCTTTAGATCCGATACGCCCAGCATGTCGTCGCCGTCAAAATCTGAAAAGTTAAATCAATTAGGAGAACATATTTTTAGTTTGTATTAAGGGGCGGATTGCATTTCTTTATGTGCGGTGGTATGAGGACCAATAAAATGGGAAACACCTGGTTTAACTCTCAATCATATCATCTTCAAGATTTTGGACAGTTTTATAATCATGACGCCCATATTTTGCAAATAATTTCGTGGCAGAAATCAAATGAAGACGACTTCACTTATTTTTGCTGCAATTCTGAAGTGCAAAGCAAGCACACGATTGAATGGAAAAATGTGCAAAAAGTTCCACAAACGACCAGAAATTAGGTACTGAACGCAAGTTAGGTTAAGTTATCTGAAGTTATTGCGACTGCCACAGCAAATATCAACCGTGACCTACTTATATCCTAGTTGAATCCATTGTGCTGTCACTATCCGCTAATTGTAACATCACTTCCTCGTTAGCCAAAAGACTAGAAACATCAGAGAGTACTTACTGGTGTCCTGGTGGGCTTTCTTGTAAAGTTCCACTGTTACTAGATTACAGCAAATTTCTCCTTTTTATGAAGTTAACCATGTACTCAAGGTTTCTCTTCCAGAAAATCTGGAGTCCGAGACCTAAGAAGAGATCTTGAAAAGACAGAACTTTGTAGGACGCTGAAACAGAATAGAGCCGAGTACAAAATGATTGTGGTTCAGCTCCAAGTAATTTCTGTTGCTGACTTGCTGGTTAAATAGAAGTCAGCAATAACTTTGAGGTTCCTCTCAGTTCCTTCATTTCCACATTTGACATACAAAATGTCTGAATGAAGTGCACTTAGATCAGATTTGATCCATTGTGTCGCCACATAGATTGACACTGGTCAACCCATTTGTTCATTTGTGGGAAACCATTTGGAGCTTTCGATGTAGAGAAGGTACTTCACTGAATTCACCAGTATTTTCAAAGGTGTAGGCCCAAAAATGTCATCGAATGGACGCCAGGGCCGGGAAAGTGCAAAGAATATGTGGAATGATATCCACATGCTCCTCATCTAAGCAGCTTCTGCATAATTCGTTTGCCAGAACTTCCAGCCTTCTAGCACGTTCACCTGTGACGCAGTGCCCAGTGGTGACACCGACAAAGATGCTGATTTTTGACCTGTAAGTGTTTGAGATCATTCAGCTTCTAGCTTAGGCTAGACTATTATGGAGGTGTGACACTTTGTGCCTCTCATTCATCTATTGTTTGTTTATTTTGGAAATTATGTCCTCTCGTAGCAACAGTTCACAGGCAAGAGGCATTCGAAAGATCGTGTTAGCTGGAGAGGCTTGTCGGTTAAGGTTCAGGTCCACCCGGACTGTAGCGCCATCAGAAGAAGTGGCATTCCTAGGTTGCTGTATTTCGTTGTTGGTGGCAGAGTGGTTGCGAACTTGGCTTTGCAGTTGCCTGGTGTGTCTCTCTGCCCTGGTACCTAGCAGAGACAAGCATTAAACTATTCAGCAACCTAGTCTAAAGATGAGCGACAGTCTGTTACTGCTCTGGATGAATCACTAATTTCCTGATCTGCATTCAAATTCATTCACATTCATTAATCTTTGAGTTCGAATAAATGTGCTCTTCACGCGAGTTGCTAATTTCTACGAAAATATTTACGAAAGTACTTTATGTCAATTGATTTGGTAGCAACGCAGCCTAATCAGACAATGTTTGCACAGTTTTTGAATTTTTCCATCATTTCTTGCTCCGCTTAAGTGAATCCGGTATAAGCGTGTTCACTTATTTTGTTCTTCCTATTTCCTGTGTCTTTTGAAAGACTTTCTGTAGCTCTTAAGAAATTGATGATGCGCTTAGCGGGAGCAGTGGTAAGTGGAATATGTTCGAAAATCAAAGCACAAGATATCAAACAGCAAATTGCGCAGAAGAACATGAAAGGGTGATTGTTTTCATACACCATATAATAAACCCTGAAAACTTGATGCAACAGAAACCGCTTTTGTAGGTTTGGGATTAGCCGATGTTTGGAGTATTTTGTACGATCCTTGGGGGACATGATTACGGTGACCATCCGTCCTCTTTTTTAGAAGACAGTCTTCTTTTTCGGTACCGTGTCCTTTTTTTGTGCAGTAATTTGTCCTCTTTTTATTTAGTTGTCCTCTTAATGTCCTTTTTTTCTTTGTTAAACACAAAACGCGCCGTGGCGTAGTGAGTAGGTGCGTCGACTCCTACGCTCGTGGTCGTCGGTTCGAATCTCGAAAAAAAACATCAAACATTTTTTCACTTTCGAGTCACTGACAATGGTCAAAGAGTATAACTGTCTAGAAAAAGCTTCTCAATCTCACCGTTCGGAGTCGGCATTAAACTGTAGGTCCCCTCCGCTCGTGAGAGAACAATAGCACGCACAACACGAGTGGTTGCTGAGGAGCTAGGCCCAGGTCCACCTCGGACTGTAGCGCCGCCATTATTATTATTATTATCATTATTATTATTATTATTATTATTAAACACAAAAAGGAGACAGCACTAGTTTCAATAATTTAGTTCTGTCATTTGGTTTTTGCTATTGTGAATGAATCGCAAACTGTCATCCAAGGTCATTCGATACATTTTTTTACATTCTTTCCGCTTTTTGTTTTTCTTGGAAATTTCAAGATTGTCCTCTTTTTTGTATCTACAAAAATGGTCACCGTGGACATGATACATGCTGTCGATCTGCGCCCATCATCTAAGACAAAACCTGACAATCGACAGCGCAACAATTTTGGCGTAGTTTGTCTACCTCGGTGTAAACGTGAACTCCACAAACGAAATCTTTGTTGAGTCGCCCTTGGCAACAGCTGCTACATCGGTTTGTCGAAACAGATGAGGTCAAAAGATCTGGCTCGAAGGACCAAAATCTTGCTCTACAAAATCCTAATCCTGTTGCTATATGGAGCCGAAATCTAGACGATAAGTACGACTGTAGAGTTGATATTTGGTGCCTTGAAAAAGGTATTTGGTGAAAGAAAAAAGTGCGTCGGATATATGGTCCTCTCTGTGAGGAAGGCGAATGGAGGAGAAGACACAACCGCGAACTCTACGAGCTATACAAGGGTGTGGATATAGTCTGGAATGCATAGCCCGGGCACATTAAGCGAATGAACATCAATGCTACATCTAAAAGAGTCTTTGAATCCGAGCTTCCTGGTTCGAGAAGAGGAAGGCCGAAACCTCCGGCATAAGGACCAAGTGATTGCGGACGCACGACAAATTGGTCTTGATGACTAAAAGTAGTGTACCCGGGCCTGTCAGCGATGGAACTCGGCAATTGCCCAGAGTCAGACAATGCAGCGGTCGTTGGCTTGATAGGTAAGTGGGGCATATAACAAGAAGACACATCATCGCAATTGAAGCATGGACTACCATAACATGACGACCAGGATAGTATGTAGGGTGCTTACAGTTAATGGTGTAAACAGAAGGGTTTAGGCTAGGCTGTGATTTATTTCAAGGCCTCCCTGAACTGCTGTCTATATCTCAATGAGATGGCTGAGCCACGGCGTGCATTTCATTCCTTTATTCAAAATAAACTTGAATTTGATGAACTATGTATCAAAGTGTGGCACAAATAACGTTAGTCGAACGAACTTGTCGTTAGAACCCTAACCTAACCTCACTTGTCGTTAGAACCCTAACCTAACCTCACTTTAGTCGATGTTTTAGTAGTGGACTTGTAAGTAATGCAATATTAACAGGCCGCGAAAATCATGAGATCTCACATTTATTTGAAATTTCTGGACGAAAGTTAGTCACGGGCGACCAACTGACCATTTAATGTTTAGCATTAATGGTCGTGTCGATTCGTGTGAAAAAGTATACGGAATTTGGTTGGTTTGTTCGTTTAAGTAGCGGTTCGGTCAGCAACTCATGCTGAGACCCAATTAATGCAGCTTTACCGTTTTGAGATCACTATTCGTGACCAGGTAGTTATAGAGCGTGTTATGACTCTCATAACAACCAGCTTGTGGAACTAATCATAGTGGACAGCTTTTTAAGTTTTGTGGTCTCAGAAATGAATGTGTGCTTCTCTAACGTTGCAATTTTGCCACTAGCTAATGTCGGACACTCGTAAAGCAAGTAAAGCTTCTTCTTCTTCCTCTTGTGGTGGCGCTACAGTCTGGCGTGGGCCTGGGCCCCAACCAAGAAGCCTCTCCAGCTAGCACGATCTTTTGCCAGCTGTTTCAAATTGCGCACGCCAAGTTGGTTGCGGTCCCTTTCCACTTGTGCGTGCCACCTTAGACGTGGACGTCCTCTGTTGCTTTGTATCACAAGTTCAGAAGCGAAGATTCGGGTTGGAGCTAAAGAATCAACAATATTCAAAGTACGGAAACTTAAAAGAACTGAAGCTATGGAGCAAATACACAGGAACAATACACTGTGATCTTAGTAAGCACTTTGCTCAGTTTCGTTAAGTTCGTTCACTTTGCCTACTTATACGGGAGCGTATTAGTACGTTTACACCACACCCAAATTCAACATTTCGGCTAGTTTCTGCATTTCAGCCCAAATATCAAGGATTTATCAATAATCAATTCTGACACTAGCTGTCATTTGAAATGATGAAGTTGCAGTGGGAACGCAAAATTGGATTTCGAAATTTTTTTACTGAAATGTTGAATTTGGATGCGGTGTAAACGTACTATAAGTTTTCTATGTATGCAAATGTCAATTGACAGCAAAGTTCTCGTCTCTCTCTCTCAAGTTTCTGTATGCAATTACTTTTCGTTCACTTTCGGCATAAACAGTTTTTGTGGTTGCCCCTTATGTCATCCACGCACTCTACATGGCCCAACCATTTTAGGCGCTGAATCCGTAGACGCCTGGTTAGAGACATGTCGCTGTACAGTCCATAAAGTTCGTAGTTGAATCTTCTCGTCCAAATGCAGTCAACGACCAAAGATCGCAGGCAGAACTTTTCTCTCGTTTCGCTCTTTCTCTATCTCCTTCTAGACTCTAGAGTACTTCAATTGCGGCAGATTTTGTCAAAGTTTAGGCAAATTTTGTCCACATGGGCTCCTATTGATCAGTTTGTTGTGCAACATCTGCCCATGACATGCTACCCGGGTTGTCTCAACGCTTGCGGCTTTTCCCACAATTTCCCCGAGAGGAACGCATGAATTCTATTCTCTTTAAAATTCGCGTCATCCCCTACAAAGCGTAGACCACCACAAAGGTCAGCAGATTATCACTCGTCGCTATCATTTCGTTTCATTTCAATCTGACCGACCCGCAAACCTTTCATTTGTTGCGAGCATTTACAAAATTAATCGCTTGTTATGTCATCACTTGCCGGCTATTTGTTCGAACATGTCTAAGCTTCTCACTCATTGCTTTTCGCTGTCATTTCCCTTAATAGAACCACATTTCCACAAACCATCCGAATGATGCGCTTTCCCATTGGTTTCTGAAATCTGCTCAGCAACAAAATTCATGTTACGCAACACAGAAACCCCATTCAGCTCGAACAGGGCAACAGAATCATGTCGAAGCGACTGTTTTTGCTCATTTCAATTCAATTCGAGTTGTGCTTAATTTTTCGCATCCGCAAAATAATGAATTCACTCGCTGATACTGTGATACCGTCCAGAGCGTGAATCACATCCGAACATTGTCTCCCGATGTCGTGCTTTCGCACAAAAGACTTGTTTCGGTTCACTTAACATGCCGCTAGCGAGTGTTATCAATGGATTTCCGGTCACCTACTGATGGTCATTGACATTGAATTCGGAGTGATCATGCGAGTTCGCTTTTCAAAGGAATGAATGGATTTCTTTTGAATCGAAGTCACCTTTTCCCGCTCATCCTTGGCCTTGTTTGACTGCTCACTGGTCATCGCATTCATTGTCACACACGCCCTAGACTTGCCCATCGCTCTCTACAGATCGTGTGCGTTCGTTGCGATTCGTGTCACAGCATTGAAATGGATTTAATTGCATCCAGTGCTACCGTTGAGGTGGAGCTTGGAGCTTCCCGCATGGAATTATTTTGAATTAAATATCGCACGTGTTTCGTGAATTGAGTGCGTCCACCAGCAAAACAGAGTTATTTTGTTTTGCTATTGAACGAATCAACACGGGGACGGAATCGTCTCGCTAATTAGCGCTAATTAGCCATGAGAATTGTGGGAACGAAATTAAATCAATTGTCACATGACAAGTGGAATGTGTCACATACATTTCAGTGTAACTAGTGGAAACCTCATTAGTTACAGAGGAAAATACAAAGTAGTTGTGTCGAGGGCGAGTTCTCGGGCGAATCGACTGTCTACAGAAATTCTGATGATCTTCTCTGAGTTGTATTTCGTTAGAATCACTGTCCCGCTTTATGAAACGGAGACATGGACAATCTCAAGAGCTGATGAAGAAGTCTTTTCGAATGAAAAGTTATGCGTTTAATCCTTGATCCTGTTTTCGTTTATGGTGATTGGAGAAGAAGATTCAACCACGAACTGTATGCGTACAGCAACATGTGTCTAACTAGGTGTCGAAACTAGACGAAACCGCATGGACGACGGAAGTGCCAACTATAATAGCCGTACGAAAACTTAAGCCTATGTCAAAAGCAAACGAAAAGTGAACAGAAGCATCGTCAAATTCCAAAGTGTCCATAATTGTTTAAAGAAACTACTGTCAACTGACATTTGCATACGTAGAGAGCATTTTTTTTTTTTTTCTTTTTGGAGTATTTTAGAAACACTACTGGGGCACTCAGACTCAAGACTGGACTGGTCCATTGTACTGCCAGGTAGCAACCTACTCCAGTGCCATTAATTTGATCCCAACGGTAAATGGTGACTGGACCGATTTCGGAATCGAACCTGGGACCCCTCGAACTTGGGGCAGGCACTTAACCAACTGCGCCATCCAGTCGTACGTAGAGAGCATACTTTCGCCTCCGCGTAAGTAGGCAAAAGTGAACGAACTTAACGAAACTCAGCGAAGCGCTTACTATGGACACAGTGTATTGTTCTCGTGTATTCGCTCGGTTGCTTCGGTTCTCTTAAGTCTCTGCACGGTCATTATAGCTGGCTCTTTAGCTTCGGCCAAAAAATCTCAGTGGGGCAGCGTAATAGAGGACGCTTAAGAAACCGATGGCGGCGAAGAACCTCAGCCAACTTGGCGTGAGTAATTGGAGGCAATAGTTGTTGGTTGAAGCCCACGTCTACTTAGGACTGTAGAGCCATCGGAATAAGATGAAAAAGACAGTTTGTCAGTGCCCAGACGAGTGAATGAAGCAGCCATCAATACATCATTGGCCTTAGAGTGTGTGCTGAAACTAAATAAGTGCACATCTAGAAGCGGTGCCACTCTCACTTGGGTAAAGAGACACGTGCAAAATATCGGCAAGTACCTGCATCAGTGGAGTTAAAAGGACAAAACCATCAGCTACCCTGATCATAGTGATCTACTTTCGTCCACTGAACTTGTTTCGAAGACAGATAGTTGTCAGACACTTCATCTGTGGCATGAATACCACACAGTACCCACCGCTAATCTCGACAAATCTAATCTCGAGTTCCTTCCCACGATACTGACCTCATATTACCTTTTTCTCTCTTTGAGATGAACTTCCCAAGCAGCATTCCGTCCAGACCTAACTGGAAGTCTGGAAATTAGACGCTAGACGGTCCTTTGCGCATTTTCACAGACGAATCCAGGATGGACGAGGGAGTAAGAATGGATGGCGCAGTTGGTTAAGTGCCTGCCCCAAGTTAGAGGGGTCCCAGGTTCGAATCCCAGTGAAATCGAATCTGGTCGTCACCGTTTGCCGTTGGGATCAAATTAACGGCACTGGAGCAGGTTGCTACCAGCAGTACAATGGATCAGTTTTGAGTCTGAGTGCTCCAGTGTAGTATTTAAAAAAAAATTCGAAAAAAAACAGGTCAACTCCCACTACTCTCATCGGTGTCATTACGGGACACTGTTCTATTGGCACACACGCCTCAAGACTGGGACTCCCTCACAACGACTTCTGCAGAAGCTGCGGAGACAAAGAAGACGAGCAGACTGAAACCGCAGTGCGCTCTCCACTTGTAGGGAAACTCTGTTGGGAGCCTACTTCGTCGATGACTTAAGTGAGCTGAAGACGACTGGATGGCGCAGTTGGTTAAGTGCCTGCTCCAAGTTAGAGGGGTCCCAGGTTCGAATCCGAGTAAAAGCAAAGTTAATACGCTTTTATCCGGTTTTTCAAATCTGGTCTAGTCACCATTTGCCGTTGGGATCAAATTAACGGCACTATCACTGGAGTGGTCGATCAGTGGTTGTAGTCTGACTGTGGGTATCACAATGGACCGACATGGTCTAAGTGTGCTGATGAATTCACCAGCAGCCCCGTAACCTAACCTAACCTAACCTAAGTGAGCTGAACAACGTCGATATCAGCCAACTAAAGCGCGAGTACCAGTAATTGGTCCAAAATCATTTGCTGCTTTAGGAAGAGGAATGTTTGATTTTCTGATCAAGAACTGGGCCATAGCGAAACACGAAAGAAATTGGTCAATCATGGATCAATGTATGAAGACAGGCAGAAATGACCCTACAAATGTCCACAGAAGCCGCCCTAAAGATAATTCCAAGCTTGAAAGGAGGATTATCAAAACGGGTGATAGCTACGGTGACCATTTTTGTAGATGCAAAAAATAGGACAACCTTATCATTTCCAAGAAACAAACAAAATGCGAAAAAAATGTCATAAAAATCGAATGGAGTTGGATGACAGTTTGCGATTCATTCACAATAGCAAAAACCAGATGACAGGACTGAATTATTCAACCCAGTGCTTTTTTGTGTTTAACGAAATTAGTACTAAAGAAAGTATTTGACTGTGTAGATCAAAGAAAAAAGTTTTCAAAGAAAAAAAGGGAATTAAGAGGACAATTTTATAAAAAAAGGACAAATTAGTGTCATCTTCAAAAAAACAACAAAAAAAGGAGACACGATACCAAAAAAAAGGACTGTTTTCTAAAAAAGAGGACGGATGGTCACCGTAGTGATAGCGCCATCCACTGGACATGCGAACTTCAATTATCATTTGAAAGAAGCTAGGGTTTGTGGAAGATGATGTTTGTGGAAGACCATGCCTGGAGGAGATCTGGGCTTCAACCAACAAGCCTCCAGCGGGCACGATCAGTAGCCAGTTATCCCCAATTACGCACATCAAGTTTGTTCAGGTCGTTCTCCACTTGTGTCCGCCATCGGTTTCGTGGGCGTCCTCTATTGATTTGTTTCACGTGCGCGAAATCGAAGCCTTTACATATATTTATGTTGAAAATCCTTCTAATGAGAGACATAAAAGAGGTTCAACGAAACTTAGGCAGGCATGTGCATGTGAAACGATTTTTGTTTGACACTTCGTCAACTTGGTGTGTAGTTTTGTCAAGTATTTATCCAAAAAGTGGAGCATCAAGTAGACTTTTCTTTGCGTTATCAACTATTCAGCGGATGGAGCTGCTAAGCTAAACATGTGCCCAGCTCTAAACAAATTTCACACAGACCTGGGACACAATGTGTGGTAAACTTCCAATAATGAATTTCAAGGAAAAACATCAAGCACCATGGGAAACTAAATAAAGAAACATTTTTGATGGTTTCTTCATTAACTAGCAAACATTCCGCTTGTTTTTGATATTTCAATCGCACTTTAGAGGATATGTCGAAATATTATGGAACCAAAAGTGTCTCCCTAAGCTGGTCCAACTTTTATCAAATCTGTTGTTCATGAGAATTCCATGAATTCAACGAAATATGAACCGCAACCTTGTTTCGGTTCTAAATGAGAGGCGTATTTGATATTTGGACGGATAACGAACAAACATTTGAATGAGCTGGCGGAACGATTCAACTGTGACTTTTCGAGTCAATTTAGTGAATTCGCAGAATTATTAGTTCATGTGGTTGATTCAGAGACTGATGAAGGGGAGAAGAAAGTACGAAAGATGACGTTTGTAAACGAGGTTATGCATTTTTAAGATCGAGACAGGGCTTTAAACATTAAAATTTATTTAAACAAATTTAAAAAGTGTATTAATTTCTTTGAAAAAGAAAGAGCACGAGAAGCGCGCGATCGAGGAGATGGAGAGGTGTTATGGCAGGAATGATGTCCGAAAGTTTTACCAAAGGGTAAAACTTTTATCGAATGGATATAAAGTTCGGACAGAAGCTTGCCGGGACGAAAATGGACAGCTAGTAGTAGATTTGCAGTCGATACTGAGAATTTGGAAAAATCATTTCTGCAGACTGTTGAACGGCGATGAGGACACAAATACCGCTGTCAGGCAGAATGTTCCACTCAACACAATGGACGATGATAGAAGACAATACCGTCCCCCCGACCTAGACGAAGTCAAGATAGCGATATCGAGACTGAAGTCTAATAAAGCTGCTGGTGCAGATAGTCAGCCTGCTGAAATGTTTAAAGCAGCTGGAGGTGATCTGATAGGGCGCATGCACCAGCTCATCTGTAAGATATGGTCGGAGGAAAGCATGCCCGATGAGTGGAATCTCAGTATCGTTTGCCCGATCCACAAGAAAGGAGTCCCCTTTGACTGCGCCAACTATCGAGGGATAAGTCTCCTTAACATCGCCTACAAAATCTTCTCTGCCGTTTTGTGTGAACGCCTGAAACCATTCGTGAACAAACTGATAGGTCCTTACCAGTGTGGTTTCAGGCCCGGGAAGTCCACCATCGATCAAATTTTCACACTGCGGCAGATCCTGGAGAAGACCCAAGAAATGCAGATCGACACACACCATCTATTTGTCGATTTCAAGGCCGCATATGACAGCGTGCATAGAGACGAGCTATACAGCGCCATGTCTAGTTTTGACATTCCTGCCAAACTCGCCAGACTGAGCAGGATGACGATGGAGAGCTCTCGCTGCTCCATCAAGGTCGGTAACGAACTCACCGAGACCTTCAATGTCAAAAAAGGTTTTAGACAAGGCGACGCGCTGTCATGTGATTTCTTTAACATCATTCTTGAGAAGATCGTGCAAAACTCACTGGCCAACACGAGAGGCACGATCTTCCAAAAGTCCGTTCAACTGCTAGCCTACGCGGATGACATTGACGTGATTGGGCGAACACAGCGAGCCGTCAATGATGCGTTTGCTGGCATTGAAACGCAAGCGGCTAAAATGGGTCTGGCGGTAAACGAGGGCAAAACAAAGTATATGCTGTTATCGAGAAAGGACGCAGAACATCGACGACTTGGCCAGAACTTTCCATAGGCAGCTATAACTTTGAGGTAGTGAAGGACTTCGTCTGCCTCGGTTCCGCGGTAAACAGTACAAACAACATCAGTGCCGAGATCAAAAGCAGAATAACTCTTGCCAACCGCTGTTTTTTGGGCTCAAAAGGCAATTGAGTAGTAGAGCCCTCTCTCGGAAGACCAAGTTGACTTTGTATAAGACCTTGATCATCCCAGTCCTGCTTTACGGTGCAGAGGCATGGACAATATCCCAAGCGGATGAACAGTCTCTTGGTCTTTTCGAGAGAAAAGTTCTGCGCGCGATCTTTGGTCCTGTTTCCGTTGATGGCATTTGGAGGAGAAGATTCAACCACGAACTGTATGGGCTGTACAGCGACATGAGTCTAGCCAGGCGTTTACGGATCCAACGCCTAAGATGGCTAGGCCATGTAGAGCGTATGGAGAACTTAGCTCCAGCCCGAAGAGTCTTCGACTCTGAGCCTGTGGGACAACGCAACAGAGGACGTCCACGTACAAGGTGGCGCACACAAGTCGAGGGGGACCTCTGCCGGCTTGGTGTGCGAAACTGGAGACAGCTGGCGAAAGATCGTGCTGGCTGGAGAGGCATGTTGAGTGAGGCCCAGGTCCACCTCGGACTGTAGCGCCCTAAGAAGAAGAAGAATTAATTTCTCTCATTGCCCCTCTACGGAAGTAGATTCCACTACGAAAGTGGATTTTCAGTTGTCTTTTTCCGCTCAAGTAATTACCGTCTAGGACCCGATTTTTTGTACTCGGTATTCTTTGATTGGTTTGTATTTCGTGGTATATTTTGAATGTCGAAAAGTGGTGGACAGAAATCGTTTTGGACAAATTTGGGATTTATTACTATAGTATTCTAAGTAAACTTCGAGATTTACCAAGCTATTGTTGGTTTATAACTGCTACCAACTATTTTTTTTCAGAGGTTTTTTTTTTTGACGCACTACTGGAGCACCCAGACTTAAAACTGATCGATTGTACTGCCAGGTAGCAACCTACTCCAGTGCCGTTAATTTGATCCCAACGGCAAATGGTGACTGGACCAGATTCGATTTCACTGGGATTCGAACCTGGGACCCCTCAAACTTGGGGCAGGCACTTAACCAACTGCGCCATCTAGTCGTTTTTGCTACAAAGTATTGTGGGTACTTCTTCAGTTATTGGAACTGAACGTTACTGAGCACTTGTGGAAAAACTTACAAGACACATGTGGAGTCCCAACGTCTTTATAAATGGTCTTCCAATAGGGGCTTTCGAACTTTGGCAGTTGATAGCTGTCAGATATTTGAAGCTACATCTGTCAAATTGGCTGCCATTTATTTAGTCAATTTTGCCAAATCACCATGGACGGATATAGCGTTCAACAACACGTGCAAATGATAAAATTGACCCAGGACTATGGCTGGGTGCATCAATTGATCTCATTTTTGTAACTCAATCGACAAAGGATTGTTATTGCGAATAATGTAATGTCGTGAATTTTATTACATTTGAACTGTAAAATGTCCAAACTTCAAATCTCTTGGACTGTGTTTACATGAGCCTGGGATTGCAATACAACCCGTCTCATTCTTTCCTTTGAAAAATCATACGCTCTTTTTTGTCACTGACATTCCATGTGAACGTAAACAGGCACTTGTGCTTGCGATGACGCACGAATACAAATAACTCTCAGTTGCAAATAGTTTTGGCAATCGGCAGTTTTCATGCATACTTACATTTTAAAAGAAGTTTCATGTGTTTTTTATCACAATTTATCTTCGGGCTATAAAAATTCAGTAGAATTTCATTAATTATACAAAAATGTGAATAAAATTACATTTGGATCACAGGAAACTGTACATTTTCATAGTTTTCTAACGCATTACGACAGTCGACTAGGAAATTCTTGTCGACAAAAGTCGCTCGGCAAATTTATAAGAGTCGATCAAAATCGACAATCGATAAGGGCCCTAGTCTTATATTCAACTTAAGCTGTGAGTGAATTAAAGTGAATTAAAGTTGAAGATGAATAATCTCCTCTCTGATTACTTGGGTGGAGCGTCAATAATGGCAGACGTGAAGACGTTCCTCATTTGGATTCGCAAATAATACGACGAAGGTAAGCAAACCACAATTTGTAATACGCTGGGATGCAGAGAATACAACTTGTGGCACTGAAATAGTGCGTAAAGTGTTCTGTTGGCAAGATTAATACCTGCTCTCTCGTTTGCAGAGCTACTAAGCAAATTTGAACAGCTACTAAGTAAACACGCTAATGAATGTTTATCGAACGTTTCTAGAGTTTCCATATCGCGGAGCAGGACGCATCGAATGTTCGACAGCGTTTTGTTGAAAGCAATGATCTCTTATCGACCAATAAGAAAAATATTCTGATAAGAGCGTCTTTCGAGGTGTAGTACGGACGCATCCAGTCTTCTTCTATCGAATAATAACAAAAGTAATCTGATAAGAGTGTCTCTCTGGTACCACATCATCGAGTAATTGAAGTGAATCGTAAATGATTATTTTTCCCCTTTCCACAGCCACACCATTCGTCAAAGGAAACCGGGAAAAACAAAAAGCAATAAACACCCGCACCTAGAGTTCATCTTTCAGCAAAAAAACAAACGCACACAGATAACGACAAGTTAAAAGATCGTTCACAAGCTGACAACTCTTGCTAAACGCGATAATTACTAATCTCTAACAAGTTCATGGGGCAGCTATCGCCCGATGCAATCGGTTGCATAAACCCACTCATCCCAGCCGAATCCATTAACGAAACAATTTACGGTGTGAGCAAATACTTTTCGTTGCACCACAAGTTTCGCTGGCAATTCGTGGGAGTTGTTTAAGTGCCTTCATTTCCAACTCATCCACTCAGTCAGATCTGTAAATCACATTCAATTGACGTGCCTTATCCGTACGAGAGTTTACGAGGGCACGTGATCAGTGCCCAAGCAAAATCCGCTGCGCACTGATGTCCGATGAATAGGAAACCGATGGAAATAATTCAAAAATTTGCATGCAGTCTCAGCCACCACCTAGAGCGGTGTCGTTCTAAAAAAAGAAACACCAAAAAACACTTGCTAAGCGAACATGTCACGCACAGGTTTGGCATCAAAACGAAATTAGATACACATCGCTAAGTGAATAAATTGCAAACAAGTAAACACAAAGAAACACACGACAAACTCCCCCCCAACATCGAGATTCCAAAGCGAAAACAATCAGTTAGATAGACTAATTGATGGCTTCTGGGGAACACTGAGGCGTGCACCGCCCGTTAATTCCCGGATGCCACTGTGCTGCTTACCGAATATACGAAACGCGTATTCCGCTTTCAGCGATTTGGGGCATGCATCGCTGAACACCGACATCATGTCCAGGAAGTCTTCGAAGGTGCAATCTCCATCGTTGCTGGAGCTAAACACTTTACAGATGCGATCGCCGAACGGATTCACACGCAACTCTGGATATTCCAGGATCTTGGTCTTTGATAGCTTGGCGTTCTTATTGTGGCCAACTTTTTCTGGTGCAAGAGATTTGAATTTCTTGTGTGCTCTGTGAGAGACAAAGAGAAAAGAACAGAATCCCAAATGAGTTTTGGTTGGATTTTCGCAGACGAATTTACTCACAAGAGAATTTCTTTTTTCGAGAAGAAGGTCAAGTCCTGAAATGAGACAATCGAAGGATGTTCAGTCATAAATAATGTAGGAGATGATTTCGTGCACACAAAGGGCGAGTGAAGGAATGTCTATCAGTGGTACTTGCCTCGTAATCTTGAAGTTCCTCATCGGTGAACTGACTCTTTGTTTGACCCATTACGTTTTATTAACGTAGATTTGTAAGGGAAACTGTGATTGATATACTGTTTAATACATTTTAACTGAGATTTTTGGTGAAAACTGCCAATTTGAGTTGAGAAGTTGGCCTACAAAACCATCAGAGGTGGAGTGTGAGAATAAAAAAAAAACACAACACGAACTTCTCAGCACCCCGACGTATGACATAAATGAGTGTCGTTGTTTTGACAGTTGCTATCAAATGTATGGGATAGGGTGTATGCTATGGTTGTTTGGGATGCGCAGTGAGCCGCTGTACAATTGTGGTTGTTCTCTTCAACAATGAAAATAAGGTGAGGTGTGTGATATTTTTGAGATTTTATGGCGGTTTATGAGTTTTTATGGTAAAATTTATGAATACGAATGCAAAAAAATATTTGTGTATTTACCGTGTCCCACATAGAGTATATTCGACGCTAATTTCTTGAAGTCGAAATAAAAGAATGTTTGGTAAATAGTTTAACGATTTGTGTCAATTTTCAGTTTTTTGTGAAGTTTTCTAAAACTAAACAATGTTCTGAAGCAGATGTTGCCATCCTTCATTGAATTTTAAGAAACGAAGAAAATAAAGAAGGGGATCATATCGTTGTTGATGACTTTTAATAAAAACAATGAAAATAATCGAGATTTGAGGAAGCTGATTGAGGCAAATGTTATGACCTCCAAGTCAATCAGTTTACTGCATTGATGCAAATTGTCTCATATTTTTGATGCAATCCACATATAGTCAACCAACGATATTGCAAAGTTTGATGCAATTTTGATATTTGACGTTTCATGTGAGTGTCAGTATCCAACTGGAAGAAGACTGAGCCAACAAAGATGGAAGAGAAATTAATTGAGGTCAAAAGCAATAACAAATTAATTATTTTCTATAAATTATTTCACCTCTCCGCATCTATTGCCAAGCATCCATTCCATTTTTGTAATTGCATTGCAAAAAGTATTTGCTTTCAGAAATCAATTGTCAATTGCAATGACAGCAAACTTATGCGACGAGATGTCAAAATTTACTGCACGGTTGTTTCGTTATGCATTTCTTCGCGCATCAACGCATGCTGTAGTGCTGCACATTTGTTCGAGGCTTTAGAAGCCTCTATAAAATCAGCGTCTCCTGTCAGATGACACCGTTAAATACGAACAGAGACAAGCAAATGCAAGAAGCCTACAGATCAAAGCTGTATTAAAGGACGAGAGCTACGTGGGAACTGCAAGAAATGAAGGGTAAATCAAATTCTCTCTCGGATAGAAGTTAATGGAAATCAATCAATCCTTGGCTTCTCAGTATATACAAGGGCTGCTTAAGGCTATGTTACCTTCCAAAGGAATGACGACAGATAAGAGTGACTTTTATCCGTCAAGTCATACTACCGCCAAGGACAATAGCCCGGAAAATCAGTTTATCATAGGGAATACAGGTAGAGTGTGTTCCTCGATTAGAAGGAGCATTTACAACAATGTCATCAAAGACGCAATTCACTCAAGCCCTCCCCAAGCAGAAGTCGATGCGCGGCTTTTCTGCGAGTCGATTGGGCTCATGCTAAAGTCGTGTCTGATCAAATCATCTTTAGGTGACTCATTTTGGACTGGGAAAGTGACCAGAGGGACGCTATAAGGCGCAGTACTCCCGCCGCTCCTGTTGACACTGGTGGCAGACGCGATCGGTGGCCGCTGAAAAGGGAGTAGCCGCACTCGCGAATGACGCAGTCTTTCTTTCAACGTCTATGCCAGGGACATATGCTAGTTACCAACTGGACTTGATGCGAAGCTTGAAAGTTGAAGAGAAAACAAAATTGCGCTCGAAATTTAGTTGCAATATAGTCAAATAAGCTTAATATTTCTATCGTTTAAACACAAACGTACATGATAAAAATGATGGAGGCAATGATGTGTATGCAAATCTATGTTAATAAAATCGTAGTGTCTGTCTGTCTGATTGTTCGGGCTAATCTCCGAAACGGCTGGACCGATTTCAATGAAACTTTGCAGGCATGAAGAGGAGGTTATCAAGAGTGACTTGGACATTCTTATGCGTTTTTGGTTTATAAGAATTCGTGCTATGCAAACTATGTCGTTCTTCACAGTTTCATATTCATCATGCTTGAGCGAAAGTAGAGGAGACGATTCCGGCTGAATTTTTTGATGAGTTAATGATTTTCACATTCAGTCCGACTTATGTATAGTCAAATATCTGTTCAAACACAAGGAATTTCGATAAAAATGAGACATTCCACACGAAGAATGCAGTTAACGCAATTGAGTCACCATTTTTGCTGAAAATTGACGAATGATGATGATTACAATGTTTTTGTAAAACGATTTTTCTCAATAACTAGGGCGAGTTTAAGAATGTGGGATATCAGAATGGATCGGAAATTGATTGTAGAAGCGTAATAAAGTGGATTTTGCAACTGGAGCTTTTGTTGGTTAGTTGGAGGCGCTGTTTGCGATGTTTCGCATATGAGCAGTGAAAACTGTTTGAGTATTGAAATGGAGAAATAGAGTTGAAATAAGGTACTTATAATCAGTGCCGGAGTTAGAGAAGGGAAGCCTGGGCTACAGCCCCGGGCGTTCACAAAACAGAGGCCACCACAATTGACTTAAAAAAAAAGTGCCCTACAAAAAAAGTGGAATAGATATACCTACACAAACGACATAGATTAAGCTAGCCAGTAGAGATGAGCAAAATCGTTAATTTCAGGTAGCCGGATCGTTCACGTTCGAAATGGGAAACGAGGGAATTGTTCACTGAACGGGTATAAGTATAGTTTCCGGCAAGCGGCAAGTGTAAATGTTCTTCTTTTCCTGTCCTTGTCTTTTGAAAAAATATTTCATTTGTATTTTTCATGCAAGATTTAAAAAAAAAAAAATTGCTGGGAATTTTGGAATTGCTAGCCGAGTATGAACCAATCCTGGTAACCCATTTAAAAGAGCCTGCAAATAAAGGAAGTGCTCATGTCAATTACCTTTCGTCCACGATTTGCGAAGAACTGATCAGTTCTATGGATGACAAAGTGCTAACTGAAATAGTATCCAGAATAAAAAAATCCAAATATTATTCGGTGTCAGTGGATTCTCCTTCTTCTTCTTCTTAGGGCGCTACAGTCTGAGGTGAACCTGGGCCTCACTCAACATGCCTCTCCAGCCAGCACGATCTTTCGCCAGCTGTCTCCAGTTTCGCACACCAAGCCGAGGTCCCCCTCGACTTGTGTGCGCCACCTTGTTCGTGGACGTCCTCTGTTGCGTTGTCTCACAGGCTCAGAGTCGAAGACTCTTCGGGCCGGAACTAAGTTGTCCATACGCTCTACATGGCCTAGCCATCTTAGGCGTTGGATCCGTAGACGCCTGGCCAGATTCATGTCGCTGTACAGCCCATACAGTTCGTGGTTGAATCTTCTTCTCCAAATGCCATCAACGCAAACAGGACCAAAGATCGCGCGCAGAACTTTTCTCTCGAAAAGACCAAGACACTGTTGATCTGCTTGGGATATCGTCCATGCCTCTGCGCCGTACAGCAGGACTGGGATGATCAAGGTCTTATACAAAGTCAACTTGGTCTTCCGAGAGAGGGCTCTACTACTCAATTGTCTTTTGAGCCCATAAAAACAGCGGTTGGCAAGAGTTATTCTGCTTTTGATCTCGGCACTGATGTTGTTTGTACTGTTTACCGCGGAACCGAGGCAGACGAAGTCCTTCACTACCTCAAAGTTATAGCTGCCTATGGTGACGTTCTGGCCAAGTCGTCGATTTTGTGCGTCCTTTATCAATGAGAGCATACACTTGGTTTTGCCCTCGTTCACCGCCAGACCCATTTTAGCCGCTTCCGTTTCAATGCCAGCAATCGCATCATTGACGGCTCGCTGTGTTCTCCCAATCACGTCGATGTCATCCGCGTAAGCTAGCAGTTGAACGGACTTTTGGAAGATCGTCTTGTGTTGGCCAGTGAGTTTTGCACAATCTTCTCAAGAACGATGTCAAAGAAGTCACATGACAGCGCGTCGCCTTGTCTAAAACCTTTTTTGACACTGAAGGTCTCGGTGAGTTCGTTACCGACTTTGATGGAGCAGCGAGAGTTCTCCATCGTCATCCTGCTCAGTCTGACGAGTTTAGCAGGAATGGCAAAACTAGACATGGCGCTGTATAGCTCGTCTCTATACACGCTGTCATATGCGGCCTTGAAATCGACAAATAGATGGTGTGTGTCGATCTGCATTTCCTGGGTCTTCTCCAGGATCTGCCGCAGTGTGAAAATTTGATCGATGGTGGACTTCCCGGGCCTGAAACCACACTGGTAAGGACCTATCAGTTTGTTCACGAATGGTTTCAGGCGTTCACACAAAACGGCAGAGAAGATTTTGTAGGCGATGTTAAGGAGACTTATCCCTCGATAGTTGGCGCAGTCAAAGGGGTCTCCTTTCTTGTGGATCGGGCAAACGATACTGAGATTCCATTCATCGGGCATGCTTTCCTCCGACCATATCTTACAGATGAGCTGGTGCATGCGCCCTACCAGATCATCTCCAGCTGCTTTAAACATTTCAGCAGGCAGACTATCTGCACCAGCAGCATTATTAGACTGCAGTCTCGATATCGCTATCTTGACTTCGTCTAGATCGGGTGGACGGAGACCACCGTCCGTTGTGTTGAGTGGAACATTCTGCTGACTGCGGTATTTGTGTCCTCATCGTCGTTTAACAGTCTGCATTTTTCCAAATTCTCAGTATCGACTGCGAATCTACTACTAGTTGTCCATTCTCGTCCCTGCAGGCTTTTCTGTCCGAAATTTATACCCGTTCGATAAAAGTTTTATCCTTTGGTAAAACTTTCGGACATCATTCCTGCCTCTCCATCTCCTCGATCGCGCGCTTCTCGTGCTCTTTCTTTTTTTTCCTGAGAAGCCGGTTCTCTTCCCTTCTTCTCTGTTCGTAGAGCTCACGAACAGCTCTCGTGGTTCGATGCAGCGTTGCCCGGTAGGCCTCTTGCTTTGCTGCATGTGCCTGCCTGCACTCGTTGTCAAACCAGGGGTTTTCCGTGGTGGTGTTTAAAAACCCAGCACATCAGCAGCGGCTTCTCTGATGGCTCTTTGACAACGTTTCCATTCTTCGTCTATTGTTAGTGCAGGCGACGTCGAACTTTCGGAGAGTTTCAGGGAGACTCGATCGGCAAAGTTCCTGGCAGTCTGTTGCGATTGTAGCTTTTCGACGTCAAACTGTGGTTGTCTTCCTCGACTCCGTTGTTCTGTCGATATCCGTGTCCTTACCTTGGCTACAACAAGGAAATGGTCCGAGTCGATGTTGACGCCTCGGAACGTTCGGACATCAAGAATACTGGAGGAGTGTCTGACGTCGATCGCAACGTGATCAATCTGGTTGACGGTTGAATGATCAGGGGACCGCCAGGTCCCTTTATGGATGTTGAGGTGTGGGAACCGCGTGCTAGCCACAGAGAGGTTTCGCCCCGTAACAAAGTCCACCAGCCTGAGCCCGTTTTCGGACATGGTGTCGTGCAGGCTGTGTTTACCGATGACTCTAACAAAGATGTTCTCTTCACCCAGCTTAGCGTTAAAATCTCCTAGAACGATCTTGGTGTCGTAGCTGGGGCATTGATCGTACGTTCTTTCTAGGAGATATTAGAAGTCATCCTTGCTGTCGTCATCTTTGTCCTCCGTTGGGGCGTGGGCGCAGATTAGGCTGATGTTGCCGAATTTAGCCTTGATGCGGATTGTTATGAGGCGCTCGCTTATGTACTTAAAGCCTAAGACTTTTTGCCTAAGTCTGCCTCGAACAACAAATCCACATCAAAATAATCGCTGCCTTCGCTCTCTGTAACAATCGCCGTAGTAGATATCGCAGTTTTTCATCCTCTTTTTGCCCGGCCCATCCCATCGCACTTCCTGGATTGCGGTAACGTCTGCTTTATAGCAGTCTAGGGCCTCCGCGAGTTCATCGGCCGCACGTGGTCTGTTCATGGACCTCACATTCCACGTGCAGAACCGAAAGTCATTGTCCTTATTCCGTTTGCTGTAAATCCGTCCATATCCGAGGCAGTTTGTGTTTTTGTCAGCGGATTCTCCTCCCAACGAATCTCCTATCGATCAATTAACTATAGTTGTTCGATATATTGAAGAATCGATGCGAGAAGAAAGATTTCTCACCTTTTTACCAAACTGCGGCCAGACCAACGAGGCCATGGAAAACGCTTTACTTAAATTTTTTGAATTTTGGAAATGAAGGGGGGCTTCCACTTATTTGTCGCCCCAGTGCCTCCAGACCTCTACATCCGGCTCTCTTTGGATAGTCCCTTCGAGGATAATGGCTCCAGCACGACGATTCTTTGAATCTAATCGTCACGTTCAGCGTGGCGGAGACAAGTGAAAAACTGGACTACGTCATTACAAGGAGCTGGCACTGGATTCTAGTACAAATGCTGTTCACCACTAGACGACAGCTGCTGGATAAGAAGGTAGATGTTCGATTTTCGGAGAATGACAGAAAAACTTGACTTGTCTTCATTACCGCCTTGAACAGTGTAAATGACTTAAAGCGTCCTTAAAAAAAAAGTATCCAGCATCATCGCCAACAACAATTTCCAAGTTCTTCTGCGTTCTTAAACTCCAGTGGCGTAGTTCACTATGAGTCAGCGAAACAAGGTTATCAACAAAGTTCTCCAGCAGTTAAGCTGCAAACGACAGTAACGTATCCACAGGCAACTGCATCACGCAAGCTCTTATTTTTCAAAGTCTTCCACATGTCTACTCACTCGATTGTCACGTGTCTGTATCGGATGCACGGCGCGCACAACAATTCCACTGCAAGAACAACCGCCAACTCATCAGGTAGTCATCCGTCTTCCCAACAACTGAACACATCCATCCTCGAAATGGTTTCATTTCCGCAACAATCATCGCAAGCGTCCACATTCCCTACCCCCTACTCCATTTCCAGCCAGCCAATGCTCGTTTCAAAACAACTCAGCCAAGGATACCGCCCGGATGCTTTCCATCGCGCAATTGCCAGGCACATTCATTCCACAGTGTCGCTTCAAACATTCACCAGCAACCGAACTGTATTATTGCGCTGTCAAAACCAAAGAACACGCGCTCGCTGAAGACGAAACCCGTCGTCGTGCGACCCGCCCTCGGTGTTATGAGATCGCATAAAAAGGATACGATTTAAACGACAAATACCACCGGCGTTCCGCTGCCGACGACAACTCCCTCGCAGACGCCATCCCGGTTATCGCATCTATAATGCATCAGTTTTTATGTGCCCGACAATCGGAGACAGGAGCCACCCACCGAACACGGCTGCCAGCCCCTATCCCAAGCGCGCCCGCGTGTGTGTGTGTGGGTGAATAATGGGGTCCCCTTATCTCCTCGCGCGATCCGCTATCGCATAAACATCTCCCATCCTCGGCGCCCGTGTCGAGTGTAACCGGGAAGAACGAGAAAAACACCGTTTTCGGCAGTTCGGCGGCGGGAAAATTAAAAGCCACCCACTCACTTATCCTGACTCGGATCCTTTTCCCTACGCACGGTGGAGTGGGAGCCGGGATGTGTGTACCATCGACTATTTGATTTTCTGTGAAGCGAGACGGCGGTGGGGGGGGGGGCGTACATTTTCCGTTGTCGGAGCATGGCGTTAATATGGACACGAGAGATATTTATGGGCGATCACGTGAAGGATATCGACGAAAGCGATATTAGGGCGGAACTCAACTGAATGGAGCTCCGACTCGGTGCAGCTGGTGAATGGCCAGAGAGACGGTCTGTGTGTGTTGTGTTTTTAGGAAGTGCAATCGGAGCGGAAGGGGTTGAGAAACAAAAACTGCTGGACCACGGATTTCGGTTTAGCAGCAGCCGGAGAATGGATTACGGTGCTTTCACGGTTCGTCGAAGTCAGCGGAGGAGGAGTGATGGTGATGGGGGCAGGACGGACGTGGATTTTTGAGAGCGTTTTCGGGACGAGTTAGGTGAGTGAGATGAGAGGTAAGGGTGCTCAATTCGTGCGGATGAAATGCTGCCAGTGGATTGGTTCGAATGGGGCTTGAGTGGGACGTGGTTGGGGAATGGAATTCGGATGGAATCCTATTCAGACCTCTCAGCGGGCCATTTTGAAGTGGGGATTATAGGTTCATTCTGTAAACGAGGACCTCAAATTGAATAACGCATCAATCCGGGTTTTTGTTTTGAACGGTGCGCGTTGAAAGGAAGTTGATGTTGTTTTCGGTTCGAAAAGTGCATTTGGAGATAAATTCCAGGTACGCATGTCATAATCTTCTGCAAATACCTTCTGAATGTGAAGGTTAGGGGGATTCTCTTGCCGAGTACAGTTATGGGGAAGTATTTGAAGTACTAAAAGGGCGTTCACCCGAAAGGTTTACAACTTTATTTTTGAAAACCTTTATGGAAAACGACAAGGGACGGTGTTAAGGCCGTCTTATTAAAGATTGGGAATGTTTTATGAAGATCGTCCGGGTGGACCCGGGCCCCTTCAGCCAGCACAATCTTTCGATAGCTGTCGCAAGTTGGTTGAGATCTCTCTCCACTTGGGTGTGCCACCTTAGCCGTCCTGTTGCGTAGTCCCACTGGTTCAAAGTGGAAGAGAAGGTCAACGTAGTTAAATATGTGTTTCTGAAAATTCCAGAAATGAGGTCTCGTCTTCTAAACTTTTCCATCGGATTCCTACGCATTTTAAAACATTTAGCGGAACAAGATAGCCTTTAACGCTCCTTATTGTTCCGAGAAAGTCAAAGGATTCAAATAGGGATTAAAGGGATAATTTGCCCACTGGATATGGGTATCCGTTCTAAAGCTCAAGCTACTGTCTGGAGGCTTGCCTGCACTGGGTCTTCTTCTTTTTAGGGCGCTACAGTCAAAGGTGGACCTGGGCCTCACTCAACATGCCTCTCCAGCCAGCCCAGCCGGCCGAGGTCCCCCTTGACTTGTGTGTACCTGGACTGGGTCACTTAATGTAAGTTCTTCAGTCGCGTTTAAAATTCGTAGGCGATCTGTATCAGCAGAGCACTGAGAACCCCGACATCTGTTGTGTTAAATACATTCTTCCGCGTTGTCCTTCAGTCGAAGATTCTTCAGGATGGAACTAAGTTATCCATTTGCTCTACATGACTAAGCTATCATAAGAATGATTGCGATTGATTCTTGCCCTCCAATCGCCCCCAATGCAAACAGGACCAAATATGGCACATAGAACTCTTCTCCCAATAAGATCAAGTAGACGAAGTCCTTCACTACCGCTAAGTTATAGCTGCCCATTGTTACATTCTGGCCAGTCCGGCGATGTTGTACGTCCTTCCATTTTACCCTCGTTTAAGGTAGACACATTGTATTCCGTTTTAATGACGATTCACTGCGTTTTGCCAAGACCGTCAATGTCATCCGCGTATGCCTGCAGTTGTAGGAACTTTTGGAAGATCGTGCCTCTAGTACTGGCTAACCAGGAATTATTGTCAAATCTGGACATGGCGCTGTATAGCTGTATAGTATCTATGTACGCTGCGGCCTTAAAATCGACGAATAGGGGTGATTGTCGACCTGCGTAGGGTGAAGATCTGGTCTATGTTGGACTTCCCGCTTGAAACTGCACTGATAACCATCGGATTGTTAACAAGGGATTTCAGGCGTCCGAGCCTCAGATATCGCTGCCTTCCGTCATTGATGGTAGTGCCCAGGACCTGCTTCCAGTCATCATGACCAAGCTGTCTTATGCCCGCGATGACTTGGTCTTTGTACCGGAGGTTCGTTATTCCTCACCTTTTTGAACTAGGAGGCTCGGATTCGAAGACTCTCTTAACTGGAGCGTTGTTGTCCATGCGTCCGACGTGGCCGAGCCAATCTATTCGACGGATTTTTGTCTTCCGTACTACATCCATCCTGGTACAGCTCATAGAGTCCTCGATTGTGTCTTCTCCTCCATTCGCCTTCTTCGCGGAAGGGACCATATATCTGACGTAGAATTATTCTTTCGAAGGCACAAAGAATCAGCTCTGCAATTTTGTTTAGTGTCCAGCTTTCGGCTCCATATAGCAAAATAAGAGTTTTGTGGAGCATGATTTTGGTCCTTCGAGTCAAGAGTTTTGAGCCCAGTTGTTTTGACAAACCGAAGTAGCATCGGTTGCCAAGGGCGATTCTACGTCGGATCTCCACTGCGATGTCGTTCGTCGAAGGAAAACTCCTTCACTACTTCAAAATTTTAGCTGTCGATCGTGATGTTTTGCCCTAGGTAGTGTGCGGTGGATCGTTTCTTGCTCGACAGCATATACAGTGGACTGCGCTTAAGTCGAATCTTCACGGGATATCAAAATTAGTTCGGGTTAGAGGGACTTCGACTTAGAGGACAGTTTTTTGTATGGAAAATTGAGGGGAATGCCAAAAAAATATGGTGAAAATATTCGAGTTAGAGAGAAATTCGACTTAGGGAGAGTTTGACTTAGGGAAAGTCCACTGTACTTCGTCTTATCCTCATTGACCTTAAGACCAACTCGTTTTGCCTGCTCTTCAATCGCCGTGAAAGCTTCCACTATTGCGCGTTGGGAACGCACGACGATATCGATGTCATCTGCGTGTTCCAACAGTTGGACTGACTTGTAGAAGATAGATAGTTTACAGCAGCCCGCCGTATTATCTTCTCCAGTACCAAATTTACGAAATCACACGACAGCGCATATTCTTGCCAAAATCCGGTGCAGGTTTCAAACGGCTCGAGCCGAATTGCACGGTACATCGCGTATGTGTTAGCGTGGTGCGACACAATTGAATCAGTTTTCCCGGGATCCCGAATTCGGCCATCTCATCGAATAGTTTCTTGCGATGAATGCTGTCATATGCGGCTTTAGAATCGATGAAAAGATGGTGCGTATCGATTTGAAATTCTCTGGTTTTCCCCAGGATTTGCCTTAGTGTGAAAATTTGATAGCGATTTGCCAGGCCGGAAGTCCCAATGATACGTGCAAAATAGTGCGTTGCAAAACGGCTTTAGACGTTAACACAATACGCTGAACAAGATCTTGTAGGCGACCTTCTACGCCAAGGAATAGTTTAAGCACCCAGAACCGATTTACGTCCAGACTGCGATCTTTGGTTTGAATATGAGTCTAGTCACCCAGTTTAAGATGCAACGTCTGACATGACTCGGCCATGCAACCGTATGAAAGCAATACTCCATTTTAATCAAAGCTGTCGCTTTCAACTGAGACTCGGGATTCGTAAGTCATCACAAATTGAAAAAATGGCCTTAACGGTGTAGGGGGAAAGTCCTTAGACTGTTGCCTAGGTTCGATCTCGGTGACAATAACCCTCATTTTCACAGCATCACAACTCTCGAGTCATTGACAATGCTCTGAAGAGTATAACTGTCAAAAAAGCTTTTTTAACGTCACCGTACGCCGTGGTGTTTTGTGGGTACATGCGTCGATCCCTACGCATTAGATTGGAAAGGTCTAGGTCTTGAAATGTCAAGAAAAGCTTCATTAACGTCGGCGCTTGGAGTCGGCGTTAAACGGTAGGTCCCCTCCACTCGTGAAAGAGTGTTTCAAGTACAAAACGAGTGGTTGCTGCAGAATCTATGTACAAGTCCACTCCGTACTGTAGAACCACGCAAAGGAAATGTCTTAAAGAGCATTGACAACCGATGGGACTTACGATAAGCTCTCAGCGAAAGAACTCATTTTGTGTCATGACAAATTTGCTGTAGACAAAAATTCCAAAATAAATTCATAGCGCCTGTGATTTAAATGCATTTGGGAGTGTACTCTACGGATGACCTCGTTCAAAGAAGCTTCCTCCCTTCACAACTCCCAAGAACACAAGAACAGTCCGTCTGACATTTTTGTCCACCCCGCTTAAAGGCATCGCAAGAACAAAGTCCCTACCCCAAAATGCATTCAAGCACTGACACCGATTCTCAGCTTTCAGACCTCCCAGAACAACTCGAAAGCAATGAGCGCTCACAGAGCTACGAACATCTCCAACTTTTGTTTCCCCTTTCTCAGCAAATTATTCCTCCGCGATGAGTCCTCGAAAAAAAGCAAAAAAGAATGAAATCATCAAACTTTCCCCGCAACAGGATAGAAACTGCGCACAGGAAGGATGCCACAAATAAAATACAACAATTCCGGAATCGCTTATTAAAAAGTTCACATCCCCCTCCAAGGGCGCAGAAACTTTCGGTCACATCCTCTTCCAGGATATCGCTCACAACTTATCATTCCATCGTCAGCTCGAAATTGCGAAATCATCTAATGCAACTTTAACCGGTTATTAAAAAGTTACTTGAACCAGAGTCAACCATCCTGCCACCGCCGCCGCTGGTGGTGGTGGCCCTCACAAAACGGAACTTCACCATGCAGGAGATGTGCCTTATGCCAGTGGCTCTGCAGCGCACCACCTCCGCCACTGCGGTCAAAGTGGTTAATTACCATTTTGTTGGTCAAACTCTGAACTCAATTTAACTTGAAGTGGAAGTGTATCCTGAGTTTCGTTCCCCTCCCCGCCACCAGATGGCCCGAGGGCAGTGCAACTCCTCGCACAAGGGCCGAATGCAGCTCGAAAGTCGTAAGCGACGACGTTGAGGTCTCGCCAAAGTCAACTCAATTTGCAGTGATTTCAACTTTGGCGAGACGCACACACACGCTCGAGCAACAGCAGGACCCTTCGCCGCCGTCGTCCGATATGAGGTCGCAACCGCATGCAGGGAGGGAAGTATTGCTTCGGATGTGGCCGCCATTCCCTCGCCGGATTGATATTGCGGCATAAATCTGAACGGTTCCAACCTCAAATTGCTGTTTCGTGGGCCAACAATAATAATATCCGCGCTGATTTACCGAAGCCCCATGAATTCTGGAGAATTTATGCCCGAGCAGCGCCGGAGCCGAGTGGGGGAAGGACCCATTAGCCTCGAGGCTTATTGATGCGAACCAGCCCAGACCGAGTGCTTCCCATGCAACGGGACTGTAAATCGCGTTGCGAAGGGGACGGCCGAATCGATGGGATGTGTTCGTAATGGCGTTCACTTTGTTCGTGATTACAAGCGTACGTCAATGTAATGGCTTGGCAGGGAGTTGAGTCTTGTGACAGATTTGAGTCACGTCCGGTTTGGACTGACCCTTACTCATGTCCTTCGGTCCGGGAGAACAACATTCGATGCGATCAAAGTTAAAACTTCGTGAATCTTTGATGAAATCCCCCGTCATTCGATTCCACGCACATCCTTTTGCCAGACTCCTCTGCAACTATCAAGCTCATCCAAAATACCAATTACTGTTTGCTTACTTTGTGCAAAGCGCACACCCTGTCACCCCGTTTGGAGGAGTTCTGCTTGCGAAACACAGACGTGAGTGTTTTTTTTGGGAGAGAGGCGGCGTTGCCTTCTGCTCGCACGATAAATAATTGCGCAAAGGATCCTCCTTGATACCTGGTATTGCAATATATCGCACAATTGCCAAGCACTTCATTCATGTTTCTGACTCTCGTAGCAGCGGGAGTCTTACGGAGTTGAGTTCGTATCTGTTGTGTAATGCTGTCTGGGGGAAAACACTTGCGTGCAAGGAAAAACAACTTCTCCCTACAGTGGAGCGGATGACGGTTTTTTCTGAAACTAAAATGTGATTTGCTTTTGGACAGAGAGTTGAAAGTTTGTAGTTGAAACTTCTCATTTACGTGGGACTGTCACATGGGAGCCAAATTCACCATCGGAAGATAGTCTCTAGGCCACGCCCACATTCTCCCAACACGATAAAATATTTCCCAACTGGAGAAAGAGGTTATTTTCTGTGAAATTCCTGAAAACCGTAATCACTCGGAAAATACACAGAAGTGCTGGGCTTTCAATCTCATAATGACACTATCACCCGGATATCCGACATTTGCGGACACGACACAGCACTAATATACAGTCTGTCCCATTTCCGATGAGGCTAGTTTAATTAAAGAGCCAATTACAACGCCATCACTTATTTGTCTATCGAACTTTGTAGACACATCTTTCATCTACAAAATTTAGTGTGTCTCAGAAATGGCACAGACTGTCAAAAATAAACTGGGCAAGTGCGAGTTGTACTCGCACGGGTAAGGTTCCGTCGCATAATATTGATGGATGATTTCTGAAGATCAAACGACGTTTCGAAACTATTTCAGTTGAATTTTCTTCTAACTTCAACTCAAATCAACTATTCATTCATACATTTATACATCCGAAAAAAACAAACGTTCATCCCTACATATACCTATATCTCTATCCAAGTTTATCCAACACAGAAAATCCCTTCCATCCCATCACGCATACCCAATCACTGCTCATGCCTGCGGTGTGTGTGTGTTCATTTCTGTTGGGCATTTAGGGGTGAGATCGAGAAGATAACGCTCAGCAACGAATAGAGTGGCCGAACGCAGCATGAAATTATGTGTGGAAATGAAAATTGTTTTCATTTTAAATCTTAGATATCACAAAATTTCAACATGAATTGATATTTCGAAATTTATCATTTCTTAATGCTTACATTGATGTCTTCAAAACTGCGTTTTCAGATCTTCAAAATTCGCATGTCGATGATTGACCGTTTTTGGCCAATATCTCCAAAACCATTAGGGCCAGAATGCTCGCAATGGTTTTAAATGAAAGTACTCAATGAAGCCAAGTTTTTGTGATTTTTTCAGATTTTTAAACGCTTTGGTTTAGAAATGGCAGGGGGGGACGCATTTAAAAAAACTTTGGAGCTCCATATTTTCCAAACGGCATTTTGGATAAAAAAATGTTGAACGAAACCTCCACCTCATTTCGAAAGACCTGTCGATTGATATATATTTCGATGGGGTGCGACAATTTTTCAAAATTAATGTCAACTTCACCTGTACTGGAGCCACCCCCAAATGGCCCCACATTTTAAAATCGCTGCATAGGCAATGACATCTAGGTCTGAAGTACCTAATTCCAAAATTTCATGCCGATATCTTCATAAACTTCGGAGATAAAAAAGTGTGACAGACACGACGGACGGACGGACGGACGGACGGACGGACGGACACACCGAAATTATAAAGGTTCCGTTTTTGTAGACGGAACCTTAAAAATGGCTTTAGCGTCGCACCTAAAGTCCTGCTCTTAGTGGTCTGCATTTTGGAACGCTCTTTTTTTTATTTTTCGGAGAATTTTTGAAACACTACTGTAGCACTCAGAATCAAAACTGGTCCATTGTACTGCCACGTAGCAACCTACTCCTTCTTCTTCTTAGGGCGCTACAGTCCGAGGTGGACCTGGGCCTCACTCAACATGCCTCTCCAGCCAGCACGATCTTTCGCCAGCTGTCTCCAGTTTCGCACACCAAGCCCACCTCGACTTGTGTGCGCCACCTTGTTCGTGGACGTCCTCTGTTGCGTTGTCCCACAGGCTCAAAGTCTAAAACTCTTCGGGCCGGAGCTAAGTTGTCCATACGCAATCTACTCCAGTGCCGTTAATTTGATCCCAACGGTGAATGGTGACTGGACCAGATTCGATTTCACTGGGATTCGAACCTGGGACCCCTCTAACTTGGGGCAGGCACTTAACCAACTGCGCCATCTAGTCATGTCAGCAGCATTCTTATGTGGCAGATAACTAGCTATCCACAGGGTGACAAGACAAGAACAGTGGGAAAAGAAATTTAAATAAAACAACAACTGTGTGAAATATAAAATTGATGCTGGCTTTATTTTGAAGTCACTTTTATGCCACTGTGCATGAAATAGAGCACTATTCAAGGGGTGGCCCAGGTTTCGCTGGCATTGCTTCAAGCGGTCAGTTCAATTTTTGATCACTCGGTCCAATATATGTGGCGTTATTCCGGCAGTAGCATCTCGAATGATGGTCTCGAGCTTGTTCCAAGTGATTGGCTTGTTAGTGTGGATTAAGGACTTGACCTGATGTAGAGAAAATAATCGAGTGGTGTCAAGTCGCATAATTGAGGCGGCCAATTGATGAAAACTCGCCCTAAGATGACCCATTCGCCAAATTTCTCCTTCAAAACTTCGAGCGTTGCGTTGCTTTTATGTCATGCAGCACTGTTTTGTTGGAACCACAGCTCGTATATGTCGATGTCGTCGAGCTCTGTCTACAGAAAGTTAGTTTACATCGTTCTATATCTGAAATAATTGACGATAACGGTGTCTCCTTCGTCAATTCGAAAGAAATAAGGTCAAATAATGCCGCCTTATGGCATGGCGCACCAAACAGTCAATCTTCGCAGATGCATTGTTGCTTGGTCGAACACTGGTGGGTTGTATTCGCTCCAATAACACCAATTTTGTTGACGATGAGCCGGGTCAAATCCGAAAAGATGAGTTTTTGCCAAAAATCCGGATCTCTGACCAACATTTCTAACGCCCAATTAGCAAACTCACGGCTCACGATTGTCAATGCTTGTCCGGCTTCAATTCTTGCATCAGTACAGTCTTATATATGATGCCTTATATGTCTTATACAGATGTAGCCCTAAAGCCGCGTTGACTCTCTGGCGATGCCCAATTCAGCTGATGGGCAGGAAATCCTCCATTATGGCTCTTGTTTGATACTGGCCGCTGCTGCAGCTATGTTTTCCTTATTTCGCAGCATTCCCTGTCTAGTTGGTGGTTTAAGGTCCAAGAGAGTGTACTAACGCTCAAACTTTCCCACGGTGCGACGAATTGCCTGCACACTGAAGCCATGATGACGACCATCCTAACGGCGAGTTCTTGCGACCTATTTACAATTAAGCCGGAATTTCAAAAATTACTTCCGCTCTTTTGGGAAGCATCAAATGATGCATGGTGAAATGGCAAACCTTACTGAATATTTTGACACTTGGATGTCATTGGTAACTTCGACAGATGCTGGAACTTAACATCTTTTTTCGATGACTTTTGGACACATATCGGGCAATGAATCAGCCATAACTTATAATATAATAATATTGGCGGCGCTACAGTCCGAGGTGGACCTGGGCCTAGCTTCTCAGCAACCACTAGTGTTGTGCGTGCTGTTGTTCTCTTACGAGTGGAGGGGACCTATAGTTTAATGCCGACTCCGAACGGCGAGATTGAGAAGCTTTTTATAGGCAGTTATACTCTTCGAACATTGTCAGTGACTCGAAAGAGGTAGAGCCGTAAAAAATGTTTGGTGTTTTTTCGGGAATCGAACCGACAACATCAAGCGTAGGAGTCGACGCACTTACCCACTATGCCACGGCGCCACCTTCCTTAAACGATACAAGAAATATTTCACCCTCTCTGATTGGGTTTCAATTTATAAGGCATACATCTGCCCCAAACTTGATTGTAACGCTCACATCTGGTCTGATCTGACCCTTAAGAACTTCTAAAGCTAGCAATTCATGGAGGGTCTGAGTCTAAGCTATAACTCTCTAGAACCCTGATCTGCCTGAACACTTGATGTTTACACAGGAGAGTTGTTCTTCATTTCCTTTCTCAACTCTCGTTCTCCCAGTTCAGATTCGGAGGAGACTTTCTCTGCTTTTTTGGTCGAGTAATATATTGCCTTCATGGAATATTCATTCTGGAAGCTTCTTTGACTGCCAGGAACTCAAGTCTAGTGATGTGTTAACTCGATATACGGGATACCACAAGGGTATTGAAACAGGCCCAGACTGGCCCGTTAAGAACTTACTTACTTACTTACTTAGCGGGCTCCCAACCCGTGGAGGGTCTCTGCCTGAGACACGGCAGCCTTCCGTGCCCTGCGGTCCCGGGCACGCTGCTTCCAGTTATCCAGACCAAGCGCTCTGGCATCGGAGGTTCCGTCTTCCTTTTCTTCTCGAACCTGTGGGCAGTGATTCGAAGATCCTCTTTGCTGCAGCGTTGTTGTCCATTCGCTCGATGTGGCCGGGCCAGTGTAGTTGTCGTTTTTTGGCTTTTTGGACTACATCCACATCTTTGGACAGCTCGAGTTCGCGGTTGTATCTTCTCCTCCAATCGCCCTCCTCGCATACGGGACCGAAAGTTCGACGGTGAATTTTTCTCTGGTATCCAAAATGTGCTCTGCTTTCCTGTTTATCGTCCAACACTCGGCTCCATACAGTAGAACTGGCAGGATAAGCGTTTGGTAGAGCATGCATTTTGTCTTTCGAGTTAGGAGTTTTGAACCCATTTGTTTCGCCAAACCGTACTAGCAGCGGTTTCCTATGGTAAGTCTTCGTCGAGTCTCCACTAGGGTGTCATTCGTTGCGTTGATATTTACTCCGAGGTATGTAAACTCCTTTATCACCTCGAAGTTTTTGCTGCCAACAGTGACGTTTTGTCCTAGGCGGTGGACCGATAGTTCTTTGTTTGTTGACAGCAAATACTTCCTCATTTACTTCAAGACCAACTCGTTTCGCCTCTTCTTCAATGGCCGTGAAAGATTCTATAACGGCTCGCTGGGAGCGACCTATGAGGTCAATGTCGTCTGCGTAGCCCAGAAACTGTACGGATTTGTTGAAGATAGTGCCTTCTGTATTGACGCCTGCCTTGCGCACTATCTGTTCCAGTACAATGTTGAAGAAGTCACACGACAGCGCATCTTCTTGCGAAAAATTCGGTGTATGTTTGGAATAGTTCGGAGGAACTGTTCTCAATTTGCACATTGCACCGCGTATTTTCCAGTGTGACACGGCACAGTTGGATCAGTTTTCCCGGGATCCCGAATTCGGCCATCGCCTTGTAGAGCTCAAGACGACAGATGCTGTCATATGCGGCTTTGAAGTCGATAAATAGGTGATGAGTCTCGACTTGAAACTCGTTGGTCTTTTCCAGGATTTGTCTCGGTGTGAAAATTTGGTCGATTGTCGATCTGCCAGGCCGGAACCCACACTGGTACGTGCCGATTAGTGTATTGCAGAAAGGTTTCAGACGTTCACACAGTACGTTGGATAGAATCTTGTATGCGACATAAGCGTCATTTCAATCAACAAGTCTGACGGGTTGGACATGCATTGGGTAGGTCATATCTGTATGTGGTCTGTGGAATCAAACCATAGACCTCCAGCGTAGGACGTTTAACCACTAACCCACGCCATTCTGAATTTACTCCTTTGAATTGTGACCTAAAACTCTGTCCTGGTTCCAAGTATCAAACAAATAGTTTCTTTTTTACACTTCAAAAAACCGTCTATTTCCCCACTGTTCCCAATCGACTTCATTGAGCTCACCGAAAAACCCCGACTCGTTTTTGTGTGAATTGCATTGTTCGGGTGTAACCGACTGCTGAAGACAGATCTCTCCGAAAAGGGTTCACTCCCTTGTTATCTTCACGCAGAACTGGTAGCGTCTGCATTGTCGTTCAGCAGCTCCCTTTGCATACCACCGCCCCGCACATGTTGTGTATGCGTATACGAAAGAGTGAATAATGGCTCTTCTTTCCTGTTCGCCCAGCAGAAGTCTGCAAACATGGAACGTACAGAACATGAAAATTCGTCTCTAAACTGCAATCAATTCTAGAGACGGCTTCAGAGGGGTGGCTGCCGACATGCCTACTTGGCACCTCATTCCCCACGGTTCTTCGGCATTCACGTGTGCAAATAGGACAAAAATTCGAAATAGTCCTTTGCCCGCTTTGAATCAATCAAAGATGTCAAGCGGAGAATTTGAAATGTCTGAGGCACCTTTTCAAGAAAATTGAACCATCCGACGGGCCAGGAGCAACGTGTGAGTTTTCCCCGTCAAGCGATTCATCATGGCCTCTCGTGTCGATGCGCTTCACTTCGATTGAAATGAGTTCTTTCTGCTCGATGAATGGGACTGATGAATCATTTTTCTGATCTGTCAATGCTTGCGCAAATACTCGTAACAAGTGTCAACGTGACAGTGGCATTTATCAAACAATCGAAATGATGTCGTTCGGTTCTCTTTTAAGGGGCGATTTGAGTTGGTTGACGACTGTGTTTGCAATCGATTTTCTCATTCAGCTTAGAATTGACGGTCTGAGTGGTTTGAAATATAAAACCTTAATTTTGGAGTGGTAAATAAATATTTTTGTTGCGGGTAATGTTATGCAACAAGCACGAGATGCTTCCAGAGAGTCTCCTTTCGATGAGCTTTCTTTGATTATCTTTGTCCAGCGACTAACATGTTAACAAATGGAAAGATTTTTATTAATTCGGCTCGAGAAATCACATAGTTGATGCCGTCGTTGTAAAATAAGAAAAACAATGGTTGTGGAGTGTCGAATTTTGTCCAAATTTGTTGCTTCATTTGTTTAATGAGATGTAGCACCATTTACTCCACATTCATGCCGCTTAATCGGGGAAAGAAAAACTCATTAATTACGTTTCTATAGACAATACTGTAACATGCTGATAAGCCTAATTTTTGAAAAAATGGAGTCCGATGCCTCCACCAGTCTACATTCTTCGTGATGTAACGGTGTTCCCAAAAATTTGCTGTGAATTATCTTCGCTCCAAATGTGAAAATTTAGCTTATTGACTAACCCTTTGAGACAGACCGATCAGCCTAACATCGTTCCTTCTTAAAATGATGGAAAAGGCTGTGGACAACTATATAAGAGAGGAATTACTATGCATCCCCTCTACACTACTGTCAGCATGCATATAGGGCAGACAGATCCACAGAAACTGCACTCAACCAACTGACAGAAACTATCGAAAACGCCCTCGAAGCGAAAGAAATAGTTATACATATATGCTAGATGACCAAGCAAAGTACTAAACCTTTCTAGTGAAACATACTGCACACTGGGCGTACAGTCACTTCAATAAAAACTCGCTCACTTGCCGTCCAGTTTGGTAATTGTAGTTAAAATAGTGAAGTTCGTACTGCATTTGTCATCATCAAACGTCTTCTACTAGCAACTAGTGAATTTAATCAATAAAGTGGAAGGTCTTTGAGACTTTTGTGATTAAAAGACTACAACTCGTGTTTGTTATTCGAGGTCAGCTGAAAATATCGCGGCAGAGAGTGTGACCCAAATGTGTTCGTAGATGATCGCGGAAATTGGGTCTAATCGTAACTGCTGTGCGCCGCATAAGGTTAGCGTATGTATAAAGTGCAGTTGACACAAGACTTGAAGCCAACATTTGCTATTACTGACTGGACGAATCGACAAGATTATGTTGTTTTCACAAGTTTTTAAGGTTCCGTCTACAAAAACGAAACCTTTATAATTTCCGTGTGTCCGTCCGTCCGTCGTGTCTGTCACACTTTTTTATCTCCGGAGTTTATGAAGATATCGGCATGAAATTTTGGAATTAGGTACTTCAGACCTAGATGTCATTGCCTATGCAGCGATTTTAAAAAGTGGGGCCATTTCGGGGTGGCTCCAGTACAGGTGAAGTTGCCATTAATTTTGAAACATTGTCGCACCCCATCGAGGTATATATCAATCGACAGATCTTTCGAAATGAGGTGGAGGTTTCTTTCAACATTTTTTTATCCAAAATGCCGTTTGGAAAATATGGAGCTCCAAAGTTTTTTTAAATGCATCCCCCCCTGCTATTTCTAAACCAAAGTGTTTAAAAATCTGAAAAAATCACAAAAACTTGGCTTCATTGAGTACTTGCATTTAAAACCATTGCGAGCATTCTGGCCCTAATGGTTTTGGAGATATTGGCCAAAAACGGTCAATCATCGACATGCGAATTTTGAAGATCTGAAAACGCAGTTTTGAAGACCTCAGCGTGAGCATTAAGAAATGATAAATTTCAAAATATCGATTTATGTTGAAATTTTGAGATATCTAAGATTTAAAATGAAAACAATTTTCATTTCCACACATAATTTCATGCTGCGTTCGGCCACTCTATTCGTTGCTGAGCGTTATCTTTTCGATCTCACCCCTAAATGCCCAACAGAAATGAACACACACACACATCGCAGGCATGAGCAGTGATTGGGTATGTGTATGATGGAAGGGATTTTCTGTGGTGGATAAACTTGGATCGAGGTATAGATATGTGTATGGATGAATGTTTGTTTGTTTGGATGCATGAATATATGAATGAATGGTTGATTTGGGTTGAAGTTAGAAGAAAATTCAACTGAAATAGTTTAGAAACGTCTTTTGATATTCAGAAATCATCCATCAATATTATGCGACGGAAGCTTCCCCGTGCGAGTACAACTCGCACTTGCCCAGTTTATTTTTTATTGATGATGCTCATTTCCATTTGCCTGGCTACTATCAAACAGAACTATTGTCTCTAAGACTCCCAAAACCAAAGGGAAATAGATTAACAACCATTCCATCAGAAGCGTTTAACAGTTTGGTGCAGTTTTTGGGCTGGCGGTGTCATTGAGCCACACCTTTTCGAAAACGATGCTAGCGCGACAGTTTCAGTGAGTCAATAGTATTGCCGAACGACGTTGATCAAATATTTTTGCCACAATGTAATGTTATAGGGCGTCTCGTGGTTAAATAGGACTCTACAGTACGAGTAAAACAAATTCAAAAAAAAGGGGCAAATTCCTAAAATTGAGACTTTATTTGACTGCCGAGTTCGTACGATTGAGCACCGTTAGGTAAAGCCTTATTTTTTATAAGATGCAAATTCAATAAAATATCAGAGTGAAAGAAATTTGCGAAATACAAGTGCAATTATGCTAAAAATGACGAAAAACTTAATTAAAATAAATAAATTATTTATAGGCAGTAGTGGGTAGGTGCGTCGACTCCTACGCCCGAGGTCTTCGGTTCGAATCTCGAAAACATGAAACATTTTTTTCACAGCTCCACCTCTTTCGAGTCACTGACAATGCTCAAAGAGTATAACTGTATAGGAAAAGCTTCTCCAAATCGCCGTTCGGAGCCGGCATTAAACTGTAGGTCCCCTCCACTCGTGAGAGAACAATAGTACGCACAACACGAGTGATTGCTGAGAAGCTAGGCCCAGGTCCACCTCGGACTGTAGCCCCGTCATTATTATATTATTATTATAGGGCATTTGGCAGATATTTTCTTTCATCACTAAACACTAAGTTTGTACATTTAATTGAAATAAAACTCAGATCAGATCCTGGAGAAGACCCAAGAAATGCAAATCGACACACACTACCTATCGTCTTCAAGGCCGCATATGATAGCATGCATAGAGACGAGCTATACAGCGCCATGTCTAGTTTTGACATTCCTCCCAAACTCGTCAGACTGAGCAGGCCGATGACGGGGAACTCTCGCTGCGCCATCAAGGTCGGTAACGAACTCACCGAGACCTGCAATGTCGAAAAAGGTTTCAGACAAGGCGACCCGCTGTCATGTGATTTCTTTAACATCGTTCTTGAGAAGATCGTGCAGAACTCACTGGCCAACAGAAGAGGCACGATCTTCCAAAAGTCCCTTCAACTGCTAGCTTACGCGGATGACATTGACGTGATTGGGCGAACACAGCCAGCCGTCAATGATGCGTTTGCTGGCATTGAAAAGGAAGCGGCTAAAATGGGCCTGGCAGTAAACGAGGGCAAAACCAACTATATGCACTCATCGAAAAAGGACGCACAACATCGACGACTTGGCCAGAACGTCACACTTGGCAGCTATAACTTTGAGGTAGTTAAAGACTTCGTCTACCTCGGCTCTGCGGTAAGCAGTACAAACAACATCAGTGATCAAACGCAGAATAACTCTTACCAACCGCTGTTTTTTTGGGCTCCAAAGGCAGTTGAGTAGTAGAGCCCTCTCTCGGAAGACCAAGTTGACTTTGTATAAGACCTTGATCATCCCAGTCCTGCTTTACGGTGCAGAGGCATGGACAATATCCCAAGCGGATGAACAGTCTCTTGGCCTTTTCGAGAGAAAAGTTCTGCTCGCGATCTTTGATCCTGTTTGCGTTGATGGTATTTGGAGGAGAAGGTTCAACCACGAACTGTATGGGCTGTACAGCGACATGAGTCTAGCCAGGCGTCTACGGATCCAAGGCCTAAGATGGTTAGGCCATGTCGAGAGTATGGAAAACTTAGCTCCGGCCCTAAGAGTCTTCGACTCTGAGCCTGTGGGACAACGCCACAGAGGATGTCTATGTCTATGAAACTGGAGCCAGCTGGCGAGAGATCGTGTTGGCTGGAGAGGCATGTTTCAATGGTAGTGCCGTTAATTTGATCCCAACGGCAAATAATGACTGGACCAGATTTGAAAAACCCGATAAAAGCGTATTTGTTTTGCTTTCACTGGGATTCGAACCTGAGACCCCTCTAACTTAGGGCGACACTTAACCAACTGCGCCATTCTGTCATCTAGTCTGTCGCTTCGGTAAGTGCTTGCTTCATTCTGTCCTCAAAGGCTGACTGATTTCTACAGAAACGGCTGCATTTCCCTGCGTCCGTCATCCGTTATGTAAGCAATACAGCCAACACAAGGTACACCTCACTTCAAGCGATGACAAGTGAGCTTCGCATTGCCCTCAAACCTCTCTTGTTGTGTCGATGTGTCAGAGAGGTAGGATGAGTTCGTAATCGCAACATTAGCGCAGTACTGCAACGTCAAGCGTTCTTAATTGCAAAACGTTTCAGCCTTACACTTAAGTTGGGTTGGGCTGTCTGATGATACCCGATCTACAATTCGTACGCTTTGGCGTTGTCTTAAACCATCCATCTCTCCATCCATCTTCGAGCTACAGTCGTCGGAGCTATTTTGCGACGGGTTCATTCACTGCGGTGCCTACTTGCCTTCTTGGCTTCTTTCGAGGCAGTTATTAAATCAAACAGGTTGCCGCCATTTCATCAATTTACAAGAACATCTTTAAAATGTAAGCAGATTTCATCGAAAAACTCCTCAAATTTCTACTTGTTCTTGTAGTCTCATGCATTGAACGCCTGAAAACTGAATCCCAGAAATTAGTCTTGACTGTGAACTGACAGTCATCACCGATCCATAATCCCATTCACAATAATTGCTAAGCCTTCATCTAGATCACAGTGGCTTACAAATTTCATTGTTTTTCTTCCCGGAATTCATCTCTCAGCAGAATACTTCGATTCAATTAATTCCCAGGAATCAAGGCAAATCTGAAGAAGAACACTCTGCTCACATTCTTTAATTAAAGACAATCAACAAGAATTCACAAAATCCATGAAACAAAATCAAAATGGCGGAAATAATCCCGAATAAAGCGCCATCTCTTTGTGAACTGCCTTCTCATGCACTCCTTCTCCTCTCTCAACAACAAGAAGATGATTTTATTCAGTTCCAAAGCCAAAAAATCGCACAAGACGTCTAAGTTTGAAGACAATTTCCTTGGAGACGTATCGAAAAGAAACCCCCCTAACGAAACGCATTAACTTTTCCTTCCTCCGCGCTGCGGGTGCACCGGGGATAAGCGTAACTTTTATTAAACTTCATCTTAACCATGGAAACCGAGAGCAATGCTTGCATTCATGTCAACACTCGCAGAGAGAGAGACAGAGCTCCTCATCCGTCAAGGATCCCTCACGCTGCACTCAATGTGTGCGCCCATGAAAAGATGAATCCTTCGTCTTCTTTTAATTAAACACGAGTGAGTGTGAGATGGGACAGAATTTAACGATCCCTCTATTCACAGGCAAACAAAGGGTTGTCTTGAAAGTCGTCCTTTCAAAGCACCAGCACTGGAAGGGCCAATTTATTCTCCGTGTGGGACCTTCGAAGCCCACGCCAGGAAGCTGCCTCATCTGGCCTGTACGACAAACGTCCCTGGTGGCAAGTGCTACGTTTGCCTAAACAATTTGCGTGGTAACTTACGACTTACGACGGGGTGTATCCGTGGGTGCTGGGTGCAACAACAGGTGGCGCCACCCCCGCTATGAATACTTTAGTTCGGTGCTTGGCGGCGATAGTTGCTTGCAGCTTCATTGGAGGGCAGGACCCCGGGGAAACTTTCCTCGTTAGGGAGCAGCAAATGTCCGAAATCGTGTTGATGAGAAGTTTCCTTCCAGAGTCCTTTGCTTGTGTCTTGGCCTGCAGCGGTAAAATCACTCCTTAAGTGGTTTCAAATGAACGGGGTGGCAGCTGGGCAGCTGGGCGGCCGGGGATGCGAGCGAGAAAGTGATTTTCTTAAGTGCCTCGCCTTATTAAACGCTTAACCTTGTTTGCGTTTGATTGCTCAGCCCGAGTGGTGCTGTTTGCTGTTCGGTCGTTCTTTTCGTCGTCTCCTTTTAATCCGAATCGTCGACACTTGTCCTTGATGGGTTACAGTGCCACTGGGTGTCCCTGTGACGGAGTGTGTGCGTGTTTCGTGCCGGAAGCGGTTCTGGGCTTGCAGACAATCAATTCGTTACGTTAAACGTTTCCTGCGCTTCCGCCTCTGTCCGTTGTTTTTCTTTTTCCCATGTGTCCTCGGGGCGAGAGAGTTGAATACTAATCAGGCGGATGGTTGTGGCTTTGTTTTTCAGCTTCCAGATCTGTTTCGTTTCGTTTTTGCTTTCGCTGGTTTTTTTTTGGGACGGAATTTGTGTGGCAGTAAAATCGAAAGCGTCTTGCTGCTGACAAACGAATCGTGGGTTAAGTTGTCAAACGGGGTTTTTGCCTGCCACTGGTGATGGGCGTCAAGAACGTCCCGGAAAAGGGATATCTCTTTGAGTGGCTTTTTTGCGTGGCGATAGTTTTGTTGTTTCAATTTGTGCTGTACGTGCGCTGATTGGTGGCATGTTTTGAATTTTTAATCGAACATCCTTTTGTCGGGACAAAGGATGCCGGATAGTGGCGGATTTTTTTGTGTGTGTGCGGGGGTAATTGGTTTTTTACTGACGGAATTGATATCTACGAGGGTGTTTACATGGAAATGTGGGACTTGTTCAGGGAGCGAGGCTCATTCGGAGGAGGATATGGCTCAATTTTGCGTGTTTAAGGGTTTAAGTTGAGGAAGTTCAATAGTTTCCGATTGTTTTTTCGAATAAGTTGCGTTATTTTGGACGTGATTTTGGATGATGGTGTGATGGAGGCACTGCGGGTAGAACATTCAATGGCTGCTGTTTAAAGGCTCACTTGTCCTTTATTTTCAATTCACCAGCGACCTATGAGGGAATTTATTCTGATTTTTCGATGGCGCGTGGTTTGTTTTTCGAATTTGAAGCAGTTTCAGGAATTGATGGTCTTTGACGACTGCGCATACAGTAGTGAATGGGCCTAAAAAGAGATGGCTCATCACCCACACTTGCACACGGTATTTTGTTCTGTGATGCTTGAGACTTACTTGCAGTGTCAACTGATTCTTCTTCTTCTTTTGGAGCAAAACTGACGAAAAGATCGAAGACAGCCTCGGCCAGGCCTGAATGGTGGCAGTATGCGAGCGTCTGGTGGCCGGCCTGTCCCGCTCAGCAGCCGGTCGGGCTTAGCCCGAAACAGTTACGAGCAACCTGGTTACGAGCCACTACGGGGGTGGGAGGGGGATCACGCCATGCACTAACCAGTGCGTGCGAGGGTTAAAAGGCAACGGACAACGGCATCGGCTTAGGATAGGCGCATGAAACGTCTCATCGCTCACAGGAAAGGATATCGAGCTAGTTAGGGAAGCTGCCAGATATCGGTTAGATATCGTAGGCATTTCTTCGACCAAGCAAAGAGGATGTAGAACTGTGGATTTTTCGGACGGGTGGAAACTCTTCCTGTCGGGAGTGGCACCTCAAATGTCTGCACAGGCGGGAGTGGGGATATTCACAAGTCCCAGGCTGGCAGACAGGGTATTGGAGTGGATACCGTTAGGAGGGAGAGTCGGGATCTTAAAGCTCAAGCTTGAAAGATCAACTTTGGCTCTAGTGCAGGTGTATGCACCGAATCTAGAGTCAGAGTATGCGGCTTTCTTGTATGAAGTTGATGCTGCCCTTGACAGGGTGGCTGAGATGGATTACTTTATTCTGATGGGTGACTTCAATGCTCACGTGGGTGTGGATGTAACGACATGGGGGAGTGTGATTGGGCGGAACGGCGATCCTCATCAAAACATGAGCGGAGAGAAGATGTTGGATTTTTGCTGTGCAAATGGCATGTCCATTATGAACACCTTTCCACACAAAGACATCCATAAATACACATGGTACCGTCGGAGTCTTCAACAGAAATCGCTGATAGATTTCTTTGTGGTACCATCGTGTGTGAAACGGGTGGTTTGTGACGTTCGTGTGTTGAGAGGGGCTGAACTGTCATCTGGTGTTGTGTACCCTGTATCTTACTGATAAAGTACCTCTTCTGCCAAGGCGGAAACCAAGAGTGGTTACACGCATACGGTGGGAGAAACTACGGAACAGTGAGGTGCAGCAACATTTTGCACGGCGCATATCCGAAGGGTTTGAGCAAATTCCAACTGTTCCATCGCATGTAGAGGACGAATGGCGACTGTTTTCAACAGCTGTCATTGCTTCTGCACGTGATGTTTGTGGGGTGAAGCGGCTTGGTGTGGCGGCTGGTGGTGAGAAAAGAACTGCGTGGTTTAAAACACCCGGAGTTCAAGAAGCCATCAGAGAGAAGAAGAAGACCTACAGAGACTGGATTCTCTTGGGGAACTCTGATTCTCGTGACCGGTACACTGAGGCGCGAAGAACTTGCAAATTGGCTGTGCGAGCAGCTAAATAGCAGACTTGGAAGGAGTTAGGCGAGAAGTTGGAAAGCGACCATAGGTATGCGAATAAAGTGTTCTGGCGATTGAATCGCTAAAAGATGGCAAATCCGCCGGTGTGGATGAAATCCGGCCAGAAATGCTTAAGGCTATGGGTAAAGAGGGAGTTTTATGGCTCTCTTGTGTCAATAAGGTGGCTTGGGAACGCGGTGAGACACCTGGCGATGGGCAGACTGAGGTGATTGTCCCTCTCTTCAAAAAGGGGGACAAAAAAGAGTGCTCCAACTACAGGGGCATATCTCTTTAAAATCTCCCTGGTAAAGTCTACGCTAAGGTGTCTGAGGCGCGTTCTAGAGCTATGGTCGAATCCAGGATGGGAGATGAGCAGTGCAGTTTTCGTCCCGGCAGAAGTACAACCGACCAGATTTTCACTCTAAGAATGGTACTTGAGAAGGCTTGGGAGTACGCCAAGACGATCTACAGTTGTTTTGTAGATTTGGGAAAGGCATACGACCGACTTCCTCGAGGTAAACTCTGGAGTGTTTTGCAGGAGTATGGTATTGATGGGTTTTTGTTGAGGGCCATTCCGTCTCTATACACAAACTGTGGTAGCTGTGTTCGGGTAAACGGTAGTAAATCAACACCTTCATCGTGGTCGTTGGACTTCGCCAAGGATGCGTCTTGTCACCTCTCCTTTCTATTATATATATGAACTGGATGTTGCAGCGCAATCGAGGCGAGGAAGGTTTTACATTGGGAGGGTAAGCCATCTTCTTTTCGCAGATGACTTAGTCATCCTCACATCCTCCCAGATGGAATTCCAGTGCGCGCTAAATAGGTTTGTGGCCGTATGTGCTGATGCTGGAATAAAGGTTAACGTGGACAAATCCGAGGTTATGGTTATTTCCAGAACGCTTGTTCAATGCACTCTACATGTTAGTGGAGTCCCATTGAAACAGGTGGAGAAGTTTAAGTATCTCGAGGTCTTCTTGACGAGTGATGGGAGGAATAATGCTGAACTTTCCTGTAGGATTGGTCAAGCTGGGTCAGTTTTGAATCAGCTTGGTCGATCTGTAATCAGGAAGGCCGAGCTTGGTGTCAAAGCTAAGTTAGCGGTTTTTAACGCAGTATTTGTTCCAACTCTCACGTATGGTCATGAAATTTGGGTAATGACCGAAAGAATAAGATCGCGAATACAAGTTGCCGAGATGAGATTTCTTCGTGCTGTTGTGGGAATTACTCGCCGGGATAGGGTGAGAAACACGACAGTGCGCGGGGAACTCAATGTTGGGCAGCTGCTTCTTCGAACGGAAGGGGCTGTACTTCGTTGGTTTGGTCACGTGGCACGAATGTCCCCATCATTACGACTTCCGAGGCGTGCCTTGAATGCGATTCCATCAGGTAGGCGACCGCTTGGCAGACCTAGGATGAGATGGTTGGACCAAGTCCAAACACTCACCTGGTTGCGCTTGGGCATAGCTCCTGATGAGTTAGAGTCGATGGCGGAGGATCGAGTGGCCTGGAGATCTTTCGTGCATGCATTGCCCCCGCGACCCCTTTAGTGGAACATGCGGGTCATTGAAAATGAGATGAGATGAGATGAGATACATTTTCATCTTATTCGTGCTGTTCCCTCCCCTTTTCCGAAGAAGTCGGCTTCTATTCCCTTCTTTTCTACTCGTTGTGCTCAGGAACATCACTTCTCTTTCAATCCAGAGTCAAAACATTGCGGAACCCTTACTCCATAGTACGTGAGTTCTTTTTATCACTCGTCAACACCTCTAGAGATGTACTCCGAGGATACCTCTACCATCAGATGCATTCCCAATTCCATGTACGGAGCTAACATCTGGGCATTCCTGTGGGAGCAGCAGACACCACACAAATGGTTGCCAGAGAAGCAAGGTGAAGCAACTTCATGAACTAGAACTACATGCATGCAGCCACAATTAAAACCCCAGCAAAACCCCGTCCGTTCAACGACCCCAACACCCGACCAAAACACACAAAGCACCTCTGCGTCCCCCAACACCCACTCATGTTTATTCAAAAAAAAGACATTACAATTTATTATCTTAAGGATGCACTCTCTCCATTAAATTCTATTTCATAAGTGCTCTCCTCAGGTCCTTCACCTCAACCCACCTCTCACCACTCCCCCAAAGCACCGCATTCCCATCACAGCCATTCATCTCCTCTTAACAGCTAAAAGGTAACTAAAAGCAAACTACTCCAGCACCCGCTGCTGTCGGCTACCAACTTTGTAATGCGAGAGAGCGGAAAAAAAAACAACACCCACCCGCACAAAAATTGAAAGCAAACAACCCTGAAGGACTCTGCGAGCCAAAAAGCTCTTCATTACCACGGATAACCAAATGACGATAAGAGAGATCCTTTCTCGCACTTCCGACCCCACAAACCATCGCCGCAGAGATCATGGGAACTCGGTTCAAGTGGGAAAAGGATACAAAAGCCCATCGCCACGAGAAACAAAAAAAAAGAACTGAAGGAGCTCCAGTCAACTGTAAACACTCACCGCCTGAGTGATTTGTGTATGTGTGCCACTTTTTTTCTCTCGCTCCTCATTTCAATGCCAAAGGAACGAGGTCCTTAGCTGCATTTCCGAGTGAAGGACTCTCGGTTCGGAGATCAATATTTGCCGAGAGCCTTGAGCGGATACATTGTCTCTCTCGGATTTGTTCCCAGAGAGACACAAGCACACAAATTCGAACCCAAATTAGATATCCTTCGGCGGGGAACGGCGTTCAATAGGAAATCTCTTCGGTGTCCACTTCCGTGTCGTCGCTCAATTGAAAGGTATTCGATGTGAATTCGCTTCAACGGAGCATAAGATATGCTCGCTCCAAACACCCACAAGGCCTTGCAGCGAATCCTGGCGCACACCGTTCGCCTCACACCGCGACACAGTCTGCAGGCGAGAAGCTCTGACAGTTTCCAGTGCGAGATCCTTTCTAATAAGTTCACATGTGGTTAGACTTTGCGCGCCCGACACGCCCGCTCCTCCGTCTAACAAGGACGACGATGATTATGAAGATTACTGCTCGGAGCGTGTGGGAAAACGCAGTCGGGAGGAGGGGCATGTGTGGTTCTTCATAAGTGCACTTTGCGGACGCACACATTAGTCGTGCTCGGGACACACTGGGAAACTGGGACGGAACGGTCTTGAAAGGGATCCCACCGACAACTTCTGCAGAAAAGATTAAGTCTTTGTTTTCCCATTTAAGTGTGTGAAATCCCCCGGGGGGGGGGGGAGGGGCACGAAAACGAGTTTCGCATGCGGTTGAGGGGATATCCTGTGTGATGGGGACAATTAAGTCCCTGCCAGTTGAGATAAGTAACTGTTTTCTGTGCCGGCAGTGGGCGGCCGAACGGGCGGAGGGCTTTTCGTATCGATTAAACGTTGATTGATGACTTGACGGATACAAGGATATGCGGCAGAAAATTGATGAATATGCCAGCACAAGGATTATGATTCTTATCGACAGTTTATCTTCAATTACTCGGGTCGAACACACACAAGATTGGCAAAATAAGGAGCAAAGTTCGATGAGGCGCGAAATGAGAAATATAAGGGGGCTTAGACGGAGAGAGAGAGAGAGAGAGTGAGAGGGAGAGAGGTGGTGTTGGGGAACACAAAACAGGCGCTGGTAAATGACAGTCATTTGTCATGGGCGACTGTCAAATTGCTCGTTGTTTTGTATTCAACTGCCAGTCGGGCATGAGGAGGTGCTTTCATTTTTGAGTTCTCAGGCAGTGACGATGGAAAGGAGGGCATGGGTTGACGGGTTCGACGGAAATATCGCGTTGGACAGGGCTAACGAACTTTGCAAGTGCTCATGCATGAAATTTGTATCAAAATCAGCTTAAGGCTGTTCTCATTTCCAACGCTGAAGTGATGAAGTGACGACATGCAACGAGATGGTTCCCAGAGGCAGTTGAGATGAGTAACGGGACTTCAAATGACAGCTGTCAGTTCTCTGGGGGTCAAAATCCACCTTTTGGTTGTCTGCGAAGTGAAACCAAGAATTGTGATCAGAAAGGGACAAAATTCCTGGGAAGTTATGTAAAATGTTTAGTGCAACACACAATCTCCACCATCCATCTCTAAAATGCATAGTCTCATTCATGCCGACATTAAGCCTTTGGATTACAAGTCACGGTTAAGCACAGTCTGAGCACATAGCAGTATCAAAGATTCTGCGACTGAACTCCAAGTGACTCTGTCTCGAACCAGCCTAGTCACTTCCTCCTGTCAATGCTCTTTTACCACGCTCCGTGTCAAGTCAGTTTTCTGGCAGAGTAAGGGAATTTTCGGCAAATCTTGGGGTCTATTACCAAAAAGAGACTGTACTTTCAAGGCCATCTTCCGTTTAAAAAGAAGTGGTCTTTGGTACAACTCGCACTGGAGTTTCGATGACTTTGCGGATTGCATTTCTCTTAACCCCAGTCTTATGGATATGCCGTCTGACGCACGGAGACCAGTATTCCAGCTGCGACAAACATACAAAGTCGGCTTTCCCTGCACTCAGGACTGGCTCTGGCCAGAATCTGAACCGGGAAAGGAATGTAGTCGAATCTTTACGGACGGCTATCGTAGCCATCGTTGCAATATCCGTTCCCGGTTTACGCAGGGTGTGGCCTATCAAGCTTCACTTTTGATGTTGGATCTCCGCTGCGATGGGTTTCTGTGAAGCTTTGCGCAGCAATTCTTCGTTCGTTATCTATTCCGACCAGAAGCCTTTCAGGATTCGTCTCAGGTTTTTATTGACAAAGACCAGAAGCTTGCGAACCAAAGTCTCACATCCGTATAGCAGACCGAATTTCTCGTTGGAGTTGAATATCCGAAGTTTGAGTGAGGTAGAGAGCTGGTTGGACCTCCAGAAGTTGCCAAGCCAGTTGTAAGCATGGCGGGCCTTGTCTATACGAGACAGACGTCAGAATCTGGACCTCCATCTTTGCGCACAGTGCTAACGAGGTTGCAAAATTTGTTGACATCCTCTATTGGTCTCCCGCAGCCTTACTGCCTCGCATCTTGAGCCGATTCTTATCTTAGCTACGTTGATTTTCAGCCCAACTCTTCTGTCGTGGAGGTCTAGCGCGTGTAGTTTTTGCTGGACGCCGCTGAGGTCGAGCAAGCAGATGTCATTGGCGTAGTCAAGGTCGTTGCGTTTCTCCGTCAGGAACCATAGGATTTTTTTGGAAGCGGCGTTGTTTGTGCAGTCTAGAATATGGTCAAAGACAGTGATGAAAAGCAGAGGTGATAATATACACCCTTGCCTTACTCCTCTGGGGTTGCTGAAGGATGTGCTATCCTTACCGTGGAAGCGCACCTTGCAAGACGCCTCTCGGAAAAGCTCCTGAATGAGCTCGATGATGGATGGATATATTCCAATGTTCACCAGAGCGTTCCAGAAGGCCTCACGTGTCAAACCATGTCGAAGGCTCTCTCGAAGTCGACGAATAACATAACGGTGGGAAAGTTCCATTCAACCGATTTTTCGATGACCATCCGAATCGTGTTGATGTGATCAACACCTTAGCGGTTGGGTCGAAAACTGGCTTGCTCACGGCGCAGATGTTCCTCGGCAGTTGGAGGCAGTGAGGCGAGTAGCCTCTGGATGACATTTAGGAGTGAGATGTTTCTCCAGTTTTTGCACTCTCTCAAGTTCCCTTTTTTGGAGATGATGACAATGACACCTTCACTTCAGCTGTCGGGAATTCGGTGTTCAGTCCAGGTTGCGCGGGTGATCAGGATCAGCGCCATGATTGCTGCTGTCACCTTAAACAGTTCCAGCGGTAGGTTGTCCGGCCCGGAAGCTTTGCGACTCTTGAATTGTAAACTCAATTTAGGGGACTGTTGGAGAGGTTCTTGCGACTTCCCTCCTGTGATTTCTACGGACTAAAGGTGGAAAAGGGATGTACTCTTCTTCGACCGATCGGGATTCAGCTAAGAATTCCTTTCATCGGTTCAGTTGTTGTCGTTCTGTAGTCAGGAGGGTCCCATTTCTGTCCCTCAGAGGTGGCGTGGATGTTGATTTATTGCCACACAGCACATAAGAGCACATAAGGACGGAGTTTATTGATCGTCTGATGAGCTCTAATGAGCTCTCTGAGCACTCAAGGTCCAACCTGAGTCAACACATCTACAACAACGTTGCTTTCTCAAAATTCTTGAATTTCTGAAAATTTCGTTGAGCCAATAAATTTATTGACTAGGATCACTTGACGTAGTCAAATCAATACAAGGGGTCTCGTAGATGCAATGGAGTCGACTTCATCAGAGCATATTGAAGGGCTTAAACGATTCTCAGAGGCCCAAAAAATGCACAAAACATCAAGAAAAATTTAAAATACAGTCAAAAAATCGTTTGAGTACAATGGACCAGTTTTTGAGTCTGAGTCTGAGTGCTACAGTGTAGTGTGACAAAAACCTACGACAAAAAAAAAATAGTAAATCGTTTATAACGACATATCGCTTACAACGACCAAATTCGTCAGTCCCTTGAAGGTCGTTATAACCGATCTTGACTGTACTGTAAAAAACTTCTAAGAGGAGTCCTTTTTGTTGTTTTTTGGTTTGATGATAGTTACATGCAGCAAAACAAAGGGCTTATGCTTGAAACAGACGTGCATTAAAATGCATGCAGTAAAATTAATAAACATGGCTTTAGGTGTAAGTGGACCGTTTGTTCACTGCACGGCCACGCATCGATGCAGGTTGTCTTTATTTTTAATTTTAATGCAATCCTCGTGTAGGAGATCAGCAAAATAGTAAAATTTGGTACAATTTCACATAACAATCGAAAGCAGTAAGAATATAGTTATTTCCATTAATTTATCACGCTCTTCCAGATCCATGGCAAAATGAATTTCTTTCTCGAAATCTGTTGTCACTTTTCGCACTGACAACAAATGAAATCGGTGAGATGCAAGAATTTACTGCACATCTCTTTCTTTGTGCATCAATGCATGCAGTACTGCGCGAGTTACATGTTGGTAACCCTACCCACTGATAAGCGTCGATGCACTTGTTGTCGTTTATGCGTCTTCTCCCAATTCCCTTATTTGTTTACGTGTTGTATCAATAGCGTCCTTTCCTATTTCCTTAGCCCCTTCATTTGTTTACGCCAAAACGTTTTGTCAACTGTTGTATTGTAAAAGTGCAAAGACGCTGAAGTCAGTTTAGTCAGGACCGCCGACGAAGTCGGATTTCTTTTATTTATTATACCAAATATATTTATGTTATGAAAAACCATTGTCTTTTTTTAATTTGTTTGTGTATGTTTTGTAACCATTCCGTCTCGGTTCGTAACTCGCGCACATTTGTTCGAGACGTAACAGAATGACATTGCTTTAAAGAAGGGCGGAAGCTGCTCCAGCTCATCTGAAAGATATGGTCGGAGGAAAGCATGATTGATGAGTGGAATATTGCCCGATCTACAAGAAAAGAGACCACTTTACTGCGCCAACTATCGAGGGATCAGTCTGCATACAAAGATCTTCTCTGCCGTTCTGTGTGAACGCCTAAACCTTTCGTCACCAATCTGATCGGTCATTATCAGAAGCGACCGGATGGCGCAGTTGGGCGAGTGCCTGCCCCAAGTTCGAGGGGTCCCAGGTTCGATTCCCAGTGAAATCGAATCTGGTCTAGTCACCATTTGCCGATGGGATCAAATTAACGGCACTGGTGTAGGTTGCTACCCGGCAGTACAATGGACCAGTTTTGAGTCTGAGTGCTCCAGTGTAGCGCTACAAAACCTAAAAAAAAATCAGCTTGGTTTCAGACAGAGCTTAAGGCAAACATTCGTGCCGAAATCATCGCCGAGCTCGAAAAAGTGATGGAAAAAGCAGCAAAAGGGCACATGACTCATTTTGCTTTGATCAACTTGATCGATGTTGTATTCAAAAACTGTTCCAAATAAATAAGACCAAATTAAATAAAAGTACGAAATCGTTTGGTTTTCTTTTGAAGTTAATCAAAATTCATTTACCGACATGAAATATGGCGCACCCTGTATAGCAACATCTGGACTAGACATAGGTATCGATATGGGCCCGTGGTACTATCAGCTTCTATACCAAACGTCGGAAGACACGACAATACCTCGCCTTTCCGAAAATCAAGATCAGTGACGGGGATCAGTATACTCGGGATTCCAAATTCAGGCATCATCTCGAAAACTTCTTTATGACGCCCGCTGACGTTCCCGGGCTTGACATCAATTCAAGAATTTCTCGAAGTTTGAAGATTTGGTGCCGCTTTAGACATTTACGTGAAACACTGGATTAGATATTTTTAGGCAACATTGAGCTGCGATATACTTTGGAACATGTTGCGAACGGTATAATTGCCTCTTTTGTGGAAGGGACACAGTTCTTCATCTTCTGCTTTGAGTGGCAGATTTGATTTTACAGCAATTTCTAATCCGAAACAGAGCTTCAAATTCAAACTCAGACCTCACTGAGGAGTCCTGCTTCAAGTGTTCATTAAAATTCGGGCAAGCCCAAGGATTTGTTGACTCTCCACCCACCAGAAATACAGTGTTCGAGAGCATTTGTTGCCCATGGGGATTGTAAGTCATTTCCGACTTAATGAGAGCACAGTCAATTATGCGGAATCCAATCAGAGTTGAAGCACTTACCCAGATCCCGGACAGGCAATGCACGAAGAGTTCTACTGCAGGAAATGAAAGAGACTTATTTTTCCGGGGATCCTCTTAATCTGTCAAGAGGATGATTGGAGCAAAATACTTCCCAAACTTCAAAAGGAAAGGGAATTCCATTTTAATTGGTTCCATTATACCTTGTTCCACTAGTCGCACATTTTCCCTCCCTCCCCAAAAGTCACCCGCGCAGTGGATTAAGGCCAGCCCAGTAAGGATTCCGAAGGAATCTCCTCTTCTCCAAACTGCCCCGCAGCAACAGTCATCTGTGGCCACAGGTACCCGGGCGAATCGAGCGAATCAAGTCGACTCCACAAGATCCTAAATCAATTACTGGAGCAAATGCAATTACGCTCATACATCCCGAAGGACCTGGACCCGCCAGTCTGCTGGCTGATGGAAATTTATGAGCGGCTTCCTCTGTGTAAAAATACACCACAAACCCACGGCCTCGTGGCGAGCTCGCCCGGTACACAGCCCTCCCCCCATCCCACCTCGCCACGGCTGCAGGTCACAGAACATCCTGTTCGTTGATAGATAAATTATATTCAACTCGTTTTAACCTTTAGCCTGCAGCGCCTGGCCTAATCCCTCGCAGATCCGTTTTCATCCGCTTTAATGCGGACGCAAATTAAGCTCAAATCGTCCGCCCCCTCGCTCGGCAATCACGGCGGCGGCGGCGGTGGCTCGTCCCGACAGTAAATAGTTATAAATCAACTTTTCAGCTGGAAAAGCCCACTCGATGCCTGCTCTTAAGGACTGAGTCAAACTCGACTCAAGCCGCTTGTAATGCCCCTGATTAAGCGGCCGGGAGTGGGGCGCACGGATGAAAATAAAAATCCCGAATGGAAGCGGGCGGCGAACAAAGCATTCCTGCAGGCCCCCTCGCCGGGCGTAGGGACTCTCAGGGATAATCATGATTGATGGAGTAGAATTTGTAGTAATTTTTTGTTTTGCTGGTGCTGCTTTTGCCGGTTTGTTGGCCACTCTCTTGGTTGTCGTTCCTTTTTTTCGGTTTCTCTCTGCCGGCTCTGTGCGGCGTGCCTGTCTTCGGGTTGCTCCTGTGCAACTGGGTTGGCAGGGGGGATGAACGAGGGATGAACGAGTTGTTGAACTTTCGAGTGGTCGTGTTGACTGTCGAATCGGAAGTAGGGCAAAGGATTAATGTCGGGTATTTAGTGAGCACGCTGCCCTCGAGCTCATCTCTCTCGAGTTCTGCTTATGAAAGTGCTTTTTGAACTCGGCTGCCGGGAGGGGGATTGGGCGAGGACACGATGATGGATTTGCCTGTCTATGGGGCTATTAAAAAAATAAATTAAACCCCCGCGGCGGTGGATGGGGGCGGGGGGGACTTTGGCGAGTAATCCGACGGAGTGTTAATCGTTCCATCACCGCGAACAGCGGGGCGTATACGTAACATTTTTGTTGTGCGGTTTTATTGCGAATCAAAATGACAGCTTGGTCTGATTTATTTCACCAAAAACAACGTTGATATCCTGGGATCTGTGGTGGGCGCTGCACGGCGGGGTTGATGGGGAAGCGTGTGGAGTGGTGGTGGGTTATGGGGGTGGCATGGAATTTTTGTGGGATGGAGTCACAGGTGACTTCACCGATTGGAGAAACTTTTGTGTGGGTAGCAAACATGTTTCTCCTTCAGTCGTGTGGAATTGGGAGGTTCATGGTGTTATTTAACGAGTAATCGTCTGTTTGCACACGGAGATGACATTGATGTCCTCAGGGGAGGAAGGGCTATAGTTTATTAGGTGTATGCTTGTATTGAATATGAGTCGAAAATTTTCTCTGGCGATGAATGAGGACAGAAAAGGAGGGAATGCAGTTATAGAATAAGGATCCCAATGCCGACCTAGACATAAACTGCGCGTTTATATTTTAACCATGCCTAAAAACGGTCATTCAATTCAGAGGTGTCATTTTAAATTTCGTGACAAAGTGGAACCGAAGACTGTTCTTTGTTCTTTGAGGTGAACGGCAGAACCAACTGCTCCTCATCAATTTTATTCAATCATTTCATTACACTCCATTGACCGTAACAGACGTTTGCTTCCTATTATAGGCGCTACAGTCTGGGAAGAATATGAGTCTCAAAATCGTTAAAGCCTCTCCGTCGAGTAGGATTCTCTATCTGTTCAGTCCCACGCCAAGTTGGTTGAGATTCCATTCAATTTATGTTGTATACTTCAACTGTAGTCATAATAATAATAATAATATAATAATGGCGGCGCTACAGTCCGAGGTGGGCCTGGGAATAGCTTCTCAGCAACCACTCGTGTTGTGCGTGCTATTGTTCTCTCACGAGTGGAGGGGACCTACAGTTTAATGCTGACTCCGAACGGCGATTTTGAGAAGCTTTTTTTTTGACAGTTATACTCTTCGAGCATTGTCAGTGACTCGAAAGAGGTGGAGCTGTAAAAAAATGTTTGATGTTTTCAAGATTCGAACCTCAGACCTCGAGCGTAGGAGTCGACGCACCTTCCCACTAGAGATGGCGCCCACTGTAGTCATATTCTTCTCTAAATGCCTTGTCCGGTCATTAGACAGCCATTTCTCACCTAAATCCTTTTGGACTCAATTTGATGTCCTGATGGGGAATCTGCGTCCTTCTTTATATGGCGCTACTGTTTGCAGTGGACCTGGGTCTTAACCAACAAGCCACCTAGTTGTCTCTAGATGAGAGCACCAAGTTTGTTGACGCCCTACTCCACTTGCGTGCGCTACTTTAGACTTTGACGTCTGCTGTTGCACTTGACCACAGCCTGTCCATTTTCGTCCCGGCAAGCTTCTGTCCGAACTTTATATCCATTCGATAAAAGTTTTACCCTTTGGTAAAACTTTCGGACATCATTCCTGCCATAACACCTCTCCATCTCCTCGATCGCGCGCTGCTCGTGCTCTTTCTTTTTCTTCCTGAGAAGCCGGTTCTCTTCCCTTTGTTTCTGTTCGTAGAGCTCAAGAACAGCTCTCTTGTTCGATGCAGCGTTGCCTTGTAGGTTTCTTGCTTTGCTGCTTGTGCCTGCCTGCACTCGTTGTCAAACCAGGGGTTTTCCGTGGTGGTGTTTTAAAACCCAGCACATCAGTGGCGGCTTCTCTGATTGCTCCTTGACAACGTTTCCATTCTTCGTCTATTATTAGTGCAGGCGACGTCGAACTTTCGGAGAGTTTTAGGGAGACTCGATCGGCAAAGTTCCTGGCAGTCTGTTGCGATTGTAGCTTTTCGACGTCAAACCGTGGTTGCCTTCCTCGACCCCGTTGTTCTCTCGATATCCGTGTCCTTACCTTGGCTACAACAAGGATTTGGTCCGAGTCGATGTTGGCGCCTCGGAACGTTCGGACATCAAGAATACTGGAGGAGTGTCTGACGTCGATCGCAACGTGATCAATCTGGTTGACGGTTGAATGATCAGGGTACCCCCAAGTCCCTTTATGGATGTTGAGGTGTGGGAACCGCGTGCTAGCTACAGAGAGGTTTCGCCCCGTAACAAAATCCACCAGCCTGAGTCCGTTTTCGGACGTCGTGTACTCAGAGACTTTATTTGAAGACCCATGTCAAGCACACTAGCAAGAGGGAATAGCTAATGCTTTATGTATCCGCAGTTTGGTCTTGCTGACTGGAAGCAGCGTGCCCGGGATCGTCAACGATGGAAGGCAGCGATATATCAGGCTCAGACCCTACATAGGTCGTAGGCGTGCTAAGTGAGTAAGTTAGTTATGTATCCGCAGGATTCGACTTTCACAGGTAGACAGCTTGGTCCCCTTATTCATATACTCAAAGATAAGAAAGAGTATTGGGCCAAACACTGATCCCGGAGGAATTCCAAAATTAAAAAAACCTTAGTTCGCTTCTGTGGAGGAGAAGGTTCAACCATGAACTATATAGGCTGTACAGCGACGTGAGTCTAGCCAGGCGTCTACGGATCCAACGCCTAAGATGGCTGGACCATGTAGAGCATATGGACAACTTAGCTCCGGCCCGAAGAGTCGACTCTGAGCCTGTGGGACAACGCAACAGAGGACGTCCACGTACAAGGTGGCGCACACAAGTCGAGGGGGACCTCGGCTTGGTGTGCGAAACTGGAGACAGCTGGCGAAAGATCGTGCTGGCTGGAGAGGCATGTTGAATGAGGCCCAGGTGCACCTCGGACTGTAGCGCCCTAAGAAGAAAAAGAAGAAGAAGTTCGCTTCTGTGGAAGCTTTCTCGGCGATTGAAGAACAGGCGAAATGAGCTGGTCTTAAGGTCAATGAGGATAAAACAAAATATATGCTTTCGAGCAAGAAACAATCCGCCGTACACCACCCAGGACAAAACATTACTATCGGCAGCCACAATTTTGAGGTAGTGAAGGAATTTGTCTACCTCATGGCAAACGTGAACTTGACGAACGACATCACAGTGGAGGTCCGACGCAGAATCGCCCTTGGCAACCGATGCTACTTCGGTTTGTCAAAACAACTGGGCTCAAAACTCCCGACTCGGACGGACCAAAATCATGCTCTACAAAACTCTTATTCTGCCAGTCCTGCTATATGGAGCTGAAAGCTGGAAACTAAGCAGAATTGCATAGCTGATTCTTGGTGCCTTCGAAAGAAAAATTCTACGTCGAATATATTCCTTCTGTCTGCGAGGAAGGCGAATGGAGGAGAAGACACAACCGCGAACTTTATGAGCTGTGGATGTAGTCCGGAAGGCAAAAAATCCGTCGACTGCACTGGCTCGGCCACATCGAGCGCATGGACAGCAACGCTCCAGCTCTAAGATGGTCTTCGAATCGGAGACACCTGGTTCGAGAAGCGGAGGAAGACCGAACCTGCGGTACAAAGACCAAGACATAACAGACGTAAGACAGCTTGGTCTTGATGACTGGAAGTAGCGTGCTCAGGACTGTCAACGATGGAAGGCAGTGATAGCTCAGGCTCAGACCCTCTATGGTAAGTAAATAAGTAAGTAAAATTCCCGAAAAAAACAGCAAATATTTTTTCACAGCTCCACCTCTTTCGAGTCACTGACAGTGCTCAAAGAGTATAACTGTCTAGAAAAAGCTTCTCAATCTCGCCGTTCGGAGTCGACATTAAACTGTAGGTCCCCTCCACTCGTGAGAGAACAAAAGCGCGCACAACACGAGTGGTTGCTGAGAAGCTAGGCCCAGGTCCATCTGGGACTGTAGCGCCGCCATTATTATTATATTATTATAAGTAAAATTCTAGGATGGCGTGAGGAGCTTCAAACAATTCCAGCCTCTAGATTGCCTGATTTTGAAGGCACTTTTACCAGCCGATGCCTGGATGAGATATGTCTAAAGGTAGCATGTGGGGTACTGTTTTCAACTCAGACAGACATTTACCCTACGAACTACAGAACAGTACACACGAAACACGGGTCAGGATAACTGTTTACTCAAGCCACCAGGCGACAGCTAACCGACGCGGGAACAGAAGTACATTAATACATTCACACCAAACAACAAACCAAACAGCACGCTATATAGAGAATATAGAAGTATATAAACCACACACGCACCAGTACCGCACAGATCGCGCAGAGAAACAAGCGAAACCAACGACACAGTCAGTCACAGTCGTCAGTAGAAGCCAGTAGTCACCAAACACCCAAATTAAGCAGATTTGTAAACCATTGACTAAACAAATAAAAGTGAAAGAGCCAAATAATTGCAATTAAAATAAAGAATCCGATTTTTGTTCCACATACATATAAAGAGCGGAGTTGCTGTTTGGACCCGTTTGTTAATATTGAGTTTCCAGTTAAGTTCTTGGTACGTAATTTGTAGGCAAGTTGTATAAAGTGTGCTCTGTATACAACAGTTAAGTTGATATTAACAAAACAAAAATAGAATTGGACCAAACGCAGACCCCAGAGAGACTCCAAAATTGAAAAGAATGTACTTCCCTTCTGATGTTTAATCAATTTTCCAGTATCTTAACTTGCGTCCTTTTAAATATTATACTGCAACTCCCTCCACTCGACTTGTTTGTCAGACAAGTAGCAGCTTGCACAGCGGTAAGACTCAGAACACTGAGCCTGTCAATTAACCACCATACAGGTCTTTCCACCATTTTAGATAACCGAGTTTCTACTGCACCACACCGACCTTCTACTGCCTCATCTCGTCTTTGAGAAAAACTTCTCTACCAGCATTCCATCCAGGTCCGACTGGAAGTCTGACACTCAGACGCTGGACGGTGCTCTGCGTATTTTCACAGATGGATCCAAGACGGACGAGGGAGTAGGACCAGGTGTCTACTCCAAGGATCTCAATTTTAGTATATCCCTCCACCTTCCAGAACACTGTAGCGTATTCCAGGCTGAGACGATGGCAATAAAAGAAGCCCTGTCTTGGCTCAAGAACAACGTGATATCCAAGAAGGATATCACCATCTGTTCAGACAGCCAGGCAGCAAGCTGAGCTCGGTCACTTTCCTCTTTAAGACCTCCGTAAATTGCTGCCTATCTCTTAACGAGATGGCTGAGCATTTTGATATTCACCTCATGTGGGTGCCGGGACACAGTGACATTCCAGGGAATTGTGAAGCCGATGATCTTGCCAGGAGCGGTACGATCTCCACAAACCTTCCTAGTGGAGATCCTCCGCCTATGCCATTCGCTACAGCTAAACTTCTTTTAAAGAATCATACCAACTCAAGATGGTCAGATGGCACTACGTGCCTCATCACAAAGCAAATCTGGCCTAAACTTGATCTAAAACGTTCACTCTATCTCCTTAGAATGAACAGGTCATCCCTAAGGACTCTCATTGGCGTTATCTCATTGTGCCATTGGCACTCACGCCTCAAGAATGGGACTCCCTCATAATGATTTCTGCAGAAGCTGCAGAGACGAAGAAGAAGAGGAAAGCATAATGCATCTCCTCTGCACTTGTAGCGCTCTCTCCTCTCGCAGGAAGGAACACCTTGGAGCCTATTTCTTCAACGACTTGAGCAAATTGCACAACGTCAGCATTAATCAACTTAAGAGCTTCGTTGAAAGCACAAAATTGTTTTTTGGATAGGTAACATCAGATTCGCGTGGTATCACAATGGGCCTAAATTGGCCTAAGTGTGACTGCTATCTACAGTCAGCCACTGCAACCTAACCTAACCTAACCTAACTTGCGTCCTTAGATTGCGTAGAATCCTTCAGGCTAGTCACTGCTTAAAATTGGTGAATAAGGTTGTTATGTGCCTCTTGTTGTTGTTGCATATTCTGTTTGACTCCGACAATTGAAGTGATCAGAGTTTAAGAACTGTTCATTTAGCGTGAACATCAAAATGAAACAACACCGGGTAGATGGACTATCTCAAGGAGTTCTTGTCCAGATGCCCTCAACTGGCATGACATCTTCTAGCAGAATTAATTGTCCAGGAAAGACTAAAATAAAGCGCTCACTTTAAGAAGAGTCCGAGATGCGGCCTCGTAAAACAAGGCATTATTGCAGGTCAATCCTGTGAAGTAATACCCGAGGGCAAGCCTGTGGGGACACGACTGGATGGCGCAGTTGGTTAAGTGCCTGCCCCAAGTTAGAGGGGTCCCAGGTTCGAGTCCCAGTGAAATCGAATCTGGTCCAGTCACCATTTTCCGTTGGGATCAAATTAACGGCACTGGAGTAGGTTGCTACCTGGCAGTACAATGGATCAGTTTTGGGTCTGAGTGCTCCAGTAGGGTTTCAAAAATCCTCCGAAAAAAAAGTCTGTGAGGAGAATGATCAGCGAGTGGTGCAACGAAAATGTGTACATAACCTGTGAATCGTGCATACAAGTGGTACAGGCCACAAGCATCCACTTCGATTGGAACAAGCTATTCAACAACTGAAGACAGACACACGGAGGCTTAGCGTCTAAGGCGAACTGTCGAAGAGTGACAATCGAAGATAGACAAACAAGGGCGTCCTGTCGATTGAGATCTCTTAATCTGTCACAAAGTCCAAGCTCAGAACCAGTTTTTGCATCAACGAAACAAAACCTCTTACGAATCAGGAGAAAATTCAATGAAATTCAAAATCTGTCATTCAATCCATAAATTCAATCCGAGAGTCGTGCATTTACACAGACCCGGCCTTTTCATCCGTCAGTCCCCATAGTCATCGTCGTAGTTTACGAGTAATTTCGCATTAAATTTGCAGCTCAACCAGCGTCCATCCCCTCGCCCATTCTGTCAGATCACGGCCAAAAAACCGAATCATTGTTCACACGTAATTCAATCGGAAACGCGCGAATGTCCCTAAATCAAAACGAACCTCCGACATCCCGATGGACTTAACACAGCCTGATGCCACCTCCGAAATACGCGGCAGCTCCGCATCGGGGAAATGTCCACAACGCCTCTGGCCGGGTGGACATTCGCCATCGCTAATCCGGTTTTCCAATCAATTTTCATCACATGTGGGCGGCGGTCCCACTAAGCTGCGAAGTTTGTCGCGTGTCCTGTTTAGGATACCCCTCTCCCCCCTCTCATCTACACCCTCGCAAATAATTAATTAAAAACTTTATTAAAACACCCTCGGCCTGGCGCCCCTTTTGACGGCAGGATACGCTGAATGAATCCTTTATTGAAATTGATTGCCCAAGCCGCTCGATGGAGTGGACTCCAGAGTCTGGAGTCCCAGATGAACGGCCTACGGACAGGATTCCCAATTAATGCCGTCCGACAGATGTCCTCCGGACACACTCGCCCCCCAGTGGTTTGGTGGATGAAGTGTGTGCTTTACGTTGTCCCGGTCAGTCGGTCGTGTGAAGGCCTCGATTCCAGGACGTGTCACCCAGGCGTTCCCCGGCGAGTGAGGCGAGTCACGAAAATGTTGTCACAGCTCTAATTGATTTTAAAACAAGCGCTCCTTTCACAACAGCCTAATGCGGTTATGATAAACACGGGCCATGTGTGAGTGCTCTAAACGCTCCTTTCAGGATGCAAATTCAGCCGACGACTCAGGCCGAATTAACGAACGCTGACTTCTGCAGCGGCACGGGGTCGGGGCCGGGCGGGCGACGGCTCACAGGCATTGCAGTCGTTTGCCGAGTGCTTGGCTCCGAGCCAGAAACCTTTTTACTCTCGGATTTACCCCCTGCCACTGCCGAGGGTCGTTGGCGTTGCCGGCTTTCGAACTCACACTTAATTGTATTGTGGAGGGTGTCACTCAGCGGGATGGGGTGCGGGGCGATGGTGCTAGCAGCGCTAACAGGGGATGTTCTTGTCTTGTCATGTGTCTGGTGCGTTATATTGCCTTTCGGTCGGTCTGGTGCGATGCAAGAGCAGGGCTCTCGGTGCCTTGTTCGTCGGTTAGTTCCAGTCTCCCTGCATCTTTGGCGTGTCTGTGTGGCGGTGCTGATGGATGGATGCATGCATATCAAGTGGTTTAAGGGAATTTATCTTTTAACATTTCACCCCCGACGGGGTGGTGGGGACCATTTTAAATTACAGCTCGCTCGTGTGGTATGCGACAAGTGTGATGGCATTTGCACTGCCGCTGGATGAAAATCCCCTGCGGGGTATCGATGTGGTTGGCTCGGTCTTTGTTTAGGGGCTCTGCCTGGGCGGGGACAGCCGGTGGGGGTTGTCGGTATTATTATGCGTGAATGTCTGGCCGCTACTGGTGGATGCACTTAATGGTCGTTTGGTTATGCAAACGAATGGAGATTTCCGAGTGAGTTGTGGACCCTAGTTTGCAGTTTGAAACTGAGGGAGACTGTCATGAAGGCACTTGGTGGGGGGGGGGGGGAGGAAGTGCAGGCGATTGAGGGTAGGAACGTCAGAAGTCACGGTGAAGTTTGAGACTGAAGGGACAAGACAGAGAGTGGTTAACTAAAAACGGACTCACAGGCAAGTGCAGATAAAAGCAGACAGTTGGAGATAAAAGTCGACAAGGGATGATAGTTGACAGACAGAAGACAGTCCCAGACAGAAGACAGTCGCAGACAGAAGACAGTCGGAGACAGAAGACACTCGGAGACAGAAGACAGTCGCAGGCAGAAGACAGTCGGAGACAGAAGACAGTCGGAGACAGAAGACAATCGCAGACAGAAGACAGTCGCAGACAGAAGACAGTCGGAGACAGAAGACACTCGGAGACAGAAGGCAGCCGGAGACAGACAGAAGACAGTTAGAGACAGACAGAAGACAGTTGGAGACAGAAGACAGTCGCGGACAGCAGACAGTCGCGGACAGAAGACTGTCGGAGACAGAAGACAGTCACAGACAGAAGACAGTCACAGACAGAAGACAGTCACAGACAGAAGACAGTTCACGATAGAAGACAGTCGCAGACAGAAGACAGTCGCAGACAGAAGACACTCGGAGACAGAAGACAGTCGCAGACAGAAGACAGTCGCAGACAGAAGACAGTCGGAGACAGAAGACAGTTGCAGACAGAAGACAGTGGCAGACAGAAGACAGTCGGAGACAGAAGACAGCCGGAGACAGAAGACAGTCGCAGACAGAAGACAGTCGGAGACAGAAGACAGTCGCAGACAGAAGACAGTCGGAGACAGAAGACAGTTGACGACAGAAGACAGTCGGAGACAAGACAGCCGGAGACAGAAGACAGTCGCAGACAGAAGACAGTCGGAGACAGAAGACAGTTGCAGACAGAAGACAGTCGGAGACAGAAGACAGTCGCAGACAGAAGACAGTCGGAGACAGAAGACAGTCGCAGACAGAAGATAGTCACAGACAGAAGACAGTCGGAGACAGAAGACAGTCGGAGACAGAAGACAGTGGCAGACAGAAGACAGTCGCAGACAGAAGACAGTCGGAGACAGAAGACAGTTGCAGACAGAAGACAGTCGCAGACAGAAGACAGTCGGAGACAGAAGACAGTCGGAGACAGAAGACAGTTGACGACAGAAGACAGTCGGAGACAGAAGACAGCCGGAGACAGAAGACAGTCGCAGACAGAAGATAGTCGCAGACAGAAGACAGTCGGAGACAGAAGACAATCGCAGACAGAAGACAGTCGGAGACAGAAGACAGTCGCAGACAGAAGACAGTCGCAGACAGAAGACACTCGGAGACAGAAGGCAGCCGGAGACAGACAGAAGACAGTTAGAGACAGACAGAAGACAGTCACAGGCAGAAGACACTCGGAGACAGAAGACAGTCGCAGACAGAAGACAGACGCAGATAGAAGACAGTCGGAGACAGAAGACAATCGCAGACAGAAGACACTCGGAGACAGAAGGCAGCCGGAGACAGACAGAAGACAGTTAGAGACAGACAGAAGACAGTCACAGGCAGAAGACAGTCGATGACAGAAGACAATCGCAGACAGAAGACAGTCGGAGACAGAAGACAGTCGCAGACAGAAGACAGTCGCAGACAGAAGACAGTGGCAGACAGAAGACAGTCGGAGACAGAAGACAGCCGGAGACAGAAGACAGTCGCAGACAGAAGACAGTCGGAGACAGAAGACAGTCGCAGACAGAAGACAGTCGGAGACAGAAGACAGTCGCAGACAGAAGATAGTCACAGACAGAAGACAGTCGGAGACAGAAGACAGTCGGAGACAGAAGACAGTGGCAGACAGAAGACAGTCGCAGACAGAAGACAGTCGGAGACAGAAGACAGTTGCAGACAGAAGACAGTCGCAGACAGAAGACAGTCGGAGACAGAAGACAGTCGGAGACAGAAGACAGTTGACGACAGAAGACAGTCGGAGACAGAAGACAGCCGGAGACAGAAGACAGTCGCAGACAGAAGACAGTCGGAGACAGAAGACAGTCGCAGACAGAAGATAGTCGCAGACAGAAGACAGTCGGAGACAGAAGACAATCGCAGACAGAAGACAGTCGGAGACAGAAGACAGCCGGAGACAGAAGACAATCGCAGACAGAAGACAGTCGATGACAGAAGACAATCGCAGACAGAAGACAGTCGGAGACAGAAGACAGTCGCAGACAGAAGACAGTCGCAGACAGAAGACACTCGGAGACAGAAGGCAGCCGGAGACAGACAGAAGACAGTTAGAGACAGACAGAAGACAGTCACAGGCAGAAGACACTCGGAGACAGAAGACAGTCGCAGACAGAAGACAGACGCAGATAGAAGACAGTCGCAGACAGAAGACAGTCGCAGACAGAAGACAGTCGCAGACAGAAGATAGTCGCAGACAGAAGACAGTCGGAGACAGAAGACAGTCGGAGACAGAAGACAATCGCAGACAGAAGACAGTCGCAGACAGAAGACAGTCGGAGACAGAAGACACTCGGAGACAGAAGGCAGCCGGAGACAGACAGAAGACAGTTAGAGACAGACAGAAGACAGTCACAGGCAGAAGACACTCGGAGACAGAAGACAGTCGCAGGCAGAAGACAGTCGGAGACAGAAGACAGTCGGAGACAGAAGACAATCGCAGACAGAAGACAGTCGCAGACAGAAGACAGTCGGAGACAGAAGACACTCGGAGACAGAAGGCAGCCGGAGACAGACAGAAGACAGTTAGAGACAGACAGAAGACAGTCACAGGCAGAAGACAGTCGGAGACAGAAGACACTCGGAGACAGAAGACAGTCGCAGACAGAAGACAGTCGCAGGCAGAAGACAGTCGGAGACAGAAGACAATCGGAGACAGAAAACAGTCGCAGACAGAAAACAGACGAAAACAAAGGAATGACGTGGACAATCGGACAAACTCCTCATTTACCCGGAAGAACTCTAATTTAATCAAGAAAAAGTCTTTAATTCGTAAACAGAACTAATAGGGTCTGAAATGATGACTGTTTCCCACAAGTTGGCGGTATTTTATGGTCCAAATTAAATAGCCACAAATTCTCACCATCAAACGGTCCGTTCCATCATTTTTTGTGTTCGTTGTCATCGCAATCATCATCAATTTCCCTGCGAAACCATGACATAGCTCATATCATACTCCGTCCACTCCCGCACACTGCAGCGCATTAAAACGAACAATTATGTTCTAACGATCCCACATCTGCTCGGCCACAAGCTCCAGAATACTAAACGTCAACTCATTACACTTTCATTCGTTTATTCACAAAGTCCTGCCTGTCCATTAACCAGACATTCCCGACAATCGCCACCCGCCATAGCTCTCGGTTCAATGAACCGCAAGCATGCACACACACCCTCGCCACGATCATTAAAACCCAATTTCGAATGGCATAAATATGCGACCGAATAAAACCGTCATCGTCATCGTAACCAGGACTCGCCAGCACAACACCGCTAAATATTAAACCGAATTAAATACCGGGCGCACAACAAACGAACACATCCCCGCTCCGACGGTGATTGGGAGTCGTCTGGAGTTGTCGGCGGTTGGGCGGTTGGGCGGATGGGGGAGGGCCTTTAATAAATCCCGGACTGTGTTCCTCTCAATTATTCATTCCGTTTCGCGACCGCCCAGACTGCCTTCCGCAGAGAGCGAGAGGACTGCGGAGCGACGTCCGGAACTCCGCGCCATGCGATGATAAATAAAAATGTCCCCAAAATGAATTCCTTTCCTCGCTGGCAACTGAAACGAATGTCCTCGTCCTGTTTTTCCGTTTTTTTGTGCCCCCACACACGGCCACCCCCAGACCCTGGCACAGTGCTCCGGGAACTAATTGGCAATGCCAATTGCTCGGCTGCCGGGTGACAGTGTTACACAAGCCGACTCACTTACCACTCGGACACACTCGTGAAGTGTCGTTATTTTTAGCGGCCTTTTTTTCGACCGAACTCCGGGTCGGATTGTGCTGTGACAGGGTCCTCGTTTGTGCGTGCGTGTGGGGCGGCGAATTTAACAACTTTTGCAAGCGTTACAGTGACCTCGGGTGCCGCATACATTAAAGCAGGCGGCAGGACTCTGCAGGGCTGAAGGAGCACGATAACGGATGCGGAAGCAGTCACACACTGGCTCTGCTGCTGCTGTGCCCGGGGCTCCGACTCGCGAACGCTATTCGCACGTTTTTGTAGCGCGATTACTTCCGGACTGTGAAATGTGTGCTTTTATCGCTTATGTCATAATCGGCAACAGAGCAGCGTGCGCGGGTGTGGCGTATTTTTGAATTAAATTTCGCAACTGACAGCGGTGACAATTGCGCGGGTAAATACGTGCTCGATGCTCTTAAGTGGGCGACCAGATGTGCAGAGGATGTGCGTTAATGTCCTTCGTGTGCAGCGTTGCCTAAATGTTTACCGAGAGCGTGCTTGTCAGACTAACAGGCTGTGATGGGTTCTGTCTGGTGGCCGGACGGGAGGTGTGTGTGATCGTGAGAGGTGTGCGATTGCCCGAGGAGCTCTGAAATGGGCTGAGTAAATGAAATGTTTTGACACTCCGAAGATACGAACGAGCGTGAGTGGTGGAGTAATGAAATTCAGCACATATCCGGCGCTGGTGTCTGTGATGATTTTCTGCTGACAGTGTTGCCACTTGTCGGTGTCACTTTGACATTCAATGTTTATTCAGTGGTTAAGAGACTGATTCATAGATAAGTCGGCTGTCAATCTGTCTGTCCCAGATTAACATTAATGGCGCTGAGTAATGCATATAACCCGGCCCATTGGAAGACAGCTGTGGTACAATCCATCCCTTAACGGGACAAAGATACTTCCATCCCGACAAATCTCCGGTCGATAAGTCTTCTTCCGTGTATAAGCAAAGTTTTTGAGAAAATAGTCATTAGAGCTCTGAAAGAGTGGGTTGAGGAAAAAGAAATTATTCCGGACAACCAATTCAGCTTCAGGGCGGGCCACGATACCATACATACCGCGTCCAAATTGGTCTCCGACATTCAGTGGAACAAAAATAAGAACCACTGCACGGGTGCCTGCCTGATTGACATGGAAAAGGCGTTCGGCACGGTTTGGTTGGAAGGCCTATTCCTCAAGTTGGCCAGGCTCGGCATAAGTAAACCATTGCTATACATGATCCATGATATGATCACTGGTAGGAAGTTCGTTGTGAAAAATGGCAACGTAACTTCTACCTCGATCTTTCACATAAAAAATGGGTTGCAACAGGGGGCAGTTGACTCGCCGATCTTATTCGCTAGCGATCTTATAGGTTCTATGCCGCACATAATAGCGTATGCCGATGATATCATAGCGTACAGATCAGGTCCGAAGGTGGAAGTGATTAACGTTTTGTTGCAGCGTGACTTCGACAAAATTCAGCGATTTTGCGACGACTGGAAGCTGAAGATTAACTTCCAGAAGTGTGAAACTATCCTCTTCAGAACCCCGCTGTCTAAGGCCTCAAGGGCATAGTTGACACTCAGGGACAGCCGTTAGCTGTGAAAAATGTAGTGCGATATCTTGGCATTTGGCTGAATGAGTATTTGTATTGTGATAAGCATGCAGCTGCTGCTTTGACGAAACCTAAGAAAGCCTTTGCTGCGGCAAGTAGACTGTTTTAGAGCAGCCAACTTGAGACCAGAGTGAAGATGATCTGCTGCATGGCCCTTATCCGGCCAATCATGGTGTTTGGTTGTCCAGTGTTGTTCAACGTGAGTCCTTCCCAGATGGAAATTATGAGGGTTTTCGAGTGGCAGAGTCTTCGGGCCTGCCTCCGGTTGTATCGCACACCCGAATCCGAGTACAAGAAATTCTATCCCAACGATGTCTTTTACAACGGGGCCAACCGGAATAGGATAGATAATTTTATTATTAAGTTGATTCGGGGTCACATTGCACGAGCTATGACTTCTACCAACAGCCTGATCTTTGGGGCTTACTACCCTAACATAATGTGTCATGAGAAGGTGCGCCTTAACGGCTTTACTCCGCCCGAAGCTTTCCTTTATTTGGACGAAAAAGGCCTGATACAGGATACGGAAGGATGTTCTATCATCTTCCATGTCGCACGTCGAACAGTGGATATGCGACTCCAATACGAGCCGGACGTCGCTCGCAGCCACAAAGATCTTCTTCGGTTCAGTGTGGCGATCTCAGCCCGGGACAGGGCAGAGTCTGCCAAAGAACAACATTTTTATTGGTGGTCACATCACAATCAGCCTTCGTCGCCGTTAACTTGTTAGGGACAATGACTTGATAGTTGACCTCATGTGGCCAACTTGCATAGATTAAGTTAGTTTTAGGTAGAAGAAAAGAAGAAAAAATAAACTGGGCAAGTGTGAGTTGTACTCGCACGGGGAAGCTTCCGTCGCATAATATTGATGGATGATTTCTGAATATCAAACGACGTTTTAAAACTATTTCAGTTGAATTTTCTTCTAACTTCAACCCAAATCAACCATTCATTCATACATTCATACATCCAAACAAACAAACATTCATCCATACACATACCTATACCCCTATCCAAGTTTATCCAACACAGAAAATCCCTTCCATCATACACCTACCTAATCACTGCTCATGCATGCGGTGTTCTTTTTTTTGGTTGCGTCCAAGGATGTGGCAATCTTCTAAAGATACTAATAGCCCGGGCTATCAGCATGCACGATTCGCAAAACCCAAGTACTCGATTTCGGGAATACGCCTACGTACTAACCCACACCCTGCACCCTTCTACCACTCTCCCCGCGGAACTGCCTTTAGGTATTACTTCGCGGGGCTGGTTAGCGATTTACGCTATATTCTGAACGGTGGCCTCTCGAAAGTTTCTTTCTGCTTCGATCTCCCGTAGTTTCAATTGAACTATCGCGATATACGAGCATAGCTCGTTCCAATTTTCGATAGATTCTATCATGTAAGGAATCATATTTTCGGGGCTTGGCAGATTCACCATTCGTCTATCGTGCACAAAGCGACTACAGTCAAACACTGCGTGCTCTGCGTCTTCCTCGGCGTTTGGACATTGTGGACATAGCGGCGAACTGTCGTGTCCAAATCTATTCAGATATTTTCGAAAGCCGCCGTGTCCAGATAGGAACTGCGAAAGGTGGTAGTTACAGTCTCCTACCGATCTTACTATCCAAGTCACGATAACGGGAATGAGCTTATGCGTCCATCTTCCCTCTGTGGAGGCGTCCAATCTGGCTTGCCACATTGCTATGGACGTGGCCCGTTCTTCTTCTTTTATGATTTTGGCTTGCTGCCGGTCCGAAGTTCTCCTATGGTGTACCCTCTTAAGTTCGTCTGCAAGAATGTCAATGGGCCGCATTCCTGCTATGACGAACGCCGCATCATCAGAGATGGTCCTGAAACCGCTGATCGCTCTTATTTCGCAGAGTCTATAGACTGACGTCATCATCCGATTTAGCCCTACCGTGAGTGCACCAGCCCAAATTGGAGCGGCGTACAGGAGGACCGAACTGACTACCCGCGAAAGCAGGATTCTGCGTGCATATCCGATATTTGGGAGCATTCGTGAGAGCGCTCCTTGTATACGTGCCGCCTTCTCACTGGCGTATTTTATGTGTTCCCTAAAGGATAGCCTGTTATCCAGCACTACCCCTAGGTACTTCACAGACTCCTTGGACCTAATCATCTGATTCCCAACTAAGAAGCTCGCGTATTCCGCCTTCTTGCGGCTAGTTATGAGTACAGCCTCCGTTTTGTGGGCCGCTAGTTGCAGACCGGCATTTTCAAGTCAATATTTAACTTTAGAGATTGCTATATTCGTAGCAATCTCCACTTCCTCTATATGTTTGGCCACTGTGACAACAGCAATGTCGTCGGCAAAGCCGATTATTCGAACTCCGTCGGGAAGCTCTAGTCGTAAGACGCCATCATACATTATGTTCCACAATAGAGGTCCGAGGACTGATCCTTGTGGAACTCCCGCCGTTATGCTGTAGTACTTCATCCCATCGTCGGTATAGTACATAAGGCTCCTGTTGTTGAAGTAGTCCATGATTATCTTCATCAGGTAGGGGGGTGTGCCCATGGCAGTTAGAGATGCATGCGGTGTGTGTGTTCATTTCTGTTTGGCATTTAGGGGTTAGATCCAAAAGATAACACTCATCAACGAATAGAGTGGTCGAACACAGCATGACATTTATGTGTGAAAATTAAAATAGTCACTATTTTAATTCTTAGATATCACAAAATTTCAACAAAAATCGATATTTTGAAATTTAGAATTTCTTAATGCTTACGCTGAGGTCTTCAAAACTGCGTTTTCAGATCTTCAAAATTTGCATGTCGATGGTTGACTATTTTTGGCCAATATCTCCAAAATCATTAAGGCCAGAATGCTCGAAATGACTTTAAACGAAAGTACTCAATGAAGCCAAGTTTTTGTGATTTTTTCAGATTTTTAAGCACTTTGGTTTAGAAATGGCAGGGGGGGGCGCATTTAAAACTTTTAAGCTCCATATTTTCCAAACGGTACTTTGGATCAAAAACTGTTGAAGCAAACCTCTATCTCATTTCAAAAGACCTGTCGATTGATATGTAAGTCGATGGGGTGCGACAATGTTTCAAAATTAATGGCAACTTCACCTGTACTGGAGCCATCCCCAAATGGGCCCACTTTTTAAAATCGCTGCATAGGCAATGACATCTAGGTCTGAAGTACCTAATTCCAAAATTTCATGCCGATATCTTCATAAACTTCGGAGATAAAAAAGTGTGACAGACATGACGGACGGACGGACGAACGGACACACCGAAATTATATAGGTTCCGTTTTTGTAGACGGAACCTTAAAAATTAAAAGCGACTCTTACCGATTACATCCGTTTACAATGCGAGTTCGATGAAAAATAATCTTAACATGATCACTCACTGACAGCTGTGAATGTGTATGCGTGTATGCGCTACAACGTGTAGTTGCCGTGTGTATGACATCAGCACACAGTATACATACAGCACACTCTCAAAAGGCGCCAACGAATTTGTTTTTGTTTTTTTATATGGAAAAAATCAGATGTTGACATAAAAAGTTATAATTCGCAAACGCGTCAACCAATTTCGTGCAAACTTTAGATAAACCCTCCAAGCGACCACACGAACAAATCTTAAAAAATTTATCGAATTCGGTTTGACCGTTCGTAAGTTATAAAGTTACAAAGCACTTGCAACAATTTGTTATGTACTTAGATTATGGAGTTACCATGTATGGTGTTTCGATGGGGACATTATGTTTGTAATGGGCTGATTTTGAACATTTCAAAATATTGTTCAACAATGAAACGTTCCATTTTTAAAAACCCTGAACATGTTACGAGTACATGTCGTGATGGTTTTTTCGATTTCGTTTGCACCACTTTATTGCTAAATTAAAATCTTGCAATCTTGGGACAGCGTTTCTTCTTCTTCTTAGGGCGCTACAGTCCGAGGTGGACCTGGGCCTCACTCAACATGCCTCTCCAGCCAGCACGATCTTTCGCCAGCTGTCTCCAGTTTCGCACATCAAGCCGAGGTCCCCCTCGACTTGTGTACGCCACCTTCTACGTGGACGTCCTCTGTTGCGTTGTCCCACAGGCTCAGAGTCGAAGACTCTTCGGGCCGGAGCTAAGTTGTCCATACGCTCTACATGGCCTAGCCATCTTAGGCGTTGGATCCGTAGACGCCTGGCCAGATTCATGTCGCTGTACAGCCCATACAGTTCGTGGTTGAATCTTCTTCTCCAAATGCCATCAACGCAAACAGGACCAAAGATCGCGCGCAGAACTTTTCTCTCGAAAAGACCAAGACACTGTTGATCTGCTTGGGATATCGTCCATGCCTCTGCGCCGTACAGCAGGACTGGGATGATCAAGGTCTTATACAAAGTCAACTTGGTCTTTCGAGAGAGGGCTCTACTACTCAATTGCCTTTTGAGCCCAAAAAAAACAGCGGTTGGCAAGAGTAATTCTGCGTTTGATCTCGGTACTGATGTTGTTTGTACTGTTAACCGCGGAGCCGAGGTAGACGAAGTCCTTAACTACCTCAAAGTTATAGCTGCCTATGGTGACGTTCTGGCCAAGTCGTCGATGTTGTGGGTCCTTTCTCGATGACAGCATATACTTGGTTTTGCCCTCGTTTACCGCCAGACCCATTTTAGCCGCTTCCGTTTCAATGCCAGCAAACGCATCATTGACGGATCGCTGTGTTCGCCCAATCAGGTCAATGTCATCCGCGTAAGCTAGCAGTTGAACGGACTTTTGGAAGATCGTGCCTCTTGTGTTGGCCAGTGAGTTTTGCACGATCTTCTCAAGAATGATGTTAAAGAAATCACATGACAGTGCGTCGCCTTGTCTAAAACCTTTTTTGACACTGAAAGTCTCGGTGAGTTCGTTACCGACCTTGATGGAGCAGCGAGAGTTCTTCATCGTCATCCTGCTCAGTCTGACGAGTTTGGCAGGAATGTCAAAACTAGACATGGCGCTGTATAGCTCATCTATGCACGCTGTCATATGCGGCCTTGAAATCGACAAATAGATGGTGTGTGTCGATCCGCATTTCTTGGGTCTTCTCCAGGATCTGCCGCAGTGTGAAGATTTGATCGATGGTGGACTTCCCGGGCCTGAAACCACACTGGTAAGGACCTATCAGTTTGTTCACGAATGGTTTCAGGCGTTCACACAAAACGGCAGAGAAGACCTTATAGGCGATGTTAAGGAGACTTATCCCTCGATAGTTGGCGCAGTCAAAGGGGTCTCCTTTCTTGTGGATCGGGCAAACGATACTGAGATTCCACTCATCGGGCATGCATTCCTCCGACCATATCTTACAGATGAGCTGGTGCATGCGCCCTACCCGATCACCTCCAGCTGCTTTAAACATTTCGGCGGGCAGACTATCTGCACCAGCAGCTTTATTAGACTTCAGTCTCGATATCGCTATCTTGACTTCGTCTAGGTCGGGGGGACGGTATTCTCTTCTATCATCGTCCGTTGAGTTGAGTGGGACAGCGTTTATGGGATACAATAAACTGAGTGAAGAGTTCAGGTTGTCACCTTTTAAACGCCATTTTGACTTCGTTCCCAATTTTCTTAGCATCGTTCTCATTTTCGGAATCTCTCCATAGAAATGCAGTTTCTAGTAAACGCCCTGCCTACCCTCAACGGATAATTGGAGTCGGAACGACCAGAGCTTTTAATCCTCTGTTCCATCACTCGCATTCGACGACAACTTACCCATGCATCGGGAAAAAAGCAGAGTCAAATGGTGCACTTGTTGATAATCGGGTTCCACCGACGAAATCGGCTTCCTCTGGTTATCCGAACAGGAGTTCATATCCAAGAGACCCATCAGACGCTTACAGCAACCCACAGTCGCTTTGGCGATGACGACTTTCAGATTTATCCCTAATGACCATTCAGATGGCGGATAAATCACTAGGAAACAAACACGCGCACCCTTCTCCACCGACAACTTCCCAGTTATGCTCGCTCGATTTCAAAGAAACTCCTCCACAAATTCCGACTTTAATGCGAAGGCATTTGGGTGGAAAATTCAACTGGCAAGTGTGTCCGGGTTCCGGCGCTCATAGATTCCAATTTGTCCACGCCTAGTGGAGACATTTCCCTAATCTCCTAATGAGCCCAGCAATCACAATTAAGCGTAATCCCTTGGGTCGTGTCGGGCGACCTACCGACGTAATTAAATGCCTCGCAGCGAGCATCGAAGGCAGGTCCAGGGAGCGCCGATTTCCAAGGTAATCTGCTCCCATTAATATCATCAGCATCCACAGGTAGGCCCAGTGGGCGAGCGTCACGCTCCCCCCCATCCCAGATCTGGTTTTCTTTGAAAAAAAGCAGAAAAAGGACCTCGATCCGGAGAATTCAGTGCACCCCAAGGTGTGAACTTTAGGTCTTTAATTCCTCTTCTCATCTTTCATTAGGCTCGTATCGGCGAGGGGGCGAGAGGGCGCACGGGAAGGGGTTCGAGTTGCGAAAGACCATTCGCCTGAAGTCCTGATGGGCGAAATGTTAATTTAAATCGAATTGGCCGCCCGTAGCGAGTGGGGTTAATCACAAGAAGGACTCGCTGCTGGTCCGTGCGAACGGCAGAAACATTTTCGAAAATATGCTCAGCATTAGCCGCCGGCGGGGGGAAACGATTGGGGTTAGGTTTCGGGGCGACCTTTGACGATGATTGCGTTATGAGTTTCCGGAATTTATCCATTTTCCGAAGCAATGAACGAAATGAGATACGAAATTGGATTTGCAATAATTCAGACAGGGAATGTGTAGATAACTGCATTCTTGTGGTCCAGGCGGGGCCGTTCAGCTGGATAATGTGCTTTCAAATTTTGTGCTGCAGCTGGACGAGGGGATGGTTGCTCGTTCTGCTGACGAGGACGTCTTGCTGAGGAAATATTTTCATTCCCCATTGGTCTCTGAATGCGACTATCCTTGGAATTTACTTAAACTCAAACTAATTTTGTTTTCTTCTTGCTCTGAGACTGGACAGCTGTGGGGGAGACGGAAATGACGTTTATGGCGCCTTCGAGCTTGTTTCTCAAAAGATGGCATGCCGTGTGCCTTAAGCAGGAATGGGGACCTGATCTGGAGGGAAGTTGTGCATCATCACTTTCGGTGTAAGACGTAAGACTCCAGAGAGACTCTTCACAGTTTTTGCTTTGAGAACGGTATAGAAGGTCACAACATGACGAAGGAAATCATTTCCTTTTGGCACTTTGTTCACTGTTGGGCGCCATTTTCAGCTTTATGATCAGACCCAATTTTTTCATCCGATTTTAAACCTGATCTCGAACGACTGGATGCTGCAGTTGGTTAGGTGCCTGCCCCAAGTTAGAGGGGTCCAAGATTCGAATCCCAGTGAAATCGAATCTGGTCCAGTCACCATTTGCCGTTGGGATCAAATTAATGGCACTGGAGTAGGTTGCTACCTGGCAGTAAAATGGACCAGTTTTGAGTCTGAGTGCTCCAGTAGTGTTTCAAAAATCCTCCGAAAAAAAAGGAAAAAGGAAAACCTCATCTCCATTTGGAGAAGTCGATTTGGACAGACTGAGTGGACTGGACTGACTGGACACTTGAGGCGCAAGTGCTTACGATGAAATGAATATCCCACGATGGCTTTAGTTTATCTTACGTTAGGGGCGGAGACTTAGCCTCATATAGATCAGTCTTCGTTCGTAGTGTTATCAGCCATCAGCGCCTATATTGAGGCAGAATGATCTAGAGGCAAATTGGAATTAAGCGAGTAGCGTTGGTTTCGAAATAGCCGCATCATATAGCGATCTCAAGAAATAGAGTCTTAGCGATTTGCATCTGGGCAAAGACAGAGGAGCTGTTCCAAAGCTTCCCTGGCCGCTGATTCCTTGCAGTTACTACACATACAGTGAGAGTCAAAAATTTATATACAGTCAGCGCCTACTAGCAATACTAATAATAATAATGGCGGCGCTACAGTCCGAGGTGGACCTGGGCCTAGCTTCTCAGCAACCACTCGTGTTTTGCGTGCCATTGTTCTGTCACGAGTGGAGGGGACCTACAGTTTAATACCGACTCCGAACGGCGATTTTGAGAAGCTTTTTCTAGACAGTTATACTCTTTGAGAATTGTCAATGACTCGAAAGAGGTGAAGCCGTGAAGAAATGTTTGATGTTTTTTTCGAGATTCGAATCGACGAACCTCAAGCGTAGGAGTCGACGCACCTACCCACTACGCCACGGCGCCCACAGCGCCTACTAGTACAGAACTTAAAATACGCTATGTTGCAAGTGAGTAGAAAATTAATTTTAACACCAAATATAGCTCACAACTCTTCTTCTTCTTCTTCTTTTACTTAGGGCACTACAGTCCGAGGTGGACCTGGGCCTCACTCAACATGCCTCTCCAGCCAGCACGATCTTTGGCCAGCTGTCTCCAGTTTCGCACACCAAGCCGGCAGAGGTCCCCCTCGACTTGTGTGCGCCAACTTGTACATGGACGTCCACTGTTGCGTTGTCCCACAGGCTCAGAGTCGAAGACTCTTCGGGCCGGAGTTAAGTTGTCCATACGCTCTAAATGGCCTAGCCATCTTAGGCGTTTTATCCGTAGACGCCAGGCTAGACTCATGTCGCTGTACAGCCCATACAGTTCGTGGTTGAACCTTCTCCTCCAAATGCCATCAACGGAAACAGGACCAAAGATCGCGCGCAGAACTTTTCTCTCGAAAAGACCAAGAGACTGTTCATCCGCTTGGGATATTGTCCATGATTCCCATGCGAGGTGGGCAATAAGTACACTTTTAGCGAAGTGGACTTGATTCCCATGCGAGGTGGGAAATAACTCCACTTTTAGCGAGGTGGACTTGATTCCCATGCGAGGTGGGAAATAACTCCACTTTTAGCGAAGTGGACTTGATTCCCATGCGAGGTGGGAAATAACTCCACTTTTAGCGAAGTGGACTTGATTTCCATGCGAGGTGGGAAATAACTCCACTTTTAGCGAAGTGGACTTGATTCCCATGCGAGGTGGGAAATAACTCCACTTTTAGCGAAGTGGACTTGATTCCCATGCGAGGTGGGAAATAAGTACACTTTCTGCCAGGTGGACTTACTGCTCATGCGAGGTGGGAAATAACTCCACTTTTAGCGAAGTGGACTTGATTCCCATGCGAGGTGGGAAATAACTCCACTTTTAGCGAAGTGGACTTGATTCCCATGCGTGGTGGGAAATAACTCCACTTTTAGCGAAGTAGACTTGATTCCCATGCGAGGTGGGAAATAGCTCCACTTTTAGCGAGGTGGACTTGATTCCCATGCGAGGTGGGAAATAACTCCACTTTTAGCGAAGTGGACTTGATTCCCATGCGAGGTGGGAAATAACTCCACTTTTAGCGAAGTGGACTTCATTCCCATGTGAGGTGGGAAATAACTCCACTTTTGGCGAAGTGGACTTGATTCCCATGCGAGGTGGGAAATAACTCCACTTTTAGCGAAGTGGACTTGATTCCCATGTGAGGTGGGAAATAACTCCACTTTTAGCGAAGTGGACTTGATTCCCATGCGAGGTGGGAAATAACTCCACTTTTAGCGAGGTGGACTTGATTCCCATGCGAGGTGGGAAATAACTCCACTTTTAGCGAAGTGGACTTGATTCCCATGCGAGGTGGGAAATAAGTACACTTTCTGCCAGGTGGACTTACTGCTCATGCGAGGTGGGAAATAACTCCACTTTTAGCGAAGTGGACTTGATTCCCATGCGAGGTGGGAAATAACTCCACTTTTAGCGAAGTGGACTTGATTCCCATGCGAGGTGGGAAATAGCTCCACTTTTAGCGAGGTGGACTTGATTCCCATGCGAGGTGGGAAATAACTCCACTTTTAGCGAAGTGGACTTGATTCCCATGCGAGGTGGGAAATAACTCCACTTTTAGCGAAGTGGACTTGATTCCCATGCGAGGTGGGAAATAACTCCACTTTTAGCGAAGTGGACTTGATTCCCATGCGAGGTGGGAAATAACTCCACTTTTAGCGAAGTGGACTTGATTCCCATGCGAGGTGGGAAATAACTCCACTTTTAGCGAAGTGGACTTGATTCCCATGCGAGGTGGGAAATAACTCCACTTTTAGCGAAGTGGACTTTATTCCCATGCGAGGTGGGAAATAACTCCACTTTTAGCGAAGTGTACTTGATTCCCATGCGAGGTGGGAAATAACTCCACTTTTAGCGAAGTGGACTTGATTCCCATGTGAGGTGGGAAATAACTCCACTTTTGGCGAAGTGGACTTGATTCCCATGCGAGGTGGGAAATAACTCCACTTTTAGCGAAGTGGACTTGATTCCCATGCGAGGTGGGAAATAACTCCACTTTTAGCGAAGTGGACTTGATTCCCATGCGAGGTGGGAAATAACTCCACTTTTAGCGAAGTGGACTTGATTCCCATGCGAGGTGGGAAATAACTCCACTTTTAGCGAAGTGGACTTGATTCCCATGCGAGGTGGGAAATAGCTCCACTTTTAGCGAGGTGGACTTGATTCCCATGCGAGGTGGGAAATAACTCCACTTTTAGCGAAGTGGACTTGATTCCCATGCGAGGTGGGAAATAACTCCACTTTTAGCGAAGTGGACTTGATTCCCATGCGAGGTGGGAAATAACTCCACTTTTAGCGAAGTGGACTTGATTCCCATGCGAGGTGGGAAATAACTCCACTTTTAGCGAAGTGGACTTGATTCCCATGCGAGGTGGGAAATAACTCCACTTTTAGCGAAGTGGACTTGATTCCCATGCGAGGTGGGAAATAACTCCACTTTTAGCGAAGTGGACTTGATTCCCATGCGAGGTGGGAAATAACTCCACTTTTAGCGAAGTAGACTTGATTCCCATGCGAGGTGGGAAATAGCTCCACTTTTAGCGAGGTGGACTTGATTCCCATGCGAGGTGGGAAATAACTCCACTTTTAGCGAAGTGGACTTGATTCCCATGCGAGGTGGGAAATAACTCCACTTTTAGCGAAGTGGACTTGATTCCCATGCGAGGTGGGAAATAACTCCACTTTTAGCGAAGTGGACTTGATTCCCATGCGAGGTGGGAAATAACTCCACTTTTAGCGAAGTGGACTTGATTCCCATGCGAGGTGGGAAATAACTCCACTTTTAGCGAAGTGGACTTGATTCCCATGCGAGGTGGGAAATAACTCCACTTTTAGCGAAGTGGACTTGATTCCCATGCGAGGTGGGAAATAGCTCCACTTTTAGCGAGGTGGAGTTGATTCCCATGCGAGGTGGGCAATAAGTACACTTTCTGCGAGGTGGACTTACTGCTCATGCGAGGTGGGAAATAACTCCACTTTTAGCGAAGTGGACTTGATTCCCATGCGAGGTGGGAAATAGCTCCACTTTTAGCGAAGTGGACTTGATTCCCATGTGAGGTGGGAAATAACTCCACTTTTAGCGAAGTGGACTTGATTCCCATGCGAGGTGGGAAATAACTCCACTTTTAGCGAAGTGGACTTGATTCCCATGCGAGGTGGGAAATAACTCCACTTTTAGCGAAGTGGACTTGATTCCCATGCGAGGTGGGAAATAGCTCCACTTTTAGCGAAGTGGACTTGATTCCCATGCGAGGTGGGAAATAACTCCACTTTTAGCGAAGTGGACTTGATTCCCATGCGAGGTGGGAAATAGCTCCACTTTTAGCGAGGTGGAGTTGATTCCCATGCGAGGTGGGCAATAAGTACACTTTCTGCGAGGTGGACTTACTGCTCATGCGAGGTGGGAAATAACTCCACTTTTAGCGAAGTGGACTTGATTCCCATGCGAGGTGGGAAATAGCTCCACTTTTAGCGAAGTGGACTTGATTCCCATGTGAGGTGGGAAATAACTCCACTTTTAGCGAAGTGGACTTGATTCCCATGCGAGGTGGGAAATAACTCCACTTTTAGCGAAGTGGACTTGATTCCCATGCGAGGTGGGAAATAACTCCACTTTTAGCGAAGTGGACTTGATTCCCATGCGAGGTGGGAAATAGCTCCACTTTTAGCGAAGTGGACTTGATTCCCATGCGAGGTGGGAAATAACTCCACTTTTAGCGAAGTGGACTTGATTCCCATGCGAGGTGGGAAATAGCTCCACTTTTAGCGAGGTGGAGTTGATTCCCATGCGAGGTGGGCAATAAGTACACTTTCTGCGAGGTGGACTTACTGCTCATGCGAGGTGGGAAATAACTCCACTTTTAGCGAAGTGGACTTGATTCCCATGTGAGGTGGGAAATAACTCCACTTTTAGCGAAGTGGACTTGATTCCCATGCGAGGTGGGAAATAACTCCACTTTTAGCGAAGTGGACTTGATTCCCATGCGAGGTGGGAAATAACTCCACTTTTAGCGAAGTGGACTTGATTCCCATGCGAGGTGGGAAATAACTCCACTTTTAGCGAAGTGGACTTGATTCCCATGTGAGGTGGGAAATAACTCCACTTTTAGCGAAGTGGACTTGATTCCCATGTGAGATGGGAAATAACTCCACTTTTAGCGAAGTGGACTTGATTCCCATGCGAGGTGGGAAATAACTCCACTTTTAGCGAAGTGGACTTGATTCCCATGCGAGGTGGGAAATAACTCCACTTTTAGCGAAGTGGACTTGATTCCCATGTGAGATGGGAAATAACTCCACTTTTAGCGAAGTGGACTTGATTCCCATGCGAGGTGGGAAATAGCTCCACTTTTAGCGAGGTGGAGTTGATTCCCATGCGAGGTGGGCAATAAGTACACTTTCTGCGAGGTGGACTTACTGCTCATGCGAGGTGGGAAATAACTCCACTTTTAGCGAAGTGGACTTGATTCCCATGTGAGATGGGAAATAACTCCACTTTTAGCGAAGTGGACTTGATTCCCATGCGAGGTGGGAAATAACTCCACTTTTAGCGAAGTGGACTTGATTCCCATGCGAGGTGGGAAATAACTCCACTTTTAGCGAAGTGGACTTGATTCCCATGCGAGGTGGGAAATAACTCCACTTTTAGCGAAGTGGACTTGATTCCCATGCGAGGTGGGAAATAACTCCACTTTTAGCGAAGTGGACTTGATTCCCATGTGAGGTGGGAAATAACTCCACTTTTAGCGAAGTGGACTTGATTCCCATGTGAGATGGGAAATAACTCCACTTTTAGCGAAGTGGACTTGATTCCCATGCGAGGTGGGAAATAACTCCACTTTTAGCGAAGTGGACTTGATTCCCATGCGAGGTGGGAAATAACTCCACTTTTAGCGAAGTGGACTTGATTCCCATGCGAGGTGGGAAATAACTCCACTTTTAGCGAAGTGGACTTGATTCCCATGCGAGGTGGGAAATAACTCCACTTTTAGCGAAGTGGACTTGATTCCCATGTGAGGTGGGAAATAACTCCACTTTTAGCGAAGTGGACTTGATTCCCATGTGAGATGGGAAATAACTCCACTTTTAGCGAAGTGGACTTGATTCCCATGCGAGGTGGGAAATAGCTCCACTTTTAGCGAGGTGGAGTTGATTCCCATGCGAGGTGGGCAATAAGTACACTTTCTGCGAGGTGGACTTACTGCTCATGCGAGGTGGGAAATAACTCCACTTTTAGCGAAGTGGACTTGATTCCCATGCGAGGTGGGAAATAACTCCACTTTTAGCGAGGTGGAGTTGATTCCCATGCGAGGTGGGCAATAAGTACACTTTCTGCGAGGTGGACTTACTGCTCATGCGAGGTGGGAAATAACTCCACTTTTAGCGAAGTGGACTTGATTCCCATGCGAGGTGGGAAATAACTCCACTTTTAGCGAAGTGGACTTGATTCCCATGCGAGGTGGGAAATAACTCCACTTTTAGCGAAGTGGACTTGATTCCCATGCGAGGTGGGAAATAACTCCACTTTTAGCGAAGTGGACTTGATTCCCATGCGAGGTGGGAAATAGCTCCACTTTTAGCGAGGTGGAGTTGATTCCCATGCGAGGTGGGCAATAAGTACACTTTCTGCGAGGTGGACTTACTGCTCATGCGAGGTGGGAAATAACTCCACTTTTAGCGAAGTGGACTTGATTCCCATGCGAGGTGGGAAATAACTCCACTTTTAGCGAAGTGGACTTGATTCCCATGCGAGGTGGGAAATAGCTCCACTTTTAGCGAGGTGGAGTTGATTCCCATGCGAGGTGGGCAATAAGTACACTTTCTGCGAGGTGGACTTACTGCTCATGCGAGGTGGGAAATAACTCCACTTTTAGCGAAGTGGACTTGATTCCCATGTGAGGTGGGAAATAACTCCACTTTTAGCGAAGTGGACTTGATTCCCATGCGAGGTGGGAAATAGCTCCACTTTTAGCGAGGTGGAGTTGATTCCCATGCGAGGTGGACAATAAGTACACTTTCTGCGAGGTGGACTTACTGCTCATGCGAGGTGGGAAATAACTCCACTTTTAGCGAAGTGGACTTGATTCCCATGCGAGGTGGGAAATAGCTCCACTTTTAGCGAGGTGGAGTTGATTCCCATGCGAGGTGGGCAATAAGTACACTTTCTGCGAGGTGGACTTACTGCTCATGCGAGGTGGGAAATAACTCCACTTTTAGCGAAGTGGACTTGATTCCCATGTGAGGTGGGAAATAACTCCACTTTTAGCGAAGTGGACTTGATTCCCATGTGAGATGGGAAATAACTCCACTTTTAGCGAAGTGGACTTGATTCCCATGCGAGGTGGGAAATAGCTCCACTTTTAGCGAGGTGGAGTTGATTCCCATGCGAGGTGGGCAATAAGTACACTTTCTGCGAGGTGGACTTACTGCTCATGCGAGGTGGGAAATAACTCCACTTTTAGCGAAGTGGACTTGATTCCCATGCGAGGTGGGAAATAGCTCCACTTTTAGCGAGGTGGAGTTGATTCCCATGCGAGGTGGGCAATAAGTACACTTTCTGCGAGGTGGACTTACTGCTCATGCGAGGTGGGAAATAACTCCACTTTTAGCGAAGTGGACTTGATTCCCATGCGAGGTGGGAAATAACTCCACTTTTAGCGAAGTGGACTTGATTCCCATGCGAGGTGGGAAATAGCTCCACTTTTAGCGAGGTGGAGTTGATTCCCATGCGAGGTGGGCAATAAGTACACTTTCTGCGAGGTGGACTTACTGCTCATGCGAGGTGGGAAATAACTCCACTTTTAGCGAAGTGGACTTGATTCCCATGTGAGGTGGGAAATAACTCCACTTTTAGCGAAGTGGACTTGATTCCCATGCGAGGTGGGAAATAGCTCCACTTTTAGCGAGGTGGAGTTGATTCCCATGCGAGGTGGACAATAAGTACACTTTCTGCGAGGTGGACTTACTGCTCATGCGAGGTGGGAAATAACTCCACTTTTAGCGAAGTGGACTTGATTCCCATGTGAGATGGGAAATAACTCCACTTTTAGCGAAGTGGACTTGATTCCCATGCGAGGTGGGAAATAACTCCACTTTTAGCGAAGTGGACTTGATTCCCATGCGAGGTGGGAAATAACTCCACTTTTAGCGAAGTGGACTTGATTCCCATGCGAGGTGGGAAATAACTCCACTTTTAGCGAAGTGGACTTGATTCCCATGCGAGGTGGGAAATAACTCCACTTTTAGCGAAGTGGACTTGATTCCCATGTGAGGTGGGAAATAACTCCACTTTTAGCGAAGTGGACTTGATTCCCATGTGAGATGGGAAATAACTCCACTTTTAGCGAAGTGGACTTGATTCCCATGCGAGGTGGGAAATAGCTCCACTTTTAGCGAGGTGGAGTTGATTCCCATGCGAGGTGGGCAATAAGTACACTTTCTGCGAGGTGGACTTACTGCTCATGCGAGGTGGGAAATAACTCCACTTTTAGCGAAGTGGACTTGATTCCCATGCGAGGTGGGAAATAGCTCCACTTTTAGCGAGGTGGAGTTGATTCCCATGCGAGGTGGGCAATAAGTACACTTTCTGCGAGGTGGACTTACTGCTCATGCGAGGTGGGAAATAACTCCACTTTTAGCGAAGTGGACTTGATTCCCATGTGAGGTGGGAAATAACTCCACTTTTAGCGAAGTGGACTTGATTCCCATGCGAGGTGGGAAATAGCTCCACTTTTAGCGAGGTGGAGTTGATTCCCATGCGAGGTGGACAATAAGTACACTTTCTGCGAGGTGGACTTACTGCTCATGCGAGGTGGGAAATAACTCCACTTTTAGCGAAGTGGACTTGATTCCCATGCGAGGTGGGAAATAGCTCCACTTTTAGCGAGGTGGAGTTGATTCCCATGCGAGGTGGGCAATAAGTACACTTTCTGCGAGGTGGACTTACTGCTCATGCGAGGTGGGAAATAACTCCACTTTTAGCGAAGTGGACTTGATTCCCATGTGAGGTGGGAAATAACTCCACTTTTAGCGAAGTGGACTTGATTCCCATGCGAGGTGGGAAATAACTCCACTTTTAGCGAAGTGGACTTGATTCCCATGTGAGGTGGGAAATAACTCCACTTTTAGCGAAGTGGACTTGATTCCCATGTGAGGTGGGAAATAACTCCACTTTTAGCGAAGTGGACTTGATTCCCATGCGAGGTGGGAAATAACTCCACTTTTAGCGAGGTGGACTTGATTCCCATGCGAGGTGGGAAATAACTCCACTTTTAGCGAAGTGGACTTGATTCCCATGCGAGGTGGGAAATAGCTCCACTTTTAGCGAGGTGGAGTTGATTCCCATGCGAGGTGGGCAATAAGTACACTTTCTGCGGGGTGGACTTACTGCTCATGCGAGGTGGGAAATAACTCCACTTTTAGCGAAGTGGACTTGATTCCCATGCGAGGTGGGAAATAGCTCCACTTTTAGCGAGGTGGAGTTGATTCCCATGCGAGGTGGGCAATAAGTACACTTTCTGCGAGGTGGACTTACTGCTCATGCGAGGTGGGAAATAACTCCACTTTTAGCGAAGTGGACTTGATTCCCATGCGAGGTGGGAAATAACTCCACTTTTAGCGAAGTGGACTTGATTCCCATGCGAGGTGGGAAATGACTCCACTTTTAGCGAAGTGGACTTGATTCCCATGCGAGGTGGGAAATAACTCCACTTTTAGCGAAGTGGACTTGATTCCCATGCGAGGTGGGAAATAGCTCCACTTTTAGCGAAGTGGACTTGATTCCCATGTGAGGTGGGAAATAACTCCACTTTTAGCGAAGTGGACTTGATTCCCATGTGAGGTGGGAAATAACTCCACTTTTAGCGAAGTGGACTTGATTCCCATGCGAGGTGGGAAATAACTCCACTTTTAGCGAAGTGGACTTGATTCCCATGCGAGGTGGGAAATAACTCCACTTTTAGCGAAGTGGACTTGATTCCCATGCGAGGTGGGAAATAACTCCACTTTTAGCGAAGTGGACTTGATTCCCATGCGAGGTGGGAAATAACTCCACTTTTAGCGAAGTGGACTTGATTCCCATGTGAGGTGGGAAATAACTCCACTTTTAGCGAAGTGGACTTGATTCCCATGCGAGGTGGGAAATAGCTCCACTTTTAGCGAGGTGGAGTTGATTCCCATGCGAGGTGGGCAATAAGTACACTTTCTGCGAGGTGGACTTACTGCTCATGCGAGGTGGGAAATAACTCCACTTTTAGCGAAGTGGACTTGATTCCCATGCGAGGTGGGAAATAACTCCACTTTTAGCGAAGTGGACTTGATTCCCATGCGAGGTGGGAAATAGCTCCACTTTTAGCGAAGTGGACTTGATTCCCATGCGAGGTGGGAAATAGCTCCACTTTTAGCGAAGTGGACTTGATTCCCATGCGAGGTGGGAAATAGCTCCACTTTTAGCGAAGTGGACTTGATTCCCATGCGAGGTGGGAAATAACTCCACTTTTAGCGAAGTGGACTTGATTCCCATGTGAGGTGGGAAATAACTCCACTTTTAGCGAAGTGGACTTGATTCCCATGCGAGGTGGGAAATAACTCCACTTTTAGCGAAGTGGACTTGATTCCCATGTGAGGTGGGAAATAACTCCACTTTTAGCGAAGTGGACTTGATTCCCATGCGAGGTGGGAAATAACTCCACTTTTAGCGAAGTGGACTTGATTCCCATGCGAGGTGGGAAATAGCTCCACTTTTAGCGAGGTGGGGTTGATTCCCATGCGAGGTGGGCAATAAGTACACTTTCTGCGAGGTGGACTTACTGCTCATGCGAGGTGGGAAATAACTCCACTTTTAGCGAAGTGGACTTGATTCCCATGCGAGGTGGGAAATAGCTCCACTTTTAGCGAGGTGGAGTTGATTCCCATGCGAGGTGGGCAATAAGTACACTTTCTGCGAGGTGGACTTACTGCTCATGCGAGGTGGGAAATAACTCCACTTTTAGCGAAGTGGACTTGATTCCCATGCGAGGTGGGAAATAACTCCACTTTTAGCGAAGTGGACTTGATTCCCATGCGAGGTGGGAAATAGCTCCACTTTTAGCGAGGTGGAGTTGATTCCCATGCGAGGTGGGCAATAAGTACACTTTCTGCGAGGTGGACTTACTGCTCATGCGAGGTGGGAAATAACTCCACTTTTAGCGAAGTGGACTTGATTCCCATGCGAGGTGGGAAATAACTCCACTTTTAGCGAAGTGGACTTGATTCCCATGCGAGGTGGGCAATAAGTACACTTTCTGCGAGGTGGACTTGGTTCCCATGCGAGGTGGGAAATAACTCCACTTTTAGCGAAGTGGACTTGATTCCCATGTGAGGTGGGAAATAACTCCACTTTTAGCGAAGTGGACTTGATTCCCATGTGAGGTGGGAAATAACTCCACTTTTAGCGAAGTGGACTTGATTCCCATGCGAGGTGGGAAATAACTCCACTTTTAGCGAAGTGGACTTGATTCCCATGCGAGGTGGGAAATAACTCCACTTTTAGCGAAGTGGACTTGATTCCCATGCGAGGTGGGAAATAACTCCACTTTTAGCGAAGTGGACTTGATTCCCATGCGAGGTGGGAAATAACTCCACTTTTAGCGAAGTGGACTTGATTCCCATGCGAGGTGGGAAATAACTCCACTTTTAGCGAAGAGGACTTGATTCCCATGCGAGGTGGGAAATAACTCCACTTTTAGCGAAGTGGAAATAGCTCCACTTTTAGCGAGGTGGAGTTGATTCCCATGCGAGGTGGGCAATAAGTACACTTTCTGCGAGGTGGACTTACTGCTCATGCGAGGTGGGAAATAACTCCACTTTTAGCGAAGTGGACTTGATTCCCATGCGAGGTGGGAAATAGCTCCACTTTTAGCGAGGTGGAGTTGATTCCCATGCGAGGTGGGAAATAGCTCCACTTTTAGCGAAGTGGACTTGATTCCCATGCGAGGTGGGAAATAACTCCACTTTTAGCGAAGTGGACTTGATTCCCATGTGAGGTGGGAAATAACTCCACTTTTAGCGAAGTGGACTTGATTCCCATGCGAGGTGGGAAATAGCTCCACTTTTAGCGAGGTGGAGTTGATTCCCATGCGAGGTGGGCAATAAGTACACTTTCTGCGAGGTGGACTTACTGCTCATGCGAGGTGGGAAATAACTCCACTTTTAGCGAAGTGGACTTGATTCCCATGCGAGGTGGGAAATAACTCCACTTTTAGCGAAGTGGACTTGATTCCCATGCGAGGTGGGCAATAAGTACACTTTCTGCGAGGTGGACTTACTGCTCATGCGAGGTGGGAAATAACTCCACTTTTAGCGAAGTGGACTTGATTCCCATGCGAGGTGGGAAATAGCTCCACTTTTAGCGAGGTGGAGTTGATTCCCATGCGAGGTGGGCAATAAGTACACTTTCTGCGAGGTGGACTTACTGCTCATGCGAGGTGGGAAATAACTCCACTTTTAGCGAAGTGGACTTGATTCCCATGCGAGGTGGGAAATAGCTCCACTTTTAGCGAAGTGGACTTGATTCCCATGTGAGGTGGGAAATGACTCCACTTTTAGCGAAGTTGACTTAACTCCCATGCGAGGTGGGAAATAACTCCACTTTTAGCGAAGTGGACTTGATTCCCATGCGAGGTGGGAAATAGCTCCACTTTTAGCGAAGTGGACTTGATTCCCATGCGAGGTGGGAAATAGCTCCACTTTTAGCGAAGTGGACTTGATTCCCATGTGAGGTGGGAAATGACTCCACTTTTAGCGAAGTTGACTTAACTCCCATGCGAGGTGGGAAATAACTCCACTTTTAGCGAAGTGGACTTGATTCCCATGCGAGGTGGGAAATAGCTCCACTTTTAGCGAAGTGGACTTGATTCCCATGCGAGGTGGGAAATAACTCCACTTTTAGCGAAGTGGACTTGATTCCCATGCGAGGTGGGAAATAGCTCCACTTTTAGCGAAGTGGACTTGATTCCCATGCGAGGTGGGAAATAACTCCACTTTTAGCGAAGTGGACTTGATTCCCATGCGAGGTGGGCAATAAGTACACTTTCTGCGAGGTGGACTTACTGCTCATGCGAGGTGGGAAATAACTCCACTTTTAGCGAAGTGGACTTGATTCCCATGCGAGGTGGGAAATAACTCCACTTTTAGCGAAGTGGACTTGATTCCCATGCGAGGTGGGAAATAGCTCCACTTTTAGCGAGGTGGACTTGATTCCCATGCGAGGTGGGCAATAAGTACACTTTCTGCTAGGTGGACTTACTGCTCATGCGAGGTGGGAAATAACTCCACTTTTAGCGAAGTGGACTTGATTCCCATGCGAGGTGGGAAATAACTCCACTTTTAGCGAAGTGGACTTGATTCCCATGCGAGGTGGGAAATAGCTCCACTTTTAGCGAGGTGGACTTGATTCCCATGCGAGGTGGGCAATAAGTACACTTTCTGCGAGGTGGACTTACTGCTCATGCGAGGTGGGAAATAACTCCACTTTTAGCGAAGTGGACTTGATTCCCATGCGAGGTGGGAAATAGCTCCACTTTTAGCGAGGTGGACTTGATTCCCATGCGAGGTGGGCAATAAGTACACTTTCTGCGAGGTGGACTTACTGCTCATGCGAGGTGGGAAATAACTCCACTTTTAGCGACGTGGACTTGATTCCCATGCGAGGTGGGAAATAACTCCACTTTTAGCGAAGTGGACTTGATTCCCATGCGAGGTGGGAAATAGCTCCACTTTTAGCGAGGTGGACTTGATTCCCATGCGAGGTGGGCAATAAGTACACTTTCTGCGAGGTGGACTTACTGCTCATGCGAGGTGGGAAATAACTCCACTTTTAGCGAAGTGGACTTGATTCCCATGCGAGGTGGGAAATAGCTCCACTTTTAGCGAGGTGGACTTGATTCCCATGCGAGGTGGGCAATAAGTACACTTTCTGCGAGGTGGACTTACTGCTCATGCGAGGTGGGAAATAACTCCACTTTTAGCGAAGTGGACTTGATTCCCATGCGAGGTGGGAAATAGCTCCACTTTTAGCGAGGTGGACTTGATTCCCATGCGAGGTGGGCAATAAGTACACTTTCTGCGAGGTGGACTTACTGCTCATGCGAGGTGGGAAATAACTCCACTTTTAGCGAAGTGGACTTGATTCCCATGCGAGGTGGGAAATAACTCCACTTTTAGCGAAGTGGACTTGATTCCCATGCGAGGTGGGAAATAGCTCCACTTTTAGCGAGGTGGACTTGATTCCCATGCGAGGTGGGCAATAAGTACACTTTCTGCGAGGTGGACTTACTGCTCATGCGAGGTGGGAAATAACTCCACTTTTAGCGAAGTGGACTTGATTCCCATGCGAGGTGGGAAATAGCTCCACTTTTAGCGAAGTGGACTTGATTCCCATGCGAGGTGGGAAATAACTCCACTTTTAGCGAAGTGGACTTGATTCCCATGCGAGGTGGGCAATAAGTACACTTTCTGCGAGGTGGACTTACTGCTCATGCGAGGTGGGAAATAACTCCACTTTTAGCGAAGTGGACTTGATTCCCATGCGAGGTGGGAAATAACTCCACTTTTAGCGAAGTGGACTTGATTCCCATGCGAGGTGGGAAATAGCTCCACTTTTAGCGAGGTGGACTTGATTCCCATGCGAGGTGGGCAATAAGTACACTTTCTGCTAGGTGGACTTACTGCTCATGCGAGGTGGGAAATAACTCCACTTTTAGCGAAGTGGACTTGATTCCCATGCGAGGTGGGAAATAACTCCACTTTTAGCGAAGTGGACTTGATTCCCATGCGAGGTGGGAAATAGCTCCACTTTTAGCGAGGTGGACTTGATTCCCATGCGAGGTGGGCAATAAGTACACTTTCTGCGAGGTGGACTTACTGGTCATGCGAGGTGGGAAATAACTCCACTTTTAGCGAAGTGGACTTGATTCCCATGCGAGGTGGGAAATAGCTCCACTTTTAGCGAAGTGGACTTGATTCCCATGCGAGGTGGGAAATAGCTCCACTTTTAGCGAAGTGGACTTGATTCCCATGCGAGGTGGGAAATAGCTCCACTTTTAGCGAAGTGGACTTGATTCCCATGTGAGGTGGGAAATGACTCCACTTTTAGCGAAGTTGACTTAACTCCCATGCGAGGTGGGAAATAACTCCACTTTTAGCGAAGTGGACTTGATTCCCATGCGAGGTGGGAAATAGCTCCACTTTTAGCGAAGTGGACTTGATTCCCATGCGAGGTGGGAAATAACTCCACTTTTAGCGAAGTGGACTTGATTCCCATGCGAGGTGGGAAATAGCTCCACTTTTAGCGAAGTGGACTTGATTCCCATGCGAGGTGGGAAATAACTCCACTTTTAGCGAAGTGGACTTGATTCCCATGCGAGGTGGGCAATAAGTACACTTTCTGCGAGGTGGACTTACTGCTCATGCGAGGTGGGAAATAACTCCACTTTTAGCGAAGTGGACTTGATTCCCATGCGAGGTGGGAAATAACTCCACTTTTAGCGAAGTGGACTTGATTCCCATGCGAGGTGGGAAATAGCTCCACTTTTAGCGAGGTGGACTTGATTCCCATGCGAGGTGGGCAATAAGTACACTTTCTGCTAGGTGGACTTACTGCTCATGCGAGGTGGGAAATAACTCCACTTTTAGCGAAGTGGACTTGATTCCCATGCGAGGTGGGAAATAACTCCACTTTTAGCGAAGTGGACTTGATTCCCATGCGAGGTGGGAAATAGCTCCACTTTTAGCGAGGTGGACTTGATTCCCATGCGAGGTGGGCAATAAGTACACTTTCTGCGAGGTGGACTTACTGCTCATGCGAGGTGGGAAATAACTCCACTTTTAGCGAAGTGGACTTGATTCCCATGCGAGGTGGGAAATAGCTCCACTTTTAGCGAAGTGGACTTGATTCCCATGCCAGGTGGGAAATAACTCCACTTTTAGCGAAGTGGACTTGATTCCCATGCGAGGTGGGCAATAAGTACACTTTCTGCGAGGTGGACTTGGTTCCCATGCGAGGTGGGAAATAACTCCACTTTTAGCGAAGTGGACTTGATTCCCATGCGAGGTGGGAAATAGCTCCACTTTTAGCGAAGTGGACTTGATTCCCATGCGAGGTGGGAAATAACTCCACTTTTAGCGAAGTGGACTTGATTCCCATGTGAGGTGGGAAATAACTCCACTTTTAGCGAAGTGGACTTGATTCCCATGCGAGGTGGGAAATAGCTCCACTTTTAGCGAAGTGGACTTGATTCCCATGCGAGGTGGGAAATAACTCCACTTTTAGCGAAGTGGACTTGATTCCCATGCGAGGTGGGAAATAACTCCACTTTTAGCGAAGTGGACTTGATTCCCATGCGAGGTGGGAAATAACTCCACTTTTAGCGAAGTGGACTTGATTCCCATGCGAGGTGGGAAATAGCTCCACTTTTAGCGAGGTGGACTTGATTCCCATGCGAGGTGGGCAATAAGTACACTTTCTGCGAGGTGGACTTGGTTCCCATGCGAGGTGGGAAATAGCTCCACTTTTAGCGAAGTGGACTTGATTCCCATGCGAGGTGGGCAATAAGTACACTTTCTGCGAGGTGGACTTACTGCTCATGCGAGGTGGGAAATAACTCCACTTTTAGCGAAGTGGACTTGATTCCCATGCGAGGTGGGAAATAGCTCCACTTTTAGCGAAGTGGACTTGATTCCCATGCCAGGTGGGAAATAACTCCACTTTTAGCGAAGTGGACTTGATTCCCATGCGAGGTGGGCAATAAGTACACTTTCTGCGAGGTGGACTTGGTTCCCATGCGAGGTGGGAAATAACTCCACTTTTAGCGAAGTGGACTTGATTCCCATGCGAGGTGGGAAATAGCTCCACTTTTAGCGAAGTGGACTTGATTCCCATGCGAGGTGGGAAATAACTCCACTTTTAGCGAAGTGGACTTGATTCCCATGTGAGGTGGGAAATAACTCCACTTTTAGCGAAGTGGACTTGATTCCCATGCGAGGTGGGAAATAACTCCACTTTTAGCGAAGTGGACTTGATTCCCATGCGAGGTGGGAAATAACTCCACTTTTAGCGAAGTGGACTTGATTCCCATGCGAGGTGGGAAATAGCTCCACTTTTAGCGAGGTGGACTTGATTCCCATGCGAGGTGGGCAATAAGTACACTTTCTGCGAGGTGGACTTACTGCTCATGCGAGGTGGGAAATAACTCCAAGGTAGACGAAGTCCTTCACTACCTCAAAGTTATAGCTGCCTATGGTGACGTTCTGGCCAAGTCGTCGATGTTGTGCGTCCTTTCTCGATGACAGCATATACTTTGTTGTGCCCTCGTTTACAGCCAGACCCATTTTAGCCGCTTCCGTGTCAATGCCAGCAAACGCATCATTGACGGTTCGCTGTGTTCGCCCAATCACGTCAATTTCATCCGCGTAAGCTAGCAGTTGAACGGACTTTTGGAAGATCGTGCCTCTTGTGTTGGCCAGTGAGTTTTGCACGATCTTCTCAAGAACGATGTCAAAGAAATCACATGACAGCGCGTCGCCTTGTCTAAAACCTTTTTTGACACTGAAGGTCTCGGTGAGTTCGTTACCGACCTTGATGGAGCAGCGAGAGTTCTCCACCGTCATCCTGCTCAGTCTGACGAGTTTAGCAGGAATGTCAAAACTAGGCATGGCGCTGTATAGCTCGTTTCTATACACGCTGTCATATGCGGCCTTGAAATCGACAAATAGATGGTGTGTGTCGATCTGCATTTCCTGGGTCTTCTCCAGGATCTGCCGCAGTGTGAAAATTTGATCGATGGTGGACTTCCCGGGCCTGAAACCACACTGGTAAGGACCTATCAGTTTGTTCACGAATGGTTTCAGGCGTTCACACAAAACGGCAGAGAAGATTTTGTAGGCGATGTTAAGGAGACTTATCCCCCGATAGTTGGCGCAGTCAAAGGGGTCTCCTTTCTTGTGGAAGCTTAGAGAGTCGTTTTTTAGCCGCACCGCACGAATATGGAATGCTTATGTGTCTTATTTCTGGGCACTTAAGCGTATTCCTAAACCCATTTGCGCGCGCAAGTTACAAAAAAAGGAGACGAAAAGGAGGGTTTCTGAGGCAGCGTGATTCGTAACACAATTTAGGTCTGGTCTTCAATCTCACACTTAATAGACCACTGACCCAATGCAAAGAGCGTTAAAAACTGCCCTCACAACCTTGATCGCAAACATCCACCATTTGGTGTGGAAAAACCAACTTCGCATCCATTAAGTGTGAAACTGAAGACTCATCTTAAACCGTGTTTCCAGTCGCGCTGCCTCTTGCTATAGAAAGGAAAATATCTTGTTGCCACCTTTGCCTTATCGGGATTTCTGTCGCCACCGAAAGAGGTTCCTTCTTGACGCAACCTTCAAAGACAAACTGTCACTAGTTGCTTTCTGGATAGGCAAGGAAACAAAGAATTCCTCAAACAACGTGGTACACAACACAACTTCCAAAAGGAAGAGTAACACCCGCCTCAACAAATCGCCCCTAAGCCTCCCCTAAGTCACTCAAAAAGAAGAAATTACCTCGCAGAACACAAGGATGTAGCTCCTCTCCCGCAGCACACCTCAGCGTCTTAGGACCGTGCCAACCCCATCCAATTTCCCTCCCGTCAGGAAAGAAAGTTTGCCTCAAATATTATGACAAAAGAATCGAAGTCCTGTCAGTCTACAAGGCAACGTTCATTGTTTGACAAACAAAGGATAAACAGCTTACGGTGTTTTATTGAATTCAAAATTCCCTTTGACTGACAACATCAACAACGAGCCTTCAATTAGGCCCGCACCTTCAGCCCCCGCAGATGCACAGAGGAAGCCAACTCAGGCAGAAGTTATCGATTACAAAGCGAACCGTGTGATAACAAACTGGAAACAATATATCCTTGATTTTGAGGAGAGGGGACGAGGCACCCTCCCTCGTCCCTGCGAAAGTGTGTTCCAAGGCCAACGGAAGAGGGATCAACCACGATGGCAGGCGCCATCTGATCCACTTCCAATCGGCCTACTCGAAGGGCCCTCTCCCAGGGGTGACGGCTGGCTCCCAGTTTTCAATTTTAATGATGACAGCAACCCGACTAAGTGTCAGCTGGTGTGTGCTTAAGCAGTCGCAGCGGTTCCGCTTCCTCGGGCGGAGCGGGATGCCCCATGCGCTCCTGGGATACATCAATCAAAGCGGGGGCCTACCGTCCTTGATTCACACTCTCTGCGGCGTGGCAAGGTGTTCACTTCCTATTCCTGCGAATCCCATCACGACGACGTCAGCCGCACACAGGTGCCGATGCCGTCCTCCGCCGACGTCGGGGGTCGGTTAAGAGTTTTTCAATTTATTATTATGACTGCCATGAGTTGGGGTTGCTACTCGATTAACTCGGTGGGTTCCCACCCGCGGCTCAGCCTCCCGCTTCGTGTTATCGAGTGTGTATGGAATGTAATGGAGCGTAATAAATTCATTCCGCCTGAAGGAGTGCGCCTGTCAATCGATACCGAAAGGATATCAAGGAGCGAACGAACAAAAAATTGTAAGCCTGTCGACAGCGCTGCGGGTGTGTATGCAACGCAACGCTCTGGGCCGCCACACAGTTGCGCCTTCAGTTCAACTTTGAACTTTTCACAAAAAAGCGCCGAGCACTCATCGAGTGTGAAGAGCGGAGCAAAAAAAAAAAGGGCGCCGTTTGCGGGAAGCCGGAAAAAATTGATTAAAAGGTGTTAAAAGCCGTAAGAACGCGCGAGCCAGCTTTTATGAGTAATTGGTCCTTCCACGGCCGGGGGAGAGAGGCGAGAGACGGGGAGGGAGTCCTTAATCGCATTTTGCCATCAGCGTGAGAGTTGGTTTGCGACGCATCGAGCGCGGAATGATGTGCCGGGTGCAGATCGAAGGAGGATGTGTGCGGGTTCGAAAGTTGTAAAAGTGTTTAATATTCGACGTAAAAGGACTCGCCCACTCGGGTGTTATGACGAAAATGCGAGCCTGCAACTGTTTATGGGCCCCCGACTGGGGGTAGAACTCGGTGAAGGGCTTTTATAGACGAGCTCTTTGCGTGGATGGATGTGCTTCGTGCGGAAGTAAAAACGAACGGAGGGATGCGATGTAAATGGATTGAGATGTAAATCAATTCGTAATTGACACGCGGAGAGAGGGAGGAAAGAATTCAGTTTAACCGCCTTTTTGTCGAACGAGGGCAGAGGCGTTTTATAACCACGTTCGCTGGTGAATGTACTGGTTGAACTCTTTTATGCCGGCAACGTTCAAGACAGTTCCAAGCACATTGAGAGAGATGCACTCAACAAAGTCTGCTTGTGTTCTTCGGACGTGATGTGATGCGTGACGTGAGATGTTCGTGCGTTTTTCCCTCACGCTGAATTCTATTTTTGAAGAAACTACTGGAGTGTCGGCTCAGACTTATGTTCTTGACAGCTGTTGGCTTGTCTTTGACTGTCAAGTGAATTCAATTGACGTCTGTGATTTCATGCTTACATGCATTCAGGCCGCGAAGACTGCGTCATTAAACTGTGGAAGCAGAGAATCATTGTAGGAATCTGAAGTTCTGTTCCATGAAGACTCTCGTTTATCGGGAAGATTTTTTTTTTGATTTCGGTCTTTCGCCATTTTGACGAAACACATTTTGACAGCCGACTTCTTGACATTCATGGAGTATAGGCGAATTTGTTGTGGGGACATTTTCGATTGCGTAGTAGGTTACATTTTCTTAAAAAAACGTAGTTGGCGTAGTTGGTTAAGTGCCTGCCCCAAGTTCGAGGGGTCCCAGGTTCGAATCCCAGTAAAATCGAATCTCGTCCAGTCACCATTTGCCGTTGGGATCAAATTAACGGCAATGGAGTAGGTTGCTACCTGGCAGTACAATGGACAAGCTTTGAGTCTAAGTGCTCCAGTAGTGTTTCAAAAATCCTCCCAAAAAAGGACTAAAAACTTGTACGCACACTCAAACATTTTCACGGTCTCCACACTTAAGCCATGACTACGACCAATTTCACTACGAAGTTCACGTTCCGTACGAGTATTTACAACAGAACCGGAATTTCGATATTATTTTTTAATAATTTTCGGACGTTCGGCGAGTGTGAAACGATGCATAATGAAATGGCAAGCCTGACTTAATATTTTGACGGCTGGAAGTCATTGGTAACTTTGACAGCTGCTGAAACATAGAAATTGGAAAAAAATTATCATAGAACTCTTACCATGAGGGTTAGTTAATAAAGCATTGTAATCGAGAGTCTTTGCCTTTTTTTTTTTCATTTTCCCTTCTCCAATTGACTCATGTAGTAATTCTATGGTCCTCTACTTTCGGGGGAATGAGGTGCCGTTTTGTTGAAACCCCACGCTGTTTTCATCTAAGATCAGTAACAAGTCAGGTCTGCCTGAATTTTCAAATTTATCTTCTGGCAGTTGATAAAATTAAACCACATTTCTGACCATATTTTGAAAAATTTGTTTAACTTTGAAAACAAATACGTATTTTAGTCCATTCTCAATAATCAGCTGTAAACCTGTAGTAAACCGCGGAGCACTGTCTTGGCTTTAGTAGAATGCAACATCTGCCCGTGATTTTTGCATTTTCAGGGATAAGCAGGAATTCATCAAAGCCGTGGCGCTAGTCTCCATAGACTAAAAAGTTGCCGGTCATCGCTTGCCAAGATGACCGAATAGTTTAACAGTCGCCATTTCTCAATGTCGGGCCACAGATACATCCCAGACACTACCAGAGCCGACGTACTTGCCAAAACTGCAACCACATTGTCATAACAAGCTGACGCTAGCAATCTGGACATGCCTCTCTCTCTACGTGCAAACTGTTCCTACGAAAAGTCGTCATTCACTTGATCAACAACAGACGGGTACATCGTGTCATACATCCAGAATAATCTGGCCTAGGCTAGACCCTTTATGATCCAAAAATATGATTTCTGTTGAAAGATCAAAAATTGACGTTATTGTTCCCTTTTAAGGGAGCATGTTTTTTCTTCGTGCTGTTGTGGGAATTACTCGCCGGGATAGGGTGAGAGACACGACAGTGCGCGGGGAACTCAATGTTGGGCAGCTGCTTCTTCGAACGGAAAGGACTATTCTTCGATGGTTTGGTCACAGGGCACGAATGTCCCCATCATCACGACTTCCGAGGCGTGCCTTGAATGCGATTCCATCAGGTAGGCGACCGCTTGGCAGACCTAGGATGAGATGGTTGGACCAAGTCCAAATACTCGCCTGGTTGCGCTTGGACATAGCTCCTGATGAGTTAGAGTCGATGGCGGAGGATCGAGTGGCCTGGAGATCTCTCGTGCATGCATTGCCCCCGCGACCCCTTTAGTGGAACATGCGGGTCATTGAAAATGAAATGAGATGAGATGAGATGTTTTTTCTAACGACGGTTAAGTGCCTGACCTAAGGTAGAGAGGTCCCAGGTTCGAATTTCAGTGAAAGCAAAGTTAGTTAGTACGCTTTTATCCGGTTTTTTAAATCTGGTCCAGTCACCATTTGCCGTTGGGATCAAATAAACGGCACTATCACTAGAGCAGGCGATCAGTGGTAGTAGTTTGACTGTGGGTATCACAATGGACCAACATGGTCTAAGTGTGCTGGTGAATTCACTAGCAGCCAATTAACCTAATCTATTTATCTGAAGCTTCAGCTCTTCTAACTCGCAACATGAATGGCTCCTTGCTCCAATCTGGTGTCCGAAGAACACTACACTTCACGATGACGCGTCGTAAACAGATCAGTGTTCCCGGGCTACCAATTTAGGCCGATACGATGCATGCTGTCGAATGTGGCTTTGGAATCGATTGAAAGACGGGACTTTTCGATTTGAAATTTCAAGATTCAGTGCCGATTAGTGCAGACAACTTTGGTGCTCACGGCTTCTTGTAAATAAATAAAAGTCAAGAGTGAGCCCAATAAAGCTACAGATGTTCACACTGTACTCTGGACTACATTTTTTATACGTCTTGAACAGGGATGTGCGAGTAGCTTGGTAGATGCTACAAGAGTTGGATCACATTTTTTCGCGAAATGTTATACCCAGTATATGGAGTCTCAGTATGGCCGTCAACCGCAACCTTCTTAACCGCGTGCAAAGCACTGCAAGCATATGCATCAGTGGGGTGCTAAGGACGACACCATCCGAAGCATTAAACATTTTACAGCATCTCCCTCCACCCGACTTGTTTGCCAGACAAGTCGCAGCTTGCACAGCGGTAAGACTCTGAATCCTCGGCGGGGCTATCCATCTTGTCGTGGTGCCGAGGCTTATGTAGGTCCGATGATAGGACGACTTAGGTCAAAATTGGGGTCCGAAAACTAGGAGATATAGTGGTGTGAGCAAATAGTAAACCATGCTCAAGAATGCAAGGTTGGGGGTCAAACCAACCGCTAACGAGGTCCCTCAGACACCATGGCGAGGGTCTGTTGTATCCAGCCTTACCCGGGTATGGCGGCGCTGCCCGGGCGGACTTATATATTTTCCGGCCTTACTCGTGGGACCAACATCGAAAAACAAAATTGGAACATAAAAACACTATTACTCGTACAAGCAAAACACAAACAACACAACAACACCAACAACTGAATAAGCACGAGGATTCGAAACACTACACTTGTGGAATAACCACCATACAGGTCATTCCACCATTCTAGATAACCTCGAGTTTCTACCGCACGACACCGACCTCATACTGCCTCATCTTGTCTTTGAGAAAAACTTCTCTACCAGCATACCCTCCAGGTCAGACTGGAAGTCTGATACTCAGACGCTGGACGGTCCTCTGCGTATTTTCACAGATGGATCCAAGACGGACGAGGGAGTAGGACTAGGTGTCTACTCCAAGGATCTCAATTTTAGTATATCCCTCCACCTTCCAGAACACTGTAGCGTATTCCAGGCTGAGACGATGGCAATAAAAGAAGCCCTGTCTTGGCTCAAGAACAACGTGATATCCAAGAAGGACATAACCATCTGTTCAGACAGCCAGGCAGCAATCAAATCCCTGAACTCGGTCACTTTTCTCTCTAAGACCTCCCTAAATTGCCGCCTATCTCTTAACGAGATGGCTGAGCATTTTAATATTCACCTCATGTGGGTGCCGGGACGCAGTGACATTCCAGGGAATTGTGAAGCCGATGATCTTCCCAGGAGCGGTACGATCTCCACAAACCTTCCTAGTGGAGATCCTCCGCCTATGCAATTCGCTACAGCTAAACTTCTTTTAAAGAATCATACCAACTCAAGATGGTCAGATGGCACTTCGTGCCTCATCACCAAACAAATTTGGCCTAAACTTGATCTAAAACGTTCACTCTATCTTCTTAGAATGAACAGGTCATCCCTAAGGACTCTCTTCGGCGTTATCTCATTGTGCCATTGGCACTCACGCCTCAAGAATGGGACTCCCTCATAATGATTTCTGCAGAAGCTGCAGAGACGAAGAAGAAGAAGAAAGCATAACGCATCTACTCTGCACTTGTAGCGCTCTCTCCTCTCGCAGGAAGGAACACCTTGGAGTCTACTTCTTCAACGACTTGAGCGAATTGCACAACGTCAGCATTAATCAACTTAAGAGCTTCGTTGAAAGCACAAAATTGTTTTTTGGATAGGTAACATCAGATTCGCGTGGTATCACAATGGGCCTAAATTGGCCTAAGTATGACTGCTATCTACAGTCAGCCACTTCAACCTAACCTATACCCAGCCAAAGGGGTGGAATGCGACCTCTTCCTTTAACATCTTTATATACATTTCACGCCACATATATGAAAAGTTCCTAAAAAAAAAATTACCTCACGCCATAAAATCAACCAAATTCAGTAAAATAAAACATTTTAAGCCTAAGGTCTTGGTACTCATGGCTTCCCCCTTAATTTATAATTTTTAATTATAAGTAAGGCTTTTTAAATAAACAAATAAATAAATAAAACATTTAAACTTTTTTTTTTTACCAAAAAATGTAAATATATTTTTTATTTATTTGTATAATTTACAGAAAAATTATTCTTTTGTTCATATACACACATATAAACATTCTTATAACCATAATTACTTTCTTTATTTCATCTTAAACTAAAAACAAACATCAAATTATGTATAAAAAAAACGGAACGGAAATGTGTAAAAATATAAAAAAAAAATCTTTCGTTTTCTGCTGCTGAATCTTTTTTCATTTGTCTATTCGAGGAACACATTTAGTTGAGATTTACATTACAGTTTAAGATAAAAAAGAATACTTTCATTAAAAAAAATTAAAGCACGAGAAAATAAATTCTTTGAGGTTAAGTGTAAATTAAAAACAAAAAAAAAACTGAATAACCGCATCATTTCTTAGTAACAAGAGTCTTACTTATAACATTTATTATTAGGTTTTAATTTTCTTTGTATTTCCTTTTAAATATGTATAGATATTTATTTTACGATGAAGAAGTTTGAAAATATTTTTTTTTCTTGCTCGGCGCATATTTTTTTTAAAGTTTCTTTTTTTTGTAGCAAGATACAATAACTAGATACATGTATGTATATATAAATATTCATTCTAATTGTTTATTCTATTTAATTAACAATAGTTTTGCTTAGGGATATTCTGGAATTGGATTTTTTTTTCGTATTTCTTCTTTTCTTTTAAATTTACCTAATTCTTTAAATAATTTAAGCATTTTTTTGTTTTTTTTTTCTGTTTTCTTCGTTTCAGCTTGGATTTTTTTTCATTTTGAGCTGATTATTTTTTTTGATGAGTGAATGCAAGGAGTTTTAAGTAATGACGGCAAAATTGTTGAGTTCGGTTGAGGTGGATCGGAGTGACCAAAAAGTTGAGTGATGACAAAGGGGAGAGAGCATTTTTTTGATGGTTTTTTTTTGGAACGTCTTTTTGACGTCGAGTGAAAGAAGAGAGATTGTTCCTTTGAAATGGGGCATAGTAAGCGTATTGGACGATCATAATGGAGACTCAAATCGGATTAAGGTTCAAAGGGCCCAAGTCATCGAACATTTCAGCAGCAGTCTTTTAAGAGAGAGGGTTCGTAGATTTTTTAGGGTTAGGTGACAGACGTAGCTCAGACACAGGCTCAGGCTCATGTTAGGGCCTAGGTTTGGACCCTGGTTTGTGCTCAGGTCTAGGTTCGGGCTCTGACTCTGCCCTAGGCCTGGCCGTAGCTGCGGCTCGGGCTTTTTTCTATTTCTAGCAGTCTTTCAAAAGAGAGGGCGAAGCCGTGTTCCTAGATTCGTCAGGATTAAATGACAGCCGTGGCTCAGACATACATAGGCTCAGGGTCATATCAAAAATGTAGACTCGGGCTCTGGTTTGCGCTAAGGTTTAGGCTTAGGCTCAGGCTCAGGCTCAGACTTATGATCAGGGTGAGGCTCAATCTGAGGCTCAGGCTCAATTTGAGGTTCAGGCTCAATCTGAGGCTCAGGCTCAATTTGAAATTCAGGGTCACTATGACGCTCAGGCCCAATTCGAGGCTCAGGCTTAATTTGAGGCTCAGGCTCAATTTGAGGCTCAGGCTCAATTTGAAATTCAGGGTCACTATGACGCTCAGGCCCAATTCGAGGCTCAGGCTTAATTTGAGGCTCAGGCTCAATTTGAGGCTCAGGCTCAATTTGAAATTCAGGGTCACTATGACGCTCAGGCCCAATTCGAGGCTCAGGCTTAATTTGAGGCTCAGGCTCAATTTGAGGCTCATGGTCAAACTAAGACACATGCTCAACTAGAGGCTCAGTCTCAATTTGAGGCTCAGGCTCTGCCGCTGTTTGTGGCTCTGGCACTTGTTCTGGTGGTGGCTGTGTCTCTGGCTTTGGCTCAGGCCTAGGCCCAGGTCCAGACGTAAACTCAGCTTAATGTCTAGGCTCAGGTTAAGACTCAGGCCACGGCTCAGATTCAGGTTAGACTCAGGCTCCGACTGCTAGTAGCTCAGGTACTGGGCCTGGCCGCTGCTGTGGCTCTGGCTTTTTTCTAGTTCTAGAAGACTTTTGAGGGAGAGAACGCTAAGCCGGGTTCCTAAGTTTGTGAGAGTTAGATGATAGCCGCAGCTAAGACAGAAGCTCATAATTATGCCCAGGTCTAGGCTCGGACTCGGGTTTGTCGTCAGGTTTAGCCTCAGGATAAGGCTAAAGCTCAGGCGCAAGTTCGGGCTAAGGGTCAGGCTCAGGCTCAAGTTCATGCCATGGCCCAGTTCAAGGCTCAAGCTGAAGCTCAGGCTCAGGTACAGACTCTAGGTCTATATCTGGCTCTATTACTGGGTCTGGAACTTGCTCTGGCCCTGGATCTGGCTGTGGGTGTGACTCAGGGTAAGTCTCAGATTCAGGGTTAGATTCAGGGTCTGACTGCAAGTAGTTTAGGCACTGGGCCTGGCCGTAGCTGTGGCTCTGGCTTTTTTCTAGCTCTTGAAGGCTTCTTAGAGAGAATGCTATACCGCGTTCCTAGGTTTGTGAGAGTTAGATGATAGCCGCAGCTAAGACAGAAGCTCATAATTATGCCCAGGTCTAGGCTCGGACTCGGGTTTGTTGTCAGATTTAGGCTCAGGATAAGGCTAACGCTCAGGCGCAGGGTCAGGCTATAAGCCAGCCTCAGGCTCGGGCTTAGGTTAATGCCAAACCCCAGGTCCAGGATCAAGCTGAGGCTAAGGCTCAGGTACATACTCTGGCTCTATCTATTGGTCTGGCTGTGACTCAGGCCTAGGTTCAGCCTCTTGCCAGACGCAGAGTCTGGTTTAGGGTCAGGTTAAAGATCAGGCTTAGGCTCAAGTTAAGACTCAGATTCCGGCTTAGGCTCAGTTTCAAGCTCACGCTCAGGGTTAGGCTCGAATTTGGCTCAGGCTTAGGCTCATACTCAGGCTTAAGCAGGGCCTGGTTCAGGATCAGGCTTAGGCTCAGGCTAAGGCTGAGATTCCGGCTTAGGCCCAGTCTTAAGCTCACGCTCGGGGTTAGGCTCGAATTTGGCTCAGGCTTAAGCTCATAATCAGGCTTAAGCTGAGGCTCAGGTTAAGATTCAAGTTTTGTAAGGGTCTGACTGCCAATAGCTGGCACTGGGGCTGACTGTTGCCGTGACTCAAACTCATGCTCAAGCCAAGAGCCAAGCCTGGGCTTAATGTCTGACTTAGGTTCGGGTTAAAGCTCTGGCTCACGCTCAGGCCCAGGTTCAGGCTCGGATTTGGCGCAGGTTCAAATAGGCTCAGGTCCAGTCCCAGATCCAGGCCCAGTTCCAGACCCAGACCCAGATCTAGGCTCAGGGTCTGGTTTTGGCTAAGATTCGGGCCAATGTTACGCTAAGGCTCAGGCTGGGATTTGGAGCAGTTTCAGGCTTGGATTTAGGCCCAGGTTCAGGCTCATGCTCTCTGGATCGTTGTTTCAACAAAAAATGAAGAAAGCCAAGGTTCAAGGTTGTTCAAGGCAGTCCCTTTTTTGGGCATACAGATGGTTGTTGGATATGGTTCAGAAGTCCTTCGTGGAGAGCATTGATAGGGAAAATGCCACGAAAGTGAATAGCAAAGTGGGTATTGAAATTCAGGGCTGAGCACAGGATACAAAAGGGACTGTATTTCGCGTGCTATTCTACGCCCGTGTCAACAGAGTTTGACTCTTTCACAACTGCTCAACTTCAAATTAACTTGGGGTCGAACAAAAGGCAAGGAAATGCGGTAAAAGACTAAAGCCCACTTCCTCTTTCTACGTGTGATGATCTGAAGATTCTTCAAATTCTTCAAAAAGGACATGAAAACTGCTTGACATACTCTTTCCATCGCCCTTCCTCTGGTCATTAAGAGCACACTTGCCTCCATTGATTGAAGCGAACACATCCAAGCCACTTACCCCCTCTCTCCAATCAATCTGCACTCCTTCAGTTGACCCCCTCACCATTCAGCACCAACTCCTCGGTCACCCCCACCTCCATCCACCACCCACCTCGGACTAACCATTTTTATACAGAAACATTGACTATTTACAAGAGTTACATAACTTTCCACCTCCTTAAGTACTTCTGTGTTTTGCGGGGACAGGAAAACAACGACAGCACGAGAGAAAAAAAACGTGTAGTCACTTCCGCAGTCCTTCAGGAATCCTCTGATCAAATCTTGCATTCCAAAGCGACTAAGTACCGGACAAATGAAGAAAACAAACAATTTCGAAATAAATACCGACCTGTCCCAGTGTCGTCCCCCCCCCCCCCCCCCCTTAACTCCACCGAAGGCAGAGAAAAAGTTTCCTTTAAAGGACATCACTCACGCTCCACCCCCCAGCGGAGGACTCAATTCGAAGGAGGAAAGGAATTGAAAAATAAAAGGACGACGAGACAAGAGTATTAAAAGGAAACGAAAAACTTTTTCACTTTCATCCACCCTCCCCGTCGCGCAGCTTCGAACTGGCTCATGTCACGTCCTTGATGGGTCATTAACGAGACAAAACAAGGAAATAAAACTGAAATTCAATATCCTGTCAGGCAATCAAGGGGGGGAGAGCGCCCACACACACACACAGACACACACCTCCACGCACACAAAATCGAGAAAAGGAAACAAAAACGGATACGAATAAACTAGGATAACACATTAACACAAAAACAGGACGACACACACAGGACATCCCCGATGCCAGTTGTCGCCATCAGCATCAGCAAGCGCACACATTCCACCGTCGGCAGCTTTGTTCATTTTGTCGTCCTTCCAACCCAGAGACGTCTATCCTTGAGAGAGAGAGAGAGGATGTCGGAGTGCCGAGCGTCAGTCATCAGCTCACGCGAACTTGGTCACAAACGCCCACCGCTGGGTGTCGAGGGCGGAGTTGCAGCGCTCCGCCGAGATGCCGTCCAGCTCGTGCACATCCCTGGTGTCCAGACAGATGTTCATTTTGGAGTGCTTGATGAGGCCACCGTCGCGCAGCGTCCACATTTGATTCTCGGACTCGTCGCACAGCTTCATCACCACTTGCGAGCCACGGGCGAAGTTGACCAGCGTCAGGCAGAGGTCGTGGTGTTTGATTTGTCCGCGCTTCGTTAGTGTCCACTCCTGGTTGCCGCCGGTGTTGTGGCACTGGTAGATGCCTGGCGGGGGGGAGGAATGAAAGAGGTCAATAGGGTGAACCAGAGTGCCTGCCTGGGATGACTTACCGACTGTGCCGTCGATGAGGTGGCCGAGGGTGTCCAGACAATACGGCCCCTGCCGGAGCTGGCCGTACTGCTGGGTGTCCGGCACTTGCAGGTCCGGGTACACATGCTCCAGGTACCACTTAAACGGCTTGCACTGGAGCTGCTCCTTCAGTTCCAGTCGGTCGGCGATGCTGTGGGCGGGGAGAGCGGATTAATTGAGTGCGCCTGGACGGGGTGCTGGGGGGGAACTTACTTGCCGAAGGGGATGTTCTTGGCCAGGGGAACGGCGTTGTAGTAGTACTGCTTGTAGTCGTCCATCCAGACCTCGGCCGCACGGCGGGTGTTCCTGGCGAAGACGTTGCCACTACCGCCGGGGAACGTGTACGGGTGGCGCTTGCGGAAGACGTGGCCCACCCGGCTGCACGGGATGATCTCCAGACTGCCGCCGCACTGCCACACGCGGAAGGAGATCTCGAGGTTCTCGCCGCCCCACACGTCCATCTTCATGTCGTACTTGCCCAGCTTGTTGAAGTAGGCCTTGTTGATGACGAACAGTCCGCCGGCGATCATGGGCGTGCGGATGGCCGCCGTGGGATCGTTCTGTCGCTCCGAGCGCTCCGACGCGCTGAGGTACTCCCACTTGAAGATCAGATTCCAGTCGAATCCTCCGCGCAGATCGGCCGACGCACCGATGTACTGGAAGTTGTCCATGCTGATGACGTCGATGACGGGACACACCACTCGCGTGGGGTTCTCGGCGACCCGCTCTAGAAGCGGCTCCAGCCAGTTCTCGTTGCACTCCACGTGGCTGTCGAGGAAGGTGAGGACCTCGGCCACGGCCGCATCGGCGCCCCGTACGCGAGATCGGACGAGACCTTCGCGCTTGTCGTTGCGCAGGATGCGGACTTTGTCGATTTTGGCCAACTCAAGGCCGTCCTCAGCTGGAAGAGGGAAGAGAGAGAGAGAGAGTGAGAG